>BSYR01000011.1:5954500-7380000 GCA_030270665.1 Hibiscus trionum | reverse complement strand
TTATTTAATTTATATTTTGAATATTTTTGTAATATTTATTTTATTTGTTTTCTTTTCTTTTCTTTGAAGAATATGATTCCGTCTCAAATACAATCCGCCAAAAATGGTGACGATTTATGTTTAGCGGACAGTGCAAGTACTCATACTATACTTAAGCACAAGAATTTTTTTTCCCATTTAACAATACATGGGAATAATGTGAGTACTATATTCGAAAGTGCTACTATTATAGAAGGCTCCGGAAAAGCAAATATGTTATTGCCAAATGGAACTCTATTCCATATTCATAATGCGCTATACTCTCCAAAGTCGCAAAGAAACTTATTAAGTTTTAAAGATATTCGCAATAATGGATATCATATTGAGAGTAGTTGTCAATGAGATACTGAATATCTCTATATTACAAGTATAACTCAAGGCAATAAGAAAGTTTTAGAAAAATTACATGCACTGTCATCCGGATTGTACTACACAAGAATCAGTGCAATTGAAGCACATGCTATTGTAAACTATAAGTTTACTGATAACTTTATTATTTGGCATGACCGGTTAGGCCATCCCGGTTTGATTATGATGCGAAAAATTATCGACAATTCATGTGGTCACTCATTGAAGAACCAACAGATTCTTCAAAGTAATGCCTTTTCATGTGATGCTTGTTCTCAAGGCAAACTAATTATTCGACCATCACCAGCTAAAGTAAATTATGAGTCTATCAATTTTCTGGAACTGATACATGGTGATATATGTGGGCCTATACACCCTTCTTGTGGACCATTTAGATATTTTCTAGTTTTAATCGATGCATCGACTAGATGGTCACATGTATCCTTGCTATCAACCTGCAACTTGGCATTTGCGAGGTTACTTGCTCAGTTGATAAAATTAAGAGCACATTTTCCAGATTCCTCTATAAAGACAATTCGTCTTGATAATGCTGGTGAATTTACTTCTCAGAGTTTTGATGATTTTTGCATGTCGATTGGAATAAGTGTTGAACACCCTGTAGCGCATGTTCATACACAAAATGGTCTTGCAGAGTCCTTTATCAAACGACTTCAATTAATTGCAAGACCGTTACTAATGAAGTCAAAACTACCGATTTCTGCATGGGGACATGCCATTTTACATGCAGCATCATTGATTCGCATCAGGCCTGTAAGTTATCATAATATCTCCCAATTACAAATGGTTTTTGGTCAGGAACCAAATATTTCTCATCTTAGAATTTTTGGATGTGCGGTATATGTTCCGATTGCTCCACCACAACGCACAAAGATGGGTCCTCAAAGGAGGTTGGGAATATATGTCGGTTTTGAATCCCCTTCGATAGTTAAATATCTTGAGCCTTTGACGGGGAATTTATTTACAGCTCGATTTGCCGATTGTCATTTTAATGAGTCGGTTTTCCCAACATTAGGGGGAGAAAATAAACAGCTGGGAAAAGAAATAAGTTGGAATGAATTATCGTTATCTCATTTTGATCCACGTACCCAACAATGTGAACTAGAAGTTCAAAGGATAATTCATTTGCAAAACTTAGCAAATCAATTGCCAGATGCTTTTGCTGACCCTAAAAAAGTGACTAAGTCACATATACCAGTTGTGAATGCTCCGATTAAGATTGATGTCCCAAAAGGACAAACACTAGTTGCTAATGAGTCAAACGCACGCCTGAAGCGTGGTAGACCAGTAGGTTCCAAAGATAAAAATCCTCGAAAAAGAAAAGGAGCTATATCATGTGATGGTCTAATCGAGGAATCAATGGATTATGAAAAATCTCGAGAAGAGATTAAAAGGTCTCCAAAAGAGACATTAGACATGAATCAGGTACCTGATAATAATGAGATCTCAATAAATTATGTCATGTCTGGTAACAAGTGGAACCGAAACAAAATCGACGTCGATAATACTTTTGCATGCAATATAGCACTAGAGATTTTGAATGATAATGTGGATCATGAACCATTGTCAATTGAACAATGTAAGCAAAGAGATGATTGGCCAAAATGGAAAGAGGCAATTGAAGCGGAACTAAAATCTCTTTCAAAAAGAGAAGTATTCGGGCTTGTAGTCCGTACACCGGAAGGTGTAAAACCTGTGGGGTATAAATGGGTTTTTGTGAGAAAAAGAAATGAAAAAGGGGAAATTGCGAGATATAAAGCTCGTTTGGTTGCACAAGGATTCTCACAAAGACCGGGAATTGATTATGAAGAAACATAATCCCCAGTGGTGGATGCAACCACTTTTAGATTTTTGATTAGTCTGGCAATAAAAGAAAGACTTAATTTCCGCTTAATGGATGTTGTTACAGCCTATTTGTATGGGCCTCTTGATAATAATATTTATATGAAACTTTTGGAAGGTTTCAAACTGCCTGAAGCAGTTAATTCAGGTTCTCGAGAATATTATTCAATCAAATTGAATAGATCCCTTTATGGATTAAAACAATCTGGGCGCATGTGGTATAATCGCCTCAGTGAATACGTATTAGCAGAAGGCTATAAGAATGATCCAATTTCTCCATGCATTTTTATTAAGAGATTTAGCTCTGGATTTGTTATTATTGTTGTGTATGTTGATGATTTGAATATTATTGGGACTCCTGAAGAGATCTCATTGACAGTAGAATGTTTAAAGAAAGAATTTGAAATGAAAGATCTTGGGAAAACAAGATTCTGTCTTGGATTACATATTGAGCAATTAAAGGATGGAATCCTTGTGCATCAATCAACATACATAGAAAAAATGCTAAAGAAATTTTACATGCATAATACACATCCATTGAGCACTCCTATGGTTGTTAGGTCACTTGATGTTAACAAAGATCCATTCCGTCATCGAGAGATGGATGAAGATATTCTTGGTCCAGAAGTGCCATATTTAAGTGCTATTGGTGCATTAATGTATCTTTCTAGTCACACACGACCTGACATATCGTTTGCTGTCAATTTGTTGGCAAGATTTAGTTCATGCCCAACCCGAAGACATTGGAATGGGGTCAAACACATATTTCGTTATCTTCAAGGTACGAAAGACATGGGATTATTTTTCTCTAATCTATCCAAAACAGAATTGGTTGGTTTTGCAGATACAGGATACTTATCTGATCCTCATAATGCTCGATCATAGACTGGTTATGTATTTACATACGGTGGTACAACAATTTCTTGGCGCTCAATGAAACAAACAATTACTGCTACTTCCTTTAATCATGCTGAGATTTTGGCTATACATGAGGCTAGTCGTGAATGTGTGTGGCTAAGGTCTGTAACCAATCATATTCGCGAAAATTGTGGTTTACACTCTGGAAAAGTAGCTCCGACGGTCTTATATGAGGATAATACGGCATGTATTGCCCAACTTAAGGAAGGATACATAAAGGGTGATAGAACAAAACACATCTCCCCAAAATTCTTCTTCACTCACGATCTACAAAAGAATGGAGACATTGATGTCCAACAAATTCGTTCATGTGATAACTTGGCAGATTTATTTACCAAGGCACTCCCTACTGCTCCATTTGAGAAGTTAATTTATAATATCGGATTGCGTCGTGTCAAAGATCTTATATGATGTATTTATGAGGGGGAGCAAAATACACGTTGTACTCTTTTCCTTATCCATGGTTTTGTCCCATTGGGTTTTCCTGGAAAGGTTTTTAATGAGGCAACATGTTATGCGTATTAAAGATGTGTGTACTCTTTTCCTTTACTAAAGATTTTTTTACGGGGTTTTTATCTTAGTAAAGTTTTAACGAGGCACATTGTCTTCATAGACATCCAAGGGGGAGTGTTATGAATATTTATCTATGTGGATGTCTATCATGATAAGGACTTTATCAAAGGAGATTTGAATTATTTTATCATTAGGATTATTATCTACATTAATTAGAGTTTAATGTATTATGTACTTCTTATGCCTATAAATAGATGATTTACTGAAGGCATTGTACACAAGTCAATATTCAGAATAATACAAATCTCTTTCTTTTCTCTCATCTTATTTTGTTCCTATTTCTTCTTGTTCTTGTTTTTCACATTATTCACAACAATAGTTATATTATTAGTTTTTAATTATCAAATAAAATGAGAAAATAATTTATTATTTATTATTTTATATTATAATATAATAACCGATGAAAATAATTGTGTCATTAACCTAGTTTAATGGCTTTGCACAATATCCATTTTACAAGGGGTCCCAAGTTTGATTCTTTATAGTAGCAATTTTGTTTTATTTTGAGGCAGTAACTTTGGTTACTTTAAATATATCTTTGTTTGGTTTTAATTAAAACATGTTGCTTGGCTCAATGGTTGAGCGCCCAACCTTTACTCCATGAAGTCCTTGGTTTGAATCCCACTTGCAGCATAAGAGGCATTTTATTTCCTTTGATTTTGTTCAACCATTCAGAAGGTGACACGTGTCACCTTCTGGTTGGACAAATAAAATGATTAAAAAAATAACATGTTGTATCCTGATTAGGAGAGAGAAATGATATGGAAATTGAAAAAATAATAAAAACTTCACATAAGCTTTTCCGTTAATTTTTAACGGCGGAGGTAGGGATGGCAGACGAGTATAGTTTCGTGGATTTTGCACCGAACCCGCCCCAGTTGGAGTGGAGATGGGTATAAATTTGGTGGGTAGTGAGCGGGTGTGAATGTAAAAAGTCTTACCCGTAGTGGGTAGGTGATGGGTTTTAGATTTGCTCGCCCCGTATCCGCCCGCCCACTAACTACCAACCATATGAATTTTGGACCATTTATGTTTGTAGACTTTGATTATGTCTTTTGTTATGGTGTTTTATGTACTAAGATATTGGTTTGTTTTAAAATCTATGTTAATCTTTAAATTTGAAAAAATGATGGTTTATAATCAAGCTTGAATTTATTATTTATGATCGAGCTTGAATTAATCAGGTTTTTGTAATATGTGTGGTTAAGTAATATTTATACAAGTGCAAATATGTTTTAGTTAAGTTAGCTATAGTTAAGTAGAATTTATACCGGTGAAAATGTGATTTAGTTAAGTTAGCGATCGTTAGTTAGTTAGTTGTAGTTAAATTTATACTGGTGCAAATGTATTATATATATACACTATCAATCAATAAAGTATGCGAAGTTGTACTTTTCTTTACGAAAGTATATGGTTATTTTTACATATAATTCAATATTAGCGGTAGCTTGTAGGCGAATACGGGTTGGGTGGTGGACCGTGGATGTCCAGTTGGGTAGTGGGTGTGGGGATGGATTTGAGAATGTACCCACGTGAGCGGGTGTCGATTTGAAAATTGTACCCGCCGTGGGTAGCGGGTAGGTGGTGGATATAAAAATTTTAGGTGGGTATGGGGATGGAGGGGGTATCCGCACCCGCCCCGCCCGTTTGCCATCCCTAGGCGGAGGTATCATTTTGAAAATGAAACGTAACGCTAGGTACCATTTTACCAAAAAAAATAGTTGGGGTACCAAAATGATAATGTGCCAATAGTTGGGTACTATTTAGGTAGTTTTCCCTAAAATAAAAAAAAAGGATGGCAGTCCTTAATTGTCAATATAAATCTAATTAATTATATTAATATTGTTGAATTATAGTTTGTCCTATTAGTTGCAAAAGAATTATGATAACATTTTCCAAGTTGTGAAGGAAATAACTTGGTTCTATTCTATACCAAACTGAATTTAATATCCACTATGAATTCCTACTTAATGCGTTGTACTTGTATGCAACAATGCCGACTTAGTTGAAATTTTTTTAAACGGATCCACTAATTACTAAAAATTTAAAGTTATTTAAAGTCTCATTTTATAATTTATACTTTATTTAAAAAAATTCGAGTCTAATTTATGAAGTCAAGATTCGAATAAGTCGAGTTCTTTCATATTGAGTCAAGTCGAGTCGAAAATAATTTATCCCATTAGTTAGAAAATAATTATGATAAGATTTTGCAAGTTGCGAAAGTTAGCGAGAGAGGTAACTTGGTCCTATACCAAATTGAATTTAATTTCCGCAATGAATTCCTTCGTACAAGTGAAACGGGGTTTTTTCTCAAATCAGGTTCCCGCTACTTTTGAAAAAATATTCGATTTAATTTGAAAATGGGAAGTTTTAAAAATTAATTCGAGTTTCGGGAAAACAACCTTTTAAGAAATCTTTTTTTCTCAGTTTGGAGTCGCCACCGGCCACTAAGGTAGGCCGGACACCGTAGAAAATAAAACCAGAGATTCTTTTGAAAGGGTTCGGGAGTTGGTTACGTGTGGGGAAGGGTTAGCACCCCCATCACGCCCGGAAATCGGTACCAAAACAATTGTTGCCTTTAATTGATGGAAATTATTTAAAATTTAAGAAGACTTTAATTAGGGGTTCTTGATTGAAAATCAGACTTTAATCGTACGAGCTTTTTCAAATTGGTGGTTTCGAATTAATTAAACATTTAATTAAAAAGGATGACGGTACACCGGACCAAAGACTAAACCGACATCATATAAGACTGACTGCCGTGTTAGTTTAGGGTTCGGATCCCGTACGTCACCTTTATGCATGATGCAAGCAGATAAATATGGTGCTATGGTCTTGTCCATTTTAATTACGGATTTACCTTTAGACGATTCGAATTAATCTGAATATTCGGGGGACATCCAATAAGCTAGGCTAGTCGACCCGAATACACGAATTAATAAGTATCTCCGTTTTATAATTAAAATTCATTAACATACGAATTAAAATACTAAAAAAAATCACATGCAATGACAATTAAAATACATGCCACAAAAACATATTCGAACCACATGAAAGCAGATAAACATACTTATTAAAAACACATACATCACATATCATATATGTACACCATAACGACATGGCAAAACTATATTAAACATGCTTAAACAAGATATAAAGACACAAGGTCACAAATTAATAAATAACGTACATGCCATATTTAACAAACATAAACAATATGGATAAAAACATATATTCGATGCATGAATAAAAAAACATATAAAACGCTAAGTAAGGAAAAGAGCAAACTGACAGGGGTCAAAGAAGTAATAAATCCATTTAAAAAAACTGATTTAGTGCGAAATGGGGACTCGATTGAAAAGACTCGAAAAAACAGAGGGACCAAACTGGTGATTTTCCCCTTCGGAAACCGCTAAAAACCAAGTTGGGGACCAAATTAAAAACGCCCAAAAAATGGGAGGGACTTCGGAAAGAATTATTAAACGCGGAAACCCTCCCCGCGTGATTTTAAGAACGCGGAAGGGCTTAAAAGGGAATTAAACCAAATTTAAAATAAAAAAAACATTATAAAAGCTATGTTAAAACATTTCCAACCCCTTTTTTACCAAATCCTAACCCTAAAAGACACAGAGCTCTCCCCCTCTCTGGTTTCCCGGCGCCGTCACCCGCTCCGGTCGCCGTTGCCGGCGCCGGAGCTCTCAAAACCTTCTTCTTTCTCGTCTCTTTGAAACCCCGAAAACCAAAAACCTTCTTTTATGAAATCAAAATCCAAAAAAGGAAATTTTTCGGAACTGTTTTCTCTTGTGAAAAACCAAAAAAACGAAACCCGAAGCCCTTCCGTGCTACCACCTTCCCGGCTCACCACGCACGATCTCCGGGGAGATCGAAGGGTTTGTCACCGGCGTGGGGAGACGAACGGTCTCGGAGAAGCAAAGCGTCGAAGGTAAAAAAAAGCTCTCTTCTTTATTTCTATTATTTTTTGGTTTCGA
This sequence comes from Hibiscus trionum, assembly GCA_030270665.1. Taxonomy (NCBI): domain Eukaryota; kingdom Viridiplantae; phylum Streptophyta; class Magnoliopsida; order Malvales; family Malvaceae; genus Hibiscus; species Hibiscus trionum. The sequence continues at coordinate 7,372,273 of BSYR01000011.1, read as the reverse complement.
AAACTGAAAATGATCGGATACCTCTAAACTCGAGGTTGTTTCTGCCTTGTATTCCTCTGAAATTTGTTTGATTACAACTGGTTTCCCTCTCTTACAATTTTTCTCTCTGAAAATCCTCTCCCGATTACAATACTTGTTTCGGCTTTTATAGCCAGAATATTACACTTTTTCCCCTTTTTTTTTAATTACATAAAATGCTGTTGGTTGCTTTGTTTGTATTCATGTACTGAATGGGTTCTGATTTCTGCATTTTGCGCGTTTGTTTTGCCTCTGATTTATGATTTTTGTTGCATTGCGTTTCTAACATTTTGGCTCGTTTTGGCTGCATGCACTGCTTCGTACGAGGGAGGGGACCAGAGAGCTTGGCGGACAACAGATCGCCGTCGTGGATTAATCCTGACCGCCGGTGAAATCTGGACGGTCGCGAGGAGACTCGAAGAGATGGGAGTGCGATGCACGCGCGCGTCGTGCCAGTGAAGAGTCGCTCGTGCGTCACACGCGCCCGGGGAGGCTGATCTGGACCGTTCGATGCCAACCCTGATCTGACGGCTCCCATACTGCGGCGCTAGGGTTTCCCGGGGGCAGCTAGGGCTTTCTGGTCCTCATGTGATCTGGACCGTTAGATCTGGATCTCAGATCTAACGGTGGAGGGGATGGCGGCTGCAAAGATAAGAGGCATAGACATTAGGGTTTCTGTTATCTTAAGTATCCGGGCCTAGTCAATTGGGCCGTGTATTTTATTTTGTGTTTGGGTTTTTAATATCTGATGTACTGTAACATAAACTTTGGGCCTGATTTATTAATATTAATATGTAATGGGCTTTGTTATTTAATGTTTGTATTTTGTTTTTTTTCAGATTTAATAATAATAATAATAATAATAACAATATAATAATAATAATAATAATAATAATAATAATAATAATAATAATTATAATAATAATAATAATAATAATAATGGATATGTGATAATAATAGTATAATGGATAGTAAGATGGTAATAATAATTAGATAGGATAAAAATAATATAGTAACATAGTAATAATAAGAGTAGTAGATAATTAATAATACTCTAGTAAATAATATATATATATATATATATATATATATAGATAGATACTGTTTTTTATTTTTTATTTTTTCCTTTCTTCGTTTTTGGTTTTTAATCACAACAGATATATGATATCAAAGTCCATTACTAAAAGAAAAGAGGACAAGTTTAACACCCGGACAAAATTAGTGATTACAACAAGCAACAATGCGGAGCAGCTCCAAAGTTTGGTGTTCTCCTCTTATAAATTACCTTTGCATTTTTGATCATTTGCATCACCACTCACATTTCATCATACCAATTGCAGTCGAGTAAGTTTAGTTGGAGATATGACTTCTAAGACTTTTGCGCCAATTGTCTTTCCGCTTTCTCTCAGCCTTCTCTTTTTTACTTTGGTTACCTCCCAAACTCCACCTCCGCCACTACCTCCCTGCAACATCTCAAACATCCGAGAGTTAGTAGGTGCATGTCTTCCACGGCCTCCTTTTTTACCATTTAATCCAAGTGACACTTGTTGCGCGGCCTTGCTTCGCATCGGTACTGCTGCTGCTGGTGGTTGCCTTTGCGGAGCTTTAAGGACCGTTGGAATCTCGACGAATACAACCGCTATCGTTACAGAAGCGTTTCGTGTCTGTCGTATTCCGTTATCCGTAAACTTCCATTGCGCTGCCTGAAATTAAGCAATGCTTGCATATCTATCTACTTAGTTGCCCCATCATCAGTTCTTTTTCTTTAAACACGTCTACTCTGGTGGCTTGTTTCTTTTGGCATATTGGTTTTGTTATCAGTTTGACATTATTAAGACGTTATTTATTACTACCAGGTGTACTCTTTTCCTTCAATTAAACTTAAAGGAAGTTTTTAACGAGGCATGGGTGGTAATTTCACTTTCATCAAAAAATAGAAAAAAATTGAATTGGACGTGATAATTGATGTTATTATTAAATGGATTCTTTGAAATTTCAGGCTTTTTGAAAAAATATATGTTTTTTATTATTTTTGTATAATTATAATATAAAACATGTTTTTATAATTTCAATATATAAATTATGAATTTTCATATTCTTATAGATTTTTTTTATAATTTTAGATTTGTTTTGAAATTATCGTTAAAAAGTTTCAAAAACATTGAAATGATATTTTAGCTATAATTCAAGGGCTAAATGCGACATTAACCCTTAAGGTAATGTGCCACATCATCAGTTTATTAAGGGTTAACGATATTTACGGATGAGTAAGTAAAATGATACTTTTGATAAGTTTAGTGGTTATATTATAACTTTTCATAATTGAGTGGTAAAAATAAGAATCCACACAGTTAGAGATCATGTGTGTAATTTACCCTTATATTTTATTTTTAAAATTAAAATTTGAATATTTGGAAATTGTTTCCTAAAGGTGAAATCATGCTTTGTATTCTTTCAAATTACACGTTCAATACTATTAAATTAAAATAATGAGCAATGCAATTTCAAAAATATAGATCTTACTATTATAAAATAAATACATTAATATTTCATCGCATTTAAATAAAAAATTAATAATAATAATAATAATAATTTTAATATCTCAACTCGGACTTAATTTTATATTCTTTACTTCGTACGTCACGTAAGGTTCTCATCTCTTTGCCCACCCGACTTGAGAGTTTTATTAACTCTTAATTTAATTTCATTTTTTGAAATAATTTAATTCCACTTTTAAGAAGCCTATAAATTGTAGTTTGGTCGCTTGCCACTTGCATCATCTCAAATTTATAAACAATATACTAAAAAAATATTTGTAAGTCATTTATCATTGTTTAAAATGCATTGTAAAAATTAACTATACTTTGTTACATCCATGATATAGGTGAATAGAAATATTACAGGTAAAAAGTATATATTTAAGAAAATAGATTATTATCAGGGGTATTAGTAGTGATATTTCCTTTCAACAAGTGAAATTAAAATGGTGACAAATGTCTACTTTTTTTATTTTTAAATATACTATAAGGAAATTTGTCATGATTCTATCGCAAGTTGTGAAAATCATTTTTTTTTCCAATGGCAATGAATCAAATAATTGTCTCAAAAAAATGTCAACAAATGATTATTAATAAAGTTGTAAAATATTTATATATAAATTTAGTAGTCGCACGTTCAATTCTCAAGTAATTTATTCCACTAATTTTATTTAGATATTATACTTATATGCAGGGGAGGAGCAAAAAATTATTTAAAGAATATCATTTTCTTGAACGATATTTAAAAGGAATTAATTTTTATAAAAGGGTGTCAATTTATTTATAAATGACTGTCAATTATATATATATAATTTTTATATACAAATTATATAAATAAAATAAAATCTTCCAAAAATTTTGGGGTGTCAACAGACACCCCAATCATAAGTGTGGCTTTGCCAATGCTTATATTAAAGAATAAAAAAACACTGTCGTAATAATATTTATTATGCTCTGTTTGGTAAACGGAGGTTTGACCGGTCAAATTCACTAATTTACATGTTTGGTGAATAACGGATTGGAATAGCGGATTTAGATGAAGCATCTAATTTTAAAAAAGTTGTTAATAAGATCTTTTTGAAATTAGAGGATTTGACATTATAGTTATAAAGACCCTTTTACCCTTAACAATTATAAAAAAAACTACAAATAACTTAAATTTAAAATTTTCTATTTTAATTCTTTACTCTTATTTACATTGTGACAATTGTAAACTAACAAATTTTCTTTTTTTCTTTTTTCTCACATTTATATTTGTATTTAAATTTAATAATTAATTAAGTTGTATTAAAAAAATTATATAAATAATAAATTAATATATAAATCCTTCAAATATGCTTAGTAGCTTAGTAGTGTTATATTAGAAAATTATTTTTCATAATCTAATTAATCCTTTATTTTTTTTCAACCGAATCGCTCTTTTATTTTGAAAAAAAAGTATATTTTCTTTATCAATATACTGCTTCTTCTACACATACATGTTTAACCCATAAAAGGAATAACTAATAATTAGGACTTATAAAAAAATATATAATTTACTCATGAGAAAACTCTTTACCACATTAGGCACTAGTTTATTTTTAACGTTTAATTAGATTGAGTAATCATTCAAATTGAGAACAGAAGCTCGTTCCTTTTTGTTTTCTTATAATTGGGGTCGCGGAGCTATATCCATTTATTCACTCGACCTAACTTTAAATTCAATTCATTGATAACTAATAAACTATTCAAACAAATATTGAATATAATCATGTCCTTATATGTCATTTTACTTGTTTAAATAATCAAACAGCTATCATCTACCAGTTAATTTTACCAAACATTTTTATACAATCAACTAATACAATCCACTAGTAAAATCAGGTAATGCAAACAACTATCAACTATCATCTAATGTAATCTTCTATCAGCTATCCGCTAATTGCCAAATATTATTTATAATTTCAAATAATGATTTTCAGCCTTTTTTTTAATTCATGATACCAAGTCAATCAATAATTTAATATATATTTTACTATAGTTTCTTATTCCATAATATATCTTTATCATATATCCTAAATTTATTAAACATTTGAAAATGATTGATATAGTCATAAACTTCTATTACGAACTATATCACTCAATTAATTAGTAATAATTGTTTTTTTAAGATAAAGATTTTGTTTATTCGGATGAAAAAGTACCTTCCGAAACTACCAGCTCAACAAGAAATCATCGAAAAACAACGGCTAAAATGCAAAAATAGAAAGTAGTAACTCCACTAGCCATTATCGATCATCAGCAAAGGGGTTGATTTGTAGATACCTGCTTTTTCTAATTTATTTGCAAACATGTTCCAATCTCTCGGAATGTACTCAATGCTCCACACTAAACCTTCACATAACACCAAGATGTCCGAGACTAAGGATCTGAAAACATCCGGCGACTTCGAAAGGCAGCGAAGCCAATCAACAACCAAGCTGCAATCCGATTCTAGGATTAATTTGGAGTAAGGGCACTATTTAGAGGAACGGAATAGAAAACAAGCTTCTTTGATAGCTAAAATCTCTGCCGATGTAGCATCGAAGACACCTACAAACCTGGAGAATAGAATTAAGGAGCGGTTTTGGTGATCACACATGATTCCACCTATCCCTGCTTTACCGAAGCGGATGGAAATCCTCTGCCCCTTTTCGGTGCACCTATTTATGCTCCACAAGATCATAATATGATTTCTCACTGTACAATCCATTTAACGATGCCAACCAGCGGGAGCTATCGACCTTTAGCATGCCATTTGCAGCAGCATTTATGGAATTAATGAAAGCTGTCCATATTTCATTTTCCCAACTAAAAGGCCTTCTTCGCAAAGATTCTAGGAAAAGCCTCTTTTAAGGGTCCAAACATCACTCCAAAAAGAAATACGCTTACTGTCTCCCACAATAAGACTAAGATGTTGTTGAAACACATTATCAGGGTTTGAGAGAGGCAAAATTATACCTTTCCAAGTCCAAGATTTATTGGACATTTTGGTGTTTACCAGCAGAAACGACATAGAATTTGCTTCATACTTCGCCCCATTTGTTACGTAACGTCTTGTTTTTCGTTATGAAGTCGACTAAGCCTAACCCACCACAATCCTTTGGTACACAAATAGAATCCCAGCTTATCCAATGAATTGATTTCTTGTCAAGTGAGCCCCACAAGAACTTAGCAATGAGCTTTGATAAAGAAGAGCTAATAGAAGCCGGCATTGGGAACAAAGACATAAAGTATATAGGCATGCTTGATAACACCTTGGTAATAGTCTTCCCTGCATGGTCACAAAATGCAGAGAACTTACAACATGTTCCAATTCTGCAAGTCCCCAATAAAAACCGGCATCTTTCCTCTTATTCTCTCCAGAAAATCAGTTGCATTCAGCTCGGACTGTATCGGTGACAAGAAAGCTAAACCAATATGGAAGTAATGCACATCAGTATAGATCATACCTTGGTAAGTTACAATCATTTGGCTGCAATTTCGATTTAAAGTAGCCTCTATCAGGCCTTCCGTTGAAATCTTTATCGATGTAAGGACAAGAACCTGGACGATAATATGGCTTTGAGTGATCATCTTTCACTCACCTGCCAATTGCCATCAAAGAAATCACAATTCTGAAAAGAACCATTAGGTCCTTTCACCATGAGAGTTTGTGGTTTTATTCATTTCCAAATCCTTCTCTTCTGCAACAAAAGGTCCAACAACTTCCCCATTATTTGACAAATTGGTCACATTATTAGCATCATTAGGATTATCAACAAGATTAAAAAATTATCATGGTATCTGAATAAGAATCTTTTCCCAAATGTAATGGGACTTTCTTTACATGAAAGTTGATCATCAGTGAACCACAATTCACTACCTTATTGATGAGCAAAACTAAAAACTATACAAGGACTTTTACTCGGATGAAAACCTGTTTTTTTTTACCTAACTTTGTTGTGGTGCCGTGCAAAATTGCCAAATTCCCCGAATTGGAGCTTTGCCTTAAATTGTCATCGTACATGTAATTAATTACATTAATATTGTTCAATTATAATTTGTCCTATTAGTTAGAAAAGAATTGTGATCACATTTTGCAAGTTGTGAAGGAAGTAACTTGGTTCTAATACCAAATTGAATTGAATTCCTACTTAATGTGCTGTGCAGCTGTGCTTACATGCAGCAATGCGGAGCTATGGCTTCTAAGACCAAAGTTTGGTATTCTCCTCCTATAAATACCTTTGCATTTTTGATCATTTCCATCACCACTCACATTTCATCATACCAATTGCAGTCGAGTAAGTTTAGTTGGAGATATGGCTTCTAAGACTTTTGCGCCAATTGTCTTTCTGCTTTCTCTCAGCCTTCTCTTTTTGACTTTGGTTACCTCCCAAACTCCACCTCCGCCGCCACCTCCGCCACCACCTCCCTGCAACATCTCAAACACCCGACAGTTAGTAGCTGCATGTCTTCCACGGCCTCCTTTTTTACCATTTAATCCAAGTGACACTTGTTGCGCGGCCTTGCTTCGCATCGGTACTGCTGCTGCTGGTGATTGCCTTTGCCGAGCTTTAAGGACCGTTGGAATCTCGATTAATACAACCGCTATCGTTACAGAAGCGTTTCGTGTCTGTCGTATTCCGTTATCCGCAGACTTCCGTTGCCGTGCCTGAAATTATGCAATGCTTGCATATCTATCTACTTAGTTGCCCCATCATCAGTTCTTTTTCTTTAAACGCGTCTACTCTGTGGGTTGTTTTCTGGGCACCTACGTACCCTAAAGCAATCCTTAAAAATTATGGATTTTACAATACGTATTTGTAATTCCTACTATGTTATGTTATGTTGTGGAATAAAATGGTGGGTTTAAGTATGTTTCTAAAAGTAATTGAAGAAGCGAATAGGCATGAAGGAAAAAAATTCCAATAGTATGAAAGAGAAAGAGAATACGATAGACGTTTATAAATTAATAACAATTCAAATTTTTAATTAATTTATAGTTAAAAATATTTTAATATTATAATGATCATTTTATAACAATTAAATAATAAATTTATCATTTTGTATCAATTAAATAGTAAATTTACCATTTTTTAAATCTTAAAATGATACTGAATTTTATTCAAACAAAATAATATACAACAGTAACAATATAACCAATTAAAGAGAGAATTTTGGGTACTATGTTCACCAAAAACCTCAAACATAAAATAAAATGAAAAAAGAAAACTCAAAGGCACAATGATAATCGAAGTCTTCTTTTGAATATGACGTTCATTATCCATAGTAACCCAATAATCATTAACACTACTCATTTGTTTCTGTCTAACTAAAAGCTTTAGAGATGAGGAAATAGTGGCAAACGAACTAAAACAAACTTACCGACTGCTTCGCAAAACAGATCTGAATACATCGATAAACAACTATGTTGGGATGTACGGTGCTCGATTCCTTCAACCGTTCTTGCTCGCCAAGTGGTGGAGAGGTGGAATTTTGGGTGTAAGTGGTGTGGAAGCTAAAAGGATTAATGACACAATGAATTATAGTGGTTCAACCTTCTAACCAAGGTCTACATCCACTACCTTAGCTTCCCACTAAGGATTTCCAATCAATCCACTATTGATTCGTCCCCTTTTCTAGGCTTAGGAGGAAACCCTTATACACCGATCAAGCTTTCTACCCAAAGCCTTGATCAAACCCTCTTTACAAGAGAAAATTAAGCAAACTTAAATCCCTCTAATAGGTATTTGTTTGCACAATTTAGCTCTCACCCAAAACCTAAAACACTTGAGCAAATCTAACAATTTTGGCTCACTAGTGTTTGTCTATACAAAGAAATGACAATTTAGTACAAAGACAATTTCTTGATCATTTGTTGTTGACAATTGAAGCATTAATAATTACTAGATGCTTGAAGGTCCCTTTTATACTCCTTAATGAGTTTGTAGTCGTTACTAGCCGTTGGGGGTTGAATTGGAGCTGTTGGAGACTTAATTTCCCACCATAAATGCAGTTCTGCAGCTCTCCGTTTCGAAACGCATGAAGCCGTTTGGAAACGCTCTTCAAGTAGAAAGAGCCGTTGCAGTCTAATGCAACACCCGTATCGAAACGCTCTTGGCCATATCGAAACGCCCGTATCGAAACGCCTGTCTTCGTATCGAAACGATCTGCATTTAAATGTTAGTTGGGAAATAGTCGTTGGAGGTTTATGACCGTTGTGGTCCATGCCACGTAGGCGTATCGAAACGCTTGACAAAATCCTCATCCAGAAAAGACTCGTTTCGAAACGTTTTGACACTGTAAGACCCCGTATTGAAACACCTAGGGGTGTTTCGAAACACCTGGATGGTTTTATTTAAATTAGCTTTGAAAACATGTAAAAACCTCTTAAAACATCCCCTAAATATAGTTTCAAGTTGTTTGGACTTTAGAAATAGTTTTGAATTCTTTTTAACTTAGTCCAAAATATTTTTCAATTATTATATCAAAACATTAGTTCTACAATCTTCCCCTTTTTGATATAATAAAATCAACTTGAAAAATTGTTTAGGATTCTCCCCCTTTAAGTTTAAAATTGTGAATAAGAGATGAAAATTTTGAAATCAATTAAAGCTCCCCTTTATTCATTTGAAAATTCAAATTTTCAAACCATTTCTCCCCCTTTTTGTTATATCAAAAAGAATTCAAAAGACATTAAGTTCAAAATAACTTAGGAGGTTTGAAAAGATGACAAAAATTTAGAATTTTGGTTTTAAAAATGGCCCCCTTACTCAAAGCATCATTAAAGTGTTAGTCCAACATATATGATCATCTAGTTGAAATAAATGAAAAATCGAACGAACCATTTCTCCCCCACGAGACAATCGAACGAACCCAAAACAACATTTAACAGCCCAATTTTAAACTTAAACTGCAGGCGGTATCGAAACACCTAAGGAGTGTATCGATACGCCTTGACTAGGTCAACTGGTCAGAGTCAACCCGTGGAGACCGTATCGATACGCCCAAAGAGGGTATCGATACTCTCCCCAACGGTCAGCTACACACGGTCAACGCTAAGAAGACCGTATCGGTACGCCAGAGGCCCGTATCGATACCGAAATGGACAGTGTCTCCAGTGACCAAAAAGGTATCGATACGCTCCCCTCGCGTATCGAAACGCGAGGCCTGAAACAAGGAGACCGTATCGATACGAGTCCAACCGTATCGATACCCTTGCCACGGACTTACAGGTTTTAGCTGATTTAAGGCACAAGAGTGCCCCTAAATCCCTCTAAAACCTCAGCCAACACACTAACATCATTCCTAAGGCAAACCAACAATACAAACATGCTCGAAAACCAGAAACCAAGAGGCACAATTCAACACAAGGTAGTGCTCAAATCATACAAGCAACTTAGGCATTCAAACATGAAACAAGGCATCCATACATGGCATTCCAACAAAAGGCAATTTAGCATTTAAGGTCATACATGAAAGCTCAAAAGGCCTAAAGGCACAAGTTAAAGCATATAAGGTTTGCATCCACTAACAATGCAACCTATACATCTAGGAGGCATGCCACCACACTCAAACATTCATCAAAGCATAACATGCTTTACGAACCATAGTTAATCCAAAACATCAACATATAGATGAGTCATACAAGCTCATGCAAATACCCTTGCCACATTGCTAACTAATACAAAATTTAACCACCGTACTTGAGCCACAAAACTTGGAAGCCCTTCTTGCCTTGCTCCGAGCTAACACCACGCTAATGATCTGTATTGTTGAACATTGAGAGCGTAAGCTATAAGCTTAGTGAGGGTGCTCTAAAATGAAAAAAAGATCAACAATGCAGGGTTCAAGCATGTAATCCCCAAACCACATATCGAACGTGCATTGGCAATTTCACAAGTAGACCTAGCTAGTCTCTCAAGTGGCATAATATGTCATCTTACATCATACTACGCATCAAGCATCAATATCAACAATCATATATCAACACCATATATCACAATATATGAACAAGTTAATTGGCCACTTTCAATTACCCCGATTGTGCGGATTTAAAACTCAACAACACTTTACCTCGGTGGGATTACACTCATCACCGGACCTTGCATGTGCGGGATTCCACTCATCGCCACATGCCCTACAGATGGGATTCCACTCATCATCCCGTAGAAATATATAAAAGCTTCCGGTGGAATATTACATCACCGTACTCCTCCTTGATGACTTAACGCCATCAAGGCCACGTACGTTTTGACTCAATTTGTGTGCACACTAATCCTAATGATCGATCATTTACAATCGGTAATTTATTTAGTGCCAATTTTCATAACCACATCATATATTATCAACCACATTCCATGCTCATCACATATATACATTTCATGATATACATGCACCAATTTAACCACAATCCACAAGAGCATATATAGGCAAATACACAATAGCATTTAATGAAATCAAAGGCTAGAATTAACAACTTGAAATAAGGATATGGCCTACCAAGCACAATCCACACACACACTCTACACACACTCGAACCAAACTTTAAAACAAGTTTGAAACCACTCACCGCCCTTCCTTAGCAACCAAGCGAAACTCCTACGAACCCGGATTCGGTCCCAAAGCTTCTTCGACGATTCCTCTTGCTTCTAGCCAACCAACAACCACAATCAATGCTAATATTCACACAACACATAACCTTTGAGTTCAAATCAACTTCACCCAAATTTTCCAACCAAATTAATCCCCCAAATATCTCAAATTCGTACTCCCTACAACACTAGCTGAAAACTCCACTTTCGAACATCCAAAAGACTCCCAATTGATCCCAAAACACCCTCCTAACTTATACAAACCAACAACCCTTCGATTTCAACCTTAAACCTCCCAAAAACCCAAGTTTTGACATCCCAAAAATGGCTCCAAGAACCCATTTCGGGTTTTCAATAAAACCCACTCATTTTGACATATAATATACATTTTAGTGTGGAGAATCATAAACCCAACTCCCTATTTCGAAATAGAAAGGAAATTTTCATAAAAACTCAAACTTTAAATCAAACCCTAATTTTCAAAATCTCATGTCTTTAAAATCTAGGACCATGAGTAGATAGAGAATAGATAGGAGAGTTAGAAAACACTTTTACCTTTGAAAAACACCTTGAATTGAAGAAGTTACTCAATGGAATAGTAAACTAAGCTTGGGAGGGTTTTGAAGAAGAGTTTGGTGTATTTGACGTTGGAAGGGGGATGGGGGAAAGAGAAGATGACTTTTATTTTAAAGTTGTCTTCCTTTAAAATTCTTTTGGGTAAAATTGCAACATAGATCCCTCCCCTTTTTACTAAGGCTCAATTAGGTCCAATTTAAAGTTGAATTGATTTGATTTAATTTTATTGACTCGGACTACAAACCCGACTAACTCCTAACCCCAAAACACAGGCGTTACAACTCTCTCCCACTTAAGGAATTTCGTCCCCGAAATTACCTGACTGAAAGAGATACGAAAACTGCTTTTCCATATCCTCCTTCCTCTCCCATGTGGCCTCGTGCACACCTCGACGTTGCCACCGCACCTTCACTAACTCAATCAATCTACCCCTCAACATCTTACTGTCAGAAGCTAAGATCTCGATGGGCTCTTCTTCATAAGTCAAATCCGGATTCAGTTCAATCTCCTCTACGGGCATAACATGTGATGGATCGGACCTATACTTACGAAGCATCGAAACATGGAACACATCGTGTATCTTCTCTAGCTCGGATGGCAAACGCAACTGATAAGCAACCAGACCAACCCTTTTCACAATCTCATACGGTCCTATGTACCTTGGACTCAACTTCCCCTTTCGGCCAAATCTCATCACTTTCTTCCACGGAGACATCTTCAAGAATACCTTCTCACCCACTGAGAACTCAACTTCCTTCCTCTTCAAGTCGGCATAGGACTTCTGCCTATCCGAAGCAGCTTTCAAACGATCACAAATCAATTTTACCTTGTCGGTTGTCCCCTTGAGCAAATCTGGCATAGGTAACGACTTCTGTCCCACTTCGGCCCAACAAACTGGAGTTCTACACTTTCGGCCATACAAGGCCTCATACGGAGCCATCTGAATGCTCGACTGAAAGCTATTATTATACGCAAACTCTACTAGAGGCAAATGCTTCTCCCAAGTACCCTGAAAATCAATGATGCAACAACGCAACATATCCTCTAAGATCTGAATAACCCTCTCTGACTGACCATCTGACTGAGGATGATAAGAAGTGCTGAAGTTCAAACAGGTACCTAAAGCTGTATGCAGACACTCCCAAAATCGAGAAGTAAACCGCGAATCTCTATCTGACACAATGGACTTCGGCACACCATGCAATCTAACAATCTCAGCAATGTACAAATCGGCCAATCTATCTAAGGTGTAAGTAGTATTAACTGCCAAGAAGTGAGCACACTTCATAAAACGATCTACTATCACCCAAACTGAGTTCTTCTTCGAAGGAGTCAAAGGCAAACCTGAAACAAAATCCATGGTGATGTTTTCCCACTTCCATTCCGGAATTCTCAACGGCTGTAACAAACCTGAGGGAACCTGATGTTCCGCCTTCACTCTCTGACACACTAAACACTTACTCACAAAGTCGGCTACATCTCTCTTCAAGCCAACCCAAAAGTACTCATTCTTCAAGTCACGGTACATCTTCGTACTTCCAGGATGCATAGCAAACGGACTAGTGTGGGCTTCAGTCAAGATTGTACGTCTCAAGTCACTGTCCTCTGGCACAACTATTCTATCCTTGAAACACAAAACCCTATCAGTACTGAAATTGTAGTCCGAAGATCTACCCTCGGCTATATCTTGCACGTGAGGTGCCAAAGATCTATCTAAGAGCTGCTTCTCTCTAATCAACTGACCTAGAGTAGGTCTAACCTGAAGCTCGGCTACCAAGCCACCATCTCCGGACAAACTCAATCTAGAAAACATGGCTCTCAAGTCAACGACTATCTTTCTACTCAATGCATCGGCCACTACATTGGCCTTACCCGGATAGTACTCAATGGTAAGATCATAGTCTTTTAAGCAACTCTAACCACCTACGCTGTCTGAGATTCAAATCTCGCTGTCATAATGTACTTCAAACTCTTGTGATCTGTGTACACTGTGCATTTCTCACCGTACAAGTAGTGCCTCCAAATCTTCAGAGCAAACACAATTGCAGCTAACTCTATGTCATGGGTCAGATAGTTGCGTTCGTGGGTCTTCAACTGCCTTGAGGCATAAGCTACTACCCTCTTGTCTTGCATGAGAACACATCCTAACCCTACATAAGAAGCATCACTGTAAACTACATAGTCCTTCCCGGACTCAGGTTGAATCAAGATCGGTGCTTGGGTCAAAGCTTCTTTCAATCTCTCAAAGGCTCTCTGTCTTGCATCAGTCCACTCAAACTGAACACTCTTCTGAAGCAACTATGTCAATGGAGCGGCTAATTTAGAGAAACCCTCTACAAATCTCCTATAGTATCCGGCTAAGCCTAGGAAGCTACGTACCTCTGTTACAGACTTCGGTTGCTTCCACTCAACAATGGCTTCAATCTTCTTCGGATCAACTCTAATCCCATCGGCTGACACTACATGTCCTAAGAAGACTACCTCTCAGATCCAGAATTCACACTTGCTTAGCTTCGCATACAACTGATGATCTAGCAAAGTCTTCAGAACTAGTCTCAAGTGTCGGTCATGGTCTTCTTCAGTTCGCGAGTACACCAAAATATCATCAATAAACACAACTACAAACTGATCTAGATACTGATGAAAGATCCTGTTCATCATGTCCATGAAAGCAGCAGGAGCATTAGTCAACCCAAATGGCATGACTAAGAACTCATAGTGACCATATCTAGTCCTAAAGGCCGTCTTCGGTACATCAACCTCTCTTACCTTTAGCTGGTAATAACCCGATCTCAAATCAATCTTCGAAAAGACTGATGCTCCTCTCAACTGATCAAATAGGTCATCAATCCTGGGCAGCGGTTATTTATTCTTCACTGTCAACTGATTTAACTGCCTGTAATCTATACACATTCTCATGCTTCCATCCTTCTTCTTCACAAACAAAACTGGTGCACCCCAAGGCGAAGAACTGGGCCTAATAAAACCTCTATCTGTCAATTCTTGCAACTGAGTCTTCAAATCTTTCAATTCTTTCGGTGCCATGCGATACAGAGCAATTGAAACATGAGCTGAATCAGAATAAGTCTCAATGCTGAACTCTACCTCTCTATCCGGTGGTAACCCAGACAATTCTTCCGGAAACACACTAGGAAAGTCACATACTATCCGGATGTCCTGAGCTCTAACCTCACTCATGTTAGGGTTTATCACATACGCCAAGTATGCTTCACACCCCAACTCAACTAATCTCTTAGCCTCTAACACTGAAACCACATTGGACAAGAACTTCACGTTCTCACCCACAACTACAATCTCGTAATCATCTGAGAGCTTCAAAGAAATCCTCTTAGTTTCAAAGTCTATCCTAGCTCTATGCTCCGTGAGCCAGTCCATACCCAGAATCACATCAAAACCATAGAATGGAAGCTCCATAATATCCACTGGGAACACATGTCCTTGAACCATCAACGGACACCTTCGGTACATCTTCCTAACCACTACCGTATCCCCAAAGGAACTAGTAACACTAACTCCTACCTCTAACATTTTGCAAGGCAAATTCAAAGACCGTGCATGCTCACTCAATATGTAGGAATGTGTAGACCCAGAGTCAATCAAAGAAAGCAAACCCAAAGACTGTATCGAGAAGTTACCTGCGATCACATCGGTGTCATGCTGATCCCCACGCTGAGCGTAAACTCTGGCCTGACCTCCGCCCTCCGGCTGGACTGCAACTACATGTGCTATGTTCCTCTGACCATCGTTTCTCGGCTGAAAGTTACCTCTACTGCGCCCGCGACCCCTCTGAAAGTCATTGGCTCTAGCAGGAGCCTGAGCTGGTGCCTGTCCCACCTGATGTGGACAGTCACGCCTAATGTGGTCTCTAGACCCACAACTCCAACAAGAATGAAAATTTCCCCAACACTCACCGGTGTGGTTCCTCCCGCAAGTAGCACATGTGGGCAACTTCCCACCAGCTCTCTGGCCCTGTTGGCCCCTCCCGTGGTTACTGCCACCATGCCTGTTGTCCTGATGCTTCTTGGCATCACCTCTATCAAAGTTACTGGACCTCTTACCTGAACTAGATCCACCTGACCGCCTGGTCAAACTCAAACTGTGCTCCAAGTCCTTGGCCCTCGCGACCAAGACATCAAAATCAGTGTAATCTGAAGCTAGAGTATACGTCTTGATCTCTTCACTCAGCCCATAACGGAAGCGGTTACAACGCTCCACCTCAGTAGGTACAAGCTCAGGTGCATACTGACTCAATATGAAAAATCGGATCTCATAATCGGTCACGGACATACTCCCCTGAAGCAATGCCATAAACTCCCTCTTCCTCTCATCGAGGTATCGCAGACCCAGATACTTCTTCCGGAATGCTGACTCAAAGAACTCCCAAGTGATCTCAGCCTCATCCATACCCGAAGTAACGGTGACCCACCAAGTGTAGGCGTCACCCTGAAGCAAAGACTCAACACACCCCAACTTGCGCTCACCAGTACATCCCATTTGAGCAAGGATACGGACAGTCTTCTCAAACCATAACTCGGATCTTTCTGGAGTAGACCCTCTGAACTCTTCGGCCCCAAGGCCCCGAAGTCTCTCTAATGGCAACCCAGTGCCCTCACCCTGATGGTGTGCTTCCTGTCCCCCAGCTACTGCAGCCTGAAATGCCTCGGCTATCGCCTGAACCAACGGAGCTAAGTCAATCCCGGCCGGTCCTTGGCCACCTTGGCCACCATGGCCTCCTTATGGTCCCTCTCTTTCGGCCCCGGCCTCACCTCCCGCTCCCGGTGGAGGAGGTGGTGGTGGTGGAGGTGGTGGAGGAGCTCCAACTCCAACCACAAGCTCTCCCACTTGAGCCTCAACCCTGACTACTGGCTCAACTCCTGGAGCCTCTGCCCGTGGTTCCGGACGAACCATCCTAGGCCTCCCACATGGTCTCATGGTTCAGCTAGCAAGGAAATAACTACAACAACAAACAAGTAGGGATTACATTAGTCAAAGCAAGGGTCCAATAGTGCTCAAGTACTCCTTTTTATCAAAAATCTTTTCAATTAAGTAATAGTAGCAATGGGCACTCACTCTACACCAGACACAACAATTCATGCTTCAAAACATCATGTGAACATTCAAATATCAAAAAAATTCATGGCAAGACATGCATCGAACAATACAATCATTTAACACATTAAGCTTACCTCACTTACCTGCCCGAGGTCTCGGTAACCTCAGGCTCTGATACCAACAAATATAACCCCCTCGTCCCGGTCTGGCTGGATGACCGGTCCGAGTGAGCCACACGGGGAAAACCGAAGCGAAACCCGTTAAGGTTCCCCCTCGGTTAGCAACCCTATTTTTTTCATTTTAATCTTGTCTAGATGAGTATTAAATCCTAAGTGATCATACAGCGGAACAACATACACGAGATAATCGAACAAACCCAAAACAACATTTAACAGCCCAATTTTAAACTTAAACTGCAGGCGGTATCGATACACCTAAGGAGTGTATCGATACGCCTTGACTAGGTCAACTGGTCAGAGTCAACCCGTGGAGACCGTAACGATACGCCCAAAGAGGGTATCGATACTCTCCCCAACGGTCAGCTACACACGGTCAACACTAAGAAGACCGTATTGGTACGCTATAGGCCCGTATCGATACCGAAATGGACAATGTCTCCAGTGACCAAAAAGGTATCGATACGCCCCCCTCGCGTATCGAAACGCGAGGCCTGAAACAAGGAGACCGTATCGATACGGGTCCAACCGTATCGATACCCTTGCTACGGACTTACAGGTTTTAGCTGATTTAAGGCATAAGGGTGCCCCTAAATCCCTCTAAAACCTCAGCCAACACACTAACATCATTCCTAAGGCAAACCAACAATACAAACATGCTCGAAAACCAGAAACCAAGAGGCACAATTCAACACAAGGTGGTGCTCAAATCATACAAGCAACTTAGGCATTCAAACATGAAACAAGGCATCCATACATGGCATTCCAACAAAAGGCAATTTAGCATTTAAGGTCATACATGAAAGCTCAAAAGGTCTAAAGGCACAAGTTAAAGCATATAAGGTTTGCATCCACTAACAAGGCAACCTATACATCTAGGAGGCATGCCACCACACTCAAACATTCATCAAAGCATAACATGCTTTACGAACCATAGTTAATCCAAAACATCAACATATAGATGAGTCATACAAGCTCATGCAAATACCCTTGCCACATTGCTAACTAATACAAAATTTAACCACCGTACTTGAGCCACAAAACTTGGAAGCCCTTCTTGCCTTGCCCCGAGCTAACACCACGCTAATGATCTGCATTGTTGAACATTGAGAGCGTAAGCTATAAGCTTAGTGAGGGTGCTCTAAAACGAAGAAAATATCAACAATGCAGGGTTCAAGCATGTAATCCCCAAACCACATATCGAACGTGCATTGGCAATTTCACAAGTAGACCTAGCTAGTCTCTCAAGTGGCATAATATGGCATCTTACATCATACTAAGCATCAAGCATCAATATCAACAATCATATATCAACACCATATATCACAATATATGAACAAGTTAATTGGCCACTTTCAATTACCCCGATTGTGCGGATTTAAAACTCAACAACACTTTACCTCGGTGGGATTACACTCATCACCGGACCTTGCATGTGCGGGATTCCACTCATCGCCACATGCCCTACGGATGAGATTCCACTCATCATCCCGTAGAAATATATAAAAGCTTCCGGTGGAATATTACATCACCGTACTCCTCCTTGATGACTTAACGCCATCAAGGCCACGTACGTTTTGACTCAATTTGTGTGCACACTAATCCTAATGATCGATCATTTACAATCGGTAATTTATTTAGTGCCAATTTTCATAACCACATCATATATTATCAACCACATTCCATGCTCATCACATATATACATTTCATGATATACATGCACCAATTTAACCACAATCCACAAGAGCATAGATAGGCAAATACACAATAGCATTTAATGAAATCAAATGCTAGAATTAACAACTTGAAATAAGGATATGGCCTACCAAGCACAATCCACACACACACTCTACACACACTCGAACCAAACTTTAAAACAAGTTTGAAACCACTCACCGCCCTTCCTTAGCAACCAAGCGAAACTCCTACGAACCCGGATTCGGTCCCAAAGCTTCTTCGACGATTCCTCTTGCTTCTAGCCAACCAAAAACACAACCAACAACAACAATCAATGCTAATATTCACACAACACATAACCTTTGAGTTCAAATCAACTTCACCCAAATTTTCCAACCAAATTAATCCCCCAAATATCTCAAATTCGTACTCCCTACAACACTAGCTGAAAACTCCACTTTCGAACATCCAAAAGACTCCCAATTGATCCCAAAACACCCTCCTAACTTATACAAACCAACAGCCCTTCGATTTCAACCTTAAACCTCCCAACAACCCAAGTTTTGACATCCCAAAAATGGCTCCAAGAACCCATTTCGGGTTTTCAATAAAACCCACTCATTTTGACATATAATATACATTTTAGTGTGGAGAATCATAAACCCAACTCCCTATTTCGAAATAGAAAGGAAATTTTCATAAAAACTCAAACTTTAAATCAAACCCTAATTTTCAAAATCTCATGTCTTTAAAATATAAGACCATGAGTAGATAGAGAATAGAGAGGAGAGTTAGAAAACACTTTTACCTTTGAAAAACACCTTGAATTGAAGAAGTTACTCAATGGAATAGTAAACTAAGCTTGGGAGGGTTTTGAAGAAGGGTTTGGTGTATTTGACGTTGGAAGGGGGATGGGGGAAAGAGAAGATGACTTTTATTTTAAAGTTGTCTTCCTTTAAAATTCTTTTGGGTAAAATTGCAACATAGATCCCTCCCCTTTTTACTAAGGCTCAATTAGGTCCAATTTAAAGTTGAATTGATTTGATTTAATTTTATTGACTCGGACTACAAACCCGACTAACTCTTAACCCCAAAACACGGGCGTTACACTTGCCCTCTTCTTTTTCATAGATTCTCGTTCAAGCTCCCTCAAGGCTTTCTTCATGAACAGGGCACACCTTTAAAAATTTTAAAGGTGTAAAATTAGATCAATAGAAAAGACAAAGAAAAAACTTAAACTATACGAGAATTTGAAATTTTCCAGGGTGTGGTCATCCCTAACATCTCCTCAGTCTATCCTTGCTTCCAACTCAATTTTTCTATTCCTAACGTTAGGATTCAAACCTCTAACCTTACTTAATGAATCTAGTGCCCATAGTTTATTGAAAATTTGTATAATTTATAATAATATTTTACATTCTAATTAAATTTTGAATAATTGAAAACTTGTTTTTATTAAAGATAAAGCTATACTTTATATTCCTTCCAAATTACATATGTAATATATCAAAGTTATTCAATTTTGACTTACATCCTATTCAAAAAAATTGACTTGCATGTTAACGGGTAATTCAATTTTTTGTGTGTTGCCCTCTTGGTTTTTCAAGGCTTTGTCCTGACTAATCTGGACTGACTTGTGTCGCACACTTGGTTTTAGTTTGTGAGTCTCCCAACGAGATATTTTACATACACAATGCCTCAAACTCGAGACTTGCTTAAGCGATAACAAGTTGCTTACCACTTGGACCAACCTTCGTTGGTAATAGACTAATAGGTAATTCAATTTTTTTTTATAAATCCTAATTCTAATCCTAACCTTACCTATAGAGGGGAGGGGAACGAAAACTCTAAGGAAATGAGTGGGTGCTCTTAGTTGTTCTAGAACACATGACCTAAGAGAATATAATGGAACAAAAATAAACAACTTGGCCAACTAGCCAAATGTGCTAGCTCGAGTAATTCTGATAATATAAATTCAAAATTTTCATCCTATCTAAGCCACCTTCAACCGCACCATCAATTCAAAATTTAACGTAGCCCACAGGGGGAGTAAGCCAACCTTCTTTCTGTGAATGAAGATGTTCGGAGACGATAAACTTAAAAGCAAAGGGGCATCTGACTAGGTCGTGTGAAAATGGAGGCATGGTGACCGGGATAGATGAACGGTGGTGAACTTAGTAGAGAAGAATGGAAAGCACGACTGCTGGGGTTAGGATATTAGAGAAATGGATAGAAACTAACTCTGAAAAATATTATTAAGAATCATTGGTAATTGTGTTTCCAATCCATTACATTATAGGGTATATAAAGCCCAATGTCTAACAACCTAATAACAAACTCAACCCAATTAATAACAACAATAGCAACAACTAATAACAGCTAATCTCTAACATTCACCCTGCTTCTTTTCTTCTTCCTTCTAATTCGAATTTTCTTGCATGAAAAATGCAAGTATTTTACTTGTTTTTGACTTCTTTTTCTCATTTTTTGATTATGTATCTCAGCTTTCAAAGCTGATAATGGCTTGACCATTCTTTGTTTCTTCCTTTCCTTGAACGGATGATCAGCGTGTTTTAGACTTGTTCGTCCTTTTCTTATTTTTTTATGTATCTCAGCTTTCAAAGCTGGTAATGACTTGATCACTCTTTGTTTCTTCCTTTCCTTGAACAAATGATCATCTTGTTTTAGACTTCTTCGTCTTGTACTTCCCACTTCTTCTATGTAATGAAGAGAACCATATCAATGCCTCAACTTAAGAACACAAGCAATGAAGACTGAACCACTATCACGAATCAAACCAAAGCCAACCAAAACCAAATGAATCACGAACAAATTATTTTTGTAAAATCACCCTTAACAGCATCTCATAGCAACAACTTTACCCAGCTTCTATCAACATTCAATAATTTCTGTCATTATCAACAGTCACCAAACAATACTCAACAAAACAGTCAATGACAAAATGGAACTCCAACTTAATCTTGAATGAAGTCTCAAGCATTCATCAGATTCCAGTACCAACCAAATTAGAATTTTCAACAACAACCAGTAAACACAAAAAGGCTCAATTTACCAAACGACATCAGCTGAGAAGAGCTTGCAATGAACACCAACAATGTGATTTCAAATGAACAAAATCTAAATCTGACTTGAACTGGTCAATACAACCTTTGACAATAGGCACCAACTGTCAATTTGCAACACCAGCTAGAAAATCAAACCACCAACAAAAATATCACCACAACTCAAGACAGTGAAATCAGTTAACAAAGCACTATTATGCAATAAATTCCCCATCTCCTCCACATTTGTTAACCTTAATTTCACTAGAAATTCTGATTCTCAAAAACAACCAAAGGAAGCATAAACTGTAACACCCGTGTTTTGGGGTTAGGAGTTAGTCGGGTTAATTGGTCTGAGTCGGTAGAACTAATTTTAATCAAATTGAGTTTAAAATAAAAAAGGAGGGATATTTTGGTAATTAAAAAAAAACTTTATATCCTAAAAAAAAATTATATCATCCTAATCATTTCTCTTCTTCATTCTTTTCTTTCCCCCTCCCCGTGAGAATCATCCCCAAAATCCCTCAAGCCCCCAAATTTTAATTCATCAAATTACTTCATCAATTCAAGGGGTTTTTGAAAGGTAATCACATATTTGAACTCTCCTTTCCATTTCCTATCTATCTATAGTCTTAGATTTCAAAGTTGTGGAGTTTTGAAAATTAGGGTTCATATCAAAATTTGGGTTTTTAAGGGGGTTTTCCAATTGGTTTTGATAAATTGAGTTGGGGCTTTAGTTAATCATGTTAAAAGGTGTAACATATATCAATTTGGTTGAATTTTGGTAAAAATCCGAAGTGGATTCTTAGACCCATTTTTAAGGTGTCAAAAACTTAATTTTTGGTGAGTTTTAGATTGTAATTAGAGGGTTGATGGTTTATGTATGCTAGGAGGATGTTTTGGAACCATTTAGATATCATTTGGGTGTTTAAAAATATGATTTTCTACTAAGTAAAATAGGAGTACGAAAATGGAGTTTTGGATGGTTTTGAGTGAGTTTTATGGGTGGTTATAGGTGAGAATTGATAGTCCAATGGTAGTACTATGGTTAGGGATTGATTTGGGATTATTTGTGGGTGCAATGGATGTTGGAAACATTGTTTTTGGAAGAGGTATTGGAGCTGTCCGAAATTACTAAGTATGAGGTTTGGTCATGGTTTGCAAAATGGTAAATTGTACTTGAATTGTATTCCGGGTTGATAATTTGATGATGGGCTGATTTGAGGTTGTTTGAATTGTATTAAGGTTGTTTAGAAGCAAGAATTTGGGTCGACAAAGCATCGAGAAGAAATCCGGAAACTTGGAGGTGATGGTTGCTTGGTAGTTGAGCTTGGAGGTAGAGGTGAGTGGTTAAAATATTTTAAATGGTTTTGAGCAATTGGTTCGAGCATGTAGACTAGGTTGAGATTGGTAGACTCACCTAGAGTTAGGATTAGGGTTGTAGCCTAATCCTAAGCTTTAGTTAGAGACATTGGATGATCTCTTTAATTAATGTTATGCCTCATGATGAATTGTGTTAAGATGATTATGTATAATGTGTTATACATGTTATTGAGGCATGGTTTGATGCATTGCTATGCATGTGGTTTGGATTGTAAATTGTGCATGATGATGTTGAGCTTAATATGATGTAAGATGCCATATTATGACTCTTGAAAATGACATTATGATATTATGTTGTTGAGATATTTGATGTTGAGCTTAATATGATGTAAGATGCCATATTATGACTCTTGAACATCAAAGGTTGTGAAATTTATTTATTAATTGGCACTAGTATGCTTGGGTACAATGATCGATCATTAGGATGAGTGTGCACACAAATTGAGTCAAAACGTACGTGGCCTTGGTGGCGTTAAGGCACCAAGGAGGAGTACGGTGATGTAATATTCCACCGGAAATTTATATATATTCTACATGATGATGAGTGGAATCCCATCCGTAGGGCATGTGGTGATGAGTGGAATCCCGTCCATGCAAGGCCGGTGATGAGTGTAATCCCACCGAGGTAATGTTGATGTTGGAAAATGCGTTCCAACATGTTATCCGCGTATTCGAGTCATAGCTAGGTGCCAATATGAGAAAGTATGTTTATGCCAATATGAGATTATGCATACATGCTAATATGAATTGATATGTGTATCAATGTGATATGAAATGTGAATTTCAAATGTGAAGTGATATATGATTTGGTTAATGCATTGAGGTATATATATATCGTTGTAAGTTGAGCTTATGAGATGTTAAGCATGACATAATGTTGATTATATGTTCATACATCATGTTCATTTTGGTTCATGTGGATCGAAGATAAAGTCATGTATTTCATCATGATAATTGCTCGAGCTTGGACCCTGTATTGTCGAAGGTTTGTTTTATGAGCTTACCCTCACTAAGCTTTTATGCTTACGCTCTCTTTTGTTCGACAATGCAGATAAATAGCTTGTGGGTGGCAAGGGAAAGGAAAGGTCTCCAAGTGTTGCTTTGGTGAGCTCAATGTATGATTTATAAATTGAAAGATGGTAATAGTAAAGCAATGGGATAGGTGTTGTTGTTTTTGATGCTTTGAGGTGTGTTGTTTTGGTTTGGCAATTAGACGCCTTGTTTGATTTGTAAATATCAATTATGATGCATGCCTTGATGAATGCTTGAGTGATGTATGTCTGTAGATGTTTAAATTGCTTATCATGTGTGTTGGTCATATGCCTTGTGAGGATGCCTAAGTGTACGGATGTTGAAGCATGAGACCTTATGTGCTTGTTTGCCTTCTTTTGATCGAATGCATGATTTTCATTGGTGGATTAAGGTATGTTCATGTTGAGTATCATGTATGAAAGGTTTTTAATGTATGATTTATCATGTATGTATGATGGTTCATATTCATGCTTCGAGTATGTTGGAATGCGCTTAATCTAGGACGTATGCCTCTAGACTTGGGTGGTTGATGTTGTGTGCTTTTAACGTTTTTAAGCTCTTATGTATGGTTGTATATGAGCATGAGGTATTTTTTATCATAGAAAGTCAATAGAATGAAGCAAAATATGCTCCCCTGCATCTAGGTTTCGAAACTAGGGGTAAAGTTTCGAAACCTTTGCAAATTTTTGGATTCCATAGGCCACTGCCAGCCAAAGTTTCGAAACCTTTGGGCAAGGTTTCGAAACTATGGTCAAAGGTTTCGAAACCTTCCCAAGGTTTCGAAACTTTTGGTGAAAACTGCATTTTTGAGCATGTTAGAGTCATTTCTGGAAAAAAGTGTTCTTCTACAAAGTTGTAGAGGACAAAATTTTACATGAAATAGAGGTATGATTTGCTCAAAAATGTTAAGTATAGGTCTCTGAATTGTTGTTAGAAGTTGACGGGACTGAAACTGAATGAATTTGGAATCTGCTGGACTAAATTGTGAAATTCGAAATGTTTAGGGGTTTAATTGATACCAATAAATTCTGAAAAATTTATTAGAAACAGGGGAGGTATTTTAGGAATGAAAAATAAATAATTTAGTTTGAATTATATATCAATTGATAGTTTAAATATCATTAGAACACATAGAAGATCAAAATGGACTAGTTTGTAAGAATTGATAATTTGAGGACTTATATGCCCTGTTTGACCCTTGTAGGCCTTTTTGATGAGAAAAATACATAGGTATTAATATGCCTTTAGTCAAGATTAAAATTGGGATGTTTGAATGTGGTTTGGGGTTTGAATGTTTGTCTTGTGAGTTACGTTCCGCTGTTTGATCACTTAGTAATTTAATATTCCTCTAGAAAAGATTTTAAAGAAAAAAAAATAGGGTTGCTAACCGAGGGGGAACCTTAACGGGTTTCGCTTCGGTTTTCCCCGTGTGACTCACTCGGACCGGTCCTCCGGCTAGACCGGGATGAGGGGGTTACATTTGTTGGTATCAGAGCTTAAGGTTTCCGAAACCTTGGGTAGGTAAGTGAGGTAAGTTGTGTTTTATGATTGAGATGCACGGTGTTTGCTTGTCATGTAAGCATGTTGCTAGTTATTCGAGTATGCTGTAATGAATGATTGCTTGCTTTGTAAGTATGATTGCTTGTGTGACAAGTATGTTGATTGTTTGTTTAAAAGCATGTTGCTCGTTACCTGTGTATGCGGTGATGTGTGATTGTTTGATGGAGAAGGTATGTTGTTTGATCGTACGCATATGTTTGCTTGTTTAGCAAGTATGCCTTGTAATATGCATGATTGAGCATGTATGTGTGTTGAGTTGCTTGAAGCATTTTGAGTAGAGTCCCATTGCTTCTATTACATCGGAAAAAGAGATTTTAAGTGAGGAAATCATACTTGAGCCACTTGGACCTTTTCCTTTGCTAACCCAGTTTGTATGTTAATGTATTGTTGTTGTTAGTTTACTGCTTTTTGGTAAGTTTGAGGCCAAGGCGTGGACTGTGAATCGGTAAGTGGAAACTGTGGGTTCTGAAAATGTGACTGATGTTGAGGGAGTCCATCATCTTGGTTAGGAAGGTATGGTTGTACCGGAGTTGAAGTACAATTTGGTTGACTGATTTAGTATGTATGTGGGTTGGTTCATGTCGATGAAGAACGATGTGATCGTTTCTGGTGTTAGTGGTGAAAGAGGTGACGACCTATGAGTGGGAGTCAGAGTGTTATCAATGATATAGTAGGTAAGTATTTGGTACAGTTTTGAGCTTGTTCCCTTCTGATTGATTCTGAGTCTGCACTTTCGTATATTGTTAGCAAGCATGCAAAGTTTGAATGTGCCCGGTGAAGTGTTGGAGGCAAGTATGAGTATCTTAGTTCTTTGAGGCGAAATCAGGGTAAGGGTCTCGTTTGTGTAATCTGAAAATTCAGAAGTGTTAGCTGGTAACCGTTGGGGTTCAACCTATGATTTTAATGCAAGACAGCCAGTTAGTATTCGCGAGTGGGAGCTAGTTTGTGTGGCTGGGTCGGTGTACGTTGAGTTGTATTACAACAAGCGAAGGAGATGAAGTCACTTCCGATATAGTTGAGTTAAGAAGGGAGTCTTGAGTTTTGACTCTAGGTTGTTTGTTAGAGGTAGAGCAAGTCCAACATGACTGTTTGCGTATGTTCAGAATTGAATCTTGAGGTTACGAGAAGCTCAAGGAACAGTTTAGAAGAGTCAGATTTTGTTGAAGAACTAGTCTGAAAACAAGAGGACCAAAGACCATCAGTTGTGTACATGTGAAGTTACAATTTCTGCGGATACCTCCTTTCGTGTGAGCATGTGAGAAATTAGATATCCTCGTTGAGATCTTAGATGTATGGACACATGTGACTAGCCTTTGAGAGATAGTAGTAATCAAAAAGATGTACAGAAGGTGTTTGTTGGTGGTTCAGAGTTACTAGTTTCTGGTAGATGAGAAGTGATCGTCTTCCTGCGGTTTTGATGTACCTTCTGGTAAGGTTTGGCTTGAAGAGCACAGAGTTAGTGTATACGTTGAGACAAAGAGAGAGTTGCCTTGAAGTTGCAGATTTCTGTGTGACTGTAGTAGCAGGTGAGGAGGTGAACTTATTGTCGAATATTGATCCAACTGTAGAGGTCGAAGATTTATTGAGTTTAGATGGCAGGC
Source organism: Hibiscus trionum (assembly GCA_030270665.1). NCBI lineage: Eukaryota > Viridiplantae > Streptophyta > Magnoliopsida > Malvales > Malvaceae > Hibiscus > Hibiscus trionum. The sequence goes on along the minus strand of BSYR01000011.1, from coordinate 7,344,984 downwards.
TTGCTTACCAAGTGTAATGAATTTGATTTTGAATGAAGATTAGACCGCAGAAGGTTAAAATGGGCTGTGATTTTTCCTAGAAGCGTTGAGAAAAAAAAATGCCCAGTTTGTCTCTTGACAGAGAAGAAGAGTTTATTATTGATGTCGTCTCTGAGTTTGCTTGTGTTTTAGTTTGCTCTGTATCATATGGTTTCTGACAAAATTAAGAATATTGAAGAATTAAATACGAGAACTGTTAGGCCTTAGATTCATTAGGCCTAGTGCATCATCTCAGAGTTCTACAACATAATTTGTGAAGAAGTGAGAGTGGCAGTGCGAGGATGTGTTTAGATTCAGACAATCGAAACAAGTAGCAAAAAAAAAATTGCATCCGTCTCCGAATGTCAGTGATTGGTTGATCAGTTGTACAAATTCTTATAGAGGACACATGAGTATATTCACGTACCGAAGAAAACCATGACAAGCTATGTAGTTAGTGTTGTAGATCCTATTAGAGAACCAGTGGTATGCCAAGATGAGCAAACGTGAACTCTGAGTTAAGAAAGATGTTCTCCTATGACGTATAGTTCAGCCGAGTGTGTTAGAATAAATCCCAAGTAGGCAAAAGAAAACATGAGTTAAAAAAAAATTTGAACCATAGTGATGCATGGCATGTAGTGTTAGGCCGTATGCTTATACAAGATAGAAGATTGTGGCTTATTCATAGAGATAGTTGAAAGACCAAGAGAGAAGTTACTCGACACTAGACTTAGAGTTGATTACAGTTGTACTTGCTTTGAAGACTTAGGAAGGGTTGAAACTTGAACAACATGAAGTGTTAGAACTGCTTAAAGACTGTAATATCAAGATCTAGTACCATCCGCAGATAGTTAACGCAGTAACCGATGCTCTGAGTTACATTGTTGATAGATTAGTAGTTGAGTTGCGAGATGTAATTGCTGAATTTAGTTTACCAAATGATAGCAGTTTTGTGGTTGAGTTTCATGTTAAATCTATTTTGAGTCAGATACTTGAAGAGAAACGGATGCAAGACAAGTACTTGGCACCTCACGTACAAGACATGTCAGAAGGAAGACCTTTAGAATACAGTTTCAGAGATGATAAGGTTTTGTATTTTAGAAACAGAGTAGTTGTGCTGAACGACATGGTGTTTTAAGACGTACAATTTATTTGTATCATATCAGAGTAGTAGGAAGTCATATTCTGGGTTGAAGACGAGTGCTTCTAGATTGAGTTGAGGAGCGATGTGGTTCAGTATGAGAGTAGGTGTGTAATTTGCCAGTGTGTTGAGACTGAGCGACAGTTATCTTCTAGTTTGTTACATCCATGGAAGGTTCTTAATAGAAGTGAGTAATAGAGATCCGAAATTTCTGCTAGATTATTTTTGAAGACATTTGCATAGTGTCTGATTACCTGTTGAAGGCAGATGGTAAGTTAGAGAAGGTTATGAGTCGAGTGTTCAAACAGTGTTGTATGAGATTGTGAATCGGGCTAGTTCAGATATTTAATTGTTGCGATTACCACCAGAGTTAGAAAGGAGTTGGTGATGTGATTTGTGTATCTATGATTCGGGAGTGTGAGTCAGACATGTTCTGTGCTATGTTTGTAGAAGAGATCGAGTTGAGTTTAAAACTGACATGCCTTGAAAGAACCGTTGAGATCTTAGCATCAGATATCGATAGACGGGTGGTAAGTCTACCGAGTTGGTGAGTATGTTGTGGTGAGAAGGAGAGTGCTGAGGAGTATGTTTCAGTGACTCTTCATGTTCGAGGAATTTCGGGGACGAAATTTCTTAAGTGGGGGAGAGATGTAACACCCGTGTTTTGGGGTTAGGAGTTAGTCGGGTTAATTGGGCTGAGTCGGTAGAACTAATTTTAATCAAATTGAGTTTAAAATAAAAAGGAGGGATATTTTGGTAATTTTAAAAAAACTTTATATCCTAAAAAAAAAATTATATCATCCTAATCATTTCTCTTCTTCGTTCTTTTCTTTCCCCCTCCCCGTGAGAATCATCCCCAAAATCCCTCAAGCCCCCAAATTTTAATTCATCAAATTACTTCATCAATTCAAGGGGTTTTTGAAAGGTAATCACATATTTGAACTCTCCTTTCCATTTCCTATCTATCTATAGTCTTAGATTTCAAAGTTGTGGAGTTTTGAAAATTAGGGTTCATATCAAAATTTGGGTTTTTAAGGGGGTTTTCCAATTGGTTTTGATAAATTGAGTTGGGGCTTTAGTTAATCATGTTAAAAGGTGTAACATATATCAATTTGGTTGAATTTTGGTAAAAATCCGAAGTGGATTCTTAGACCCATTTTTAAGGTGTCAAAAACTTAATTTTTGGTGAGTTTTAGATTGTAATTAGAGGGTTGATGGTTTATGTATGCTAGGAGGATGTTTTGGAACCATTTAGATATCATAATGGTGTTTAAAAATATGATTTTCTACTAAGTAAAATAGGAGTACGAAAATGGAGTTTTGGATGGTTTTGAGTGAGTTTTATGGGTGGTTATAGGTGAGAATTGATAGTCCAATGGTAGTACTATGGTTAGGGATTGATTTGGGATTATTTGTGGGTGCAATGGATGTTGGAAACATAGTTTTTGGAAGAGGTATTGGAGCTGTCCGAAATTACTAAGTATGGGGTTTGGTCATGGTTTGCAAAATGGTAAATTGTACTTGAATTGTATTCCGGGTTGATAATTTGATGATGGGCTGATTTGAGGTTGTTTGAATTGTATTAAGGTTGTTTAGAAGCAAGAATTTGGGTCGACAAAGCATCGAGAAGAAATCCGGAAACTTGGAGGTGATGGTTGCTTGGTAGTTGAGCTTGGAGGTAGAGGTGAGTGGTTAAAATATTTTAAATGGTTTTGAGCAATTGGTTCGAGCATGTGGACTAGGTTGAGATTGGTAGACTCACCTAGAGTTAGGATTAGGGTGGTAGCCTAATCCTAAGCTTTAGTTAGAGACATTTGATGATCTCTTTAATTAATGTTATGCCTCATGATGAATTGTGTTAAGATGATTATGTATAATGTGTTATACATGTTGTTGAGGCATGGTTTGATGCATTGCTATGCATGTGGTTTGGATTGTAAATTGTGCATGATGATGTTGAGCTTAATATGATGTAAGATGCCATATTATGACTCTTGAAAATGACATTATGATATTATGTTGTTGAGATATTTGATGTTGAGCTTAATATGATGTAAGATACCATATTATGACTCTTGAACATCAAAGGTTGTGAAATTTGATTATTAATTGGCACTAGTATGCTTGGGTACAATGATCGATCATTAGGATGAGTGTGCACACAAATTGAGTCAAAACGTACGTGGCCTTGGTGGCGTTAAGGCACCAAGGAGGAGTACGGTGATGTAATATTCCACCGGAAATTTATATATATTCTACGTGATGATGAGTGGAATCCCATCCGTAGGGCATGTGGCGATGAGTGGAATCCCGTCAATGCAAGGCCGGTGATGAGTGTAATCCCACCGAGGTAATGTTGATGTTGGAAAATGCGTTCCAACATGTTATCCGCGTATTCGAGTCATAGCTAGGTGCCAATATGAGAAAGTATGTTTATGCCAATACGAGATTATGCATACATGCTAATATGAATTGATATGTGTATCAATGTGATATGAAATGTGAATTTCAAATGTGAAGTGATATATGATTTGGTTAATGCATTGAGGTATATATATATCGTTGTAAGTTGAGCTTATGAGATGTTGAGCATGACATAATGTTGATTATATGTTCATACATCATGTTCATTTTGGTTCATGTGGATCGAAGATAAAGTCATGTATTTCATCATGATAATTGCTCGAGCTTGGACCCTGTATTGTCGAAGGTTTGTTTTATGAGCTTACCCTCACTAAGCTTTTATGCTTACGCTCTCTTTTGTTCGACAATGCAGATAAATAACTTGTGGGTGGCAAAGGAAAGGAAAGGTCTCCAAGTGTTGCTTTGGTGAGCTCAATGTATGATTTATAAATTGAAAGATGGTAATAGTAAAGCAATGGGATAGGTGTTGTTGTTTTTGATGCTTTGAGGTGTGTTATTTTGGTTTGGCAATTAGACGCCTTGTTTGATTTGTAAATATCAATTATGATGCATGCCTTGATGAATGCTTGAGTGATGTATGTCTGTAGATGTTTAAATTACTTATCATGTGTGTTGGTCATATGCCTTGTGAGGATGCCTAAGTGTACGGATGTTGAAGCATGCGACCTTATGTGCTTGTTTGCCTTCTTTTGATCGAATGCATGATTTTCATTGGTGGATTAAGGTATGTTCATGTTGAGTATCATGTATGAAAGGTTTTTAATGTATGATTTATCATGTATGTATGATGGTTCATATTCATGCTTCGAGTATGTTGGAATACGTTTAATCTAGGACGTATGCCTCTAGACTTGGGTGGTTGATGTTGTGTGCTTTTAACGTTTTTAAGCTCTTATGTATGGTTGTATATGAGCATGAGGTATTTTTTATCATAGAAAGTCAATAGAATGAAGCAAAATATGCTCCCCTGCATCTAGGTTTCGAAACTAGGGGTAAAGTTTCGAAACCTTTGCAAATTTTTGGATTCCAGAGGCCACTGCCAGCCAAAGTTTCGAAACCTTTGGGCAAGGTTTCGAAACTATGGTCAAAGGTTTCGAAACCTTCCCAAGGTTTCGAAACTTTTGGTGAAAACTGCATTTTTGAGCATGTTAGAGTCATTTCTGGAAAAAGTGTTCTTCTACAAAGTTGTAGAGGACAAAATTTTACATGAAATAGAGGTATGATTTGCTTAAAAATGTTAAGTATAGGTCTCTGAATTGTTGTTAGAAGTTGACGGGACTGAAACTGAATGAATTTGGAATCTGCTGGACTAAATTGTGAAATTCGAAATGTTTAGGGGTTTAATTGATACCAATAAATTCTGAAAAATTTATTAGAAACAGGGGAGGTATTTTAGGAATGAAAAATAAATAATTTAGTTTGAATTATATATCAATTGATAGTTTAAATATCATTAGAACACATAGAAGATCAAAATGGACTAGTTTGTAAGAATTGATAATTTGAGGACTTATATGCCCTGTTTGACCCTTGTAGGCCTTTTTGATGAGAAAAATACATAGGTATTAATATGCCTTTAGTCAAGATTAAAATTGGGATGTTTGAATGTGGTTTGGGGTTTGAATGTTTGTCTTGTGAGTTACGTTCCGCTGTTTGATCACTTAGTAATTTAATATTCCTCTAGAAAAGATTTTAAAGAAAAAAAATAGGGTTGCTAACCGAGGGGGAACCTTAACGGGTTTCGCTTCGATTTTCCCCGTGTGACTCACTCGGACCGGTCCTCCGACTAGACCGGGATGAGGGGGTTACATAAACGAGCAGAGATTAAGCTTTACAGAGCACCAGTGCATGAATATTGATGCAAACACCAATCATCTTCGATTGTCAATCAATCACCATTAATCAGCCGAACATTGATAAAATTGAATACTAAGATCAGTGAAGCAGAATAATTGAAATGCATCGATGCATTCATATCTCATCAAAGAGGTTGAAAACAACAATAGAGAACACACTAAGTATTCAAGAACCTATAAGATTCAACCACCAGTAATTACTAAGAAAATTTGGAAAACCAGATTACTCCACACTAGCCAAAATGAGGAAGAAGCTAGAAAGATCTCACCAATTGCAATCAGCAAACGGCGAATCAAACCACATACTCGACAACAATAGAGGCAACGACGGTGAGGAAAAGAATATCGCGAAGAATGCAGCAGAAAAAGAATCGGTACCGAAAGACACAAATGAGAGAACTCAGATCTGAAAGGCGGCGGCAAAGAAAGAACGGCACCACGATCGACGAAGGTTGAAGAACAAGACCCAAATGACAGCAGCGGAAAAAAGAAGAACGGCGTCAGGATCTTCAATGGCGAATGATACCATGTGAAAATGGAGGCATGGTGACCGGGATAGATAAACGGTGGTGAACTTAGTAGAGAAGAATGGAAAGCACGACTGCTGGGGTTAGGATATTAAAGAAATGGATAGAAACTAACTCTGAAAAATATTATTAAGAATCATTGGTAATTGTGTTTCCAATCCCTTACATTATAGGGTATATAAAGCCCAATGTCTAACAACCTAATAACAAACTCAACCCAATTAATAACAATAATAGCAACAACTAATAACAGCTAATCTCTAACAGGTCGTTTGTTGAAGAAATAGAAAGTGGCCATTTCGCCTTACACCAAAAACTTAATCGAAGGATTCCAACCTCAAAAATAAGGTTGGAGTCGACTGCACTGTTTTTGAAAACCACTACGTTGCGACATAACCAAATGGACCACAAGAAACAAAATAGAGATAATCTCCAAACTAACTGTGACTTCAACGGATTGGGAGTATACATCCACTGCACTAGAAGAGATTTAACAGTCTTTGGGCATATAAAACAAATACCCCACAAGCCACACCATCGCTGCCACAAACTTCATGAAACTCTACATTGGCAAAAGAGATGGTCAATTGATTCTAACTCGTCAAGACAAAGAGGGCAGAAAAGATTTTGAAGCTTCAAGATACCCCTTTTGAGTAATTGATCTTTAGTTGGAATCCTTCCATTAATCAATCTCCAAACAAAAGACTCGATTTTTGGAGGAGCGATATTGAGCCACACGAATTTCCAAATCTCCTCCTTTCTCTGGTTTCGCCCAACCACAAGATGATAATATGATTTCGCATTGTACAATCCATTTGACGATGCCAACCAGCGGGAGCTATCGACCTTTAGCATGCCATTTGCAGCAGCATTTATGGAATTAATGAAAGCTGTCCATATTTCATTTTCCCAACTAAAAGGCCTTCTTCGCAAAGATTCTAGGAAAAGCCTCTTCTAAGGGTCCAAACATCACTCCAAAAAGAAATACGCTTACTGTCTCCCACAATAAGACTAAGATGTTGTTGAAACACATTATCAGGGTTTGAGAGAGGCAAAATTATACCTTTCCAAGTCCAAGATTTATTGGACATTTTGGTGTTTACCAGCAGAAACGACATAGAATTTGCTTCATACTTCGCCCCATTTGTTACGTAACGTCTTGTTTTTCGTTATGAAGTCGACTAAGCCTAACCCACCACAATCCTTTGGTACACAAATAGAATCCCAGCTTATCCAATGAATTGATTTCTTGTCAAGTGAGCCCCACAAGAACTTAGCAATGAGCTTTGATAAAGAAGAGCTAATAGAAGCCGGCATTGGGAACAAAGACATAAAGTATATAGGCATGCTTGATAACACCTTGGTAATAGTCTTCCCTGCATGGTCACAAAATGCAGAGAACTTACAACATGTTCCAATTCTGCAAGTCCCCAATAAAAACCGGCATCTTTCCTCTTATTCTCTCCAGAAAATCAGTTGCATTCAGCTCGGACTGTATCGGTGACAAGAAAGCTAAACCAATATGGAAGTAATGCACATCAGTATAGATCATACCTTGGTAAGTTACAATCATTTGGCTGCAATTTCGATTTAAAGTAGCCTCTATCAGGCCTTCCGTTGAAATCTTTATCGATGTAAGGACAAGAACCTGGACGATAATATGGCTTTGAGTGATCATCTTTCACTCACCTGCCAATTGCCATCAAAGAAATCACAATTCTGAAAAGAACCATTAGGTCCTTTCACCATGAGAGTTTGTGGTTTTATTCATTTCCAAATCCTTCTCTTCTGCAACAAAAGGTCCAACAACTTCCCCATTATTTGACAAATTGGTCACATTATTAGCATCATTAGGATTATCAACAAGATTAAAAAATTATCATGGTATCTGAATAAGAATCTTTTCCCAAATGTAATGGGACTTTCTTTACATGAAAGTTGATCATCAGTGAACCACAATTCACTACCTTATTGATGAGCAAAACTAAAAACTAGACAAGGACTTTTACTCGGATGAAAACCTGTTTTTTTTTACCTAACTTTGTTGTGGTGCCGTGCAAAATTGCCAAATTCCCCGAATTGGAGCTTTGCCTTAAATTGTCATCGTACATGTAATTAATTACATTAATATTGTTCAATTATAATTTGTCCTATTAGTTAGAAAAGAATTGTGATCACATTTTGCAAGTTGTGAAGGAAGTAACTTGGTTCTAATACCAAATTGAATTGAATTCCTACTTAATGTGCTGTGCAGCTGTGCTTACATGCAGCAATGCGGAGCTATGGCTTCTAAGACCAAAGTTTGGTATTCTCCTCCTATAAATACCTTTGCATTTTTGATCATTTCCATCACCACTCACATTTCATCATACCAATTGCAGTCGAGTAAGTTTAGTTGGAGATATGGCTTCTAAGACTTTTGCGCCAATTGTCTTTCTGCTTTCTCTCAGCCTTCTCTTTTTGACTTTGGTTACCTCCCAAACTCCACCTCCGCCGCCACCTCCGCCACCACCTCCCTGCAACATCTCAAACACCCGACAGTTAGTAGCTGCATGTCTTCCACGGCCTCCTTTTTTACCATTTAATCCAAGTGACACTTGTTGCGCGGCCTTGCTTCGCATCGGTACTGCTGCTGCTGGTGATTGCCTTTGCCGAGCTTTAAGGACCGTTGGAATCTCGATTAATACAACCGCTATCGTTACAGAAGCGTTTCGTGTCTGTCGTATTCCGTTATCCGCAGACTTCCGTTGCCGTGCCTGAAATTATGCAATGCTTGCATATCTATCTACTTAGTTGCCCCATCATCAGTTCTTTTTCTTTAAACACGTCTACTCTGTGGGTTGTTTTCTGGGCACCTACGTACCCTAAAGCAATCCTTAAAAATTATGGATTTTACAATACGTATTTGTAATTCCTACTATATTATGTTATGTTGTGGAATAAAATGATGGGTTTTAAGTATGTTTCTAGAAGTAATTATTGAGTTTTACTACTTCGGATCTTATGTGTTTCATCATGAGATTTTTTAAGTAATTGGAGAAGCGAATAGGCATGAAGGAAAAAAATTCCAATGGTATGAAAGAGAAAGAGAATACGATAAACCTTTATAAATTAATAACAATTCAATTTTTTAATTAGTTTATAGTTAAAAATAATTTAATATTATAATGATCATTTTATAACAATTGAATAGTTTAATAATCATTGATAAGTAGTTATTTTGGTTATGTTTTTAGTCCTTATTTTGATCGAATATATGTTTGAAGGACTTAATTGGGCTGTTTTATGATGTTTTCATGCAGGAGACGTGATGCTGGAAATAAGCTGGAATTCTGCAGAAAATGCTGGAGTCATGGGCAGATTCATGGGCATGAACCAGGGCATGAATGCTGATTGGGCGCCACGTCAGCATCTTCTAGAAGATGACGTCAGCAACTCAGATAACTTATCAGTCCACTTATCAAGATAGCTTATCATCCGATTTTTATTTTAAATTTCAAAACTTGGATATTTATCTTATGTAATTTTATTTAAATTTAGGATTTATCATCTTAGGTTTTTAGGGTTTTCAACTACTATAAATACCCCTCTTTGGGGTAAGTATTGTCATCATTCAATTAGCAATTGAACATCATTTCTTCTTCTCTTGGGAAATTCTTGTTAGTTTTACTTTAGTTCTTTTCTTCCATTTCTTCTTTTAATTATTTTTTAAGTGTCGAGCATGATTAATTTAATAACCATGCTCGGCTAGATCTTTTTAAGCCGGAGGCTTTTGCAATGACGCGTTCTCAAGGCGAGGTTTGAAACTATGCTTCAAACGTTTTGAAAACTTCTCTCAATTTCTTCAAACTTTATTTTCTAAATCAAAATGATTTTTAAAACCCAAAGATTGACTTTGGAGAAAAACAATTGTTTTGATCTATCAAGTGGGAGGGAGGATCGGTTATTGAAACAAATCCGACTTCCAAGGAACACACTTAGTAAATAGATTACTAAGTAAAATTGAGATCGAATCGTTTTTATAGAAATGACTTTTCGAGTTGGTTACGAGCTTAAGTAATTTGTTTTCTCAAACATTGAGTTGGTTTAGACAAATTATCAAAACTGAAACCAAAAATTGATTTTGGAAATTCAGTTTACAAACAAAAACTTCAAGGATTGACCATGAAGTAATTTTGCCAACAAGTTTTTCGAAATAAAAACCTTTACCGAGGAACCAAGTAGAACAAGTCAACGCGAAAGCCCAAGGCTGATAATCTCATATTTGCTTTAAACTATTTCAAAAGCTTTCTTTTACTCTCATAAATTACATTTCATTGCAAACAAACCCCCCTAAATCACATTATCATAGCTCCAACAACAACTCTTGGTTCAGAAACTACAAAAGCGCGACAAAGAAAGTTCTAAGTCCCTGTGGGTTCGACTCCTACTTCCCTATCTATACTCAATTTAATTTCTTTATTTATTTTATTTATTTGGAAGAAGGAAATTATTCTTGACACGTTACGACGGGTGTCAAAATTGGCGCCGTTGCCGGGGACTTCGGCAACTTTTACTGTTTGTTTTTGATTGTTTATGACCAGGAGAAATCTGGAAGAACAGGTTAAATACATCCCAAAAATCAACGCCAAATGGGAAACAACGAACATACGATCCAACAGCTAATCAGGGCAACAGAGGACAATCAGCCCTTGTGCATAACCTTTCCGGATGGTGAAACGCCGTTCCAACTAAAAACGGGCTTGATTCATCTACTTCCAACCTTCCACGGTTTGCCCAACGAAAACCCACACAAACATTTGAAGGAATTTCACATGCTTTGTCTAAGCACAAAGCCACATGGAGTATCCGATGACCAAATCAAACTTAGAGCTTTTCCATTTTCTTTAGCAGATATAGCAAAAGATTGGTTATTTGATTTACCCCCTTAATTCTGTTACAACTTGGACTGACATGGCTAAACTTTTTCTTGATAGGTTCTTCCCTGCAGCTAAAGCAAGCGAGATTAGGCGCAACATCCTGAGCATTCAACAAAAAGAAGCTGAATCTTTATATGAATACTGGGAGAGGTTTAAAAAGTTGTGTTCAAATTGTCCACAACATGGATTGTCGGAACAAACCCTCATTCAGTATTTTTATGAAGGATTGACGCTTATGGATATGAAAGTAGTGGATGCGGCAAGTGGTGGAGCTCTAGTCAATATGACCCCAACAGCGGCTAAAACACTGATATCAACCATGGCTGCCAACTCACAAAGGTTTAATCAATCTAGCGAACCATCTCGAAGTGTTCGCGAGGTAAGCACAGTTTCTTTAGAAAATAAGGTTGATAAATTAGCTGAAATAGTGCAAACTCTTCTTGCAGGAAAAAGGGGAACAACTAGACTTTGTGGGATCTGTACTAGCTCAGAACATCCGACAGACTGTTGTCCGATGATTCAGGAAGATGATGTCGCCCAAGCCAATGCCATGGGAATGCATACAATCCAAGATGGAGAAACCAATCAAACTTTGGATACGCAAATAACCAAAGACAAAATCAACCCTACCCACAACAAAAGACATCTCTAGAAACCTTAGTTGAGCGTTTAGCGATGTCCCAAGAGAAATTCCAAATTCGTACCGAGGCCCACCTACAAGAGATAGACAAACAAATAAGCCAGCTAGCAAGCAGTCTTGATTCCAAAGGTAAACAACCCGAGACAAACCCTAGGGAAAATATAAGCGCCATCACACTCCGTAGTGGGACAATTATAACTCCAAAAGAACCATCAAAAAACGAAAATCCCACTTCTGCCATGGAAGAAGGTAACGAAAAACAAAATAACCCTATACCATCATCTCCTCCTTCTTTTCCACCTCTTGAAGTCGCACCTCCTTTCCCATCACGATTAGTAAAACGTGACAAAAAGGCTGAAGAGAGAGAAATTATTGAAGTATTTAAAAAGGTCCAAGTGAACATTCCCCTCTTGGAAGTCATTCGCCAAGTGCCAAGGTACGCTCGTTTCCTTAAAGAGCTTTGTACAACCAAGCGAAAACTCACCGGGCACGAAAAGGTAAATTTGGGAGAGCACGTTTCTGCAGTTTTTCAACGTAAGTTACCACCCAAAATGAAAGACCAAGGTATGTTTGCTATACCCTGTCAAATTGGTAACATATCTATTAAACGTGCTATGTGCGATCTTGGGGCTTCAATAAATGTAATACCGCTTTCTGTTTATAAAATGATAACTAATGATCCTTTGAAGGAAACCAGGATTACGATACAGTTGGCGGATCGATCAGTCATCTATCCAGAATGAGTGTTGGAAAATGTTTTGGTAAAGGTAGATGTCTTATTTTTCCCTGCGGACTTCTACGTGATCGATATGGCTCACGATAGAACAAACACTTGCTCCGAAGTGTTGTTGGGACGTCCATTCCTTAGCACAGCAAACACGAAAATAGAAGTAAGGAGCGGCCTTTTATCCATGGAATTCGACGGTGAGGTAGTAGAATTAGATGTTTATAAGGCAATGAGGTATCCTGATCAGGTTGAATCTGTTAACTCAATTGATATTGTTGATCCATATATAGAAGAGTATGCATATACTAATGTTTTTAATAACTTTGATATGAACTATGAGCTTTGCGACGATGAAGCAGAAAATGAGGACGAATCTGTTTCCTTTATTAAACCTGATTTAGCTTTAACTCCATCAAAGACTAAACCTTTGCCATCTATTTTGCAGGCTCCAAAGTTGGAATTAAAAGAACTCCCATCCCACCTTAAGTACGCCTTCCTGGGAGATAATGATACCTTACCGGTTATCATTTCGAACGAATTAACCGGAGAGGAAGAAGTCGATCTTGTCACAGTCTTGCGAAAATACAAGGAAGCAATCGGGTGGACGGTAGCAGACATAAAAGGACTTAGCCCCTCAACTTGTATGCACAAAATCAAAGTTGAGGAAGGGGCAAAGCCGTCACGACAAGGTCAGCGACGCTTGAATGATCCCATGATGAAGGTAGTACAAGACGAAATTCAAAAACTCTTAGACGCTGATATCATATATCCAATCTCGGATAGCGAATGGGTAAGTCCTATTCATGTTGTTCCTAAAAAGACCGGCGTCACGGTAGTCAGAAATGACAAAGGTGAGTTAGTTCCAACTCGAGTTCAGAATGGATGGCGAGTTTGCATAGATTACAGGAAGTTGAATTCTCTAACCCGAAAAGATCATTTTCCCTTACCATATATAGATCAAATGATAGAAAGATTAGCTGGTAAATCTCATTATTGTTGTCTCGATGGCTTTTCAGGTTTCTTTCAAATTCCCGTAGCCCCTGAAGACCAAGAGAAGACCACGTTTACGTGCCCATTAGAAACCTTCGCCTATCGACGAATGCCGTTTGGACTATGTAACGCTCCGGCTACGTTCCAGCGATGTATGGTAAGTATATTTTCGGATTATGTTGAGAAAGGGATCGAGGTATTTATGGACGACTTCACTGTATATGGTAATTCGTTGGGTGAGTGTTTATTGAATTTAACTAATGTCTTAAAACGATGCATTGAATTTAACCTTGTGCTTAATTATGAGAAATGTCACTTTATGGTTAATAAAGGCTTAGTATTAAGACATATAATTTCTTCTAAAGGGATTTCTGTTGATAAAGCTAAAACGGATATTATACGCTCACTCCCGTACCCCACTACCGTGAAGGATATTCGCTCTTTTCTTGGACATGCAGGTTTCTACAGGCGATTTATAAAAGACTTCTCAAAGTTAGCACAACCACTATGTCGGTTACTGCAGAAAGATGTAGAGTTCGACTTTACATCTGAATGTAGGAAATCATTTGATACAATTAAGGAGAAACTTGTATCCGCGCCAATAGTGCAACCTCCCGATTGGAACTTGCCGTTCGAAATTATGTGCGATGCCTCGGATTTTAGTGTTGGAGCGGTACTCGGACAAAGGAAAGGACGAGAGCCTCATGTCATCGCCTATGCATCGAGAACGCTTGATCCAGCGCAACGAAATTATTCAACTACAGAAAAAGAACTGTTTGCTGTAGTTTTTGCTTTAGATAAATTCCGCTCTTATTTACTTGGAACTAAAATTATTGTTTTTTCTGACCATGCAGCCTTGCGATATTTGATGAGCAAGAAGGAAGCAAAACCAAGGCTGATCCGATGGATTTTACTCCTCCAGGAGTTTGATCTCGAGATAAAGGACAAGAAGGGGAGTGAAAATCTTGTGGCCGATCACCTCAGCCGAATCCCACTAACCAATTTGGATTCGTCTGTCAATGACGAATTCCCTGAAGAAAATTTAATGATGGCCCAAGCTTCAACACCTTGGTTTGCGGACATCGTGAACTATTTGGCTACAGGTGAATTACCCCATGACTTGCCACGATCAGAAATTACTCGAATCAAGAGGGAATCCAGGTTCTATATTTGGGATGATCCCTACCTTTGGAGACATTGTTCTGATCAGGTAATACGACGATGTGTAACCGAAAACGAGGTAAAATCTATCCTTAATTTCTGTCATTCATATGCATGCGGTGGACATTATGGACCTAAAAGAACAGCTCATAAAATTCTTGAATGCGGATTCTATTGGCCTAATATTTTTCGAGACACATATTTATTTTGCAAATCATGTGATAAATGTCAAAGAGTTGGTAACTTAAGCCGACGTAATGAAATGCCTCTAAATCCTATTCATGTTTGCGAAATATTTGATGTATGGGGGATAGATTATATGGGGCCATTTGTATCATCATTTGGTAATTTTTATATTATTTTAGCTGTTGATTATGTTTCGCGATGGGTTGAGGAGAAAGCCACAAAAAATAATGATGCTAAAACCACTGTCAAATTTCTTAAAGATTGTATTTTTTCCAGGTTTGGCACACCAAGAGCGTTGATATGCGACAGAGGGAAATATTTTATCAATCGAGTCATCGACGCGCTAATGAAAAAATTTGGCGTCACCCAACGCATCGCGACGTCGTACCATCCGCAAACAAATGGTCAGGCGGAAGTGTCAAATCGTGAAATCAAGACCATTCTTGAAAAGATCGTAAAACCTGATCGGAAGGATTGGAGCGTTAAGCTAAATGATGCATTATGGGCATATCAGACAACGTATAAGGGTCCTATCGGGATGTCTCCCTATCGCCTTGTTTTTGGTAAGCCGTGCCATTTACCGGTTGAATTGGAGCACCGCGCGCTTTGGGCAGTCCAAAAATGCAACATGGAAATGGATCTAATTGGCGAAACGCGTAAACTCGATATCCAGGAGTTGGAAGAAATTCGGAAAAATGCCTACGACAGTTCGAAAATTTTTAAGGAAAAAAAATAAAGATTTTCATGATGGTAATATTGCATTTAAATCATTTTATATTGGTCAAAAGGTTTTATTATTTAATTCTAAATTAAAACTTTTTGCAGGAAAATTACGATCAAAGTGGCTTGGACCATACACAGTGACTAATATTTTTCCACATGGTGCAGTGGAAATTAAAAGTAATTCCGGAGAGCCATTTAAAGTTAACGGTCAACGGCTTAAACCGTACTATGACAATGCTCCGATTGGTCTAGTCGAGGAAATTCGTTTATTCGAACCTGTTACTTGAATAAGGTCGTCAAGCTAGCGACGATAAACGAGCGCTAGATGGGAGGCAATCCATTTCTTTTTTTCTTTTTACTTTAATTATTTTTATTTTTCTTTATTTTTTTTTTCATTTTAAACTGTCATAATTTATTGTCATTTGAATTTTCTTTTTAGTTAAAAAAAAAGAATAAAAAAGAGATAAAATAAATAATCGAAATTATCTAATCTGATTTTAGATTTTTAATTTTGATTTTATCCTTTTTTTTAATTTATTTTCATTATTTTTCATATTTATTTTGAATTTATTTTCTTATCTTCTTTTGAATTTATTTTTATCTCATTTTAATTATCTTTTTGAAATTATTTTTATCTCATTTTAATTATTTTATCTTTTATTTGAATTTTATTTTTTATCTGATTTCTTATTTATTTTATTTGCAGATAATTTAGATCGAATAAAGGGATGAGAAGCTATCATGATTTTGTGGGCCAATTTTTTTAATTTAATTTTTCAGATTTTTTATCCCTTTCCCACCATCTTATCATTTTCCTTTATCCTATATTTGAAATAATTTTTTTTGATAATATCATCTCCACTGTTTTCATCTCATTCCTCTATCCACATCCAAAACCCATTTTTTCTCCACAAATTAAATTCTCATCGTAGACCCCACTTCTTGATAAATTTCATTTTTTTTTTCATTTTTTTAACCCCACCAGTGCCACCTTATCCCCACCGATCACTCCTCCATTCTTTTTTCTTTTTTTTATATAATTCCAAAATCCTTAGTGAGCTTTATTTCCTCAGGTGAGTTTTAATAAAACAAGCACAAAAATCAATTCCTAGCTTTTTGACCCACCCCACCGTCAAGTTTTTCCCATTCAATTCCATCTCCTGCGATTACCCTCTCCCATTGCCTCATTCGTTCTTTCGATCACCATGGTGAGAACATGGCAGCAAGCACATGCCACTCCTCCGGTCGAACTCGAACCTTCACTCGTTTGCACCGCCGCAGCCGATGTTAAATAAGGGAGTTTCCGATTCCTTCTCTTTTATTTTAATTTTTCATTTTGGGACAAAATGCATCTAAGTGAGGGGGAGGGAGATATGCTTATCAATTTTTATCTTGCTTATTCGTCTTGATTGTTCGCTTGAAATCTTGATTTTATTAATTTAAGTTCTTCGTTTAAATCCTTAGTTTTGCCTTGTCTCACTGTTTTCATATGACTTTGTATCTATCTTGTTGGAAAATTCTAGGTTGCATTGTAGATTTTTGGCATGATTAATTTTTGATTAAAATCTTTTATATGGCATTTTCTTTCTCTATTAATTCACATGATGCTTACCTAAGTACACAAGACATATTTGTGAGTTTTTGAGCCTAATGAGCATGCATGATATTTTGCTCTTTGTTTCTTTGAGTGTGCCTAACTAAATTAGTTGCATTCTAGAACTTGTTTTTAAATTCTTTTTGAGATTACGTTGATTGATTATGATGCTTAAATATGATAGAGGCACTAGGTTTTAACCATTTATCTTCCCAAATAAATTGCCTACCCTTTAATTAATTTCCCCTAGTGAACCAATTTTTGAGCCTTGGCCTTTTTTCTTAATCACCACATTTTTAAGCCTAATCCGTTTTTTTCTAAATTCCATTACTTTTGTCCCTTTTTTCAAGACAAAAAATCGTCTTAAAAAAACAGATTCGAGTAAGTGCAGTGAAGCAGCAGGAAATATACTGTGCAGAAAAAAAACTGTGCAGAATTGTTCGAATATACTGTGCAGAACTGTTCGAATATGCAGTGCAGAAAAAAAAAGAAGTGCAGGAAATTGTTCGAATCTGCAGAAAAAAACACAGAAAAAAGAAAGAAAAAACAGTGCAGTTCGAAAAAAAAATGTACACTGAAAAACAGTTTCAGTTCGAATGAAAAAAAACAGTTTCGAATATAATTTTTTGTCTTGAATTTTAACCCTTATTTTCAGCCTTTATCCTACCCTTACCTTAGCCCCATTACAACCCTTCTTTAAGACCTCTTGGTTTTTGCATCATATTCATGTTAGTAGTGGAGATTAGATTTAAACACAAGCTTATGGTTATGCTCTAATTAGCTTTGGCTCGAGTGATTTTTTTCTCTACCCTTAAACACTTTGAGTGACATGAGCGATTCCTTGTGAGGGTACTTGGTTTGCATCATTGATGTTAGTAGAGTTTTAGAATGTCGTTTTTGCTTTAAATTATTAATCTTGCCATCTATCTATTTTTGCTCCTTAGTTTTCTTTCATATTTAGATGCTTAATCATATTGAAACCTTTTGAGACTTCGTGAAATTAAGGATGAAAACTTGAACTTAAGTTTATTTAATTTTGAGATACTTGAGGACAAGCATCGGATAAGTGAGGGGGAATTTGATAAGTAGTTATTTTGGTTATGTTTTTAGTCCTTATTTTGATCGAATATATGTTTGAAGGACTTAATTGGGCTGTTTTATGATGTTTTCATGCAGGAGACGTGATGCTGGAAATAAGCTGGAATTCTGCAGAAAATGCTGGAGTCATGGGCATATTCATGGGCATGAACCAGGGCATGAATGCTGACTAGGCGCCACGTCAGCATCTTCTAGAAGATGACGTTAGCAACTCAGATAACTTATCAGTCCACTTATCAAGATAGCTTATCATCCGATTTTTATTTTAAATTTCAAAACTTGGATATTTATCTTATGTAATTTTATTTAAATTTAGGATTTATCATCTTAGGTTTTTAGGGTTTTCAACTACTATAAATACCCCTCTTTGGGGTAAGTATTGTCATCATTCAATTAGCAATTGAACATCATTTCTTCTTCTCTTGGGAAATTCTTCTTAGTTTTACTTTAGTTCTTTTCTTCCATTTCTTCTTTTAATTATTTTTTAAGTGTCGAGCATGATTAATTTAATAACCATGCTCGGCTAGATCTTTTTAAGCCGGAGGCTTTTGCAATGACGCGTTCTCAAGGCGAGGTTTGAAACTATGCTTCAAACGTTTCGAAAACTTCTCTCAATTTCTTCAAACTTTATTTTCTAAATCAAAATGATTTTTAAAACCCAAAGATTGACTTTGGAGAAAAACAATTGTTTTGATCTATCAAGTGGGAGGGAGGATCGGTTATTGAAACAAATCCGACTTCCAAGGAACACACTTAGTAAATAGATTACTAAGTAAAATTGAGATCGAATCGTTTTTATAGAAATGACTTTTCGAGTTGGTTATGAGCTTAAGTAATTTGTTTTCTCAAACATTGAGTTGGTTTAGACAAATTATCAAAACTGAAACCAAAAATTGATTTTGGAAATTCAGTTTACAAACAAAAACTTCAAGGATTGACCTTGAAGTAATTTTGCCAACAAGTTTTTCGAAATAAAAACCTTTACCAAGGAACCAAGTAGAACAAGTTAACGCGAAAGCCCAAGGCTGATAATCTCATATTTGCTTTAAACTATTTCAAAAGCTTTCTTTTACTCTCATAAATTACATTTCATTGCAAACAAACCCCCCTAAATCACATTATCATAGCTCCAACAACAACTCTTGGTTCAGAAACTACAAAAGCGCGACAAAGAAAGTTCTAAGTCCCTGTGGGGTCGACTCCTACTTCCCTATCTATACTCAATTTAATTTCTTTATTTATTTTATTTATTTGGAAGAAGGAAATTATTCTTGACACGTTACGACGCGTGTCAATCATTCTCTAACAATTAAATAGTTTCATGATTATTTTATAACAATTAAATAATAAATTTACCCTTTTGTATCAATTAAATAGTGAATTTACTTTTTTTTAATCTTAAAATGATACTGAATTTTATTCAAACAAAAGAATGTACAACAATAACAATATAACCAATTAAAGAGAGAATTTTGGGTACTATGTCCACCAAAAAACTTAAACATAAAATAAAATGAAAAAGAAAACTCAAAGGCGCAATGATAATCGAAGTCTTCTTTTGAATCTGACGTCCATTATCCATAGTAACCCAATAATCATTAACAATACTCCTTTGTTTCTGTCTAACTAGAAGCTTTAGATATGAGGAAAGAGTGGCGAACAAACTAAAATAAACTTATCGTCTGCTTCGCAAAACAGATCTGAATACATCGATAAACAACCACAAAAGGGGTCTAACCACTGAAAGACCATCGAAAATCGTACATCAGATAACAACAACGTGAGAATCTCTACACAATCACAGATCACCGCAGAGGTAGACAAACATGCGCAAAATATGCGAAAAGAAAAAAGTCAAACAAAAAAGATTCCTATTAAAAATCAAAATAAAAACAAAAAGCAACAAACCGAAACGCGATATGAAAAACAATGATAAAGATGAACACCGGCAATCAACAATCAACACTAAAACTGGAGTCATCGCCGGTGAAATAAAAAAAAGAGCTTGCGACACTAGAAGAGAGTGAATTTATCATTTTGTATCCATTAAATAGTGAATTTTTCATTATGTAATATTTACAAATTTCATAACTATTTTGTAACAACTAATACATTACTTCAATTGTTTAGTCAGCCGTTAGGCTCTTAACGATATCTAATAATTTAGTGTCTATTTTGTATTCAAAGTTTAATATTTATTTTGTAACTTAAAAAAACGTTAATCAAAGTAATCATTTAGAAAAGTCTAATGATCATATGTAAACTGTAACCCCCTAGACCCACCTATGCGTTATCACGGATTCTAAGAAGTCACATTAGGGTTACCGGAGCAACCCACGTTAAAATTTTAAATAAAACAAATTTTCAAACCATTTAAAATCATAAATCACATTTTGAATTAAAATGCAATTTCAGAAAACATTCAGACAATGAAACAAAACAATGATACAAGTGATTAATATAAGTTTCGGACTCGAATTTAAATCAAAACGTGACAAACATGCCCCCTAATTATACAGATACCATACTCCGCAAGCAAGCCGAAGGAACTCCCATACCGACTTTGATAGTTGCAACATGGTCGATCTTTTAACCTGTGAAGGTAAAAACAACATGAGCTTCGGGAAGCTCAGTAATACAAAGCTACCAAAAGAAGTTTCATGTCACACGTAAGTATCAGATGCACCGGAACAAAAGGGAGGAGCAAGCATTATCAAGTTTCAGATATAGAATAGTTGATACGCTTGAAAGTATCATATTCATTTCTGATTAATTACACGATCACCAGACACGATGTCTAACTCAGGTAATCGAAAGGGAAATAGATTTCGAAAATCCAGCCAGAGTTTAGGGTGTTCCATACGTTACAGATCAAGAATGATAGACAGAATATTTCAGACAAAAATAGAGTTTGACTGAGGCTAGAGAGGGAACAGGAAAAAATAAGTATCAACATAATTACCCTCCAACCGTACACCGATATGCAGTTACCCAGAACTGCATCCATAAGGACTCATCCTAAGCCCAATGAGCATAGGAGCCAACCTAAGGGGCTGCCTTGGGTCCATAAGTAATTACCAGTGCCGAAGCATCGTAACCTGCCCAAGGGGAGACCTCGAGTCCATAAGGAATTACCAGCGCTGAACTTGTAGAGATTTCATAACATAACCCAGAAGTACCCCAATTTGATTAATTTAGTGAATACATACTGAGTAGTAATCGCACATGTAATTTTCAGAGTATCAAAAATCAGAGGGCATGCATTACACATCAGATACAAATGTATATAATTTAGCCAGACATAATTCATGATTCGATTCAGAGAGAAGATTAGTTTCAGATCATAGAGGATATACTTGTGCAATAAACACTCTATGGTTCAGTTCATTTTTTAGAGACACTTGATAATTATCAAATGAAGATCATTCGACGATTTGGGACTGACTGCAAAACGGGATCCCTACAAAAAGGGAAGTTTGTTGATAACAGATCAACCAAAACATAAAAAGTTGATGTATCGAGATCATTGAGATTTTAGATATATCGTGATGAATTCAAACATTAAAGCTTACGAGGGTGAGATGGTCATTCGGACCTTCAAGGGTAATTTGGTAATTTAAACCAACAAGGTAAGGATAATGATGTGCAGGATTCAAAAATTCTAGTTGTTCATCCAATTTTTGATTCCCTTCGAAACGATCAAAACTCATTAACACAATGTTATTATTTAACCAGGTGGGTACACCTTAAACATTCATTTCTCAGAATCGATTAAAATGTATAACCGAAAAGCTCGCCATCACCAACCATCCGTTGAACTTACCACAAGCATTCAAATGTATATTCGAGCGATATATACCAAGTACTCGAACCTGAGCAATACACCCGAACTCAATCCATAAGATTGAACGTACTCTTAAACAAATTTCTCTTACTGTTAACCATGTATTTCCCCCAAATAGATCGAATATACCTTCATATGGTATTCATCCCAATTCACATATGTATATAAAAAAGGCTAGCAACCACGAGTCGTGAATTACTGCTTTTAGAGCCTCACACTTGTTTAGCTTTATCGGTATTTCATAATCTGAGTCTTAGGGGTATTTTTCAATCACTTCAGTGTTCGAAGGTATTCCAGACACATCGATGCACGGAGGTGTTTCAATTATACTGAGTCTTTCGATCCTTCCAAATATTCATTTGATTCGAGTCTCGGGGGTACATCCATCATCATGGTTAATTCGGCATCTAGTGCATTAGGGTATTTTTGTCCTTTTGGTCATTATACACATTCCGGCTAGTTCAGCCTTATCAGCATTTCCAATCCTTTTAGTCATTCCAAACAATTCAACTTTTACGCCTCTTAAATTAATCTAGACATACAAATAGTTTTCAGTAGTTTTATCTTCAGAGATTTATTCAGAACTCGGGAAGAGCTTAGCACTTTGCAATTTTAAAGGTTTAGGCTTCGTTAACATAACTTTCGGAGCAAAACCAAGGTTTTCGGATGAATCGTTGTGTTACCGGATCTAGTGAAGATTTCTAGATCGCTTCCATTAACAGATGTATTTTTTTGTCCTTCTTATACACCAAGGCGTCTTTGCCATTTCGCAACCAAACATTATGAGCATTAGATCTTTAATCATGAAATAATCTGAATTGGATGTTTCGAGGTGAACTGTTTTACCGATTAACCATCAAACTTGTATTACTAATCGATCATCAATTCCTTATTCGCATCATTCAAATCTCATTCAAAATAATTATAGAACTCCAGATCTTTCCAAATTATAAATTTTTCTCAATCGAATGTACCACACTTATCTGAGTTATTATACTTAAATTTTTTATCTGATTCGACTTGAGTAGCGCTAATGATGTACTTCTTTATCAGAATGCACACATCAATCGAATGTCGACATGTTGATAAAGCATACAAGAGATAGTAATGTATTACCTTAACTCCGAGCTACATCGGTCGATTCATAAAACCCCATTCGATTGCACTCGAACCCGAATTCAACGTCCATCAACAATTCATATTCAAGGAGCTATGAGTACCTTCAATTAAACAAATTCAAGGTTTTCGGATGAATCGGCTGTGTTACCGGATCTAGTGAAGATTTCTAGATCGCTTCCATTAACAGATGTATTTTTTGTCCTTCTTATACACCAAGGCATCTTTGCCATTTCGCAACCAAACATTCTGAGCATTAGATCTTTAATCATGAAATAATCTGAATTGGGTGTTTCGAGGTGAACTATTTTACCGATTAACCACCAAACTTGTATTACTCGTCGATAATCAATTCCTTATTCGCATCATTCAAATCTCATTCAAAATAATTATAGAACTCCAGATCTTTCCAAATTATATTTTTTTTCTCAATCGAATGTACCACACTTATATGAGTTATTATACTTAAATTTTGTATCTGATTCGACTTGAGTAGCATTAACGATATACTTCTTTATCAGAATGCACACATCAATCTAATGTCGACATGTTCATAAAGCATACAAGAGATAGTAATGTATTACCTTAACTCCGAGCTACATCGGTCGATTCATAAAACCCCATTCGATTGCACTTGAACCCGAATTCAACGTCCATCAACAATTCTTATTCAAGGAGCTATGAGTACCTTCAATTACACAAATTCACATTTTAGTCCTTATTCACAGTACCCTTAACCAAATAATTAAATGCATAAACAAGTTCAGACTCAAGGTCAGATTTAGAGGCTTCTGGGTTAGAATTTTGCAAAACGGGCTTCAAAATCGGATTCAGGACGTCGAAAAACATAAAATAAGGCTTTTCGGAAATTTTGACTTTTTGGTCAAAGTCAACGCTGACGCCATGCTGACTTCAGTAGTCAACGGTCAACTGAGTTGACTCGGACGAGTTGACTCACTAATTTGACTCAAACGAGTTGACTCACTGAGTTGACTCGGTCGGGTTGAGTCAACAGAGGCGGGTCGAGTCGGACTCGGGTAGACGGGTCGGGTCGGACTCGGGCAGATGAGTCGGGTCAGACTCGGGTTTGGGATTGGGCTCAGGCCGGTTCAAGATGGGTTCAGGCCGGTTTGGACTCTGAATGGTTCAGAACGGTCTGAACCCTCAGATCGAAATCAAACCGATCCACTTACCCTAACAGTTTTGGTCACCGAACGACCGCCAGAAAAGTTGCCGGAGACACCAAATATCGCGATTCTGCCGAAAAACAAGAGCTCATTAGCTCCCTAATCTAACCCATAAACCCACGGCATGAAACAAGCCGGAATACTTACTAGAGGGTTCGTGATTGTAGTTGGTCCACCTGATTTCTTAAAGCTTATGACCCCCAGCTTGATGAGCCTCTCTACATTCTTTTTGAAACCGAAACAGTTCTCGATCGAATGCCCCACTTGCTCGCCGTGGTATGCGCATTTTGTGTTGGCGTCATACCATTTCAGGAATGGGGGCTGCAATGGAGGCTGGTAGAAAGGTGCCACCACATGGATATCGGAAAGCTGCTTGTATAAATCTTCGTACGAGATCGATAATGGAGTGAACTCAACCCTTTCATTATTTTTCTGCTGATTGAAGCTTTGGCTCGAGGAACCATGGGCTTTTGGGGCCGCTTTAGGTTGTACAACCGCTATTGGCTTAGCATTGTAAACGTCCAAAAAGTTTACTTCGTTGTCCTTCCTTCCGTGAGGTGGCCTCTTGTGGGACGAGCTTCCTCCTGTCTCGATCTTGCCACTCTTAACGTCATTTTCAATAAGCTCACCGGACAGCACTAGGTCGTCAAAGTTGGTGGCTGCGTTTCCTATGAGGTGATCCAAGATTGGCCCCTCCAAAGTCTGAAAAAATATGACCACCATCTCCTTCTCACCGAGTGGGGGTTGCACTTGAGCTACCACATCTCTCCACCGTTGTGCATACTGCCTAAAACTCTCATTCGACTTTTGTTTCATGTGCTATAGGGCCCATCAGTCTGGCACCATGTCACTAACGTGCTGGTATTGTGCTAGGAAGGCCTTGGCTAAATCCTTCCACGTCTTGATCTGATGAAAACTTAACTGATTGTACCACTTGATGGCGAATCCCGAGAGACTGTCTTGGAAACAATAGATTAACAGCTTGTCATCCCCACCATAACCGGTTATCCTTCGGCAAAACATATTGGTGAGATGAGCACGAGGGCAACTCGTCCCATCATACTTCTCAAATTCTGGGACTTTGAACTTAGGAGGTAGCACCAGATCTGGGACGAGACTGAGTTCAGCGGTATTGAATCCGACAAAGGTATCGACTACCTTCATAGCTTCCAACTTCTCCTCAAGTCGTTTGCAACGGTCCGCGATCTCTTTTGAGGCCTCAAATTTTGGTTTCTCAATCTCCACCAATTGGTCCATGTCCGAGACAAAATTTTCGGCTTGGTTTCCTCCGGGCCTCTCTTCTGGTACAGAGGGCAAATTGATGGGGAAAGGGGCGCCGGCCTATTGAAGTGGTGATTTTCCTTGTGGGAGTGTCACCTGAGGATTAGCTTGAACTCTGACGTGAGTAGGAGTAAACCCCGGAGGATACGGAAGATCTTCATTCTCGACGGTGGGTCTTGTCACCGGATTACCGTTCGAGGCTTCCCCTCGTTCGGAAGGTCGGGCTCCTAGCATTTGGCCTATTTGGGCTAGTATGTCTTCTTAGGACTTCCTGAGTTGCTCTCTCATTTCTTCTTGGGCCTTGGCTAGCTGGTCTACCAACCTCTTGGTCAAATCTTCTTGCATATCTCTTTGGACTTGTTCAATTCGGTCCAATCTATCTTCGTTCACCATCTTGGTTCTTCGTCGGGTTCCGTAAGAGTGCTAAATCAGCTGAACTTTTTCCTTACCCAGTATCACTCCTAAGGAACATCCCGATGATTAGTCACAACATCTTGGAAGTGAATGCATGCAAATGCGTGATGAATGCCTTAATGTGATGATGCAATCATGAACGAATGAGCGATGAGCCTATGATGATGTTATGCGATTATGATATGAAGAAATAAAATTAAATGTGATGTATGAAAATAGCAAAACAAACGGTTTAGAGTAAAACAAAACATAGATAAACAAGCACAAACATACCTATTTTTCGTCTAACGCCTAGGTTATCTGCATGGCTCTAAAGGGGTAGGCTTTCTAGTTTGCTACATGCAATTTTGGTTCTAGGAGGTACTTGAATTGTCCTCGCTGTCCCCTCCTAAGGGTAGCAAGGCCCCCGGTCATCACCCATCATAGGCTCATTTCAACCGAGTTCAATTCAAGGGGACCCTTTAGCTATATCCGTACGGAGAAACGATATTCCCATGAAGATATAGGGTAGTCGAGCCCCGAAGGTACTTACTAGGCTCATACGGAGGAACGATATCCTCCCGAAAGCACTAGCGTTTTCCCCTCTCTTAGACAAACGGGTGCATATGCCAAAAATTGAATGCGTCCGAAATGAACTCGCGTTTATAAACAAATATCGGTTAAATTTGTCACTTTAGTTCGCAACCTTTGATATTAGTTAAGCGGTAAAGTTTTCTTGGCCTGACTCTCTTTTTGTTTTTTAAAACAAAAATTTGTCCCTAGCGGAGTCGTCATCTGTAGCGACCCCTTTTTTTTGGAAGTACTTATAGGTATAGTTGTATGAAAAGGATATGTTGGAAATTAGAATTTTGAAATAGGATAAAAAGAAGAAGATTTAAATTAGAAAAAGATGGATTTTCTAAAATTGTTTTAAAATTGGTGGAGTTTACAAATTATTTTAAAAATAGGGGGTTTAGAAAAAAATATTTGAAAATAAGGGAGTCGCCACCGACCACTTTAAAATGGTAGACCGGACACCGTAAATAGAAACCAGAGATTCAAAAGGTTCGGGAGTCGGTCGCGAGAAAGGGTTAGCACCCTCGATGAGCCCAAAATTGGTACCAAAACTTTACCACTTAATAAATATCGAATTTTACGAATCAAAGTGACAATTTTAACCGAAATCCGGTTATACGAATGAGTAAATTTCGAAAATCCTGTTATTCGGGAGCGAACGCCTGAACCACCACCACTACGACTGGTACTGGCCTCGTTCTCTTCCGAATAAAAACACACCACATTCTTTGAAAATTGATCAATTTTTTTGAAAGCCTAGACGCATGAACATGTAGATGGACAAGATTAATAACCTAATTTCATGGTCCACGGCACCAAAGGAGTCGACATCCGAGTAATCGGAATACCGTTCCCACGCGGACACCGGGACCACGAGCTAATAACAAATAAATTGAGAAACTAAAGCAAAAATCCGGAAATGGACCAGATCGAATGAAAACGAAAATTTAAAGAACGATAATTAAATAAATTATACACACACATATACATATATAGATATATTTTTATAAAAAAACCTTATAGTATATGTATGTATTATTACATACAGCAAAATTAAATGACATATACATGGGTGTAGTTATATAGAAAAAAAAACCTTATAACATATATTTACATGGGAACGAAACCAAATAGTATGTAGATATACCTAACTATGTGAAAGGAGAAATAAGTAATTTTTTTTATCGGCAAAAGAGTATGATTTTATTAATAAGTATATAACCACCGAAAATATAACCGAATGGGTTACAATTTTCGTTTCGGATTCTTATATACCCGAGTTACATGAGAAAGAAGAAAAAACGTTGGTTGACTTGTGCCATCTCTTTTGTCTCTGATTTTTGCATTTTGTTTGCATTTGCCTGTGTCGACTGCGTTCTCTGGTATTTTGCCGTGGTTTGCCATTGTTCTTTATCTTGCTTGGATCCATTTATTATTTTTTGTCTTTTTTGCCATTTTGGGGTATTTGACGCTATGTTTTTCTTGCCTGTGTTGCCGAATTTGCTTGATCGGGAGAGACACGACTAAAAAGTTGGGCAGACGCATGGAGAGGGGCTGACTCGTAAGGAGCGTGGAAGCAGGAGAGTCAAGCACTTCGTTGCTGCACGCGCGCATGAAGAAGGCGAAGTGGTTCGCGTGTGCGCGTCGGCTTCTGGAAGCTTCCCGTGTTAATTCTGGAGCGTCCGATCGTGTCCTAATCTGATGGCTGCGAATGCGTGCGGCGCGGGATGAGGGGCCAGTCATCTAGGGTTTCTTGTCTCTTGCAATCTAGGCCGTTAGATCCAGGGCCATATCTAACGATTGTTGTTGTTGCAGCGCCAGGGTAGAGTATGACCAGCTAGGGCTTCCTTTTGTTACACGATCTGGACCGTCAGATCTGACGACTGATAGCTGGCTGCACAAATAAGACAAGGCGCATCAGGGTTGTTGTTAGGACTTCGACAATTCGGGCCTAGTTGGGTTAAGGTGTAATTTTACTTGTTATATTTCTTTGGGCTCTTTATGTAAATGGACATTTATTTAAGGAATAATAGACTTGGGCTATTGTGTTTTATTATTATCTTTGTTAATATGATAATACCCGAACAAGATAAAATAATAACAATAATAATAGAAATAATAATAATAATAGTAATAAACAATAATACTAATACTGGTAAGTAAAAATAATAATAATAATACTATGACAATAAAGATAATATATATATATATAGTAATGATATTAATAGTAAGGCTACTAATAATAATGATAATTTTTTAAGTCCCTCTTTTTCTTTCTTTTTCTTTTTTTGTTTATCTTTTTATCTTTTTTATTTTTATTATTTTTTTAGCCCAATACAAGCCTAAAACGCAAACAAAAACGAGTTTAAGTCTCAGGACAAAATTAGTGATTACAGTTCGAGTAGGGATGTAAAAAGTTGATCCGACCTGCAAAACTGACTGAAACCGACTTGAGTAAGAACTGCTTGTGACCCGAGGTGGTGGTGATCTGAAATCAATTCGAGTCTGAACTGGTGTTGACTTGAACCCGAGTTGGACCTATAATTTGTGGATATGAACCTGACCTGCATCTGACCTGAGAACGACATGAACCCAAATTCAACTTGATAATGTGATAACCGAACCCGACCTGCATCCGACCTGATATGAACCTGAACCGAGATTAACCTGGTAAATAACTGATATTACTCGACATGTTAATAACCTGACCTGTTATGAACCTGATTTGTAATTGACTCAATCTGTAAATGACTTGAGTACTTGACTAATTATTGAACTGATATGATATTTACTTGACTTGGTATTTATTTGACGTGTAATAACTAATAAGTTACAATTGATGAATTTGTGAGATTATGAATTTATTATATTATAGTGTGACAGAATGCATCTTCACAATTCAAGGTGCACGATTAACTATGATCATTAAATTAATAGGTTTTCTTTTTATATTTATAAATTATAGTATATAAAAATATTTAAAAGTTTTATTAAATATCTAAATGTTGTCAACATAATTCCTTAAACTTTATGATTTATCATTTAATATTAACAGTTTATAGTTTAGTTTAGTGTTATTGGTTTATGAAATTAATTCTGATTCTTTAAGATTTATGGTTTAGTTTAGTGCTTAGTTTAGGGTTTTTGGTTTATTTGATTAATTTGGATTCCTAAAAGTTTAGGGTTTAGTATCAATGGTTTATGATTTAGCTTATGGTTATTGGTTTATGAGATTAATTTTGATTCCTTAAGGTTTATGGTTTTGGGTTTAGTATTAATGGCTTATGGTTTAGTATAGGGTTATTGATTTACGAGATTAATTCCGATTCAACTTGTCAATTTATGCATTTGAATTTGACTAAATATTTAAATCAAGGGTAAACTACATAAATGACCACCATACTATTGCAAAAGTCGCGATTTGACCACCTTATTTTTTTCGAAGCAATTAAACCATCATACTATTAAATTGGGTGCAATTTGACCACCAGCCGTTAAAGATTAACGGCAGGGTGACGTGTCAGTTAAAAAAATAAGGATATAATTACAAATTTGGCCCTTACTACTTATATATTCTTTCAATTTAGTCCTAATTTTAATTTAATAAAATAAATAAATTATTTAATTAGGTGGTGACACGTGTCACTACCTTATTGGAGGGAATGGAAAAAATCACAAATACATGTAGGGGGATCGAATCTATGTCTCCTAACAACCTAAACTGTTGGCTTACCACCACACCAAATGTTGTATTGTGATATATTTCCTGCCATATGTTATATCTAAATAAACATCAAAAACT
Organism: Hibiscus trionum; assembly: GCA_030270665.1. Taxonomy (NCBI): domain Eukaryota; kingdom Viridiplantae; phylum Streptophyta; class Magnoliopsida; order Malvales; family Malvaceae; genus Hibiscus; species Hibiscus trionum. Next base: position 7,314,781 of record BSYR01000011.1, on the reverse strand, counting down.
GAAAAAACTCCATCATCGTCATTAACAACATTTTCCATTGCCTTGAGCTTCTCCAAATCCCCAGAGCATTTGGAGATTGATTGTGAACGTGGTTTTCCAAGTTAATATATTTCTTTCGAGCATTCATACTTTCCAAAATTCTATAGTTATACCTCGTTAAAAAAACAGGATTTGTTTTACTAAGTTTTAAAAATGTTAATGGGATTTGGCCAGAGAAGTCATTGATGGATAAGTTGAGCACTTTGAGTGACTTGAGATATTGAATTTCTTCTGGTATTCTCCCATGGAAGCTGTTGTTAGAAAGGTCATGACTTTCTCATAGAACAGTTCCATCCCTTTGTTGACAATCGTAACAGAGTCTTGATATTAAACATCTCTGATGTACTTTAGATTAGCTTTGTCTTCATTAGTCATCTGCATCATCGCCTTCAAACTTTGCAAAAATTCAACGGATAAGACACCTGAAAAATTGTTGGAAGCAATGTCCAACATTGCTTCCAAAAATCCTTGAATCGGCTTTGGATTGTCTTCATGCATGTAGTTGCTTTCTTTTTTGATTTACTATTTTTGAATGTTTATTGTCTTCATGTTTATTTTGACATAGCTGAGAAAAAGCTTTAGAGTAGACTGTATCAATTGCAAACTCTGCTCTCTTTTTTCCAATGGTTTAAAATTTTACTTAGACCAAGGGTGGTTATAGCTTAATGACGAAAAAAAGTGATATTCCAATGTGTTAGAAATCAAAATTTTACCTTTTTATTCGAATATCAAACAATATATTTTCCTTTTAAAGTCTGAATTAATTTTTGTTACAACTTTATCCAACATTACAATAGTATTGATAATTTTAATATTTAAAATAAAAAATATTATTAAATAAAAATAACAATAGTATTAATAATTATTAATATTTCAAATAAAAAAATAAATTCCAATTAAACATATACCGACGGATAAAATCCGTCGGTATATGTATCTTATACAAATCTACATGATACATATACTAACGGAGAAAACCATTAGTAAAAGTCTGAATCAATTTTGACGAGAATATATCGTCGGTAAAGGTTAAACTTATAGCGACGGACGTACCGTCAGTAAAACCCATCGTTATATATGTACCATATATACCGGCGAAGAAGTCTGACGGAATAGTTACACTAATTTGTCTGGGTAGGCCATACATATACTTACGAATTTGTCCGTCGGTATAGGTCTCAACATCTATAGCGACGGTTCCTTATGTCACTATAGATATATACCGACTAGCGTTTCATTGACGGATGTTTATCTGTCAAAATATCATTTTTGTCCTTCGATAAAGGGTTTTAGATTATACACCGATGAAGTTTAAGTGTTTTATTGATGATTTTTTATCTGTCGGTATTGTTATTTTTTTAGTGCAATTGAAAATTGACCCATTTTATCATGAATCCAAGCAAGTTTAACAGATGAATTGGGACTCAGTTTGAAATTCTGAATCACCTTCTTTAACTCGTCCATTGATTTGACCAAAAATAGTACGTATTTCAAAAGTGAAATTATAATAATTCATAACATTTGGCCAAACTTAATTAAAACCTACCCTTAAAAAGAAGATAGATCATAGATGTGCAATTACAGCTTTGCCTTAAATTGTCATCATACATGTAATTAATTACATTAATATTGTTCAATTATAATTTACACTATTATTAGTCAAAACAAATTTTACACTATTAGTTAAAAAAGAAAAGACTTAAGGGTGAAAAGGCTACTGTTTTTTTTCTTTTTCAAAAAAGTTTTTTTTTTAAAAAAAGTTAGGTGAACAGATAAAACATGATGGAAATTAATTTATGAGAGAATTTTTTTTTTGATTGAACAAGGAGATATCACCACATACCTCATTAAAAATCCTCTTAAACTTGAATAAAGAAAAAGAGTACATATGATGATATTCTAATAATAGAGAATTACATAGACGACATGCGCACAAGCGCAATAGAAAAAGACAAAACAACCAGAACCATCAACACAAAGACTCATCTAAATTCAAAAAATGATCTACCATAACGAGAGGAGACAAGAAAATAATTTCTCTCAAAGGAGGGCCACGGGCCAAGCTCGCGAGTTTATAATTAATCATTTTATAATTCTATGATTTTCGTATATTTCTTTATGAATTTCTCTAATTTTTTAATGGCCATTAATATTTTTATTTTCATAAATTTTATTTATAATTTTCTTGATTTTCATAATCCTTTCCGTTTTTCATAATTGTATTCATTTATTATTTTTAATAGTTTTTTTTGGATAAATGTTATTTTATTTATCTAAAAACCTCAAAATAAACCAAACCGCCTGTACAAACCTCAACGTACAACCAAAAGAAAAAACAACTAAGAAAGAATATTTTTTATTATTTTTAATGGTTTTATTTGTTTGGTGATGTGATAATTTCAGTGTGCTATATATTAACATATAATTGTATATTTTTCTCTATTTAAGGTTACAGAATTTTTAACGATGCACACAGCTCATGTTCGGATTTGTCAATTAACCCTTAATAAAATCGTTTTACTTAACAAAAAAAATTAATGATCAAAATTGATCAACTAACAAAAATCGTTAACGGAAGAGTTTAATTAAAATATAAAATTCACAACAGAGGCTCAATTAGGTGCTAATTAGCACAAATACTTAATTGATTTTTTATTTTTTAATGAAGACTTTTTTACCTTTAAGAAGAAAGAAAAATATGACAACATTTTGCAAGTTGCGAAAGAAACAAATTCATTCTAAACCAAATTGAATTTAATTTCCATTATTTTTGTATAATAACCAATATCTATATATTGGATAATTATTCTAAATATGGTATCGCATAGGCTTATTATGGGACGACCTTCTTAAGTTGGGACGGGCGCGGGATTTTATAATAGAGGTGTCGACTTTTATACTTTATAAAATTATATGAGAATTTAAAAATTTCAAAGGTGTAAAATTAGATCAATAGAAAAAACAACGAAAAAACTTAAACTATATGAGAATTTGAAATTTTCCAGGGTGTGATCGTCCCTAACATCCCCTCGGTCCATCCTTGCTTCCAACCCAAATTTTCTTTTCCTAATGTTAGGATTCAAACCTCTAATCTTACTTAATGCATCTAGTGCCTAGGGGGCAGATTTGGGACAAAAACCCCCCTTTTTAATAAAATATATAGGGTTTTGGCTCCCTCCAACCTTTATTTGGGAAAATGACCCCCAAACTTGCCACGTCGGTAAACCTCGCGTTCTGTGGGAAGCGAGGTTTGATATCACATTCTTTAGAACACGAGTTCTGTCTACGTGGCCTCGTTGTTTGGGTTAACGGTTTTTCAGAATTTCGCGTTGTGCAGAACGCGAGGTCCCCGAGAATTTGAAAGGGCGGCTGAATATATCGCGCAGACCTCGCGTTCTGCAGGACGCGAGTTATGTGCAAACCTGGGGTGAAAACTAGGAAAAACAAGGGTGGGTAGGCCTGTTCGAGCCCAATTCCGGGCTTGTAAATATTATATTTTTAGCGAACATCGAGTTTGGGGTCGTAGTAATGAAAATTCTCTATCGTATGACACCAACACGGTCAATTTCTGTTCATTCTAAAATGGTTTAAAATGGCTTCCAAAACCCTATGCTATCATCCTTTTTTGAATGAAATTGCCTTTGAACAAATGTCGATAGGCATGTTCGAGCAGAATTTCATACGTATAAAGTGCAAATTTTTAGCTAACATCGAGTTTGGGGTCGTAGTACTGGAAATTGTCTATCGTATGACACCAACACGGTCAATTTCCGTTCATTCTACACTGACTTAAATTCGCTTCGAAAACGCTATCATAACATATTTTTTTGAATGATTGAAAATATAAGATGACCTACTTTATAAAACGAATTAGATTGATTTTATTGATTCGGTAGTTATGGGCGCACTCGCATAAACAAATTACAAAGAATTAATTAAGACGAGGGGCCGAGCGATTAGGACACGTAGTCTTTGTGTGTCCAGGATTTTTACATACACTACAATGCTTCTTTTGTCCGGTTTTTTCTCGATGTTCGACCATATCCTCAGCACAGTGTATTCGTGTAGACCGTGGACGTCCTTTGGCTCTTAGTAGTGCTGGATCTGGGCGTATGGTCGATTCAGTGTCCACGGCATTCGGATCAACCTCATTTCCGATTGGAGGAAACTCTTTTTCGTAAACCTTAAACACTGTTTTGAGTAAGTATACCAGATCAACTAGATGCATGTATTGTATCCGTTGGTTTGCGCAAACATCAATGGCGTGTGCGCACGAGTATTTGAATGTTTGGAAAATTCCACACTCGCAGGTTCTTGCCCTCAGATCTACCACGTACGCGTTGTGTCGAATGCCTTCCAACCGCCTGGAAAATTCTGAAACACGAAACTTGTGTCCTTCTCGTGAGAAGAGAGTTGCAGTCATATGTCTTGATTGGCCCAATTGAGTATGCAGTTTTGTGCGGAAATCCGGATGGACTATGTGTCCACCTGCCATGTACTCAGTTGCTTGCCTTCCCAAGGTTGCAAATAGGGTAGCCAAACGATAGTAGGTCGCTTTGACAATGGAAGTGATAGGCAACTGCCGCACTCCCTTTAGTGATGAGTTCACTGCCTCAGCCAAGTTCGTTGTCATGTGACCATATCGTTTACCCTCGTCATCTGCTGTGCCAAGACATTCGTGCGTCAAAGAAGAGAGCGCGATAATCATCATCTTCTGAAATGGTAGCAGCTTTGATCCGGTGGGCAAATGTAATCGACACCGGCCGCATTAGTAAAATAGGGCTGCTTGTGCAACATGGTCGATACAATATCTGCAAAAAGTCCACAGTGAAAGAAGAAGAAGAGCGCGATAATCATCATCTTCTGAAATGGTAGAAGCTTTGACCCGCATTAGCAAATGTATTCGGCACCAGCCGCATTAGCAAAATAGGGCTGCATCTGCAATATGGTCGATTTGAATCCGCCCTCGCTTCTTTCAGTTTGGACTTTTTGCAGATGGTGAGGGCAAGCTGCGAACTTCAAAAAAGATTCGCCAAGAAATGCCTAGAAAGTTTAAATGAAAACTTTCAAGACACTTCTTAGGGACAAATGGCAGCCGACCACACGCTCCCGAATATTGTGATATGTCGGTAAGTATTCTTCAATCAACGTATCATGCCGGGGTCTGAACCCAACGGAACACAAAATCATGACACAACCCCAATTATCATGAACGAACAGAAAATACATAAAAACTCCAACTTCAAAAACCAAGCAAAAACACGAAATCATGAAACAACTTCACTGGTTACGAAAAATCCATCGGCATGCAAATATATAGACCAATCTCGCTTTCTGAATAAAGCGATTTTGACAGAAACCACAGTGAACTCGCGTTCTATATAACGCGAGTTTCAAAAGACCTCGCGTCCTACAAAACGCGAGTTTGCCACGTCAGCATATCTACCTCCATCTATAAATAGCCAACTCTTGGGAGGCAAGGACCACCCACCCATCAATTTTAACAATTTTCGATCGCATCTGCTAATGGCAACATATCGCGTATTTGGGAAGTTTATTTTCAAACTAATTTCCCGAATATTGCGATATGTTGTTATTTGTAGTTGCATATATACGTTCTATTGGGTTAATTATGCGTAATTTTTCATCGCTCTTCATCGACATCAACAAATCGCAATATTCGGGAATCTAAGAATTTGGAAGACAAGTACGGGTTTCACCAAAAGTTAAATACGGGTTTTTACGGTACCCCATAATACGCTGAAAGGCCAGGTTGCTTGTCATTCCAAACAAATATCATCAAGAATTCCACCTTCATGATGATCATCACCGTCAAAACAACTACGATTTTATAAATTCAATTGTTATGAAATACTCAAATTCGTTCAATTGTAAAAAATATTTTTATTTTTAATAAATAATAATATTTATTGCTAATAAATTAGTATTATTAATGATAATAATAATAATAATAATAAATATATATTTGGCTAATAATATTTAATATATAATAGATATTATTTAATAATTTATAACATTACTTATTAATAATAATAATAATAATAAATATATATATAATTAATAGGATATTAAATTATTTCTAATAAAATTTTTATAACACTACTTATTTATTTAATAATAATAATAATAATAAATATATATATTTAATATGATATTAAATGACTTTCCCGCCTTGGAAGTCTTCTTTTAAAAAACCCACGACCTCGCGTCCTGTAGAAACCGAGTTCTTTGGAAACTCGCGTTTTGTAGAACGCGAGGTCACTTCTGCCCGTTCAATTCACGCGTCTGTTCCGTGACGCGTCTTTTCAATGAACCTCGCATCCTGTGGAACGCGAGGTCTTTGGAATATCGCATTTCCCAGAACGCGAGGTTCATTAACATCGCTTCCCAAAGTACGCGAGCTCTTCTATAAATTGGTGGCCCTACCCCCATATCAACCACAGAACGCGAGTTCTTTCGGTTTTTACACTAGATTTACCTAAATTTTATTCGATATAATGGCGAACTTACTACGCAACGACGCGAATCACTGCTGTCACTATTTCATATCAACGCCACATGTATTATTTTTTTCTTTTTTTAATTTTACATCGATTTTGTCAACTATTTTATTTATTGTTTTTTTTAATTTTTGAAGGCATACGAACGTCGGTCAACATGTTACCTTAACCGTATCTACAACGAACCTGATCCTGCTGTTATAACGTGGATTGAGCGGGCTAGTTTTGGCCACATAGCAAGGGTCATAGGGGGGTGAAGTGTAACCCATCGTTGATTAGCGCGCTAATAGAACGGTGGAGGCCAGAGACGCACACGTTTCATTTCCCGATAGGCGCGGCAACAATAACGCTGGAGGATGTTGCCTATCATCTGGGGTTGCCTACAGACGGCAACCTTATTACGGGTGTAGCGTTGGGGCATTGGTCAACTGTATTTGCTGAACAAATGGGAGTGGAGCCCCTAGAGGAAGCGTGGGACGGTGGGAAAATAGAACTGTCTTATTTGGAGGCTAAATTTCAAAATCCTCCCCCCAATGCGGATGAAGTTACACTCCAGGTATTTTTTTCGATTTTTTAACTATTTTAACTATTTTTAATATATTTCATTTATTTGAAAATTAGGATGCCATTTATTAAATATTTAGGATGCCTTTATTAAATTTAAGATGAAGTTACAAATATTTATTTGAAAATTAGGATGTCTTTATTAAATTTAGGATGAAGTTACAAATATTTATTTCAAAATTAAGATGCCTTTATTAAGTAATTATTTTTTTAATATCCATATTTCTTGCTTTTTCTTTACTATTAAATTTTGTTGTATTTATAATTTTCACAGCGGTTTGCGCGTGCCCACATCTTGCGCATTATCGGCGGGATATTAATGCCAGACAAATCCCGCACCAAGGTGCACGTGATGTGACTTCATCATCTTACTAATTTCGATGATGCTAGAGGAAAATGTTGGGGAGTAGCTGTCTTGGCGTTTCTTTATAAAGAGCTCTGCAGAAACGTCGACGCATCTAGAGCAGCAATTGGAGGATGCTGTTTACTCCTTCAGTCTTGGGCTTGGTTTCGGATGCCTTTTTTAAGCCCGCAGCCTAGACAGCTCGCCGCCTATTTATTTCCGCTTCTACGGAGGTACTATTTATTCTATTATATTTATTTTATTTTTAAATTATTTTATTTAACGAATTGTTTTTATTTTCCATTACTGATAGGTGGAGCAAAACACTGACCCACCCCGGCCTGCCGAAAAACCAAAGAGAATACATGCTTGTTTTGGATAAGATGAGGCACGACCAGGTAATTCGAAAATTAATTTGAATTTTTTCATACTATTTTTCCAATAATATTTCATATAACCGTTAGAAACGTTATCATTTTTTTAGTTCGTGTGGAGGCCCTACGCTACAGAGGATATTCAGCAGATTACTCCACCCGAGATTATGTGTGACCAGCAACTATGGCTTTCCGTAGTGCCGCTGATCAACTATGAAGTTCTCGTGTGGCATCCTACGGACCGGGTTCTCCGACAGTTCGGGTACGTCCAAAATATTTCGCTCCTCGCTCCACAAAATATGGACCAGTTCCACCTTCTGACGCGTCAGGGGAAGACGGAGGTTGACTGGGCCCTTTACCACGCAGACTGGATAGAGCTTTGGGATAATCGGTTTGCCCGCGGCCCACCCATTCTTCGACCCATTGGGGATTGGGCCGATTCGGTCACTTTCGATTACTTTCAGTGGTATGGGGTCAATAGGAAGCAGTATATCCTTACTGAGGATGAGAGCGAGGAATAGCTTCTCCAGGCTCCCCCAAAACCGCCCACGCCCCACACGTCGAGCGAGCCAGAGACAGAGCCAGTCGAGGCAACGCGGTCTGAGACCGCGAACTGAGACAGCAGGAGCCTCAACTTCTGGCACAGCATTTCAGAATTTTAGCGGTCTTTCGACTTTCCAGCAGATGAGGCCTCCACCCGAGTTCGGCTTCTCCGATGCCTACCGTCCCCATATGCCGACGAGTGGACTTCCGCCGATCGATATTCCACCGTTGGCATCTCAGTTTGACTACAGCATTGTGGAGCAAACGCCGCCGGGTAGCTTGTTTTACTCCCCGCCCGGGCCCAGCAGAGGTCCGCATATCGCAGACGGTAATGATGATGATGACGACCAAGGCCCAGCACATTTTGTTCGGAGGAATCCAGATCGGGATCGTCGTCCACCCGACTGCGAAACGGGTGGACATATACATCATTAGTCTTTTTTAATGGATATGTACTTCTGTTTCTAATATTTTTATTCCAGACATTTGTTTTTTTAATACCGTATTTTAATTTTGTTTATATGTTATAATTAAACTTTTAAATGTTTATTTAATTTCAGTTTTTAATTACTTTTATGCGATTACTAAACCGAAATTATCAATTGTTGTTCAAAGGCAATTTCATTCAAAAAAGGATGATAGCATAGGGTTTTGGAAGCCATTTTAAACCATTTTAGAATGGACGAAAATTGACCGTGTTGGTGTCATACGATAGAGAATTTCCAGTACTACGACCCCAAACTCGATGTTCGCTAAAAATATACGATTTACAAGCCCGAAATTGGGCTCGAACAGACCTACCCACCCTTGTTTTTCAAGCCAAATTCGAACAGACCTCGCGTTATGCAGGATGCGAGGTCTGTGCGATATATTCAGCCACCCTTTCAAATTCTCGGGGACCTCGCGTTCTACACAACGCGATTTTCTGAAAAATTGTTATTTCAAATAACGACGCCACGTAGACAAACCTCGCGTTCTGCAGAACGCGATGTCATGCCTCGCTTCCCACAAAACGCGATGTCAAGCCTCGCTTCCCACAGAACGCGAGGTTTATCGACGTGGCAAGTTTGGGGGTCATTTTCCCAAATATTTGTTGGAGGGAGCCAAAACCCTATATATTTATTAAAAAGGGGTTTTTGCCCCAAATTAGCCGCCTAGGGGTGTTCATGGACGGTTAACCGTACCAGCACGACTTTTCGGTACGGCTACCAGAAGTCTCGGTTCGACATTTTGATGAACTGTTACCGTCCCGTTTAAACCAGTTACCGCCTAAATGGTTAATCGGTTTATTCAGTACGGTTACTAGGTTAACCATGAACCGTTTTATATATTTATTACTACTAAATTTAATAGTTTAAAAAATCAACCAAATAAAGTCTTCAATGTTTATATTTAAAAAGTCTTTAAAGTTTAAAACAATTAAAAGTTTAAAAAAATCATATTAATTACACAAATATTTGTATATATCCTAAATTTACTCATAAACTTCAATTATGAAATATATCACTCAATTAATTAGCAATTTATAATTGTTTTTTTTAAAGATAAAGGTTTTGTTTATTCGGATGAAAAAGTACCGACTTAGCCCTAAATTTAATTAGAGGAAAAAAATACAACTAGTCAGTGTTGGATACAAGCAAGTACAACCTTTCAGCCAAACACAGAAAAAAAAAAGTTTCAAGAAACCACACAAAGCATGGTGAAGGTGAACACCGAAACTACCAGCCCAACAAGAAATCATCGAAAAACAACGGCTAAAATACAAAAATAGAAAGTAGTAACTCCACTAGCCATTATCGATCATCAGCAAAGGGGTTGGTTTGTAGATACCTGCTTTTTCCAATTTATTCGCAGACCGGTTCCAATCTCTCGTAATGTAACACCAAGATGTCCGGCGAAGCCAATCAACAACCAAACTGCAATCCGATTCTAGGATTAATTTGGAGTAAGGGCACTATTTAGAGGAACGGAATAGAAAACAAGCTTCTTTGATAGCTAAAATCTCTGCCGATGTAGCATCGAAGACACCTACAGACCTGGAGAATAGAATTAAGGAGCGGTTTTGGTGATCACACATGATTCCACCTATCCCTGCTTTACCGAAGCGGATGGAAATCCTCTGCCCCTTTTCGGTGCACCTATTTATGCTCCACAAGATCATAATATGATTTCTCACTGTACAATCCATTTAACGATGCCAACCAGCGGGAGCTATCGACCTTTAGCATGCCATTTGCAGCAGCATTTATGGAATTAATGAAAGCTGTCCATATTTCATTTTCCCAACTAAAAGGCCTTCTTCGCAAAGATTCTAGGAAAAGCCTCTTTTAAGGGTCCAAACATCACTCCAAAAAGAAATACGCTTACTGTCTCCCACAATAAGACTAAGATGTTGTTGAAACACATTATCAGGGTTTGAGAGAGGCAAAATTATACCTTTCCAAGTCCAAGATTTATTGGACATTTTGGTGTTTACCAGCAGAAACGACATAGAATTTGCTTCATACTTCGCCCCATTTGTTACGTAACGTCTTGTTTTTCGTTATGAAGTCGACTAAGCCTAACCCACCACAATCCTTTGGTACACAAATAGAATCCCAGCTTATCCAATGAATTGATTTCTTGTCAAGTGAGCCCCACAAGAACTTAGCAATGAGCTTTGATAAAGAAGAGCTAATAGAAGCCGGCATTGGGAACAAAGACATAAAGTATATAGGCATGCTTGATAACACCTTGGTAATAGTCTTCCCTGCATGGTCACAAAATGCAGAGAACTTACAACATGTTCCAATTCTGCAAGTCCCCAATAAAAACCGGCATCTTTCCTCTTATTCTCTCCAGAAAATCAGTTGCATTCAGCTCGGACTGTATCGGTGACAAGAAAGCTAAACCAATATGGAAGTAATGCACATCAGTATAGATCATACCTTGGTAAGTTACAATCATTTGGCTGCAATTTCGATTTAAAGTAGCCTCTATCAGGCCTTCCGTTGAAATCTTTATCGATGTAAGGACAAGAACCTGGACGATAATATGGCTTTGAGTGATCATCTTTCACTCACCTGCCAATTGCCATCAAAGAAATCACAATTCTGAAAAGAACCATTAGGTCCTTTCACCATGAGAGTTTGTGGTTTTATTCATTTCCAAATCCTTCTCTTCTGCAACAAAAGGTCCAACAACTTCCCCATTATTTGACAAATTGGTCACATTATTAGCATCATTAGGATTATCAACAAGATTAAAAAATTATCATGGTATCTGAATAAGAATCTTTTCCCAAATGTAATGGGACTTTCTTTACATGAAAGTTGATCATCAGTGAACCACAATTCACTACCTTATTGATGAGCAAAACTAAAAACTATACAAGGACTTTTACTCGGATGAAAACCTGTTTTTTTTTACCTAACTTTGTTGTGGTGCCGTGCAAAATTGCCAAATTCCCCGAATTGGAGCTTTGCCTTAAATTGTCATCGTACATGTAATTAATTACATTAATATTGTTCAATTATAATTTGTCCTATTAGTTAGAAAAGAATTGTGATCACATTTTGCAAGTTGTGAAGGAAGTAACTTGGTTCTAATACCAAATTGAATTGAATTCCTACTTAATGTGCTGTGCAGCTGTGCTTACATGCAGCAATGCGGAGCTATGGCTTCTAAGACCAAAGTTTGGTATTCTCCTCCTATAAATACCTTTGCATTTTTGATCATTTCCATCACCACTCACATTTCATCATACCAATTGCAGTCGAGTAAGTTTAGTTGGAGATATGGCTTCTAAGACTTTTGCGCCAATTGTCTTTCTGCTTTCTCTCAGCCTTCTCTTTTTGACTTTGGTTACCTCCCAAACTCCACCTCCGCCGCCACCTCCGCCACCACCTCCCTGCAACATCTCAAACACCCGACAGTTAGTAGCTGCATGTCTTCCACGGCCTCCTTTTTTACCATTTAATCCAAGTGACACTTGTTGCGCGGCCTTGCTTCGCATCGGTACTGCTGCTGCTGGTGATTGCCTTTGCCGAGCTTTAAGGACCGTTGGAATCTCGATTAATACAACCGCTATCGTTACAGAAGCGTTTCGTGTCTGTCGTATTCCGTTATCCGCAGACTTCCGTTGCCGTGCCTGAAATTATGCAATGCTTGCATATCTATCTACTTAGTTGCCCCATCATCAGTTCTTTTTCTTTAAACACGTCTACTCTGTGGGTTGTTTTCTGGGCACCTACGTACCCTAAAGCAATCCTTAAAAATTATGGATTTTACAATACGTATTTGTAATTCCTACTATATTATGTTATGTTGTGGAATAAAATGATGGGTTTTAAGTATGTTTCTAGAAGTAATTATTGAGTTTTACTACTTCGGATCTTATGTGTTTCATCATGAGATTTTTTAAGTAATTGGAGAAGCGAATAGGCATGAAGGAAAAAAAATTCCAATGGTATGAAAGAGAAAGAGAATACGATAAACCTTTATAAATTAATAACAATTCAATTTTTTAATTAGTTTATAGTTAAAAATAATTTAATATTATAATGATCATTTTATAACAATTGAATAGTTTAATAATCATTCTCTAACAATTAAATAGTTTCATGATTATTTTATAACAATTAAATAATAAATTTACCCTTTTGTATCAATTAAATAGTGAATTTACTTTTTTTTAATCTTAAAATGATACTGAATTTTATTCAAACAAAAGAATGTACAGCAATAACAATATAACCAATTAAAGAGAGAATTTTGGGTACTATGTCCACCAAAAAACTTAAACATAAAATAAAATGAAAAAGAAAACTCAAAGGCGCAATGATAATCGAAGTCTTCTTTTGAATCTGACGTCCATTATCCATAGTAACCCAATAATCATTAACAATACTCCTTTGTTTCTGTCTAACTAGAAGCTTTAGATATGAGGAAAGAGTGACGAACAAACTAAAATAAACTTATCGGCTGCTTCGCAAAACAGATCTGAATACATCGATAAACAACCACAAAAGGGGTCTAACCAATGAAAGACCATCGAAAATCGTACATCAGATAACAACAACGTGAGAATCTCTACACAATCACAGATCACCGCAGAGGTAGACAAACATGCGCAAAATATGCGAAAAGAAAAAAGTCAAACAAAAAAAATTCCTATTAAAAATCAAAATAAAAACAAAAAGCAACAAACCGAAACGCGATATGAAAAACAATGATAAAGATGAACACCGGCAATCAACACTAAAACTGGAGTCATCGCCGGTGAAATAAAAAAAAGAGCTTGCGACACTAGAAGAGAGTGAATTTATCATTTTGTATCCATTAAATAGTAAATTTTTCATTATGTAATATTTACAAATTTCATAACTATTTTGTAACAACTAATACATTACTTCAATTGTTTAGTCAGCCGTTAGGCTCTTATCGATATCTAATAATTTAGTGTCTATTTTGTATTCAAAGTTTAATATTTATTTTGTAACTTTAAAAAAAAATGTTAATCAAAGCAATCATTTAGAAAAGTTTAATGATCATATGTAAACTGTAACCCCCTAGACCCACCTATGCGTTATCACGGATTCTTAGAAGTCACATTAGGGTTACCGGAGCAACCCACGTCAAAATTTTAAATAAAACAAATTTTCAAACCATTTAAAATCATAAATCACATTTTGAATTAAAATGCAATTTCAGAAAACATTCAGACAATGAAACAAAACAATGATACAAGTGATTAATATAAGTTTCGGACTCGAATATAAATCAAAACGTGACAAACATGCCCCCTAATTATACAGATACCATACTCCGCAAGCAAGCCGAAGGAACTCCCATACCGACTTTGATAGTTGCAACATGGTCGATCTTTTACCTGTGAAGGTAAAAACAACATGAGCTTCGAGAAGCTCAGTAATACAAAACTACCAAAAGAAGTTTCATGTCACACGTAAGTATCAGATGCACCGGAACAAAAGGGAGGAGCAAGCATTATCAAGTTTCAGATATAGAATACAATTCGTTTAGTTGATACGCTTGAAAGTATCATATTCATTTCTGATTAATTACACGATCACCAGACACGATGTCTAACTCAGGTAATCGAAAGGGAAATAGATTTCGAAAATCCAGCCAGAGTTTAGGGTGTTCCATACGTTACAGATCAAGAATGATAGACAGAATATTTCAGACAAAAATAGAGTTTGACTGAGGCTAGAGAGGGAACAGGAAAAAAAAATAAGTATCAACATAACTACCCTCCAACCGTACACTGTGAAACATATGTTTTAATTTTGATATAACTAAAAACCTAAGGACTAAAATAAAAATGTCAAAACGAATTTTAAAGTCCTCAAAATTTCCTATATATTGATAAGACCACTTCATAGTTAAAACCAAAGACCTTCAAAATATTTTTTCTAAGTATTTCAAAGTCAAAACAGTGGATTTTCAAGCCCTGTTTCGAAACGGCCATAAGGCGTTTCGAAACACTTTCAGTTCGATGTACACCTGTTCCGAAACGAGTATCGGAACGGGTTAAGGTGTTTCGAAACGGTATCACTCGTTTCGAAACTGTTCTTCATTCACATGAACAAGGGCAACGGTTTTTAACTGATTTTTGAAGGATAAACAGGTCGTTCCGAAACGGGCTAATGCCGTTTCGAAACACCCCTTTGGCAGTGGCAAAATGTTCCGAAACGGGCTAAGGCCGTTTCGAAACACCCCTTTGGCAGTGGCAAAACATTCCGAAACGGCCCTAAGGCGTTTCGAAACGGGCTCTTAAATGCACCCAAACGGCTCTTTCTATTTTAGTCCGTTCTGAAACAGGTACCCCGTGTTCCAAAACGGGTTGGTGCATACTACATTTATGGTGGCAAGAGAGGGTTCCAACGGCTCCATTTATGTTCCCAACCACCCAAACGGCTAGAATTCAATGAGAAGGTATAAAAGAGACATCCAAAAGCATCAGCAACAACTATTGATCCAAAAGCAAACATCCAAACATCAAATTCAAGCATTTGAGCAAAAATCCCACTTTGTGTAAAAATCCCAATTTGTGTTCTTCATTCATATTTTGTAAAATTGGGTTGAGTGCTTGTATTGGGGCTATCATTTGTATTGAGAGATACCTAATTAGCCTACAAATTTCTTTGTTCTCTTGTGTGAGGGTTGGGTTGATTTTTGGGTAGAAAAATCAACCGAAATTGTAAAGGGTTGCCTCCTTGTCCTAGAAAAGGGGAAGATCAATTTAGTGAAATTGTTGCAAATCCTTAGTGAGGCTAAGGTAGTGGATGTAGAGTTCATTTGGAACTTGAACCACTCTAAATCCCTTGTCCATCAATTTTTAATTTGCCAATTTCCACTACAAACCTTTAAATTTCCAATTCACCCCCCCCTCTTGGTAAATATCGATCTTTCGATCCACTCAACAATTGGTATCAGAGCTTAACTCTTTGAGGATTAACAACCACAAGAGGAGATCCTTGGAAGAGTGTGATCATCAAATTATCAAGAGATGACTTCTACCTCCGGTTCCGGCATGTACGAGTCACAATCGACCACAAAGCCCCCCTTCTTCAACGGTGATAACTATTCTTTTTGGAAGAATAGAATGCGTCTATTCATCAAGTCAAATGACTATCTTGTGTGGGATGTCATTGAGGATGGGCCATACATTCCATTGAAGCAAGACGGTGAAGGCAAGATGGTGTTGAAGAAGAAAGCCGAAATGAGTGAAGAGGAGAGGAAAAAGATTCAAGTCAATGATAAAGCTCTCCACATGCTATTTTGTGCTTTCGGTCCGGACATCTATTCGAAGGTCTCATCAATTGAAAGTGCCAAGGAAGTGTGAGACACTCTTGAGACCACTTATGAAGGCACCAATGATGTCAAGGAAACTAAGATTGGAATTCTCAATCTTAGTTATGAAAACTTCAAGATGGAGTCCGATGAGACGGTGTCAAAGATGTTCGATCGATTCTCCACAATCGTCAATGGTCTAAAGGGATTTGGAGAGATCATACCGGAAGACAAGCTTGTCCGGAAGCTACTCTATTCACTTCCCGAGTCTTGGGATGAGAAGAGAACCGCTATCATCGAAGCAAAGAACTTGAAGACTTTGAAGCTTGATGAGCTTGTGGGTTCTCTCCTTACACATGAGATCATGAAGCAAGGAAGGGAAGATGAGAAGAAGAAAGAAGAGAAAAGGGTAGAGAAGCTTGAGGTAGAGAAGAAGAAGAAGATGGGAATAGCTCTCAAGGCTAAAGCTTCACAACATGATGAGAGCTCATCTAGTGATGAGGATGAACTTGAGGAATTGCTATGATAGCCAAACGATTCTCACGCTTTATGAGGTCCAACCGGGGAAGAAAAATCCAAAGGAAGATGAACTTCAAAAGCAAGAACAAGGAAGATGGAAAGGATCCAATCATTTGCTTTGAGTGCAATAAACCCGGCCACATACGTTCGGAGTGCCCTCAACTCAAGAAGAAGGGTTTTGAGAAGAAGAAAAAGCTCAAGGCCAAGCTTGCTACTTGGAGTGATGAGGAGTCATCGGAGGATGACGAACAAGAAGTGGATAACCTTCGCCTCATGGCACTTGAGAAAGATTCCTCCATGGTAACCTCTAACTCATCTACTTTAGATTTTTCATATGAAGAATTAAATGATGCATATGATGAGTTACAAGAGGTATATGATGAATTAGTTGAGAAGTATAAGGAGTCGGTCATTAGGAATAAAAAGATTATTCTAGAACTAAATGAGAAAAATGACTCACTTACTCAAGCTAATTCTAAATTTGAGAAAAAGATTTTAGGATTAAAAGATGAACTTAAATTTTTTCAAGATGAAAATGTTGATCTTAATAATATTTTATCTCAATGTAATAGTGAACACCAAAAGGTGTTGGGTGAGCTAAATGAGCTCAAAAAGTCTTTAAAAATGTTGGTAGTGTCAAGCATGAATTAGGAGAATCCTCTAGAACACACCAACCTAAGAAAAAGACTAATTACTACAAACAAGGTAGCTACCATAGACATAGTAGAACTAAAAGAATTAGAAGTGTATGGGTTCCTAAGGAACTTGTAAAATCTAATAATTTTATTGCTATGTCATCTTGGATTCCTAAGGGAACAAAGGTTTTGGGAGCTAACACTCATGGACCCAAAATGATTTGGGTACCAAAAACCAAAGTTTAATATCTTTGTTTGTAGGGGGAGCATTGCTACAAGGCCAAGGCACAAAGTCAAAACTCATGGTACCTTGATAGTGGATGCTCGAGACACATGACCGGAGACAAGAGTCGATTCATGGATCTAAAGCCAAAAAGTGGAGGAGTAGTAACATTTGGTGACAACTCCAAAGGCCACATTAAAGGTATTGGCTCCATAGGTAATCACTCTACCATTCTTATTGAAAATGTCTTATATGTCGATGGTCTTAAACACAATTTATTGAGCATAAGTCAACTATGTGATAAAAGATTTAATGTTTTATTTGATAAAAATGGATGCAAAATTGTAGACATTAAATCTAATAACATTATGCTCATAGGTCATCGCATAGGAAACATATACATGGTGCATTTAGATGACATACATACATCTCATGCATGCTTAGTTGCTCAAAATGAAAATGATGCATGGTTGTGGCATAGGAAGCTAGGACATGCTAGCATAAGTGTTTTAGAAAAACTAGTCTCTCTAAACCTAGTTAGAGGTTTACCCAAAATAAAGTTCTCAAATGATAAAATTTGTGATGCATGCTCAAAGGGTAAACAACATAGGTCTTCCTTTAAATCCATTAATGATGTTTCTACTAGTAGATGCTTACAATTAATTCACATGGATTTATTTGGGCCAATTAGGACTATGAGCTTGGGTGGTAAGTCTTATGCTTTTGTGCTAGTTGATGATTTTTCTAGATTTACTTGGGTTCTCTTTTTAAGTACTAAAGATGAGGCTTTGGAAAAATTCATCACATTTTCAAAACTAACCCAAAATGATCTTGAACTTAGAATTTCACATATTAGAAGTGATCATGGAACCGAGTTTCAAAATTTAGGGTTTGAAGATTTTTTAAATGAAAATGGTATTAGCCATAATTTTTCGGCTCCTCGAACTCCTCAACAAAATGGGGTAGTTGAGAGGAAAAATAGAACTTTACAAGAAATGGCTAGAACTATGCTTTGTGAAAACAATTTACCTAAATATTTTTGGGCGGAAGCCACAAACACCGCTTGTTATATTGTAAATAGAGTAATGATTAGGCCAATTTTAAAGAAAACACCTTATGAGATTTTAAAATCTAAAAAGCCTAACATTAGCTATTTCCACCCTTTTGGGTGCAAGTGTTTTGTTTTAAATAATGGAAAAGACAACTTAGGTAAATTTGATGCAAAAAGTGATGAAGCCATTTTTATAGGTTACTCTTTAACCTCTAAAGCCTATCGAGTATTTAACAAAAGAACTTTAGTAGTAGAAGAATCCATTCATGTTGTATTCGATGATAACCTCCTTCCTAGGAAGGATTCTTGTGATGATGATGATGTAGGGATCATAAATGCCTTTGATGGAGGTCAAACTTCAAAGGAGGATGAGATTCCAACAAAGGAAGAGGACTCACAAGATCCACCTCTTGAAGCCTTGAAGGACTTGGCCATTGAGGAAAAGGAAGTGAGCTACCCAAGGGAGTTGAACTATGTCAAAGATGGTGAAATCTTGGGTGATCCATCCAAGGGGGTAACCACTCGTTCTTCTCTTAGATTAATGAACCATGTTGCATTTATCTCATGCATAGAGCCTAAAAATATAAAAGAAGCATTGAAAGATGACTTTTGGATTATGGCTATGCAAGAAGAGTTAAATCAATTTGAGAGAAGTAATGTATGGACATTAGTTGATAGGCCTAGTAATCAATCTACAATAGGAACTAAATGGGTCTTTAGGAACAAACTAGATGAGAGTGGTAACATTGTGAGAAATAAAGCTAGACTTGTAGCACAAGGTTACACTCAAGAAGAGGGAATAGATTTTGATGAAACCTATGCACCCGTAGCTAGAATGGAAGCCATTAGGATGTTGCTTGCATATGCATGTTATCATAATTTCAAGCTCTTTCAAATGGATGTTAAAAGCGCATTTTTAAATGGTTTTATAAATGAAGAAGTGTATGTGGAACAACCACCGGGTTTTGAAGATTCAAAATTTCCAAATCATGTTTTCAAACTTACCAAAGCACTTTATGGTTTAAAACAAGCTCCTAGAGCTTTGTATGAAAGGCTTTCAAATTTTTTGTTTGAAAAAGGATTTGAAAAAGGTAAGGTGGACACTACACTCTTTATAAAAATGTATAAAAATGACATCTTAGTAGTTTAATTTATGTTGATGATATCATTTTTGGTTCTACTAATGAATGTCATTGTCAAGAGTTTGCTAAGTTAATGCAAGGTGAATTTGAGATGAGCATGATGGGGGAGCTCTCATTCTTTTTGGGACTCCAAATCAAGCAAAAGAAGGATGGCACCTTCATCAACCAAGCAAAATACATAAAGGATATGCTCAAGAAGTTTGGCTTGGAGAATGCAAAACCTCAAGCCACTCCTATGAGCTCATCTACAAAGCTTGACAAAGATGAAGGAGGTAAGTGTGTTGACTCTAAGCTTTATCGTTCAATGATTGGGTCTTTGCTTTACCTTACTGCAAGTAGACCGGATATCTTGTTTAGTGTTTGCTTGTGTGCTAGGTTTCAAGCTAGTCCTAGAGAGTCTCACCTTATAGCCGTTAAGAGAATCTTTAGGTATCTTAGAGACACTCCTTGTTTAGGCCTTTGGTATCCTAGAGACTCTACCTTCAACCTACATGCTTACTCGGATGCGGATTATGGGGGTTGCAAAATTGATAGGAAGAGTACTTCGGGAACTTGCCAATTCTTAGGTAGTATGCTCATATCTTGGTTCTCTAAGAAACAAAATAGTGTAGCCTTATCTACCACCGAAGCCGAGTACATATCCTTAGGGAGTTGTTGTGCTCAAGTCCTTTGGATGAAGCAACAACTCTTAGATTATGGAATTAAAGTTGGAACCATACCCCTAAAATGTGACAACACTAGTGCTATTTGTTTAACAAAAAATCCCATCCAACACTCTAGAACCAAACATATAGAAATAAGGCATCATTTCATTAGAGATCATGTCCTTAAGGAAGATGTGGTCATAGAGTACGTAGACACCTTGAATCAATTAGCGGACATATTTACAAAACCCTTAGACAAAGAGCGTTTTTGGTCCCTTAGGAGAGAGTTAGGTCTAGCTAGCCTATCTTGACCTTCTAGGACCTCTTTTGTGCTTAAATATGCTTGATTTTGTGAAATGCCATGTTGATGTGTTTAAAACTCCTAATTTCATCCATGCATATAGTTAGGGGGAGTATGTTTATGCCTAAATATGTTTTGCCTGCTCATTCATAACATTTATGCATGTTTGGCCTCTTAAAATTTCATTTTTTCTGCACTTTTAGAGCCTCATCTGCACTTCCAGGCCCAGGTGTATCGAAACGGGTCCCCCTGTTTCGATACGGATACCTTAAAATCCGTCCTGAGAGAAGGGCGTTTCGAAACGCCTCCAGAGTGTTTCGAAACGGTTTCGATTCGATGAAAGGGTGTATCGCAACGCGTTCCGATACGGGTCAAACGGGTTTCGAAACGGTCAACACCGTTTCGAAACGGATAGTCAATGGTTTTAAGAAGGGTCAAAACCCTAGCCGCCCCGTTCCGTAACGGTCTTGACCGTTCCGAAACGGCCTCGCGGAATGCCTTATTTAGGGCTTTTAATGACTCAAATTCTATTTTTACTCAAACTCTTAAAACCCTAAAAACCCTAACCGAATCCCTCTCTATAAATACCCTCTCAAACCCTTTGTTTTTCACAAAATTGTGAGGGGTTTTACTCTAAAACTCAAGTCTAAGCAAGCTTCATCAATCTTGTGCAAGGATTTTACTCAAATCATCCAAAATCCCAAACTAAGGTAATTTTTCTTTTTTTTTAAATTTTTGTTTGAATGTTGGGATAGAAAATTTTTATTTTTGTATACTTTATATGTTTTTAGTTATGGGTTTTCCATATCTTGTAAAAAAATTTCAAAATCTCAAAATTTTTGATTCGAATATAAAATTTTTTAGTCGTATTTTTTTAATTTTGTTTTCAAAAACCTAAGAGGGATTTCTTATTGGATTGATTTTAATTATCAATGCATACACTTAATTTTAAAACTCTTGCTTAATGTTTTTAGATGGCGGATCAATCTAACAAGAAACGCAAAGCCGTTCAAACCGATGAATCGAGCATTCGTCCGAATATCACTATGCTCTTTAAGAAAACACTCAAAACGGCGCAGCAGCGTGCTCGCTTCTCTTATGTCAAAGATCTCGCGGTTCGTAAAGAACGAGTCATTGACCTTGAGTTCCTCAATTCCGAGCGATTCCTTTTCCGTTATCTTGAACGTTTGGATGAATGGAATCTTCTCTTTTTCTTGGGCATTGAGGATGTTTGCTACAAAAACATGGTACTCCTTTTCTACTCTAATGCTCGTTTTCTTTACGATGAGACCAAAACCGAAATTGTAGGCATAGAGTCATCCTTATTGGGCCAGAAGTTTGTTGTTAATGTTGCTCTTTTGGAGTCTGCCCTTAAACTTAAGAATGAGGGTCTTGAAGATGAAAGCCACTTTGGCACTTTCACCGGGAAAGCTCTTAATTTGGATGTGCACGATCGTGTTCTTCATTTGATAGTTTCTTGGTTTATTCGACCTTCCGGAGGTAAATACTCTCATATCCGTGAAAAAGATCATTTTTAGCTTGAGTGTTTCCGAAGAGGTGAGCGCTCTAATGTGCCAAAGATAATTTTTGCCGAGATAGTCAATAATATTAAGCTTATTGACACAAATGAGTTGACATCATTCACCTATGGCATTGTCTTAAGTTACCTCTTCAATGATCTTGGTATTGATTGTACCTACGACTCCCCGAAACCTCGCAAGACCAAAATTGGTGAGTCCTCTCTTCGCAAGTCCGGATTCACATATGTGGATGGTTTTTGGGAAAGAGTTGATAGAGAAGCGGTTCCTCCTCCCGTTGCTCCTCCACCGCAAGTCCAAATGGGAAACAATGATGCTCTCACGGCTTTCCTTACCGAACGATTCAATGCCTTGGATTCTCGACTCGATACTATGGACACTCGCATTGCTTCGGGCTTTGAATCTATGGGCAATCGGTTGAAGAACGTTGAGGATCGTCTTCACACTCTTGAGACTTCCAATGCAAACCTTGATCTTTCCTTCTCTACTCTTTATGGGCAATGGACAAAGTTTCACCGTTCTCAAGCCAAGAACGATGATGATTCGGATGATGATGACGAGGCCTAGGATATTCATATCATTTTATATTATATTATCTATGCATTTAGGATTAAGTTTGCATCTTTATGTTGTTTTAGGAACTTATGCTTATGGCTTTTTATTTGGGATTTTATGTTTGAACTTAACGTTTGATTTATGTTTTGGATATTTTGATATTATGAATTAATATTATGGTTGCTTATTATTTCTTATTGGTACTAATCCTTTATCTTCTCTATGAGCTTTTATCGTTCTTTTTGATCTAACAAAAAGGGGGAGAAGAAATTTAAGAGAGCCAAGCCACACTAAAATTCGTTTTAAATTTTTAAAAGTTTTTTTTAAGGTTTACAACTTGAATTTCAAATCAATTTTTTTTAACCTTAAAAACCTATCTTAAATTAAGGAGGAGTTAGAATATTTTCAAAACTTTCAAAATTCTCAAAAATTCTAACTTTGGTTTTGTTATATCAAAAAGGGGGAGATTGTGAAACATATGTTTTAATTTTGATATAACTAAAAACCTAAGGACTAAAATGAAAATGTCAAAACGAATTTTAAAGTCCTCAAAATTTCCTATATATTGATAAGACCACTTCATAGTTAAAACCAAAGACCTTCAAAATATTTTTTTTAAGTATTTCAAAGTCAAAACAGTGGATTTTCAAGCCCTGTTTCGAAACGGCCATAAGGCGTTTCGAAACACTTTCAGTTCGATGTACACCTGTTCCGAAACGAGTATCGGAACGGGTTAAGGTGTTTCGAAACGGTATCACTCGTTTCGAAACTGTTCTTCATTCACATGAACAAGGGCAACAGTTTTTAACTGATTTTTGAAGGATAAACAGGTCGTTCCGAAACGGGCTAATGCCGTTTCGAAACACCCCTTTGGCAGTGGCAAAATGTTCCGAAACGGGCTAAGGCCGTTTCGAAAAACCCCTTTGGCAGTGGCAAAACGTTCCGAAACGGTCCTAAGGCGTTTCGAAACGGGCTCTTAAATGCACCCCAACGGCTCTTTCTATTTTAGTCCGTTCCGAAACAGGTACCCCGTGTTCCGAAACGGGTTGGTGCATACTGCATTTATGGTGGCAAGAGAGGGTTCCAACGGCTCCATTTATGTTCCCAACCACCCAAACGGCTAGAATTCAATGAGAAGGTATAAAAGAGACATCCAAAAGCATCAGCAACAACTATTGATCCAAAAGCAAACATCCAAACATCAAATTCAAGCATTTGAGCAAAAATCCCACTTTGTGTAAAAATCCCAATTTGTGTTCTTCATTCATATTTTGTAAAATTGGGTTGAGTGCTTGTATTGGGGCTATCATTTGTATTGAGAGATACCTAATTAGCCTACAAATTTCTTTGTTCTCTTGTGTGAGGGTTGGGTTGATTTTTGGGTAGAAAAATCAACCGAAATTGTAAAGGGTTGCCTCCTTGTCCTAGAAAAGGGGAAGATCAATTTAGTGAAATTGTTGCAAATCCTTAGTGAGGCTAAGGTAGTGGATGTAGAGTTCATTTGGAACTTGAACCACTCTAAATCCCTTGTCCATCAATTTTTAATTTGCCAATTTCCATTACAAACCTTTAAATTTCCAATTCACCCCCCTCTTGGTAAATATCGATCTTTCGATCCACTCAACATACACCGATATGCAGTTACCCAGAACTGCATCCATAAGGACTCATCCTAAGCCCAATGAGCATAGGAGCCAACCTAAGGGGCTGCCTTGGGTCCATAAGTAATTACCAGTGCCGAAGCATCGTAACCTGCCCAAGGGGAGACCTCGAGTCCATAAGGAATTACCAGCGCTGAACCTGTAGAGATTTCATAACATAACCCAGAAGTACCCCAATTTGATTAATTTAGTGAATACATACTGAGTAGTAATCGCACATGTAATTTTCAGAGTATCAAAAATCAGAGGGCATGCATTACACATCAGATACAAATGTATATAATTTAGCCAGACATAATTCATGATTCGATTCAGAGAGAAGATTAGTTTCAGATCAGAGAGGATATACTTGTGCAATAAACACTCTATGGTTCAGTTCATCTTTTAGAGACACTTGATAATTATCAAATGAAGATCATTCGACGATTTGGGACTGACTGCAAAATGGGATCCCTACAAAAAGGGAAGTTTGGTGATAACAGATCAACCAAAACGTAAAAAGTTGATGTATCGAGATCATTGAGATTTTAGATATATCGTGATGAATTCAAACATTAAAGCTTACGAGGGTGAGATGGTCATTCGGACCTTCAAGGGTAATTTGGTAATTTAAACCAACAAGGTAAGGACAATGATGTGCAGGATTCAAAAATTCTAGTTGTTCATCCAATTTTTGATTCCCTTCGAAACGATCAAAACTCATTAACACAATGTTATTATTTAACCAGGTGGGTACACCTTAAACATTCATTTCTCAGAATCGATTAAAATGTATAACCGAAAAGCTCGCCATCACCAACCATCCGTTGAACTTACCACAAGCATTCAAATGTATATTCGAGCGATATATACCAAGTACTCGAACCTGAGCTATACACCCGAACTCAATCCATAAGATTGAACGTACTCTTAAACAAATTTCTCTTACTGTTAACCATGTATTTCCCCCAAATAGATCGAATATGCCTTCATATGGTATTCATCCCAATTCACATATGTATATAAAAGAAGGCTAGCAACCACGAGTCGTGAATTACCGCTTTTAGAGCCTCACACTTGTTTAGCTTTATCGGTATTTCATAATCTGAGTCTTAGGGGTATTTTTCAGTCACTTCAGTGTTCGAAGGTATTCCAGACACATCGATGCACAAAGGAGTTTCAATTATACTGAGTCTTTCGATCCTTCCAAATATTCATTTGATTCGAGTCTCGGGGGTACATCCATCATCATGGTTAATTCGGCATCTAGTGCATTAGGGTATTTTTGTCCTTTTGGTCATTATACACATTCCGACTAGTTCAGCCTTATCAGCATTTCCAATCCTTTTAGCCATTCCAAACAATTCAACTTTTACGCCTCTTAAATTAATCTAGACATACAAATAGTTTTCCGTAGTTTTATCTTCAGAGATTTATTCAGAACTCGGGAAGAGCTTAGCACTTTGCAATTTTAAAGGTTTAGGCTTCGTTAACATAACTTTCGGAGCAAAACCAAGGTTTTCGGATGAATCGTTGTGTTACCGGATCTAGTGAAGATTTCTAGATCGCTTCCATTAACAGATGTATTTTTTTTGTCCTTCATATACACCAAGGCGTCTTTGCCATTTCGCAACCAAACATTATGAGCATTAGATCTTTAATCATGAAATAATCTGAATTGGATGTTTCGAGGTGAACTGTTTTACCGATTAACCATCAAACTTGTATTACTCATCGATCATCAATTCCTTATCCGCATCATTCAAATCTCATTCAAAATAATTATAGAACTCCAGATCTTTCCAAATTATAAATTTTTCTCAATCGAATGTACCACACTTATCTGAGTTATTATACTTAAATTTTTTATCTGATTCGACTTGAGTAGCGCTAATGATGTACTTCTTTATCAGAATGCACACATCAATCGAATGTCGACATGTTGATAAAGCATACAAGAGATAGTAATGTATTACCTTAACTCCGAGCTACATCGGTCGATTCATAAAACCTCATTCGATTGCACTCAAAACCGAATTCAACGTCCATCAACAATTCGTATTCAAGGAGCTATGAGTACCTTCAATTAAACAAATTCAAGGTTTTCGGATGAATCGGCTGTGTTACCGGATCTAGTGAAGATTTCTAGATCGCTTCCATTAACAGATGTATTTTTTTTGTCCTTCTTATACACCAAGGCATCTTTGCCATTTCACAACCAAACATTCTGAGCATTAGATCTTTAATCATGAAATAATCTGAATTGGGTGTTTCGAGGTGAACTATTTTACCGATTAACCATCAAACTTGTATTACTCGTCGATCATCAATTCCTTATTCGCATCATTCAAATCTCATTCAAAATAATTATAGAACTCCAGATCTTTCCAAATTATATTTTTTTTCTCAATCGAATGTACCACACTTATCTGAGTTATTATACTTAAATTTTGTATCTGATTCGACTTGAGTAGCATTAACGATATACATCTTTATCAGAATGCACACATCAATCGAATGTCGACATGTTCATAAAGCATACAAGAGATAGTAATGTATTACCTTAACTCCGAGCTACATCGGTCGATTCATAAAACCCCATTCGATTGCACTCGAACCCGAATTCAACGTCCATCAACAATTCTTATTCAAGGAGCTATGAGTACCTTCAATTACACAAATTCACATTTCAGTCCTTATTCACAGTACCCTTAACCAAATAATTAAATGCATAAACAAGTTCATACTCAAGGTCAGATTTAGAGGCTTCTGGGTTAGAATTTTGCAAAACGGGCTTCAAAATCGGATTCAGGACGTCGAAAAACATAAAATAGGGCTTTTCGGAAATTTTGACTTTTTGGTCAAAGTCAACGCTGACGTCAGCAGTCAACGCTGACGTCAGCAGTCAACACTGACGCCATGCTGACTTCAGTAGTCAACGGTCAACTGAGTTGACTCGGACGAGTTGACTCACTAATTTGACTCAAACGAGTTGACTCACTGAGTTGACTCGGTCGGGTTGAGTCAACAGAGGCGGGTCGAGTCGGACTCGGGTAGACGGGTCGGG
Organism: Hibiscus trionum; assembly: GCA_030270665.1. Classification (NCBI taxonomy): domain Eukaryota; kingdom Viridiplantae; phylum Streptophyta; class Magnoliopsida; order Malvales; family Malvaceae; genus Hibiscus; species Hibiscus trionum. The sequence goes on along the minus strand of BSYR01000011.1, from coordinate 7,287,288 downwards.
TCGGACTCGGGCAGATGAGTCGGGTCAGACTCGGGTTTGGGATTGGGCTCAGGCCGGTTCAAGATGGGTTCAGGCCGGTTTGGACTCTGAATGGTTCAGAACGGTCTGAACCCTCAGATCGAAATCAAACCGATCCACTTACCCTAACAGTTTTGGTCACCGAACGACCGCCAGAAAAGTTGCCGGAGACACCAAATATCGCGATTCTGCCGAAAAACAAGAGCTCATTAGCTCCCTAATCTAACCCATAAACCCACGGCATGAAACAAGCCGGAATACTTACCAGAGGGTTCGTGGTTGTAGTTGGTCCACCTGATTTCTTAAAGCTTATGACCCCCAGCTTGATGAGCCTTTCTACATTCTTTTTGAAACCGAAACAGTTCTCGATCGAATGCCCCACTTGCTCGCCGTGGTATGCGCATTTTGTGTTGGCGTCATACCATTTCAGGAATGGGGGCTGCAATGGAGGCTGGTAGAAAGGTGCCACCACATGGATATCGGAAAGCTGCTTGTATAAATCTCCGTACGAGATCGATAATGGAGTGAACTCAACCCTTTCGTTATTTTTCTGCTGATTGAAGCTTTGGCTCGAGGAACCATGGGCTTTTGGGGCCGCTTTAGGTTGTACAACCACTATTGGCTTAGCATTGTAAACATCCAAAAAGTTCACTTCGTTGTCCTTCCTTCCGTGAGGTGGCCTCTTGTGGGACGAGCTTCCTCATGTCTCGATCTTGCCACTCTTAACGTCATTTTCAATAAGCTCACCGGACAGCACTAGGTCGGCAAAGTTGGTGGCTGCGTTTCCTATGAGGTGATCCAAGATTGGCCCCTCCAAAGTCTGAAAAAATATGACCACCATCTCCTTCTCACCGAGTGGGGGTTGCACTTGAGCTACCACATCTCTCCACCGTTGTGCATACTGCCTAAAACTCTCATTCGACTTTTGTTTCATGTGCTATAGGGCCCATCAGTCTGGCACCATGTCACTAACGTGCTGGTATTGTGCTAGGAAGGCCTTGGCTAAATCCTTTCACGTCTTGATTTGATGACAGCTTAACTGATTGTACCACTTGATGGCGGATCCCGAGAGACTGTCTTGGAAACAATGGATTAACAGCTTGTCATCCCCACCATAACCGGTTATCCTTCGGCAAAACATATTGGTGAATTGAGCACGAGGGCAACTCGTCCCATCATACTTCTCAAATTCTGGGACTTTGAACTTAGGAGGTAGCACCAGATCTGGGACGAGACTGAGTTCAGCGGTATTGAATCCGACAAAGGTATCGACTACCTTCATAGCTTCCAACTTCTCCTCAAGTCGTTTGCAACGGTTCGCGATCTCTTTTGAGGCCTCAAATTTTGGTTTCTCAATCTCCACCAATTAGTCCATGTCCGAGACAAAATTTTCGGCTTGGTTTCCTCCGGACCTCTCTTCTGGTACAGAGGGCAAATTGATGGGGAAAGGGGCGCCGGCCTATTGAAGTGGTGATTTTCCTTGTGGGAGTGTCACCTGAGGATTAGCTTGAACTCTGACGTGAGTAGGAGTAAACCCCGGAGGATACAGAAGATCTTCATTCTCGACGGTGGGTCTTGTCACCGGATTACCGTTCGAGGCTTCCTCTCGTTCGGAAGGTCGGGCTCCTAGCATTTGGCCTATTTGGGCTAGTATGTCTTCTTGGGACTTCCTGAGTTGCTCTCTCATTTCTTCTTGGGCCTTGGCTAGCTGGTCTACCAACCTCTTGGTCAAATCTTCTTGCATATCTCTTTGGACTTGTTCAATTCGGTCCAATCTATCTTCGTTCACCATCTTGGTTCTTCGTCGGGTTCCGTAAGAGTGCTGAATCAGCTGAACTTTTTCCTTACCCAGTATCACTCCTAAAAAACATCCCGATGATTAGTCACAACATCTTGGAAGTGAATGCATGCAAATGCGTGATGAATGCCTTAATGTGATGATGCAATCATGAACGAATGAGCAATGAGCCTATGATGATGTTATGCGATTATGATATGAAGAAATAAAATTAAATGAGATGTATGAAAATAGCAAAACAAACGGTTTAGAGTAAAACAAAACATAGATAAACAAGCACAAACATACCTATTTTTTGTCTAACGCCTAGGTTATCTGCATGGCTCTAAAGGGGTAGGCTTTCTAGTTTGCTACATGCAATTTTGGTTCTAGGAGGTACTTGAATTGTCCTCGTTGTCCCCTCCTAAGGGTAGCAAGGCCCCCGGTCATCACCCATCATAGGCTCATTTCAACCGAGTTCAATTCAAGGGGACCCTTTAGCTATATCCGTACGGAGAAACGATATTCCCATGAAGATATAGGGTAGTCGAGCCCCGAAGGTACTTACTAGGCCCATACGGAGGAACGATATCCTCCCGAAAGCACTAGCGTTTTCCCATCTCTTAGACAAACGGGTGCATATGCCAAAAATTGAATGCGTCCGAAATGAACTCGCGTTTATAAACAAATATCGGTTAAATTTGTCACTTTAGTTCGCAACCTTTGATATTAGTTAAGCGGTAAAGTTTTCTTGGCCTGACTCTCTTTTTGTTTTTTAAAACAAAAATTTGTCCCTAGCGGAGTCGTCATCTGTAGCGACCCCTTTTTTTGGAAGTACTTATAGGTATAGTTGTATGAAAAGGATATGTTGGAAATTAGAATTTTGAAATAGGATAAAAAGAAGAAGATTTAAATTAGAAAAAGATGGATTTTCTAAAATTGTTTTAAAATTGGTGGAGTTTAAAAATTGTTTTAAAAATAGGGGGTTTAGAAAAAAATATTTGAAAATAAGGGAGTCGCCACCGGCCACTTTAAAATGGTAGACCGGACACCGTAAATAGAAACCAGAGATTCAAAAGGTTCGGGAGTCGGTTACTCGCGAGAAAGGGTTAGCACCCTCGATGAGCCCAAAATTGGTACCAAAACTTTACCACTTAATAAATATCGAATTTTACGAATCAAAGTGACAATTTTAACCGAAATCCGGTTATACGAATGAGTAAATTTCGAAAATCCTGTTATTCGGGAGCGAACGCCTGAACCACCACCACTACGACTGGTACTGGCCTCGTTCTCTTCCGAATAAAAACACACCACATTCTTTGAAAATTGATCAATTTTTATGAAAGCCTAGACGCATGAACATGTAGATAGACAAGATTAATAACCTAATTTCATGGTCCACGGCACCAAAGGAGTCGACATCCGAGTAATCGGAATACCGTTCCCACGCGGACACCGGGACCACGAGCTAATAACAAATAAATTGAAAAACTAAAGCAAAAATCCGGAAATGGACCAGATCGAATGAAAACGAAAATTTAAAGAACGATAATTAAATAAATTATACACACACATATACATATATAGATATATTTTTATAAAAAAACCTTATAGTATATGTATGTATTATTACATACAGCAAAATTAAATGGCATATACATGGGTGTAGTTATATAGAAAAAAAACCTTATAACATATATTTACATGGGAACGAAACCAAATAGTATGTAGATATACCTAACTATGTGAAAGGAGAAATAAGTAATTTTTTTTATCGGCAAAAGAGTATGATTGTATTAATAAGTATATAACCACCGAAAATATAACCGAATGGGTTACAATTTTCGTTTCGAATTCTTATATACCCGAGTTACATGAGAAAGAAGAAAAAACGTTGGTTGACTTGTGCCATCTCTTTTGTCTCTGATTTTTGCATTTTGTTTTCATTTGCCTGTGTCGACTGCGTTCTCTGGTATTTTGTCGTGGTTTGCCATTGTTCTTTATCTTGCTTGGATCCATTTATTATTTTTTGTCTTTTTTGCCATTTTGGGGTATTTGACGCTCTGTTTTTCTTGCCCGTGTTGCCGAATTTGCTTGATCGGGAGAGACACGACTAAGAAGTTGGGCAGACGCATGGAGAGGGGCTGACTCGTGAGGAGCGTGGAAGCAGGAGAGTCAAGCACTTCGTTGCTGCACGCACGCGTGAAGAAGGCGAAGTGGTTCGCGTGTGCGCGTCGGCTTCTGGAAGCTTCCCGTGTTGATCTTGGAGCGTCCGATCGTGTCCTAATCTGATGGCTGCGAATGCGTGCAGCGCGGGATGAGGGGCCAGTCATCTAGGGTTTCTTGTCTCTTGCAATCTAGGCCGTTAGATCCAGGGCCAAATCTAACGATTGTTGTTGTTGCAGCGCCAGGGTAGAGGATGACCAGCTAGGGCTTCCTTTTGTTACACGATCTGGACCGTCAGATCTGACGACTGATAGCTGGCTGCACAAATAAGACAAGGCGTATCAGGGTTGTTGTTAGGACTTCGACGATTCGGGCCTAGTTGGGTTAAGGTGCAATTTTACTTGTTATAGTTCTTTGGGCTCTTTATGTAAATGGACATTTATTTAAGGAATAATAGACTTGGGCTTTTGTGTTTTATTATTATCTTTGTTAATATGATAATAGCCGAACAAGATAAAATAATAACAATAATAATAGTAATAAACAATAATACTAATAGTGGTAAGTAAAAATAATAATAATAATACTATGACAATAAAGATAATATATATATATATATATATATATATATATATATATATATATATATATATATAGTAATGATATTAATAGTAAGGCTACTAATAATAATGATAATGTTTTAAGTTCCTCTTTTTCTTTCTTTTTCTTTTTTTTATCTTTTTTATTTTTATTATTTTTTAGCCCAATACAAGCCTAAAACGCAAACAAAAACGAGTTTAAGTCTCAGGACAAAATTAGTGATTACAGTTCGAGTAGGGATGTAAAAAGTTGATCCGACCTGCAAAACTGACTGAAACCGACTTGAGTAAGAACTACTTGTGACCCGAGGTGGTGGTGATCTGAAATCAATTCGAGTCTGAACTGGTGTTGACTTGAATCCGAGTTGGACCTATAATTTGTGGATATGAACCTGACCTGCATCTGACTTGAGAACGACATGAACCCAAATTCAACTTGATAATGTGATAACCGAACCCGACCTGCATCCGACCTGATATGAACCTGAACCGAGATTAACCTGGTAAATAACTGATATTACCTGACATGTTATCAACCTGACCTGTTATGAACCTGATTTGTAATTGACTCAATCTGTAAATGACTTGAGTACTTGACTTGTTATTGAACTGATATGATATTTACTTGACTTGGTATTTATTTGACGTGTAATAACTAATAAGTTACAATTGATGAATTTGTGAGATTATGAATTTATTATATTATAGTGTGACAGAATGCATCTTCACAATTCAAGGTACACGATTAACTATGATCATTAAATTAATAGGTTTTCTTTTTATATTTATAAATTATAGTATATAAAATATTTAAAAGTTTTATTAAATATCTAAATGTTGTCAACATAATTCCTTAAACTTTATGATTTATCATTTAATATTAACAGTTTATGGTTTAGTTTAGTGTTATTGGTTTATGAAATTAATTCTGATTCTTTAAGATTTATGGTTTAGTTTAGTGCTTAGTTTAGAGTTTTTGGTTTATTTGATTAATTTGGATTCCTAAAAGTTTATGGTTTAGTATCAATGGTTTATGATTTAGCTTATGGTTATTGGTTTATGAGATTAATTTTGATTCCTTAAGGTTTATGGTTTTGGGTTTAGTATTAATGGCTTATGGTTTAGTATAGGGTTATTGATTTACGAGATTAATTCCGATTCAACTTGCCAATTTATGCATTTGAATTTGACTAAATATTTAAATCAAGGGTAAACTACATAAATGACCACCATACTATTGCAAAAGTCGCGATTTGACCACCTTATTTTTTTCGAAGCAATTAAACCATCATACTATTAAATTGGGTGCAATTTGACCACCAGCCGTTAAAGATTAACGGCAGGGTGACGTGTCAGTTAAAAAAATAAGGGTATAATTACAAATTTGGTCCTTACTACTTATATATTCTTTCAATTTAGTCCTAATTTTAATTTAATAAAATAAATAAATTATTTAATTAGGTGGTGACACGTGTCACTACCTTATTGGAGGGAATGGAAAAAATCACAAATGCATGTAGGGGGATCGAATCTATGTCTCCTAGCAACCTAAACTGTTGGCTTACCACCAGACTAAATATTGTATTGTGATATATTTCCTGCCATATGTTATATCTAAATAAACATCAAAAACTGAAAAACTCCATCATCGTCATTAACAACATTTTCCATTGCCTTGAGCTTCTCCAAATCCCCATAGCATTTGGAGATTGATTGTGAACGTGGTTTTCCAAGTTAATATATTTCTTTCGAGCATTCATACTTTCCAAAATTTTATAGTTATACCTCGTTAAAAAAACAGGATTTGTTTTACTAAGTTTTAAAAATGTTAATGGGATTTGGCCAGAGAAGTCATTGATGGATAAGTTGAGCACTTTGAGTGACTTGAGATATTGAATTTCTTCTGGTATTCTCCCATGGAAGCTGTTGTTAGAAAGGTCATGACTTTCTCATAGAACAGTTCCATCCCTTTGTTGACAATCGTAACAGAGTCTTGATATTAAACATCTCTGATGTACTTTAGATTAGCTTTGTCTTCATTAGTCATCTGCATCATCGCCTTCAAACTTTGCAAAAATTCAACGGATAAGACACCTGAAAAATTGTTGGAAGCAATGTCCAACATTGCTTTCAAAAATCCTTGAATCGGCTTTGGATTGTCTTCATGCATGTAGTTGCTTTCTTTTTTGATTTACTATTTTTGAATGTTTATTGTCTTCATGTTTATTTTGACATAGCTGAGAAAAAGCTTTAGAGTAGACTGTATCAATTGCAAACTCTGCTCTCTTTTTTCCAATGGTTTAAAATTTTACTTAGACCAAGGGTGGTTATAGCTTAATGACGAAAAAAAGTGATATTCCAATGTGTTAGAAATCAAAATTTTACCTTTTTATTCGAATATCAAACAATATATTTTCCTTTTAAAGTCTGAATTAATTTTTGTTACAACTTTATCCAACATTACAATAGTATTGATAATTTTAATATTTAAAATAAAAAATATTATTAAATAAAAATAACAATAGTATTAATAATTATTAATATTTCAAATAAAAAAATAAATTCCAATTAAACATATACCGACGGATAAAATCCGTCGGTATATGTATCTTATACAAATCTACATGATACATATACTGACGGAGAAAACCATTAGTAAAAGTCTGAATCAATTTTGACGGGAATATATCGTCGGTAAAGGTTAAACTTATAGCGACGGACGTACCGTCAGTAAAACCCATCGTTATATATGTACCATATATACCGGCGAAGAAGTCTGACGGAATAGTTACACTAATTTATCGGGGTAGGCCATACATATACCTACGAATTTGTCCGTCGGTATAGGTCTCAACATCTATAGCGACGGTTCCTTATGTCACTATAGATATATACCGACTAGCGTTTCATTGACGGATGTTTATCTGTCAAAATATTATTTTTGTCCTTCGATAAAGGGTTTTAGATTATACACCGATGAAGTTTAAGTGTTTTATTGATGGTTTTTTATCTGTCGGTATTGTTATTTTTTTAGTGCAATTGAAAATTGACCCATTTTATCATGAATCCAAGCAAGTTTAACAGATGAATTGGGACTCACTTTGAAATTCTGAATCACCTTCTTTAACTCGTCCATTGATTTGACCAAAAATAGTACGTATTTCAAAAGTGAAATTATAATAATTCATAACATTTGGCCAAACTTAATTAAAACCTACCCTTAAAAAGAAGATAGATCATAGATGTGCAATTACAGCTTTGCCTTAAATTGTCATCATACATGTAATTAATTACATTAATATTGTTCAATTATAATTTACACTATTATTAGTCAAAACAAATTTTACACTATTAGTTAGAAAAGAAAAGACTTAAGGGTGAAATGGCTACTGTTTTTTTTTCTTTTTCAAAAAAGTTTTTTTTTAAAAAAAAAATTTAGGTGAACAGATAAAACATGATGGAAATTAATTTATGAGAGAATTTTTTTTTTTGATTGAACAAGGAGATATCACCACATACCTCATTAAAAATCCTTTTAAACTTGAATAAGGGAAAAGAGTACATATGATGATATTCTAAGAATAGAGAATTACATAGACGACATGCGCACAAGCGCAACAAAAAAAGACAAAACAACCAGAACCATCAACACAAAGACTCATCTAAATTCAAAAAATGATCTACCATAACGAGAGGAGACAAGAAAATTATTTCCCTCAAAGGAGGGCCACGAGCCAAGCTCGCGAGTTTATAATTAATCATTTTATAATTCTATGATTTTCGTATATTTCTTTATGAATTTCTCTAATTTTTTTAATGGCCATTAATATTTTTATTTTCATAAATTTTATTTATAATTTTCTTGATTTTCATAATCCTTTCCGTTTTTCATAATTGTATTCATTTATTATTTTTAATAGTTTTTTTTGGATAAATGGTATTTTATTTATCTAAACACCTCAAAATAAACCAAACCGCCTGTACAAACCTCAACGTACAACCAAAAGAAAAAACAACTAAGAAAGAATATTTTTTATTATTTTTAATGGTTTTATTTGTTTGGTGATGTGATAATTTCAGTGTGCTATATATTAACATATAATTGTATATTTTTCTCTATTTAAGGTTACAGAGTTTTTAACGATGCACACAGCTCATGTTCGGATTTGCCAATTAACCCTTAATAAAATCGTTTTACTTAACAAAAAAAATTAACGATCAAAATTGATCAACTAACAAAAATCGTTAACGGAAGAGTTTAATTAAAATATAAAATTCACAACAGAGGCTCAATTAGGTGCAAATTAGCACAAAAACTTAATTGATTTTTTATTTTTTAATGAAGACTTTTTTACCTTTAAGAAGAAAGAAAAATATGACAACATTTTGCAAGTTGCGAAAGAAACAAATTCATTCTAAACCAAATTGAATTTAATTTCCATTATTTTTGTATAATAACCAATATCTATATATTGGATAATTATTCTAAATATGGTATCGCATAGGCTTATTATGGGACGGACGCGAGATTTTATAATAGAGGTGTCGACTTTTATACTTTATAAAATTATATGAGAATTTAAAAATTTCAAAGGTGTAAAATTAGATCAATAGAAAAAACAACGAAAAAACTTAAACTATATGAGAATTTGAAATTTTCCAGGGTGTGATCGTCCCTAACATCCCCTCGGTCCATCCTTGCTTCCAACCCAATTTTTCTTTTCCTAATGTTAGGATTCAAACCTCTAATCTTACTTAATGCATCTAGTGCCTAGGGGGCAGATTTGGGACAAAAACCCCCATTTTTAATAAATATATAGGGTTTTGGCTCCCTCCAACCTTTATTTGGGAAAATGACCCCCAAACTTGCCACGTCGGTAAACCTCGCGTTCTGTGGGAAGCGAGGTTTGATATCGCGTTCTGTAGAACACGAGTTCTGTCTACGTGGCCTCATTGTTTGGGTTAACGGTTTTTCAGAATTTCGCGTTGTGCAGAACGCGAGGTCCCCGAGAATTTGAAAGGGCGGCTGAATATATCGCGCAGACCTCGCATTCTGCAGGACGCGAGTTATGTGCAAACCTGGGGTGAAAACTAGGAAAAACAAGGGTGGGTAGGCCTGTTCGAGCCCAATTTCGGGCTTGTAAATATTATATTTTTAGCGAACATCGAGTTTGTGGTCGTAGTAATGAAAATTCTCTATCGTATGACACCAACACGGTCAATTTCCGTTCATTCTAAAATGGTTTAAAATGGCTTCCAAAACCCTATGCTATCATCCTTTTTTGAATGAAATTGCCTTTGAACAAATGTCGATAGGCATGTTCGAGCAGAATTTCATACGTATAAAGTGCAAATTTTTAGCTAACATCGAGTTTGGGGTCGTAGTACTGGAAATTGTCTATCGTATGACACCAACACGGTCAATTTCCGTTCATTCTACACTGACTTAAATTCGCTTCGAAAATTCTATCATAACATATTTTTTTGAATGATTGAAAATATAAGATGACCTACTTTATAAAACGAATTAGACTTATTTTATTGATTCGGTAGTTATGGGCGCACTCGCATAAACAAATTACAAAGAATTAATTAAGACGAGGGGCCGAGCGATTAGGACATGTAGTCTTTGTGTGTCCAGGATTTTTACATACACTATAATGCTTCTTTTGTCCGGTTTTTTCTCGATGTTCGACCATATCCTCGGCACAGTGTATTCGTGTAGACCGTGGACGTCCTTTGGCTCTTAGTAGTGCTGGATCTGGGCGTATGGTCAGTTCAGTGTCCACGGTATTCGGATCAACCTCATTTCCGATTGGAGGAAACTCTTTTTCGTAAACCTTAAACACTGTTTTGAGTAAGTATACCAGATCAACTAGATGCATGTATTGTATCCGTTGGTTTGCGCAAGCAGCAATGACGTGTGCGCACGAGTATTTGAATGTTTGGAAAATTCCACACTCGCAGGTTCTTGCCCTCAGATCTACCACGTACGCATTGTGTCGAATGCCTTCCAACCGCCTGGAAAATTCTGAAACACGAAACTTGTGTCCTTCTCGTGAGAAGAGAGTTGCAGTCATATGTCTTGATTGGCCCAATTGAGTATGCAGTTTTGTGCGGAAATCCGGATGGACTATGTGTCCACCTGCCATGTACTTAGTTGCTTGCCTTCCCAAGGTTGCAAATAGGGTAGCCAAACGATAGTAGGTCGCTTTGACAATGGAAGTGATAGGCAACTGCCGCACTCCCTTTAGTGATGAGTTCACTGCCTCAGCCAAGTTCATTGTCATGTGACCATATCGTTTACCCTCGTCATACGATCGTAGCCATTTTTCCCTCGGGATTTTTTCAAGGTATTCTGCGCCATCTTTGTTTCTCGCTCTCAGTTCCTCGAGCACCTCATCCACTTCTTGTTTGTAGTGCGAGTTGCCTAAGGGATGATAGTTGAATAGTTATGGGCGAACAACACATGCAAATAGGTCTTAAATAAAAGCGAGCAGCAAGTAATATAGTAAATGAAAATGACATAAAGGACGTACCCATTGTGAGCACCATTTCACGTTCATTACGGTTCTTGAATTGCTGCAGGTAGTTTGCGGCTATGTGCCGCAAGCAAAAACGGTGGTAAATGTATGTAGGCTGCCAATACTCACCCAAACGTTCTAGCGCCCACAAGAGCGTTGTGCCTCTGTCAGAAATAACACATACCCCTCCTCCTTCCCTTGTCCGTATTACAGGATCAAGGACATATTTTCGTAGGTTCCGAAGGAAGAACGTCCAAGACTCCAAATCCTCCTTCTAGACGATTGCAAATGCAACAGGAACACATTTTCGATTGCCGTCCTGTGCAATAGCTAGAAGTAGGGTCTGTGTATATCTTCCGTACAACCATGTGCCGTCGATTTGGACCATAGGTTTGCAGTGCTTGAATGCGTTGATGCACTGGGGGAAAGTCCAAAATAACCGGTGGAATTGACAAACACCTCGAACGACACGATCATTTTCGTACGTCGGAACCGTATCAAGTTTGACAACCATTCTAGGGATGTGTTTCTGCAGCAGATTTAACCACAGGCGCAACTCTTTGTAAGATTCCTCCCATCGGCCAAACATTTCTTGTATGGCCCGCCTCCTTGCATACCATGCTTTGTAATATTCAGGACGGTAGCCGGTGACACTTTTAGCTGCAGCCTGACATGTGGGTACAGACACTTTGGGATTTGCTTTCACCAGTGGCATAAAGATGTCGGCGAGGTACTTTGTATCGAGGTTCTTGTGATCCTGGCTTAGGCTAGCTACTGTGCATGTATGGGGCCCTTCAAGTTTTGTTATTTTCCAACGGTCGCCTGCCTTCTTCAATTGTGATATACGGATTTTCCATTTACAGCCGTGATCCTTTTGGGTACAATGCGCCTTGTAGTATTTGGCTTGGGTTTTCTTCACTTTCGTCTCAACAGCCTGACGAATGTTGTACTGCTTAACTGCGGCCACCGCAATTTCCTTTGTCAAGAACGTCATACCAATTCTCAGTTCACCATCAGAACGGTTGAGTCTGCCGTCTATTGTTTGGTCATGCGAAAATTCAAGGACGTCCATGGCATCCATATCAACCGATGTGAAGTGGGATGGTGGCTGGTACATAGAAATTGGTGTTGCTGATACAGGAAAGCTGGTGGCTGTCGGTTGTTCTTCGAAATATGGTGGTGGAACGGTCAAGTCTTCTGGTGGAATTGTCAAGTCTTCTGGTTCATCAAAGAATGGCCCCAGCTCGTCGCCATCGGGCCCGGGTTCTCTAATTGGTTCTTCGTCAGAAGCATCCTCCGGGAGCTGGTATAGTACAGCTTCGTCGATCGCTACCCTTGGAGGCGAGACCTCTCACGAGATCGCTCACGAACCGCATTTCCAAGACCAAAATCAAGAGCACCATAAGAAGAATGTCTCCCCATAGATGGTTGAACGTACTCTGTGCTAGGGACATACATTGAGTGTCGTCCATATGAGGAATCATTGAAGGGGTTGAATGTTTCATGGTCGTGCATAGCGTAAGAAGACGACGATCCCTCCCCTCCAAAAGAAAATGTCTCCCCATAGATGGTTGAACGTACTCCGTGCCAGGGACATACGTTGAGTGTCGGCCATATGATGCTTCATGGTTGTGCGCAACGTAAGTAGACGACACTCCCTCCCCTCCAAAACTATGGATTGTACGTTGAATTTGTTGGTGTATCGAATTCATCGTTTGGGGGTTGGTTCAGGTCGAACCCGATACTAGCTACGCACGAATGTCTTGGCACAGCAGATGACGATGCACCAAACTCGTTGTCTTGGCACAGTAGGTTAAAATTACGTCGTAGACTTGCGGTTGGGCTATTAACGTTGGCATTCGGATCGAAGTCGAAATTCGCCCGACCCCAGCTTGGTATTTCGATAGCAGGATTGGACTCCGAAAATGATGCATACAGCTCTAGGGGCCCGCCCAATGAATACTCGAAGTGGGTAGCTAGCATCATCTCCACATTAGCAGTGTTCACAATGATGCATACAGAGTACGTTAAAGGAGCTATAGATATTGGCACCCGATACTTCATGTCGGACAAATGGTGGTTTTCGAAATGCGAGACATTGGTCTTCAGTTCCTTAACCAACTTCTTGAACGATAATCTCCTCGGAATCTTTAGCGTTACTAGATCTTCGCACTGAAAAACGACGCCGAGTTCGGGATCGTTGAATATCTGCCCATCGTAGTAAACTAGAATAGTAACTCCTCCTCGTCTCGCCATTTGAATATTTTGTGAAAGACTTGTGAATTTTGGTAAACTGCTCCTTGTTTTGGCTATTGAAACATATATTTACGGTTTATGGTGCTGCTTCATATAAGGGGACACTTATGGATTAGTATTGTCACCAGAAATCTTAGAGAATCCGGGTGTGTAAGGGAATTATTGTACCGGTGATCAGCTTTGTAAAACTCGCATTCTACATAACGCGATATCCAGGACCTCGCGTTATGTACAACGCGAGGTCCCTTTACTAGTACACAACCAGAGATTCCGTCAGTGTTAATAATACTCGTACTGTGTACTCGATTTATGCTTGAATAATTGAGTACATGTTTGAATAATTGAGACAATTGGAGACTAGTAATGTAATTTGTTGGAGTCATTTAACGATACATGAAACGTGTTGAGAAAATATAATTGAATACAAATTCTACATAACGCGAGGTCCCTTGAACATTCATAAAGGATGGAAAAATACGTCACATAACATAATTCGATGATGATTTAAGAAGTTTATGGTTAATCTGAATCATCGTAGTCAGTTGACACGTCTGAACTTAAGTTTAGTTCTTCGATCAGCTGTTGTTTTCTTTGTCTACGCCTGTACATAAAAAGCTGCAGCTCGTCGGCAGCCGCATCAACATCCGGTGAAGACGGAGCTTGTTCATTGGTCGGAGCAGGTTGTACGGGTGTAGATGTACTACCTTCGTCGGCGTTGACCTCATCAAACTTAACATTTAACTCGACGTATTTAGCTCCAACGGAGTTGAGCTGGTCATACATGTTACGAACGTTTGTTTCGTTCGTAAGCTTCAGACCGTAGTGCGTTTCATTTGCTGACGGTGTTGGGATTCGACATTCCAAGGAAGAAATTTGTTTGTCGGTGCGTTTACTAACCTCGCTTGATGTTAACTGTATTAAATCTCTGAGTGATATTTTGCTGGTGATTGTTGATTCAAAATAAGTATCGAAAAAACAAAATGTTGCGTGAAATTTTGCCATAAGAGGAGCAAAGATTAGTGTTGGGTGTTTAGGGAGAAATAGGAATGAGTAAATGATGGGTGGAATTGGTGGGTATTTATAGTAAAGGAAAAACACCACATAAGTAAATTTAATTCGAATGAAAAATTTAATTCGCATTTCATTTAACAAAACTTTCAACAAGTATTCTTCAATAAGTAAATTCAAACAAGTCGATACATTATTGATACAATATCTGCAAAAAGTCGATACAATATCTGCAAAAAGTTCAGAGTCAAAGAAGAGAGCGCGATAATCATCATCTTCTAAAATGGTAGCAGCTTTGATCCAGTGGGCAAATGTAATCGACACCGGCCGCATTAGTAAAATAGGGCTGCTTGTGCAACATGGTCGATACAATATCTGAAAAAGTCCAGAGTGAAAGAAGCAGAGCGCGATAATCATCATCTTCTGAAATGGTAGAAGCTTTGACCCGCATTAGCAAATGTATTCGGCACCAGCCGCATTAGCAAAATAGGGCTGCATCTGCAATATGGTCGATTTGAATCCGCCCTCGCTTCTTTCAGTTTGGACTTTTTGCAGATGGTGAGGGCAAGCTGCGAACTTCAAAAAAGATTCGCCAAGAAATGCCTAGAAAGTTTAAATGAAAACTTTCAAGACACTTCTTAGGGACAAATGGCAGCCGACCACACGCTTCCGAATATTGTGATATGTCGGTAAGTATTCTTCAATCAACGTATCATGCCGGGGTCTGAACCCAACGGAACACAAAATCATGACACAACCCCAATTATCATGAACGAACAGAAAATACATAAAAACTCCAACTTCAAAAACCAAGCAAAAACACGAAATCATGAAACAACTTCACTGGTTACGAAAATCCATCGGCATGCAAATATATAGACCAATCTCGCTTTCTGAATAAAGCGATTTTGACAGAAACCACAGTGAACTCGCGTTCTATATAACGCGAGTTTCAAAAGACCTCGCGTCCTACAAAACGCGAGTTTGCCATGTCAGCATATCTACCTCCATCTATAAATAGCCAACTCTTGGGAGGCAAGGACCACCCACCCATCAATTTTAACAATTTTCGATCGCATCTACTAATGGCAACATATCGCGTATTTGGGAAGTTTATTTTCAAACTAATTTCCCGAATATTGCGATATGTTGTTATTTGTAGTTGCATATATACGTTCTATTGGGTTAATTATGCGTAATTTTTCATCGCTCTTCATCGACATCAACAAATCGCAATATTCGGGAATCTAAGAATTTGGAAGACAAGTACGGGTTTCACCAAAAGTTAAATACGGGTTTTTACGGTACCCCATAATACGCTGAAAGGCCAGGTTGCTTGTCATTCCAAACAAATATCATCAAGAATTCCACCTTCATGATGATCATCACCGTCAAAACAACTACGATTTTATAAATTCAATTGTTATGAAATACTCAAATTCGTTCAATTGTAAAAAATATTTTTATTTTTAATAAATAATAATATTTATTGCTAATAAATTAGTATTATTAATGATAATAATAATAATAATAATAATAATAATAATAATAAATATATATTTGGCTAATAATATTTAATATATAATAGATATTATTTAATAATTTATAACATTACTTAATAATAATAATAATAATAATAATAATAATAATAATAAATATATATATATATAATTAATAGGATATTAAATTATTTCTAATAAAATTTTTATAACACTACTTATTTATTTAATAATAATAATAATAATAAATATATATATTTAATATGATATTAAATGACTTTCCCGCCTTGGAAGTCTTCTTTTAAAAAACCCACGACCTCGCGTCCTGTAGAAACCGAGTTCTTTGGAAACTCGCGTTTTGTAGAACGTGAGGTCACTTCTGCCCGTTCAATTCACGCGTCTGTTCCGTGACGCGTCTTTTCAATGAACCTCGCATCCTGTGGAACACGAGGTCTTTGGAATATCGCGTTTCCCAGAACGCGAGGTTCATTAACATCGCTTCCCAAAGGACGCGAGCTCTTCTATAAATTGGTGGCCCTACCCCCATATCAACCACAGAACGCGAGTTCTTTTGGTTTTTACACTAGATTTACCTAATTTTTATTCGATATAATGGCGAACTTACTACGCAACGACGCGAATCACTGCTGTCACTATTTCATATCAACGCCACAGGTATTATTTTTTTCTTTTATTAATTTTACATCGATTTTGTCAACTATTTTATTTATTGTTTTTTTTAATTTTTGAAGGCATACGAACGTCGGTCAACATGTTACCTTAACCGTATCTACAACGAACCTGATCTTGCTGTTATAACGTGGATTGAGCGGGATGGTTTTGGCCACATAGCAAGGGTCATAGGGGGTGAAGTGTAACCCATCGTTGATTAGCGCGCTAATAGAACGGTGGAGGCCAGAGACGCACACGTTTCATTTCCCGATAGGCGAGGCAACAATAACGCTGGAGGATGTTACCTATCATCTGGAGTTACCTACAGATGGCAACCTTATTACGGGTGTAGCGTTGGGGCATTGGCCAACTGTATTTGCTGAACAAATGGGAGTGGAGCCCCTAGAGGAAGCGTGGGACGGTGGGAAAATAGAACTGTCTTATTTGGAGGCTAAATTTCAAAACCCTCCCCCCAATGCGGATGAAGTTACACTCCAGGTATTTTTTTCGATTTTTTAACTATTTTATATATTTTTAATATATTTCATTTATTTGAAAATTAGGATGCATTTATTAAATATTTAGGATGCCTTTATTAAATTTAGAATGAAGTTACAAATATTTATTTGAAAATTAGGATGCCTTTATTAAATTTAGGATGAAGTTACAAATATTTATTTGAAAATTAGGATGTCTTTATTAAATTTAGGATGAAGTTACAAATATTTATTTCAAAATTAAGATGCCTTTATTAAGTAATTATTTTTTTAATATCCATATTTCTTGCTTTTTCTTTACTATTAAATTTTGTTGTATTTATAATTTTCACAGCGGTTTGCGCGTGCCCACATCTTGCGCATTATCGGCGGGATATTAATGCCAGACAAATCCCGCACCAAGGTGCACGTGATGTGACTTCATCATCTTACTAATTTCGATGATGCTAGAGGAAAATGTTGGGGAGTAGCTGTCTTGGCGTTTCTTTATAAAGAGCTCTGCAGAAACGTCGACGCATCTAGAGCAGCAATTGGAGGATGCTGTTTACTCCTTCAGTCTTGGGCTTGGTTTCGGATGCCTTTTTTAAGCCCGCAGCCTAGACAGCCCGCCGCCTATTTATTTCCGCTTCTACGGAGGTACTATTTATTCTATTATATTTATTTTATTTTTAAATTATTTTATTTAACGAATTGTTTTTATTTTCCATTACTGATAGGTGGAGCAAAACATTGACCCACCCCGGCCTGCCGAAAAACCAAAGAGAATACATGCTTGTTTTGGATAAGATGAGGCACGACCAGGTAATTCGAAAATTAATTTGAATTTTTTCATACTATTTTTCCAATAATATTTCATATAACCGTTAGAAACGTTATCATTTTTTTAGTTCGTGTGGAGGCCCTACGCTATAGAGGATATTTAGCAGATTACTCCACCCGAGATTATGCGTGACCAGCAACTATGGCTTTTCGTAGTGCCGCTGATCAACTATGAAGTTCTCGTGTGACATCCTACGGACCGGGTTCTCCGACAGTTCGGGTACGTCCAAAATATTTCGCTCCTCGCTCCACAAAATATGGACCAGTTCCACCTTCTGACGCGTCAGGGGAAGACGGAGGTTGACTGGGCCCTTTACCACGCAGACTGGATAGAGCTTTGGGATAATCGGTTTGCCCGCGGCCCACCCATTCTTCGACCCATTGGGGATTGGGCCGATTCGGTCACTTTCGATTACTTTCAGTGGTATGGGGTCAATAGGAAGCAGTATATCCTTACTGAGGATGAGAGCGAGGAATAGCTTCTCCAGGCTCCCCCAAAACCGCCCACGCCCCACACGTCGAGCGAGCCAGAGACAGAGCCAGTCGAGGCAACGCGGTCTGAGACCGCGAACTGAGACAGCAGGAGCCTCAACTTCTGGCACAGCATTTCAGAATTTTAGCGGTCTTTCGACTTTCCAGCAGATGAGGCCTCCACCCGAGTTCGGCTTCTCCGATGCCTACCGTCCCCATATGCCGACGAGTGGACTTCCGCCGATCGATATTCCACCGTTGGCATCTCAGTTTGACTACAGCATTGTGGAGCAAACGCCGCCGGGTAGCTTGTTTTACTCCCCGCCCGGGCCCAGCAGAGGTCCGCATATCGCAGACGGTAATGATGATGATGACGACCAAGGCCCAGCACATTTTGTTCGGAGGAATCCAGATTGGGATCGTCGTCCACGGTAATGATGATGATGACTACAGCATTGTGGAGCAAACGCCGCCGGGTAGCTTGTTTTACTCCCCGCCCGGGCCCAGCAGAGGTCCGCATATCGCAGACGGTAATGATGATGATGACGACCAAGGCCCAGCACATTTTGTTCGGAGGAATCCAGATCGGGATCGTCGTCCACCCGACTGCGAAACGGGTGGACATAGACATCATTAGTCTTTTTTAATGGATATGTACTTCTGTTTCTAATATTTTTATTCCAGACATTTGTTTTTTTAATACCGTATTTTAATTTTGTTTATATGTTATAATTAAACTTTTAAATGTTTATTTAATTTCAGTTTTTAATTACTTTTATGCGATTACTAAACCGAAATTATCAATTGTTGTTCAAAGGCAATTTCATTCAAAAAAGGATGATAGCATAGGGTTTTGGAAGCCATTTTAAACCATTTTAGAATGGACGAAAATTGACCGTGTTGGTGTCATACGATAGAGAATTTCCAGTACTACGACCCCAAACTCGATGTTCGCTAAAAATATACGATTTACAAGCCCGAAATTGGGCTCGAACAGACCTACCCACCCTTGTTTTTCAAGCCAAATTCGAACAGACCTCGCGTTATGCAGGATGCGAGGTCTGTGCGATATATTCAGCCACCCTTTCAAATTCTCGGGGACCTCGCGTTCTACACAACGCGATTTTCTGAAAAATTGTTATTTCAAATAACGACGCCACGTAGACAAACCTCGCGTTCTGCAGAACGCGATGTCATGCCTCGCTTCCCACAAAACGCGATGTCAAGCCTCGCTTCCCACAGAACGCGAGGTTTATCGACGTGGCAAGTTTGGGGGTCATTTTCCCAAATATTTGTTGGAGGGAGCCAAAACCCTATATATTTATTAAAAAGGGGTTTTTGCCCCAAATTAGCCGCCTAGGGGTGTTCATGGACGGTTAACCGTACCAGCACGACTTTTCGGTACGGCTACCAGAAGTCTCGGTTCGACATTTTGATGAACTGTTACCGTCCCGTTTAAACCAGTTACCGCCTAAATGGTTAATCGGTTTATTCAGTACGGTTACTAGGTTAACCATGAACCGTTTTATATATTTATTACTACTAAATTTAATAGTTTAAAAAATCAACCAAATAAAGTCTTCAATGTTTATATTTAAAAAGTCTTTAAAGTTTAAAACAATTAAAAGTTTAAAAAAATCATATTAATTACACAAATATTTGTATATATCCTAAATTTACTCATAAACTTCAATTATGAAATATATCACTCAATTAATTAGCAATTTATAATTGTTTTTTTTAAAGATAAAGGTTTTGTTTATTCGGATGAAAAAGTACCGACTTAGCCCTAAATTTAATTAGAGGAAAAAAATACAACTAGTCAGTGTTGGATACAAGCAAGTACAACCTTTCAGCCAAACACAGAAAAAAAAAAGTTTCAAGAAACCACACAAAGCATGGTGAAGGTGAACACCGAAACTACCAGCCCAACAAGAAATCATCGAAAAACAACGGCTAAAATACAAAAATAGAAAGTAGTAACTCCACTAGCCATTATCGATCATCAGCAAAGGGGTTGGTTTGTAGATACCTGCTTTTTCCAATTTATTCGCAGACCGGTTCCAATCTCTCGTAATGTAACACCAAGATGTCCGGCGAAGCCAATCAACAACCAAACTGCAATCCGATTCTAGGATTAATTTGGAGTAAGGGCACTATTTAGAGGAACGGAATAGAAAACAAGCTTCTTTGATAGCTAAAATCTCTGCCGATGTAGCATCGAAGACACCTACAGACCTGGAGAATAGAATTAAGGAGCGGTTTTGGTGATCACACATGATTCCACCTATCCCTGCTTTACCGAAGCGGATGGAAATCCTCTGCCCCTTTTCGGTGCACCTATTTATGCTCCACAAGATCATAATATGATTTCTCACTGTACAATCCATTTAACGATGCCAACCAGCGGGAGCTATCGACCTTTAGCATGCCATTTGCAGCAGCATTTATGGAATTAATGAAAGCTGTCCATATTTCATTTTCCCAACTAAAAGGCCTTCTTCGCAAAGATTCTAGGAAAAGCCTCTTTTAAGGGTCCAAACATCACTCCAAAAAGAAATACGCTTACTGTCTCCCACAATAAGACTAAGATGTTGTTGAAACACATTATCAGGGTTTGAGAGAGGCAAAATTATACCTTTCCAAGTCCAAGATTTATTGGACATTTTGGTGTTTACCAGCAGAAACGACATAGAATTTGCTTCATACTTCGCCCCATTTGTTACGTAACGTCTTGTTTTTCGTTATGAAGTCGACTAAGCCTAACCCACCACAATCCTTTGGTACACAAATAGAATCCCAGCTTATCCAATGAATTGATTTCTTGTCAAGTGAGCCCCACAAGAACTTAGCAATGAGCTTTGATAAAGAAGAGCTAATAGAAGCCGGCATTGGGAACAAAGACATAAAGTATATAGGCATGCTTGATAACACCTTGGTAATAGTCTTCCCTGCATGGTCACAAAATGCAGAGAACTTACAACATGTTCCAATTCTGCAAGTCCCCAATAAAAACCGGCATCTTTCCTCTTATTCTCTCCAGAAAATCAGTTGCATTCAGCTCGGACTGTATCGGTGACAAGAAAGCTAAACCAATATGGAAGTAATGCACATCAGTATAGATCATACCTTGGTAAGTTACAATCATTTGGCTGCAATTTCGATTTAAAGTAGCCTCTATCAGGCCTTCCGTTGAAATCTTTATCGATGTAAGGACAAGAACCTGGACGATAATATGGCTTTGAGTGATCATCTTTCACTCACCTGCCAATTGCCATCAAAGAAATCACAATTCTGAAAAGAACCATTAGGTCCTTTCACCATGAGAGTTTGTGGTTTTATTCATTTCCAAATCCTTCTCTTCTGCAACAAAAGGTCCAACAACTTCCCCATTATTTGACAAATTGGTCACATTATTAGCATCATTAGGATTATCAACAAGATTAAAAAATTATCATGGTATCTGAATAAGAATCTTTTCCCAAATGTAATGGGACTTTCTTTACATGAAAGTTGATCATCAGTGAACCACAATTCACTACCTTATTGATGAGCAAAACTAAAAACTATACAAGGACTTTTACTCGGATGAAAACCTGTTTTTTTTTACCTAACTTTGTTGTGGTGCCGTGCAAAATTGCCAAATTCCCCGAATTGGAGCTTTGCCTTAAATTGTCATCGTACATGTAATTAATTACATTAATATTGTTCAATTATAATTTGTCCTATTAGTTAGAAAAGAATTGTGATCACATTTTGCAAGTTGTGAAGGAAGTAACTTGGTTCTAATACCAAATTGAATTGAATTCCTACTTAATGTGCTGTGCAGCTGTGCTTACATGCAGCAATGCGGAGCTATGGCTTCTAAGACCAAAGTTTGGTATTCTCCTCCTATAAATACCTTTGCATTTTTGATCATTTCCATCACCACTCACATTTCATCATACCAATTGCAGTCGAGTAAGTTTAGTTGGAGATATGGCTTCTAAGACTTTTGCGCCAATTGTCTTTCTGCTTTCTCTCAGCCTTCTCTTTTTGACTTTGGTTACCTCCCAAACTCCACCTCCGCCGCCACCTCCGCCACCACCTCCCTGCAACATCTCAAACACCCGACAGTTAGTAGCTGCATGTCTTCCACGGCCTCCTTTTTTACCATTTAATCCAAGTGACACTTGTTGCGCGGCCTTGCTTCGCATCGGTACTGCTGCTGCTGGTGATTGCCTTTGCCGAGCTTTAAGGACCGTTGGAATCTCGATTAATACAACCGCTATCGTTACAGAAGCGTTTCGTGTCTGTCGTATTCCGTTATCCGCAGACTTCCGTTGCCGTGCCTGAAATTATGCAATGCTTGCATATCTATCTACTTAGTTGCCCCATCATCAGTTCTTTTTCTTTAAACACGTCTACTCTGTGGGTTGTTTTCTGGGCACCTACGTACCCTAAAGCAATCCTTAAAAATTATGGATTTTACAATACGTATTTGTAATTCCTACTATATTATGTTATGTTGTGGAATAAAA
Organism: Hibiscus trionum; assembly: GCA_030270665.1. Lineage (NCBI taxonomy): Eukaryota > Viridiplantae > Streptophyta > Magnoliopsida > Malvales > Malvaceae > Hibiscus > Hibiscus trionum. The sequence goes on along the minus strand of BSYR01000011.1, from coordinate 7,264,459 downwards.
TGATGGGTTTTAAGTATGTTTCTAGAAGTAATTATTGAGTTTTACTACTTCGGATCTTATGTGTTTCATCATGAGATTTTTTAAGTAATTGGAGAAGCGAATAGGCATGAAGGAAAAAAATTCCAATGGTATGAAAGAGAAAGAGAATACGATAAACCTTTATAAATTAATAACAATTCAATTTTTTAATTAGTTTATAGTTAAAAATAATTTAATATTATAATGATCATTTTATAACAATTGAATAGTTTAATAATCATTCTCTAACAATTAAATAGTTTCATGATTATTTTATAACAATTAAATAATAAATTTACCCTTTTGTATCAATTAAATAGTGAATTTACTTTTTTTTAATCTTAAAATGATACTGAATTTTATTCAAACAAAAGAATGTACAACAATAACAATATAACCAATTAAAGAGAGAATTTTGGGTACTATGTCCACCAAAAAACTTAAACATAAAATAAAATGAAAAAGAAAACTCAAAGGCGCAATGATAATCGAAGTCTTCTTTTGAATCTGACGTCCATTATCCATAGTAACCCAATAATCATTAACAATACTCTTTTGTTTCTGTCTAACTAGAAGCTTTAGATATGAGGAAAGAGTGACGAACAAACTAAAATAAACTTATCGGCTGCTTCGCAAAACAGATCTGAATACATCGATAAACAACCACAAAAGGGGTCTAACCACTGAAAGACCATCGAAAATCGTACATCAGATAACAACAACGTGAGAATCTCTACACAATCACAGATCACCGAGAGGTAGACAAACATGCGCAAAATATGCGAAAAGAAAAAAGTAAAACAAAAAAGATTCCTATTAAAAATCAAAATAAAAACAAAAAGCAACAAACCGAAACGCGATATGAAAAACAATGATAAAGATGAACATCGGCAATCAACAATCAACACTAAAACTGGAGTCATCGCCGGTGAAATAAAAAAAAGAGCTTGCGACACTAGAAGAGAGTGAATTTATCATTTTGTATCCATTAAATAGTGAATTTTTCATTATGTAATATTTACAAATTTCATAACTATTTTGTAACAACTAATACATTACTTCAATTGTTTAGTCAGCCGTTAGGCTCTTAACGATATCTAATAATTTAGTGTCTATTTCGTATTCAAAGTTTAATATTTATTTTGTAACTTTAAAAAAAACGTTAATCAAAGTAATCATTTAGAAAAGTTTAATGATCATATGTAAACTGTAACCCCCTAGACCCACCTATGCGTTATCACGGATTCTAAGAAGACACATTAGGGTTACCGGAGCAACCCACGTTAAAATTTTAAATAAAACAAATTTTCAAACCATTTAAAATCATAAATCACATTTTGAATTAAAATGCAATTTCAGAAAACATTCAGACAATGAAACAAAACAATGATACAAGTGATTAATATAAGTTTCGGACTCGAATATAAATCAAAACGTGACAAGCATGCCCCCTAATTATACAGATACCATACTCCGCAAGCAAGCCGAAGGAACTCCCATACCGACTTTGATAGTTGCAACATGGTCGATCTTTTAATCTGTGAAGGTAAAAACAACATGAGCTTCGGGAAGCTCAGTAATACAAAACTACCAAAAGAAGTTTCATGTCACACGTAAGTATCAGATGCACCGGAAAAAAAGGGAGGAGCAAGCATTATCAAGTTTCAAATATAGAATACAATTCGTTTAGTTGATACGCTTGAAAGTATCATATTCATTCCTGATTAATTACACGATCACCAGACACGATGTCTAACTCAGGTAATCGAAAGGGACATAGATTTCGAAAATCCAGCCAGAGTTTAGGGTGTTCCATACGTTACAGATCAAGAATGATAGACAGAATATTTCAGACAAAAATAGAGTTTGACTAAGGCTAGAGAGGGAACAGGAAAAAAAAATAAGTATCAACATAACTACCCTCCAACCGTACACCGATATGCAGTTACCCAAAACTGCATCCATAAGGACTCATCCTAAGCCCAATGAGCATAGGAGCCAACCTAAGGGGCTGCCTTGGGTCCATAAGTAATTACCAGTGTCGAAACATCGTAACCTACCTAAGAGGAGACCTCGAGTCCATAAGGAATTACCAGCGCTGAACCTGTAGAGATTTCATAACATAACCCAGAAGTACCCCAATTTGATTAATTTAGTGAATACAGACTGAGTAGTAATCGCACATGTAATTTTCAGAGTATCAAAAATCAGAGGTATTTTTCAGTCACTTCAGTGTTCGAAGGTATTCCAGACACATCGATGCACGGAGGTGTTTCAATTATACTGAGTCTTTCGATCCTTCCAAATATTCATTTGATTCGAGTCTCGGGGGTACATCCATCATCATGGTTAATTCGGCATCTAGTGCATTAGGGTATTTTCGTCCTTTTGGTCATTATACACATTCCGACTAGTTCAGCCTTATCAGCATTTCCAATCCTTTTAGTCATTCCAAACAATTCAACTTTTACGCCTCTTAAATTAATCTAGACATACAAATAGTTTTCCGTAGTTTTATCTTCAGAGATTTATTCAGAACTCGGGAAGAGCTTAGCACTTTGCAATTTTAAAGGTTTAGGCTTCGTTAACATAACTTTCGGAGCAAAACCAAGGTTTTCGGATGAATCGTTGTGTTACCAGATCTAGTGAAGATTTCTAGATCGCTTCCATTAACAGATGTATTTTTTTTGTCCTTCTTATACACCAAGGCGTCTTTGCCATTTCGCAACCAAACATTATGAGCATTAGATCTTTAATCATGAAATAATCTGAATTGGATGTTTCGAGGTGAACTGTTTTACCGATTAACCATCAAACTTGTATTACTAATCGATCATCAATTCCTTATTCGCATCATTCAAATCTCATTCAAAATAATTATAGAACTCCAGATCTTTCCAAATTATAAATTTTTCTCAATCGAATGTACCACACTTATCTGAGTTATTATACTTAAATTTTTTATCTGATTCGACTTGAGTAGCGCTAATGATGTACTTCTTTATCAGAATGCACACATCAATCGAATGTCGACATGTTCATAAAGCATACAAGAGATAGTAATGTATTACCTTAACTTCGAGCTACATCGGTCGATTCATAAAACCCCATTCGATTGCACTCGAACCCGAATTCAACGTCCATCAACAATTCGTATTCAAGGAGCTATGAGTACCTTCAATTAAACAAATTCAAGGTTTTCGGATGAATCGGTTGTGTTATCGGATCTAGTGAAGATTTCTAGATCGCTTCCATTAACAGATGTAATTTTTTGTCCTTCTTATACACCAAGGCATCTTTGCCATTTCGCAACCAAACATTCTGAGCATTAGATCTTTAATCATGAAATAATCTGAATTGGGTGTTTCGAGGTGAACTATTTTACCGATTAACCATCAAACTTGTATTACTCGTCGATCATCAATTCTTTATTCGCATCATTCAAATCTCATTCAGAATAATTATAGAACTCCAGATCTTTCCAAATTATATTTTTTTTCTCAATCGAATGTACCACACTTATCTGAGTTATTATACTTAAATTTTGTATCTGATTCGACTTGAGTAGAATTAACGATATACTTCTTTATCAGAATGCACACATCAATCGAATGTCGACATGTTCATAAAGCATACAAGAGATAGTAATGTATTACCTTAACTCCGAGCTACATCGGTCGATTCATAAAACCCCATTCGATTGCACTCGAACCCGAATTCAACGTCCATCAACAATTCTTATTCAAGGAGCTTTGAGTACCTTCAATTACACAAATTCACATTTCAGTCCTTATTCACAGTACCCTTAACCAAATAATTAAATGCATAAACAAGTTCGGACTCAAGGTCAGATTTAGAGGCTTCTGGGTTAGAATTTTGCAAAACGGGCTTCAAAATCGGATTCAGGACGTCAAAAAACATAAAATAGGGCTTTTCGGAAATTTTGACTTTTTGGTCAAAGTCAACGCTGACATCATACTGACTTCAGTAGTCAACGGTCAACTGAGTTGACTCGGACGAGTTGACTCACTAATTTGACTCAAACGAGTTGACTCACTGAGTTGACTCGGTCGGGTTGAGTCAACAGAGGCGGGTCGAGTCGGACTCGGGTAGACGGGTCGGGTCGGACTCGGGCAGATGAGTCGGGTCAGACTCGGGTTTGGGATTGGGCTCAGGCCGGTTCAAGATGGGTTCAGGCCGGTTTGGACTCTGAATGGTTCAGAACAGTCTGAACCCTCAGATCAAAATCAAACCGATCCACTTACCCTAACAGTTTTGGTCACCGAACGACCGCCAGAAAAGTTGCCGGAGACACCAAATATCGCGATTCTGCCGAAAAACAAGAGCTCATTAGCTCCCTAATCTAACCCATAAACCCACGGCATGAAACAAGCCGGAATACTTACCAGATTTAACAAAAACAGAAGGGAGATGGTCAGAAGCGGTGTAGCTTCGATGAGGGCTAAGACGACTACCGTTTAACGATCGGTGATATGGGTTTTACTCACCCAACGACAGTGAGTCTAGATCTGGTGGCCACGTCTTGAACGGACGTCGAGGGCGGCCGGAAACTGAAGAAATCGAATAGTGATGTTTAGGTTTCCCGACGAAGCATTCAAACACGCTTCCACAGCAAACGACGACGGAACACCGTGAGTGGCTGGTGGCCCTGGGTTCGCTGCACGACGACGAGCACACCGGTTGTGGCGGTGCACGTTACGGCGCGACGGTGACAAAGATCTGTGCCGGTGTCGGAGTGGGAAGGTGAGTTTCGGTGAGCTTTTTCTGGAAATTTGGGATATCTCCCTAGATTCGAAAGGTCAAACGGATAGGTGAAAAGGCAGATGGTTTATTAAATTTGCTCCAATAACATTCAAAACTCAACCCCAAATAATATCCTTGGTAAAACATAACAAACATGAGCATTGGGCTTGATTGGTTAAGGCTCAAGCTTGAGTAACTAAGGTCATTGGTTCAATTCCCAAATGACACCAATTCTATTTATTTATTTATTTTTGCTCATTTCATTTTATCTCATTATTCCCTTTTTTTTTTAGTGTTACATAAACTTTAGTCAAAAACTTTTAGTACAATGACTTAAATATGTAATTTACGCTATATATTAATATAATTCATAATATTTGACTTACCATAGTGTGGAAAGCTCCATCATATTAATTTTTATATATTTTTTACGCTTAATTATAGAATAGGTATTTAGTATTTGTCAAAAGAAAACTATAGAATAGGTATTTATATGTCAATAACAAGTTTAGCCGCTGCTCTTTTCGTCCAAAATAATAAAAAGTGCCGTTGTTCTTTACTTTCACTTTTGGTTTAGCCGCGATTGGCAATCATTTGAATGATGGTTGTTGATAGTTGGTGTTCATTATTTATTTTTTTATTATATTTTTAGTTTTTTTTTGAACTTTTCTTTATTTTAATAAGAATCTCTGCTATTGTGGCATGCGTTTTCTCTACCTTTGTGACACGCTTTTTATTGGTTTTTGTGGTTCATTTTATCTGTTTTTTGGCACGGTTTTACCATACTTTAGTGATCGTTTGATTCTCGTATAGTGATTCTCATGGTGCTAGTTTTTTATTTGATTCTGTCAGTGGTCATAGAAAAAATTGATCCTCACTCGTTTGATGATTTGTTAGCCGGTATAATCTGGACTGTGTAGCAGAACAATCTGTCTGATAGTTTGATTCGCTCATCACCCCTTTTTCATCCCATAAAGCGTCTCGTTTGGCTAGAGACAAGGAGATTTATGAAGGTTCTGGGTTTTAATTGTATGTTCATCTCCATGGAAGTATTTATTTATTTTTTGCACATTTGTATGAGATTTTTAGCGGACTAGTCCACTTTTTTCTCTATTTTTTATGCATTGTATTTGTAATATCTTTCATGAGATTTAATAAAATTCATGTCATTGTTAAAAAAAAACTATAAAATAGGTATCTAAATTATACCTTTTTATAATATGTGCCTAAAGTTTTATTTAGTTAATGTTTTAAGGTAATACCCTTAAAAAATTTTACCATCCACTAAAAAATTGACACGTGTCTTTTAATTTAATTTTAAAATAATTTTTTTTAAATCTAAATTTTCCAAAAACCACAAAATAGTCCCAAATTCTTAAAATCCAAACCCCAAAATCTTCAAAATTCACGTCGTTGCCTTCGCCAGTAGCCTCTTCAAACCCCACCACTATCGTCGTTGGAGGCCACCGCCCATCGTCAGTAACCAGCGGGAGGCACATCAATCGACTGTTGAACCATGGGAGCCTTTCGCGTTCATCGTTTAATGTGTGATTGACACGCCTCTCGCCGGTTACCGGCGATGGGTGGTTGGGGGAAATAGACGGTGGCCTCTAGCGACAACGATGATGGAGTTCGATGATGCTATCAGCGGCAGTAATGGCATAAATTTTGGTGATTTGGGGTTTGAATTTTAGGAATTTGGGACTATTTTTTTTTTTGGAAATCTTGAGATATTTTTTATTTTATTTTTTGATTATTTTTTAAAATAAAATACCACGTGTCAATCTATGAATAAGTAATTGTTTTTTATAGAATGACTTTAAAACGAAACAAAATGCAGCGCTGGGCACCTATTTTAGCCATAAAAAAATTCTAACACCTATTACAAAAAAGAGGTATAATTTCTTTTATGGTAAACTACATGAAATGCCACTAAACTTTAACCTTTGTATCGAACATACCATTAAACTATAAAATGATATTACTGTACCACCGAACAATGTGTTCTTGCTATTATTATACCACAGAACTTTGTTTTTTGTTCAATCCAAGCACTCAACCGTAAACTGTAATGGGCTGTTAAATCCAAAACGACATCGTTTTGGTATAGTTGCTTTGATGCCTAAAATAGGCCAAAACGACGTCGTTTGCTAGTAAAAAAATTAAAAAATATTGCATTTGAGGAGAATTGAACCAAGGACCTCTAAGATGAAAGGTTTATACCGAACCACCAAGTCAACTTAAAAACTTGATATAATCCTAACAAAAATAGTATATAAATAATATTGTAGTTGAACTTAGTTTCATTTTGTTGAGTGGATCGTAGAATCGATTTAAGCCAAGATGGGGGTGAATTGGATTTTTAGAAATTTTGGTGGTGGAGTGGAAAATGAAAATTTGCTAGACAAGAGATTTAGAGTGGTTCAAGTTCCAATTGAACTCTACATCCACTACCTTAGCTTAACTAAGGATTTTCCAACAACTCCACTAGTTGATATTGTAACCCCCTTGCCCCGATCTGGCCGACTGACCAGTCCGAGTAGGCTACACGGGGAAAACCGAAGTGAAACCCGTTAAGGTTCCCCCTCGGTTAGCGACCCTAATTAATTTTTTTCTTATATATTTAAACATCTTAACTAAATGCATATTTATTTCTTAAGTGATCACTACAGCGTAAACAAGGCTCCCGAGAAGCCCTACAGCAAACCGGGCCTAAGCCCAAACATTGAGACCCTTTAGAGATGCCAAAAAGCCCATTTTCAGGCATGTGTTTCGAAACAGGTGTTACCCGTTTCGAAACACGGGCTCCAAGTAAAAAGCAAGACACCCGTACCGAAACGCCTCCTCCCCGTTTCGGAACAGGGTCACGATTTTGCCTTGGCGTTTCGAAACTTGTTTCGAAACAGGCATGGACAGTAGCCAAAGTGTTTCGATACTCGTTTTGAAACAGGGGCTCACAGTAGTCAAACCATACCGAAACGCGTTTCGATACGGGGGGCCCTAGAACCACACCCGTTTCGAAACAGCTCAAACCGTTTTGAAACACCTGTTGTCTGCAACTATCTAAAATCAGTTTTAGGCAACTCCAAATGATTCCAAACGCCCTTAACGACTCCAAGAAGCATGTTTAACAAACAATTACACTCTAGAGGCATGCTCCCTATTGCAAACATACATAATTAACAAAAGACATAAGGTAAGACATCCATTCCAAAGACCATTCAAGGCATGCTTAAAACTTAAAAGCCAAATGGCACAAGTCATCGCATATAAGGTTACATGCCAACCAAAAGCAACTTAAAACATCCAAAGGCATAACCATCCCACACAAGCATTCAACAAGACAAAGCATGGTTTACAAATCCAAACAGAACATAAACATCATCAACATCTATGAGTCATACAACGCTCATACAAAACACATAGTAGCCCCATTGCTACACTACTACTTTATTTACTAAGTCATACTTGAGCAACTACAAACTTGGAATGTCCCCTTCGCCTTGCTCCTTGCTAACTCCAAGCTACTGATCTACATTGTCGAAAATGAGAGCGTAAGCTAAAGCTTAGTGAGGATGCTCTAAAAACCAAAACAGCGACAATGCAGGGTGCAAGCATGCAATCCTTAACATCACACACAACATACATAGGCATCTCATAGCAACCTAGCTAGCATTTCAAGAGTCATAAATATGGCATCTTACTTCATATTAAGCTCAACAATATAAATCAAATATCTCAACATCATAACCATAAGAACAAGTACATTGGCCACTATTAGTTTACTCAGATGTGCGGATTTACTCTCAACAACAACATTACCTCGGTGGGATTACACTCATCACCGGACCTTGCATGGGTGGGATTCCACTCATCACCACATGCCCTACGGATGGGATTCCACTCATCATCACGTATAATATAAATAATTTCCGGTGGAATATTACATCACCGTACTCCTCCTTGATGACTCAACGCCATCAAGGCCACGCGCGAATTTGACTCAAACGTGTGCACACTAATCCTAATGATCGATCATTTACACCCGGTAAGTTAATTAGTGCCAATTACCTTTAAACCACTTCACACATTCATCAATTATAGCACATATTCATCACCACACATATCAATGTATACACATACCAATCAATTCCTATTTCACAAGATCAATATAGGCAATGGCATTTAAAGCATCAATAAAATCAAGAAGTTAAACTACCAATTTAACTTCTACCTCGGAATGGCCTACCAAGCTCATTCCAACACTTCCACTACACACACTTGAACCAACTTTAAAACAATTTAAAGTTTTACTCACCACCCTTCCTTAGCAACCCAAGCAAGCAAGTCAAGCCTCTTCAATTTCCCGAATTCGGTCCCGATCCTTCTCTGATGTTTCCTCTTGCTTCTAACCAATCAAAACACAAATATTACTCACCAATTCAATGCTAACTCAGTCACAAACCCAACTCACAAACACATGTCAACGCTTCACAAATTCAAACCCAAACTAACCACAAAACTCACATTTTCGTGCTCCCCAAATACCCAGCTAAAAACCACCTTTTCCAACACCCAAATGACATCTAAAAGCTTCCAAAACACTTCCTAATAACCCTATACCATCAACCCTTCAAACCAACACAAAAACACACCAAAAACTCAACTTTTGACACTTTGAAAAATGCCCCAAAGACCCACTTCGGGATTTTCCCCAAATCCATCCATTTTAAGATATTAAGTGTCTTTAGGTGAGATTAATTCAAAACCCAACTCAACAAATCAAAAACAAATGAAAAACCCATTAAAAATCCAAACTTTCCTTAAACTTTAAAAATGCAAATATTGATAGTTTTGAAATCTAAGACCATGAAAATGATGTGGATGATGAGGATGATGAGGAGAGTTGAGAAATGGGATTACCTTTGAAAAAGCCCTTGATTTGGTAGAGGGATTGAATGGAATAGTGTTTTAGAGGTTTAGGGAGGGTTTGGGGGTTTTCAACGTTAGAATGGGAAAAAGGGAGGAAGACAACTTTTTTTTTGTTCTCTTTTATTCAAAAAGATGGTCTTCCACTTTTCACTTTAATTACAAAAATGCCTCTCTCTTAATTTTTTTAATCTCTTTTAAATTAAAACCAAGGCCAAGTTAAATATAATCGATTTTGATGACTCGAACCAACACACATGCCTAACTCCTAACCCCAAAACACGGGTGTTACAACTCTCTCCTACTTAAGGAATTTCGTCCCTGAAATTACCTGACTGAAAGAGATACGAAAACTGCCTTTCCATATCCTCATTCCTCTCCCAAGTGGCCTCGTCCACCCCTCGACGTTGCCACTGCACTTTCACTAACTCAATCGATCTACCCCGCAACACCTTACTGTCAGAAGCTAGGATCTCAATTGGTTCTTCTTCATAAGTCAAATCCAGATTCAATTCAATCTCTTCTACAGACATAACATGGGATGGGTCTGACCTATACTTACGGAGCATCGAAACATGAAATACATCGTCTATCTTTTCTAGTTCGGATGGCAACCGCAACTGATACGCAACAAGGCCAACCCTCTTCACAATCTCATACGGTCCTATGTACCTCGGACTCAACTTCCCCTTTCGGCCAAATCTCATTACTTTCTTCCACGGAGACACTTTTAAGAACACCTTCTCGCCCACTGAGAACTCAACTTCCTTCCTCTTCAAGTCGGCATAGGACTTCTGCCTATCCGAAGCTGCCTTCAAACGATCGCAAATCAATTTCACCTTGTCGGTTGTCCCCTTAAGCAAATCCGGCATAGGTAACAACTTCTGTCCCACTTCGGCCCAACAAACTGGAGTTCTACACTTCCTACCATACAAGGCCTCATACGGAGCCATCTGGATGCTTGACTGAAAACTATTATTGTAAGCAAAATCAACTAGAGGCAAATGCTTCTCCCATGTACCCTGAAAATCAATGATGCAACAACGCAACATGTCCTCTAAAATCTGTATAACCCTCTCTGACTGACCATCGGTCTGAGAATGATAAGACGTGCTGAAATTCAAACGGGTACCCAAAGCTGTATGCAGACAATCCCAAAATCGAGCTGTAAACCTCGGATCTCTATCGGACACAATAGACTTCGGCACACCATGCAATCTAACAATCTCACCAATGTACAGATCGGCCAATCTATCTAGGGTATAAGTCGTATTGACTGCTAAGAAGTGAGCACACTTCGTGAAACGGTCTACTATAACCCAAAATGAGTTCTTCTTCGTAGGAGTCAAAGGCAAGCCCGAAACAAAATCTATGGTGATATTCTCCCATTTCCATTCCGGAATTCTCAACGGTTGCAACAAACCTGAGGGAACATGATGTTCCGCCTTCACCATCTGACACACCATACACTTACTCACGAAGTCGGCTACATCTCTCTTCAAACCAACCCAAAAGTACTCATTCTTCAAGTCTCGGTACATCTTCGTACTTCCAGGATGCATAGCGAACGGAATACTGTGCGCTTCAGTCAAGATCGTAAGTCTCAAGTCACTGTCTTCTGGCACAACTATCTATTTTTGAAACACAAGATCACATCGGTACTGAAACTGTAATCTGAAGATCTACCCTCGGCTATGTCTTACACGTGAGGTGCCAAGGATCTATCTAAGAGCTTGTAGAACTAATGTTTTGATATAATAATTGAAAAATGTTTTGGACTAATTTGAAAAGAATTTAAAACTTGTTTTTAAGTCCAAACAACTTGAAATTATGTTTGAGGTATTTTAAGAGGTTTTTGACAAAGATTTTTCATGTTTTTAATAGCCAAACCTGACTTTTCACGTCACCAGTATCGATACGGTTGTACCAGTATCGATACCATTTTGCCTCAGTTTGGCCACTGTCAAAACCCGTATCGATACAGCAAACCCTGGTATCGATACGGAGGGGGTCGTTTCCATACGCCACGTCAGCGTACCGATCCTAGTTTAACTACCCCAACGGCTATTTTCCCAACGGCCATTTAAATGTCAAAGGGTACCGATACGCCCTCAAGCGTATCGATACGCCCATGCAGGCAAGAGCCCAACGGCTAGTTCCTATGAAGGCCGTATCGATACCGTTCCACGTGTATCGATACCGTTAGCTGCAGAACAGCATTTATGAAGGGAAATTAAGTCCTCAACGGCTCCAATTCATCCCCAACGGCTAGTAACGGCTACAAACTCATTTGGGAGTATAAAAGGGACCTCCAAGCATCAAGAGAAGACTAATGCTCATATTGTCAAACATCAAATGATCAAGAAATTGTCTTAGTGCTTTATTTGTCAATTCTTGTATAGACAAACACTAGTGAGCCAAAATTGTTAAATTTGCTCAAGTGTTTTAGGATTTGGGTAAGAGCTTAATTGTGCAAACAAACACCTATTAGAGGGTTTAAGTTTGCTTTGTTTATCTCTTTGTAAAAGAGGGTTTTGATCAAGGCTTTGGGTAGAAGCTTGATCGGTTGTAAGGGTTTCCTCCTAATCCTAGAAAAGGGGATGAATCAATAGTGGATTGATTGTGAAATCCTTAGTAGGAAGCTAAGGTAGTGGATGTAGACCTTGGTTAGAAGGTTGAACCACTATAAATCATTGTGTCTTTATTCTTTCTAGCTTCCTTAACCCTTCAACCTAAAAATCCACCTCTTCACCTCTTGGTGAGCATAATTGGTTGATCGAATCGAGCACCACACAACTCAACAATTGGTATCAGAGCTTGGCTCAATCGAAGGGGATTCACATCCTATTGAGAAGATCCGGCAAGCTCAATCACTAGTTCATCAACCGGCTCAAATGGCGCAATCCATAGACAAACCGCCTTTCTTCGACGGAAACCACTATGCCCATTGGAAGATAAAGATGAAATTCTTCTTTAAGTCAAGAGATTACAAGCTATGGGACATAGTTGAAGATGGTCCGTTCGTGCCTCAAGGAAGCAAAGCGGAATGGAGTGCCGACGATCGCAAGAAGATGGAGCTAAATTGCAAAGCCTTGCACATGCTCTTTTGTGCCTTTGGTCCAACCATCTATGAGAAGATGTCTTCTTGTGAGAGTGCCAAAGAGGTATGGGACAAGCTTGAAGTCACATACGAGGGGACAAATGAAGTCAAGGAGACCAAGATTGGGCTCCTAACCTTAGAGTATGAGAAGTTCAAGATGGATCCGGAAGAGAACATCGAGACGATGTTCGATAGATTCTCCACCATCACCAATGGTCTCAAAGGGTATGGAGAAGCCATTTCGGAAGAAAAGCTTGTCCGAAAGCTCATCTACTCACTTCCCGAGTCTTGGGACTCAAAGAGGACCGCCATCATCGAAGCTAAAAATTTGAAGACTTTGAAGCTTGATGAACTCTTGGGGTCTCTTCTCACTCATCAAATCATGAAGAAGAACAAGGAAGAGGAGAAGAAAAGGGAAGAAATTAGAGCTATGGGAGAGAAGAAGATCAAAGGGCTTGGCATCAATGCAAGTGCCATGGCTCTCAAGTCCTCCACTTGCCATCACGTAGACTCTAGTGAGGAGGATAGTGAAGATGAAGAGATGGCATATCTCTTCAACAAGTTCGCCCGGTTCATGAAGAGCAAAATGGAAAAATCCAAGCTTGAATCGGTGAAGAAGATGAAGGATTCCCATAAATCCAAAATGAAGGGATCGTCTTCAAAACAAGCATACGTGGCCACATGGAGTGATGAAGACTCCACCGATGATGAAGTAGCCCACCTATGCTTGATGGCCCTCAATGAGGGGGAGGTAACTTCTAACTCATCTATTTCAAATTCTTATACATTTGATGAGTTACAAGATGCCTATGATGATTTGCTTTTGGAATTCAAGGCATCATTTTCTAAAAACAAAAAGTTGATTTCAAAAATAAAAATTGAAAATGATTTGCTTTCCAAAACAAATCTTGAACTTGAAGCAAAGTTGAAAGATTTTGAACAAAAATGTTTTGATTTACAAAATTTTCTTCTTAAAGTTCAAAAAGAAAAAGATTTGATTTCCAAAGAGCTTGAAGAGAAAAACAATTTTGGAAAATCAAATTTTTATGTTAGACAATCTAGTGCCCCTAGATTTATTAAAGGAAAATGTTTTAGAAGTGTTTGGGTCCCAAAAGGACTAACCACTTCAATTAAAAAGGATGACATTGAAAAATGGATTCCTAAGGGGTCAAAAATTTGTGCTTCTAACGTTCATGGATCCAAAGCAATTTGGATACCAAAAATTACTTGATTGTCTATTGCTAGGTGTGATGGAGATGTTCAACAAGTCAAACATTGAGGGGGGGCTCCATTCACACAAGAAAGAACACTTGAAGAAGGAAGGCTTCACATCCTCCCTTGGGTTCAAGTGTTGGTAAAATCTAGTTGTTTTAGCTTTTATTTGTTTTATTTTTATTTCATTCAACTAGATGATCATATATCATGGACTAACATGTTTGATGATGCTTTGAGTAAGGGGAGCCAATTTTAAACCAAATGTTTTTCAAGTGTGTCAAATTTTTTGCCTCCAAATGTTATCTTGAGCCAAATGTCATTTTAAATTCTTTTTGATATAACAAAAAGGGGGAGAAATGGTTTTGAAAAATTGGATTTTCAAATGAATAAGGGGGAGCTTTAATTGATTTCATATCTTTAATCTCTTATTCACTTTTGTAAAGTTAAAGGGGGAGAACCCAAACAATTTTTCAAGTTAGTTTTATTATATCAAAAAGGGGGAGATTGTAGAACTAATGTTTTGATATAATAATTGAAAAATGTTTTGGACTAATTTGAAAAGAATTTAAAACTTGTTTTTAAGTCCAAACAACTTGAAATTATGTTTGAGGTATTTTAAGAGGTTTTTGACAAAGATTTTTCATGTTTTTAATAGCCAAACCTGACTTTTCACGTCACCAGTATCGATACGGTTGTACCAGTATCGATACCATTTTGCCTCAGTTTGGCCACTGTCAAAACCCGTATCGATACAGCAAACCCTGGTATCGATACGGAGGGGGTCGTTTCCATACGCCACGTCAGCGTACCGATCCTAGTTTAACTACCCCCAACGGCTATTTTCCCAACGGCCATTTAAATGTCAAAGGGTACCGATACGCCCTCAAGCGTATCGATACGCCCATGCAGGCAAGAGCCCAACGGCTAGTTCCTATGAAGGCCGTATCGATACCGTTCCACGTGTATCGATACCGTTAGCTGCAGAACAGCATTTATGAAGGGAAATTAAGTCCTCAACGGCTCCAATTCATCCCCAACGGCTAGTAACGGCTACAAACTCATTTGGGAGTATAAAAGGGACCTCCAAGCATCAAGAGAAGACTAATGCTCATATTGTCAAACATCAAATGATCAAGAAATTGTCTTAGTGCTTTATTTGTCAATTCTTGTATAGACAAACACTAGTGAGCCAAAATTGTTAAATTTGCTCAAGTGTTTTAGGATTTGGGTAAGAGCTTAATTGTGCAAACAAACACCTATTAGAGGGTTTAAGTTTGCTTTGTTTATCTCTTTGTAAAAGAGGGTTTTGATCAAGGCTTTGGGTAGAAGCTTGATCGGTTGTAAGGGTTTCCTCCTAATCCTAGAAAAGGGGATGAATCAATAGTGGATTGATTGTGAAATCCTTAGTAGGAAGCTAAGGTAGTGGATGTAGACCTTGGTTAGAAGGTTGAACCACTATAAATCATTGTGTCTTTATTCTTTCTAGCTTCCTTAACCCTTCCACCTAAAAATCCACCTCTCCACCTTTTGGTGAGCATAATTGGTTGATCGAATCGAGCACCACACAACTCAACAGAGCTGCTTCTCCCTAATCAACTGACCTAGAGTTGGTCTAATCTGAAGCTCGGCTACCAAGCCACCATCTCCGGACAAGCTCAATCTAGCAAACATGGCCCTTAAATATACAGCTACCTTTCTACTCAAGGCATCGGCCACTACATTGGCCTTACCCGGATGGTACTCAATCGTAAGATCATAGTCTTTTAGCAACTCTAACCATCTACGCTGTCTGAGATTCAAATCTCGCTGAGTCATGATGTACTTCAAACTCGTGTGATCTGTGTACACTGTGCACTTCTCACCGTACAAATAATGTCTCCAAATCTTCAGAGCAAACACAACTGCAGCTAACTCTATGTCATGGGTCGGATAGTTACGCTCGTGAGTCTTCAACTGTCTTGAGGCATAAGCCACAACTCTCTTGTCTTGCATGAGAACACAACCTAGGCCTACATAGGAAGCATCATTGTAAACTACATAGTCTTTCCCTGAATCTGGCTGAATCAAGATTGGTGCTTGGGTCAAAGCTTCTTTCAACTTCCCAAAGGCTCTCTGTCTTGCATCTGACCACTCAAACTGAACACTCTTCTGAAGTAACTGTGTCAAGGGAGCGGCCAACTTCGAGAAACCTTCTACAAATCTTCTATAATATCCAGCTAAGCCTAGAAAGCTATGAACTTCTGTTACTGACTTCGGTTGCTTCCACTCAACAATAGCTTCTATTTTCTTCGGATCCACTCTAATACCATCGGCTGACACTACGTGCCCTAGGAAGACTATTTCTCGAATCCATAACTCACACTTGCTCAACTTCGCATACAACTGATTTTCTAACAAAGTCTTCAAAACTAGTCTCAAGTGTCGGTCATGGTCTTCCTCGGTACGCGAATACACCAAGATGTCATCTATGAAGACAACCACAAACTGATCTAGGTACTGATGGAAGATCCTATTCATCATATCCATGAAAGCAGCCGGTGCGTTAGTCAACCCAAAAGGCATGACCAAAAACTCATAGTGACCATATCTAGTCCTAAAGGCCGTCTTCGGTACATCAACTTCTCTTACCTTCAGCTGGTAATAACCGGATCTCAAGTCGATCTTCGAAAAGACTGATGCCCCTCTCAACTGGTCAAACAAATCATCAATTCTCGGCAACGGATATTTATTCTTCACTATTAACTGATTCAATTGTCTGTAATCTATACACATTCTCATGCTCCCATCTTTCTTCTTTACAAACAAAACTGGAGCGCCCCAAGGTGAAGAACTAGGTCGGATGAAGCCTCTGTCTGTCAACTCTTGCAACTGAGTCTTCAACTCTTTCAGTTCTTTCGGTGCCATACGATATGGAGCAATCGAAACAAGAGCTGAATCTGAATAAGTCTCTATAGCAAACTCTACCTCTCTATCAGGTGGTAAACCCGACAATTCTTCCGGAACACACTAGGAAAGTCACACACTGTCCGGATGTCTTGAGGTCTAACCTCAATCATGTTTGGGTTCATCACATAAGCCAAATATGCTTCGCAGCCCAACTCAACTAACCTCTTAGCCTCTAGAACTGAAACTACATTCGATAAGAACTTCACGTTCTCACCTACTACCACTATCTCATAATCATCCGAGAGTTTCAAGGAAATTCTCTTAGTTTCAAAGTCTATCCTAGCTCTATGCTCAGTGAGCCAATCCATACCCAGAATCACATCAAAGCCATAAAATGGTAGTTCCATCATATCCACTGGAAACACATGTCCCTGAACCATCAACGGACACCTTCTGTACATCTTTCTAACTACTACCGTATCCCCGAAGGAACTAGTAACACTAACTCCTACCTCTAATATTTCACAAGGCAATTTCAACAACTTTGCATGTTCACTCAGAATATAGGAATGTGTAGACCCAGAGTCAATCAAAGAAAGCAAACCCAAAGACTGTATCGAGAAGTTACCTGCAATCACATCTGTGTCATGTTGATCCCTGCGCTGAGCGTAAACTCTGGCATGGCCTCCGCCCTCTGGCTGTACTGCAACTACATGTGCTAAGTTTCTCTGGCCATCATTCCTCGGCTGGAAGTTACCTCTACCGCGCTCGTGGCCTCTCTGAAAGTCATTGGCTCTAGTAGGAGCCTGAACTGGTGCCTGCCCCACCTGATGTGGACAGTCACGCCTGATATGGTCCCTAGCTCCACAGCCCCAACACGAGTGGAAATTTCCCCAACACTCACCGGTGTGGTTCCTCCCGTAACTAGCACACGTGGGGAACCTCCCACCAGCCCTCTGGCCCTGATGGCCCCTACCGTGGTTACCTCCACCACGTCTATGGTCATAGTGATGTCTATTGTCCCGATGCCTATTGGTATCACCTCTATCAAAGTCACTAGATCTCTTACCAGAACTAGAACCACCAGATCGTTTGGTCAAGCCCAAACTGTGCTCCAAATCTTTGGCCCTAGCGACCAAGACATCAAATTCTGTGTAGTTAGAAGCCAAAGTGTACCTCTTGATCTCTTCATTCAGCCCATAGCGGAAACGGTTACAACGTTCCACTTCAGTAGGAACAAGCTCAGACGCATACTGACTCAGCCTGATAAATCTGATCTCATAGTCTGTCACAGTCATACTCCCCTGAAGTAAAGCCATAAATTCTCTCTTCTTCTCATCGAGATATCGAGGACCCAAATATTTCTTACGGAAAGTTGACTCGAAAAACTCCCAAGTGATCTCGGCCTCTTCCATACATGTAGTGATGGTGACCCACCAAGTGTAGGCATCACCCTGAAGCAGAGATACTACACACCCTAGCTTGCGTTCCCCGGTACACCCCATCTGTGCCAGAATACGGATGGTCTTCTCAAACCACATCTCAGATCTCTTGGGTGTCGACCCTCTGAACTCTTCACCTCCCAAACTGCGGAGTCTCTCTAATGGTAAACCAGTACCCTCTCTCTGGGGTTGTGCCACTTCCTGACCCCCAGCCACAGCAGCCTGAAAAGCCCCGGCTATCGCCTGAACTAAGGGAGCTAAATCTATTCTGGCCGGTCCTTGGCCCACTTGAGGTCCTACGCCCTCGGCTCCCGCCTCACCTCCCGCTGGGTGAGGAGGAGAAGGAGGAGGTTGAGGAGCATGCGCCCCACCAATTTGCTCAACTCCCGGAGCTTGTGCCCGTGGTTCCGGCTGAACCATCCTAGGCCTCCCTCGTGGTCTCATGATACAGCTAGCAAGATAATAACTACAACAACAAACATATAAGGATTAAGTTAGCAAAGGCAAGGGTCCAACTGTGCTCAAGTACTTTCCTTTACAAAACCTTTTTAAATTAAGTAATAGTAGCAATGGGTACTCGACACTACATCAAACGCAACAATCATGCTTCCAAACACCATATAAACAATCAAACAACAAGAATTCATGGCAAAGCATACACCGAAACACATCAATTGCTTAACACATCAAGCTTACCTCACTTACCTGCCCGAGGTCTCGGTAACCTCAAGCTCTGATACCAACAAATGTAACCCCCTCGCCCATGTCTGGCCGACTGACCGGTCCGAGTAGGCTACACGGGGAAAACTAAAGCGAAACCCGTTAAGGTTCCCCCTCGGTTAGCGACCCTAATTAATTTTTTTCTTATATATTTAAACATCTTAACTAAATGCATATTTATTTCTTAAGTGATCACTACAGCAGAAACAAGGCTCCCGAGAAGCCCTACAGCAAACCGGGCCTAAGCCCAAACATTGAGACCCTTTAGAGATGCCAAAAAGCACATTTTCAGGCATGTGTTTCGAAACAGTTTTACCCGTTTCGAAACACGGGCTCCAGGTAAAAAGTAAGACACCCGTAACGAAACGCCTCCTCCCTGTTTCGAAACAGGGTCACGATTTTGCCTTGGCGTTTCGAAACTTGTTTCGAAACAGACATGGACAGTAGCCAAAGTGTTTCGATACTCGTTTCGAAACAGGGGCTCACAGTAGCCAAACCGTACCGAAACGCGTTTCGGTACGGGGGCCCCTAGAACCACACCCGTTTCGAAACAGCTCAAACCGTTTCGAAACACCTGCTGTCTACTGTAATCACTAATTTTGTCCGGGGTGTCAAAACCCGTTTTCTTTTCTTTTTTAGTAATGGGCTTTGATATTTATATATGTTGTTATGGCAAAAGATTAAAAAACTGAGAAAAAAAGGAAAAATGAAAGAATAAAAAAAAACAGTATATATACTATATATAAATACTATTGAAACATCTATTGTCATTATTATTACTAAGTTATTATAATACTTGTGTTATACTATCATCATTAGTATTTATTATTAATACCGTTATTAATATTATCTACTATTATAATTACTATTATTCTATCCTTAATAATTTCTTTTCATCATTATTTATACCATATATTATTATTAGTATTACTTATTACATTATTATTATTACCTATTATAACTATTCTATTTATCATTATCATTATTATTTTGATATTTGGTTATCTTATTATTATATATTAATGTTGCCATTCGTATTATATTTACTATTATTCCTAATATGATTATCATTGAAATAAATCTGAAAGCACAATATATATATATATATATAATAAATAATATAAATAATCCTTAACATTAATAATAAAGCCCAGTAGTTTATTTATTCAAGAGTCAATAAATATAAGTCTGCCCAAAAAATATTATACATGGCCCACTCGGCCCAAATAATTAAAATAAGCCTTAAGCCCTAATCTGATAGAAACCCTAACACCCCTAATGTTTTGTGCAGCCGCCACCCCTCCCCACCGTTAGATCTCGGATCCAGATCTAACGGTCCAGATCGATCAAGGAAGCAAAAAACCCTAGAGGCCTCCGCTGTAGCCCTTGCGCCGCACCCCTCAGGACCCTTGGATCGGGAAAGCATCGGATGGCTGAGATTGAGCCGGAGAAGGTTCCAGAGACCCCAACGTGCCCACGCGCGGCGATTCGACTCTCACACGCGCGTGTGCATCACACGCCCGAGTCTCTCTAGATCCCAATCGGTGGCACGGAGAACTCCACGTCGATCGGCCAGCTCTCCATGGTCCCATCTCCTCCTTACGGGTCACATGCAACGGAAAACAACAAATATCAGAGCCAAAATCGCAACCGAAATCAGAGAAAAATTAGAAACACAAATGGCAGAGGCAATCAAAGTCAGAAATCATACAAATCACCAGCAATCAACAGCATTTCCAGCAATAACATGTATTTAGAAAAAGGAAAATTGATGATTTTCGGGGCTATAAAAAGCCGAAGAAAAATGCAATGTAAGGGGGTCTTTTCGGGAGGATTTCTTAGAGAGAAAAAGTTGTAATAGGAGGATACCATTCGGAAATTACAGAGAGAGATCAGAGAGAGTTTTTTTTAAGAGTGAGCATTCGAGAGAGTTTGTAATCAACAGAAATCAATACAAGCCACGTTTCAAAGGTATATCAGCTTTGTTTTTTTTCTTTTCGTTTCGAATCTGAAAGTAATAAAAAAACAGTGAGGGTTCTTTTTACCTTCGGCGTCAATCTTCTTCATCCGTCCGCCTTTGCTTGCCGGTGACAAACCCTTCGACCTCCTTGAGGCCGTCTGTGGTGAATCGGAAAAAGTCAGATTCGAATAGGGTTTTGGGTTTCAAAGGTTTTAAAAGGGAAAAGGTTTTCTTGTTTTAGTTTTGGAAGAAAAAAGAAAGTTTTTTAGGGTTCCGGCGCCGGCAACGGCGACCGGAACCCCTTTGCGACGCCGGAGCAAATAGAGCAAAAGGGGGGAGCTCTCCCGATTTAGGGTTTTGAAAATGATAAAAGGGGCCAAGTTGGTTTTTTAGTTTGTATTTATAACGTTTTTTATTTTTAATTTTGGTTTAAACACGTATAAGTCCCTCCGCGTCGGCATATTCGCGCGAGAGGGCTTCCGCTTTTCAAAACCCTTCCCGCAGTCCTTCCATTTTTTCGGGAGTTTTTAATTTGGTCCCCAACGTGGTTTTAATCGGTTTCCGAAGGGGAACATTCCCATTCTGGTCCCTGTGGCTTTTCGTCTTCTTTTATTTTGGTCCCATTACGCATTTTAATCAATGGGTTAATTACTGTTGCGGTCCCTTTCTGTTTGCATTTTACTTACCTTGCATTTTATTTATATTGCATGTCATCTTTGTTATGTTATTATTCATGCCCATATTCATGCCTTTTTACTATGTGTTTGCACCGAATATATGTCGTTTTGCATGATGTTATGTTCATTTAATATGTATGTAATGTTTTTTTAATAACTGCACATGTTATATTTTCATGATGATTCGAGTATATTTTTTGCAACATGCATTTATGATGTCATTTCATGAGACTTTTAGCATTTTAATTCGTGTATTAATTAACCTTAATTCTAAAACGGAGATACCTATTAATTCGCGTATTCGAGTCGACACGCCTAGCTTATTGGATGTCCCCCGAATATTCGGATTAATTCGAATCGTCTAAAGGTAAACCCGTAATTAAAACGGACAAGACCATGGCACCATATTTTATCTGCTTGCACCATGCATAAAGGTGACGTACGGGATCCGAACCCTAAACTAACATGGCAGTCAGTCTTATGTGATGTCGGTTTAGTTTTTGGTTCGGTGTATCGTCATCCTTTTTAATTAAATGTTTAATTAATTCGAAACTACCAATTTGGATAAAGCTCGTATAATTAAAGTCCAGTTTTCAATTAAGAACCCCTAATTAAAGTCTTTTTAAATTTCAGATAATTTCCATCAACTAAAAAGCAACAATTGTTTTGGTACCGATTTCCGGGCGTGATGGGGGTGCTAACCCTTCCCCACACGTAACCAACTCCCGAACCCTTTCAAAAGAATCTCTGGTTTTGTTTCTACGGTGTCTGGCCTACCATAGTGGCCGGTGGTGACTCCAACCGAGAAAAAAGATTTTTTTAAAAGGTTTTTGCCCGAAACCCGAATCGAATTAATTTTAAAATTCCTCTTTTTTTAAATAAAATATTTTTCAAAGTAGTGGGGACTCAAAAAAATCCCCGTTACAGTATGGCGACTCTGCTGGGGACAAATTTTGTTTTTCAAAACAAAAAAAGAGTTAAGCCAAAGAAACACTTGTTGCTTTTAATGATGGAAATTTTTGAAATTTAATTTGACTTTAGCGAGATGGTTCTTCCTCGAAAATAGAACTTGAATTATACGAGCTTCGATAATTGGTGGTCTTGAATTAATTTTTCATTTAATTTCAAAGGAATCACCGACATGTATTGCATCACGCATTAGGCTCTATACCCGAGCTTCGTCCCTTAAGTGGGAGTGAAACGCCCATACCCAGGTGAGTCTCCCTCCACGGGTCGATAATGCACTTCCGGAATCCACGCCTTTGACATGTGAGCAGCGCTCCACGTCATTAGGTCGTACTTTCCCCCGAACCGAAACCAATTCGCAAGCTTGTAATGGGCCAGAATTGGGGCTTTTGTCACCTTAGTAGGTGATAAAATAGGTTCGAGTACCCTTGTTAGAACCGAACCACATGTGTGAGAATTTAAGAAGCCTACCCGATTAGAGCCATGCGGTTAACCGTAGAATTAAAATTCATGCTATTAGGTCTTGCATTGTTAATTTGCTTTGATGTGTTTCCTTTTGCTTGTTTTATTCAGTATTCATTATTGGTGTTACTAACCCAGTTGCCTTTTTGTCTTGTTTTAATTATTTTTGCATACTCATCGCATTTTCATATGAAGTGTTGATTCGAGAACAGTCCAAAGTTGAAAACTTTCACAATGGGAGAAAGAGTCCATAGCAACGGAGTTTTCGGGACCCTAATTTGAAGGAAAGAGACGAGAAAAAAAAAGAAAAAAATCGTAACCTGTGTATCTATTTTCTTACCTCGTTGTAACAAGATTTGATCTCCGTTATGGAAAGTTGTTTAATGAGGATGTTCGTCGAATCAACATTTCCTTGCATTCGATTTCGTGTTTTTTAATTTGTTGCCTTCAATCATTTGTTTCTGTTTTGCATACGACATTTCATGCATTACATCATTAAATCATGAGATTGATTGTTCGGGGTCATGGCAGCATTCGTGACTACCGAAGATTTCGCACCCACACTTTACTCGCCATCAAAGAAGGCAAATGGAGGAAAATTTTGCTAAGTTAGAAGCCGACTTGAGAATGGTCCAAATGGGGCATATTATGGCCATGAATCCTTTTGTGAGTACCATCAGACTGTGTGGCACGAGATTCAGAGTTGTCCGGAATTTAAGCAGTTGGTCCAGGAATTAATGGACAATAAGGAGGTTGAGTTCCTCGAAGAAGCTTAAGGGGTGGAATGGATGGTCAGCTCAGCAGTATTTAAGAGTTTTAGTGCATCCAAGACCGTTTATCTTCATTTCATTGCATTTTAGTCTTTTCTGTGAAGTGATGTGTAGAATCCACTTTACCCTTTGCCCGAAGGTAGCAAAGATCTTTTTGTAAAGGCAATAGATTGCATGTTTTTGAATTTCAATAAAAGGATGCATTGTGTTTGTGTTACAATTGTCTTTTCATTTTGTGTGTATATATTTGTCTATTGAGTCCCCGTATATCAATTGCACAAGGGACATTGACCTTGACCCCAAAGGTTGACTTCGAGCCGCCTTTGTCTAGTGGAAATCGAAAGCTTTGAAGATGATGAATATGTGGCTTACACTCCGAGTTAATTTGGTCATCTAATTAAGTACACATAGAATTAGGGCCATCGAGAGAATAACCGGAAATCTTCCGCACTAAAAGAAGAAAAAGAAAAAAAAGAAAGAGGACTAAAGAAAAAGAAAAAAGAGAAAAAGGAAAAGAGAAAGAGAAAGAGAAAGAGAAAGAAGAAAGAATAAGAATAGAAAAAAGAAGGAAAAAAGAAGAAGAACAAAAAAAGAGAAAAAAGAGAGAAGATAATAAAAGCGTAACAAAAGCACTCCAATGTTCGAAGCCTGGTAATAGGCATCTTCGGATACGAGTGTGGAATTTTTGGGGCACTCCGCTGTAGCAAAAGACCAATAAGGTTGATATGCACCATTCACCTTAGCTACATGAGTGATGGTAATATTTTCAAATCATGACCATGCCGAGTAGCTCGGGGTTTTGTTGTTTGCTCCATCATTTATTTCGAGCCAAAGGAATGTGATGAGTTGACTTCCCCAAAATTATAAAGAAATGATAAAGGCGAAGCCTACAGAAGATAAGCCTAAATGATTAAAAGACTGAAATAACTAGGAGAGTATGTCACATTTTCAGACATCAGCTCAGCTCTCGAGGTCTCCTAGACACATGATGCTTGAGGCAATCATTGGTAAGCCATAACAGTGTCGTTCGTGCACTTGATATTCGGGGTATTTAATCTGGCTTGATATATCCATGCTTTGAAGAGAAAGTATAGTTTTTGAAAACGCATCTCATTTTGAAATTAAAAAGATGCAATCTAAATCTTTTGTGAACACAATAAATTATTTCCATTGCTTCGGGGATAAAGCTTAGAATGCAATGCCATGAATACAAATGACAGCCTGTCAGTGGCTGTGATAAGGATTGTAATAATTTCCTACATGCTATAGTTCAGGGACTTGAAGCAATTTTTTGTCGAAATGCTTCGATTTCTTCAGAAGATGAGAAGAGACCTTATTGAACTCAAGAGAAAAGTTCAAGGGCTTGGGGCATGTGTTTCCCCTAATGTTGAGAAAAAAGGAAAAGCCGTCTTGTATTGTAAAGGCGAAGAGAATAGTTGAGCACCCAGTTTGAGTAGGGGGCAATGTTTTGTTATATCCTGTCTGACCAGTGAAAGTCAGCAGTTATCTTTCGAGAAGAGATCAAGATATTGAGAAGAAGAAGAGACAAGAAGAAGGTCAAGATGGACCAACTGAAAGAGTGAAAGCGTCCGAGCAATTTTGATGTCATAATTCATGCATCACTTGTAGTTAGACATCCCTAGGATTAGGGGCATGCTAACTCACATCATCATATATTTTTTACCTACTTTCGACAGGTATTTTAAAGCTTTCCCCGTAAAAGGAAATCTGCCTATCCGTTCGGGCTTTCAGAGAATGGAACTCGCCTATCTGTTCAGGCTTTCGGAGAATGGAATCTGCCTATCTGTTCGGGCTTTCGGAGAATGGAATCCGCCTATCTGTTCGGGCTTTCGGAGAATGGAACCTGCCTATCTGTTCGGGCTTATGGAGAATGGAACTCGCATATCTGTTCGGGCTTTCGGAGAATGGAATCTGCCTATCTGTTCGGGCTTTCAGAGAATGGAACTCGCCTATCTGTTCGGGCTTTCGGAGAATGGAACCCGCCTATCTGTTTGGGCTATTGGAGAATAGAACCCGCCTATCTGTTCGGGCTTTCGGAGAATAGAACTCGCCTATCCGTTCGGGCACTTCGAGAATGGAGTTTCTGCTAATTATCTGTTTGATCGGACCTCGAAGGGTTGAAGAGTGTTGAAATGAGAAAAACAGCTTCAGGCCTCCGCGACCGTTGCATTTTCCCGTACCGACTTCCGAACCGCCAGTAGTTCAAGTGCATGGTGACTTGGAATCCAAACAGGGAAGTCGGACAAAATTTGTGCTTATGGTCTTTGCTTTATCCTTGTTCTACAAGTATAAGCAAAGGGGGGCAACTGTAATCACTAATTTTGTCTGGGGTGTCAAAACCCGTTTTCTTTTCTTTTTTAGTAATGGGCTTTGATATTTATATATGTTGTTATGGCAAAAGATTAAAAAACTGAGAAAAAAAGGAAAAATGAAAGAATCCAAAAAAACAGTATATATACATATATATAAATACTATTGGAACATCTATTGTCATTGTTATTACTAAGTTATTATGATACTTGTGTTATACTATCATCATTAGTATTTATTATTAATATCGTTATTATTATTATCTACTATTATAATTACTATTATTCTATCCTTATTAATTTCTTATCATCATTATTTATACCATATATTATTATTAGTATTACTTATTACATTATTATTATTACCTATTATCACTATTCTATTTATCATTATCATTATTATTTTGATATTTGGTTATCTTATTATTATATGTTAATGTTGCCATTCGTATTATATTTACTATTATTCCTAATATGATTATCATTGAAATAAATCTGAAAGCACAATATATATATATATATATATATAATAAATAATATAAATAATCCTTAACATAAATAATAAAGCCCAGTAGTTTATTTATTCAAGAGTCAATAAATATAAGTCTGCCCAAAAAATATTATACATGGCCCACTCGGCCCAAATAATTAAAATAAGCCCTAAGCCCTAATCTGATAGAAACCCCAACACCCCTTATGTTTTGTGCAGCCACCACCCCTCCCCACCGTTAGATCTGGGATCCAGATCTAACGGTCCAGATCGATCAAGGAAGTAAAAAACCCTAGAGGCCTTCGCTGTAGCCCTTGCGCCGCACCCCTCAGGACCCTTGGATCGGGAAAGTATCGGATGGCTTAGATTGAGCCGGAGAAGGTTCCAGAGACCCCAACGCGCCCACGCGCGGCGATTCGACTCTCACACGCGCGCGTGCATCACACGCCCGAGTCTCTCCAGATCCCAATCGGTGGCACGGAGCACTCCACGTCGATCGGCCAGCTCTCCATGGTCGGCCATCTCCTCCTCACGGGTCACATGCAATGGAAAAAAACAAATATCAGAGCCAAAATCGCAACCGAAATCAGAGAAAAATCAGAAACACGAATGGCAGAGGCAATCAAAGTCAGAAATCATACAAATCACCAGCAATAAACAGCATTTCCAGCAATAACATGTATTTAGAAAAAGGAAAATTGATGATTTTCGGGGCTATAAAAAGCCGAAGCAAAATGCAATGTAAGGGGGTCTTTTCGGGAGGATTTCTTAGAGAGAAAAAGTTGTAATAGGAGGATACCATTCGAAAATTACAGAGAGAGATCAGAGAGAGTTTTTTTTAAGAGTGAGCATTCGAGAGAGTTTGTAATCAACAGAAATCAATACAAGCCACGTTTCAAAGGTATATCAGCTTTGTTTTTTTCTTTTTGTTTCGAATCTGAAAGTAATAAAAAATAGTGAGGGTTCTTTTTACCTTCGGCGTCAATCTTCTTCGTCCGTCCGCCTTTGCTTGCCGGTGACAAACCCTTCGACCTCCTTGAGGCCGTCTGTGGTGAATCGAAAAAAGTCAGATTCGAATAGGGTTTTGGGTTTCAAAGGTTTTAAAAGGGAAAAGGTTTTCTTGTTTTAGTTTCAAAAGAAAAAAAAAGTTTTTTAGGGTTTTGGCGCCGGCAACGGCGACCGGAACCCCTTTGGGGCACCGGAGCAAACAGAGCAAAAGGGGGGAGCTCTCCCGATTTAGGGTTTTGAAAATGATAAAAGGGGCCAAGTTGGTTTTTTAGTTCGTATTCATAACGTTTTTTATTTTTAATTTTGGTTTAAACACGTATAAGTCCCTCCGCGTCAGCATATTCGCGCGAGAGGGGCTTCCGCTTTTCAAAACCCTTCCCGCAGTCCTTCAAGTTTTTCGGGCGTTTTTAATTTGGTCCCCAATGTGGTTTTAATCGGTTTCCGAAGGGGAAAATTCCCATTCTGGTCCCTGTGGCTTTTCGTCTTCTTTTATTTTGGTCCCATTAATCATTTTAATCAATGGGTTAATTACTGTTGCGGTCCCTGTCTGTTTGCATTTTACTTACCTTGCATTTTATTTATATTGCATGTCATCTTTGTTATGTTATTATCCATGCACATATTCATGCCTTTTTACTATGTGTTTGCACCGAATATATGTCGTTTTGCATGATGTTATGTTCATTTAATATGTATGTAATGTTTTTTTAATATCTGCACATGTTGTCTTTTCATGATGATTCGAGTATATTTTTTGCAACATGCATTTATGATGTCATTTCATGAGACTTTTAGCATTTTAATTCGTGTATTAATTAACCTTAATTCTAAAACGGAGATACCTATTAATTCGCGTATTCGAGTCGACACGCCTAGCTTATTGGATGTCCCCCGAATATTCGGATTAATTCGAATCGTCTAAAGGTAAACCCGTAATTAAAACGGACAAGACCATGGCACCATATTTTATCTGCTTGCACCGTGCATAAAGGTGACGTACGGGATCCGAACCCTAAACTAACACGGCAATAAGTCTTATGTGATGTCGGTTTAGTTTTTGGTTCGGTGTATCGTCATCCTTTTTAATTAAATGTTTAATTAATTCGAAACTACCAATTTGGATAAAGCTCGTATAATTAAAGTCCAGTTTTCAATTAAGAACCCCTAATTAAAGTCTTTTTAAATTTCAGATAATTTCCATCAACTAAAAAGCAACAATTGTTTTGGTACCGATTTCCGGGCGTGATGGGGGTGCTAACCCTTCCCCACACGTAACCAACTCCCGAACCCTTTCAAAAGAATCTCTGGTTTTGTTTTTACGGTGTCTGACCTACCATAGTGGCTGGTGGTGACTCCAACCGAGAAAAAAGATTTTTTTAAAAGGTTTTTTCCCGAAACCCGAATCGAATTAATTTTAAAATTCCTCTTTTTTTAAATAAAATATTTGTCAAAGTAGTGGGGACTCGAAAAAAACCCCGTTACATCTGCAACTTTCTAAAATCAGTTTTAGGCAACTCCAAATGATTCCAAACGCCCTTAACGACTCCAAGAAGCATGCTTAACAAACAATTACACTCTAGAGGCATGCTCCCTATTGCAAACATACATAATTAACACAAGACATAACGTAAGACATCCATTCCAAAGAACATTCAAGGCATGCTTAAAACTTAAAAGCCAAATGGCACAAGTCATCACATATAAGGTTACATGCCAACCAAAAGCAACTTAAAACATCCAAAGGCATAACCATCCCACACAAGCATTCAACAAGACAAAGCATGGTTTACAAATCCAAACAGAACATAAACATCATCAACATCTATGAGTCATACAACACTCATACAAAACACATAGTAGCCCCATTGCTACACCACTACTTTATTTACTAAGTCATACTTGAGCAACTACAAACTTGGAATGTCCCCTTCGCCTTGCTCCTTGCTAACTCCAAGCTACTGATTTGCATTGTCGAAAATGAGAGCGTAAGCTAGAACCTCAGTGAGGATGCTCTAAAAACCAAAACAACGACAATGCAGGGTGCAAGCATGCAATCCTTAATATCACACACAACATACATAGGCATCTCATAGCAACCTAGCTAGCATTTCAAGAGTCATAAATATGGCATCTTACTTCATATTAAGCTCAACAATATAAATCAAATATCTCAACATCATAACCATAAGAACAAGTACATTGGCCACTATTAGTTTACTCGGATGTGCGAATTTACTCTCAACAACAACATTACCTCGGTGGGATTACACTCATCACCGGACCTTGCATGGGTGGGATTCCACTCATCACCACATGCCCTACGGATGGGATTCCACTCATCATCACGTATAATATAAATAATTTCCGGTGGAATATTACATCACTGTACTCCTCCTTGATGACTCAACACCATCAAGGCCACGCGCGAATTTGACTCAAACGTGTGCACACTAATCCTAATGATCGATCATTTACACTCGGTAAGTTAATTAGTGCCAATTACCTTTAAACCACTTCACACATTCATCAATTATAGCACATATTCATCACCACACACATCAATGTATACACATACCAATCAATTCATATTTCACAAGATCAATATAGGCAATGGCATCTAAAGCATCATTAAAATCAAGAAGTTAAACTACCAATTTAAATTCTACCTCGGAATGGCCTACCAAGCTCATTCCAACACTTCCACTACACACACTTGAACCAACTTTAAAACAATTTAAAGTTTTACTCACCACCCTTCCTTAGCAACCCAAGCAAGCAAGTCAAGCCTCTTCAATTCCCGGATTCGGTCCCGATCCTTCTCCGATGTTTCCTCTTGCTTCTAACCAATCAAAACACAAATATTACTCACCAATTCAATGCTAACTCAGTCACAAACCCAACTCACAAACACATGTCAACGCTTCACAAATTCAAACCCAAACTAACCACAAAACTTACATTTTTGTGCTCCCCAAATACCCAGCTGAAAACAACCTTTTCCGACACCCAAATGACATCTAAAAGCTTCCAAAACACTTCCCTAATAACCCTATACCATCATCCCTTCAACCCAACACAAAAACACACCAAAAACTCAACTTTTGACACTTTGAAAAATGCCCCAAAGACCCACTTCGGGATTTTCCCCAAATCCATCCATTTTAAGATATTAAGTGTCTTTAGGTGAGATTAATTCAAAACCCAACTCAACAAATCAAAAACAAATGAAAAGCCCATTAAAGATCCAAACTTTCCTTAAACTTTAAAAATATAAATATTGATAGTTTTGAAATCTAAGACCATGAAAATGATGGGGGTGATGAGGAGAGTTGAGAAATGGGATTACCTTTGAAAAAGCCCTTGATTTGCTGGAGGGATTGAATGGAATAGTGTTTTAGAGGTTTAGGGAGGGTTTGAGGGTTTTCAACGTTAGAATGGGAAAAAGGGAGGAAGACAACTTTATTTTTTTTTGTTCTCTTTGATTCAAAAAGATGGTCTTCCACTTTTCACTTTAATTACAAAAATGCCACTCTCTTAATTTTTTTTAATCTCTTTTAAATTAAAACCAAGGCCAAGTTAAATAAAATCGATTTTGATGACTCGAACCAACACACAAGCCTAACTCCTAACCCCTAAACACGGGTGTTACAGATATTCCCTTTTTCTAGGCTTAGGAGGAAACCTTTACAAAGTGGTCAATTTTTCTACCCAAAAATTGACCCAATCCTCACTCAAAGATTGCAAAGAAGTTTAAGGCTAATAGCTAGTATCTCTCAATACAAATGTAGCCATTTTTACAAGCACTCAACCCAATTGAACAAATAAGATTGGAAATACAAAGTTCTACAATTGGGGTTTACAAGAAAATATGGTATTTTAGCACAATAGCTTGAATTTGATGTTTGGATAATTCTTTTAGGATCAATAGTTGTTGTTGGTGCTTTTAGAGGTCCCTTTTATACCTTCTCATTGAATTCTAGCCGTTGGGGTTGTTGCCTTCATTATTATAGCCGTTGGGATGTTATCTTCCCTCCATAAATGTAGTCTGCAACTACTCGTTCCGAAATGCCCGACCCTGTTTCGAAACAGACCATAATAGAAATAGTCGTTGGGGTATAATTAATAGGTCGTACCGAAACGGACATGATCGTTTTGATACGCTAAGAGCTTGTTCTGAAATGTGCTTAAGCCCGTTTCGAAACAATTTGCCACTATCAAAACCTGTATCGAAACGGCTTAGAAGCGTTTCGATACACCTTAGCTGTATCTTTAAAATCAGTTATAAAACTTTAACGGTCATATTTTGAAACCAAATTTGAAATCCGTTTCGAAACATTTGAGGTTGTTTCGATACTGCCGTATCAAAACGGTTCAAACCGTTCCGTTGTTCTTCATCTGTTTCGAAACACAAATAGTTGTTTCGATACACCCGTATCGAAACAGGAAAACTAGTTTCGAAACAGAGGTTAACAGTTTCAAAAGGTTCCGAAACGCCCAAAGGCCGTTCCGAAACGGTGACTCGAAAATAACTGTTTTGACTTAGTAAACACTTAGAAGATTTTTGATAAGTTAAAGTTTTGACTTGGACATTTTTCTTTAAACACATAGAGAGGTTTTGAGGACTTAAAAATTCATTTTCTCTTTTTCAATTTAGTCCTTAAATCCTTTGTTATATCAAAATCAATTTATTAGTTTCACAATATCCCCCTTTTTGATATAACAAAACCAAGTTTGAATTTTTAAGAATTTTGAAATCTTGAAGACGTTCTAGCTCCCCCCTCAATGTAAGATGGGTTTTAAAGTTTTGAAGAGATTTAAAATTCAAGTGTTTAAAACTCAAAACCAACTTTAAAAAATTTAAAATTTTTTTTGCTCTTATATTACTTCTCCCCCTTTTTGTTAGATCAAAAAGAATAATAATCAAGGCTAATCATGAGAAGAAACAAGGTTAAAAGCAAGAAAACAAACAACATAATATAGATAGAATTAAGTTCAAATAACCAAACACAAATACTTAAAGCAATAGAGTTTAAGCTCAATCTCAAACAAAATAAGCGAAGCATAGGTCTTTAAAGCATAAAAAGATAGAAAGGTGCAAACTTATTCCTAATATGATAGACTAATATGATATGCAATGGAAATCCTAAGCCTCGTCACCATCATCATCAAGAGAATCATCATTGTCTTTAGCTTGAGCACGACGATGGTTCCTCCAATCACCATAGAATGTGGAGAAAGATAATTTCATAGATGATTGTTGATTCTCAAGAGCGGTAAGATGATTCTCGTTTCCAAGAACATGATCCTCCAAGGATTGCAAACGAGTGTTG
This sequence comes from Hibiscus trionum, assembly GCA_030270665.1. Classification (NCBI taxonomy): domain Eukaryota; kingdom Viridiplantae; phylum Streptophyta; class Magnoliopsida; order Malvales; family Malvaceae; genus Hibiscus; species Hibiscus trionum. The sequence goes on along the minus strand of BSYR01000011.1, from coordinate 7,231,392 downwards.
ATAGCACCAAATCCCAAAGCCATGTTCGTATCAGTCAAGTTGAACCGCTCGGTAAGGAAAGCCATAAGTGCCTCATTGTTAGGAGTCGGAGCTTGAGGTGGAGGCTCAACTTGAGGTGCCGGAGCTTGCCTATCAAAACGAACCCATTGGCCAAGAGTATAGCGAAACCCGGACTTAATGAGAGAAGATTCACCAATCTTGCGCTTGCGGGGTTCCGGAGAATCATAAGAGCAATCAAGGTTAAGGGTACCAAAGACATAGCTTAAAACAGCCCCATAAGTGAATGATGTAAGAGCATCGGTGGTGCAAATCTTCACTTGATGGACCATCTCGGTAAACATGGTTTTAACAAGGTTTGGTCATTGTCCTTGGCGAAAGCACTCTAACCAAAAATAGTCAACTTGACGAACGTGGGAAAATTTACCTCCTGAAGGGTGGATGAACCAAGAGATCATCAAATGGAGGAACCGGTCATGAGCATCCAATGAGAGAACGGATCCGGTGTGAGCACCAAAGTGGTTCTCATCCTCAATGCCTTCATCTTTGAGTCCAAAAGCATTCTCTAAAACGGATATATCAATGGTGAACTTCCTCCCCAAAAGATACGAATCAATGCCAATCACCTCAGTATGATCTTTATTATCAATAAGAACAACATTGGATTAGAAAAGGAGGACCATATGCTTGTAGACAATGTCTGGAATGCTCAAAAAGACCAAGAAGCTCCATTCTCGCAAACGAGCTAGATAGAGGAATTCAAAGCGCTCGGAGTCAAGGAACTCGATATCCACAACACGCTCTCGGCGAACGGCTAAATCTTTGATGATTTTGAAACGGTCCTTAGTCTCTTGATTCCGAAGGCTCTTTTGAAAAAGGAGGGTGAGGTTAGGACGGATGTTCGCTTGGGTTGAAACTTCACCCGTTTGAGTCTTGCGTTGTTTATTAATGTTTTCCATGAAATTCCTAAAAACACAAAGCAAGCAAATAAAAATTTAAATGTATGCATGTTAATCCTTAATTCAATCCAATGAAAAATCTCATTTAGGTTTTAAAGAAAAACACTTTAAAAACATATATACATATAAAAAAATTGAAGAAGAAATTACTTTTGAAAATAGTAAAAAAATGAGTAAAAACAAATATATTCGAATCAAAAAATTAAGATTTTGAAAAAAATTTACAAGATTTGAAGAACTCAAGATGCAAAACATACAATATATACAAAACTAATATATTTTTTTAACCTAAGATACGAATAAAATCAAAGGAAAAAGAAAAGGATGAAAAAATACCTCAAAAGGGATTTTTGGATGAATGAATGGAAGAAATTGCACCAATTTGTTGAAGCTTTCTTAGAATTTAGTTTGTGAGTAAAAGCCCTCAAGATTTGACGAAAAACAATGAGGTTTAGAGGGTTTTTATAGGAAAAAATTGGGTTTAGGGTTTTTAGGAGTTTTAATGAAAAGCAAACTTTAGCAATTAAAGCCCTTAAAAAGTTGTCCGGATACGCGTTTCGGAACAGGCACGATTGTTCTGAAACGAGCGTACCAAAACGTTGACTAACGTTTTGAATCCTTTTGACCGTTCCGATACGGCTTTGATCGTATCAACTCCCACGTGTTAACCCGTATCGAAACGCTTTTGGGCAGTTTCGATACAATTCTTGGCAGAGGCAAAACGTTTCGAAACCCTTTTAGGCGTTTCAAAACAACCTGGTCATAAACCATTCTTTTAAGGCACCCGTATCGAAACAGATTGACCAGTTTTGATATGCCTAGGCCTGGAGGTGCAGATGAGGCTCTAAATTGCAGAAAAAGTGAATTCTAGTAAGTCCTAGATTCATAAATGTTATGTATGAGCAAGAGAAACATGTAAAAACATAAACATACTCCCCCTAACTATAAGCATGGATGAAATTAGGATTAAAAACACATAAGCATGGAATTTTGCAAGAAATCAAGCAATTCAAGCACAAAAAGGTCCTAAAAGGTCAAGATATGCTAGTTAGACCTAACTCTCTCCTAAGGGACCAAAAACGCTCCTTATCTAAAGGCTTGGTAAAAATGTCCGCTAGTTGGTTCAAGGTGTCAACATACTCTATAACAACATATTGCTTAAGGACACGATCTCTAATGAAATGATGCCTTATCTCTATGTGTTTGGTTCTAGAGTGTTGGATGGGATTTTTGGTTAGGCATATAGCACTAGTGTTGTCACACTTAAGGGGTATGGTTTCAACTTTAACAACATAATCTAAGAGTTGTTGATTCATCCAAAGGACTTGAGCACAACAACTCCCTAAGGATATGTACTCGGCTTCGGTGGTAGATAGAGCTACACTATTTTGTTTCTTAGAGAACCAAGATATTAGCATACTATCTAAGAATTGGCAAGTTCCCGAAGTACTTTTCCTATCAATTTTACAACCCCCATAATCCGCATCCGAATAACCATGGAGGTTAAAGGTTGAGTCTCTAGGATACCAAAGACCTAAACAAGGAGTATCTCTAAGGTACCTAAAGATCCTTTTAACGGCTATAAGGTGAGACTCTCTAGGACTAGCTTGAAACCTAGCACACAAGCAAACACTAAACAATATATCCGGTTTACTTACGGTAAGGTAAAGCAAAGATCCAATCATAGAGCGATAAAGCTTAGAGTCAACACACTTACCTCCTTCATCTTTGCCAAGCTTTGTAGATGAGCTCAATGGTGTGGCTTGAGGCTTTGCATTCTCCAAGTCAAACTTCTTGAGCATATCTTTCACGTACTTTGCTTGATTTATGAAGGTGTCATCCTTCCTTTGTTTGATTTGGAGTCCCAAAAAGAATAAGAGCTCCCCCATCATGCTCATCTCGAATTCACCTTGCATTAACTTAGCAAACTCTTTGCAATGACATTCATTAGTAGATCCAAAAATAATATCATCAACATATATTTGCACTATTAAGATGTCATTTTTATACCTTTTAATGAAAAGTGTAGTGTCCACCTTACCTTTTTCAAAACCTTTTTCAATTAAAAAGTTTGAAAGTCTTTCATATCAAGCTCTAGGAGCTTGTTTTAAACCATAAAGAGCTTTGGTTAGCTTAAAACATGATTTGGATATTTTGAATCCTCAAAACCCGGTGGTTGTTCCACGTACACTTCTTCATTTATAAAACCATTTAAAAATGCACTTTTTACATCCATTTGAAAAAGCTTGAAATCATGATACCATGCATATGCAAGCAACATCCTAATAGCTTCCATTCTAGCTACGGGTGCATAGGTTTCATCAAAATCAATTCCCTCTTCTTGAGTGTAACCTTGAGCAACTAGTCTAGCTTTGTTTCTCAAAATGTTACCACTCTCATCTAGTTTATTCCTAAATACTCATTTAGTTCTTATAGTAGATTGATTACTAGGCCTTTCAACTAATGTTCATACATTACTTCTCTCAAATTGATTTAACTCTTCTTGCATAGCCATAATCCAAAAATCACCTTTTAATGCTTCTTTAATATTCTTAGGCTCAATGCATGAGATAAAAGCAACATGATTCATGACTTTGAGAGAAGATCTAGTAGTTACCCCCTTGGACGGATCACCCAAGATTTCACCACCTTTGACATAGTTGTACTCCCTTGGGTAGCTCACTTCTTTTTCCTCAAGAGCCAAGTCCTTCAAGGCTTCAAGAGGTGGATCTTGTGCATCTTCTTCTTTAGTTGGAATCTCATCCTCCTTTGAAGTTTGTCCTCCATTAAAGGCATCAAGGATTCCTACATCATCATCATCACAAGATTCCTTCCTCGGAAGGAGGTTATCATCGAAAACAACATGTATAGACTCTTCTACTACCAAAGTTCTTTTATTAAATACATGATAGGCTTTGGAGTTTAGAGAATATCCTAAGAAAATAGCTTCATCACTTTTAGCATCAAATTTACATAAGTTGTCTTTTCAATTGTTTAAAACAAAACACTTGCAACCAAATGGATGAAAATAGCTAATGTTATAGCCATTTCTTTTATTAAATACACGATAGGTTTTGAGGCTTCTTAGATTTTAAAATCTCATATGGTGTTTTCTTTAAAAGTGGCCTAATCATTACTCGATTTACAATGTAGCAAGCGGTATTTGTGGCTTCCGCCCAAAAATATTTAGGTAAATTGTTTTCACAAAGCATGGTTCTAGCCATTTCTTGTAAAGTCCTATTTTTCCTCTCAACTACCCCATTTTGTTGAGGAGTTTGAGGTGCCAAAAAATTGTGGCTAATACCATTTTCATTTAAAACTTCTTCAAAACTTAGATTTTGAAACTCGGTTCCATGATCACTTCTAATGTGAGAAATCTTAAGCTCAAGATCATTTTGAGTTAATTTTGAAAACGTGATGAATTTTTCTAAAGTCTCATCTTTTGTACTTAAGAATAGAACTCAAGTAAACCTAGAATAGTCATCAACAAGTACAAAAGCATACGATTTACCACCCAAGCTCATAGTTCTAATATGCCCAAAAAGGTCCATAAGAATTAATTGTAAACATCTACTAGTAGAGACATCATTAATGGATTTAAAGGATGATCTATGTTGTTTACCCTTAGAGCATGCATCACATATTTTATCATTAGAGAACTTACTCTAGGGTAAACCTCTAACTAGATTTAGGGAAACTAATTTTTCTAAAACACTAATGCTAGCATGTCCTAGTTTCCTATGCCATAACCATACATCATTTTCATCTTGTGCAACAAAACATGCATGAGATGTATGAATGTCATCTAGATGCACCATGTATATGTTACCTATGCGATGACCAATGAGAATTATTTTATTTGATTTAATGTCAACAATTTTACACCCATTTTTATCAAATAATACATTAAACCCTTTATCACACAATTGACTAATGCTCAATAAATTATGCTTTAGACCATTGACATACAAAACATTTTCAATAAGTATGGTAGAGTGATTACCTATGTAGCCAATACCTTCAATGTGGCCTTTGGAGTTGTCACCAAATGTCACTACTCCTTCACTTTTTGGCTTTAAGTCCATGAATCGACTCTTGTCTCCGGTCATGTGCCTCGAGCATCCACTATCAAGGTACCATGAGTTTTGGATTTGTGCTTTGGCCTTGTACCAATGCTCCCCCTACAAACAAAGAGTTAAGCTTTGATTTTTGGTACCCAAATTATTTTAAGTCCATGAGTGTTAGTTCCCAAATACTTGGTTCCCTTGGGAATCCAAGATGAAATGACTACAATATTGTTAGAAACTACAAGTTCCTTAGGAACCCATACACTTATAACTTTCTTGTTCTTATGATACTTATGGGAGCCTCTTTGTTTGTGGTTAACAAAGTTTCTCTTCACATGTTGGGATTTTGAAGAAGATGTTTTTTCAAAACCGTTTTTCCCAACATTGGTTAGAGAAGCTTTGAGTTTACTCACCTCCTCTTGGTGGTAAATATGATATTTTTCAAGAAGGTCATTTAAATCATTTGATTTCTTTTCAAACTCATTTGAGGAATTTTGTAAAACCAAGACCTTCTTTTCTAATTCCGAGTTGGTTTTAGAAAGGGAGTCATTTTGGGTCCTTAAAACTAAGATCATTTTCTTATTTTTTAAAACTGACTCCTTGTATTTCTTATCCAACTCATCATATACCTCTTACAACTCATCATAAGCATCTTGAAGTTCATCAAATGTAAAATCAAAAGTAGATGAGTTAGAGGTTACCATAGAAGAATCCTCCTCAAGATCCATGAGGCAAAGGTTAGCCACTTCATGTTCCTCATCCTCGGATGACTCCTCATCACTCCAAGTAAAAAGCTTGGCTTTGAGCTTCTTCTTCTTCTCAAAGCCCTTCTTGTTGAGTTGAGGGCAATCGAAACGTATGTGACCCGGCTTCTTGCACTCAAAGCAAATGATTTGATCCCTCTCTTCTTCTTTGCTTTTGTTCTTAAAGTCCATCTTTCTTTGAAATTTTCTCCCTCAGTTGGACTTCATGAACCGTGAGAATCGTTTGGCTATCATAGCCAATTTTTCAAAGTCTTCCTCCTCACAAGAAGAGCTCTCCTCTTGTAGAGAGGCTTTGAGAGCAACTTCTAGCTTCTTCTTCTTTTCTACCCCATGCTTCTCTATCCTTCTCTCTTCCTTCTTCTTCTCTTCCTCTCTTCCTTGCCTCATGATCTTGTGTAAGAAGAGATCCAACAAGCTCATCAAGATTCAAAGTTTTCAAATTTTTTGATTCAATGATGGTCGTCCTCTTATCATCCCAAGACTCCGGGAGAGAGTATTGTAACCCCCTCGTCCCGGTCTGGCCGGATGACCGGTCCGAGTGGGCCACACGGGGAAAACCGAAGCGAAACCCAAAGGGTTCCCCCTCGGTTAGCAACCCTATAAATTTTTCTTTTCATTTAAATCTTGTCACATTCGAACCCCAAACCACATTCAAACAGCCAAATTTTAATCTTGACTAAAGGTATCTTAAATCCTATGTGTCTTTCTCTTTAAAAGGGCCAACAAGACAAAACAGTGCAGTCTTAAGCAAAGGTTTCGAAACCTCCCCAAAAGGTTTCGAAACTTAGACTGGCAGTAAGGTCTGGAACCCAAATTTCTGCAAAGGTTTCGAAACCTTACCCATGGTTTCGAAACCCTCTTCCATGGTTTCGAAACCTCCCTCAAAGGTTTCGAAACTTAGGCCGGCAGTGAGGTCTGGAATCCCAGATTTTGCAAAGGTTTCGAAACCTTCCCTAAAGGTTTCGAAACTTAGGCTGGCAGTAAGGTCTGGAAGCCCAGATTTCTGCAAAGGTTTCGAAACCTTCCCTATGGTTTCGAAACCATAGTGCAGGGGATCACTTACTGCCCAACCTAAAGACTCCCTAACTATGAAAAACACTAAGATCATGCATAGACATATATAAGAGCCTAAAAAGGACCAAAGGCATGAATTAACACTCATAAGACTTGCACATACTAACATTTAAGCAACCATACATGAACCATAGATAGCAACCAAGCAATTAACAAGGCATTCATACATAGCATTCATACAAAGGGCAATTTATGCATATATGGTCTTACAAGCACGTAAGATTTCATGCCTTAGCAACCAAACAAATAGACATTCAAGGCATGCAACAACAACGATATTTATAGATCAAACAAGGCATCCAAGAATCAAACCAATATCGACATACATCAAAACCTATCCCATTGCTTAACTATTACATTCATTTACTCAAAACTCATACATTGAGCTCACCAAAGCAACACTTGGAGACCTTTCCTTGCCCTTGCCACCCACAAGCTATTTATCTGCATTGTCGAACAAAAGAGAGCGTAAGCATAAAAGCTTAGTGAGGGTAAGCTCATAAAACAAACCTTCGACAATGCAGGGTCCAAGCACGAGCAATTTCCATAATGAAATACATGTTCTTACCTCCGATCCGCACAAGTCAAAATGATCATGATGCATGGACATATATTCAACATTATGTCATGCTCAACATCTTGTAAACTCAACTTACTACGATACATAACTCAATGCATTAATCACATTATACATCAATACACAAAGGGCATCACATTTCGTAACATATAAGCATATTTGCATAATCTCATATTGGTATATACATACAACCTCATATTGGCACCTAGCTATGACCCGAATACACGGATAACCCGTTGGAACGCATTTCCAACTACAACATTACCCCGGTGGGATTCCACTCATCACTGGTCCTTGCATGTGCGGGATTCCACTCATCACCACATGCCCTACGGATGGGATTCCACTCATCATCACGTAGAAATATATAAAAGCTTCCGGTGGAATATTACATCACCGTACTCCTCCTTGGTGCCTTAACGCCACCAAGGCCACGTACGTTTTGACTCAATTTGTGTGCACACTCATCCTAATGATCGATCATTGTACCCAAGCATACTAGTGCCAATATAAATCAAACTACACAACTTTTTACAATATCAAATTCAATATAAATTCTGTGCCTAGCACGTACTCACCATGATTCTCCAAAATCATGCAATCCACAACACAACCTCATTTCACAACCAACACCACATGTATGTCAACCGAACAATTATCTCATCATATATCCACATTTTATTTGTCATCAACATGCATATAAAATCAATACAATAAGCCATACTTTCACATACATGTATATCACATTATACATACTCATCATGAGGCATATCAACGATTAAAGAGTACATCCAATGTCTCTAACTAAAGCTTAGGATTAGGCTACCACCCTAATCCTAACTCTAGGTGGGTCTACCAAGCCCAACCTAGTTCACATGCTTGAACCAACCACTTAAAAACCAATTTAAAAACATTAACCACTCACCTTACTTCCTTAAGCAATCCAAGCAAAGCCGACTCAAGTCTCCACAACTTCCGAAATCGTGCCCGAACCTCCCAAGGCCAATCCGATGTCTCTAATCAATCAAAGGCAATGTATTAACCTCTTAATCAACCACAATTTACTGGTACACATCAGCTCTCAATTCTCTAACATTTTCTCAACAATTCAAAGCCGAAATCTTCCCAAATAATCCCATTTTCGTACTCCAGCAAAACCCAGTCATTACCTCCCAATTTAAACACTTAAAACACTCCAAAACATGTCCAAAACACCCTCATAATGTTGTACAACCATCAGCCCTTCATTTACCCACACAAACACTTCAAAAACTCTTAATTTCCACTCCTAAAAACCACCTACAGCAGTAGCAACGGGAATCCCATCAAACTAACATTATAACCTCTCAAAAATCATCACAAAACATCTAAAAACACCCACCCAATGTTGCTATAACATCAACCCAACAATTTCTCACAAAACCCTTCCAAAAACACAAATTTTTGACACTTTAAATACACCCCTAAAACCCATTTCGGAAATTCATCAAAATCCAACCAAATTAACATATAATGTGCATTTTAACATGATTAAGCAAAGCCCCAACTCAATTTATCAAAACCAAATGAAAAACCCCCTTAAAAATCCAAACTTGATATAAACCCTAATTTTCAAAAGTTCATATTTTTAAAATCTAAGACCATGTATGAATAGGAAATGGAAAGGAGAGTTCAAATATGTGATTACCTTTCAAAAACCCCTTGAATTGATGAAGAAATCGAATGAAATATATGCTTGAAAATTGAGAGAGTTTGGGGAAAGGGGGAGGTATTTCACGTGGGGGGGGGGGATAAGGGAAAAGGGGAAGAAGATAACAATTTGAAAGTTGTCATCTTTTTTTAAAAGCTTTTGGGCAAATTACAACATAAGCCCTTCCCTTTTTATTAAAGTTCAATTACACCACATTTTAGGTTGAATTTATTTTAATTAAATTTTATTGACTCGAACTATAAACCCGGATAACTCCTAACCCCAAAACACGGGTGTTACAAGTATAGAAGCTTCCTCGCTAGCTTATAGAGAGATTTACTTCACCGAATCCTTTAAGGCCATTGACGATAATCGAAAAACGATCAAACATCTTTAAGACGCTCTCATCGGGGTCCATCTTAAAATTCTCATAACTCAAGTTTAGCAACCCAATCTTCGTCTCTTTCACATCGCTAGTGCCTTCATAAGTCGTCTCCAAAGTGTCTCACACTTCCTTCGCACTTTCGATAGATGAAACCTTTTAGTAGATATCCGGACCAAGTGCACAAAATATGATATGTAGAGCTTTGTCGTTGACTTGCATCCTTCGTCTATCTTCCTCAGTCATCTTCGGCTTTACTTTCGGAACTAGTCTTCCTTCATTGGTTCCGGGATGTAGGGGTTTTCTTCCACTACATCCAAAACCATGTAATCTGTTGACTTGATGAAGAGACGCATCCGATTCTTCCAATATGGGTAGTTGTCCCCATTGAAGAAGGGTGGTTTAGTGGTTGATTGTGACTCATAGAGGTTGGAGGTTGAAGTAAATGCCATGGCTTGTCTTTAGAATAGATCACACTCTCCTAGGAACTTGTAACCCCCTAGACTCGCCTATGCATTACAACGGATCCTAGGAAGTCACATTAGGGTCACAAGAGCGACCCACAGTAAAAATACACGTAAAAAAAATTTTTTGCTCAAAACATTTATTAAACTATAAAATCAACTTCTGTTTAGATTAACATTTCAAGAAGTCATTTAAACGCTTAACAGAAATTTCAGAAAGTGCTTTACAGACTCTATCATAAAACAATACGTGACATACATGACATACATGCCCACTAACTATACAGTATCGTACTCCAGAGGCAACGCCGAGGGAACTCAGAATACTGATATCAAACGTTATACCATGCTATTTTCTTTTATCCTGCGATGGTAAAAACAACGTGAGCTTGGAAAAGCTCAGTAATACAGAACTACCAAAAGATGCTATAAGCTCATGCAGATATATGGTAGGCATAACATTTTCATGATGTTCCAAGCAGTAACATGCCTCTTTTCCTTTCCGTTATTTCAGGGTAACGTTATACTTAAGAATAACTAAACATGTTCTTTATTCAATCATAGAGTAACAAACGAGAATTATACAAGCTGATAGATTACGAAGATGGAAACAACGAGTTTAATGTCTAGTGTGTTCCAATAAATGCAGATCAAACATGCATAAATACATACTAGCCATATCATAAGAATACTTAACAATTCAATGCAAATGCTCAAGTACATACAAGGGCTTACTAGTAACTAACCTTCAACCTTACACCGATATGCAGTCCCCTAGAACTGCATCCACAAGGACTTACCCTAGGCCCGATGGGCATAGGTGCCACCTAAGGGGCTGCCTTAGGTCCATAAATATTTACCCGTGCTAAAGCATCGGCACCTACCCAAGGGGAGACCTTGAGTTCATAAGGATTTACCAGTTGGATCAGGGCTGCACCTGCAGAAACTTCATAACATAACCCAACAGTATACCCCAGATAGTAATCGGTGTTCAGATTCCAGACATGAGTAACAGAATACATATGACAGACATATTTTATTCAGAGTATCAGAAACAGAAGTTTATGCTTTTGACAGATAAATGGGCATACTATTGAGCAGAGCAGACATTTTCAGCATTCGTCATGCAAACAGATTGTAATATCATAGGTCAAGCTAACAGATCATGCTAACAAATTCATCAGACAGGCAGACAATATCATCACAGATCAAACAATCACATACCAAGTATACAGATTGAGCGGACATACATCAGGTAGGCAGAGAATGTCCTCATATATCCAGTTCATCATTTTATCTCATTTTCTAACATAGTGATGCAATCTCAATAACAATTGAGACATTCATCAAACATAGTATTGTTCATGATTAAATCGTTAGATTGTTTACTAATATGTAATCATTATACAATTCATTCAATAGAATATAACACACATGGAACACACTAGATAGAACAGTTTATTTCTTAAGGATACTCGGTATTTACGAAAGGGGACACATTGAACTTTTAACAATTTGGACGAATTTCAAGAACGAGATCCCTATTAGAAAGGGTTCGTAAAACGATTCATACCATGCATTCAAGAATTGATACATCAAGATCTTAGAAAGTTCAAATATATCATGAGTGATTCAGTCATTTAAGCCTACAAGGGCATTATGGTTATTTTATCATACATGGGCGTTTTGGTAATTCATACCAAGGAGGCATAAACAGTCGTTCAAGAAATTCTATTTGCTCATCAGGCTTCCAATCAGGCATTCGGAGATTTCTATGTCAAGATCTTTCACAATATTGGTTACATTCAGGACTATTTTAATTACTTCGGCCAACGCGTGCGAGGCTTTGCCTAACGTGTGCTTCTCACATGTGCTTCGGGAGGGTAACCATTTGGCGGATGCCCTTGTAAAGGGGGCGTCGATAGGGTGTCTTGGTTATGGGTACGGGCCTGATTTTTGTTTCGTGTTGGTTCGTGTTGTTTCGACGCAACTAATAGCACTCTTTTCCCCCACTTAGGATTATGGGGGGTTTTAACGAGGCTATTAGTTGTGCTTTGTATGATTTTGCATTAATAAAATCATGCTTGCTGTTCAAAAAAACTATCATGGGTGATTTTGTAATTTAGCTCAGTAATGATAAAAAGACGATTTACAATATTTAATATATATTTGGACGGTTGCTTTCATAATTCACCACATGACTTGCCACAGAGTAGCCGAACTTATATTTTGTGCAGAAAACTTCCAACCTTATATTAATATCAGGAGTGATTAACATACATGAGTGTGCTTCCTAACACTTAGGGGCACTTTAGCCCTTAAAGTCTTATTAGAAATCCCAGAATTCCATCAAATGCATAACTGCCTATTTAACTCAAGAGGGCATTTCAGTTATTTTGGAAATTGGAATAAATTCACCATTTTCATCAAATTTTACTATTTAGCACCTTCATCGTTTACGTACTCGATAGAGATTAAGTCGTTTTGATTCCTTCAGCCCTTACAGACTTTTTACTCATTTTAGAACTTAAGAGTAAAATTGTCATTCTGATTAATTAAGAATTTTGGTGCTCGAAGGCACTACAGTCTTTCTGGTCATTACGATCATCCCAATTAATTCATCCAATACTGTTGTAAGGATCAGCTCAAGAATACAACGATATTTCCAGTAAATTCACCTTCATGTGTTATACAGAGCTCAGAGGAAATCCAAGTTTCTTTTAGTATCACACGCATTTGAATAACGATGTCGAAGTCTTTTCCAATAGAACATACATCTTAGGTAGGGTAATTTTCCAATCAGGTCGAATGCAGATTTTGGGTCACTTCCTTTATTAGGGGCAGTTTAGCCATTCTTATACCTCAAGGGCATTTCTGTAATCTCATATTCAATATCCTTTACTCCATATTATGGGAATTGAATCTTAGACACCATTGATCGAGCTGCGGATTTAACCGTATTATTTATTACTATTTACTTTCGGTACGTCTGGTCTATTAGTATTCTTATTCGAATATTTTGGTTTTAATAATTTCCATACTTATTTCTCATATCTGATTCGACTTAATCAGAGTTTACAAAACACTTCATCATAAGCATGCATGCATTAACAGGATATCAACATGTGCATAAAGCATACAAGGGGTAGTATTGTATTACCTTAACTCCGAGCTATATATGTCGATTCATGAAACCCCATTCGATTGCACTCGAACTCGAATTCGACGTCCATCAAAAATTCGTATTCAGGGAGCTAAGAGTACCTTCAATCAAATAATATTCCATTTTATTCCTTATTCATAGAGCTCTTAACTGAAAAATTAAGTACATAAACAAGTTCAGGTTCAAGGTCAGATTCGAAGACTTTCGGGTCAGAATTTTGCGAAACGAGGTTCAAAAACGGACTCAGAACGTCAAAAAACATAAAATAGGAATTTTCAGAAAAGTTGACTTTTTGGTCAACGGTCAAAGTCAACGCTGACGTCAGCAGGTCAACGATCAACGGGGTCAGAGTCAACTGGTCAAAGTCAACGTTGACGTCAGCAGTCAACAGGGGGTCAACTGAGTTGACTCGGCAGGTTAACTCACTGAGTTAACTCGGCTGACTCACTGAGTTGACTCGGGCTGAGTTGACTCGGTAGACGGGTTGACTCGGACCGGGTCAACGGGTCGGACAGACGGGTCGGGTCAACGGGTGCAGGCTCGGTTCTGGTTTGGGCTCAAATCGAGTTGGGCCGGTTCAGACCGGGTTGAACCCGGTTCACTTACCCAAACAGATCTCGCCAGAAAAACTCATCGGAAAGCCGTCGGTGGTGTCGTCGGAAGCCCCAAAAGCCTCGATTTGGCCGGAAAAACAAAGAGAAAAGCATGGTTAGCTCACCAAAACACCCCATTCAACAACAACATCATAAAAGAAGCTGAAATCTCACCGGATTTAACCAAAAACGAAAGGGACTCGATTGATTCGTTGCAGCTCCGACGATGGACTAAACGTCCACGGAAAATTGATCCGGTAACTGGGTTTCATTCATCTCGAAGTGGGGAGTTCGCCCACGACGAGGGTGCGATGAACGGACGTTGACCGGCGTTGGAATCGTCGCAAAACAGAGGTGACGGGGGTTAGGTTACATTCGAACCTTTAACTAAATCTCCACGGCGAACGGCGCGGCACCTCGGTGAGTGGAGCACAGGGTTTTGGTCGGGGTTCGACGGTGAACAAACCTATGGTGGCGGTGAAATCCACAACGCGGTGGTGGCCGAGATCGGAGATGGTGAACGGTGAGGGGTGCAGACAAAAATGGGAATGGGAAGGGTCTCGAAATTTTTCAGATCCAAAACGTGTGTAAAAAAAATCTTACCTGAAGGAATTTGTTCAAACATAATAATTTTTTTATCAGAATCAGGATACATGAATCTCATATAAAACTGATGGAGAGTTAAAATTCAGGAATAGCTTAGTTTAGTTGGTTAAAGCTTAGGTTCACTAAGCATAGGGTCAACGGTTCAAATCCCTTGGCTGTCATATTCTCTTTTTTTTAACCTTTAACTTTAAATAACTAAAACAAAACATAGGGTGTTACAACTCTCTCCCTCTAAAAGAAATTTCGTCCTCGAAATTTACCAGAATTGGATCAACACAAAAACTGTAATTCCATTTATTCACCTACTGAAACTTGTTCATCAGAGCATGCTTATTCCTCGTGTCTCCCAGAAAGTTATAGATTAATCTGGAAATATCCTCAACGACACGGAGTAACTCTAAATCCAATTTCATCCCATCGTACATCACAGTTTAGTTTATCATAACACAGTATTTGCATCCATACAGAACCTTATACGATGTCAAGCAAACACTGGTCTCCTAACTTTATAATAAAATGTCTCAACCACGGACAAGAGACATTCCGATCTACCATAAAATTCAATCATACAACCCAAGGGTATATCTTCCAGAATCCAAATTACTCTTCGAGGTTGACCATCAGTTTACGGACAAACAATTATGCGTGAAATTCATACGAGTACTCAAAGCCTCAACCAGGGTCCTCCAGAATCAGGATGTAAACATCAGATTCCAGTAAGTAGGATACATATGATGGTACATTGTCACTTTTCCCCAAAATGTCTTTCTTCATACCGATCCAACATAACCAAAGTTTTAAATGATCTGCACTTACCTTTAGCGTAAAGGTCATGCAATTGTTTCCTTTGTGTATAACGGAGTAACTACCGAGTTTACTCCTTCGCCGGGTTCATAGACACCTTTCTTTTAGATTCATGCTGCTTTTATCAAATTTTCATCAGGATATTTTTAAACATATCATTATCACCGAGCTACCCTACATGTACTCTTTTATCTGTTACCTCATGTGATCAAACATTTATTCTTAACTTGATTCAGATCTTCGATTTCACATGCATAAACCATCTCAAGTTCTCTATCCAGATTCAAATTCATTAAGTTAATCTCATTCACAGACGAATGTTACACACATTCCTTGTCAGTACGATTCGAGCTACAGCGGACAGAAAACTTAGATTCAGTTATTTCAGAAAAATGATTCGACATTAGAGTTTCGGCTTGGTGG
Source organism: Hibiscus trionum (assembly GCA_030270665.1). Taxonomy (NCBI): domain Eukaryota; kingdom Viridiplantae; phylum Streptophyta; class Magnoliopsida; order Malvales; family Malvaceae; genus Hibiscus; species Hibiscus trionum. The sequence continues at coordinate 7,215,829 of BSYR01000011.1, read as the reverse complement.
AGTACGGTCAGGATCTAGGGGCATGCATAGACCAGACACCCTATGACAGACGGTCGGCCGATCTACCCAGAATGACACAACTCTAAGCTCTGATACCACTAAATGTAACCCCCTAGACCCGCCTATGCATTATAACGGATCCTAGGAAGTCACATTAGGGTCACAAGAGCGACCCACAGTAAAAATACACGTAAAAACATTTTTTGCTCAAAACATGTATTAAACTATAAAATCAACTTCTGTTTAGAATAACATTTCAAGAAGTCATTTAAACGCTTAACAGAAATTTCAGAAAGTGCTTTACAGACTCTATCATAAAACAATATGTGACATACATGACATACATGCCCACTAACTATACAGTACTGTACTCCAGAGGCAACGCCGAGGGAACTCCGAATACTGATGTCAAACGTTATACCATGCTATTTTCTTTTAACCTGCGATGGTAAAAACAACGTGAGCTTGGAAAAGCTCAGTAATACAGAACTACCAAAAGATGCTATAAGCTCATGCAGATATATGGTAGGCATAACATTTTCATGATGTTCCAAGCAGTAACATGCCTCTTTTCCTTTCCGTTATTTCAGGGTAACGTCATACTTGAGAATAACTAAATATGTTCTTTATTCAATCATAGAGTAACAAACGAGAATTATACAAGCTGATAGATTACGAAGATGGAAACAACGAGTTTAATGTCTAGTGTGTTCCAATAAGTGCAGATCAAACAGGCATAAATACATACTAGCCATATCATAAGAATACGTAACAATTCAATGCAAATGCTCAAGTACATAAAAGGGCTTACTAGTAACTACCCTCCAACCTTACACCAATATGCAGTCACTTAGAACTGCATCCATAAGGACTTACCCTAGGCCCGATGGGCATAGGTGCCACCTAAGGGGTTGCCTTAGGTCCATAAGGATTTACCCGTGCTAAAGCATCGGCAACTACCCAAGAGGAGACCTTGAGTCCATATGGATTTACCAGCTGGATCAGGGCTGCACCTGCAGAAACTTCATAACATAACCCAACAGTATACCCTAGATAGTAATCAGTGTTCAGATTCCAGACATGAGTAACAGAATACATGTGACAGACATATTTTATTCAGAGTATCAGAAACAGAAGTTCATGCTTTTGACAGATAAATGGGCATACTATTGAGCAGAGCAGACATTTTCAGCATTCGTCATGCAAACAGATTGTAATATCATAGGTCAAGCTAACAGATTATGCTAACAAATTCATCAGACAGCCAGACAATACCATCACAGATCAAACAATCACATACCAAGAATACAGATTGAGCAGACATACATTAGGTAGGCAGAGAATGTCATCATATATCCAGTTCATCATTTTATCTCATTTTCTAACATAGTGATGCAATCTCAATAACAATTGAGACATTCATCAAACATAGAATTGTTCATGATTAAATCGTTAGATTGTTTACTAATATGTAATCATTATACAATTCATTCAATAGAATATAACACACATGGAACACACTAGATAGAACAGTTTATTTCTTAAGGATACTCGGTATTTACGAAATGGGACACATTGAACTTTTAACAATTTGGACGAATTTCAAGAATGAGATCCCTATTAGAAAGGGTTCGTAAAACGATTCATATCATGCATTCAAGAATTGATACATCAAGATCTTAGAAAGTTCAAATATATCATGAGTGATTCAGTCATTTAAGCCTACAAGGGCATTATGGTCATTTTATCATACATGGGCATTTTGGTAATTCATACCAACGAGGCATAAACAGTCGCTCAAGAAATTCTATTTGCTCATCAGGCTTCCAATCAGGCATTCGCAGATTTCTATGTCAAGATCTTTCACGATATTGGTTATATTCAGGACTATTTTAATTACTTCGGCCAACGAGGGCATTTTGGTCATTTTAACTATCAGGGGTGATTTTTTAATTTAGATCAGTAATGATAAAATGACGATTTACAATATTTAATATATATTTGGACGGTTGCTTTTATAATTCACCACAAGACTTGCCACAGAGTAGCCGAACTTATATTTTGTGCGGAAAACTTCTAACCTTATATTAATATCAGGAGTGATTAACATACATGAGTGTGCTTCCTAACACTTAGGGGCACTTTAGCCCTTAAAGTCTTATTCGAAATCCCAGGATTCCATCAAATGCATAACTGCCTATTTAACTCAAGAGGGCATTTTAGTCAATTTGGAAATTGGGATAAATCCACCATTTTTGTCAAATTTTACTATTTAGCACCTTCATCGTTTACGTACTCGATAGAGATTAAGTAGTTTTGATTCCTTCGGATCTTACAGACGTTTTACTCATTTTAGAACTTAAGGGTAAAATTGCTATTCTAATTAATTAAGAATTTCGGTGCTCGAAGGCACTACAGTCTTTCTGGTCATTACGATCATTCCAATTAATTCATCCATTATTGTTGTAAGGATCAGCTCAAGAATACAACGATATTTCTAGTAAATTCACCTTCATGTGTTATACAGAGCTCGGGGGAAATCCAAGTTTCTTTTAGTATCACACGTATTTGAATAACGATGCCGAAGTCTTTTCCAATAGAACATACATCTTAGGTAGGGTAATTTTCCAATCAGGTCGAATGCATATTTTGGGTCACTTCCTTTATTAGGGGCAGTTTAGTCATTCTTATACTTCAAGGGCATTTCCGTAATCTCATATCCAATATCCTTTACTCCATATTATGGGCATTGAATCTTAGACACCATTGATCGAGTTGCGGATTTAACCGTATTATTTATTACTATTTACTTTCGGTACTTCTGGTCTATTAGTATTCTTATTCCAATATTTTGGTTTTAATAATTTCCATACTTATTTTCTCGTATCTAATTCGACTTAATCAGAGTTTACAAAACACTTCATCATAAGCATGCATGCGTTAACCGGATATCAACATGTGCATAAAGCATACAAGGGGTAGTATTGTATTACCTTAACTCCGATCTATATTTTTCGATTCATGAAACCCCATTCGATTGCACTCGAACTCGAATTCGACGTCCATCAAAAATTCTTATTTAGGGAGCTAAGAGTACCTTAAATCACATAATATTCCATTTTAGTCCTTATTCATAGAGCTCTTAACTGAAAAATTAATTACATAAACAAGTTCGGGTTCAAGGTCAGATTCGAAGACTTTCGGGTCAGAATTTTGCGAAAAGAGGTTCAAAAACGGACTCAGAACGTCGAAAAACATAAAATAGGAATTTTCGGAAAAGTTGACTTTTTGGTCAACGGTCAAAGTCAACGCTGACGTCAGCAGGTCAACGATCAACGGGGTCAGAGTCAACGCTGACGTCAACAGGGGGTCAACTGAGTTGACTCGACGGGTTAACTCATTGAGTTGACTCGGCGGGTTAACTCACTGAGTTGACTTGGCTGACTCGGTAGACGGGTTGACTCGGACCGGGTCAACGGGTCGAGGCTCGGTTCGGGTTTGGGCTCAAATCAAGTTGGGCCGGTTCAGACCGGGTTGAACTCGGTTCACTTACCCCAACAGATCTCGCCAGAAAAACTCATCGGAAAGTCGTCGGTGGTGTCGTCGAAAGCCCCAAAAGCCTCGATTTGGCCGGAAAAACAAAGAGAAAAGCATGGTTAGCTCACCAAAACACCCCATTCAACAACAACATCATAAAAGAAGCTGAAATCTCACCGGATTTAACCAAAAACGAAAGGGACGCGATTGATTCGGCGTAGCTCCGACGATGGACTAAACGTCCACGGAAAATTGATCCGGTAACTGGGTTTCACTCATCTCGAAGTGGGGAGTTCGCCCGCGACGAGGGTGCGATGAACGGACGTTGACCGGCGCTGGAATCGTCGCAAAACAGAGGTGACGGGGTTTGGTTATATTCGAACCTTTAACTGAATCTCCACGGCGAACGGCACGGCGCCTCGGCGAGTGGAGCACAGGGTTTTGGTCGGGGTTCGACAGTGAATAAACCCACGGTGGCGGTGAAGGCCACGACGCGGCGGTGGCCGAGATCAGAGATGGTGAACGGTGGGGGTGCAGACAAAAGGGAATGGGAAGGGTCTCGAAATTTTTCAGATCCAAAACGTGTGCAAAAAAATCTTACTTGAGGGAATTTGTTCAAACATTATAATTTTTTTATCAGAATCGGGATACATGAATCTCATATAAAACTGATGGATAATTAAAATTGAGGAATAGCTTAGTTTAGTTGGTTAAAGCTTAGGTTCACTAAGCATAGGGTCAAGGGTTCAAATCCCTTGGCTGTCATATTCTCTTTTTTTAACCTTTAGATTTAAATAACTAAAACAAAACATAGGATGTTACAGAACTCCTCTTGTGGTTGTTAATCCTTCAACTAGGTAGGCTCTGATACCAATTGTTGAGTGGATCGTAGAATCGATTTAAGCCAAGAGGGGGTGAATTGGATTTTTAAAAATTTTGGTGGTGGAGTGGAAAATGAAAATTTACTAGACAAGAGATTTAGAGTGGTTCAAGTTCCAATTGAACTCTACATCCACTACCTTAGCTTCACTAAGGATTTTCCAACAACTCCACTAGTTGATCTTCTCCTTTTCTAGGCTTAAGAGAAAACCTTTACAAAGTGATCAATTTTTCTACCCAAAAATTGACTCAATCATCACTCAAAGATTACAAAGAAGTTTAAGGCTAATAGCTAGTATCTCTCAATGCAAATGTAGCCTTTTTTACAAGCACTCAACCCAATTGAACAAATAAGATTAGAAAGACAAAGTTCTACAATTGGGGTTTACAAGAAAATATGGGATTTTAGCACAATAGCTTGAATTTGATGTTTGGATAATTCTTTTTGGATCAATAGTTGTTGCTGGTGCTTTTAGAGGTCTCTTTTATACATTCTCATTGAATTCTAGCCGTTGGGGTTGTTGCCTTCATTATTATAGCCGTTGGGATGTTATCTTCGCTCCATAAATGTAGTCTGCAACTATCCGTTCCGAAACGCTCGATCCTGTTTTGAAATAGACCAAAATAGAAATAGCCATTGGGGTGTAATTAATAGGTTGTACCAAAACGGACACGATCGTTTCGATACGCTAAGAGCCTGTTCCGAAATGTGCTGAAGCCCGTTTCGAAACAATTTGCCACTGTCAAAACTTGTATCGAAGCGGCTTAGAAGCGTTTCGATACACCTTAACTGTATCTTTAAAATCAGTTATAAAACTTCAACGGTCATATTTTGAAACCAAGCTTGAAATCTGTTTCGAAACATTTGAGGTTGTTTCAATACTGCCGTATCGAAACGGTTCAAAACGTTCCGTTGTTCTTCATCCGTTTCGAAACACAAATAGTTGTTTCGATACACTCGTATCGAAACGGAAAAGCTAGTTCCGAAACAGAGGTTAACAGTTTCAAAATGTTCCGAAACGCCCAAAGGCCGTTCCGAAACGGTGACTCGAAAATAATTTGACTTGGTAAACACTTAGAAGATTTTTGATAATTTAAAGTTTTGACTTGGACATTTTTCTTTAAACACATAGAGAGGTTTTGAGGACTTAAAAATTCATTTTCTCTTTTTCAATTTAGTCCTTAAAACCTTTGTTATATCAAAATCAATTTATTAGTTTCACACATTTATCTCATGATATAATTTTATAATATTTATAATATAATTTTATAAATAAATACTATTTATAATTTATATTACAAAACTAAAATAGTGTTTATAATATATACAACTAAACCATAAACCATACATGTAACTAACTAAACTACAAATTCTAAACCATATATATATAATTAAATCTAAAATCCTAAATCTCAAACCATAAACTCTAAATATATATAATTAAATCACAAATCTCAAACTCAAAACCTTAAAATTAAAATATTATTTATAATATATATTAGGATTTGTAATATAAATTATAAATGATATTTTAGTTTTAGGGTTTAGGATTTAGTTATATATATAGGGTTTAGTTACATATATAGTTTAAAGTTTATGATTTAGGATTTATTTATATATATGGTTTAGGGTTTGGGGTTTAGTTACATATATGGTTTAAGGTTTGAGTTTTGGGGTTTAGGGTTTAATTATATATTATATATTAGTTTTATAATATAAATTATAAATAATATTTATTTATAAAGTTAATATATTTATAAAATTATATTATAAATATTACAAAATTATATCATGAGATAAATAAAATTAAGTTCAACTGCAGTATTATTTATGTACTATTTCTGTTAGAACTATATCAAGTCTGTAAGTTGGTTTGGTTTGGTGTAAACCTTTTCTCCTTAGAGGTCCTTGGTTTAATCCTCCTCAAAAGCAGTGTTTTCTTAATATATTTTACTATCGAAACGACGTCGTGTTGGCCTATCTTAGGCATCAAAGCAACTATACCAAAGTGACGCCATTTTGGATTTGATGGTCCGTTATAGTTTAACAGTCGAGTGCTTGAATTGAACAAAAAACAAAGTTTAATAGTATAATAATAACAAAAAATAATATTTAATGATACAATAGTATCATTTTATAGTTCAGCGGTATGTTCGATACAAAAGTTAAAGTTTAGTGTCATTTTGTATAATTTACCCTTTCTTTTAACAAAAATGGTATGATTTGAACTTTTAATTTTTATAATAATTTTGTTTTATGTAAATGAACATTGACCAGTAGGTTGGTAGCTTCAAATTCCTCTACTTTAAACTATCCATGGCAGCGGTAAAATTTTATGTTGGGTAGAACATTCGAGTCAAAAAAAACTTAAATTAATTAAATTAAATAGTAATATTTTATAACTAAAGTTTATACAAACTATACATCAAAATATTTCCTTTCCTCTATTTTCAATATTTTTTTGAATTTCTTTGTTCCTCATAATTACCAATTCAATAAGTAAAAATTTGCTTTATTTGTAATAATTTAACGTATCTTTCGTATAGACATGCAACTTGTTAAACTTCTATAATGTGAACCGAAAATGTATTTATACTTGCTTCAAGATATTAATTTATGGCTAAAGGGGTACTTTTGCCCCCGAGTTCGACCCAAAAATGTAATTTCGCCCCTCGCCGAAAAGTGTAATCAATGTGGCCTTCCAGTCCATGAAATCGATCAAATTGACCCTTTGACCGACGTTGACCGTTACGGTGCTGACGTGGCAGTTAACGATGATGACGTGGCAATCCATGATGCTGACGTGGTGGTCAACAGTGCTGACGTGGCAGTACACGTGGGATGATGAAGTGGCAGAACACGTGGGATGATGACATGGCAGGAGGGGCTGAATTGATTATTTTAACCGAATTCGAGGGCATAATTGATTTTTTTCCTGAGTTTAGGAGCATAATTGATTTTAATTAAAAGTTTGATAACTTATTTAATATTTAAGTTGAAAAATAAGAATTTATGAAATTATTAAAATATTAAAGCTAGATAAATAATTTTATTAAGTGAGGATAATTTAAAAAAAATAAAGTGAAAGCTCTCATAGAAGATCAAAATATTCTTCAATTTATTTTATAAAAATCTATAAAGTTAATAAAAATAAATAAAATATTTTAAAAGTTACTAAAAATAAAAATTATATAAAAAATTAAAATATATTATAAATTAAAAAATGATAAAATTTAATGTAAAAACTTAATAATTTTTTTATAAATTGTTAAAAAATTAAAGACTTTTATAGAAAAAAAATTCGACTTCGTCACTTTGAGTATTACTATTCGTTAAAAAAAATTAGTGGAATCAACATTGTACTAGAGTAACAATAGAATTCAATTTTTTCCGCTTTTTTAATCAAATTGATGCTCATTAATATTTGATGTAAAGAAATGAAAGAGAATTTTGGCTTTATTAATACTTTAATACAAGGATGTCTCAATTGAAAATATGTTAAAGGAACATTAGTACGCGTAGCATAACGAGAAACAATCGAAAGATTCTCCAATAGTTTATAAATATTTTTTAATTTTTTATATTTATAACTTTAATATTTTTACTTATATTTAATTCATTATGGTGTTTTATATTTTTTTAATATTTTATGAATATTTAAATATTATTTAAATATTAATAATTTTTATTTTTTAGCTTAAAAATTAAATAAGTTATTGAACTTTTAATTACGCCCTAAACTCGAAAAAAAAATCAATTATGCCCTCGAATTCGGTTAAAATAATCAATTCAGCCCTCCTACCACGTCATCATCCCACGTGTACTACCACGTCAGCACCGTTGACCACCACGTCAGCATCATGGACTGCCACGTCATCACCGTTAACTGCCACGTCAGCACCGTAACGGTCAACGTCAGTCAAAGGGTCAATTTGATCGATTTCATGAACTGGAGGACCACATTGAGTGCACTTTTCGACGAGGGGCGAAATTGCATTTTTAGGTCGAACTCAGGGGCAAAAGTAGCCATTTAGCCTTAATTTATTATATATATATAGGAAAATACTTTGATATATATATATATGATTTCATATCATAGTTTAATTATATTAAAAAATACATTTTACAAAATTTCCCGCAAACTCAACTTGGCTTAGCTCTTTCGTAGTAAAGAAAGAGAAGCTTTCATTTTTTTTCTTTGTACAGATGAATACAAACACTTAACTATTAACATTTCAACAGCAATCGCTTTTTTTGCAATTCATAACGCTACGATTGAGTAGGCACCGAAGTTTAAAGCCGACATTCATTACCTGGGACCGGAAAGCTCCATGGCTTCCACCACGAGCGAAGATTCTTCTATAAAATCAGAGTATCTTTGCGGAGGATGGTTATCACACGATCGAGACCTTGGCGTCTCAACCGTTTGTGAGGCCTCCCATTTGTCAACCAGACCATCACCTTCTAGCATCCTTAATACTTCAGACATCCTCGGGCGGTGTAGAGGGTTGAATTGAGTGCATAAAAGAGCAATTTGAACCATTTCTTCCAACTCAATGCTGTCCAAATTGCCTTTCAGATCCTTATCTGCCAGCAGGCTTAGTTTACCTTCCTGATGTAGCTTCTTTACCTGCAAGACAAGTTAACCAATTTATCGAACCAAATATGAAAAGTATAAGGATCTATGGTACCGGGATCCATTATTCTTTAGTACTCATTTCAAATCTGTCCTGCATATTCGGATCTAGGTATGGAAATATGATCCTAAAAAAATGTTCGAAAAGCATTAGTGGCAATTAAACAACAAAACAAACTGTTCAGTTAGGTTGTTATGATGAATTATCTAAAGGCTCGAGGTTAACAATATCCTTAATCGATGTCTCCCGATGTTTTGCAGAAAATAATACATATTTTTCTGCACTGCACAAACAGCGTTCTTAAATGACAAGGAACCTACTAATTAAGACTTGTTCCACATGAATTTACGTTTTAAACATGTATTGCTCAGTGCACCTAAAATGTACATTAAAAAGGAGAGAAAGCGAGAGTACCCAATCAAGCATTACGTGCTTCTGGTTTGACCCTCGTCCAAAATCCAAGGCCTTCTGACCTGTGATCAACTCAAGGAGCAGGACCCCGAACCCAAATACGTCTGTCTTCTCAGACGACTGACCTGTTGATAAATACTCAGGAGCGATGTGACCGACAGTACCACGAACAGTCGTAGTAACATGAGAATCTCGGTGATCTAAAAGCTTTGCCAATCCAAAATCTCCAACAACTGCCTCAAAGTCTTCATCCAACAAAATGTTGGCAGCCTTGACATCGCGATGAATAATTTTCGGGTCACACTGTTCATGCAAATATACAAGCCCCCTAGCTGTACCTAAGGCTATCCTCTTCCGCCTTGCCCAGTCTAAAGCTGGCCTTCCATGAATATGATCTTATACGAAACCACAAATTTAAAAAATTATCAGTGAGGTGTAGATGTGGAATTCTATCAAGACTTATCTCTTCAAAACCTAGTAGGCTAATAGCATATCCGAAGGTCCAGAATAAAGTTAAGAAACAGTAACTACTATTCAACTTCAGTAAACTAACCTTTTAATCTAGACATTACGCTTCCATTTGGCATATAGGGGTAGACCAGGAGCCTTTCATTCTCGGCCATGCAGAATCCGGAAAGCCTGAGAAGATTGCGATGGACAGCTAAACTTATTGTCTCTACTTCGGTCTGAAATTGAATTTCACCACCAGCTATATTATAGTCCTTCAGCCTTTTAACAGCTACCAGAGTCCCATCATTCAAGCAACCCTTGTACACTATCCCAAATCCACCTCTCCCGAGAATATTCTTCGACTTGAAATGGTCTGTGGCCGTTCTAAGTTCCTTAAAAGTATACCTTTTCAAATGTCCCAAGCATACTTCTGGGTCGTATTGTTCTGTCATGCAACATGTATGGGCTAGTAATTAGAGGATACCGGAGAGAGTAAAGGAAACAAATTATTTAATACGTTCTTCTATGCTTCTAAAACTCATTTCCACCTCTTCCAAGGAATTTAACATGTAGCATACAGAGAGAGCTCCAACAAAATAGTTGCCGAGTCAATAGCATAGAATCAATGACAAATTACGGGCAGCAGTACTACTTGTGAATTAGGAGCCCTTGCTCGTGATGAGTGTTAATATATTACGGATGCAGAAAGCTTATACAACAGTACAGAATCACTGATAATACAAAATTAAAATGTAAAATAAATAATAACAAGAATAATAAGATCAGGGAATTTTAAGAAGCTGACCATTAACATCAAAGAAAATCTGCTGGTTGTGTCTATATCGCCACCAAACAAGAAATCCTAAAAACAGTGCGATGAAGAAAAGAGCACCGAAGCTAGCACCAAAAGCAACAGCTACATGATGGCCTTTTGATCCAGAGTCTGATTGATCTAAGAAATCAAGGATCCAGATATTCAGACATGAAATTAAACTGTGATGAAGAAGAGAAATGTCATAATGTTGACAAGAAACTGCATCTCTAACACAGTGATAGTCACCTTTTGGACCATCTGGTGGGAGAGAAAGAGGCTCCGGAAAGACTGCAGAACAATTGTTGCCCGTTTCCGGCCCACAGATCAAAGGGTTACCAATAACTCTGAAAGGAGAAAATGGAAACTATAACTAAAAAACCATTGTTACATGCATTATGAGCCCTTAACAGAACAATGGGAAAGAAATAGCTCACTTGAAAGTCCTTGCTGATATTTTTGGCAGGGAACCACTCAGATTATTATATGACAGATCCCTAATAAACGTTTTATAGGCGAAGGGTGAGTGAATAACATACAGAATAGTAACAAGGTAAATTTAAGGAAAAAGATAAACAAGTCCAGATACATACACAAGAGTGAGGCCTCCAATTTTTGACAAAGAATCCGGGCAAGCGCCAGTAAGACTATTGTTGTTTAATCGCCTAATACGTCCAGAAAAAACAAGGGAAAAAACATGTAAGAAATAGCTCAACTAGAAAGAAACTTGAAAGGCAGATGAAGATGCAAAAGCAGTAAAAAGAATTGACACTTACAAATAGTTAAGGTTTTTTAAGTCCCCCAAAGAAGAGGGTATTTCACCATCGAAAGTATTGTTGGAGAGATCAAGAGTCTGCAGCTTCTCTAACTTCCCAATGGTAGCTGGAATTGGACCTGAAATAGCATTATTCTGAAGCAACCTACACATGAAAAAGGAACAAACAAGTAATTACTTGACAAAAATGCAGGAACTCTGAGTCACAAAAATAAGGAAAACCAATGAAAAGATTAGTTAAATTTATATGCAACTTAGTTAGCATAGGAAATAACTTACACTGACTGCAGCTCACTAAGGTTACCAATCAATGGAGATAAAGTCCCAGACAAGCTTTGACTAGGAAGTCCCCTGTTCAAGGAAGAAAAGCAAAGAGTTTACACAAAATCTGGGTTTATTTTCCTACAACAGTGTGTGTTATAAATAGGCAAAGATATGAAGAGAAGAAGAAGACTTACAAAGCAGAAACATAGCCATCTGGAGAGCAAGTAATCATCCTCCAACTACATGGATCAACAGAATTTGAATCCCAATTCTCCAGAACATCATACGGGTCGTTTAGATCAGATTTAATGGCCATTAAAGCAACCACTGCTCAAATATTCATCATATATGCAGAAGGAAAATAAGTGAATTAACACTCATTACAAAAAAAAAGACTTCAAAAACAACGCCATCTGGAGAGAAAGTAAGCATCCTCCAATTAGTAAAAGACTTGAAAAGAAGGCAAATGTGTCACTATGTAATTATGATGGTAGCCGTTCAGACAGACATTCAAAGAAGCATTTACTCTTAAAAGAACAAAAAGAATCTATGAACATGGAAACTATAAATACTACAAAAAAGAACAGGAATTAACGAATTTAACAACACTGCTTGAGAAACAACAAAAACAAGCCTTTTTTCAAGACTATGAACTTGGAAACTATAAAAAGAATAAGCTTGAGGAGGATGGAAAAAGGGGAAATTTTGAGAAAAAAACCAACCTTCATAGTTTATACCAGTTGGAGAAAGAGTAGCAGAAGAAATCCCCACCAATGCCAAAAACAGTGAGCCCAGACCAAACAGCATCAAACTCTCCATCTCCACACTGCTAAAAACTACAGTTTCTCAGCTCATTCAAATTCTACTTTCTCAGAAAACCCAATTATCATCTGATCAACAAAACCATGACCAGTCATCATTAACATGAAGCTGAAGTCTCTATCTTCCCCTTATCCCAGCACACAAGCTGTCATGTCGCTTTCATAATCAGAATTCAGAACCACATAAGCTGAAGCCACCATTACCCTATAAAGGAACTTCCCTTTTTTTAACCTTTTAACTTCAAATAAAAGTTTCTCAAGACTGGTTCTTGATTAATTCCCAGAATGCTAACGAGACTTTTATCTAGAGGAGAGAATATGAATCAAAGGGTAAGGAGTAATAAGAACCGAATGAGCTAAAAAAGAGAGAATTTTCTCGAGAAACAAGCAGCCATTTTTTCCTGAATTTCTGAGATCCTAGAGATCTGGGAACACTGGCATGTGAAAACTAAATATTTTGGATGATCCCCACAAATTCATGTAGTTTTGCTCTTGGTTTCTAGCTCTCCCTTGCTCTTCAGTACTATTGAGTCCACCACCATTATCTTTCAACAAACTCTTTTTCCCTCTTGCTTTCACCTTTTTAATTTACCTTTAAAACCCAAAAAGAAAAAAAAAAGAAAATCAATCAATCAAACAAACAAACAAAGAACCAAACAAGCAGAGGCAAAAACAAAAGGCCAAAGTCGACACATAAACAGATGCAGCAGACACCTTAGTAGAAAACACTGTTTTTTTCCAGTTTTCTTTTTTCCTTTCTTTTCTTTTCAAAACAGTGAAAACGAGAACTTTGGTTTATTTGAATTACAAAAAGAAGTTTACAAATTTTGGGGGGGTTTTTTGAGATATCGTTGTAAGTTCGGTGATTGGACTGAAGAGATGCATGGAATTGTGATGAGAAAGCGAACAATATAATATCTATGTGCAGAAAAAAAAAGTATTTTTTATCTTGCAGATTAGTTTCTTGACAGGTCACGTGCTTGGCTTGTCCTACCCTTTGTTGGTTTTCGTCTTAAATTTTTTTAAGTTAAAATAAGGCCTGTTTTATATATATATATATATATATATATATATATATATATATAAATTAAATCTACCATTTTCGAAGCAGTAAGGAACATAAGACTTAAGAGGGACCTCACGCAATGGTCCTCCCGAAATTTAGAATTTTATCTTTCAAACTTTAAAAAGGTTAATTTGACTCCACAAAATTTTTAGACTCATATTAAACTTTAAAATTTTTAAATATTTTTAATTATTTTTCTCTTATAATTTTTAAAAGATCTCATTAAATCTCTTAAAATTTTAAAATTTTAGTTAAACCGTGAATTTTTGAAGAAAAAATTGGTCCTTCAAACTCTATCTACAAATTATGTCACTGTTTTGAAGGCTAATCTATCACTTTTTTTAAATTTGATTTTAATATCTATATTCACTGTATATAAAATGATGAACTGAATTATATCATCACTCAACTCTAATTATAAATTGTTAAAATATTTTTATTTTAAAAATTAATTAATATTGGTGTAAGAGTGTTTCTATCTTTTATTGTTCTATATAATTTTTAAATAAATAATTAAAAATATTATTTAAGAATCAAACATGAGACTAATAAATTTAAATAAATTCCATTTTCAATATATATATGATTACTTGTTGAAATAATTTTTACAAATATATTTGTATATAAAATATTAGCTTAACAGTAATATTATCACCTCCTTTTTAATTACGTTGACTTACTTTTTGAACTCTTTAATTGTGTCAATCTCGTCATTTGACTGTCGTTAACTAATAGAATTGCTACCTTTTGTGCATGTGGTCTATCTGCTTCCACATCAATCGTCAAAGCCAACTGTTATGTCATGTCAATGATGACGAGTTAGTTTTGATGGTATAATAATACGAATAAAAGAAATTAAAAATAATTAATTATTTAAAAAATTCATGTCAACTATACTACTGTGTCATCAAAATTGATTTGTTGTCATCTTATTGTGGGACATTGCTTATTAAAAAGTGACATATAGACATGCTAACTTAGACGTTAATTATATAATGACGGAATGTCTGAAATGGTAAAGGATGAGCGAGGATAACAGTTATGTTAATTAACAACAGTCAAATGACGAAATTAAAGCAATTAAAAAAATTTAAGGGTTAAATTGATAAAATTAAAAATAAGAGATAACATTATTAATTTAAGATTAGTACATGCGCAAAATTAGCTTTTTAAGCCTAAAATACTAATACTCTATTAATTTAGTGTTATAAAATTTTAGAAACAGCTTTGTATTGAAACCTTAGAATTTTGAAAATAAGTTTCATAAAAACATTAACATAATAATTCATAAGGAAATTTGATAAAGACTAATTAAGAATTGGCACGGTATGTAGTAAAATTCATTACAGTTTTTATTCGAAAATTTAAAATTAAGACTTAAAAATAAAACTATTGGGAATAACATTCAAGATATAAATGAGACACTAATATTCACAAATTATTAGAGTTTGACTAAAACAACTCAAATTTAATTTAGTTTTCATTGAACGATTTGGATTTTAGAATCTTAATATTTAATTCGAGCAACTTGAAAATATTTTCAAACTTTTTAATATCATGTATATTTAAAGCATTTACTTCTGAAAGAATTTGAACTAATTGTGTCACAGTTGAGCATTTCTAAAAGTTATAATTTTACACTTAAATGCAAACTTTTTTTCCGTCTAGTTTCGTATCTCTGCCGCTATTCGCTCTCCATCTACTAGTAGAAACGTCTACCTCTTAATCATCATGCCTTTATTTATGCCTCCACAATAAAATTAAGGGTTTAAAAGAGGTTAAGACTTAAAGGTAGAGTATAGGAAATTTAGGGCAAAGTATATTTTTTAGGGTGTAGGGTGTAGAGTTTAGGATTTAAAATTTAGGGTTAGAGTTCTTAATTTAATTTTTAAGTGTTTTTAACAGGAGGCATAAATAGAGAAATGGTTAGGGGCAAATGATTTTTGCTCCCCACCTACACACCCAAATGTACGTATATTATTCTGATTTCTCCCTACCCATAAGTCAAAGGATATTGAGCATTTAAGCAGCTTGATTTCACGTCCCCCTATATATTGTACTAACAACAATAACAATCGAACTATACTCAATCAAAAAATCTTCACAATTTCTAAAAAATAACTAAAGATTTTTATCAAATCATCACATACAAATTGTCACATTAAATTATAACGATTAATGACGATTATTTACAGGGGCGGAACCAGGATCGAATATTAGCATGGGCCAAAATATTGAATTTAAAAAGTGCAAGGGTTTATTACGTATTTAAACTCAAAATTCATGGGGCAAGACCTAATTTGTCTAGTATTTAAATTTATAAGGAACTAAATTGTTATTGGACCAAAAGATTTAATGATACATGTTCATTCTTCTTTAGTTCAACCAAAAGATGTAAATGGATAGAGCGTTCGACGAATTGTTAGTGAACCGTTTGTATAACGTTCGTTTAGCCAGTTAAATAAACGAGCATGAACAAATTTTTATGTTCGTTAAATAAACAAACGAACATGAACAGAGGTGTATTCCGTTTGTTTATGTTCACGAACATGCTCGTTTATAAGCTCATTTACTTGGTTTCCTTTTTCTTTTATTTTTTTACATTTTAAGTATTGGTGAATGTATGGACTAAATTGAACATGTGGTAATTTTTATAGTTCAAACTGTGAAGCCTAATGAGCTTAAAGACTAGTGGTGTAATTCCACCATTTGACGAACATATAAATGAACATGTTAGCAGTCATATGAACGAACGAGTTCGTGAACATTACACAAATATGTTCACGAATGTTAAACGAACATGTTCGTGAACGTTAAACAAACGAACACGAACACCATCAAAAATAAATAAACGAATACAAACATGATATTAAAGATTTAAACGAACCGAGCATGAACACCTTCAAATATAAATAAACGAACATAAACAAAACCTTATTCGTTCAAGCTCGGCTCATTTACATCTCTAGTTCAACCCCTACTCGATTATAGATTTAATAAATTCTTTTACATTTTAATTTAAATAATTATTTTTACATGTATAAATTATTATTATACCAAAATTATCAAATAATTATATATTTTAACATGGTTCGGGGCCCAAGGAGCTCCCCCTGATTATATATGAAAAGTTGAGATTTTTTTTAATACTTGAACATATACACATACATATACATATACCTGATTTTTTACCATGCTTCCTCAATTTTAATATTGTTTTTAAATTTTCTTTGCTTAACTGTCATTGAAGCAGCCTTCCACAGAAAATTTGTTTAATCGATCCTTATGAATGCTAATTAACAAATATTCATCAGTTTAAAATCATATTTAAATTATCATGTGTTAAAATGCAATGCAATGTAATTAATATTAATATTAATATTAATAATGTTAACAATGCCTGTAGAGTATAACCCGGAACCCGAAAGCATTTTTGTGGCATTGGAGAATGGGCACTGAAAATACCGAATATTCTGTCGTTAATAAGTTGAATTAGGAAGTGAAATCCTTACCTGGAGCCTGTCCCGTCCCTACCTACGCAATTACACCAACTTTTGGAAATTGATTTCCACTTACGATTCTCGAGACGCCAAACCCCCCTCCACTTCTCAATGGATTATATCCGAAATTTAAATGGCATATATTGATCAAAAATAATAATAAAGTGAATAAAGAATAAACAAAACCTTTAACATGATCTCTAATTTTCTTAGAAATTTAATAATTATCTTAAAAGAATTTATATTTACCCAATTATATGTTTATGTAGTGATGTAAAAGAGAGGATGGACATAATCAATATTACAAATCTATTCTAATAGAGTTAGTTATAGTTGGTTATGAGTTGTTAAAGAAAAGAAGTTAGTTCTTTTTTATTTTTTTGGTTTTATTATTTGTATAAATACTATCACATTATTAGAAGTAAAATAAGGAAAAAGTTTTATCGTTTCCTTTACTATTAACAGTCTTTTAGTCTTCATTCGTTTCATCTCTCTCCCTTAACAAATTTTTCTTCAAATTTCTATCGGAATTTCAAACCTTAATATGATATCAGTTGAAAATTTCGCTTCCAAAACACATTCTGCCTCCAAATCTTTAGAATCTGCTTGGACCTATCGTACTGATGATCCTTCTGATGAATTCTATATTCATCCAAACGAGAATCCTACTCTCGTTCTCACATTTGCATTGCTCAGCGGCGTGAATTATCATGGCTGGACTCGCTCCATGAAGATGGTCTTGATATCCAAGAACAAGTTTCGCTTCGTTGATAGGTCTATCAAAGAGCCGAGTACGGAAGATTCTCATTTCTTTGGTGAGAAAAGTGCAATAATTTGGTTCTTTCGTGGTTGCAACGGGCGATTCATCCTGACATTGTCCAAAGCGTTCTTTGGATTGACATCGCCTATGATATGTGGAAAGATCTTTTCGATCGGTTTAACCAGGGTGATCTGGTTTGGTTAAGCGACTTAATGCATGACTTTTACAGTTTGCAACAAGGTACCCTTTGTGTCACTGCATTACATACTCAGTTAAAGATAATTTGGGACGAGATTTGTAATTTGAGACCTTTATCATCTTGTGCTTGTCTGGCTGCTAAGTATAGACAACAAGACTTTGCTCTTAGGTTTCTTAGAGGGCTTAATGACAATTTTTTAATTCTCATGTAACCCCCTTGTCCCGGTCCGGACGCTTGACCGGTCCGAGTGGGTCACACGGGGAAAACCGAAGCGAAACTCGTTAAGGTTCCCCTCGGTTAGCCACCCTAAAAATTTCTTTTGTTAATCTTGTCTAAATGCATTACCATATCCTATGTGAATCACGCCAGCAGAAACAAAAGCAATACAAAAGCGATCATTCAAGACATCACCTTTAAAACATCCCATTTTCTGAATTTAAGCAGACCGCATCGATACACCTGTCAAGGGTATCGATACGCCTTGACCAAAGTCAACACCCATGGGTCAACACAGGAAGACCGTATCGATACAGCCCTTGAGCGTATCGATACGCCCTTCCCAGTCAACATCTCGTGGTCAATGAGAAAAACCCGTACCGATACGCTAACACACCGTATCGATACGATAATAACTCACCAAAATCTCAAAATTCCAGTGAGCAAAAACCGTATCGATACACCCTCGCGTATCGATACGCCCAGCCAAACTTGGGTCCTGGAGGCAAGACCGTATCGATATGGCCCTTAGGTGTACCGATACGCCCTACACTGCAAGTCTCCCAAATTCAGCAAAAACATACAAGACTCGAACCTAGATGCGATTTAAGACCTCCCTAGACTCAAACAAGCATCCATACAACATTTATTAACCATGATCTAATCATACGAGGCACTCCACAAGAACAAACTACATTCATCAAGGAAATCATGCATTGATCAAAAGATGGCATATAAGCATTCAAGGTTTCATGCTTCAACAACCATACACATAAGTATCCTCAAAGGCACTTGGCCAACACACACATGGTGAGCAATTTAGACATGGTTCACAATCCAAACATGGCATCAACAAGCCACACAAAACAACATAATCAAGGAGTCTAAACAAGCTCCTAAACAACCAACAATATCCATCAAAATAACACAAATCCCATTGCTTAACTATTACATGTTCAAACATTAAAAACTCAAACTTGATATACTCAAAGCCAACAACCACACTTGGAGGCCCTCCGCTTGCGCAAGCAACCCACGAACTAAGGATCTGCATTGTCGAACAAAGAGAGAGCGTAAGCCATGAAGCTTAGTGAGGGTAAGCTCTTTAAAAACAAACCTCGACAATGCAGGGTCCAAGTGCGATCTCAACCAAGGTAAATGCATGATCATACCTTCGATCCTCAAGAGCCAAAATGTCAATGATGCATGGACAAATATTCAATAATATGCCATGCTCAACAAGCTCATTTCCACAACATATGTAAGCACATATAATCATCCAAAAGGAAACACATTTCCACATCGCATTGATACATATATCAATTTATATTGGCACCTAGCTATGACTCGAATACGCGGATAAACACGTTGGAACTCACATCCAACAACCACTTTACCTCACAGTGGGATTACACTCATCATCGGTCTCGCGGAGGGGATTCCACTCATCCTCACGCCCCGTCGATGGGATTCCACTCATCATCGACATATGTATAAAACAATTTTCGGGCGAACCCGTACTCCTCCTTGGTGACTCAACGCCACCAAGGCCATACGCGAATTTGACTCATGTGTGCACACTAACATCCTAATGATCGATCATTTGTACTCAAGCATACTAGTGCCAACATTTAACTCATTCCACAATATCAATTACAACCACTTCCGTGCTTAGCACGTACTCACCATGATCATAATCATGAACATACCACATGCATATCACAATGCATCACAACCATGCCTCAACACACATGTATAACACATTATACACAAATCATCATATCAACCATTACGAGGCATAAACATCAATTACAAGTACAACCAAAGTCTCTAGTTTAAGCTTAGGATTAGGCTACCACCCTAATCCTAACTCTAGGTGGGTCTACCAAGCCCGACCTAGTCCACATGCTCGGACCAACCACTTAGAAAACACTTAGCAAACATTAACCATTCACCTATACTTTCAAGCTCAAATACCAAGCAAGCAACCAACTTCAAGCTTCCGAATTCGCTCCCGAAGCTTCACCAACACAAGCCCTTGCCTCTAAACAACCTCAACACAATCCAAACAACTTCAAATCAGCCCAAGCATCAAAGTTACTAACCCGGAACACAATTCAAACATAAAACTCAACATTTCAAGCCATGAACAAACCCCACATTTACCAAACTCGTGCAGCCCACAAACCTTGTCCAAAACTCATGTTTCCAACACATTTTATACCCCCAAATGATCTCAAAGCAACCCCCAACCATAGCACTAACATTAGCCCATCAATTCCAACCTAAAACAACCCTCAAAACTCACCCAAAACCCTTCAAAAACCCCTTTTAAACCCCATTTCGGGAATGTGCTCAAAACCAAGTAAAATTCATATATGTGGTACCATTTAGCTCCTAGAATTCATAACTAACAACATTAAATCAAAATATTAAGTTAAACATAGTAAAGGCATCATTTTTAATCAAAACCCTTGAAAACTCCATTTCCAAAACTTTAATGAAAATAAAAACTAATTGTACTTTTGAAGAGAGGGAGTTGAGGAGAAGTCAAAAATGGTGTTACCTTTCAAAAACGAGTTGAAATGGAGAAGAGATGAGATGGAATAGTGGAGAGAATGGGAGAGCTCTTCAAACCGTTGTTTTTGTTTTGAAGGAGAAGAAAGTGAATAATAAAAGATGATAGGAAGGGGATTTAAAATTAAAAGTTGGGCTAATTACAATATTGTCATTAATGAATGGCTATTCTCCAATTTCTTTAAAATCTCTCCAATTTGTATTTCATTCATTTTAGTCCAATGTAAAATATTTGTTTTTGAAACCCGAAACTCAAAAGATTATTTTAAGTATAAAACCGAACCCAAAATATTATTAAAATATTATTTTCACCCGACCCCTAAACCCGGGTGTTACATCTCAAGTCTCAATTCTTAATGATGAAGCCATTACCTGCTATAAATGAAATTTATGCCACTGTTATACAACATGAACGTTCTGTTGTCTCTATTCAAAGTTATGATTCTAATATTTTAGCTGTGGGTCGAAATTTTAGGAAATCTTGGATAGGCAGGATTCTAGGGTTTTGTCAAACCGTAAATCTTTTGTCCACAATAATAAAAAGAGACATGTTTGTGTTTACTGTGGTTTGATGGGTCATACTGTGGATAAATTCTATTGAAGACATGGTTTTTCACCGTGTTATAAAAATAAGAATAATCAGACTGGTCGGGCAAATTAAACTGGGTTTGTTTTTTCTTTTGATCAAGAGTGTTCAAAAGAGTGTGTCTCTAAGGATTGTGTTCAAAATCTTAGATTCACTAAAGAACAATATGATAGTCTTTTGACTATGTTAAATGAGAAAAATTCTACTCAGTCTTCTGTCTAATCTTTTGTTCAATCCTCGAAAGTGAATCTGCTTGCCTCTTCTTGTAATTTTGTTCTAACTGAAGATTCAGGTAACATTCTGCCTTCTTCTTTTATTCAGAATCAAGATCATATTTCTCCTTAGATCATTGGTTCGGGAACAACATATCATATTGTTAGTTCTTTGAGTTTCTTTACAGATTATCAAAAATTTGATAATAAATTTGTAAAGTTACCCAATGATGAATTAGTTAAAGTTTTGCACTTAAGAACAATGCAATTTCAGTATGGATTAGTTTTATACAATGTTTTTCACATACCTTTATTCAACTTCAATCTCATTTCTGTTTCTTAATTAACTAAAAATCTTGATATTTTTATCTTTTTCACATCTACTTCTTGTTATATACAGGACACCAAGTTATGAAAGATGATTGGTTCAGCTAAGCTGGTCAATGGTTTATACCAGCTTGATTCTCAAGATTCTATTTTTTTAATAAGCCTGCATTTTGTAATGTTTCTTCTTCTTCTTCAGTTTCTATGCTCAATTTGTGGCACATTAGATTAGGACATCCTTCAAAACAAAGGATGAGATAATTTATTTTTTTTTGCATTCTGAGATTTCTTGTGGATCTCATAGTGAATGTGATATTTGTCATGTTGTATTCTGAGATTAGGACACCAAAACTCTTGTGTGTACACTCCACAACAAAATAGTATTGTTGAACGTAAGCATCAACATTTATTATTTGTTGCTAGATCTTAAGGCTGCAATCGAGTCTCTCTTTACCTTTTTGGGTAGACTGCATTTTACATGCTGCATACTTAATTAATATAACTCCAACCCCTATTTTAAATAATAAGACTCATTTTAAAAAAAATTATAATAAGCATCCTAAGCTTGGTCACTTAAAGGTGTTTGGTTGCCTTGCTTATGCTACTGTTTTACTAAACTCAGAAACAAAATTACATCCCAAAGCTTCTAGGTGTATCTTTATAGGTTATCCTAAAAACATGAAAGATTATAAATTGTTTGATCTCAATACTCATAACATATTTGTTTCTAGAGATATTATTTTTTCTGAGAATATTTTCCCTTTTCAGCATGCTTTTGATTTTGCTGATAATGATAATAATCTTATTTTTCCTACTTATGATAATAATTTGTTAATGAATGAGTTTCTTAAGGGTAACACTGTTATTAATAATCACATGTTTAATAATACTCTAATTAACAATAATGAAAACATGTGAGGAGATTCCTCTTCAGATCCCATGCATGAATCTATTTCTACAGATTCACCTATTATTTTTCAACCCTCAACTTCAGCTTCACATCCTGTTGAGACACAACCTCTTCAACAGTCTCAGACCTGTGTTCCTGATATGGCACAATAGTTTTAGACTTGTGTTCCTGATGTGGCTCCACAATCTCAGACTTGTGTTCCTGATGTGGCACAATAGTCTCAAACCTGTGGTACTTCTCGGCCTACTAGACAAAAGCAACTTCCTCAACGTTTCAAGGATTATCAAGTTTCCTTGCCAAGCTCGAGACCTACTCCTCATAATATTAATCATGTCATATCCTACAAGAACTTTTCTTCTAATCAATTTTCTTATATTAACAATGTAGAACTATTGTCTGAACCTAAAAATTATAATCAAGTAATAAAACATGAACCCTGGAAAGTTGCTATGCAAGAAGAATTACTAGCTTTAGAATGTAATAATACATGGTCTTTAGTCACACTTTCCTCTGGTAAATAAACTATTGGTTGTAAATGGGTTTATAAAACTAAGCTTAGATCTGATAGGACTCTAGAAAGATACAAAGCTAGGTTAGTAGCAAAATGGTACACACAACAACCATGGATTGATTATATTCACACTTTTAGTCCTGTGGCTAAGATTACTTCTATAAGACTTCTATTGGCTGTTGCAGCAGCAAAGAATTGACATTTACATCAACTTGATGTAAATAATGCTTTTCTTCATGGATATTTGCATGAAGAGGTATACATGGACTTACCTCCTGATTTTGTTCCTCCTGTAACACCCGGGTATGGGGGTCGAGTGAAATTAAAATATTATTTTGGGCCTCGTGTTTTCAAAATAAATAAATTTTATGTTGGGCTTGTTTTAATTTAAAACCCAAAATTCTATGGATTTTAGAAATTGGAAGATGGCCATTTTCATTAATGGCAATCTTGTAAATATTTGGTCTTGTAAAATAAAAACCTCTTTTATTTTAAAACACCCATTTTATCATCATCTCCCCCTTCTCTTCCAAGTTTCCAACGACAAACTCCCTCCCCTCCTCAAGGTTACTATTCCATCATCATACTCTCTCATCCTTGAAGGTTTTTGAAAGGTAAACTCGTTTTTGACTTGTCCTCACTTTCCTCTACATGCCTATACCTTTAGATTTCATTAAAACCCATGGTTTTACATTTTGAAGTTTTGAAGTTTTGGGTTAAAAATGTGAACTTTGTTAGCTTTAACTCAAGTTTTTTATTTGCTGATGTTAGATAAGTTGTTTGCTATCTAAAAGGTCCAACATACTTGATTTTTACTTGGTTTTATAATGATTCACGGATTTGGGTTTTAGGGAGGTTTTAAAGAGTTCAAAGGTTGAGTTTTGGGGCTGTTTGATGTGGAAAATTGTTGGGTGATGGTTGGTTGATGTTTAAGGGTTGTTTTGGAAGCTTTTAGGTGTGTTAAAAGTGTTGAAATCAGTGGATTTTGGCTGTGCTATAGGGCTGCTCGGAAATCAATGTTTTGGGAGTGTTCTTGGCTAGTTTAATTGCTTGATTGGTAATCCGGGTTTGTTCCAGTGTTTGATGTTGTTTGTGGTTGCTTTTGTTTGTGTTTGAATGACTAAAACCAAGGCTTTGTGTTGGAGAATCATCGAGAACCAATCTGGGAAGTTCGGACGTTTGATTTGGCTTTGGTTGGTTGATCGGCTAGAGTTGTTGAGCTTGGAATAGTCGGTGAGTGGTTAATGATTTCAACTTGGTTTAATTGGTTTTCAAATGTTGGTTCAAGCATGTGGACCTAGGTTGGGCTTGGTAAATCCACCTAGAGTTGGGATTAGATTGGTAGTCTAATCTCAAGCTTAGTTTAGGAGACCTTTGGTTGAACTTCTAAATGTTGATATGCCTCTTGATTCATTACTAATTGTGTTTATTGTTGTTATGTATATTGTGATATACAAGTGTGTCGAGGCATGATGTTGATGCATTGTGGTATTCATGTGGTTGTGGAATGTGGTTTGTGCATGATGGTAAATCATGGTGAGTACGTGCTAAGCACGGAAATTGGTAAGAAAGTTGTGAGGTTGATAAATGAAATGTGTTAGTATTGGCACTAGTATGCTTGGGGTACAAATGATCAATCATTAGGATATTTAGTGTGCACACGAGAGTCAAAATGCGCGCGTGGTCTTGGTGATGGTAGTCATCAAGATGGAGTACGGGTACGCCCAAAAATCTTCTTATATATGTTAGTCGGTGATGAGTGGAATCCCATCGATGGGGCGTGAGGATGAGTGGAATCCCCTCCGCGTGTAACGGTGATGAGTGTAATCCCACCGTAAGGTAATGGTTGTGTTGTTGTATGTGAGTTCCAACGGTTGTAATCCGCGTATTCGGGTCATAGCTAGGTGTCAATACGTTTGATATATGTCTTTCCATATGGTTGTGTTTATGGACTTGTTGAGCATGGCATGATAATGATATTGTGTTCATGCATCATTCATATTTGACTCTTGTGGTTTCAAAGGTAAGAACTCATAAATTCTACCTTGGTTGTGTTGCTCGTGCTTGGACCCTGCATTGTCGAGGTTTGTTTTATGAGCTTACCCTCACTAAGCTTTATGTTTACGCTCTCTTTTGTTCGACAATGCAGATCCGTAGTTCGTGGGTTGCTTGTACAATGAGAGGGCCTCCAAGTGTGCTAGTTGAGCTTTTTCTATCCTCAGGTATGAACTATTTAAGTTATGGATGTAATAGATAAGCAATGGGATATGTGTTGTTGTTTTGTGTAGAAGCTTGTTTAGACTCCTTTAATATGTTGATGTTATGGTGTGGCTTGTTGATGCCATGTTTTGAATTGTAAACCATGTTTAATGCGTATCTTGAATGCTTATGTGTATGTTGGCTCTAAAGCATGAAACTTTAAAATGCTATGTTTGACTCTTTTGTGGTGAATGCTTGTCCCTTATGAATGGATGCCCTTATCATGTATCTTTGTGTGTTTTGAGCATGTATGTAATAGGGTGTATGCCTCTAGAGTTTATGTGTGTATGTTGTATTTGCTTCTTGAAGTCGTTGAGGGCGTTTGGGATCGTTTAAAGATGATTAAAGCTGGTTTTGGAAACTCACAGACTGCAGGTGTTTCAGAACGGTTCAGACTGTTTCGGAACGGGTGTGGTTCTAGAGACACCCGTATCGGAACGCGTTTCGGTACGATTTGGCTACTGTGAGCCCCTGTTCCGATACGAGTCTCGAAACACTTTGGCCACTGTGTATGCCTGTTCCGGAACGTGTTACGGAACGTCTAGGCCAAATGGACCCCTATTCCGAAACAGGGTGGATGCGTTTCGGTACGGGTGGTTGGCTTTTTAAACTGGGGCCCGTGTTTCAAAACGGGCAATGCCTGTTTTGAAACCCAGGCCTGAAATGGGGCTTTTTGACATCTATAAAGGTTCTCAAGGGTTGGGCTTAGGCCCTGTTTGTTGTTAGTCTTCTTGTGAGTCTTGTTTCCGTTGTCGCTTCACACATAGGTTTAATTAAATCCATCTAGACAAGATAATACATGAAAAAGTTTCTCAGGTTGTTAACCGAAGTGGAGCCTTAACGGGTTTCGCCTCGGTTATCCCCGTGTGACCCGCTCGGACCGGTCAGCTGCCCGGACCGGGACGAGAGGGTTACAGCTCCTACCCTTGGTCTGGTTTGTAAGCTTAAAAGAAGCTTGTATGGATTAAAGCAGGCTAGTCAACAACGAAATGAAAGATTGACTACTGCTTTAATACAACAAGGCTTCAAACAATATAATTCTGATATTTCTATTTTTACTAAGGGCCAAGGGTCTGATTTTATTGTTCTGATTGTTTATGTTGATGATGTAATAATTACTAGTCCTAATTTACATGAAATATCTGTTTTGAAAGACTATTTGCATGCTGTTTTTACAATTAAAGATCTTGGTAACTTGAAGTATTTTTTAGGACTCAAAGTAGCTAGGTCCTCTGAAGGTATTCATCTTTCACAAAGAAAATACACTTTAGATCTACTTTAAGAGTCTGATTTTTTAGAGTCTAAGCCAACATCTACTCCTATTGTTCCTACTAAGAAATTATTTAAATTAGAGGGCACACCTCTTTCTGACATAACATCTTATAGGAGATTAATTGAAAAACTATTATATTTAACTAATACTAGGCTAGATATTTATTTTGTTGGGCAAAAATTATCTCAGTTTATTTTTGCCCCTACTAATGTTCACAAGGTTGCAGCTCATAGAGTTCTTCGCTATTTGAAAGGAACTCTTGGCCAATGATTGTTTTTCCCAGCTACTAATAGTCTTCAAATTAATGCTTTTTTTTATTCAGACTAGGCTTCTTGCCCAGACTCTAGACGCTCAACTACTAGTTTTTGTGTATTTTTTGGTTCTGCTTTAGTTTCTTGGAAATCTAAAAAGCAAAGCATTATTTATCGTTTTTCTAGTGAGGCTGAGTACAGGGCTTTAGCTTCTGTCACTTGTGAAATACAATGGCTCAATTTTTTACTCTCTGATCTTCGTATTAATTTTTCTGTTGCTAATCTATATTGTGACAATCTCTCTACTATTAAACTTGTAGAGAATCATGTATATCATGTAACCCCCTCGTCCCGGTCTGGCCGGATGACCGGTCCGAGTGAGCCACACGGGGAAAACCGAAGCGAAACCCGTTAAGGTTCCCTCTCGGTTAGCAACCCTATTTTTTTTTCTTTCATTTTAATCTCGTCTAAAGGATTGTTAAGTCCTAAGTGTTCACGACAGCGGAAAACAATCATAGGGAAAACACATTCGAACCACGGCCATGCATACAGTCCATTTTAAGCTTATAAGGCAGGCCGTATCGATACACCAATCAAGGGTATCGATACGCCTTGACTTGGTCAACCCAAACAGTCAACTCGTAGAAGACCGTATCGATACAACCCTCGAGCGTATCGATATGCCCTCTTCAGTCAACATCTCGTGGTCAACGAGATAAACCCGTACCGATACGCCCCAACACCGTATCGATACACCAAAAACTCCCCAATTTCTCAAAATTCCAGTGACCAAAAACCGTATCGATACGCGGGGGCGTATCGATACGCCCAGCCAAAACTGAGCTCTACAGGCAAGACCGTATCGATACGGCCCTTAGGCGTACCGATACGCCCTGCACTGCAACACCAGAATTTTTAACTTACCGACCCCAAACACGACTCTAAATGCATTTCTCGACTCTCCTAAGCACATACACACATTTAAACAATCATACAAAAGCCATAGGTAACAATCAACATGAGACAAATCATCCATACATGGTATTCATACAAAGACCATAATTTAGCATAATAGGCATTCATAAAGGCTCAAAGGGCCTTGAAAGGCACAAGTCATCATAAGAGGTTTGCTCACACACATAAGGCAACCTAAACATCTAAAGCATGCCACCACACACCAACATTCATCATAGTATCTCATGCTTTACAAACCATAATCAAACCAAAACATTCATACATAAATGAGTCATACAAAGCTCATACAAAAACCCTTGCCACATTGCTAGCTAATACAAAATTGATAACCGTACTTGAGCCTCAACTTGGAAAGCCCTTCTTGCCTTGCCTTGAGCTAACACCACGCTAATGATTTGCATTGTTGAACATTGAGAGCGTAAGCTATAAGCTTAGTGAGGGTGCTCTAAAACGAAAAACATCAACAATGAAGGGTTCAAGCATGTAAATCCTAATCTCACATACAACCTACAATGGCATATAATCAAGTAGACCTAGCTAGTCTTTCAAGTGGCATAGTATGGCATCTTACATCATACTAAGCATCAAGCATCAAAATCAACAATCATATATCAACACCATATACCACAATCATATATCACAATACATGAACAAGTTTAATTGGCCACTATTAATTACCCCGATTGTGCGGATTTAAACCTCAACAACACTTTACCTCGGTGGGATTAAACTCATCACCGGACCTTGCATGTGCGGGATTCACTCATCGCCACATGCCCTACGGATGGGATTCCACTCATCATCCCGTAGAAATATATAAAAGCTTCCGGTGGAATATTACATCACCGTACTCCTCCTTGATGACTTAACGTCATCAAGGCCACGTACGTTTTGACTCAATTTGTGTGCACACTAATCCTAATGATCGATCATTTACAACCGGTAATTTACTTAGTGCCAATTTTCATTATCACATCACATATCATCAACCATATCTCATGCTCATCACATATATACATATCACGATATACATGCACCAATCAACCACAATCACAAGAGCATAGCTAAGTAAGCACAATAGCATTTATGGAGAACAATGGCTAAATTAGCAACTTGAAATAACTAGAAGTGGCCTACCAAGCACACTTTACACACACACACTACACATACTCGAACCAAACTTTAAAACAAGTTTGAAACCACTCACCGCACTTCCTTAGCAATCGAAACAATCCTCCTACGAACCCGGATTCGGTCCCAATGCTCCTTCAACGACTCCTCTTGCTTCTAGCCAAGCAAAACACATACATTACTTCACAATTCAATTCTAAAACTCAACCACCAACTTACTTTACAAACACAAGCCAAATTCCACAAATCCCCAATCCATATAATCACCCAAAATACCAATTTTCGTGCTCCCCTAAAACCTTGCTGAAATTTCCATTTCCAAACCTCCAACTGACCCCCAAAAGGTCCCAAATCACCCTCCTAACATACCCTAACCATCAGCCCTTTGTTTTCAACCTAAAACCCACCAAAAATGGAGTTTTTGACATCTCAAAAATGGCTCTAAGACCCTACTTCGGGTTTTCCACGAAACTCAACCAAATTAATATATGTTGCACCTTTTATCATGAATAAACAAAAACCCAACTCATCATTTCAAAACAAAACGAAAACCACCATAAAAATCCAAACTTTAACTAAACTCAAATTTTCCAAAGTTCATAGTTTTTAAATCTAAAACCATGGGTAGTTAAAGGATGAAGATGAGAGTAAGGAAATGATTTTACCTTTCAAAAACACCTTGAAACGAAGTTGAAAGCCAATGGAATAATGTTTTAGGTTTGGGAGTGTTCTAATGTTAGAAAGATTTTGGGGGAGAAGATGACAACTTTAATTTTAAAGTTGTCTTGCTTTTAAAAACTTTTGGGTAAAATTACAACACTGGTCCCTCCC
The DNA here is from genome assembly GCA_030270665.1 of Hibiscus trionum. Lineage (NCBI taxonomy): Eukaryota > Viridiplantae > Streptophyta > Magnoliopsida > Malvales > Malvaceae > Hibiscus > Hibiscus trionum. The sequence goes on along the minus strand of BSYR01000011.1, from coordinate 7,185,662 downwards.
ATTTTTACTATAGTTCAATTAGGTCTTAATTTAAGTTGAATTGATTTAATTTAATTTTATTGACTCAGACTATAAACCCGGCTAACTCCTAACCCCAAAACACAGGTGTTACAACTCTCTCCCACTTAAGGAATTTCGTCCCCGAAATTACCTGACTGAAAGAGATACGGAAACTGCCTTTCCATATCCTCCTTCCTCTCCCAAGTGGCCTCGTCCACACCCCGACGTCGCCACCTCACCTTCACTAGCTCAATCGATCTACCCCTCAACACTTTACTGTCAGAAGCTAAGATCTCCACGGGCTCTTCCTCATAAGTCAAATCCGGATTCAATTCAATCTCTTCTACGGGCATAACATGTGATGTATCGGACCTATACTTACGAAGCATCGAAACATGGAACACATCGTGTATCTTCTCTAGCTCGGATGGCAAACGCAACTGATAAGCAACTGGACCAACCCTCTTCACAATCTCATACGGTCCTATGTACCTCGGACTCAACTTCCCCTTTCGGCTAAATCTCATCACTTTCTTCCACGGAGACACCATCAAGAATACTCTCTCACCCACTGAGAACTCAACTTCCTTCCTCTTCAAATCGGCATAGGACTTCTGCCTATCCGAAGCAGCTTTCAAACGATCACAAATCAATTTTACCTTGTCGGATGTCCCATTGAGCAAATCTGGCATGGGTAATAATTTTTGTCCCACTTCGGCCCAACAAACTGGAGTCCTACACTTTCGGCCATACAAGGCCTCATACGGAGCCATCTGAATGCTCGACTGAAAGCTATTATTGTACGCAAACTCTACTAAAGGCAAATGCTTCTCCCAAGTACCCTGAAAGTCAATGATACAACAACGCAACATATCCTCCAAGATCTGAATAACTCTCTCTGACTGACCATCTGACTGAGGATGATAAGAAGTGCTGAAGTTCAAACGGGTACCCAAAGCTGTATGCAGACACTCCCAAAATCTAGAAGTAAACCGTGGATCTCTATCTGACACAATGGACTTCAGCACACCATGCAGTCTAACAATCTCACCAATGTACAAATCGGCCAATCTATCAAGAGTGTACGTAGTATTGACTGCCAAGAAGTGAGCACACTTCGTAATACGATCTACTATCACCCAAACTGAGTTCTTCTTCGTAGGAGTCAAAGGCAAACCCGAAACAAAATCCATGGTGATGTTCTCCCATTTCCATTCCGGAATTCTCAACGGCTGTAACAAACCTGAGGGAACCTGATGTTCCGCCTTCACTCTCTGACACACTAAGCACTTACTCACAAAGTCGGCTACATCTCTCTTCAAGCCAACCCAAAAGTACTCATTCTTCAAATCACGGTACATCTTCGTACTTCTAGGATGCATAGCAAACGGACTACTGTGGGCTTCAGTCAAGATCGTACGTCTCAAGTCACTGTCCTCTGGCACAACTATTCTATCTTTGAAACACAAAACCCCATCAGCACTGAAACTGTAGTCTGAAGGTCTACCCTCGGCTATATCTTGCACGTGAGGTGCCAAAGATCTATCTAAGAGCTGTTTCTCCCTAATCAACTGACCTAGAGTAGGTCTAACCTGAAGCTCAGCTACCAAGCCACCATCTCCGGACAAACTCAATCTAGCAAACATGGTTCTCAAGTCCACGGCCATCTTCCTACTCAATACGTCAGCCACTACATTGGCCTTACCCGGATGGTACTCAATAGTAAGATCATAGTCTTTTAGCAACTCTAACCACCTACGCTGTCTGAGATTCAAATCTCGTTGAGTCATAATGTATTTCAAACTCTTGTGATCGGTGTACACTGTGCATCTCTCACCGTACAAATAGTGCCTCCAAATCTTCAGAGCAAACACAACTGAAGCTAACTCTATGTCATGGGTCGGATAGTTGCGCTCGTGGGTCTTCAACTGTCTCTAGGCGTAGGCTACTACTCTCTTGTCTTGCATAAGAACACACCCTAGCCCTACATAAGAAGCATCACTGTAAACTACATAGTCCTTCCCGGACTCAGGCTGAATCAAGATCGGTGCTTGGGTCAAAGCTTCTTTCAATTTCTCAAAGGCTCTCTGTCTTGCATCTGTCCACTCAAACTGAACACTCTTCTGAAGTAACTGTGTCAATGGAGCGGCTAACTTAGAGAAACCCTCTACAAATCTCCTATAGTACCCGGCTAAACCTAGGAAGCTACGTACCTCGGTCACAGACTTCGGTTTCTTCCACTCAACAATGGCTTCAATCTTCTTCGGATTAACTCTAATCCCATCGGCTGACACTACATGTCCTAAGAAGACTACCTCTCGGATCCAGAATTCACACTTGCTTAGCTTCGCATACAACTGATGGTCTAGCAAAGTCTTCAAAACAAGTATCAAGTGTCAGTCATGGTCTTCTTCAGTTCGCGAGTACACCAATATGTCATCTATAAACACAACTACAAATTGATCTAGGTACTGATGAAAAATCCTATTCATCATGTCCATAAAAGCAGCTGGTGCATTAGTCAACCCAAAAGGCATGACTAAAAACTCATAATGTCCATATCTAGTCCTAAAGGCCGTCTTCGGTACATTAACCTCTCTTACCTTTAGCTGGTAATAACCCGATCTCAAATCAATCTTCGAAAAGACCGATGCTCCTCTCAACTGATCAAACAAGTCGTCAATTCTAGGCAACGGATATTTATTCTTCATTGTCAACTGATTTAACTGTCTGTAATCTATACACATCCTCATGCTACCATCCTTCTTTTTCACAAACAAAACTGGTGCACCCCAAGGTGAAGAACTAGGCCTAATAAAACCTCTATCTGTCAATTCTTGCAACTGAGTCTTCAACTCTTTCAATTCTTTCGGTGCCATGCGATACGGAGCAATCGAAACAGGAGCTGAATCAGAATAAGTCTCAATGGTGAACTCTACCTCTCTGTCCGGTGGTAACCCTGGCAACTCTTCCGGAAACACACTAGGAAAGTCACATACTGTCCGGATGTCCCGAGGTCTAACCTCACTCATGTTAGGGTTCATCACATACGCTAAGTATGCTTCGCACCCCAACTCAACTAATCTCTTAGCCTCTAATACTGAAACCACATTGGACAAGAACTTCACGTTCTCACCCACCACTACAATCTCATAGTCATCTGTGAGCCTCAAATAAATCTGCTTAGTTTCAAAATCTATCCTAGCTCTTTGCTCGGTAAGCCAGTCTATGCCCAGAATCACATCAAAACCATAGAAAGGAAGTTCCATCATATCCACTGGGAACACATGTCCCTGAACCATCAACGAACACCTTCGGTACATCTTCCTAACTACTACCGTGTCCCCAAAGGAACCAGTAACACTAACTCCTACCTCTAACATCTCACAAGGCAAATTCAAAGACTGTGCATGCTCACTCAATATGTAGGAATGTGTAGACCCAGAGTCAATCAAAGAAAGCAAACCCAAAGACTGTATCGAGAAGTTACCTGCGATCACATCGGTGTCATGCTGATCCCCGCGCTGAGCGTAAACCCTGGCCTGTCCTCCGCCCTCCGGCTGGACTGCAACTACATGTGCTATGTTTCTCTGACCATCGTTCCTCGGCTGGAAGTTACCTCTACCGCGCCCGCGGCCTCTCTGAAAGTCATTGGCTCTAGCAGGAGCCTGAGCTGGTGCATGTCCCACCTGATATGGACAGTCACGCCTAATGTGGTCTCTAGCCCCACAACTCCAACAAGAATGAAAATTTCCCCAACACTCACCGGTGTGGTTCCTCTCGCAAGTAGCACATGTGGGCAACTTCCCACCAGCTCTTTGGCCCTGTTGGCCCCTACCGTGGTTACCGCCACCACGCCTATGATCATAATAATGTCTTTTGTCCCGATGCCTCTTGGCATCACCTCTATCAAAGTTACTAGACCTCTTACCCGAACTAGATCCGCCAGACCGCCTGGTCAAACTCAAACTGTGCTCTAAGTCCTTGGCCCTCGAGACCAAGACATCAAAATCAGTTGAGTCTGAAGCTAAAGTATACGTCTTGATTTCTTCACTCAGCCCATAACGAAAGCGGTTACAACGCTCCACCTCAGTAGGCACAAGCTCAGGTGCGTACTGACTCAATCTGACAAATCGGATCTCATAATCGGTCACGGACATACTCCCCTGAAGCAATGCCATGAACTCCCTCTTCCTCTCATCGAGGTATCGCGGACCCAAATACTTCTTACGGAAAACTGTCTCAAAGAACTCCCAAGTGATCTCGGCCTCATCCATACCCGTAGTAACGGTGACCCACCAGGTGTAGGCATCACCCTGAAGCAAGGACTAAACACATCCTAACTTGCGCTCACCAATACATCCCATTTGAGCGAGGATACAGATAGTCTTCTCAAACCATAACTCTGATCGCTCTGGAGTAGCACCTCTGAACTCTTCCGCCCCCAAACCACGAAGTCTCTCTAATGGCAACCCAGTGCCCTCACCCTGATGGTGTGCTGCTGCCTGACCTCCAGCTACTGCAGCCTGAAATGCCCCGGCTATCGCTTGAACCAACGGAGCTAAGTCTATCCCGGCCGGTCCTTGGCCACCTTGGCCTCCTTGTGGTCCCTCTCCTTCGGCCCCGGCCTCACCTCCCGCTACCGGTGGAGGAGGTGGTGGTGGTGGAGGAGCTCCAACTCCAACCACAGGCTCTCCCACTTGAGCCTCTACCCTAACTACTGGCTCAACTCCTGGAGCCACTGCCCGTGGTTCCGGTCGAACCATCCTAGGCCTCCCACGTGGTCTAATGGTACAGCTAGCAAGGTATAAACTACAACAACAAACAGATAAGGATTACGTTAGCCAAAGCAAGGGTCCAATAGTGCTCAAGTACTCATTTTTCCAAAAATTCTTTTAAATTAAGTAATAGTAGCAATGGGCACACACTCTACACCAGACACAACAACGCATGCTTCAAAGCATCATACGATCAGTCAAATATTCAAGAATTCACGGCAAGACATGCATCGAACAATACAATAATTTAACACATCAAGCTTACCTCACTTACCTGCCCGAGGTCTCGGTAACCTCAGGCTCTGATACCAACAAATGTAACCCCCCTCGTCCCGGTCTGGCCGGATGACCGGTCCGAGTGAGCCACACGGGGAAAATCGAAGCGAAACCCGTTAAGGTTCCCTCTCGGTTAGCAACCCTATTTTTTTTTCTTTCATTTTAATTTCGTCTAAAGGATTGTTAAGTCCTAAGTGTTCACGACAGCGGAAAACAATCATAGGGAAAACACATTCGAACCACGGCCATGCATACAGTCCATTTTAAGCTTATAAGGCAGGCCGTATCGATACACCAATCAAGGGTATCGATACGCCTTGACTTGGTCAACCCAAACAGTCAACTCGTAGAAGACCGTATCGATACAGCCCTCGAGCGTATCGATATGCCCTCTTCAGTCAACATCTCGTGGTCAACGAGATAAACTCGTACCGATACGCCCCAACACCGTATCGATACACCAAAAACTCCCCAATTTCTCAAAATTCCAGTGACCAAAAACCGTATCGATACGCGGGGGCGTATCGATACGCCCAGCCAAAACTGAGCTCTACAGGCAAGACCGTATCGATACGGCCCTTAGGCGTACCGATACGCCCTGCACTGCAACACCAGAATTTTCAACTTACCGACCCCAAACACGACTCTAAATGCTTTTCTCGACTCTCCTAAGCACATACACACATTTAAACAATCATACAAAAGCCATAGGTAACAATCAACATGAGACAAATCATCCATACATGGTATTCATACAAAGACCATAATTTAGCATAATAGGCATTCATAAAGGCTCAAAGGGCCTTGAAAGGCACAAGTCATCATAAGAGGTTTGCTCACACACACAAGGCAACCTAAACATCTAAAGCATGCCACCACACACCAACATTCATCATAGTATCTCATGCTTTACAAACCATAATCAAACCAAAACATCCATACATAAATGAGTCATACAAAGCTCATACAAAAACCCTTGCCACATTGCTAGCTAATACAAAATTGATAACCGTACTTGAGCCTCAACTTGGAAAGCCCTTCTTGCCTTGCCTTGAGCTAACACCACGCTAATGATTTGCATTGTTGAACATTGAGAGCGTAAGCTATAAGCTTAGTGAGGGTGCTCTAAAACAAAAAACATCAACAATGCAGGGTTCAAGCATGTAAATCCTAATCTCACATACAACCTACAATGGCATATAATCAAGTAGACCTAGCTAGTCTTTCAAGTGGCATAGTATGGCATCTTACATCATACTAAGCATCAAGCATCAAAATCAACAATCATATATCAACACCATATACCACAATCATATATCGCAATATATGAACAAGTTTAATTGGCCACTATTAATTACCCCGATTGTGCGGATTTAAACCTCAACAACACTTTACCTCGGTGGGATTAAACTCATCACCGGACCTTGCATGTGCGGGATTCCACTCATCGCCACATGCCCTACGGATGGGATTCCACTCATCATCCCGTAGAAATATATAAAAGCTTCCGGTGGAATATTACATCACCGTACTCCTCCTTGATGACTTAACGCCATCAAGGCCACGTACGTTTTGACTCAATTTGTGTGCACACTAATCCTAATGATCGATCATTTACAACCGGTAATTTACTTAGTGCCAATTTTCATTATCACATCACATATCATCAACCATATCTCATGCTCATCACATATATACATATCACGATATACATGCACCAATCAACCACAATCACAAGAGCATAGCTAAGTAAGCACAATAGCATTTATGGAGAACAATGGCTAAATTAGCAACTTGAAATAACTAGAAGTGGCCTACCAAGCACACTTTACACACACACACTACACATACTCGAACCAAACTTTAAAACAAGTTTGAAACCACTCACCGCCCTTCCTTAGCAATCGAAACAATCCTCCTACGAACCCGGATTCGGTCCCAATGCTCCTTCAACGACTCCTCTTGCTTCTAGCCAAGCAAAACACATACATTACTTCACAATTCAATTCTAAAACTCAACCACCAACTTACTTTACAAACACAAGCCAAATTCCACAAATCCTCAATCCATATAATCACCCAAAATACCAATTTTCGTGCTCCCCTAAAACCTTGCTGAAATTTCCATTTCCAAACCTCCAAATGACCCCCAAAAGGTCCCAAATCATCCTCCTAACATACCCTAACCATCAGCCCTTTGTTTTCAACCTAAAACCCACCAAAAATGGAGTTTTTGACATCTCAAAAATGGCTCTAAGACCCTACTTCGGGTTTTCCATGAAACTCAACCAAATTAATATATGTTGCACCTTTTATCATGAATAAACAAAAACCCAACTCATCATTTCAAAACAAAACGAAAACCACCATAAAAATCCAAACTTTAACTAAACTCAAATTTTCCAAAGTTCATAGTTTTTAAATCTAAAACCATGGGTAGTTAAAGGATGAAGATGAGAGTAAGGAAATGATTTTACCCTTCAAAAACACCTTGAAACGAAGTTGAAAGCCAATGGAATAGTGTTTTAGGTTTGGGAGTGTTTTGAAAAGGGTTTGGGGTGTTCTAACGTTAGAAAGATTTTGGGGGAGAAGATGACAACTTTAATTTTAAAGTTGTCTTGCTTTTAAAAACTTTTGGGTAAAATTACAACACTGGTCCCTCCCATTTTTACTATAGTTCAATTAGGTTTTAATTTAAGTTGAATTGATTTAATTTAATTTTATTGACTCGGACTATAAACCCGGCTAACTCCTAACCCTAAAACACGGGTGTTACAACTCTCTCCCACTTAAGGAATTTCGTCCCCGAAATTACCTGACTGAAAGAGATACGGAAACTGTCTTTCCATATCCTCCTTCCTCTCCCAAGTGGCCTCGTCCACACCCCGACGTCGCCACCTCACCTTCACTAGCTCAATCGATCTACCCCTCAACACTTTACTGTCAGAAGCTAAGATCTCCACGGGCTCTTCCTCATAAGTCAAATCCGGATTCAATTCAATCTCTTCTACGGGCATAACATGTGATGTATCGGACCTATACTTACGAAGCATCGAAACATGGAACACATCGTGTATCTTCTCTAGCTCGGATGGCAAACGCAACTGATAAGCAACTGGACCAACCCTCTTCACAATCTCATACGGTCCTATGTACCTCGGACTCAACTTCCCCTTTCGGCCAAATCTCATCACTTTCTTCCACGGAGACACCATCAAGAATACTCTCTCACCCACTGAGAACTCAACTTCCTTCCTCTTCAAATCGGCATAGGACTTCTGCCTATCTGAAGCAGCTTTCAAACGATCACAAATCAATTTTACCTTGTCGGGTGTCCCATTGAGCAAATCTGGCATGGGTAACAATTTCTGTCCCACTTCGGCCCAACAAACTGGAGTCCTACACTTTCGGCCATACAAGGCCTCATACGGAGCCATCTGAATGCTCGACTGAAAGCTATTATTGTACGCAAACTCTACTAAAGGCAAATGCTTCTCCAAGTACCCTGAAAGTCAATGATACAACAACGCAACATATCCTCCAAGATCTGAATAACTCTCTCTGACTGACCATCTGACTGAGGATGATAAGAAGTGCTGAAGTTCAAACGGGTACCCAAAGCTGTATGCAGACACTCCCAAAATCTAGAAGTAAACCGTGGATCTCTATCTGACACAATGGACTGCAGCACACCATGCAGTCTAACAATCTCACCAATGTACAAATCGGCCAATCTATCAAGAGTGTACGTAGTATTGACTGCCAAGAAGTGAGCACACTTCGTAAAACGATCTACTATCACCCAAACTGAGTTCTTCTTCGTAGGAGTCAAAGGCAAACCTGAAACAAAATCCATGGTGATGTTCTCCCATTTCCATTCCGGAATTCTCAACGGCTGTAACAAACCTGAGGGAACCTGATGTTCCGCCTTCACTCTCTGACACACTAAGCACTTACTCACAAAGTCGGCTACATCTCTCTTCAAGCCAACCCAAAAGTACTCATTCTTCAAATCACGGTACATCTTCGTACTTCTAGGATGCATAGCAAACGGACTACTGTGGGCTTCAGTCAAGATCGTACGTCTCAAGTCACTGTCCTCTGGCACAACTATTCTATCTTTGAAACACAAAACCCCATCAGCACTGAAACTGTAGTCTGAAGGTCTACCCTTGGCTATATCTTGCACGTGAGGTGCCAAAGATCTATCTAAGAGCTGTTTCTCCCTAATCAACTGACCTAGAGTAGGTCTAACCTGAAGCTCAGCTACCAAGCCACCATCTCCGGACAAACTCAATCTAGCAAACATGGTTCTCAAGTCCACGACCATCTTCCTACTCAATACGTCAGCCACTACATTGGCCTTACCCGGATGGTACTCAATAGTAAGATCATAGTCTTTTAGCAACTCTAACCACCTACGCTGTCTGAGATTCAAATCTCGTTGTCATAATGTATTTTAAACTCTTGTGATCGGTGTACACTGTGCATCTCTCACCGTACAAATAGTGCCTCCAAATCTTCAGAGCAAACACAACTGAAGCTAACTCTATGTCATGGGTCGGATAGTTGCGCTCGTGGGTCTTCAACTGTCTTGAGGCGTAGGCTACTACTCTCTTGTCTTGCATAAGAACACACCCTAGCCCTACATAAGAAGCATCACTGTAAACTACATAGTCCTTCCCGGACTCAGGCTGAATCAAGATCGGTGCTTGGGTCAAAGCTTCTTTCAATTTCTCAAAGGCTCTCTGTTTTGCATCTGTCCACTCAAACTGAACACTCTTCTGAAGTAACTGTGTCAATGGAGCGGCTAACTTAGAGAAACCCTCTACAAATCTCCTATAGTACCCGGCTAAACCTAGGAAGCTACGTACCTCGGTCACAGACTTCGGTTGCTTCCACTCAACAATGGCTTCAATCTTCTTCGGATCAACTCTAATCCCATCGGCTGACACTACATGTCCTAAGAAGACTACCTCTCGGATCCAGAATTCACACTTGCTTAGCTTCGCATACAACTGATGGTCTAGCAAAGTCTTCAAAACAAGTCTCAAGTGTCGGTCATGGTCTTCTTCAGTTCGCGAGTACACCAATATGTCATCTATAAACACAACTACAAACTAATCTAGGTACTGGTGAAAAATCCTATTCATCATGTCCATAAAAGCAGCTGGTGCATTAGTCAACCCAAAAGGCATGACTAAAAACTCATAATGTCCATATCTAGTCCTAAAGGCCGTCTTCGGTACATCAACCTCTCTTACCTTTAGCTGGTAATAACCCGATCTCAAATCAATCTTCGAAAAGACCGATGCTCCTCTCAACTGATCAAACAAGTCGTCAATTCTAGGCAACGAATATTTATTCTTCACTGTCAACTGATTTAACTGTCTGTAATCTATACACATCCTCATGCTACCATCCTTCTTTTTCACAAACAAAACTGGTGCACCCTAAGGTGAAGAACTAGGCCTAATAAAACCTCTATCTGTCAATTCTTGCAACTGAGTCTTCAACTCTTTCAATTCTTTCGGTGCCATGCGATACGGAGCAATCGAAACAGGAGCTGAATCATAATAAGTCTCAATGGTGAACTCTACCTCTCTGTCCGGTGGTAACCCTGGCAACTCTTCCGGAAACACACTAGGAAAGTCACATACTGTCCGGATGTCCCGAGGTCTAACCTCACTCATGTTAGGGTTCATCACATACGCTAAGTATGCTTCGCACCCCAACTCAACTAATCTCTTAGCCTCTAATACTGAAACCACATTGGACAAGAACTTCACGTTCTCACCCACCACTACAATCTCATAGTCATCTGTGAGCCTCAAAGAAACCCGCTTAGTTTCAAAATCTATCCTAGCTCTATGCTCGGTAAGCCAGTCCATGCCCAGAATCACATCAAAACCATAGAAAGGAAGTTCCATCATATCCACTGGGAACACATGTCCCTGAACCATCAACGAACACCTTCGGTACATCTTCCTAACTACTACCGTGTCCCCAAAGGAACCAGTAACACTAACTCCTACCTCTAACATCTCACAAGGCAAATTCAAAGACTGTGCATACTCACTCAATATGTAGAAATGTGTAGACCCAGAGTCAATCAAAGAAAGAAAACCCAAAGACTGTATCGAGAAGTTACCTGCGATCACATCGGTGTCATACTGATCCCCGCGCTGAGCGTAAACCCTGGCCTGTCCTCCGCCCTATGGCTGGACTGCAACTACATGTGCTATGTTTCTCTGACCATCGTTCCTCGGCTGGAAGTTACCTCTACCGCGCCCGCGGCCTCTCTGAAAGTCATTGGCTCTAGCAGGAGCCTGAGCTGGTGCATGTCCCACCTGATGTGGACAGTCACGCCTAATGTGGCCTCTAGCCCCACAACTCCAACAAGAATGAAAATTTCCCCAACACTCACCGGTGTGGTTCCTCTCGCAAGTAGCACATGTGGGCAACTTCCCACCAGCTCTTTGGCCCTGTTGGCCCATACCGTGGTTACCGCCACCACGCCTATGATCATAATAATGTCTGTTGTCCCGATGCCTCTTGGCATCACCTCTATCAAAGTTACTATACCTCTTACCCGAACTAGATCCGCCAGACCGCCTGGTCAAACTCAAACTGTGCTCTAAGTCCTTGGCCCTCGAGACCAAGACATCAAAATCAGTTGAGTCTGAAGCTAAAGTATACGTCTTGATTTCTTCACTCAGCCCATAACGAAAGCGGTTACAACGCTCCACCTCAGTAGGCACAAGCACAGGTGCGTACTGACTCAATCTGACAAATCGGATCTCATAATCGGTCACGGACATACTCCCCTAAAGCAATGCCATGAACTCCCTCTTCCTCTCATCGAGGTATCGCGGACCCAAATACTTCTTACGGAAAGCTGTCTCAAAGAAATCCCAAGTGATCTCGGCCTCATCCATACCCGTAGTAACGGTGACCCACCAGGTGTAGGCATCACCCTGAAGCAAGGACTAAACACATCCTAACTTGCGCTCACCAGTACATCCCATCTGAGCGAGGATACGGACAGTCTTCTCAAACCATAACTCTGATCGCTCTGGAGTAGCACCTCTGAACTCTTCCGCCCCCAAACCACGAAGTCTCTCTAATGGCAACCCAGTGCCCTCACCCTGATGGTGTGCTGCTGCCTGACCTCCAGCTACTGCAGCCTGAAATGCCCCGGCTATCGCTTGAACCAACGGAGCTAAGTCTATCCCGGCCGGTCCTTGGCCACCTTGGCCTCCTTGTGGTCCCTCTCCTTCGGCCCCGGCCTCACCTCCCGCTACCGGTGGAGGAGGTGGTGGTGGTGGTGGTGGAGGTGGTGGAGGAGCTCCAACTCCAACCACAGGCTCTCCCACTTGAGCCTCTACCCTAACTACTGGCTCAACTCCTGGAGCCACTGCCCGTGGTTCCGGTCGAACCATCCTAGGCCTCCCACGTGGTCTAATGGTACAGCTAGCAAGGTATAAACTATAACAACAAACAGATAAGGATTACGTTAGCCAAAGCAAGGGTCCAATAGTGCTCAAGTACTCATTTTTCCAAAAATTCTTTTAAATTAAGTAATAGTAGCAATGGGCACACACTCTACACCAGACACAACAACGCATGCTTCAAAGCATCATACGATCAGTCAAATATTCAAGAATTCACGGCAAGACATGCATCGAACAATACAATAATTTAACACATCAAGCTTACCTCACTTACCTGCCCGAGGTCTCGGTAACCTCAGGCTCTGATACCAACAAATGTAACCCCCCTCGTCCCGGTCTGGCCGGATGACCGGTCCGAGTGAGCTACACGGGGAAAACCGAAGCGAAAACCGTTAAGGTTCCCCCTCGGTTAGCGACCCTATTTTTTTTTCTTTCATTTTAATCTCGTCTAAAGGATTGTTAAGTCCTAAGTGTTCACGACAGCGGAAAACAATCATAGGGAAAACACATTCGAACCACGGCCATGAATACAGTCCATTTTAAGCTTATAAGGCAGGCCGTATCGATACACCAATCAAGGGTATCGATACGCCTTGACTTGGTCAACCCAAACAGTCAACTCGTAGAAGACCGTATCGATACAGCCCTCGAGCGTATCGATACGCCCTCTTTAGTCAACATCTCGTGGTCAACGAGATAAACCCATACCAATACGCCCCAACACCGTATCGATACACCAAAACTCCCTAATTTCTCAAAATTCTAGTGACCAAAAACCATATCGATACGCCCCCGCGTATCGATACGCCCAGCCAAAACTGAGCTCTACAGGCAAGACCGTATCGATACGGCCCTTAGGCGTACCGATACGACCTGCACTGCAACACTAGAATTTTCAACTTACCGACCCCAAACACGACTCTAAATGCATTTCTCGACTCTCCTAAGCACATACACACATTTAAACAATCATACAAAAGCCATAGGTAACAATCAACATGAGACAAATCATCCATACATGGTATTCATACAAAGACCATAATTTAGCATAATAGGCATTCATAAAGGCTCAAAGGGCCTTGAAAGGCACAAGTCATCATAAGAGGTTTGCTCACACACACAAGGCAACCTAAACATCTAAAGCATGCCACCACACACCAACATTCATCATAGTATCTCATGCTTTACAAACCATAATCAAACCAAAACATCCATACATAAATGAGTCATACAAAGCTCATACAAAAACCCTTGCCACATTGCTAGCTAATACAAAATTGATAACCGTACTTGAGCCTCAACTTGGAAAGCCCTTCTTGCCTTGCCTTGAGCTAACACCACGCTAATGATCTGCATTGTTGAACATTGAGAGCGTAAGCTATAAGCTTAGTGAGGGTGCTCTAAAACGAAAAACATCAACAATGCAGGGTTCAAGCATGTAAATCCTAATCTCACATACAACCTACAATGGCATATAATCAAGTAGACCTAGCTAGTCTTTCAAGTGGCATAGTATGGCATCTTACATCATACTAAGCATCAAGCATCAAAATCAACAATCATATATCAACACCATATACCACAATCATATATCACAATACATGAACAAGTTTAATTGGCCACTATTAATTACCCCGATTGTGCGGATTTAAACCTCAACAACACTTTACCTCGGTGGGATTACACTCATCACCGGACCTTGCATGTGCGGGATTCCACTCATCGCCACATGCCCTACGGATGGGATTCCACTCAGACCAACAAATGTAACCCCCTCGTCCCGGTCTGGCCGGATGACCGGTCCGAGTGAGCCACACGGGGAAAACCGAAGCGAAACCCGTTAAGGTTCCCCCTCGGTTAGCAACCCTATTTTTTTTCTTTCATTTTAATCTCGTCTAAAGGATTGTTAAGTCCTAAGTGTTCACAACAGCGGAAAACAATCATAGGGAAAACACATTCGAACCACGACCATGCATAAAGTCCATTTTAAGCTTATAAGGCAGGTCGTATCGATACATCAATCAAGGGTATCGATACGCCTTGACTTGGTCAACCCAAACAGTCAACTCATAGAAGACCGTATCGATACAGCCCTCGAGCGTATCGATACGCCCTCTTCAGTCAACATCTCGTGGTCAACGAGATAAACCCGTACCGATATGCCCCAACACCGTATCGATACACCAAAAACTCCCCAATTTCTCAAAATTCTAGTGACCAAAAACCGTATCGATACGCCCCCGCGTATCGATATGCCCAGCCAAAACTGAGCTCTACAGGCAAGACCGTATCGATACGGCCCTTAGGCGTACCGATATGCCCTGCACTGCAACACCAGAATTTTCAACTTACCGACCCCAAACACGACTCTAAATGCATTTCTCGACTCTCCTAAGCACATACACACATTTAAACAATCATACAAAAGCCATAGGTAACAATCAACATGAGACAAATCATCCATACATGGTATTCATACAAAGACCATAATTTAGCATAATAGGCATTCATAAAGGCTCAAAGGGCCTTGAAAGGCACAAGTCATCATAAGAGGTTTGCTCACACACACAAGGCAACCTAAACATCTAAAGCATGCCACCACACACCAACATTCATCATAGTATCTCATGCTTTACAAACCATAATCAAACCAAAACATCCATACATAAATGAGTCATACAAAGCTCATACAAAAACCCTTGCCACATTGCTAGCTAATACAAAATTGATAACCGTACTTGAGCCTCAACTTGGAAAGCCCTTCTTGCCTTGCCTTGAGCTAACACCACGCTAATGATATGCATTGTTGAACATTGAGAGCGTAAGCTATAAGCTTAGTGAGGGTGCTCTAAAACGAAAAACATCAACAATGCAGGGTTCAAGCATGTAAATCCTAATCTCACATACAACCTACAATGGCATATAATCAAGTAGACCTAGCTAGTCTTTCAAGTGGCATAGTATGGCATCTTACATCATACTAAGCATCAAGCATCAAAATCAACAATCATATATCAACACCATATACCACAATCATATATCACAATACATGAACAAGTTTAATTGGCCACTATTAATTACCCCGATTGTGCGGATTTAAACCTCAACAACACTTTACCTCGGTGGGATTACACTCATCACCGGACCTTGCATGTGCGGGATTCCACTCATCGCCACATGCCCTACGGATGGGATTCCACTCAGACCAACAAATGTAACCCCCTCGTCCCGGTCTGGCCGGATGACCGGTCCGAGTGAGCCACACGGGGAAAACCGAAGCGAAACCCGTTAAGGTTCCCCCTCGGTTAGCAACCCTATTTTTTTTCTTTCATTTTAATCTCGTCTAAAGGATTGTTAAGTCCTAAGTGTTCACAACAGCGGAAAACAATCATAGGGAAAACACATTCGAACCACGACCATGCATAAAGTCCATTTTAAGCTTATAAGGCAGGTCGTATCGATACATCAATCAAGGGTATCGATACGCCTTGACTTGGTCAACCCAAACAGTCAACTCATAGAAGACCGTATCGATACAGCCCTCGAGCGTATCGATACGCCCTCTTCAGTCAACATCTCGTGGTCAACGAGATAAACCCGTACCGATATGCCCCAACACCGTATCGATACACCAAAAACTCCCCAATTTCTCAAAATTCTAGTGACCAAAAACCGTATCGATACGCCCCCGCGTATCGATATGCCCAGCCAAAACTGAGCTCTACAGGCAAGACCGTATCGATACGGCCCTTAGGCGTACCGATATGCCCTGCACTGCAACACCAGAATTTTCAACTTACCGACCCCAAACACGACTCTAAATGCATTTCTCGACTCTCCTAAGCACATACACACATTTAAACAATCATACAAAAGCCATAGGTAACAATCAACATGAGACAAATCATCCATACATGGTATTCATACAAAGACCATAATTTAGCATAATAGGCATTCATAAAGGCTCAAAGGGCCTTGAAAGGCACAAGTCATCATAAGAGGTTTGCTCACACACACAAGGCAACCTAAACATCTAAAGCATGCCACCACACACCAACATTCATCATAGTATCTCATGCTTTACAAACCATAATCAAACCAAAACATCCATACATAAATGAGTCATACAAAGCTCATACAAAAACCCTTGCCACATTGCTAGCTAATACAAAATTGATAACCGTACTTGAGCCTCAACTTGGAAAGCCCTTCTTGCCTTGCCTTGAGCTAACACCACGCTAATGATCTGCATTGTTGAACATTGAGAGCGTAAGCTATAAGCTTAGTGAGGGTGCTCTAAAACGAAAAACATCAACAATGCAGGGTTCAAGCATGTAAATCCTAATCTCACATACAACCTACAATGGCATATAATCAAGTAGACCTAGCTAGTCTTTCAAGTGGCATAGTATGGCATCTTACATCATACTAAGCATCAAGCATCAAAATCAACAATCATATATCAACACCATATACCACAATCATATATCACAATACATGAACAAGTTTAATTGGCCACTATTAATTACCCCGATTGTGCGGATTTAAACCTCAACAACACTTTACCTCGGTGGGATTACACTCATCACCGGACCTTGCATGTGCGGGATTCCACTCATCGCCACATGCCCTACGGATGGGATTCCACTCAGACCAACAAATGTAACCCCCTCGTCCCGGTCTGGCCGGATGACCGGTCCGAGTGAGCCACACGGGGAAAACCGAAGCGAAACCCGTTAAGGTTCCCCCTCGGTTAGCAACCCTATTTTTTTTCTTTCATTTTAATCTCGTCTAAAGGATTGTTAAGTCCTAAGTGTTCACAACAGCGGAAAACAATCATAGGGAAAACACATTCGAACCACGACCATGCATAAAGTCCATTTTAAGCTTATAAGGCAGGTCGTATCGATACATCAATCAAGGGTATCGATACGCCTTGACTTGGTCAACCCAAACAGTCAACTCATAGAAGACCGTATCGATACAGCCCTCGAGCGTATCGATACGCCCTCTTCAGTCAACATCTCGTGGTCAACGAGATAAACCCGTACCGATATGCCCAACACCGTATCGATACACCAAAAACTCCCCAATTTCTCAAAATTCTAGTGACCAAAAACCGTATCGATACGCCCCCGCGTATCGATATGCCCAGCCAAAACTGAGCTCTACAGGCAAGACCGTATCGATACGGCCCTTAGGCGTACCGATATGCCCTGCACTGCAACACCAGAATTTTCAACTTACCGACCCCAAACACGACTCTAAATGCATTTCTCGACTCTCCTAAGCACATACACACATTTAAACAATCATACAAAAGCCATAGGTAACAATCAACATGAGACAAATCATCCATACATGGTATTCATACAAAGACCATAATTTAGCATAATAGGCATTCATAAAGGCTCAAAGGGCCTTGAAAGGCACAAGTCATCATAAGAGGTTTGCTCACACACACAAGGCAACCTAAACATCTAAAGCATGCCACCACACACCAACATTCATCATAGTATCTCATGCTTTACAAACCATAATCAAACCAAAACATCCATACATAAATGAGTCATACAAAGCTCATACAAAAACCCTTGCCACATTGCTAGCTAATACAAAATTGATAACCGTACTTGAGCCTCAACTTGGAAAGCCCTTCTTGCCTTGCCTTGAGCTAACACCACGCTAATGATCTGCATTGTTGAACATTGAGAGCGTAAGCTATAAGCTTAGTGAGGGTGCTCTAAAACGAAAAACATCAACAATGCAGGGTTCAAGCATGTAAATCCTAATCTCACATACAACCTACAATGGCATATAATCAAGTAGACCTAGCTAGTCTTTCAAGTGGCATAGTATGGCATCTTACATCATACTAAGCATCAAGCATCAAAATCAACAATCATATATCAACACCATATACCACAATCATATATCACAATACATGAACAAGTTTAATTGGCCACTATTAATTACCCCGATTGTGCGGATTTAAACCTCAACAACACTTTACCTCGGTGGGATTACACTCATCACCGGACCTTGCATGTGCGGGATTCCACTCATCGCCACATGCCCTACGGATGGGATTCCACTCAGACCAACAAATGTAACCCCCTCGTCCCGGTCTGGCCGGATGACCGGTCCGAGTGAGCCACACGGGGAAAACCGAAGCGAAACCCGTTAAGGTTCCCCCTCGGTTAGCAACCCTATTTTTTTTCTTTCATTTTAATCTCGTCTAAAGGATTGTTAAGTCCTAAGTGTTCACAACAGCGGAAAACAATCATAGGGAAAACACATTCGAACCACGACCATGCATAAAGTCCATTTTAAGCTTATAAGGCAGGTCGTATCGATACATCAATCAAGGGTATCGATACGCCTTGACTTGGTCAACCCAAACAGTCAACTCATAGAAGACCGTATCGATACAGCCCTCGAGCGTATCGATACGCCCTCTTCAGTCAACATCTCGTGGTCAACGAGATAAACCCGTACCGATATGCCCCAACACCGTATCGATACACCAAAAACTCCCCAATTTCTCAAAATTCTAGTGACCAAAAACCGTATCGATACGCCCCCGCGTATCGATATGCCCAGCCAAAACTGAGCTCTACAGGCAAGACCGTATCGATACGGCCCTTAGGCGTACCGATATGCCCTGCACTGCAACACCAGAATTTTCAACTTACCGACCCCAAACACGACTCTAAATGCATTTCTCGACTCTCCTAAGCACATACACACATTTAAACAATCATACAAAAGCCATAGGTAACAATCAACATGAGACAAATCATCCATACATGGTATTCATACAAAGACCATAATTTAGCATAATAGGCATTCATAAAGGCTCAAAGGGCCTTGAAAGGCACAAGTCATCATAAGAGGTTTGCTCACACACACAAGGCAACCTAAACATCTAAAGCATGCCACCACACACCAACATTCATCATAGTATCTCATGCTTTACAAACCATAATCAAACCAAAACATCCATACATAAATGAGTCATACAAAACTCATACAAAAACCCTTGCCACATTGCTAGCTAATACAAAATTGATAACCGTACTTGAGCCTCAACTTGGAAAGCCCTTCTTGCCTTGCCTTGAGCTAACACCACGCTAATGATCTGCATTGTTGAACATTGAGAGCGTAAGCTATAAGCTTAGTGAGGGTGCTCTAAAACGAAAAACATCAACAATGCAGGGTTCAAGCATGTAAATCCTAATCTCACATACAACCTACAATGGCATATAATCAAGTAGACCTAGCTAGTCTTTCAAGTGGCATAGTATGGCATCTTACATCATACTAAGCATCAAGCATCAAAATCAACAATCATATATCAACACCATATACCACAATCATATATCACAATACATGAACAAGTTTAATTGGCCACTATTAATTACCCCGATTGTGCGGATTTAAACCTCAACAACACTTTACCTCGGTGGGATTACACTCATCACCGGACCTTGCATGTGCGGGATTCCACTCATCGCCACATGCCCTACGGATGGGATTCCACTCAGACCAACAAATGTAACCCCCTCGTCCCGGTCTGGCCGGATGACCGGTCCGAGTGAGCCACACGGGGAAAACCGAAGCGAAACCCGTTAAGGTTCCCCCTCGGTTAGCAACCCTATTTTTTTCTTTCATTTTAATCTCGTCTAAAGGATTGTTAAGTCCTAAGTGTTCACAACAGCGGAAAACAATCATAGGGAAAACACATTCGAACCACGACCATGCATAAAGTCCATTTTAAGCTTATAAGGCAGGTCGTATCGATACATCAATCAAGGGTATCGATACGCCTTGACTTGGTCAACCCAAACAGTCAACTCATAGAAGACCGTATCGATACAGCCCTCGAGCGTATCGATACGCCCTCTTCAGTCAACATCTCGTGGTCAACGAGATAAACCCGTACCGATATGCCCCAACACCGTATCGATACACCAAAAACTCCCCAATTTCTCAAAATTCTAGTGACCAAAAACCGTATCGATACGCCCCCGCGTATCGATATGCCCAGCCAAAACTGAGCTCTACAGGCAAGACCGTATCGATACGGCCCTTAGGCGTACCGATATGCCCTGCACTGCAACACCAGAATTTTCAACTTACCGACCCCAAACACGACTCTAAATGCATTTCTCGACTCTCCTAAGCACATACACACATTTAAACAATCATACAAAAGCCATAGGTAACAATCAACATGAGACAAATCATCCATACATGGTATTCATACAAAGACCATAATTTAGCATAATAGGCATTCATAAAGGCTCAAAGGGCCTTGAAAGGCACAAGTCATCATAAGAGGTTTGCTCACACACACAAGGCAACCTAAACATCTAAAGCATGCCACCACACACCAACATTCATCATAGTATCTCATGCTTTACAAACCATAATCAAACCAAAACATCCATACATAAATGAGTCATACAAAACTCATACAAAAACCCTTGCCACATTGCTAGCTAATACAAAATTGATAACCGTACTTGAGCCTCAACTTGGAAAGCCCTTCTTGCCTTGCCTTGAGCTAACACCACGCTAATGATCTGCATTGTTGAACATTGAGAGCGTAAGCTATAAGCTTAGTGAGGGTGCTCTAAAACGAAAAACATCAACAATGCAGGGTTCAAGCATGTAAATCCTAATCTCACATACAACCTACAATGGCATATAATCAAGTAGACCTAGCTAGTCTTTCAAGTGGCATAGTATGGCATCTTACATCATACTAAGCATCAAGCATCAAAATCAACAATCATATATCAACACCATATACCACAATCATATATCACAATACATGAACAAGTTTAATTGGCCACTATTAATTACCCCGATTGTGCGGATTTAAACCTCAACAACACTTTACCTCGGTGGGATTACACTCATCACCGGACCTTGCATGTGCGGGATTCCACTCATCGCCACATGCCCTACGGATGGGATTCCACTCAGACCAACAAATGTAACCCCCTCGTCCCGGTCTGGCCGGATGACCGGTCCGAGTGAGCCACACGGGGAAAACCGAAGCGAAACCCGTTAAGGTTCCCCCTCGGTTAGCAACCCTATTTTTTTCTTTCATTTTAATCTCGTCTAAAGGATTGTTAAGTCCTAAGTGTTCACAACAGCGGAAAACAATCATAGGGAAAACACATTCGAACCACGACCATGCATAAAGTCCATTTTAAGCTTATAAGGCAGGTCGTATCGATACATCAATCAAGGGTATCGATACGCCTTGACTTGGTCAACCCAAACAGTCAACTCATAGAAGACCGTATCGATACAGCCCTCGAGCGTATCGATACGCCCTCTTCAGTCAACATCTCGTGGTCAACGAGATAAACCCGTACCGATATGCCCCAACACCGTATCGATACACCAAAAACTCCCCAATTTCTCAAAATTCTAGTGACCAAAAACCGTATCGATACGCCCCCGCGTATCGATATGCCCAGCCAAAACTGAGCTCTACAGGCAAGACCGTATCGATACGGCCCTTAGGCGTACCGATATGCCCTGCACTGCAACACCAGAATTTTCAACTTACCGACCCCAAACACGACTCTAAATGCATTTCTCGACTCTCCTAAGCACATACACACATTTAAACAATCATACAAAAGCCATAGGTAACAATCAACATGAGACAAATCATCCATACATGGTATTCATACAAAGACCATAATTTAGCATAATAGGCATTCATAAAGGCTCAAAGGGCCTTGAAAGGCACAAGTCATCATAAGAGGTTTGCTCACACACACAAGGCAACCTAAACATCTAAAGCATGCCACCACACACCAACATTCATCATAGTATCTCATGCTTTACAAACCATAATCAAACCAAAACATCCATACATAAATGAGTCATACAAAACTCATACAAAAACCCTTGCCACATTGCTAGCTAATACAAAATTGATAACCGTACTTGAGCCTCAACTTGGAAAGCCCTTCTTGCCTTGCCTTGAGCTAACACCACGCTAATGATCTGCATTGTTGAACATTGAGAGCGTAAGCTATAAGCTTAGTGAGGGTGCTCTAAAACGAAAAACATCAACAATGCAGGGTTCAAGCATGTAAATCCTAATCTCACATACAACCTACAATGGCATATACTCATGTAGACCTAGCTAGTCTTTCAAGTGGCATAGTATGGCATCTTACATCATACTAAGCATCAAGCATCAAAATCAACAATCATATATCAACACCATATACCACAATCATATATCACAATACATGAACAAGTTTAATTGGCCACTATTAATTACCCCGATTGTGCGGATTTAAACCTCAACAACACTTTACCTCGGTGGGATTACACTCATCACCGGACCTTGCATGTGCGGGATTCCACTCATCGCCACATGCCCTACGGATGGGATTCCACTCATCATCCCGTAGAAATATATAAAAGCTTCCGGTGGAATATTACATCACCGTACTCCTCCTTGATGACTTAACGCCATCAAGGCCACGTACGTTTTGACTCAATTTGTGTGCACACTAATCCTAATGATCGATCATTTACAACCGGTAATTTACTTAGTGCCAATTTTCATTATCACATCACATATCATCAACCATATCTCATGCTCATCACATATATACATATCACGATATACATGCACCAATCAACCACAATCACAAGAGCATAACTAAGTAAGCACAATAGCATTTATGGAGAACAATGGCTAAATTAGCAACTTGAAATAACTAGAAGTGGCCTACCAAGCACACTTTACACACACACTACACATACTCGAACAAAACTTTAAAACAAGTTTGAAACCACTCACCGCCCTTCCTTAGCAATCGAAACAATCCTCCTACGAACCCGGATTCGGTCCCAATGCTCCTTCAACGACTCCTCTTGCTTCTAGCCAAGCAAAACACATACATTACTTCACAATTCAATGCTAAAACTCAACCACCAACTTACTTTACAAACACAAGCCAAATTCCACAAATCCCCAATCCATATAATCACCCAAAATACCAATTTTCGTGCTCCCCTAAAACCTTGCTGAAATTTCCATTTCCAAACCTCCAAATAACCCCCAAAAGGTCCCAAATCACCCTCCTAATATACCCTAACCATCAGCCCTTTGTTTTCAACCTAAAACCCACCAAAAATGGAGTTTTTGACATCTCAAAAATGGCTCTAAGACCCTACTTCGGGTTTTCCACGAAACTCAACCAAATTAATATATGTTGCACCTTTTATCATGAATAAACAAAAACCCAACTCATCATTTCAAAATAAAACGAAAACCACCATAAAAATCCAAACTTTAACTAAACTCAAATTTTCCAAAGTTCATAGTTTTTAAATCTAAAACCATGGGTAGTTAAAGGATGAAGAGGAGAGTAAGGAAATGATTTTACCTTTCAAAAACACCTTGAAACGAAGTTGAAAGCCAATGGAGTAGTGTTTTAGGTTTGGGAGTGTTTTGAAAAGGGTTTGGGGTGTTCTAATGTTAGAAAGGATTTGGGGGAGAAGATGACAACTTTAATTTTAAAGTTGTCTTGCTTTTAAAAACTTTTGGGTAAAATTACAACACTGGTCCCTCCCCTTTTTACTATAGTTCAATTAGGTCTTAATTTAAGTTGAATTGATTTAATTTAATTTTATTGACTCGGATTATAAACCCGGCTAACTCCTAACCCCAAAACACGGGTGTTACATATCATGAACGGACGAAGCACATCAAAATTGATTGTCATTTGGTGCGAGAAAAAGTTCAAAAGGGACTCATTATGTTATTGTCTGTGTCCAGCCATAACCAACTTGCAGATTGTTTGATTAAACCACTTTTCTTTTTAGTGTTTTTAGAGTCAATTTTCAAGTTGGGCATAAGGAATATATATGATCCAACTTGAGGGGGAACTAATAGAGTTAGTTATAGTTGAATATGAGTTGTTAAAGAAAAGAAGTTAGTTCTTTTCTCATTTTCTTAGTTTTATTATTCGTATAAATACTATCACATTATTAGAAGTAAAATAAGAAAAAGGTTTTATCGTTTCCTTTACTTTTAACACTCTTTTAGTCTTCAGCCGTTTCATCTCTCTCCCTTAACAAATTTTTCCCCAAATCTCTATCGGAATTTCAAACCTTAATATATTCTACTAATAGTTTTGATTACGTCGACAAATTGTGACAAAAGAGATATATCTATACTAGATTAAGGCTATTCTTTATTAAGGATGTGCACTATGACGATAGCTATACAAACACAATACTACCACAAAAACATAGAAACAAACGTAATAAGATATATGAAAAGAATGATTCCAAGACAAATGAGATTTTTATTGAGAATAAAATTGTAAAATAAAAAATTTCACCGTCAATAACCTAAAAAACTAAGAAAAATATAATCGTAGGAAAAAGAAAAGAGACATGTTAGAATTGACGTCATTAGTCTATTTAGATAAACATGTTTAGATTATTTACGTGTGTATTGGGTCTAAACCCACTTGTAACACTTCTCATTTCTTTCTCTAGAATTTTTTTAACTAAAATAAAATTAAAAATATGTAAAAATAAACAAAGAAGAAGAAGGAACAGTTACATCCGGAAAAGAAAATCAAGAGGTAGCATCCCAATTATTTTACCGTAAGTCCGTAACCAATGCAATAAGGTAAGTATTTATTTAAAGACATCTGTATTTAATTGACTTATTAATTATTTCGGATTAAATACTATAAAAATCGATGATAAAGTGACTTTTCTAATTTAATTTACTTCATTCACATCATCAGAATTTAAACTTCTAATCTTACTTAAAAACCTAATATTTCATCCCACTTTACCAATTGATTGTTGATTAAGTACCTTACTCTCAAAATACATATAAACATGAATTTAAATACCATTTCAATGGTTTTTATTTAATTATAAAAATAATGTTGACTTTACTATTATAAAATAATAACGCTTTTACTTATAAAAATTCTAAAAAGAAAACTTGAAATGTGACTAAAAAGGTTTAACTATAAAATAAATGTTCACCAACCCTATATTCCACATCATCCTCATTTTCATTCAAGTTCAATGTTGGAAAATTTGGTATTGTTTGACAAATTTTGAGGGTGTTCAACAAACCTTTATTATTATTATTATTATTATTATTATTATTATTATTATTATTATTATTATTATTATTATTATTATCCTCTCTATTTTCCTTGTTATGGACTTTTTGAAGCTTGGTACTATAGGGGCATAATTTAAGGACGTTATTTTTTCATTTAATTCAATTTTACTGGTCAAGGATTTCCTTGGTTGTGGACCAACAACTCCAACCAACCGGATAGATATAGTTATTGTATTTGAAAATTCATTAAGCTATTGTTTCAGTATTTGAATTTTAAATTTTGACTCTTTATGTAATTATTTATGTTTTGATAAAAAAAATATTATGCGATGAATACTTTAACAATAATCCAAGTCGTAATCAACATAATTATTAATTAATGAATTCCACGTATAGTGATGTATGGGCATTTTATGATATGAAAATTGAAATATTTTTAAAATCATAAGACATCCTCAAATTATTAACATATTAACATCTATATAATAAAAATTATTAACGTGTTAATATTTATACAAAAATAAAATATTTGAAATATGATAATCTTATTTTATAGAATCATTAAAGTCATGAAAGCCCGTTAGACTGATGCAAGGGAAGCAAACGCCCTTTTCACACGAAGTCGTAATATGTTAATCAATGCAGAGTCGTAATATGTTTTTTTATTTTTAATTCTATAATATATATATATTATATTTGTACACAAACTGTACGAAACCCAAATCTCTTTAAAGATAATAATTGTCTCTTTTTTATTAGAATTACTTGAGTTCAATTAACGTAGAGTTTTATGATACAAAGGTTAGTACCAATAACTTAAACCAATGTTAAAATAGTTGGCCTACCATACTTTTAGTTAAATTTAGGTCATCACCGTCTCCACCTTCAGACGTTCTAGGAGGCAAGAAAAAGAAAGCACTTCAAAATCAACAAATATAAACAAATCCATACTTTTAGTTAAAATAGTTCATCCATATTACCTTTCCAAAGATTATATCAATCGTTTTAAATTTTACCATTTGTAGTCTTGTTTTGTATTAAAATCGTTTCTTTTATGCCAAAACACCTCATTTGTATTTAGAATTAATGGTATTTGATGGATAAAAATCTATTGCCCATTTTCGGTGCACTTTTTTATATCTTAACACTAAATATTAAATTTTAAACTCTAACCCTAAATTTTAAACTTAAATTTTAAATGTAGGGCATGAACAAGGACACTGAAAAAGTATAGAGGATTTCTACTCGTATTTTATTAGTTTGTATTTTTTCCACATTGGCCTTTGTAGTTTACTTTCGAAGTTCATTGTTTTAAGTCAAGATGATGGTGGCATAGTCAAAATAATGAAGCAGCAATTTTCTTCGAAAGTAGGGTGATCTACTTTTGACTTTGTTAACACACCCAATATTGAATTAGTTCATTGATTTTGCAGCTATTTAGTATTAATATTCAACAAATTGTCATCTTAATCCAATTTAAGCCAACTAATATTGTTTACCATATTATCATTAATGGCTATGGTACTTTTATCTGTTGTGGAATTTTTTAGGGCAAGTGGGAATCTGCAGGGCGGATCTTGACAATAAGGTTTGAGGGGGTCTATTTAAAAGTTTTAAAAATATGATAGTATAATTAAAATTTTTAAATTTTTAAAGAGCTTAATTTTAAATTTTCAAAAAGAAATTGGAGTTTAACTAAAAAATTTAAACTTAATGAGAAATTTTAAAAAAATTTAAAAGGGGACTTAATTAAAAATATTTAAAATTTTTGAAACATAATAAAAATATCTAAAACTTATAGAGGTCAAATTAAAATTTTTAAATTTTTAAAGAGTTAAATATCAAAATTCTATTTTTTGGAGGGGGTGCTGTCCGCCCCTGGGAATCTGGGTTGTGAATAATGAAATCTTGATAATAATGTGATTAATTGCAGAAAATAAAAATTGTTAAATTGTGATTGTTTTTTTTCCTTCTGCAAAACTGTTATTATTTGAATTTTCGTGTTTCACTGAGCACCCACCATGCAGTAAATATGTTTTACTAGTAATTTCTACATGGATGAGTCTACTACGTGCGACGAACATCGATGAACACTACTAATGATGAACACCGATGAACACCATTAAATTAATTAATAAAGATTTAAAATTTCAAGGACTCATCATACAATTAATAATTATTTTAAAATTTTAATTAAATTATTTTATATATATATTAAAAAAAAATTTAATAAGGGTAAACTATATATTTAGTACCTCACTTATTTCCGTATTTCTATTAAATCCTCATTATTTAAATATTATTTCAATTTGACCCTATTCTTTATAAAAAAATAATTTAACACTCAACCTAAAACCCTAAACTATTAAATCTTAAACCCTTAAACTCTTAAACATATACCCTAAACCACATACCATTAAAAATAATTTCACCATCATCGATTCAATTCAATTCAATGAATCGTTAAATTCTCCTAAACAAATTTAATTAAATTATTTTTTATATATATCAAAATTAATTAAACTCGAATTTCCTAAAATTAACATTATTAAAAAATAAATTAATTGTCCGCCTATGTAATTGCCCGCATATGGCATTACACGTCTTCCCCGCCGCCGAAGAAGACTGTAAAAGCTTGTGCGACAAGTGCGATGTCATTGCAAGCCTATGTGATTGCATGTCTTCCCCAACGTTTTCAACTAATAAATTAGTCTCATATCCTTTATAATTGCAACAAATGTTCTTGCAATGCATCTAAAGATAATCTTCAAGTTCAGGGAAATTTTTAATGAGGGGCACATATCCATCATTTGTTGTATTTTTTTCTTTCGTCTAATATTTTAATAGGGGTCGCAATCGTATGAACAAGGGTGAAGAGATAGTTCCGATAAGATCTTTACAACTAATTAACAAATCAGAGCAGGGGAAGAAAATCGGATCAATGCTCGAATTTAAAGACAAAGTCATTTCAGAGAAGAAGAGAAAGAAACGAGATAGAACAATGAAGAGGCAGAAACCAGGATCATGCCCTTTTGATGATAGATTATAGATTAAGATTATACCTTTCTTAAGCCTCTGTAAACCATATCCCTTCTCCATTCTTTATCTACCAAGTTAAATCTCAAATAAGATAATAGTATTAATTTTAAGAGATTCGAGTTTAATTAATTTTGATATATATAAAAAATAATTTAATTAAATTTTTTAGGAGAATTCAACGATTCATTGAATTGAATTGAATCGATGATGGTGAAATTATTTTTAATGGTATATGGTTTAGGGTATATGTTTAAGAGTTTAAGGGTTTAAGGTTTAATAGTTTAGGGTTTTAGGTTGAGGGTTAAATTATTTTTTTATAAAGAATATGGTCAAATTGAAATAATATTTAAATAATAAGGGTTTAATAGAAATACGGAAATAAGTGAGGTACTAAATATATAGTTTACCCTTATTAAAAAATAAAACTTTAATATTTATAAAAAATAATTTAATTGAATTTTTAAAATAATTATTAATTGTATGATGAGTCCTTAAAATTTTAAATCTTTATTAATTAATTTAATAGTATTTATCGGTGTTCATCATTAGTGATGCTCATCGATGTTCGTCGCACGTTGTAGAATTTTACTTTCTACATCCTGATAGTGTTAAGTTTTTTTCATATTTACTTGTAACAAGTAAATGGGTACACTTCGATAAAAAAAAAAGTAAACAAGTATGTTTTACTGATCTATTCAACTGGATATAAAAATATTAAGGGTAAACTATACCATTGACCACTATACTTTGTTTAATGTATTAAAATGACCACCCTTAAAAAAATCGACTCAATTGACCACCCAAACTATTGAAATTGGATCAATGTGACCACCAGCCGTTAATGGGCTAACGGAAGGTGACGTGGCAGTTAAAAATTTAAAGGTATAATCACACATTTGGTCCTTATTATTTACACATTCTTTCAATTTAGTCATAATTTTAACTAATAAAATAAATTAATTAGGTGGTGACACATGTCAACACCTTATTGGAGGAATTTAATTATTTATATTTGATTAATAAATGATTTTCCTCCTCCAATCAAGTGGTGACACGTGTCACCGCCTATTTAGAGGAGAAAAATCAAATCTCCAAACCTACTCAACCTGGGAATCGAACCTAGGTTTGGGGGGTTTAAAGGCAGCACCTTAACCACTACACCAAGCACATGTTTGTGCTAAAAATCACCAATTATATTATATGTCTTATTGTTTGTTACCATTCAAATTCATCTTCTTCCTCATCACTCCACATAATCCATTTGTCAGATTCAAATGATTTCTATAAATAATGTCTTCTAAATATGCCAAGTAAAGTTATACACAAGAATTAGCTAGCACCTGCTGGGGAAAGTCACCATCTTCCAACTGAGAATTGCTTAAAATTATACCTTTAATAAGGACTAAATGTGTGATTATACCTTTAATTTTTTAACTGTCACGTCACCTTCCGTTAGCCCATTAACGGCTGGTGGTCACATTGATCCAATTTTAATAGTTTGGGTGGTCAATTGAGTCGATTTTTTTAAGGTGATCATTTTAATACATTAACCAAAGTATGGTGGTCAATGGTATAGTTTACCCAAATATTAATGTGGAAGAGGTAATAAAAAAATTAGTTTTATAGATCGTTTCGTTAATGGTTTTGATTGCACCGAAAAATTATTACAAATAAATATCTAATCAAATTAGATTGTTTCGTTAATGATTTTATCGAAAAATTATCGTAATAATCGCTATATAAACGTCAAATTATTACAAAAAATGACGAAAAACCATGTCACAACAGAGATAAAATCATTCTCTATAATTTTTTGGTAACTCATATTTATTTCCCACTCTAAAAAAATTAGGTTTAGTGTTTAGGTTTAAGGTTAAGGCTTAGTGTTAGGGTTTAAGAAATTAGAGGTAGAGTGTTTTTTTAGAGTTTATGATTTAAAATTTAAAACTTAGAGTTAATACTTAAAATTAATTTTTTAATGTTGAGATATAAAAAAAGATACCAAAAAAGTTTCAAATTACTTTTTTGTCCTAAACTAACAAACGGACAACATGTGTGAAAAACCCAAACAAAGAGGATTCTAATTTAAAATTAAAAAATAAACAAAGAAAAAAAAGAAAAAAAACATGTCGAAGACGAGAAATTAGTAGATAATTTCAGCTCACCACACCATATGTACTCCCAGCTAATAAGATTCGGCCACCTCATTTTAACTTCCAAATAATTATTCATATTTTTTTACATGTAGAAAAGAGGTAAAGATTCATATTAAAAAATAATATAAAAAAATATTATTAGACATGACTATAAATAACGTGATAAGTCAGACAGTCAAATAATTTTTTGTCGATGGCAGGACAATACTAAAACCGTTTTTAATTTTAAAAAAATCCTAATGATTAAGGTTTTCCATTCCCCTTATCTAATTTAACAGTGTTAATTTAATTAAATCCAATAAATGATAATGTATAAATAAATTACATATATAATCACTCATCTTTTAGTAAAATTTCATTCATTAGATAATAGAGACACGGTAGTAAAGGTCATCCACTAAAATTCAATCACTTTATATTCTTTTCATGTCACTAATTCATTCAAAATTAATTTTTTTAATAGACTCATAACTAATTTTTAAGTAATTACTCACTTCAAATTTACATGAAAAAAAATAAAAATTTGTTTCTAAAAAATACATAAGAAGAAGATAACTAAATTTTAATAGAATGGACCATCAATGACGTCATAGGCCGGGTCCTATAACAATTTTCCGTAGTAGACAATCAAAATCACTGTAAAATCCCACCGTTAACGATACTGAAAAGCACATTCCCGGATCCCACCGCTTTCCCTAAATCACCCAACCCCACGTCGGCGCAAGTAAGCACCATCTTCTCCGCCACCCTACTCCGATCATTCACCGCCGCGTTCTTTAAACTTCCCCACCGGCAAATCCCTTGGCCGAAAATCTCATACATCACCAATTCCTCGGGCTCTTGGGGATTGTATATATACAGAAAATCACCCATCGAACATATTTTTATTGAATTCAAACTTGCATGTTCCCCTTTCAGCTTTTCCACCAACTCTTTTGGCATCACCGCAATTTCTTTACAAACATCAAACGATTCCCCGTTCAGTTCCCACACTTTGATCTCTCCAACATTCTCGGAGTTTCCGAGTAATCCAACCATTGTCAACTTGTCCCCGGAGATCCCAATCACCGAAAAGAAAATGCTCCGATCGTGACGCAAATCGAACGGTCCCGACCAAATCCTTGAAATGGGGTCGAAAGAATACGTAGAACCGGTACCTTGTTCCATGACGAACAGTGTTTTAGAACTGGCTGCGACAGAGAGCCACGTGGAAGCTGCAGAGTCTCTGAGGGTTGCTGGCATGGACTCACACGTGTCCCACCTGCGAGCGTCGACGTCGTAGATTTCGACAGAGAGTGGATCGTCCTCGAAATCGCATGCGCCGCCGGCAACGATGACTCGGCGGCCAACCATGGCGACGATAGGGTCGGTTCGCCAAACGAGGGGTGGGTCCACGTGGTGCCACGTCAAGTGGAGCGGGTCGAAAGAGAAGGAGAATTTAGAGAGAGACAGCACGTAGAGGAGGGTGGAGTTGGAGGAGCGGAGAACCGAGGCGTAGTCGAAGGGTGGATTTTGGGTGTCGAGACGGACCCATATGTCGGACCGTGGGTCGTAAGCGACGGCGACAACGGCGGAGTAGGGCGGGCGTGAGTTCTGAGAGTGGACAATAAGCCATGGTTTGGGACTGTTGAAGTGGCGGAGGGAGGAGAAGACGGCGTGGTTCCATGATTTGGAGACGTAGGTGGGCAGGAGGAGATTGATGAGAGGAAGGTGAGAGAGGATGGATTCTAAGACATCCCCTCTAATTTCAGCTTCTTCTTCATTGGACATCGTAATCTGTGAAATTAAAATTGAATGTGTTTTTGTGAGATTTTAGAGGGGATTATTTGTAAACCATGTTATTTAATGACTATATTGGAAGTTTTCGGAATGAATGGAGGGGCCGAGCTGCCAATTGCCATCTTAGATCGGAGAGTCGTCAATATTCAACGTTTCGGTGACCAAAATCTAGAATGTATAGCGTTAGTACATGCTTACTTGTTGTCGTCTTGTCGGTCATCTGCATCTCATAAATACTCCATTTTTGCTTTTTTCATATTCATTGTTTTACTTTTACTAATGGAACCTAAGGTTGAATTCAGCGGATTTCTATTAAAAAAATTGAGCGGATTTTTTGGTAATATGTAAGTTAATTTTAGGCTTAAACGTTATATAGGTGCCTAAATTATACTATTTTTTTCAGTTAGGTGCCTAATGTTTGTTTTGGGCCACTTAGGTGCCTAACGTTTCATTCCGTAACCCGTTTTAGGTTTTAGCCGTGACGGACGTTAAAATTTTTCGTTAAAGGACACATGACATGTTTTTAGATTTTCTGATATTAAAAATAATAAAAAAATAAATTAAATCCCTTAAATCCATCTTCTTCCCCATCAAATCATCCCTTCCCCTTTCCCTGCTTTTCTTCACTCTCTTCTTCACCGTTGAGTCACATCTCCACTGGTAGAAAACTGCTCATTGGCATTTCATCCTCGTTATTTACATCTTTGTCTCCGGCATCACCTTTCTTCGACTTCTTTATCTCCGTTGCAACATCCATCTTCTTCACATTTTCTTCTCTCTGTAATTTTTCAAATGTGAAATTATGGACCTGTCCAGTTCCTCTTCATATTCTTTCTTTCGGCACACACTTTTCCCTTGCAGAAAATGAATATGAGATTTCATAGCAGTAACTCAGGTTTCATTCAATTTCACAAAACTAGCATGTTCTTGTTTTTCAACATCTAATGACTTTTGTAACTCTTCTACTTCACGAACTGTTGATTCTCTCTCTTTTTCCAGGCTCACATATTTTTCTTCTAAGCCTTGATATAGTTTTCTCAAGTCTTCCAGCCTTTTCTGACTAACATTCAACTCCGAAATCAAAATTTCTCTTTGTGCTATCAGACCAGACTTCTCATCACTAAGTTGCAGATGTGGATTTTCTAAATTCTTCAATTGTATCCTCAATCCTCCAAGTTGAGCATTTGCATCAAAAAGGGAATTCTCCAGCACATTATTCTTCTCTGAGAGCTTTTCTAAATTTTCAGTCGCAATCTGTAACTGAGAGGTAAGTGTGTCCTTCTCAGCTGCCAGGGTGGATTTTTCAATCAAAAGAGATTGACAGGATTCTTCCAATACCTTTATTCTCCCCTGAACACTATCTAGCTCGACATTCAAATCTGACAATGAATTCTCCAAAAGGGCATTTTTCTCAATAAGTTTCTCCATGGTTTTCAACTTCTCTACGAGGGACAGCTTTTCATCTTTGTCTCTGTTGACATATTTCAGCTCTGTGTTCTCAATCTCATCATGCAGTTTCTTCACAGTTGATGCAAAGTTTTTTGCATTTTAGCCAACTGACTCTAGTTGCCATGTCATATCTTGATGTCTCTGGTTAAAGCCATTGAATTCCTCTTGCAAGCAGTAGATTTCTTACTGATGAGCATTTCTTTTGTCCACTCTAAGTTCAACTTCTGCTTCAAGTTTTGATATAGCCTCCCTTAAGCCGAAGATGAAGAAGATGATGTAGATATCGGGCCCATGTGGAGAAGATGAAGAAGCAGAAGAAAGGTGACGCCGGAGACGAAGATGTAGATATCGGGGATAAAATGCCAATGAGCAATTTTTCACCAGTGGAGATCAAGAACAGGGGAAGGGGGAGGGATGGTTTGATGGGGAAGAAGATGGGTTTAAGGGATTTAATTAATTTAATTTATTTATTTTATTATTTTAATATCATAGAAAATTTAAAAACGTGCCACGTGTCATTTAACGGAAAATTTTAACGTCTGTCACAGCTAAAACCTTAAATGAGTTGCACCTAAGTGGTCCGAAACAAACGTTAGGCACCTAACTGGAAAAAAATAGTATAGTTTAGACATTTATTTTACGTTTAAGCCTTAATTTTACTGTCTATGTTTTAGAACGTAAAATTACCATTTTCAAATTTTAACAATGTTGTCTTTAAAATTTAAATTCGCGTCATCTTGTTAAAAGTGCAGTATAGTTTATTTTAATATTTAATTTTATATTATATAAATTCGTCAAGTGATCATAATAAAAACATATTGTTATTTTATGAGTATTATATATGAATTTAGTTTTGATTATTTATTTTGAGCTTATACTTTGATATTTTATTAATAGATGATAACTATATATTCTTTAATACAATAAATGATTATAATTTTATTAAAAAATTTAAAAATAAATGATTTTGATTCTATTGTATTGTAAAGGGTTTAGGGTTTTTGTTTAGGGATTAAGATTTTTAGAGTTTAGAATTTTTGTTTAGCATCTAGGGTTTAAAATTTTAGTGTTTTAGGATTTAAGGTTTAGGCTTTATTGGTTTTTGTTTAGGGTTTAGGGTTTAGTTTTGTGGTTTGTGGTTTTTTGTTTAAGGTTTATTTAGGATGTATATTTTTGTTTAGTGTTTAGTGTTTAAGGTTTAGAGTTTAGGGTTTATGATTTTTGTTTATGGTTTTTTATTTAGGGTTCAGAAATTTTAGGGTTTAGTTTATGTTTAAGGTTTAGGGTTTTTGATTTTTGTTTAGAGTTTAGGTTTTTTTGTTTAGGGTTTTAGAGATTAAATAAGTTAAAAAAACCCCTAAACTCTAAACAAAAAATCTTAAATCATAACCTTTAAATCCTAAACAAAACCTTAAACCCAAAACACTAAACAAAACCCTAAACAAAACCATAAACCCTAAACTATAAACCCTAATCCATACATAAAACCCCATAAACCCTAAACTATAAACCCTAATCCATACACAAAAACCATAAACCCTAAAACAAAAACCCTAAACCCTAAAACAAAAACTCTAAACCCTTGAATAACTCAATGTGAGAATTAATATTATTAAATGAGTTAAATAATAAAAGAATCATCTTAAATGAGATTCTTATTAAATATTTTATACTAGGTAAAATGACAAAAGATGCCCCCAACGTTTGCATGTTTTGTCATTTGGCCACATATTCTTTTTTTGTCCAAATATGCCCCCAACGTTTGATTGTTTTGTCATTTGGCCCCCTATTCTTTCTTTTGGTCCAAATATTCCCCCTAATCCAAATATGCCCTTGTTTGATGTAAACTGTCAATCAACTGACGATCAACAGCTTATAAAAAAATTTTGACGTGGCATCAGCAGATCTTAATACGTGGCAAGTCCAGTCAACATCAGTTGAACGTCAGTTGACTGACAGCTTCCATCTAACGGGGGCATATTTGGACCAAATTGAAACGTTGAGGGCATATTTGGACTACAAATGAAACGTTGGGGGGCATATTTGGACCAAAAGAAAAAATATGGGGACAAATGACAAAACAAACAAACGTTGGGGGCATATTTGGACAAAAAAAGAATAAGAGGCTAAATAACAAAACATGCAAACGTTGGGAGCATCTTTTGTCATTTTACCTTTATATTAAATGTAGCAATAAAATCTTTTATTTAATTAATGTTATTAAATACGCCTTAACTTATGTCTTAGATCATAGGTTAGACAAAGCTAAAATAAATATAATAATTATTTTCACAGTAAAACTCATGCATCATATACATTTCTCTCTCCAATGCTTGTAATTAAGAGTTTGGACTAAGAGGAAGAATGGAAGATTAACTAAAAAGTAAAAACCATACAAACATATACAATTAAGATATTCATGAAACAAAGTTAAAAAAATGGAAAATTGGGCGACGAACATTGCTGAATACCACTAACGATGAATCGATGAACATCATTAATTTTTTTTAAAATTTTAAAAATCTAAATGATTAAAATTATAATTAAAATTATCTCTTAAAAAATTAAAATCAAATTTAATAGTTATTTTATAATATTTTTTAATAGATTAGAATCAAATATACCCAATTCTCCTAAATCCTAACAAAATCAATCTCTTAAAAAATAAAAATCAATTTATAATTTTTTTAATAGATTAAAATCAAATATACCCAATTCTCCTAACCCTAAACCCTAACAAATTCAATCACTTAAAAAATTAAAAAATGTGATTTAATCATGATGGTCGATATTCTTTGGTCGATATTCTAATCTATTAACAAATTCAAAGTGATAAGACACCGGCTAGTACAACTCACATTTTCTCGAGCATGATGGTCGATATTCTAATCTATTAACAAATTCAAACCCTAACATTGATTGAATTTGTTAGTGATTAGGTTTAGGAGAGTTAGGTATATTTGATTGTAATCTATTAAAAATTATAAACTGATTTTTATTTTTTTAAGAGATTGATTTTGTTAGAGTTTAGGAGAATTGGGTATATTTGATTCTAACTTATTAAAAAATATTATAAAGTAACTATTAAATTTGATTTTTATTTTTTAAGAGATAATTTTAATTATAATTTTAATCTTTTAGATTTTTAAAATTTAAAAAAAAAATTAATGGTGTTCATCGTTAGTGGTGTTCATCAATGTTCGTCGCACGTGGTAGACTCATCCTAAAAAAAAATATACACATTTTTGAAATGAAACGTGTAATACTCTTCATAAACAAGTTCGGTGAAGGGGATATGTTTGCGATTTATTTATCCATAAAAGTTATGATTTATTTTTTATCAAGAGTTCGAACTTTATATTTGTAATAGGTTTCTACTTCTTGGGTAAATAAAATTAATTTATTCAAAAAAATCAAACTTTACCCTTTATTCTCTCCCTCAATTATATAAAAAAATCATGATATTACGTATTGGTTTAATTAAATTGTAGTTTCCTTGTCAAATGATGCGTGTATCTTGTATTAGATACTTCAATATGTCAAGTTCTTAATCATACTTAATGAAATTAAAAGAATTCAATGGCTTTGTATATTTGGTATAACTGCCCACCATGTTCTCTGTACTTTGCACTTTCAACCCATCAAAATAAAGACATTATGTAACATTCATGACGGCGATAGCATCGCATCCCCGGAATTCATCGCCGACGATCTCTCTTTTCACATCCTTTTCCGGAAGGACTCCGGCGATGATCTCCACAAAGCAAAATCCTTGAGTTTAATCATCAAGGCAAAGATGACATAGCATGGGATGTGCATCAGTCCTACTCCCATGTACCTGTCTCAATCCAATATAGCAACCGAGATGGTATCACGTTACCGAAACGGTCACCCGATCACCACAAGCTCCTCAGAGTATGTGTGTGTGTGCCGTGCGCGCGTATAGTTTATGTATCACAACATAACTGCAGTGATATTTAGTAAAAAGATTGACTGCGTACCATAACGGAGCGTATGCCGATGATAAGTCGAGGAATGGATATGGCCACCTGCAAAGACATGGGTGCCACAATATGAGAATAAAGCCTTTCAAGTAAGAGGTAAAACATTTGAACTACAGATAACACTGTAAAATGGGAATGTAACATTACCAGAGGTTAACACAAGCATGGATGATCCATTGGAAGACAACAAATGTGCCTGTCCATAAAACAAAATATGCAATTCGAAAGAATGGGAATCGCTGCAAGTCGAAGGTAAAATTAGCTTTGAATTCGATAAGAAGATGACTAGAAATGTGATGCCGAGAAAAGGAAACTTACCATGCAATTCAAAATTGTGTCACCAACTAGGAAAACGGCATTGACCGAGTGCATACAGACGAGCAGCTGCAGAGGACAATGTGGACATAAGTCCCAGATAAAAGGATGCCATACAGGCATACAGCAACAAAAGTTCCGACTGAAACATGAAGTATCTCAGGAAAATTAGAGTTAGCAGCCTCGTACTTACGAAATTCAGACCGTAATCTTTGGCCGTTAGGAGTGGAAAAAGAATGAGCCAGAATACTGAGTCTGTGAGTATCACTGCACCTGCAGAAGTCTATTGGTAGACACCGCAATAACGAAAAATCAGGTGAAACGACGGTTAAAATAGGACCGGGGTAATTAGGACATTATCAGCAGGGAGCACTAGAGAATCACAGAAGAGCAACATTCAAGGTAAAACAAAAATCACATAGTCGATTCGCCTACAATTTTTACAATTCTGCTTGACCAGGGGAACATGTTCATTAGGCTGGTGGAAGACAGAATAGAAACCGGGAATCGGATAAGCAAAATCTAGATGTTCCATTTTGCACAAGTGTGAAAACTACCCAGGAGAAAGACATACCTGATACATAATTTGAAAGGCATAAGTCCATGCACCTGCTCCAGGAGGACGATAAGGTGATCTGTGGGAATCAAAATGTTTGGACCGGTAGGACGCATTTGCAGTTTCTCCGAGGATGGGAGGTGTGTAGGTGCCTTCGAAATCTGAACTTAAATGATCGGTCCTATCGCCACCGACTTTTCCCCAGTGCTTTTGACATCCATATATGGATATTGCCGATCCAAACTACAATTGTAGCAGATAATATCAACAAGTTATTAAAGGGTATTCCAGCAATCTGGCATCATACGTTGGATTTGGAACAAACAATAGAGATGATAAAAATGGTACAAAAGACATACCCCAAAGTATATTGTGACCAAAGTAAAAGTCCACCTGTTCAGGAACAAAAAAACATCTGTTATAATAATGCACCATTATCAAATTGTATATGCAGGTAAGTGAAAGAACAAGCTGTAGAGATATATCACTCACTGAGTATAAAAGTAAAATATGCCGGTTCCGTCGACGGCCACATTGGCCAGAAGCAATGCCAAAAGCATGAAGAAAGCAAAGACTCTAAAACTAAGCAGCCAAGCAGGGTGAATGCTTCTGAGACATGTATTCCAAGCTTCATCCTCATATAAAACCCCAGGAGCTTCTTTATCATTATCTCCATCTTCTAATTTTCGCCTACCTTCGAATTTCCATATTATAACAGTTGACACAAGCATACTGCTTAAGATGAACAATGCACATAGTGTGAACCTCCAATTCATCCAGTAGCTTACGGTGGCCGTATCGGCAGTCGTGATCGGCTGCCATGTATGTGTCGAAGATCCTGATAAGAAACCCAAGAAATTACTCTTACTTGCTTCATTGGTTATCATAATTTCTTTATGAATACTCCAAATGCACAAGGTTCAGATAATCAGAAATCAACTTAAGTAAACAGCTACAACATGAAGAGTTCACAAAAGGGTAAATTCTTAAAATCGAAGAAAATCTTCCTGTTAGAAAAAAAGGGTACAATTTGATTGCTGGAAGGAACACTGTAGGAAGAGGAAGGAAAACTAAAACTATAAACAACATGAAAAAAACTGGAGGTAAACAAAAACAGAGAAGAGATTCCTTACTTTAGATGGGATATTGCCATAAAGCTTTGATGGGATTAAAAATGGAAGAAAGGGGGTCGAAATCAATGAAAAAGAAAGATGGGGGAATTCAATATACGAATAAGAATGGTGAGGAATGAACAAGTAAGTCCACGTTGATGTATGGGAATATGCTTTGCTTCTTCTTTGTGTCGTAGCTTAAGAGAGACAAAGCAAAAGTAGAATTTACCTTTGCGAGGAGGGAATTAGTTAATGAAGTTGGCTGAGGCAGGTTGTTCATTGTTGGTTGTGTTTTATAATATTTTTCATTTCTATTTATTTATAATATGTTTTACCTTTCGTCTCGTTGTACCATATACGGACGAACGATGGTCACAAATTTTAAAATTTTTCCATGCATAGGACAAAGATCGAACTTTTAATATTAAATTTAATCATACTTCTCAAATTTGAAAATTCTAATTAAATTGTTATGGCCAATAAAACTATTTTATTAAAATTAGATCCATTATAAATATAATTTTTCTATACATGGGTGCCAAATTAGATTTTTTATTATATATTTTGTAATGTTTTTTTAATATTATATTTTGTAATGTTATATCAACTAATTTGATGGATTTAATAATAAGATTTGAATTTTTAAAAATAAAGATTAAATTTCAAATACACTAAGCGCACATAGACTTGCATATTTTATTTTCCTTTTCCTTTTGACATTTTTCTATTTAGTTTTTTTTATTCAATTTAGGTATATGTTAAGAGTAATTTATTGATACACCCGCCGTGTAAAAAATTATACAAATATATATATATTTATTTTATAAAAATTGATATTTAAATCCCTAACTCAAAAATTTAATCTCTAAATACTAATCTAAATTTTTAAATTCTTAACTCTACAAACTAAATTTTAAACTTTAAGTCAAATTTTTAACTCCTACTCTAAAAACTACTCAACATATATTAGATTTCAATGTTCACTTGGTTAAGGAGCTTCCAAGACTTACTACAGGTTTTTTGATCCCTATCTTGCCTAGGTGATCTTTTTCGTGATGATACAACTGCAGCAAATGCCGTTAGTAGTGTTGTTGCGTTAACTGATCACGGTTAATTTTACATTGTGTTCTTGTTTCCAATAATGGTTTATTGTTACTTTGTTCTTCATGCTCAACTATGTAAAATGTTTCCATGAGTACTTTTTTATTTCACCTAAATTTAAAGAGATTTTTTAATGAAGTTTATGGTTACATTCATCCCTTCATTTAAAAAAATTAAATCAATGTGATTTGATATTTTGTTATTTATACACTCATGGTATGGACCAGAATTTAGCCCTTTCGTTTATAAATATGATAAAACTTTTACTCAATATAAAATCTTAGTTAATATAATAGGGATATTGTGTCCTTCAATTTATTTTTCATTTAAAGCATATACATTTTGAGTGTGAAATAATCTAATGATAAATAAACATAAATATTACTCATAATTAGTTTGAGAAAAAAAATAGAGATTAAAAAAACTTACGATGCACTAAATTTTTTAAGTAAAGTCAGAGGTTTAAAAGTTTGGTATTATGAAGAGAGTAAATTGGTCTAATCTCATCTCGTAATGAAACTTTATAATATTCAATCTAGATTGATTGAACAATGAACCGAATATCAGTGTTATAAAAAGATACATAAGTTACATGGTGTTATAAAAGTAAGTTATATATGCATCATGGTATGAAAATCATGCAAATTTTACAATA
This sequence comes from Hibiscus trionum, assembly GCA_030270665.1. Classification (NCBI taxonomy): domain Eukaryota; kingdom Viridiplantae; phylum Streptophyta; class Magnoliopsida; order Malvales; family Malvaceae; genus Hibiscus; species Hibiscus trionum. The sequence continues at coordinate 7,143,841 of BSYR01000011.1, read as the reverse complement.
AATTTGGGACATAAATCTACAGGCTGTGCAGAGGTGAAACCAAATGAAGATGATGACAGAGACAACTCCATTGTCCCCATTCCCATTTTCAGACATCTATTTAATTACCATACATCTCATTCTTCCCAGCCTGTAATGGTAAAAACAAATAAATAAATTTTAATTGCAGACCTTGGCTTATCATCTGCCCTTTTCAACCCATTTCGATTCCTGCTGATTGCTGTAATAATCCTGCCAACCAACCAGACCAATTGTTCGACTCGATTGCCCGCCTCCGAAGGCGACCATCGGAATACAACCACCATAATCTGCAGTGTAGAACTATGAACTTGTCCGGATGGTAAAAGATAACAATGTCTGCATCAATCTCAAAGTTTAAGCATATAACTGAGGAAATGCACTTTCTAGGAAAATGCTGCATTTCCAACATCTAATATGAACCATTGGTCTTAGGTTGTATACTTGTACTTTCTCGCCTTTTCCTAGAATCCAAACAAACTGTTTTTGTTATCTGTGCTCAATTAACTGTGACTACATAATTAAGTGAGAAGCCAATAGAGTGGCTACAAGAAACTTCCTTGGATTTGATTGAAGTAGCACATCTTGAAACGATTCGAATCGAATATTCTTTACAGAACTGCATGGATAAAATCTATTTCATTGATTTAATTTAATGAAACCCTGCTTGCCTCCAGGATTATATTTTCATACATGTCTCACGCAGCAATTTCTCCGGTAAGTAACACCGAAGAACCTCGAATTTCGTTATGAAAAGATCGAAGATTTATACCCGGGAAAGATTCCTAACCATAGGGTGTTCGGATTTCTATTTATAATACGCAAGTCGAAAAATCTCGGGATGTTTTATAGTTATTGTACAAATTGAGTCCTGGTATTTGATAAAACTGCCTACTGGGAATCTACAACCTGCACTTACATGAACACACTAAGTTTTCACACTCTTCCTGCTAGCTAATTGAATACAGTAGCCGTCCGTGTTAACCCAGAATTTCTACACCGGCGATTTCCTCCCTTTTAAGCGAGTTTTCGGTAGGACTCGGGGAACAACCTTGAGAAAGAAGATTCCTTGAGTTTAACTACTAAAGCAAAGGCGCCATAGGCCGGTAAGTGCATCGTTCCGACTGCAAGGTACCTGTTCGGTCCGACATAGCAACGGAGACGGAAGCACGGTTAGCAATGTACACGGAAAACGTACATGTGTATGTGTAGTAAAACATAACAGCAATGATGTTTAATTCAAGATTAAAATGTGTACCAGAACGGAGCATAATACGGTGTCAAGTCGAGGAATGGATACGGCCACCTGCAAAGAGATGGATGCCACAATATGAGAATAAGCCATTGACAACACAGAGAGATATAATCGTAAAACGGATATGGAACTATACCAAAGGTTAAAATAAGCATGGACGAGCCATTGGAATAAAACGAAGAAGCTGGTCCATAAGAAAAAATATGCAATTCGAAAAAACGGGAACCGCTGCAAGGGAAAAAGGTAAAAATCAGAATCGCAACCGATCGAAAATATACTCGAAATGAGATGCCAGTATGAGTATTAAACAAAAGTAAAACTCACCAAGCTATTCAAAATTGAGTCACAGAGTAGGAAAACAGCATTGACCGAGTGCATACAGATAATAAGCATCTGCAGTAAACATGGTTTCAATCATATGCACAGCAACACAAGTTCCGAACAAAAGAAGAAAAACACTCGGGAAAATTAGAGTTAGCGGCCTCGTACTTACCAAATCCACACCGCGCGGTATGGAACTCAGATATGGAAAAAGAATGATCCAAAATACTAAATCAGTGAGCATTGCAGCACCTGCAGAAGCCTATTCAAAGACAGTGCAGTTAAGACGATGTGCAGCTACTTTGCATAACTCATTGGAAACTGAATGAAAAAAGAAAAACATACTTGATACATGATTTGAAAGGCATAAATCCATCCTCCAGCCATTTCGCGATCATCTGAATGTTCGGACTCATTGGACGCATCTGCAGTTTCTCCAGGAGTGGGAGATTCGGTATCTAAACTAACACGATCGGCGCTATCACCATGAGCTTGTGCCCAGTGTTTTTGACATCCGTATATGGAGATTACACATCCAAGCTGCAATCAAAGCAGAGAATATTAGCAATCGAAACCAACATGATAAAAATGGTACAAGAGACATACCATAAAGTATGTTGTGACCAAAGTAAATGTCCACCTGTTCAGGAACATATAGAGAATAAATCATCAGGCAATGGTAGAACCAGAATCAATGCAGAATATGTAAGCTGTAGAGATATATCACTCACTGAGTATAAAAGAAGAATATGCTGAATCCGTCGATGGCAGCATTGAGCACGAGCAATGTTAAAAGCGTGATGAAAGCCAACATTCGAAAACCGAGCAGCCAAGCCGGGTGAATGCTTTTGAGACATGTATTCCAAGCTTCCTCCTTATATACCTTCCCGGGACCTACGTTCTGATTTTCTCCACCCCCAGAATTTGATTTTTTCCGGCCTTCGAATTTGGAAATTAAAATTGTGGCCACTACCAGGTAGAACAAGATGAAAATCGAACAAACGAAGAACCTCCAATTCAACCAGTAGCTTGAGGTGGTGGTGGTTTCGGCAGTCATGATGGGCTGCCAAGAACGTGTTGGGGAATGAGGATCCTGTCAATAATACTCATGAAATTAAACCTACTTGCTACCTTTGTTATCATAATTTTATCAAAGAATTTAGATGAAAACAAATATAACATCTTTTCTCAGGAATATATTATCAAAAACCAGACAAATGTTATAGATTTTTGCAATGAAAACGCTTATAGTTTACCTTTTAACAGAAGGGACTTATTTTACGAAGCTGGCTGGGGCAGAGGAGAGGCCACGACAGGGAACGTGATCGGTGTGCCGACAGAAGGACAGCGCAGGTGGCCGGTGAGCTTAGAATTTCTTCAAATTTCCAGAGAATGGCAATGGTAATGATAATGGAAATAAACAATGGTAATGGCAATGGAAATGGAATGGTTATCTATTTTATTTGAGTTATAATTTTTGTTATTTATTGCTGAATTTTAGAACAAGGCTTTATTGTCGAGAAACAAAGATTTTATCCGAAAAACCAGACAAATGAATTGCCATTGCCAACCACGAGACAAAGTTGTTCTCGAGAGAATTGTCGTCTTCACTTACGATTGAATTATACATATATATTGAAAAAGATTTAATAATAAATAAATAAAATGTATAACAATCTTTTTTCAAAGAAGTTTCAACATCCTTATGCAAAAAACATTATCCGTAATTCGTTAAAAATTTAGGAAATTTAATAGTAATTTATTACTAGAAAACTATATTAAGAGTATTATTATAGTTTTATTTACATAAATGTGTTGTATTATTTACTGAAGAAAACAGTAAACTGCTACCAAAATACAACAGTACAACAGCAGTTACAACCAACAAACAACTAAAGTTCTCATTTAGAATGAGTGAGGTGCAAATTACCTAAAAAAAACATATTCATCAATTATATTCTTCTGATATTTTTTACCACAGCTCTTTTTGTTGGCGATACAATTTGATTGTTTTTTGTTTGAATTATATTTTAATGTCAAAAGAGTAGGATTCTGCATGGATATGTAACATTTCCCTGATGAAGCATAACATGTAAAATTAAAATAATTAGTAGTATTTAATATATATTATCCTTCAAACAGTAAATATTCAATTTATGAGAAATTGAAGTACACAATTGGGATATACATTTAATCTACAGCTATGCAATATGAGAAAAAGCTTTCCGTTTAGAGACATGTATGATCAGCCCGCGATGGTGAAGATAATATCAGTAGATATACGATAACTAAAGAAATTGCAGCTCAGCAGACTGACCTAGTGAGCTCGGCTAATGATCTACCCTTTTCGACTTCATTTTCGATTCCCTTCGGAGCCTTTCTGCAATCTTGTCAACAGGTAATGACCCTAGTGGGATCGATGAATCGATCTCTTCAACATCTTCAAATGAGTCGTCATCATAATATTCATCATCAACAATGTCGTCATCGCTGTAAAGATCATTTTCGTCACCGAAATCCTCACTGTAAGAGCCACCTTCAAACTCTGCTGAGGAGCTCCTGGAAGAACCATCTTCCCCGGACAAGACCAACGCTTCACAGGAATGCTCTGTGGCCAGAGACATGCCTTCAAATTCCTCCACCTTTTCCAGAAGAGCATCTGGGCCCAGAGCAATCTCTTCCAACAACAATGCCTTGCTGGACTCAATTGCACGCCTCCAGAGGGACATCATTTTTGGACTAGATACAACTGTTTTGGCATCCAGTGTACCGCTATCGTCGTTAGACTTGGCTGCGACGCATAAGCAATTGTCATTGAAAGTCAAATCTGCATTGTTAAAAAAGAATTTCAAAGCAGCAAGCAGCAGTACAACAGAACATAACAATCAAGCAAGTTATCCAGGTAAACTAGAAACAGCGGCCAGAACCTTCTCCACACCGTAAAAGATAACTGTGTCCACATCAATCTCAATATTTAAGAAGATAATCGAGTATACAGTCCAAGAACTTGGAAAAACTGCAATGGCCCATATTACATGCGGAAGGAGCAGCTTTTCCGAATTCTTCTTGACCGTATACTCTTGTTTGTAGATTCTCCAAATTCTGGGACCGTATACGCATACATTACAGCTAGAAACGAGTTGCAATGAATATTCTTTACAAATAGAAAATTCGGTCCCTGACCAGGGACAGACCCAGGACTTTAGGTTAGGGGGGCGAACCTATAAATTTTTAGGGGAGGCGAACCTATAAATTTCTAGGGGGGCGAAAATAGATTTTTAATAGAAAATACATAGAAAAATTCTAAAATTTTTCTAAATCATATATGATTTTCAAAATTTTAGGGGGGCGGTTGCCCCCACCAGCACCCCCTCGGTCCATCCCTGTCCCTAACACTGTTTGTGATAGGCCTTGCATGCAAATCTATGGCCTATCCCGCCTCACCCTTATATTTCATCCCAATATCTTATTTTTTTCCACCAATAGAATCCCTTGGGAACTTCTAATAGTCACAAAAATTCCCTGGGACAAAATCCTCATGCCATTCATCTCAGTTATGCTTTTAGAAAAAGGCAATACAAAAAGGTACCCTAATACTCTTTATAATGCATACCTGAATTATCTATACCACTTGAAATGTCAGCTTTAGCAGGAAGTAAAGTTGAAGAAGTGTCCCCATACATGGATTTCCACTCTCGTCCCCTCCACATCAAAATTTGTTCATCATCAAAAGATAACAAAACGCAAGGAACCAATTCCTGATAAATAAGAAAGGACAGGCCACAATTACAAGGAAACACATAAAGAAATTAGTAGAATGACCAAAATTAACCGATATTATTCTGAACTCATATCTTCTCTGTACACCTCAGGTTCAGCTAAACACCAAATATGGGGGTGTTTGGTCTTTACATTTTTAATGTGGCTCTTGAGTTTGATAATATCGCATTGGGCTATGATAGTTTCTAGCATTTCATATGCTTTTATACATGATTATTTTGAGTATGTATTAAGTGCATGTCAATAGTCAGGAAGATGCAGAATAATTTCTAAACCAACCAAAGAAGAAGAATAATAAGCATCACACTTGAAGATACAATTAAGAGTTAAGACAGTTCTTGGTGGCATTCATATGGTTGAGAATAAATATTATCTAAATTAAAAATACTAAGTGTGAGTATTTTTAATTCACTAGTCCCTCCATTATCATTAAATCTAGTCATTTGAGCTCAAACCTCCAGAGAACGAAATCAAGATCCTTGTTATCTAACATTTTTGCATAAAACAAATGCTACCCCAGTGCAGCAAGTTTTTTGCATTCTCTTGGTTTCGGTTACTGAATCTCAAACAAGTCTTCCAGAATTTCAAACCAATTTAGGCATTAAAATAAAGAAAATTATAAAGCTCATGAAATAGCAAAAGAATGTTACAGACCTTGAGCTTAGCACCAATCTTCTTGTAGTCACTTGCATGCATCCCTTTGCAGTCAATCTTCACCAATGGGCTTCCTTCAAAAGCATCTCTAACATCTTTCACTAGGGAAGCATACACGCCATTTTTTGCTGCAACATTAACAAAAAAGGTCACTAACCTCCAGAAAAGGCAAATGCATACAGTAAAATCTCCCTAGAAACCAAGTAACAAAAGCACAAGATTGCCAACAATGCAAACCATGATTTAATCATTTACCTAATTTACATATGGGCAGAAGTGATTTCCCTTTCTTCCGAAACTGATCCGCTTCAGCTTTTGTCAATCCTTCTGGAGCTTCTTGGATAAGTTTTGGATAGACTGGAGTAGCTGGTTTCCAAAGCATCACTGGATACTGTGGACGAGTGCGATAGTTGTAGTTTCGTCCCCGGAAAAGATAAACAACACCACCAACTCGGTGAATGATTTTCCCCCCAGTTTTTTCCTGACATGGAGAATAAACTTGAGAGAGAAGGAAATAAGAGGTTTGTCTATTTTCCTAAGTAAGAAATGTGAAATGTCCATTCAAATATAAAAGGCAATTTTTTTAAAAAAATGGCACATGAAAAGGTTGAATAAATATTGCACTCAAAAAGTACAGTCATATAAACACATTTTGTAACAAACATTCGATGCCAACTTACTTCCTGAGAGCTTTATTTGTTGGAGTGAATACCAGATCTGGGGGCATAAGAAACTAACAGGCAAACAGAAGATGTTTCTCCTTCAACAGCGCAATCAATCAAAATATACTGAATCTACATTCTCAAAGGAGAAAGTGTGGGGAGTGCATCCTCTAAAATCACAGAAAGAGACAAGTTCAACTTCTAAACCAATTCATAAGGGGTCTTACACTTCACAAAACCGATGTTTTTCTAACCAAGTATGCAAGAAATACCATCTCGGATTCAAATAAATAAAGGGTATACTCTAAGTGCTAGTTCCATCATTATTATCAAAAATTAAGACGAGTATACGTAAAAACACAAAGGGTAATGCTCTACTGTAAACAAAATATACAAATAGGAAACATGGTTCTGAAGGAACATAAACAATTGAAAACAAAAAGAGTTTTAACGGAGGCAATTACTTCAATATGACGACAAACGTTATCCATGTCGACGGTGGGAACTCCTTTGCACTTAATTTTGCAAACACGACGCCGTTTCCAATGCGTGTGTATCAAATCCAACATGTTGTGCGTCAAACCATCCCTCCCTAAGTCCATAAACAAAGCTTCTTTTTTACGTTAAAAAAAGCACACTTTTTTTTAGCGCGTATAGTATCGAGAACTTACCGAGATTAACCTGACGGTTATCGGATAATAGAGGTTTAACCAGCATCTTAATCTCCCATTTCTTCAAAGGCTCCCCTAATATCTCCTCTCTTGTTTTCCCTTCCTTGGGATACTTCCCGAACGGAAACGGCCCGGGCGTTTCCACGAATTTCACGCCCTTTTTATCAGGGGGAGGAGGGTTAAACGAATCGAAAAGCGGGATCTTCTTCTTCGATTTCTTCAACGGAGCCTTCCCAGTCCAGGGCCGCGGCATCGTCGGCGGCGCGAACGGCAAATAAGCCGGCTCCCTGATAGCTATGGGCTCGGCATTGGGGGTCTCCGAGTAACTGTACTGGAACTCGAAAGGAGCGCCGGGGAGCTTGTAGGAGACGCCGTTTTCGCTAACAATGACGCATCGGTCACCGTCGGATTGGATGACTCCCTTCTTGACGGGTTTCCGGTAGTTGGAGCGGCGGTGAGGGAAGGAGAGGGCGGGGTTGGAAGGGGGATTCCGGTGGCGGGGAGGAGGATATTTGGGGATGGGGATCGGAGGGGAGGGAGAAGGAGTGGATGAAGCGGTGTCGTTTTGGCGTGGGTTTGAAGGAAGGGAAGAGAAGAGATTGAGGCCAGGGAGTGACGCTAGAATTTGCATTGAAAAATAAAAATGTGAATTTGAGATTGTTCCAGTTCCAGTTCCAAATTGAACAGAGTGGAGTGAAGCGGATAATTTCTTCCACTTCTTCGGTTTTTCAATGAAGAAGCTCAGCCAGCCAAAGATTGCAATAGATTTTTTTTAAAAAGAAAAAAACTATACCTTTACTGGATTTTTTTAGTGTAAATTACACCTATGGCACTTAACTTTTAGAGCACTTTGAATATAGTCACTAAATTATCGAATTTTTTAGATTTTTCATTTTGACCTCAGATTATCGAAACTTTATAATTTGGTCTTGATTTTTTTAGATTTCACAAATCAACCATCACGCTTTTGGATTTTCAGAAACATATCATTAAACTTCAAAAACATACAATTTAGTACTAAAATTCCAAAATTTCTCAATTAAATCCCTAAATTCCAAGATTGAACCTGGGAAGTGGGACTTAAGGGAAAGATATCCAACTCCTAACCACTAAACTAAGTAAAAAAATGTATAATTTGATAAATAAAAAAATAGTATTCAAATTAAATTTTGGAAGATAAATTAATTTCATTTATCTCAAAAAAATACAATGAATAGTGCATTTAAGTCGTTTCAAAGTTCAAATCACGGTGGAAACTGAGAATAACAAACGGACGCATAACTGAAACAGAGTATTGCAGGGTCAGCTCTACAAGTTTCCTCAACCGGCACCTGCCTTCTCCAGTGCTGCAACAAATATGTGGAGTCAGTGGAAACCATTACGGAATAAGTCCAGATCAAAAAATTGCAGAGAAATTCAAAGGAAATTGAGGGCAGGGCAGGGAAACAAGAGAGATTACAGTTGTAGTTCAGAAGCTTCTCAATGAGATCAACATGAGTCATAAGCATTCTCCTACAGCAATATCGAACCAACCCCAAAGCATCAAGAGCATCGCTGCATGCCAAACAAATCGCGAACGTTGAGCTTCTTGACTACCATTAATGAAGACTTTGATTCATAGACCAACAGTAATAATTAAACTGGATTAGGGTTCACATCAACTGGCAACACAAACACATGTCTGGATACAATACTCCATATGGGTGCAAAAATTTGCACAATTCCACAAATGTATATCATTAACCAAAGATTATACTTTTGCATTCAGGGGGACCAGGGAAATCACAGTTCCTAAACTGAAGCTTCGGAGGACAAAACTTGTAAAGACTCTTTGAAGTTCCATTGTTCACATTTAAACCTCAACATTCTCGGTACAGAGTGCTTACCGTTGTTTATTGATGTTGAATTCAGCAAATGGCACTAGTTCAAACAAGTCATCAAGGATGAATAACTTAACTATTTGATTGTCGAAAGAATAAGATTTGAAGAGGTTGCAAATAATCAGCTAAGACCATTTAAAGTAAAAATAAAAAGACAATTAGGATGTAACTGGTATTTAGCTATAGCATTTCCTGTTTTACAAATATATCTCTCCAACTCCAGAACAACTCAAGCACTTCATATCCTCCCTCGAATTTTCGACAGTGTTGATTCTACGAGGAATATTTCAAGCACCTCCTTTTTTATGACTATGATCTTGCCTTGGACCACAGATATCACTAAAACATCCAATCAGACAAAATAGAAAACAAAGGCAAAACCTAAAGAACGACAAAAAAATCAGTCTAGTTCTACACATTTATGCAAGAAAAAATGTGGTAATACAGAATGCATCTTTATCACATTTACCAAGCATTCCAATGCCTTTCAAGGTAAATTATTCCAGCCGTATCGAACGGCATAACCAGGCACAATGTGGAAAACAAATAAAAGCTAAGGTTAATGGTTGAAAGAAAGATCGGAGAAGGGTTGTCGTTTAAGCTCAAAGCCTACTCTCTACCACATTAATCTTTCGACTAAGACATACGATTCAATAGCTTTCACCATTTGTTCACTAGTTTTCCTGGACTGATTTGTACAAGGAAAGTTGGTAATTCGAACATGCAGAGGCTTGTAGCCTATTTCATCAGAAAAGATTATTGATTTCCATTCAATAAAATGAAGATCAATAGACAGTTTCTCGCCTATTTCACCCCAAAAAAATCCCCCAAATCCAAAAGAGAGAGAACAACATAATATCCATGGCAAAAATGCAATTGAAAATAAAATAAGAGAAAGAAAGATTGTTGGAAACCCTTCAGTATAGTCGGCCTGGAGAAGATCAAGGTAGGTGTCCCATTTGTTACCAATAACCTACAAATACCCAAATCCAAATATACAATTTAAGCGCTACAGATTCACCAAAAAAGCCCTAAATCCACGTAAGGAAGAAGTAGGGGAAAATACCTTCCCACATGTGAAGCAACGAACTGGGATTATCATCTTCTCGTCTTCTCTTTGGTATTGCTTTAAAGCTTCTTTTTTTCTTTCCTTTGCTTGCTCTCGTCTTCTGCCCTACTAAGTTTTATGTTGCTCTAAAATACACCTCATAAATGCCGGGATTTCCGTACATGCTCCCAGAAGTTTGGAACGGTCAATTATATTTTGGGTAAACTAACTCAATGACCATATTTTGGGTAAAATACATACTATTAAAATGTCCACATTAAAAAAATCGACTCAATTAAACCACCAAACTATTTAAATAGTATCAATCTGACCACCAGCAGTTAAAAAAATAAGGGTATAATTATACATTTAGTCCTTATTACTTATACACTCTATCAATTTAGTCTTAATCTTAATTTAATAAAAATAAGGGATATATGATAGAACGTTTAGTATATGTATTAATCTTTGCAGGGTAAAACTATAACGTTTAGAAACAGAGGGGACGAAGAGCTGGTAATTAATATCAGAAGGTCAGAACTTGCAAAATGGTTTATGGAGCCGTTTTTTGAAGAGTTGATTGTGGGTTGTTTTGTAAGAGTTGGTATCGGAAGGTCGAAAAGTGGTCCTATCTACAGGCTCTGCATGGTCAGAAATGTTGATGCCACAGATCCTGATCGGACATACAAATTAGAGAACAAGATAACATATAAGTACTTAAATGTTGTTTGGGGAAATGAAAGTTCTGCTGCCAGGTGGCAGATGGCCATGATTTCCGACTCCCCACCACAAGAGGAGGAGTTTAGACAATTGATTAGGGAGGTGGAGCGAAGTGGAGGCCGGATGCCGAGCAAGCAAGATGTGTTGGAAAAGAAAGACGCATTACAGAAGGCCAAAACTTTCGTTTACTCAGCAGCTACTGTAAAGCAGATGTTGCAGGAGAAAAAATCCTCCTCGGCTAGAGAAGGACTGATTGAGAAGGAACCTGGAAAGATTAACACCTCAAATTACCTGGGCAGAGTAGTGAAGGAAACAGAGGAAAGAACACCTTATAATTTTACCCTGCAAAAATTAATACATATACTAAATGTTCTATCATATATCCAAAAAACATGTTTGGTCCAGCGGTAAGCATGTCTCAATTTCTCTTGAAAGACCTAGGTTTGAGTCCCCATAATGACATTTTTTTGCCTTTGATTTTTCTTTCTCCCAATCAGGTGACACGTGTCACCAAATAATTAATTTATTTTATTAAATTAAAATTATGACTAAATTGATAGAGTGTATAAGTAATAAGGACTAAATGTGTAATTATACCCTTATTTTTTTAACTGTACGTCACCCTTCCGTTAACCTTTAACGGCTGGTGGTCACATTGATACCATTTAAATAGTTTGGTGGTTTAATTGAGTCGATTTTTTTAATGTGGTCATTTTAATACATTTACCATAGTATGGTGGTCATTGCGTTAGTTTACCCTTATATTTTTATGATTAGGTCTTTCAAATTAAATTTTTATTTATAATTTAGTCTTTAAAATTATTATTTTTACAGTTAAGCCTCTTAAAATTATTATTTTTACAGTTAGATCCCTTAGAATTAATTGTTTTCTACGGGTCGGGTTTATGCTATTTATTTTTGGGTCGGTCGGATTTTTTAAACAATATGGTCGGGTTCAGGGTTAGGGTATTTATTTTCGAGTCGGGTTCGGGTGGGCCGAAAACCCGACCCCGACCTATGCTCATCCCTAGTCAAACTTGGATCTTGACAGTAAATAGTAAACTTTATATATTTTTTTAATCACCGACATCAGACTCATCGATCAATTAATTCGAATCGACTTTTACGAAGACCTAATATAAGGGCAACCCTCTTAATTTATGCCATGTTTGGCAAACAACGGTTTTAGCAAAAATAAGAGGTTTAAGCTAAAATTATGGGATTGACTACTTAAATCCGTTAATTTAAATGTTTGGTAAATAGATGATTGAGGTGAAACCTCTAATTTTGAAAAAAAATTGTTAATATGAATTTTTTGAAATTAAAATTTTTGACATTAGAGTTATTTTACATTGTGAAATTTGTGAACTAATACTTTTGTTTTTTTATTCTCACACATTTATATTTTTATTTTTATTTAATAATTAATTAAATTGTATTAAAAATAATTATATAATTAATAAATTAATATATAGATTCTTCAAACATACTTAGTAATGTTATATTAAAAAATTATTTTTCATAATCTAATTAATATTAATAGATAAACAATATTGATAACTAATAAACTATTCAAACAAGTATCAAATATAACAATATCCTTATATGTCATTTTGCTTGTTTAAATAATCAAACAACTATCAGCTAATTTTATCAAACACTTTTATACAATCAGCTAATCTATTTGTTAATCACATATGCTAATGCAATCAACTATCAGCTAATGTAATACGCTATCAGCTATCCACAAATTGTCAAACATGTTAGTTTTCTCCCTTCACAACTCAGAATTGGATCCTCTCACTTTATTTAAGGACCTAGCACTTCATTCCGTCAGACCAACTGATTGTTCGTTAAACCTTTTATTTTTTTAATGATATAAAGCCAAAAAAATGACCATAACGTTTGACTGAATAATCATTTTGACTCATATTACTCTTTTGAACCAATTCAACCCAAGGTTTCATTTTGGGTCAAAATGACCCCTCTGCGGATGAAAATCGTTAATTAACAAATGGTAAATGACTTGAAATGAATGTGGCAAACCTACATGACGGTGCATGCTAACATGATAGTGCCATATAGATGAAGGAGTTGACTTGAAAGAATGTCAAGTTGGTCAAAAAAATAATTTTAAAAATTATATAAAATGTAAAATTATTTTTCTGTTGATGTGTCATTTTGTCAAGTGAAAGTTGTTTATCGTTAGTTGACTAATAATTTTTATCCGTAAAGGGGTCATTTGACCCAAAATGAAACGTTGGAGGCTAAATTAGTTTAAAATAAAGAATATGAAGCAAAATGACATTCGGTCAAAATTTTAGGAGTATTTTTTTGACATTATGACTTCTTTAAACCACGTGCATCTAATTTATTAATTCAAATCGAATATTATTTAGTTATGGCTTAAATGTATTATAAGTCCTTGACCTAAAAAAAGGTGTAAACCCCTGTTTTTTTCACTCAATTTTATCCAAACATTAACTACCATTGTTGTAGTTTACCCAAAGAAAGAAGAATAGTCGACTGATGACGGACCTTACAGAGAAAACATTGTTCTGAGTTGTGTCTGTATCTGGGTTTACTTCAAATCTAATCTTTGAATTAGGAAAAATCAAAGCTCGTGGCAATCGCGTAATAAATTTCGCTTTGAAGCCACCTATTAATTCAATGGTCGAGACAGCTTCATTCAATTTCAAATGAATACTTGTCGGTGAGACAGAACCCTTTCTTCTATTACCAGGTAAAATTTTATGTTCGATTGCTTTCAACTTCTGCATCTTTAGATAATTATCCAGAAAAAAAAGAGCAACTCTTGATAATATATTCTGGGGTTTTTGTGTTTGTTTTAGTTTCCTTTTCAAACGGACATGATTTTGTTAACTCAACCTGGTTCTGGTTTTTGTTTTGTAAGAAAATTATGTTTCTTTTCCTTTTTTAACCTATCAATGTGACTGCCAATATTGTATTATTTTCTTAGTGTGGCCAACTTTATCTCATGAATTTAAACTAATGATGTTTCATTTTGTTTCTGTTTTCCCTTTAAAGTCCTGGTTTTAATTGAACATCTTCTTTTCCTTAGATGGACTTGGAATCATTATTTATGTCTTTCAATCTGACCAAATGTCTTTGGTTCTGTTCTTGTAGCGTTCAAACATGGGGTTTAGATTCTATTTGAACAAATGTTTAGTTGTTCTGTGCATACTTTAGGACATGTTCTTATTCATCTTATTTATGTAAGATTTTGTATCTGACTGTGGTGGTTTATTGCCTGTGTTTATAGACGGGCGTGACTGATATTGTTTACTGAAAATTGGGAATTGCATCTTTGTCGAAGACACGGAGATGGGATCTGAACAACCAAAGGCTGTAACTATCAATGTAACCGGATTTAAGAAGTTTGAAGGAGTTGATGAAAATCCGACAGAAACTATCGTTAATAACTTGATCGGTTTCATTCAAAGTAAAGGGTTGTTGCCTGCTGGTGTTACATTAGGGAGCTGCACCGTTCTTGAAACTGCAGGCGATGGTGCTCTTCCCGTGCTTTACAAGGTCCTTGAATCAGGCACCACAGGAGTCGACACCAAAAACGAACGTGTTGTATGGGTCAGTTTCTATTATTCAGCTTTATATGTCTTTAAATTTACTCATGTATTGCTCATTTAGTTGTTTAGAAATGGAAATTTTCTGAAAATTCAAAATTTTAGATTTGTTTAGTGATGTTGATGCAACTGGCAGCTTGTTGATTGTCGGTTTGTTGCAGTAAACCGAGGGGTGTTAAGATGCCTTCTCGAAAATACTGTAAAGATGACTTGAGTTTTTCAAACTGAAATTCCACTTACGAGTTACGGCCTATGCATAAAACTACGGTCGGATATGTTCAGTTGTCTCCATTTTATTTTGCTTTGAATGCCCTTTGCAGTTAATAAAGGAAATCTGCTGAGTACATGCTACTGATAGTGTCAACTTTCAATTGGTCACTGAAACATCCGATGATCTAATAGACCTCAATTTATTGTTTCTTTAGCTTCACTTAGGGGTTGATGGCGGAGCACGGACATTCGCCCTTGAAAAGCAGGCTGTAAACGAAGCTACTTTCTTTTGTCCCGATGAGCTGGGATGGCAACCTATGGTGGATGCATTTCTTTTATTCTTACCAAATGCTTCTGTATCATTTTGTTAATATCTATATCCTTGTGTTTATTATTTCCCTTTGATGTCTCCAGCGACAGCCCATTGTTGCCGAAGATGGAGGAACTTCCCGGAAACGAGAGGTACTTTGTGATCTTCGTGCACATATTATTTAGATTTCTTATGTTGTATACACCATCGATGCCTATCCGGAAGTAGTCATGCATCCCTGGTTTTCATTTAGTTTGTTGCTTTTCTTTGTTTAACATAGTGAATCTTTTGGTTCTTGAAGACGTCTTGTTCCGTTGAAGCGGTACTCAAGTTCTTAAAGAACAAGGGCTATGATGCGGCGATATCTGACGATGCGGGCTGCTTCGTATGCAATTATGTATACTATCACTCCCTCCGGTTCGCAGAACAGAAGGGTCACAAATCACTATTCGTTCATGTTCCCTGTTTCTCGAAAATCAATGAAGAGACACAGATGCAATTCGTAGCTACTCTTTTGGAGGCCATTGCATCAACCTGCTAGTATTAAGTGATTTATGGTGTATGCATACCCCGATTTTCGACCCGAAGCTTTCTGCGAGGCAAAGCGATATGATTTTGCTTATATTTCACCGTTATCTTATCTTAAACTATACAAATGATGAGATTTGGGGACTTCTTTTGCCTCCCCACCACCCTTTCACTTTTGTATTTTCTTTCATGAACTGTATCTGCTAAGTGGGGTTTTATGCAATAATGAACTTCAAAGATTGGAAAAGTATAACATGTTATAATCGACAAGTTGGCATTTTCTTATCGACATTTAGTGATTTTGGTCGGTCGTTTGATGTTAATGTGTTTTTAGACTTTCATTACAAGCAGAGAACAAATACCCTCGCTTTGTATTGATCACATTCAGCGAGATCATAAGTCAAAGTTGCAATTCAATCAGAACTAAAACGAATATTAAAATTCCAACGAGTACAAGATAGAACAACATAAACATCCTTGATTACTCAGTCATTTAATGGATCTCAAAGACTCATAATCTTTCATTTTGATAAGTTTTTATTTTAGTAACTAAAGTTAGATTTTTCCAAAAGGGAGAGCCGACATCAAAATTTCAGCTCGAAAAGTACTCATATATTCTTAGGGGTAGGATGAGCGTCATATTTTACAATTCAAACTTTATTTGAATTTTTTTTTGTTCGAGTCGCGTCGATTTTTCGGGTTCTTATAAAAATTTAATTGTAATTATTTATCATGTTATAGTACAATTTGATTCCAATTTAAACAACTTTCTCTAATCATATAAGATATGCACATATATATTTCTTCATATTTTTTCACATGTGACAATGTTTTTTCATATTTTTATATATTGGTATGTATATATCATAAAAAAGTGAGAGACTGTCTCGAACTTAAAAATAAATCTACTAATTACTAAAAATTTCGAGTTATTGGAATTTTTATTTTATAATTCAAACTTTATCTGAATTTTTTTTGAGTCGTTTCAAGTTGAGTCAAGACGAGTTTTGTTCACCTCTACCTAAGGGGCATGTATGCCTGAAACACTAAAACAGACAAACTAATCAGTCCAGAACCGACTAAACTGAAAATTATGATACTACTAAATGTAATACCCTTGACACGGTACGAAAGATTCAACCCGGTCTACGGAGTTACCACATATCCTATGAATGACCGAATAAAAATTCTCGAATAATTTAAAACATTTAAATCAAGTATTAAAACATAAATCATCTTAATCTAAACATAGCCGGGTAATTTAACAGTTTTGAAAAAGTTGGAGCTCCAGAATATAAGTTCAGAAATATAAGGGTAAAATACTGAAATCATCACTCAACTTTGGTCATTTGACCTATTTTAGTCACTCAACTTTAAAAAAACTAAATTTACTCATTAAACTTTACTTTTTGACCTATTTTGGTCATTTTGGATTATTTTATTAATATTTAGGTATGACATGGCATATTTTATTATTATTATATAAAAATAATTTAAAATAAAAATAAATAATATCTTAATCCCAAACACCCCAGATATCTCAAATATCCCAAATCTCAAACACCCCAATATCTCAAATATCTCAAATCCCAAACACCCAAATTCTCAAACCCCCTACCGGTGTCACTCTCACCGGCGACCACCACTGCCTCTACCGCCGACGACAACATCACCTCCCTCTACTCGAATGCGTATTTCGCAATCCGCTCCGAACAGAACTTTGTTATAACCTAACAAAAAACAACGTAAACAAAATCACCCAACTTGAAAATCTTCAATCTTTCATAAGAAAAAGCAATTGAATTCCACTTAGTTAATTACCTTAAGGCTCTCAACAACGCCGGGCACGACCTCGTGTTCGAGACCGGAGTATTCGCCTTCAGTGTTCTTCCTTATTACAACGATATCCACGTTCTCATGTCTGGTCGGCAGCCCCGGAAAGTTACAACAGTTGACCAGAGAAGCGTAGAGATCCAGTTCTTTTCTCAATTGCATATTCAATGAACTGACTCCCCTCCCATGGGCGTTTTCAAGCCGCCTTTCAGACAAACCTTGTTCTTCCTTATCGAATCCATTACTTCCGGCGGCACCCGCTTCATGTCGTCGTGGACGTCATACTTCTCGAAGTACACCGACGCGTGCATCGCTTCCATCACTTGTTCCACCGCGTTTGTCACCAGCGGTCCGATCCCATCTCCTGGGATTAGAGTCACGGGTCTCGGGGCACCATCTCCCGGCCGGGGCATGTACGTCACGGTCCGGGTTTGGGTTTTTCCGGCTATAAGGGTTCTCAGTAAAGGAAGGGATCTGCGTGACGTGGCCATCTATGAGGTGGCGGAGCTTTGAGATCTCGGAGTTGTTGACGGTCAAATTAGGGTTTCAAAGTCTGAGAGAATGGGAAAAAAAACTTAAAAAGGAGTTGCAGAAAGTTCCATTGACGACGACCAGTAGAGGAATTATTTGGGAGTGGTTGCCGCCTGTTAGAGTGACACCGGTAAGGGGTTTGAGAATTTGGGTGTTTGGGATTTGGAATATTTGGGGTGTTTGGGATTAGGGTTTTTATTTTAAATTACTTTTTTATTTATTAATAAAAAAATATTATTTTTTATTTTAAATTATTCTTTATATATAATAATAATAAAATATGCCATGTCATACTTAAATATTAATAAAATAATCTAAAGTGACCAAAATAGGTCAAAAAATAAAATTTAATGAGTAAATTTAGCGTTTTTAAAGTTGAGTGACTAAAATAGGTCAAATGACCAAAGTTGAGTGATGATTTCACTATTTTACCCGAAATATAATTACAAAATATTTAAATATAATTGCAGAGTTACTGACACAAAATACAAACATGATGTCATGACATACGATGCCAACTAACAGAAATAAAGCAATAATCTGATGATAAAATGTTGAAACTCCTAGAAAGGTGACGTCGAAACTCGGACAAACCACAAAAACCTACTAACATGCAAAATATGGAGGGACTAAACTGAAAATCATGGAAACTAAGAAAATAATATTTGATATTTCTTTTAAAACATGTAACAAAATGACACAACCTATCATTTCAATTTAGGTTAATTATCTCGTTGGTACAAAAATTATACCAAATTTTCAGTTTCATAAATAAAGTATTTCGCAGTTAACAGGTTTATCCATTTTCGCTACAGAATCTGGCGTGGTATGTACGGACTAATAAAAAATAGACACATGGCATTTTTTAATAAAAAATCACCATTTACATAAAAGACATAATAGTCAGGATTAGTCCTTAGTGTTTTATTATTTTCAAATTTCAACCTTTATAATTTGAGGGACTTACCTCTAACTTGAAACAAATTTACTAATTACTAAAAATTTCATTTTATCCGAAATTATATTTTATAGCTCAAACTTTATTTAAAATTTTTCTAATCGAATTTATAAAAATACGATAATCAAATTTTTTTTACATCAAATAAAAAAAATCATTTTTTTTGATTTTATTCGTGCTTAACGTCCTCTTTGTTTTAATATAACTACTGTCATAGTTTTTATCCGAAGTATTTGTGTTGGTAATGTAAATAGTATCAGTGGTTCAGTTTTATCTAGTTGTAAACAATTCGAAGTTATACATCTCACTGAACTATTTGGTTCTGAGATGAAGAACAAAAAGTCAAATCAAATTGCATAGCTTCAAAAAAAAAGTAATTAATGGAAGTTAATTGTTTTTAAAATATAATTAATGAAGGAGAAAAAAGTCAAATGAAAGTTAATCATTTGTTCTTAAAATCCACAATTTGTCAGTTAGATTCTTAATTTTAGATATTTTTAAAAACTTTTTAGAATTTTATTTTTTAAAATATTCATATAATAAGATTTTTATAATTTCAAAAAGTAAATTTTTATTTTTAGAATTTTCTATCTTTTTAATATTTAGTTAGAGTATTTTATCCGCGAAAAGTATAATTTTATTAAAGAAAAAATTATACAAGTCTCTATTATCATGAGACTAGTTAGAAACCACCCTAATTTAAAGGAAGGAAAATAAGTACTATATGATAAGCAAGGAAAACACCAAACAAACAAACACTAACACTAAAACAAGACAAGATATTTGGTTAAAGTTAAAGGACCAAACAAGATATTAAGGTTTGAGTTAATATGCCGTGTCATCATTTTATGAAGAGATTAATAATAGCTAACGGCTAAAAGACTTAATTGTAATATTCCAATACACCTAATAATTATTTTATAACTTTTAAAAATTTGTGACTAAAAGAAAACATAACCCACAATTTAATGACTAAATTTATAGCCTACCTAATTTATATAATTTATGGGAAGTTTAGGTTAATATTAACTTATATGGAGCTATAAATTTACATGTACAACCTGTAATGTAGAAGAATATATGCTAATGAACTCGATAAGTGTCCTAGTAAAAAAACGGATGATATTTATTTTAAGAGATACATGTTCAATCACAATGTCTGCAAAGTGTATGCACTTTATCAATGGGTTAAGAATATCTATGAACAAATACTGTTTTGCAATTACCTTTAAAATATTAAAAAAAGAATATATGCTAATTTTTACGGTAACTATGAATTCATGTGTACAACCTTTAATGTGTATGAACACATATTAATTAATATACTAATTATGAAACTTTAATTTATTTTTGCTAAAAGAAAGGTGAAATGTTGCTACCGATATTGAGTTTTAATGTTAACCAGAATTAAAATGTTGTCCTAAACTCAAATCTTGTCTATCATAAAATTATTTCATCATTTTTTCTACAATAATATAATTAAAATTATTTTCCGTGTCAATCATAAAATTTATGAAAGAGTTACGAAATAACTTAATATATTTTGATTAATAGATGCACGGATATTAAACCAACATTGATGTCCTAAACTCAAATCTTGTATAACATATTCTCTTCCTCTATCATATCATTGGAATGTTGTTGATTTTTTACTATGGTTATTTATTTCTTCACTTGTTAAAAAAAATTCATGATGAAATATCATGGGTGAAGCTATATGAAAAGGTCGGAGTGCAATTTGACCCCACTTAAAAGTATATAATATAAAGAAATATTATAATTGTATTAAAGTATTTCATATGAAATATTAAAATTGACCCTACTTAATTTGTTAGAACATGGGATCAACAATACTTATTGCAGTGGTATAAAAATTCTCCATACTCTATATTTCACTCTGACCCCACTATATAAAAATCTTGGCTCCT
The DNA here is from genome assembly GCA_030270665.1 of Hibiscus trionum. Taxonomy (NCBI): domain Eukaryota; kingdom Viridiplantae; phylum Streptophyta; class Magnoliopsida; order Malvales; family Malvaceae; genus Hibiscus; species Hibiscus trionum. The sequence continues at coordinate 7,122,932 of BSYR01000011.1, read as the reverse complement.
GAAACACATAGGAACAAAAGCAATAGAAGTAGAACTCAATAATAATTTTTAGAAACACACTTAAACCCATCATTTTATTCCACAACATAACATAACATAGTAGGGATTATATTGGAATTACAAATAAGTATTGTAAAATCCAAGATTATTTAGAATTGTCTCATGGTACGTAGGTGCCCAAAAAACAATCCACAAAGTAGACGTGTTTAAAGAAAAAAAGGACTGATGATGGGGCTATTAAGTGTTGCGGATTACGATCGTTGGATAGAGAAAAAACGCAACTGATAATTTGAGAAAATAATAATGAAGATAAAAGAGACACAGATTTTACGTGGAAAACCCCTAAATAATATAGGGTAAAAACCACGGACAAAAGGTAGAAGAATTTCACTATGAGAAAATAGGAATTACAACTTCTCTCAGTCTAACAAGGAGAAAACAATGACAATTCTCTCTTGATAAGAAAGGAGAAAATAACTCTATGAAAACTCTCTAATTTCTCTAGTATTGGGAGGAGGTTAGAATGATTTGGGATAATAGGAATGGCAAATGGCTAAGCTATTTATAGTTGAGCTTCAAGGACCAACTTGCAAATAACTTAAACTTAAGGACCTTACAAATAATTATACCATGCCAAAAGTGGTGCATTATTACACCACTTGTGCAAGTGGTGCAATAATGCACCGAAAGCCTCCAACTTGCACTGCCACTTTCAACAATCTCCCACTTGAAGATTCGATTGGAACAATCATATCTTCACTCCATTCTTTCAACCTTGTATCATTCATGTTGCTTACGTCTCTAACAAGCCACATGAGGATCGACACCAAGTAAACTTATCAGTGTTGATTGCTTTTGTCATGAAATCTGCTATGTTGTCATCGGTATGGATCTTCTGCATATCTATCGTCCCTTCTTCCACTTTCTCACGAATGAAGTGGTATTGGACCCGTATGTGTTTTGTTCTTGAGTGAAAAGCAGGATTCCTTGCAAGATGCAAGGCGCTCTGACTGTCACAAAACAAAGAGACATTCTCTTGTTTGTGCCCGAGCTCCTCCAATAGCATTTTCAACCATATTGCTTCTTTACTGGCTTGTGTAGCTGCTACATATTCTGCCTCCGTTGTTGACGTAGCCACAACCGATTGCAGTTTTGAAACCCAGCTTACAGCTCCACCAGCAACTGTAAACACATACCCTGTTGTAGATTTGCTTTTATCCAAATCTCCTGCATAGTCAGAATCGACATACCCGCTGATAAGAAAGTTTGATCCCCCGTAACATAATGCAACATTTAAGGTCCCTTTGATGTATCTCAGGATCCTTTTCACAGCATTCCAATGCTCTCTGCCTGGATTCGCCATGTACCGACTAACCACTCCCACTGCTTGTGCAATGTCTGGTCTTGTACAAATCATAGCGAACATTAAACTTCCCACTGCTGATGCATACGGTACTCGAGACATCTCCATCCTCTCTTCTTCACTGCTAGGACTCATACTGGAGGATAATTTAAAGTTAATAGGAAGAGGGGTATAAATTGGCTTACAATCTTGCATGCTGAATCGTGACAAGATCTTTTTCAAGTAATTCTTTTGTGAAAGCCAAATCTTCCTACTACTTCTGTCTCGGTGAATTTGCATCCCTAGAATCTTGTTTGCTGGTCCCAAGTCCTTCATTTCAAATTCCCTAGCCAGTCGTGCCTTTAATTCTTCAATATGATCTTTGTTGGGGCCTGCAACCAACATGTCATCTACATACAACAGCAATATAACAAATTCGTTTTCACCAAACCTCTTGAAGTAAGCACAAGGGTCTGCATTAAGTCTGTTGTATCCAAGGCTCATGATGAAGGAGTCAAATCTCTTGTACCAACACCTCGGCGCCTGCTTTAAACCGTACAGAGATTTGTTCAACCTACAAACCAAGTTCTTCTTTTCTTTTTCTTCAAAACCTTCAGGCTGGAGCATGTAAATCTCTTCTTCAAGATCTCCATGAAGAAAAGCTGTTTTAACATCTAGCTGCTCTAGATGTAAATTCAATGTAGCACACATTGCCAGGACAACTCGAACCGTTGTTAGTCTAACCACAGGAGAAAAGATTTCATTGAAATCAATACCTTCTTTCTGAGCATATCCTTTGACCACCAGTCTTGCACGATACCTCTCCACTTGATCGTCACCATTTCTCTTGATTTTGAAGACCCATTTGTTACCAATTGGCTTCCTTCCTTGTGGTAGTGGCACAAGTTCCCATGTATTATTTTTATGAAGGGCTTCGATTTCTTCTTGCATTGCCGCCATCCACTGCGAAGCATCTGAGTTGTTCATTGCCTCCTCGAATGATGATGGCTCACCGTCCTCCGTTAAAAGGCAGTATGCAACATTACCTTCTATAACATAATCTGAGTGCCAATTGGGGCGTCTTCTCACACGATCTGATTGACGAGTTGTTGGAGCTTCAGAATTCTCTGGTTCTGATTCCTCGAGCTCTGGTTCTGCTTCAGAACAATCTCTCTGTTCAAACTCATTTTCAACATGTATCTGTGTAGTCTCTGACTTTTCTTTATCAGTGCTATCATCTTCTTCTTTTCTTTGTAGCTTATCTTCTACAAAGATAACATCCCTGCTGATAATCACTTTGCGGGCAGTGGGATCCCACAAGCGATACCCCTTTACTCCATCAGCATACCCCAAGAATTTACATTTTCTGGATTTTGGATCCAACTTTGAAATTTCTTGGGCATTGTACATCACGTACACAATACTTCCAAATATATGGAGGTTTGAATAATCAACTGGTTTACCAGTCCACATTTCCATCGGTGTCTTCAACTCAATTGCAGTTGATGGAGCCCGATTCACCAAATAACAGGCGGTATTGACTGCTTCTGCCCAGAAAGCTTTTTCTAGCCCTGCAGCTCTCAACATTGCTCGTGTTCTTTCTAACAGAGTTCTGTTCATCCGCTCTGCCACTCCATTTTGTTGAGGAGTGTATACTGTTGTGAACTGTCTTTTGATGCGTTCTTTTCTGCAGAAGTCATCAAATTCATCACTTGTATATTCACCTCCATTATCTGATCTGAAACACTTGATCTTATTTCCAGAATCAAGTTCCACCCGCGCTTTGAAAACTTTGAAGGTTGAAAACACATCTGCCTTCCTCTTGATAGGATACACCCAACATCTCCTAGAGTAGTCATCAATGAAGGAGACAAAATACTTTGCTCCGCTTAGGGATGTAACCGGTGCTTGCCATACATCAGAATGAACCAATTCTAGAACAGCCTTGCCTCTAGAATTTGATGTGTTGAATTTTAATCGATGCTGCTTACTTGTAATACAATGTTCACACAAAGGAAGTGATACCTTTGTTAAACCCGGAAGTAGCTTTTGCTCCACAAGGACTTTCATTCCCTGTTCTGACATGTGTCCAAGTTTCCGATGCCATAATATGGTAGAATCTGAACTACATGAGGCAACAGAGGCTTCAGCTTCTAGCAAAGTCTCTCCCTTCAGCATGTACAAATTTGCAGCTATCTTTTCACCTTTCATCACCACAAGCGCTCCATGGAACACCTTCATGATTCCTTTCCGTGTTTCAATCTTGCTTGCATTATTATCCAACAATCCGTAGGATAATAAGTTTTTCTTCAAGCCTTTCACGTGTCGCACATCTCGAACAACTTTGATTGTCCCGTCATACATCTTCAATTTGATGGTTCCAACGCCAACAATCTCCAAGGCATGATTATTGCAGCTGTACACAGATCCTCCTGAGATAGGTTCATAATTATAGAACCATTCTCTTCTTGAGGTCATGTGATATGTGGCTCCCGAGTCAATAAGCCATATGTCTGCAAATCTTTTTCTGCCTTCCATGGCTGTTGCTGCTTCACAACAGAGAGCATCTCCATCATCTGAAGTGTTTGCCATATTTCCTTGAGGATTGGAGTTTTTAGGTAAACTCCAACAATCCTTCTTCATGTGACCCTTCTTTCCACAGTTGTAGCACTTTAAATTCTTCTTACTCCTTGACTTTGATCTACCATGATTGTGACTGCTACTTTGGCCACGTTCTGTTGATCTTCCTCTCATCACCGTTAAGGCCTCTGCTTGTTGCAGATTTCCTTGTCTGTCTTCCTTGTTCTTGCGCCGATTTTCTTCTTCCAGAACAGCAGCTGCAACGTCATCGAAGACTAGATCACTTGTAAGGTTGTTGTTTGTCAAGTTGATGATGAGTTGATCATACGAATCAGGTAAACTTTGAAGCAGAAGTTCAGCACGTTCTTGTGACTCTATTTTATAGCTTAGGGATGTAAGCTGAGAAAATAGAGTACTCAACGTGTTTAAGTGCTCTGTCACTGAAGTAGATTCTGACATCCGAAGAGTGTACAATTTCCTCTTAAGGAAAATTTTATTGTGCAACGATTTGACCTCGTATAATTTTACGAGGTGATCCCAAATCTCCTTGGCTGTCTCCTTCTCCTCGATGCTTGATAGTACTTCATCTGCTAATGCTAAATGAAGGTCTGCAATAGCATTCTCGTTCATCTCATTCCATTTCTTGTTATCCGTAAAATCTGCCGGCCTTTCGCTGATAGCCGCTAGACATCCGTTTTTTCTTAGGATGGCCTTTATCTTCAATTTCCACAGTGAGAAATTTCTCCCATTGAACTTTTCAATATCAAATTTCGTTGCCATAGCTTCTATTTCAGATAGCTCCCACTATTTCACCTTTTTGACGTGAATAGTGCCCACCACCTTCAATGAATGAGTAATATCTAACTTACTTTCTTATGATGGAGGATCCACTTTTCAGTGGCAACCAACAGAGAATACGGTAAGTAGATATACGCACCCAAATCTGGCTCTGATACCAATTGTTGCGGATTACGATCGTCGGATAGAGCAAAAACGCAACTGATAATTTGAGAAAATAATAATGAAGATAAAAGAGACACAGATTTTACGTGGAAAACCCCTAAATAATATAGGGTAAAAACCACGGACAAAAGGTAGAAGAATTTCACTATGAGAAAATAGGAATTACAACTTCTCTCAGTCTAACAAGGAGAAAACAATGACAATTCTCTCTTGATAAGAAAGGAGAAAATAACTCTATGAAAACTCTCTAATTTCTCTAGTATTGGGAGGAGGTTAGAATGATTTGGGATAATAGGAATGGCAAATGGCTAAGCTATTTATAGTTGAGCTTCAAGGACCAACTTGCAAATAACTTAAACTTAAGGACCTTACAAATAATTATACCATGCCAAAAGTGGTGCATTATTACACCACTTGTGCAAGTGGTGCAATAATGCACCGAAAGCCTCCAACTTGCACTGCCACTTTCAACATTAAGTAGGTAGATATGCAAGCATTGCATAATATCAGGCAGGGGCAGGGCAAGTGAAGTTTGCTGGTAGTGGCCTGCGACAGATACCCCCAACTATTCGTACAACGAAACCGGTTGTAACAGGGAGGAAGGGGTTGGAAAGTCTGCAAAGGCAGCCAGCAGCTATAGTACTATTATTAGCACTGGTGCCAAGCAAGGCGCTGCAACAACGGGTTGCATCACCAGGGATAATAAGCGCCCCAAGACATGCAGTTATATTTCGGAGGTTGCAGGAAGGTGGTGGTGGAGGTGGTGGAGGTGGTGGCGGAGGAGGTGGAGTTTGGGAGGTAACCAAAGTAAAAAAGAGAAGGCTGAGAGAAAGAAGAAAGACAATTGGTGCAAAAGCCTTAGAAGCCATATCTCCAACTAAACTTACTGGACTGCTATTGGTAAGATGAAAAGTGAGTGGTGGTGCAAATGATGAAAAATGCAAGGGTATTTATAGGGGGAGAACACCAAACTTTGGAGCTGCTCGGCATTGTTGCATGCAAGTAGTAATTCATGGCGGAAATTAAATTCAATTTGGTACAGGACCAACCAAGCAACGAGGCTCTCAATCGGGTTCAGCTCGCTTATCTTAATAATAATAAAAATTATTGTCGAGAAAAAAAAAGTTAGTTACTTCTTCCGCAACTTGTAAAATCTTATCACAAATCTTTTTTAACTATAGAATAAATTGTAAATTTTTTTTGAATAAAAGCGGCTAGTTTTATTAAACAAGAAAATGCCTAAAATTATAATAGGGATTTACAACTATCATCCTAAACTAAATGTATAATTTGGACATTTTCCTAAAACTAGCCACTTTAGATCATACAAGGACCAAAAATAAAAAGGTTAAAAAGTGATCCAAAAGACTCGAACGGAAAATAGACACGAACAAATTTGACTGCATCGGCAAGCGAACCGTAAAAGGGGATTAAGCTATTGAAAGACTACCGAAAATCGCAAATCAGAGCCGAGCATCGTGAGAAACTGTCCACGAGCGCAAATCGTGTATCCAAATTCAATTCGAGGGTCCAGACTAGGGAAGATCAGCAGAATTACAAATAAGCGTCATCTTAATCAGTCGTGACGTCGTCAAATCCAACCCTGAGAAAAACATAAAATAAAAGAACGGCCAAACGATCGTATAAAAAGAAAAATATGTCAAAAGACATAGGTAAACGTGCCACAAAGGTAGAAAAAAACGTGCCATAAAAATAGAGTTATTTTTATTAAAAAGCTAGAAAAAAAACAGATTCGGTGATCGGTAATCAACATCAAAACTGGTGTCGTCGCCAGCTAAATAAAATGAGAATAAATAAAACTTGCGATAGAGAAAAATAGAGAGCGGCTAGGTTTAGGATAAATTATAATTGAACAATATTAATGTAATTAATTAGATGTACGATAACTATTTAAAGCAAAGCTCTAATTGCCATCCATCTTCTTCCTTTTAACTGAGAGATTTTAATTAGGTTTGGTCAAATCTTACATGGGATCAAGTTAATAAAAATTACTGTACCTAGTAATTCCTTATCCTTGTCTTATTCTCACTTACAGTAGTTTTGCCCTTACAACTATAAATCACTAATCAATTGAATAATATATGGATGAGTCTACCACGTTCGGCGAATACCGTTGAACATCACTAACGACGAACACCGCTTAACACCATTAAATTAAGTTATTTAAAAAATAATAAAGTATAAACCCTTAACCCAAAACCCTAAAATAATAAAGATATTTTTTAAGTAAATTATTTAAAAATAAAAAGTACTAAACCTTAAATAATAAAACTTAAACCATAAACCCTAAATAATAAACCTAAACCCAAAATACTAAAATAATAAAGATATTTTTAATTAAATTATTTAAAAATAAAAATACTAAACCCTAAAATAATAAAGATATTTTTCAATAAATTTTTAAAAAATAAAAACACTAAACCTTAAATAGTAAGCCTTAAACCCTAAACCCTTAATAGTAAACACTAAACCCTAAAATTAATAAAGATATTTTTTCAATTAAATTATTTAAAAATAAATAAAAATTAAACCTTAATCCCTAAATCCTAAACCTTAAAATAATAAAGATATTTTTCAATTAAATTATTTAAAAATAAAACCCCTAAAACCTAAACACTAAACTATAAACCTTAAATCCGAAACCTAAGACAAACCACCTTTGCAAGCTTGTAATCGAGACTCGAATAATTTAATTGAAAATATGTTAATTAGTTTAGGGTTTATTATTTTGGGTATTTTTTAATTAAAGCCAATAAAACTCATCTTATTTCCAAACAATTTAAACTGAACTCATATTTTAATTTTTACTCGTCCGTACACCCAGCCTAACAAAGGACAAAGCTTGATTGTTCATCGAAATTCTCATATCGTCTTCCAGCTTGTTAAAGAAAGACTTTTTCATAAAAGGCAAGGAAAAGTCAAGTAAACTCAATCGAACGGCAAAGACAGATGGTGGGATAAAAAAATAATTTAATTAAAAAATATATAATTATTTTAAAAAATAAACCCTAAACTAATAAAGATATTTTCAATTAAATTATTCGATGCTCGATTACAAGCTTGAAGAAGATGGTTTATGTCTTAGGTTTCGGATTTAGAGTTTATAGTTTAGTACTTAGGTTTTAGGTTTTTATTTTTAAATAATTAATTGAAAAATATCTTTATTATTTTAGGGTTTAATGTTTAATAATTAAAGTTTAGTTTTTTATTTATTTTTAAATAATTTAATTGAAAAACATCTTTATGATTTTAGGGTTTAGGGTTACTATTTAGGGTTTGGGGTTAAAGGTTTATTATTTAAGGTTTAGTGTTTTTTACTTTTAAATAATTTAATTGAAAAATATCTTTATTATTTTAGGGTCTAGGGTTTATTATTTAAGGTTTAGTATTTTTATTTTTAAATAATTTAATTAAAAATATCTTTATTATTTTAGGTTTTGGGTTTAGTACTATTTAGGGTTTATGGTTCAAGGTTTTGCGTTTTTTATTTTTAAATAATTTGATTGAAAAATATCTTTATTATTTTAGGGTTTTGGGTTTATTATTATTTTTAAATAATTTAATTGAAGATATCCAATTATTTTAAAAAATAATATGTATAGAAAATAATTTAATTGAAATTTTATTTTAAATAATTTATAATTGTATGTTGAGTCTTTAAGATTTTTAATCTTTATTAATTAATTTAATGATGTTCAGCGGTGTTCGTCGTTAGTGGTGTTCAACGCACGTTGTAGAATTTTCCATAATATGTTTAGTAATAGAAGTTTATGACTATAACAATCATTTTCAAATGTTTAATAAATTTCACATATATGATAAAAGATATATTATAGAATAAGAAATCATAGTAAAATATATACTCCATCTGTTTCGTTAAAGTTGTTTATTATTAGTTTTTTGTCAAACTTTTTAAACTGACCATAATTATTTTAAATAATTTAAATAATTAAATTTGTAAAAATATATATTTAAAAACTATTTAACTGAATGTTTTAAGATATATTATATATATATTTATCAATAATAAAGTTTAAATAATAAGAAGTCAATTATTTAGTGGGACAGAGAGAGTATTAAACTCTTGACTGACTTAATGTTATGAATTAAAAATAATTAAAATTTTATTATTTCAAAATATAATAAATATTATTATAAGGGTGTTTTTGTATTTTCATTCTTTTATATAAGTATGATATTTTTTTTAGAATATGCTGGTGTGATGCAAGGGTAGCATCTGTTCAACTTTCTTTTAGCCTTTTTTCAACGAAGGCACACACAACATGCAATACTGGTGCTCGATCCCGGGTCCCAAGGGATGATCAACATCTACCTTTGGCACCAGGACACAAGGGGATGAGCTATAAGTATGATATCTAAATAAACAAGTAAATAAATAACTTGAGAGTTGAACAAGAAACTATTAAATTTCTATACAAATTTTTTGTCAATCTTTTAAGGCTTAAACGTCAGATAGGTGCCCAAACTATACCTTTTTTTCCAATTAGGTGCCTAACGTTTGTTTCGGGCCACTTAGGTGCCTAACGTTTCATTCCGTAATCCATTTAAGGTTTTAGCCGTGACGGACGTTAAAATTTTCCGTTAAAGGACACGTGGCACATTTTTAGTGCTTCTGATATTAAAAATAATAAAATTAATTAATTAAATAAAATTAACCCTAACCCATCTTCTTCCCCATCACCATCCCCCCTCTTCCCCCTTCAGACCTTGAACCCTTCACGGATAGTGAATCAGAAGCCACCATTTGAAGTATTTCCCCCATGGCTTTTATACAAATTTTCGCCCGCTCGACTTGTGATGAAAAAGGGACATTGTTGGCCTTTTGTCTGCTTATTTGGCCATTGAAAAACATACAAGTGAACATCTTTTTCACATGAAAGGGACCTGCTGGGTGGACATGGTGACAGGGTTTGTATTGGAAAGTCATTCCTTCGTCAGATAACTCTTTACCATCACATGAATTAGAAAGAGTTTCGTTTGTGCAGTCATGAAGATTGAATCGGAGTACAGTCAGGTATCATTAATTTCAGGGGGAAAATTCTTCTGCTGGTGGCGGTAACACTAGCAGGCTTCAGCTGGGTTGAAAAGTCATCCTGTTGAATGAACATATACAAATTTGACATTTTTATATTTATTTTTTTGAGTGCTCTTTTGTTTCCACTGAATATTGAATTGTGTAAATGTTATAGAAACATTGCAAATTTGCAACTAGCTTTTCCATGTTTACATTCAATTTGGAAGCCGAGTGTTGGATTCAGATATAAAGACGGAAATTGAATAAACTGACCTCGCAAATTTGCAACTGAAGGGGGAAGAGGGGGATGGTGATGGGAAGAAGATGGGTTAGGGTTAATTTTATTTTTAATTAATTTATTTTATTATTTTTAATATCAGAAGCACTAAAAATGTGCCACGTGTCCTTTAACGGAAAATTTTAACGTCCGTCACGGCTAAAAACGTTAGGCACCTAACTGGAAAAAAGGGTATAGTTTGGGCACCTATCTGACGTTTAAGCCATCTTTTAACGATCATTTGTTGATTTAGCTTTTTTTAGGACAATTATTTGGTATACTGTCGGCAATTTTTCCCCCACATGCCGTGTATAACCACGACAAATATTTTTGTAATATATTTAATAACTTAAAATATTAAAAAATAAGACGTTTGACACAGTTTTAATCTTGATTTCGATTTTTTGACACTACTAACGTCTTTGATAATAATCCATTTTTAAAAAATATATATATTATTTCAAATATATATATTATCTGAAATATTTTTGTTCATGTATATCGTGTATGTAAAAAACCTAATATAACAAAACGTTAGATATGAAATAAAAACTGCTTTATATTGCAGTAGTTTTTAAAATATAGTTTTATGTCGCATTTCAAAAATGGTAAAATACGGAAAATACACTTTTTCGTATTTTGTTTATAATTTTTAAGGTATTATTTTACTCATGTTTTATTATTTTTTATAAATAATATTGTTCGAATTTAAATTATTGAAAAAAATAATTCATTTTATATTATTGGAATCACCCTTAAATATATGAATATATTTAAGATAATGCAAGTGGTAAGAGACCAAACTATAATTGATAGGATGGTCGCATTAATTTTTTGTTCATTGTTCATCGTTAACTTTTTTTTATCAAACTTTTTAAACCGATCATAATTGTTTTAAATTTTATAATATATATTTAAAAAATATTTGATTGAAGTTTTTTAATATATATATATATATATATATTTACATCTTTATCAATAATAAAACTTAAATGGTAAGAAGTCAAAACTGAAGCAACAAAAAATGATAATTTTAGTGGACCAGAAAAAGTATCAAACTTAAATGTTAAAGACGATTGTGTAGAACTAATGTTTTGATATAATAATTGAAAAATGTTTTGGATAAATTTAAAAAGAATTCAAAACCATTTCTAAGTCCAAAAACCTTGAAACTATATTTATGGGGTAGTTTAAAAGGTTTTCAAACGTTTTTAAAGCCAAATCCAACAAAACCACCCAAGCGTTTCGAAACGCCCCTAGGTGTTTCGATACGAGTATTTATAGTGGCAAAACGTTTCGATACAGCCTTAAGCTATTTCGAAACGAGTTTTCAATCTGGGTGAGCATTTTTGCTTGGCATTTCGATACGGTGTTACCCTTTTCGATATGCCTATGTGGCATGACCTCAACGGTCATAAAACCCCCAACGGCTATTTCCCAACTACCTTTTAAATGCAGAGCGTTTCGATACGGGAACAAGTGTTTCGATACGGCCAAGGGCATTTCAATACGGGTGCTGCATCAGACTACAACGACTTTTTCTATTTCAAGAGTGTTTCGAAACGGGGTCAAGCGTTTCGAAACGAGGAGTTGCAGAACTGCATTTACTGTGGGAAATGAAGTCTCCAACGGCTCCAATTCAACCCCAACGGCTAGTAACGACTACAAACTCATTAAGGAGTATAAAAGGGACATCCAAGCATCTAGTAATGGTTAATGCTTCAATTGTAATACAACATATGATCAAAATGTGTCTTAGTGCTTAATTGTCAATTCCTTGTATAGACAAACACTAGTGAGCCAAAATTGTTAGATTTGTTCAAGTGTTTTAGGATTGGGTGAGAGCTTAATTGTGCAAACAAATACCTATTAGAGGGATTTGAGTTTGCTTATTTTTAACTCTTTGTAAAGAGGGTTTGATCAATGCTTTGGGTAGAAAGCTTGATCGGTTTGTAAGTGTTTCCTCCTAAGCCTAGAAAAGGGGACGAATCAATAGTGGATTGATTGGAAATCCTTAGTGGGAAGCTAAGGTAGTGGATGTAGACCTTGGTTAGAAGGTTGAACCACTATAAATCATCTTGTCTTCATTCCTTTTAGCTTCCACACCTCTTACACCCAAAATTCCACTTCTCCACCACTTGGCGAGCAAGAACGGTTGAAGGAACCGAGCACCTAAAAACCCAACAATTGGTATCAGAGCTTGGCTCAATTGAAGAGGATTAACATCATATTGAGATGATCCAACAAGCTCGATCAACATTTCAATCAACTGACTCTATGACCCAATTCATCGACAAACCGCCCTTCTTCGACGGAACACACTATGCCCATTGAAAGACAAGGATGGAGTTCTTCATTAAGTCAAAGGACTACAAGCTTTGGGACATAGTGGAAGATGGTCCGTTCGTGCCTCAACAAAGCAAAGCGGATTGGAGTGCCGAAGATCGCAAGAAGATAGAGCTTAATTGCAAAGCCTTGCACATCCTATTTTGTGTATTTGGCCCCAACATCTATGAGAAGATGTCTTCTTGTGAGAGTGCCAAGGAAGTTTGGGACAAGCTCGAAGTTAGATACGAGGGGACAAACGAAGTAAAGGAGACCAAGATCGGGCTCCTCAACCTAGCGTATGAAAACTTCAAGATGGATTCGAAAGAGGACATTGACAAGATGTTCGATAGGTTCTCCACCATCACCAATGGACTTAAAGGTTATGGAGAAGCCATCCCGGAAGAGAAACTTGTCCGAAAGCTCATCTACTCCCTTCCCGAGTCATGGGACTCAAAAAGGACCACCATCATCGAAGCCAAGAATCTCAAGATCTTGAAGCTTGATGAACTCATGGGGTCACTTCTCACTCACCAAATTATGAAAAAAAAACAAAGAAGAAGAGAAGAAGAAGGAAAAGATTAGAGCTATGGGGGAGAAGAAGCTCAAAGGGCTTGACATCGACACAAATGCCATTGCTCTCAAATCCTCCACATGTCATCATGTAGATTCAAGTGAAGAGGGGAATGATAAAGAAGAGATAGTTCACCTCTTCAAGAAGTGTGCCCCATACATGAAAAAAGCCTTGAAAGAGCTTGAACGAGAATCCATGAAAAAGAAGATGGCAAGCACTTCAAGCCATAAAAAGAAGGCATATGTGGCTACTTGGAGTGATGAAGACTCCACCGACGATGAACAAGCCAACCTTTGCCTTATGGCCATCGAAGAATATTCAAGGGTAACTTCTAATTCATCTACTTCATGTTCATATTCTTTTGATGAATTACAAGATGCCTATGACGATTTGGTTTTAGAATTTAAAAATCACATTTTGAAAAACAAGAAAGTAATTTCAAATTTAAAAATTCAAAATGATTTGATTTCTAAAACCAAACTTGACTTGAAGCAAAACTCAATGAGTTTGAACAAAAATGTTTTGATTTACAAAATTTGCTTCATAAAGTTCAAGAAGAGAAACATTTGATTTCCAAAGAGCTTGAAAAGAAAAATAATGTTGGAAAATCAAATTTTTATGTAAGAGAATCTAGTGCCCCTAGATTTGTAAATGGTAAATGTTTTAGAAGTGTTTGGGTCCCAAAAGGACTAACCACTTCAACTAAAAAGGATGAAATTGAAAAATGGATTCCTAAGGGGACTAAATTTTGTGCTACTAACGTCTATGGATCCAAAGCAATTTGGATACCAAAAATTACTTGATTGTCTTATGATAAGTGTGATGGAAAGTGATCAACAAGTCAAACATTGAGGGGGAGCTCCATGCACACAAAGAAAGACACTTGAAGAAGGAAGGCTTCACATCCTCCCTTGTGTTCAACTGTGGTAAAAATATAGTTGCTTTATTTGTTTAATTTGATTTATTCTTTATTTCAACTAGATTATGACATATGTTGGACTAACATTGTGATGATGCTTTGAGTAAGGGGAGCCATTTTGAAACCAAAATTCAAAATTTTTTTCATCTTTTCAAACCTCCTAAGTTATTTTGAACTTAATTCTTTTAAATTCTTTTTGATATAACAAAAAGGGGGAGGGTTTGGTTTGAAAATTTGCATTTTCAAAAGAATAAGGGGGAGATTTACTTTATTTTACATTTTTCATCTCTTATTCACATTTTTAAACTTAAAGAGGGAGAATCCTAAACAATTTTTCAAGTTTGTTTTATTATATCAAAAAGGGGGAGATTGTAGAACTAATGTTTTGATATAATAATTGAAAAATGTTTTGGACAAAGTTAAAAAGAATTCAAAACCATTTCTAATTCCAAAAAAACTTGAAACTATATTTATGGGATATTTCAAAAGTTTTTCAAACGTTTTTAAAGCCAAATCCAACAAAACCACCCAGGCGTTTTGAAACGCCCCTAGGTGTTTCGATACAGGTATTTATAGTGGCAAAACGTTTCGATACAACCTTAAACTGTTTCGAAACGAGTTTTCAATCTGGGTGAGCATTTTTGCTTGGCATTTCGATACGCCTATGTTGCATGACCTCAACGGTCATAAAACCCTCAACGACTATTTCCCAACTACCTTTTAAATGCAGAGCGTTTCGATACGGGAACAAGTGTTTCGATACGCCATTTCGATACGGCCAAGGGCGTTTCGATGCAGGTGCTGCATCAGACTACAAAGGCTCTTTCTATTTCAAGAGTGTTTCGAAACGGGGTCGAGCGTTTCGAAACGAGGAGCTGTAGAACTACATTTATGGTGGGAAATGAAGTCTCCAACGGCTCCAATTCAACCCCAACGACTAGTAACGACTACAAACTCATTAAGAAGTATAAAAGGGACCTCCAAGCATCTAGTAATGGTTCATGCTTCAATTGTAATACAACATATGATCAAAATGTGTCTTAGTGCTTAATTGTCAATTCCTTGTATAGACAAACACTAGTGAGCCAAAATTGTTAGATTTGCTCAAGTGTTTTAGGATTGAGTGAGAGCTTAATTGTGCAAACAAATACCTATTAGAGGGATTTGAGTTTGCTTATTTTTATATCTTTGTAAAGAGGGTTTGATCAAGGCTTTGGGTAGAAAGCTTGAATGGTTTGTAAGGGTTTCCTCCTAAGCCTAGAAAAGGGGACGAATCAATAGTGGATTGATTGGAAATTCTTAGTGGGAAGCTAAGGTAGTGGATGTAGACCTTGGTTAGAAGGTTGAACCAATATAAATCATCTTGTCTTCATTCCTTTTAGCTTCCACACCTCTTACACCCAAAATTCCACTTCTCCACCACTTGGCAAGCAAGAACGGTTGAAGGAATCGAGCACCTAAAAACCCAACATATTGCTACAATTTTAATTCTGCTTGTGAATATTTTACACCGCTAACATCTTTGGTAATAATCAATTTTTAAATATATATCTTTTAAGGATAATTATTTGATACACTGGCGGTGTAAACTAAAAGTTTCTACAAGCGTCTTAGTTTTAGGGTTTATAGACTTAATTTAGGGGTAACATTTAGGGGTTTAGGTTTAGTGGTTTGGAATTTAGGGATTGTAAATATAATTTAGTGTTTATAGTTGGAATTTAGGGTTTCTAGGTTTAAAACCTAAATCCTCAACATATTACTCTAAAACTTAAACCCTAACCTCTAAACTCTAAATTCTAATCCTAACCCCTAAATTCTAACCATTATCTATAAATTCTAAACCCCTAAATCTTACGCCCTAAATTAAGTACCTAAACCTTGAAACCAAGGCACTTGTGAAAACTAAAAGTTTTATTCGCCAGTATATTGGATATAAATCCATCTTTTAATGTGTTCATTTACATCGTGTAGGTAACAAAATCTAATATAATAAAAATTAAATGTGAAATATAAACTGTTTTATAATGCATTTTGTTGATTGTGCTACTTGTGCTTGGTGTTCCATAATCGGCAAATCGACAGGCCTTACAGATAATGTTTACTGAGAATTGGGAGTTGCATCTGTGCCGAAGACGAGGAGATGGGGTCTAGAGGACGAAAGGAGGTAACTATCCACATAACCGGATTTAAGAAGTTTCGAGGAGTCGCTGAAAATCCGACGGAAACTATAATTAATAACTTAACGAGTTTTGTTCAAAGTAAACGGTTGTTGCCTCTCGGTGTTACATTAGGGAGTTGCAATGTTCTTGAGATTGCAGACGATGATGCCCTTCCCGAGCTTTACAAGGTCCTGGAATCAGACACCTCAGGGAATGGCAACAAAAAGAAACATGTGATATGGGTCAATTTCTGTTATTCGTCTATAGATATAGATATTTAAATCTTTAAATTTACTCATTTATCTGTTTAGAAATGGAAATGTTCTGAAATTCACAATTTTGAAGTTGTTTAGTGATGTTGATGCAATTGACAGCTTGTCGATTGTCAGTTTATTATAGTAACCCGAGGGGTCTTAAAATACCTTCTCGAAAATTTTGCGTGTTAGAGTAAGCTCATATTGGATTTTTCTAGAATGGGCCAGATTTTCTATTTTACCCAGAAGCTTCTCTGTCAGCTAGCCTAAAGTTGTTATTTTTGTTATCAGGTTGTTATTAGGCTGAGGTAGTCTGTTAGGCTTTGGGTATAAAATGGTAGCTGGGTCATAGCAGACTCAAGCCCATTTTTTGTAAACAATATTATTTTCATTCTTTGAAATTAATAAAACAAGTAGCCTGATTTTCCCCTTTTGGATCTGTTTTCCAACCTAGGGTTCCAATTTCAATTTTTCCCAAATTCTTGCCGTCTTTATCTCTTCTTCATCATTCTTGTTTGCCGGAATCTCATCGGAGTAGCTGCAATATGGTATCATTCACCGTCGATCCTGAGGCTTCTGCTGTCTTGCTGCGTTTCCAGTTCTGATCTCATTCTTTCGTCGATCCTGAACTTGTTTCTTGTGTTGTTTCCGGCTCGCTTCATCTCTACCGTTTGGCACCGTTGTTTCTGATCTTTCTGTTGGGCCAGCTCTTCTCTCTACCTCTCTGTATTCTTCTTCATTTTTTTCTTCAGTCTCTACTCGTGCTTTTCAGTATGGTGAACACGATAGTCTCAGCCGGAGATGATGACACAACTCACGGAGGAGGTGATGTCTCCCCTCATACGTTTTCAAACAAACGAATTAACGTCTGTTTGGATGACACGAACTTCCTTTTGTGGAAGCAACAAGTGATCCTCACCATTCGCGAACTTGGATTAGAGGCGTTTATCGATCCTGACACTCTAAAACCAGTGAAGTTTATTGATTGCGCTTCTGGTGACCGAATCGTGAATCCTGCATACACACAGTTTGTTAAGCAGAATAGTTCACTAGCATCGTGGCTGCTTTCTACGGTTAGCTCCGATATTCTCCCCCAATTGGTTGAAGCTGAAACCTCCTCTGAAATCTGGTATGTGATTCAAGGTCTTTTTTTGAAATTATCCACAACGAAAGTGATGCATCTCCATTGCAAGATGAGATCCATGAAGAAAGGCTCCTTGCGTATGCATGATTATACCGTGGAAATAAAAGAAATCTGTGATCTATTGGTTTTGTCTAGCAACAAAGTTTCTGAGGTTGAATGATGAGTATTTATTTTGGTTATGATTTTGGTCCTTATTTCGATTAAATATAAGTTTGAGGGACTTAACTGGGCTGTTTTATGTTGTTTTCATGCAGGGGACGTGATGCTGGAAATAAGCTGGAATGTTGCAGAAAATGCTGGAGTCATGGGCAGATTCATGGGCATGAATTAGGGCATGAATGCTGACTGGGCGCCACGTCAGCACCTTCTAGAAGCTGACATCAGCAGCAGTGATAGCTTATCAAGACGCTTATCAAATAGCCTATCATCCAAATTTTAATTTTTAAAATTCAAACTTGGGATAATTATCTTTGTAATTTAAATTAAATTTGAGATTTATCATTTTACTTTTTTAGGGTTTTCAGCTACTATAAATACCCCCACTTTGGGGGTGAGTTAGAGCATCACTTGCTCATTGTTCTCTTCTACCTTGAGTTTAATAAAGTTCTATATTTTTCTCCATTTTCATTTTCTCCATTTCTTTCATTATTTAATTAAGTATGATTTCTTCACCAACCATGCTTAACTAAATCCTCTTTAGCCAAAAGCAACGCCAAACCCGACTAAACTCGTGAGATTAGAAAAGTTCTTCATTCCTTCAACAATTCTTTTTTAGATTCTCCGTAAAATTGATTAGGCAATCGGCCTAATCTTTAGGAATCTCAATTGTTTCATTCCGAGAGCGCGCATCGGGTTGAAGTGGTTTAGATCCATCGTTGGGGACGAGGAAAAGCTTGTAGCCAATTCAACTCCCTAAGAAAAAACTTAGTGGCGATCCACTAAGGGGAATCAAAATCGGAAACAATTCTTATTGAGACGATTATCCGAGCACGGGCTTCTCCAGCACTGACTCAGACTTGAGTTAGCATCGATTGTCGTAGCTAACCAACTAAAGCTTGATTTCAAGGATTGCCCTGGGAGTTGAGTTTACCCAAGAGAATTAAGTTGCAAGGGTTGGGCCTTGTAGACTGTAACCGGCAAGAAAGTTGAAGAAAAATCAATTTCAGTGATCGAGGATGTCGTGGCAAAGCGTAGCTTAAGGCTAATTCATTTCATAATTCATTTTCAATACTTATTTTCATTCTTATTATTTTTTCATTACTCAAATCAATTCTCTAAACCCCCCACTTTTATTTTTACAAGTTTCTTGGTCTAAGTCAGAACGAAAGGGTGTTAGAACTCCTATTCCTTGTGGATCGACCCTTACTCTCGCTATACTATTTTTATTCTTATTTATTTGAGTTTAAGGATTTATTTTTGACACTATACGACGCGTGGTTGAACATATTGCAACCATACTCAATGGCCTTCCTGCAGAATTTTCTCCATTTGTTGCTGTGATAACCGCGAGTCAGGTGCCTTATTCTCTCGAAGGAGTTGTCTCGGTTCTCGTCGATGCAGAGTTCAGACTCCTTGATGCAGTTGATGTTACCATATGCATTAACTTGTCTCATTTTCAGCAAGGTGACTATTCCGGTGATGTTGACTATACTCGATCCAATACTAGTCAGTTTCGTGGTAGGGGTGGTAGGTCTGCACCTTATCGTGGTGGTCGTTTTCGCGGCTGTTCTTCCAGTAGACCACAATGCCAGCTATGTGGCAAGATTGGTCACATGGTAAGCACCTGTTGGCATCATTTTGATGAAAAGTTCAAAGGCCTTTCGATGCAATCATCCAGACCATTTGAAACACCTCAAGCTAATGCTTATCACCTCGATGCTGATACATTTGAGCCAATCTATGAGCCTTTTGTTGAAGCTGTCACAGGACCATCTGGTGGCACAGAAAGTCAATAGCAATCCGATGATGTGCAAGTGAATTCTCTCACTGCAACTGGTTCCAATCTTGCTTCTGTTATATGGTATCCTAACTCGGGTACAACACACCATGTTACCAACAACAAATCTACTGTTTGTGAGTCTACAAGTTACACTGGTCAGGGTAAGGTTCACTTGGGTGATGATACTACAATCTCTATAGCTAATGTTGGTTATTCTTCTATACTTACACCTGCTCGTAAATTAGTTATCGATAATTTACTTCATGTGCCTCAAATATCTCGTAGCTTGCTCTCGGTTTCTAAGTTTGCAGTTGACAATCGAGTGTTTTTTGAATTTCATTCCACTGGTTGTTGTATAAAGGATGAAGAGACTGGGTTTGTGCTGTTACGTGGTGTACAATAAGGTGGTCTTTACTCGTTTCCAGTTCGTCAAAGCTCACAGTCAGTTTTGGTAAATTCTACTACTGCAAATAAAGATGACTCGGCCTACTCGTTATGGCATCGAAGGCTCGGGCATCCCTCTCCATAGGTAGTTAGTTCTGCATTGAATAAAATGGTTCCCACTAACATAGGAAAACTTTGTGAAGCATGTTAGATGGGTAAAGCTCATGCACTTCCTTTTCACGCAAGTAGTACTGAGTATTATGTTCCTTTTGAGTTAGTCAAAATAGATGTGTGGGGACCAACCCCAATTGTATCTGCTAGATTATATTACTACGTGTCTTTTGTAGACTTGTGTACTAGGTGCTGTTGGACCTATTTGTTTAGAAAAAAGAATGAAGTTTCGAATGTGTTTGATGCTTTTCTGGCTTTAGTAAAAACTCAGTATTCATCCATTGTTAAGACTATACAAACGGATGGTGGCGGTGAATTTCAAGTTCTTAAATCTAAGCTAAGCTCTCTAGGCATCCAGCATCGAGTCACATGTCCACATACTTCGCAGCAAAACGGTGTGGTTGAGAGAAAACACCGCCAAATTGTTGAAACAGCCTTGTGCTTACTCGCTCAAGCTTTAGTACCCTTGAAGTATTGGTCTTATGCAGTTTTGACTGCTACTTATATGATAAATCGATTGCCTTCCAAGGTCCTTCACAATATTTTTCCACATGAAAAGCTCACTGGGAAGAAGCCCGATTACACCTTTCTTCGAATATTTGGTTGTGCTTGTTACCCATTGTAGCAACTAATTTTTTGAAAAACGTCCATATGTATGAGTAAGTATAGGTGTAGTAGTATAGTTTGAAAGTAAATTTTGGAAAATTAGAAATAGGCTTTAGAAAGAAGATTATTTAAATTAGAAAAATGATGGTGGATTTTAAAAATTGTTTTAAAATAGGGGTTTTAAAATTGTTTTAAAAATAAGGTTTTTTTAGGAAAATATTTAAAATAGGGGAATTTGAAAACTTAGATAAAAATAGGGGGAATTTAAAAATTGGGAATTTAGAGAAGATATTTGGAAATATGGGAGTTTAAAAATGTTTTAAGAATAGGGGCTTTTAGAAAAATATTTTGAAATAGGGGGTTTAAAAAAGATTTTTTTAAAAATAGAAGGAGTTATGAAGTAAATTTAAAATTGGTAGAGTTTAGAAAAATAGGTTTTAAAAATAGAAGGAGTCGCCACCGGCCAATTTAAAATGGTAGACTGAATATCGGAAATAGAAACCAGAGATTCGAAAGGGTTCGGGAGTCGGTTACACGCGAGGAAGGGTTAGCACCCTCGACGTGCCAAAAACCGGTACCAAAACTTTACCGCTTAATTAAAATCGAAATTTACGAAACGAAGTGACAATTTTAACTAGAACTTGGTTATACACGCGAGTAAATTTTGAAAATCCTAATATTCGGGAGCGAACATCCGAACCACCACCACTACGAATGGTACTGGCCTCGTTCGTTTTCAGATAAAAGGACATCGCACTTTTGAAAATGATTTTAAGAAAAACAGAATGCATGAATACCAAAATTAAATCTAATCTAAGGTCCTACGACGCCAAAGGAGTCGATATTCGAGTATTCAGAATACCGTTCCCACACGGACACCGGGACTGAGAACTAGAGAGATAAAGGAGAAGCAGAAGCAAGAAAAAGGACCAAATCGAATAAAAATGAGAATTTAAAGGACGAAAATTAAATAGACCATAAATGCATACATATACACTTATAAATAAAGCTATATAAAAATCTTATAGTAATAATAATAACAACATATATATATATATACATGTATACGTGTATATATATACTTGACTACATAAAAATACACGATATAAACAACTACATAAAAGAGGTAACGTACAATGTAACTACATTCGAGGCACGCCGATGTCAAAACACGAATATAAATTATAGGGACTGAAATTTAAATATGCATTAATTAATAGGCAGATTAAACTATTAAGCCATTGATTAAGGGATGGAATTGAACTGAAATTAAAAAGAAAAAGGACTTAATTCGGGATTTACACAGAAAATAAAATAAATAAAAAAGGTAAAATAATCAAGGATGTTAGGGGGAAATCGAAAGCCGATTTAAAACTAGAGGGACCAAAACTGTGATTTTGGAAGACGAAAACCCTAAAAAGAAACTTTAAAAACGCGGGGGGACGTATATGAGATTTAACCATTTTAAAACGGGGCAAGGTGGTATAAATACTGATTTTTAAAACAAGTTTTCCTCTTTCGGGCATTTTTTTTCCAAAAAACAGAAAAAGGAACAAAAAAAAAACCTTCTCTTTTCTCCCCCTTTCACCTTCTCAAACCGGCCCCGAAAAACCCATCCATTTTCTTCATCCCCCGTCTCCCTAGGCTTTAGAAACCTTTATGGTCGGATACCTCTGGAATTTTGTTTCTTTTTATTGATTTTTTTGTCTCTGGTAATTACCGGGGCTACAATGTTTTGGGAACCGGGTTCTTTATACCCAAAAATAAAAACAAAGTTACAAAAAATGGATGTCCCTCTCTTGCTTCTGTCCTCTGTGATGCCCTTGTTTTTTTGGTCTGGTTGACTTTCTCGTTCGTTTTTTGTTTTTGTCACTTTTGGTGTTCTGAAATTCTGCATTGTTTGTCTTGCATGTTGGGTTTACCCGATCGGGAGGATACAGACGACAGACGGCGTGCATGTGGCAGAGGGCGGTCTGGTCGGGGAACACGAGGGGTCGACACGTGCGTGGGTAGCAGGGGAAACAGACGGCGCGCGCGTTGGGGCATTGAACCTCCGCGCGCGATATAAACCCGGGCGTAATAGGGTTTCCTTGGGGCTCGATTTGAGTCGTATGATGGCACTTGATCTGATGGTTGGGATGGTGCGGCGCGAAGCAAAGGAGATGGGTCTCCTAGGGTTTCTCCTCGAGTGAAATTTGACGGTGGAGAAGAGTGGCGGCTGCAGCAAAGTTAGAAATATATGTTAGGGTTTCTTGCAATATTTGGGCCTTAGGATACTTGTTGGGCTGACATGTAATTGTACTCCATTTGGGTTTTGATAAATAAAAAGATTTGGCTCTGTTTACTTATTTTATTTATGTCATAATAATAATAATAACATTAATAATAATAAGTAATGATAATAGTAACTAATAATAATAATAACAAAAGTAATAATAATAATAATACTAAATGGTGACAATGATAGTGATAATATAATGGTAACAATAAATAATGATAATAATAAACAGAAACATATTCAAATAAAACGAGAAAATTATAATATTAAGAAATGATAATAATAATAATAATAATAATATATACATGTTGATTTTCTTTCTTTTTTCGTTATTGATTTTCTTTCTTTTTTCTTTCTTCTTCTTTTTAATTTATTATTATTATTTTTTTTATTATTATTACAGCCTAATACAAGCCCAAAATGTAAACAAAAAAGTTTAAGTTTCGAGACAAAATTAGTGATTACAGTTGCATCTATTTGCTTATACTTGTGGAACAATGATAAAGCAAAGACCATAAGCACTAATTTTGTCTCATTTCCCTGTTGGGTGCGGGTGATCCGCTATGCCAGCGATGACGAGACAAGGTCGGGAGATTAGATTGGATCAAGCTACGACTCCGACGAAGAGGCATGATCCGGAGAGTATATTGAGATCGAGTTACAACTCTGACGAAGAGACACGATCTGAAGAAATTAGTGGCGATCAAGCTACGACTTTGATGAATAGGCGTGGTCCGAAGAGTTAGTGAAGATCAAGCTATGACTTAGATGAAGAGGCATGATCTGAAGAGTTTGTGGAGATCAAGCTATGACTTAGATGAAGAGGCATGATCCGATTAGATTGTGGAGATCAAGCTACGACTTAGATGAAGAGGCATGATCCGATTAGATTGGAGACCAAGCTACGACTTAGATGAAGAGGCATGGTCTGAAGGAGTATATTAGAGATCAAGCTACGACTCTGACGAAGAGGTATGATCCGAAGAAGGATATTGGAGATCAAGCTACGACTCTGACGAAGAGGCATGATCCGAAGTAGTATATTGGAGATCAAGCTAAGACTCTGTCGAAGAGGCATGATCTGAATGAGTATATTGGAGATCAAGCTACGACTCTGACGAAGAGGCATGATTCGAAGGAGTATATTGGAGATCAAGCTACGACTCTAACGAAGAGGCATGAACCGAAAGAGTATATTGGAGATCAAGCTATGACTCTAACGAAGAGGCATGATCCGAAGGAGTATATTGGAGATCAAGCTACGACTCTGACGAAGAGGCATGATTCGAAGGAGTATATTAGAGATCAAGCTACAACTCTGACGAAGAGGCATGATCTGAAGGAGTATATTAGAGATCAAGCTACGACTCTGACGAAGAGGCATGATCCGAAGGAGTATATTGGAGATCAAGCTACGACTCTGACGAAGAGGCATGATTCAAAGGTCCGCTTATGCCATCAACGACAAGACAAGACCCGAAGAGGGGAAGATCCAATACACCATCAGTGACACACCAAGATCCATGTTGGAGGAGATCCGTTACCATCAACGGCATGACGAGATCTGAAGGGAGAAAAGTCGGTGTTGTAGTTGCCCCTCTTGGTGGGTTTAACTTATTTATTGATCCGGTTTTGTTGGTGTGGCTTTCTTTTGAGGGTTCGCCATCTTTGTTTTTTGACCTGTTTGTATGAACGAGGTATGTGTGCTTAGTATGGATGCATGTAACTTGATACATGGTGTAGATGCTTGACGCGAGTGCATGATGAATGTACTGATGCTGATGCAGATGATATGTAATGCAGTTGATCCTGATGTTTTACATTCAAAGGGATGCCCCCTGATTTCATAGTTATACTGACTTGGTCTCATCTGTTTTAGTTCGGTCTTATAGCCTTGGTCGAATGATTAGTGCTGCCTTGTGCGATGATGCCCTTTGACTTTTTGTGGTCTGACCATATTCTTGTGAAATGTCTCCACCTTGGGGGAGGTCAACTTATGGGCGTCTCTTTGGTTAGAGTTCGTCCTTTGTGTAAATGGTTGGCGTACTCATCGTCGGTCCATGTACTTTTGGACCTCTTTGTAAAGTAATGCAGAGAATTCTTTTGTTTCACTACAAAACTTAGACCACATGCTCTTTACTCCAATGTGAGATGCTTGTTAGAGAAAACAAGTTTTTCTTTTTCAGTTCATAGATAGCCCAAGCTAGATCAGATACCCTGAACATCAAGTGTAGGAGCGACAATGAAATGACTTACCGGGGATGCCCTAAGCATCTCTTGTGTCTAGAAGACCTCGTAAGTTGGATTGATATCTAAAATGTTAAGTACATCTTGACTTATTTTGGTTTTTTTTTGTTTTTTTTTTGTTTTTCGTAGCACCATTTGCTGATTTTGGCGTTATTTCGCTTTAGTAGAGTTTTGGGGAAATCAAATCATCACATTCCTTTGGCTTGAAGTTAAAGATGGAGCAAACACCAAAACCCCTAGTTACTCGGCATTGTCATGATTTGAAAATATTACCATCACTCGTGAAGCTAAGGTTTTTGAATTTAAATGGTGCAATGCAACCTTATTGGCCCTTTTGCTATAGCGGAGTGCCCCCAAATTGCCACACTCTTATCCGAAATGCCTATTACCAGGCTCCAGACATTGGAGTGCTTTTTGATTTTATTTTGTTCATTTTCCCTTTTGGGTGATTTGATTTTTTTTGTTTTTTTTTGCCTTGGTCTTAATTTAGACCTTTTTATTTTTAAGGAATTAACCTTGATGCATTAATGCCCTATGGGCTTAAACAAATGACCATTTTAAGTCGAGATGATAGTCACAAATTTTTCTATCTTCGCAACTTCTGATTTCTAATAGACACAAGCTGCTTGAATTCGACCTTCGGGTCATAATCAATGCCCCTCGCACAATTGATACACGAGGGTCCGATAAGCAGACATACATGAAAAGAAGAGGTAATTGCGGCACAAAATACGATGCATCCTTTCATTGAAAATAAAAAACATGGAGTCATAGGCCTTTACAAAAGATCATCACCGCCTTCGGGCTTAAGTAGGTAAGTTTGATTCAATGCACTACTTCAAAAGAGATTAAAAGCAACAAGGAAACCTACAAGAGTTTTAGACCAGTAAGCATGGGTAAGTCTTGGTAGATCCTACCCTTAAACCTCCTCTTATAGGAATGACAGATCAATGCTCAGATTTTCTAGGAGTTCCTCCACTGTTAGCTCCTCAGCACCATCTTCATCCATTTCCTTGACAACATCCCCAAACGGTGCTTCAAAGTGCCCAATTGGACCAATGAATCCTCCCGGCACAAAGATCTGATCTAGAGGGGGAAAACACGGGCTCCACCTCCCCTTGGCCGTTTGTTTCTTCTCCTTCCTTAGGCTCGTAGCCTAATCCGAAGCGGTCTCTCTTAGCAACCATGCTTGCCCCAAACTCAGATATCGGGGACTTTCCTTGACTGAAGCGGTTATAGGCCCCGAGGTTGGCTCTTCAACAGTCCCCTTGACTTCCTCAAAGAATTCGATCTCCTTGTTATCCATTAGCCTCTGAATTATTGTTGCGAACTCACAACAGTCCTGAATAGTGTGCCCGCCTTCGGCGTGGAACTTGCAATAAGGACCAACATGTCCTTCAGGCTTCATTGCCCCTTGGCTAATTAGATCCGCTTTGTAGAGCTCTATCCATACCCGATTAAGCAGTGATTTGACTTCGGATACACTAGTCTTGGTCCTCCGATTGTCCTTCTCGGAAATGGCATTCACTCTTTTTGCATGATTTGGTAAAGGGTTCGTGTTTGTAGCTGGTCCACCTGATTTCTCGAAGCTTATGACCCCAAGCTGAATGAGCCTCTCTATATTCTTCTTGAAACCGAAACAGTTCTCGATTGAATGCCCACTTGCTCATCGTTGTATGCTCATTTTGCATTGGCGTCATACCATTTCGGGAATGTAGGCTGCAAAGGAGGCTGGTAGTAAGGTGCCACTACATGGGTATCAGAGAGTTGCTTGTATAAATCTCCATATGATATCGGTAACGGAGTGAACTCAATTCTTTCATTGTTTTTTTTGCTGGTTGAAGCTTTGGCTTGAAGCACCCTGGGCATTTGTGGCCGCTTTAGGTTGTACAACTGCCACTGGCTTAACATTGTAGACTTCCGAAACGTTCACTTCGTTGTCCTTCCTTCCGTGAGGTGGCCTCTTGTGGGACGACCTTCCTCTTGCCTCAATATTGCTACTCTTGACGGCATTTTCAATAAGCTCACCAGACAACACTAGGTCGACAAAGTTTGTGGTTGCATTTCCTATGAGGCGATCCAAGATTAGCCCCTCCAAAGTCTGAATAAATATGATCACCATCTCTTTCTCACCGAGTGGGGGTTGCACTTGAGCTGCCACATCTCTCCACCGTTGTGCATACTGCCTAAAACTCTCATTTGACTTCTGTTTCATGTGCTGTAGGGCCCATCGGTCCGGCACCATGTCACTGACATGTTGGTACTGTGCTAGGAAAGCCTTGGCTAAATCCTTCAATGTCTTGATCTGATTACGGCTTAACTGATATACCACCGGATGGCAGATCCCGAGAGACTGTCTTGAAAGAAATGGATCAACAGTTTGTCATCCCCACCATATTCGGTCATCCTCCGGCAAAACATGGTGAGATGAGTGCGGGGACAACTTGTTCTATCACACTTCTCAAACTCCGGGGCCTTGAATTTAGGGGGTAGCACTAGATCTGGGACAAGACTGAGTTCAGCGGCGTCAAAACCGGTGAAAGCATCGACCAACTCAATGGCTTCCAACTTTTCCTTGAGTCGCTTACAACGGTCCGCGATCTCTTTAGAGGCCTCAAACCTTGGCTTCTCGATTTCCATTAACTGATCAAGGTTTGAGACGAAATTCTCGGCTTGGTTTCCTTCGGGCCTCTTTTCCGGTGCGGAGGGCGCATATCCCTTTGAGTCTGTTCAATTTGGTCCAATCGGTCTTCGTTCACCATCTTAGTTCTTCGTCGGGTTCTGTAATCGTCGGGTTCTGTAAGGGTGCTGAATCGGCTGACCTTTTTCCTTACCCAATATCACTCCTAAGGAACATCCCGGTGATTAGTCATAACATCTCGGAAGTGAATGCATGCAAATGCATGATGAATGCCTTAATGTGATGATGCCATTATGAATGGATGAGCTTATGATGTTGTCATGCGATTACGATTTGAAGAAATTAAATGTGATGTATGAACACAACAAAACAAACGGGTTAGTGTAAAACAAAACATAGATAAACAAGCACAAACACACCTATTTTTGTCTAACACCTAGGTTAAACACATGGCTCTAAGGGGTGGTCTTTCTAGTTCGCTACATGCAGTTTTGGTTCTAGTAGGTACTCGAATTGTCCTCGTTGTCCCCTCCTAAGGGCAACAAGGCCCCGGTTGTCACCCAATATAGGCTCATTTCAACCGAGTTCAATTCGAGGGGACCTTTTAGCTATATCCGTACGGAGAAACAATATTCCCATGAAGATATAGGGTAGTCGAGCCTCGAAGGTGCTTACTAGGCCCATACGGAGGAACGATATCCTCGCAAAAGCACTAGTGTTTCCCCCTCACTTAGACGAAATGGTGCATATGCCAAAAACGAATGCGTCCGAAATAAACTTGCGTTTATAAACAAATATCGGTTAAATTTGTCACTTCAGTTTGCAACCTTCAATATTAATTAAGCGGTAAAATTTTCTTGGCTTGACCCTCTTTTTTTGTTTTTGAAAACAAAAGAAAAAAAATGTCCCCAGAGGAGTCGCCATCTGTAGCGACTAATTTTTTGAAAAACGTCCATAGGTATGAGTAAGTATAGGTGTAGTAGTTTAGTTTGAAAGTAAATTTTGGAAAATTAGAAATAGGGTTTAGAAAGAAGATTATTTAAATTAAAAAATGATGGTGGATTTTGAAAATTGTTTTAAAATAGGGGTTAGAGGTTTTAAAATTGTTTTAAAAATAGGGTTTTTTAGAAAAATATTTAAAATAGGGGAATTTGAAAAGATAGATAAAAATAGGGTGAATTTAAAAATTGGAATTTAGAGAAGATATTTGGAAATAGAGGAGTTTAAAAATGTTTTAAGAATAAGGGCTTTTAGACAAATATTTTGAAATAGAGGGTTTAAAAAAATATTTTTTTAAAAATTAGAAGGAGTTGTGAAGTAAATTTAAAATTGGTAGAGTTTAGAAAAATAGGTTTTAAAAATAGAAGGAGTCGCCACCGACCACTTTAAAATGGTAGACCAGATACTGGAAATAGAAACTAGAGATTCGAAAGGGTTCGGGAGTCGGTTACACGCGAGGAAGAGTTAGCACCCTTGACGTGCCCAAAATTGGTACCAAAACTTTACCGCTTAATTAAAATCAAATTTTACGAACCGAAGTGACAATTTTAACCGGAAGTTGGTTATACACGCGAGTAAATTCCTAAAATCCTAATATTCTGGAGCGAACGTCCGAACCACCACCACTACGAATGGTATTGGCCTCGTTCGTTTCCGGATAAAAGGACATCGCACTTTTGAAAATGATTTTAAGAAAAACGGAATGCATGAATACCAAAATTAAATCTAATCTAAGGTCCTACGGTGCCAAAGGAGTCGATATCCGAGTATTCAGAATACCGTTCCCGCGTGGACACCGCGACTGTGAACTAGAGAGATAAAGGAAAAGCAGAAGCAAGAAATAGGACCAAATCGAATGAAAATGAGAATTTAAAGGATGAAAATTAAATAGACCATAAATGCATACATATACACATATAAATAAAGCTATATAAAAATCTTATAGTAATAATAATAACATATATATATACATACATATATGTGTACATATATACATGACTACATAAAAATACACGATATAAACAACTACATAAAAGAGGTAACGTACAATGTAACTACATTCGAGGCACACCGATGTCAAAACACGAATATAAATTATAGGGATTGAAATTTAAATATGCATTAATTAATAGGCTGATTAAACTATTAAGCCATTGATTAAGGGATGGAATTGAACTGAAATTAAAAAGAACAAGGACTTAATTCGGGATTTACCCAGAAAATAAGATAAATAAAAAAGGTAAAATAATCAAGGTGATCAGTGTATAAAAGTTCTATATTTTACCCATCATTTATCCTTATTTTTGCTGCACTCAAGCATGTTTAACTGCATTTTAGGTTAAGTTTTGCATAAACATCACATTTAGATAAAACTGCGCAGATACTGCTAAATTTGGTTACTTTTGCAGGTATCTGTCGTGGCAGCAGTCGTGACAGCATCCAGAGCAGAAGTCGTGACAACAGCAATCGTGGCAGGCACTGGGCAGAGAAGCAGAAGAGCCGAACTGAACAGGCAGACAAAAAGGACGATGCTGCCATGGTGCTGCCGTGACAGCAGAGGACGACAACAATTTTGAGGAGAAGAAGCAAAGTGGACCTCGACAGATAGAGAAAATTCAGCCCGTTTGTCGTGTGAAAACCTCATATTTTTCCGAGCCCCAGATCAAAATATATGTCAAGCCCAAAGTTCAAGGAGAGAAAATCCCAAGAAACAAGGAGGACGGCTGGAAAGTAGATTCCTTGAAGATTTAGTCTTTATTAGAATCATACTTTTAATTAAAGTTGTAATCCTTGTTAAATTAGATAACTTGAGCCCAAAGCTTATATAAGGGCATGTATTTTAACCTAGAGGATATCCCATATCGCATACCCCCATAACCGATAACCAAAACCCCTAGCCGTTTTCCCGCCGCCGACATGTCCTAAATTCCCCTAGGGCCACGGGTTGTTTTGTAAAGTAATTGCAAGGGTTGTTTTGTTTTAGGAATTTTCAGTTCAATAAAATAAACTTCAAGTTCTCTTATTTTGGTTATTAATATCTTGCAAGAGCATCGGGAGAGCATTGTGAGGTTATCTATTTACTTAGCATCGGGAGAGTTAAGTATACGAAAGAAATAAGAGCAAGTTCTCTAGTTTATAGTTGAACTATCTCGTGCCTAGGGATATGGCGAGGTTAAGTGGCTAAAGAAGAATTCATACACATCGGTGTTCATCCTTCGATTTACGCCGGGAGGTATCATCAAGACGTGATCATCGACAGACTTGGACCTAGGGATAGGCCAAGGCAGATCTGGGATTCTTGCCAAACTTGAAAGTTCTGAGTTGAGTGTTTGCTGCCGCAACAATCAACGGACTGCTGCCGCGACAGGTGCTGCCCGCGACGGGCGCGACGACAGAACTGGATTTCCTAAACTCTGCAATACCTGCACTACTGAACAATTCAATACCAGCCCATTCTCTCTATCTTGATATCTCGACTCTTTTATTTAAGTATTCTTTATTATTTTCGTGACAATATCTTAATCTATTCTTTTCCCCTTGTGCAGATAGTGAAGGAAAGGGTTAGCCCAGTCCCTGTGGAGACGATATCCGATACTCTAGTATCACTTTATTACTTGCGACGTGTACACTTGCACTCAATTGCGATAGACTCTTTTACACGCAACAAGTTTTTGGCGCCGTTGCCGGGGACTGGCAACACACTCTTACCCTAGCTTCTGCACTTTTCTTTTCTTTTTCTTTTTATTTTTTATTTTTTTATTTTTTTCTTTCTTTTTCTTTTTCTATAAAAAAAAACTCAGGTGAAATACAGGTTTAAGGAGCATCAACATGCCAGGAAAAACCATTCGAGAGCTGATGTGGGAAAGTTCTTGCAATTACCGTAAAGGTAATCATGCATTCGAAAGTCGTCCCTATTTTTTCAATGAATATATGGACAACCAACGAGGGAACCAACAAGAACAAGATATGCTGCCACATCAGCAACAGGGGCAGCAACTGCCGATGCCGCAGCAGCAAAAAATTTTACGGTACGATCAAAACCCGCAAATTTTTTTATACCATAACAGTTTTGCTGCAGAACCCGACCTGCCCTGGCAATGTCATCATCCTCAAGAGCAGTCAAAATCCTTAGAAGACACACTGCAAGCCTTCATGGCACTCACTCAAAAAGTGTCGGCTTCTACGAACGCAAGTATCACCAAGATGGATGAAATCTTGAGCAGACCGGCCCTTATTCATGCCACAGATGAACCTGAAATCCTGAGGCAAGGTGACGAGGATGCCCATGTGAAGGAATACCCAACATATGATGAGTCTGAGCAACAACTTGCCATGGCAATGATCGAGGAGCCGGAATAGAGCAACACCGCGACAACGCTGAGTGAAATTCAAGAGAATGTCACGGTAGCAACCACTTCCGAGGCAGAAACCCCAGTCAAAGCGGAAACTGCCGCCTCGGCAGCAACTGATGCTGAGGCAGCAACCACATCAGAGGCAAATTCTCAACCCACTACCTCGATTATGCCTGACCAAGATTGCACACATCCATCCCTGTCATGGCACTCGCACGACCACCTAGAAGAGCTACCCAATGACAATGCCTCACCGATGGAATATGAGCAGGTAATAAACGAACCTTTTGAATTCTTTGAAAACTCACAAATTCCATTGCAGGTATTAGAGGAACCAAAGCCGGTGGACATAGAATCATCAAAGTCTGTACTGATGGAGATCTACGAGTGGTCAACAGAATTTGGTATAGAGAGTGATGGCACTTACCAATGTCCCATTGACCTGTAAAGTAACCTGACAACGGACTGTCAAAATAACTGGTTGCCGCAGCAGCAGACACGACAGCAAAGGCTACATTCAACCACAACAACATTCAACGAAAACAAGGTAAGTTTGTGGCCGAATTTTAATTTGATTTTTTCTAATCATATATTCATGCCCTCAGAAACATTACCAAGAAGGGAGGACTTCATGGACTACAAAGGGAAGAGAAAGAAAGGAGCCGCCACCATGAGAATAATCACCAGATGGAGGGTACGGATGGACTTCAAGAAGTACCGAAAACGACCCATCAAGCATCAATAGAACAAGGAGTAGTTACTTTAGGAGATGCCCCTCAAGGCCCTCATAATTTAACTTATTTTATTTTATTTTTATCTTATTTTATCTTTATTATTTTAGGAATTAGAAATTTGATATTGGTTTTAGTTTGTTTTTGTTATTAGGTAAACAAAGAAAAACCCTTGCAATGACGATACAAGCAACCCGAGGAAGCTCTGCCTCCACCCCTGCCCCGGCAGCACTCATACTCTCAGGGCAGCACCCACAGCTCCTCCGATAAAGTTCAAGGAGACTGCCTGCCGACAGCTCGTCATCCAAAGCTCCAGCAGCAGCGACGACAGCCGCACAACTTAAGTTTTCTTTTTCCTTTTCTCTGCCGCCTGCTGTATATATTATCTTTTTGTGATGTTTCACATGTCTGTCATTTTTATTTTCTGTTTTTCTTTTTTATGTCTTGTGTCATGCATTGAGGACAATGTAACCCTTGAGTTTGGGGGTATGCAGTCCTCCTAATTATTAATATAATATTGCATTTAGTTTTCATTGTGTCGCATTTATTTTATGCAAAAAAACTGAAAATATTGGAAATTTTGGCTGAAAACTTAAAACTGAACTTACCTGTCGTGACAGCTCTGTCGTGGCAGCAACTTTAGGATAGTTTTAGGAGAAGTTTAGAGCCTTTCTATAGTTCTGAAAACTTAAACACCATTGTGACTGTTATACTGCTTAGACTTCTTTTAGCCAAACTAGAATAGAAAACTTAGCACTTAGAGTAGAAAAGAGACTAGAATCTCAGGAAACCTAGAGGTGCCTATCACCGGCTCTAGACAGTTAACTAGAGGTGCCTGAAATACTGGCTCTAGTAGAAAAGAGAAGAAATTAGAAAAAAAAAAAGAAATAACTAGAGGTGCCCGGTTCTGGCTCTAGTAAGAAAAAGAAAGAAATCAATCTCGTAAGAAAAACTCTAAACAAGCTAAAGAATAATATTCTAGTGAAACTAAGAGAGTCTTGGCATATAACTGTTCACAAGCATGCACACACTGCACGAGGACTATAGAGAGATTCCGGACAGATCCTAGATTATCCGACAGGGTGCTGCCGTCACAGGGAACGAACGACGGGTAAGGGAAAGTTCACTGTTTGAAAGCCAAAACAAAAAAAAATAATATTTTTCTTTTAGGTCTGATTTGCTTGAGGACAAGCAAAGATTTGAGTTTGGGGGTGTGATCAGTGTATAAAAGTTCTATATTTTACCCATCATTTATCCTTATTTTTGTTGCACTCAAGCATGTTTAACTGCATTTTAGGTTAAGTTTTGCATAAACATCACATTTAGATAAAACTGCGCAGATACTGCTAAATTTGGTTACTTTTGCAGGTATCTGTCGTGGCAGCAGTCGTGACAGCATCCAGGGCAGCAGTCGTGACAGCAGCAATCGTGGCAGGCGCTGGGCAGAGAAGCAGAAGAGCTGAACTGAACAGGCAAACAAAAAGGACGATGCTGCCATGGTGCTGCCGTGACAGCAGAGGACGACAACAATTTTGAGGAGAAGAAGCAAAGTGGACCTCGACAGATAGAGAAAATTCAGCCCGTCTGTCGTGTGAAAACCTCATATTTTTCCGAGCCCCAGATCAAAAGATATGTCAAGCCCAAAGTTCAAGGAGAGAAAATCCCAAGAAACAAGGAGGACGGCTGGAAAGTAGATTCCTTGAAGATTTAGTCTTTATTAGAATCATACTTTTAATTAAAGTTGTAATCCTTGTTAAATTAGATAACTTGAGCCCAAAGCTTATATAAGGGCATGTATTTTAACCTAGAGGATATCCCATATCGCATACCCCCATAACCGATAACCAAAACCCCTAGCCGTTTTCCCGCCGCCGACATGTCCTAAATTCCCCTAGGGCCACGGGTTTTTTTGTAAAGTAATTGCAATGGTTGTTTTGTTTTAGGAATTTTCAGTTCAATAAAATAAACTTCAAGTTCTCTTATTTTGGTTATTAATATCTTGCAAGAGCATCGGGAGAGCATTGTGAGGTTATCTATTTACTTAGCATCGAGAGAGTTAAGTATACGAAAGAAATAAGAGCAAGTTCTCTAGTTTATAGTTGAACTATCTCGTGCCTAGGGATAGGGCGAGGTTAAGTGGCTAAAGAAGAATTCATACACATCGGTGTTCGTCCTTCGATTCACGCTGGGAGGTATCATCAAGACGTGATCATCGACAGACTTGGACCTAGGGATAGGCCAAGGCAGATCTGGGATTCTTGCCAAACTTGAAAGTTCTGAGTTGAGTGTTTGCAGCCGCAACAATCAACGAACTGCTGCCGCGACAGGTGCTGCCCGCGACGGGCGCGACGACAGAACTGGATTTCCTAAACTCTGCAATACCTGCACTACTGAACAATTCAATACCAGCCCATTCTCTCTATCTTGATATCTCGACTCTTTTATTTAAGTATTCTTTATTATTTTCGTGACAATATCTTAATCTATTCTTTTCCCCTTGTGCAGATAGTGAAGGAAAGGGTTAGCCCAGTCCCTGTGGAGACGATATCCGATACTCTAGTATCACTTTATTACTTGCGACGTGTACACTTGCACTCAATTGCGATAGACTCTTTTACACGCAACACAAGGATGTTAGGGGGAAATCGAAAGCCGATTTAAAACTAGAGGGACCAAAACTGTAATTTTGGAAGACGAAAACCCTAAAAAGAAACTTTAAAAACGCGGGGGGACGTATATGAGATTTAACCATTTTAAAACAGGGCAAGGTGGTATAAATACTGATTTTTAAAACAAGTTTTCCTCTTTCGGGAATTTTTTTCCCAAAAAACAGAAAAAGGAACAAAAAAAACCTTATCTTTTCTCCCCCTTTCACCTTCTCGAACCGACCCCGGAAAACCCATCCATTTTCTTCATCCCCGTCTCCCTAGGCTTTAGAAACCTTTATGGTCGCCGGAAAAACGAAACCCGCCAAAGAACGCCGGCGAACCCGTGGGATTTAAACCCTTTCTTCCTTCCGTCTCCGTTACCCCGAAATCGAAGAAACCCGATTCCTTTTTTGTTTACCCCGGGAAGAAGATAACGAGATCCTTGTCTTCTTCGAGATCTCAAAGGTTCACCCCGGTTGGGGCCTATTGCCGGAGAACGACAGGAGAAGGGGAGAACAAACGGCCGCTACAAAAGATAACGGTAAAAAAACTCCTCTCCCTCTTTTATGTTAAATCTTGCATGCAATAAAAAGAGAAAAAAAAGGTCGGATACCTCTGAAATTTTGTTTCTTTGTATTGATTTTTTTGTCTCTGGTAATTGCCGGGGGCTACAATGTTTTGGGAACCGAGTTCTTTATACCCAAAAATAAAAACAAAGTTACAAAAAATGGATGTTCCTCTCTTGCTTCTGTCCTCTGTGATGCCCTTGTTTTTTTGGTCTGGTTGACTTTCTCGTTCGTTTTTTTTATTTTTGTGTCACTTTTGGTATTCTGAAATTCTACATTGTTTGTCTTGCATGTTGGGTTTATCCGATCGGGAGGATACGGACGACAGACGGCGTGCATGTGGCAGAGGGTGGCCTGGTCGGGGAACACGAGGGGTCGACGCGCGCGTGGGCAGCAAGGGAATCAGACGACGCGCGCGTTGGGGCACTGAACCGCCGCGCATGGGGTGCATGGCTTCTGGATCTTTGCGAGCCTTGTTGTGAACCTTTAGATCGAGATTCGATCTAACGGCTGATATCTCGTACGGCACGCGATATAAACCCGGGCATACTAGGGTTTCCATAGGGCTCGATCTGAGCCGTCTGATGGCACTTGATCTGATGGTTGGGATGGTGCGGCGCGGAGCAAAGGAGATGGCTCTCCTAGGGTTTCTCCTCGAGTGAAATTTGGCGGTGGAGAAGAGTGGCGGCTACAGCAAAGTTAGAAATATATGTTAAGGTTTCTTGCAATATTTGGGCCTTTGGATACTTGTTGGGCTGACATGTAATTATACTCCATTTGGGCTTTGATAAATAAAAAGATTGAGTTCTGTTTACCTATTTTATTTATGAAATAATAATAATAATAATAATAATAATAATAATAATAATAATAATAATAATAAAAGTAATAATAATAATAACACTAAATGGTGACAATGATAGTGATAATATAATTGTAACAATAAATAATAATAATAATAATAAACAGAAACATATTCAAATAAAAAAAGAAAATGATAATACTAAGAAATGATAATGATAATAATAATAATAATAATAATATATACATGTTTTTTTTTCTTTTTTCTTTATTGATTTTCTTTCTTTTTTCTTTCTTCTTCTTTTTATTTTATTTTTTTCTATTTTTATTTTTTTATTATTATTATTACAGCCCAATACAAGCCCAAAATGTAAAAAAAAAGTTTAAGTTTCGGGACAAAATTAGTGATTACACCCATATCTTAGGCCCTACAACAAATATAAATTGGATTATCGATCGTGTCAGAATGTCTTCCTGGGGTATTCACCAAGACACCATGGATATCAATGCTTGGACTCTAAGGGTCGTATCTATGTTTCAAGACATGTACGCTTCGATGAACGTTTGTTTCCATTTGGTATTACTAAAGTTAATTCTGGTTCAAGCAAGGGTCAACCAGGGAATTTTTAGTCTGGGCCAATTCCATTAGTGGAACCACAACAAGCAGCCCAAGTTGTAGACGAGTCACCTGCCTGTGAACAACGCAATGATCGTTGTGTCTCCGAGGAGTCAAGAAACAGTAAGCATAGTGATTCACATGACTTAAGGGAGTCTGTTGTGTTTCAACACACGGGAGCATCCCAGACCTTGTTTCTTCA
Source organism: Hibiscus trionum (assembly GCA_030270665.1). NCBI lineage: Eukaryota > Viridiplantae > Streptophyta > Magnoliopsida > Malvales > Malvaceae > Hibiscus > Hibiscus trionum. The sequence goes on along the minus strand of BSYR01000011.1, from coordinate 7,085,157 downwards.
AGGGTATCTGGTCAAAATGAAGCAGATGATGACTCAAGTGAAGTCCCTTATCAGCCATCTGGTATAAATGAAGCAGATGATGGTCTGCCCAACACTACTGACCACTCATGTAGTGATGAACATGCTGCGAACTTGGGTGCTGCAGCTTCGAACAGTGGTGTTGACACCACAATAGTTAAAAATGCTATGCAAAATACATCAAATGAAGATGGAGTTCTTAGTGCAGTCTCATCGATGATGTTTAACTCAAATATGCTGGGAAATACACATTCTATGGTCACTCGAAGCAAACGAGGTATATTCAAACCCAAGATTTTCTCATTGAATTGTGATAATCTGCCTAACAACATTCATGAAGCTATGGATCATGTTGAATGACGAAAGGCTGCTTTGGAAGAGTATGCAGCTTTGATGGCTAATGGCACATGGAAATTGGTTGAAGCTCCATTGGATCGCAAAGCGATTGGGTGCAAATGGTTATTCCGAATCAAAAGAAACGCGGATGGTTCGATAAGCTGTTATAAAGCACGTCTTGTGGCAAAGGGATATTCTCAAGTTCCCGGGTATGATTTTATTGATACCTTTAGTCCCGTTGTCAAGTCACTCACTATAAATGTTCTAATATCTCTGGCTGTTGCGAATAATTGGGTTATTCATCAAGTCGATATCAATAACGCTTTCTTAAAGAGTGATCTTCATAAGGAAGTTTTTATGCAACAACCTCCTGGTTTCGAATAAACCAGTTTCACGGGAAATCCTCTTGTATGCAAGCTTGTCAAGGCTTTGTATGATCTTCGTCAAGCACCACGAAGCTGGTTTATGAAGCTCAAGGCATTTCTTCTTTTGATATACTTCACATGTTCACTTGCTGATTCCTCCTTATTCAAATTCAAGTCTGGCAATGTGCTTACTTACGTCATTGTCTACGTTAATGATATCCTAATATTAGAAAATTCCGAAGAACACATAGTGCAGGTCAAAAGGCAGCTTCATGATGAGTTCTATTTGAAGGATCTTGGTTGTTTGCATTATTTTCTGGGCATTTAGGCTTCGATCAGTGCTGCTGGAATATTTCTTTCTCAAAAGAAATATATATCGGAAGTGTTACAGCGAACAGAAATGCAAAATGCAAAGGAAATTGAAACTCCCATGGCTGTCTCACTGAAGCTTAATAAGTATGATAGTGAAATATTTTCTGATGTTAAAAAGTTTCGAAGTACAGTGGGTTCTTTGCTTTACATATGTCATACACGTCCCGATATTTCCTATGCCATAAACAAAGTAGCACAATATATGTAAAATTTTACCGTGAATCATTGGAGTGCCGTCAAACGAATTTTACGCTATCTCAAGGGAACACTTGATTTTGGGTTGTGGTACCCAGCTGTGAAAAAGAAAAATAGTCTCCCCAGTCTTGTTACCTTTTTTGATGCTAATTAGGGCAGCGATGAAGATGACAGACGATAGGTTTCTAGTCATTGTGTATACTATGGAGATCATCTCTTATCTTGGAGCTCAAAGAAACAACATTTTGTCTCGAGGTCTACAGTCGAAGTAGAATATAGAAGTCTTGCGGATGCCACGTCTGAAATTATGTGGGTTCGAAGCTTGTTACATGAAATGGAAGTTCCTTTGTTCGATTTGCCTAAGGTGTGGTGTGATAACACTAGCACCATTGCAATGGCAGCGAATCCTGTGATGCATGCTAAAACAAAACACGTTGACTTAGACTTGAATTTTGTCCGGGAGAAAGTTCTAGGCAATGTCCTACAAGTCAGCTATGTACCTGCTATTTTTCAAGTTGTCGATATGTTTACAAAACCTCTATCCGCACAGCAGTTTGCTCAGCTCAGAACCAAGTTAAACGTATTAGCTTTCTCAAAAAAAGAAGAAAAAGAACAGGGTGAATGTTAGAGCTAGCTCAGATTAGATTTTTTTAAAATGGGCTAGATTTTTTATTTTACCCAAAAGCTTCTCTGCTAGCTAGCCCAAAATTATTATTTTTGTTATCAGGTTGTTATTAGGCTGAGGTAGTCTGTTAGGATTTGGGTATAAAATGGTAGCTGGGTCATAACAGACTCAAGCTCATTTTTTGTAAATAATATTATTTTCATTCTTTGAAATTAATAAAACAAGTAGCCCGATTTTTTCCCTTTTGAATCTGTTTTCCAACCTAGGGTTTTAATTTCAATTTTTTCCAAATTCTTGCCGTCTTTATCTCTTCTTCATCGTTCATGTCTGCCGGAATCTCATCGGAGTAGCTCCAATATTGCGAATATGACTTAAACTTTTCGAATTCAAACTGAAATTCCACTGCCGGCCTATGCATAGAACTATAACAAGATACGTTCGGTTGTCTCTATTAATCCTTTTCCATGTTGTTTTGCTTTGAATGTCGTTTGCAGTTTATCATCCGTAACCTTTCAATAACTCTGGCTGGGGAAAGATATTTATAGAGGAAATATGCCGAGTACATGCTATTGAGCATCTGCCTATCCGGAAGTAGTCATGCATCCCTAAATTTCAATTAGCTTGTTGCTTCTGTCTTTCGGAAACTTTGTTTAACATGGTGAATCTTTCGGTTCTTGAAGACGACATGTTCCGTTGATGCAATTCTAAAGTTCTTGAAGAAAAAGGAGTATGATGCGACGATATCCAATGACGCCGGCCTTTTCGTATGCAACTATGTCTACTATCACTCTCTCCGCTTCACAGAACAGAAGGGCCACAAATCTCTATTCGTCCATGTTCCCCTCTTCTCGAGAATCAACGAAGAGACACAGATGCAATTCGTAGCTACACTCTTGGAGGCCATTGCATCAACCTGCTAGTATTAAGCGATGTACAGTGTACGCATACCCCGGTTTTCGATTCGACCCGAAGCTTTCTGCAACACAAAATGATATGATCATTCTCATAGTTACATTAATTCTGTGTTATCTTAAACCATAGGGAACTTCCTTTGCCATTGCTTCACCTTTGCATTTTCTTTCAGGAATTGTATCTGTTAAGTGGGTTTCGGGCAATGAAAACAGTTGCATTGGAACCTTAAAGATTGGAAAAGTATGACATGTTATAATCGGCAACTTGGCATTTTGTTCTTCACATGAGAATGTGTTTTTAGACTTCCGTTACAAGCAAAGAACAAAAACCCTCGCTTTGTATTTATCGCTATCAACCAGATCTTAAGGCAAAGTTGCAAATTGCAATCCAATCGAAATATTGTATTCAAAGTGAAATGGAGTATACGCCATCTCATCAACCGACAAAACGGCTGAGAAAACTTTTCAATTTCTCATAAATTAGGGTTTAAATTCCCATGTTAAGTTCAATTTTTATTTTTTTATTATATACCGTAATTATTTAACTTTAATCATTACCAAATTAATATTTAAATACTACTTCGCATTTAGAGGTTACAATTATTTAACTTTATTTATTTTACCAAATTAATATTAGATGCAACTTTGTATTAGTTTATCAAATTAAGTTAAAATATTATCAAATTTATCATAAAAATTTACAAATCTTATAAAAGAAAGTCGATTTGAAAATTAAAAAAATAGGGTTATAATAAATTGAGTAAATTAAATATATATATATATATATCTAATTTATATATTTTTATCAAAGGAAAAAATATTTGATGTAATGTTTGTGTAAATTTTAGTTTAGACAAAAATGTTTATTTTAGGGGTTAGAGATTTAGTTTAAAATTTAAAGTTCAGATGTTTATGTTGTAGTGTTTAGAATTTAATATTTATAGTTTAAAATTAAGGCCTAGAATTTAAAATTTAAGATTTAAATATTTAAAATTAGTAATCTAAATTTTAAAATTTAAAATCTAAATAAACATGTTTGTAGGGGGGAAAATCACCATTGGTGCATCAAATATTTTTTCGAAAATCTTTAAAGTATATAAATTGGGTCGAGTTTGGAGGAGAAAAGAACAGCCCGACCCGACGGCTAGCCATAGTCCAGAGATTCTGGTTCTTATTTCGTTGGTAGCCGCTATTTTTTTATGTCGATGGCAACGTGATCAAAATGCTACACGATCAATGCGGCCTGGTAGTAGATTTTTATCAGTGGTCCGTACGTTGACAATCTTAGCACCGCCTAAAAGCAAGACCTTTGCATCATACTGTGATCCAAACCCTCCCCTGGGGCTGGCTGTTTACTACAAAAATGAAAGAATTAACGAATTAATCAAAGCCAGGCGTATCCACGATGCTCAAAACCTTTTCGATCAAATGTCTATAAGAGATAGCATTACATATAACCTGCTGTTCTCTGGGCACGGTCGGTATGGGAGTCCAAAGCAAGCACTGTATCTTTATAAAGAAATGGTTTCACAAGGAATCAAAGAAACTGGACCTACGTTTTCTTCTGTGATTACTGTTTGTGGGAATGAGGGATTTTATACACAAGGTATTCAAGTTCATTGCAGGGTGATTTCACTTGGGTTTGGATTGAATTTGTTTATTGGGAGCTCACTTGTCAATCTTTATCTTCATATGGGACTTGTTGATGTGGCTTGGAAGTTGTTCGATCAATTGCCTGAACGGAATTTAGCTGTATGGAATTTGATGTTAAACGGGTTTTTGGAGCTTGGTAAACTAGAGGAGTTAGTTTCCTTGCACGGTCAAATGAAATGGGAGGGTGTTGAGCCAAATGGACTTAGTTTTTGTTATTTGATTCGTGCTTGTTGTAATGGGAGGTTTCTTGATCAAGGGAAGCAGCTGCATTGTCATGTGATTAAGGTTGGATGGGTGGAAAGTAATGATTTTGTTGCCAATGCTTTGGTGGACTTTTATTCTGCTTGTGGGAATTTCATTGATGCTAGGAAAGCGTTTTTGTTAATTCCGGTTCAAGACGTGATATCATGGAATTCTATCATTTCTGTATATGCCGAAAACGATTTGTTGTTTGATGCTATCGAATTATTTAGTAGGATGCATTTCTGGGATAAAAGACCTTCAATTCGTTCCTTTTTGGGGCTCTTGGGCTTATCCAGTAGAAGAGGGGATATTTTATTAGGGAGGCAAATTCACTGTTATTTAACAAAAGTAGGTTTTGAGTCAGGGAGTGTTCATATTCAGTCGGCGTTAATTGATATGTATGGGAAATGTGGTGACATTGAAAGCTCTCTGTCTGTATATGGGAGTGCTTCTAACAGAACTTTGGAGTGTTGTAACTCATTAATAACCTCCTTGTTGCACTGTGGTATAACTGATGACGTGTTTGAGATGTTTGGTTTGATGGTCGATGAAGGAATTAAGATTGATGAGGTTACTCTTTCCACGACACTGAAAGCATTGTCTTTGTCTACTTGGGCGAGTTTGGACAGCTGCAGGCTGTTGCACTGTTGTGCTATAAAATCCGGTTACGAATCTGATGTTGCAGTTTCATGTTCTCTTATTGATGTGTATTCAAGATGTGGGCATTTTGAACTCTCCCGCAGGGTTTTTGAAATACTTCCTTCGCCGAACATCTTCTGCTTTGCATCTATAATCAATGGATATGCCCGAAATGGTTTGGGCGGTGAAAGTGTCCGCCTGTTAGAAGCAATGATCCGGAAGGGCCTAGTACCTGATAAGGTTACATTCTTATGTGTTTTAAATGGGTGCAACCATGCAGGATTGGTTGAAGAAGGAAAGTTTGTGTTTAACTTAATGAAATCTTATGACATTTTCCCAGAACGGCAGCATTTTTCGTGTATGATAGATCTTTTAGGCCGAGCAGGTCTGATGTGTGAAGCTGAGGAGTTGCTGCAACAGGCACCTGGAGGGGGTGATTCTGTAATGTGGAGCTCATTGCTGCGGAGTTGTAGGGTCCACAAGAATGAAATAGTGGGTAAAAGAGCGGCAAAAGTCTTGATGGAGCTTGGTCAGGAAGATTTTGCCATTTATTTGCAAGTGTCAAATTTTTATTCTGAAGTTGGGGAATTTGAAGCCTCGTTACAAATTAGAGAACTTGCTATGGCTAGAAAGCTGATGAGGGAGATTGGTCACAGTTCAGTTGAGGTGAAGACTTACTGTTAACATCCATTTCTTATACAGATAAAACTTGAAACCGAAACCTGTACGTGGATTCTTAAGAAAAATGCTTGATGGTCTGTTCCACCTTTATTTCCATGAGTGGAAATTTGTTTGCGAAATGTTCATCTTCTGCTTAAATCTTCTAAAGAGCAGTTGCTTTTGCTCGAAGCCCTTGGCTTGTAACTGGAAAAAGACCTGTTTCCCCCTGATTTGCTAATACAAATTTCTTTTTAAGGTATCTATTGCCCCACAGATTATTCATGCATGCATGGTGTTTTTTCATGTTGCAATTTATAAAATTGAGTTTACCGAATATATATATATATATATATTATACTTCCTTTTGTTGATTCATTTATCCACTTCCATGAGAGATAGAGTGAGAGAGATTATACATAATCCATGGACATTTTGATTGGTCAATTGTTGCCTACTGGTTGAAGAGTAAAGCAAACAACTTAAAAAATACATTTAACCTTGTACTTCAAGTGTGGGCATGTAGAAAATGTAGCACCTTCATCTACTTTTAAGCTAAGCCATGTAGCCCACAAAGCTGTTCTTTTCCAAAACTAATCTGCATATATAAATCAAATCTGTGTCTTATTGGATTTATAAAACTCAATCAATCTTCCAAGTAAACAGAAAAGAACAATGGATAAATTGTTCCTGGTTTCCTTCCTTGGTTTGCTGATAACAGCATATGCAGTTGCTGGAAACATGTTGTATGACAACTTTAACATACTTGGAGAGCTTGAGGATCTCGACATAGCTGAAGAAGATGCAGAACTTTTTGAGGACCCATTTTGGATAAGTGAACGTGGTGGCAAGGTCCTTGTGAATGTGGATAGCTTTGGTGCAGTTGGAGATGGAGTTTCCGATGACACCGAGGTATATGCTTGAGAATTTATTTTTAATCCCTTTCAGTTTACCTTGATGGTTCTTTTAAGACACATTGAAATAATAGATTCTACCGATAAAGACTGCTCGCCAGTAATCAGCACTCTTTGTTTCAATGGGTGTTTGAGACATGATCCTGCTTAAGGATTAGGAAGATAGCTGTGAATATTATTTTTGATCAACTTAAGCATTTGATCTGATCTGGAAATTTAAATGTTTTGTGTATTACTGTTGGATGAAATATGTTTCCCTTGTCGTCAAAATAAGCTAATTTCTGATTTGATACATTAGAATTTTGTCTTTGTTCAATATTTTCATAATAGGCTTTTAGAAAAGCATGGAACACATCATGCTCTACTCCAAAATCAGTCTTCTTGGTTCCTCCTGGACGCCGCTACTTGGTTAATGCTACGAAGTTTCAGGGGCCATGTGCAGATAGGTTGGTTGTTCAGGTAATATCAATGTACATCAAATTTAACTTATGGAAATAACATCTCCATTATCTTGCATCTATCTTTTTTTTATCAAAATTATCTTGCATCTATCTTACAGATTAAATGATTGCAAATATTATTTTTATTTTGACATCAATTTTAACCTTAGTTGCTGTAGTTTTTTTCTACTTGTTATATTAATCATTATTGATATTATTCAGATTGATGGAACAATAACAGCACCAGATGAACCTAATGACTGGGACCCAAATCTTCCACGACTCTGGCTTGATTTTTCTAAGCTGAAGGGAGTAGTTTTCCAAGGAAATGGAGTTATTGACGGCTCCGGAAGCAAATGGTGGGCATCTTCTTGCAAAAAGAACAAGTCAAATGTAATTCCTTAGGATTCTCTTTACAAAATTTTCCATTAAGTTACAAATCAAACAAATAGAATATTCACATGTTTTTTCTTCTGTTTGTTTTTACTTTGGCAGCCTTGCAGAGGGGCGCCAACTGTAAGGATCCTTCTCCACAATTATGCTAATCATGCTTCCAATAAGCAGCATGCCGAATTTGTGTATATGAACTATCGAATGTATCTCAAATTAGATTTAACATATGAGTTTGTTGCAGGCACTGACTATAGATTCAAGCTCATCTATTAAGGTGAAGGGTCTTACCATTCAGAACAGCCAACAGATGAATTTCGTCATTTCCAGGTGTGATTCGGTTCGAGTATCTGAAGTACAAGTCTCCTGCCCGGGTGACAGTCCAAACACTGATGGGATCCACATCACTGGGTCAACTAATGTCGTTCTTCAAGACTCCAAAATAGGAACAGGTTGTTAAACCTTGTCTTTCGTCTTTCCTTAATTCGTTTTGTTGTGAAGAACATAACAACCCTAAACGAAGCTTGAAAGAATACCTCATAGAAATGAATATACAAACTATTGCATGCCTGCATACTGATTGGTTTATGATGGTGACTGTGTGTATATGAAATTCAGGGGATGATTGCATCTCCATTGTTAACGCTTCATCTTCTATCAAGATGAAGAGAATATATTGTGGACCAGGACACGGTGTCAGGTGTGTTCCAAACTTCATGTTAGATTCTATATACAACGGATTGTTCTCTAATCTAGTCAGGAGAGACGGTTTTTGTTACCATTCCATCCCCTACAGTGTGAACTGATTGTTATATGTTTTACTTCTTTTTTTTTTTAATATGTTCTCTTTGATGCTAAATTCGGCAACTTAGCATTGGAAGCCTTGGGAAGGATAACTCGACTGCCATTGTCACAAAGGTGGTCTTGGATACAGCATTACTCAGGGAGACTACAAATGGTGTCAGGATTAAAACTTGGCAGGTATGTTCTTATTTCCTCTTTTTCTCAGAATTTGAATATGCAATTTGCGTTTAGAGCCACTCAGATTCATTTCTTTTAGAATGACATGTATGTTCTTGTGATTCTTATATAAAGGGTGGCTCCGGTTATGTACGTGGGGTGCGTTTCGAAAATGTGAGGATGGAAGATGTTGCCAACCCCATCATTATTGATCAATTCTACTGTGATTCACCGAAAACCTGCCAAAACCAGGTGCATTATCCAAGTTCTTTTCTGTCATATCTAAATTCCTCACCATCCGTCTTTATATCAAATTTGCATCCTGCTTCTTGCAGGACTCTCAGCCAATTGACAACACTAATCACACGAATTCATGTTTTCTCTTTTTTATTATTATTTAGACATCGGCAGTGCAAATAAGCCAGATCATGTACCGGAACATTAGCGGGACAACAAAAAGCAAGGAAGCGATGAAATTCGCCTGCAGCGATACCACTCCCTGTAGCAATATAGTCCTCAGCAATATAAACTTAGAGAAGAAGGATGGAACTGCAGAGACCTACTGCAACTCTGCTCAAGGCTTTGGCACTGGGATTGTTAATCCGTCAGCAGACTGCCTAAATTCCAATGACAAAGGCTATATTCACATCGATCATAAAGAAAACAAGGTAGAGCTTGCCGAACGCACCGGTGATCGTATTATTCACACTGAACTCTAAGTCTCCCCATATAGGCATATCAATAACAATGTTTATAGCAATTACTTTATAAATTAGAGCACCAGAGGTCCGAGAGGAGGTTCGAGGCACAAGTTGAAATTTTCATGGGAAATTGCGGATGTAATTGATGTTATTATGCACAAACTGCTTTGAAACTAGCCCTGACTACAACAAGGGTTTGTAAAAAATGCAGTTGCTATACCTAGTAATGTTGACAATCAATTTATTGAGATTACTCTTTCAAGAGTTTCCATTTCGTAACTTTGAACTTATGTTACTCGAGTGAGTATTGGATACGAATATATTTGTGTTTGATATGCCGGTTTCGATGTGGGAAAATACGCACCGGAAAACATGATGTGGCTCTCAAGGGATCTATTTTAGTGCTTGAAACAGATGAAAATGCAAGGACAATCAGGGACCACTGACATACAGATCGGTTCATGATTCTTGTTTTAAAAAAATGGAAAGTTGGTTGGTCTGAAAAACCATCAACCTATAAAAAAGAGTTTGGGTTTGAGCTTTACTCTGTTGGCAAAGTGATGAAGTATGTGACATGTGGTGTAAAAAATAAATAAACAAACGTGGTCCATCCATTTAACTCCATGGGCAAATAATAAAGAAACAAAACTTTTGAATTTTAAATTTAAATAAAAGCATTGATTTTGATTTTTCAACCATGTTTGTGTGGTGCACAACTGGTGTCTATCACTATATATCTTTGCTTACAAGGCAAGAGAAGAACAGATCATATGAATTGGTTTTCCGAATCTGTCACCATTTCAATATTTCATCAAATCCAATACTCGGACTATGGATATTGAGATTCGAATTTTAAAAGTTTACTACAAAAAATTAATCGAGTTGAATTCTGGGATTAATTATGTATCAATTGGTCTAATATTTTTTGGATCGAATGTATGAATTTATTTCGAATGCAAAAACAAACTTGAGATTATAATATTCTCCATAATTATGATCTCAGAGCTGAGCTTGTGCAGCCAATTAAAAGCATTCCACAAGGTTTGGAGCTAGTCACGGGAGGCTGCTCTATGAACACATGATATATGATCAATATGCTTCCACCCTTACATTTAAGGTCACGCATGGAAGTGCGACACATTAACAGCTCATGGCGATTCATGTGCATTTTCAGCTTACAAAATATCTTGCTTCATTTTTCGGTACAAAATAGGGAGAAGAGATTACAAAAGTTAGATTCAAATTTTAAATTTACTGAATGTTAGGTTTAGCAGTGATTGCATGAATCAATTGAATTAAGTTTCGAATCTATTTACTATAGGATAGACTTTGTTCTAGAGGGCTTTAAATTTATAATCATGGTCATATTATTATTGATACACATGCAAAGCAAAAACAAAAATAATGTCCCTTTAAATCAGATTTGGATTTTGATAATGAAAAAATAGATGATGAGAAAATTTTCTGCCATTTGATGTCAGACTCAGCTCGTCTCTAAAATAATTAGAATTCAATATAATTATCGATAATGAAGGGTGAAAAAAAACTGAACTCATAAATTAATGTGATTGAGTTTTACATTGTATAAATGAATTTTAACACATATATTCGAACATGAATATAGAGTATCAAATAAATCAAAGAATAGAGATAGGAAAAGTCACTATTTTTTTAAGGATAAATATTCTATACATAGGAGCGTCTTAGTTTTAGGGTATAGGGAGTTAGTTTAGGGTATAGGGTTTAGGGGTTTAGGTGTAGGGGGTTAGAATTTAGGCATAGTTGTTTTAATTTAAGGTTTAGGGTTATAATTTAGGGTTTATATGTTAAAACCTAAATCCTCACCATATTACCCTAAAAACTACCCTAAATTACAGCCATAAACCTTAAATTGAAACAACTATCCTTAAATTTTAAACCCCTACACCTAAACCTTTAAGCCTTATACCCTAAACTAACTCCTTATACCCTAAAACTAAGCCGCTTGTGGAAACTTTTAGTTTCCACCGCCTTTGTATAAGATATTAATTTTTTTTAAATGTAAAGAATAAGAAAAAAAAGGAGAGGCAGGGAATGGAAGATGTTGTAGGTCCGTGATTCGTAGGGGTATTGTAAGAGTGAAGACAAAAGTAGCTTTTGTCTTTGTAAATGTGAGAATCAGCAAAAGAGATCACATAACCCCATAGTCGAGGGGGATCTGTTCCCCAACTCAAACTTCACATGCACAACAACATTCCCCTACAAGTACAACTATTTACATTTTTCCATTACCTACCGTATATATTCAATAAATTTAAAATTCGAATCTTAAAATTCTTTATTTCGAAACTAAAGCCCTCGCAACCTAGTTTATGCTTGTTTCTTACATAATAAAATTCATCTGTCCATTTTTTGTCTCTCTTTATAGGTTCCACCAATAATTTTATGTTACGTGTATTAGTGATTTTTTATATTATTTTATTGATAATAAACGTGGCATAAAATAAATGAGAAGATTGATCCAATTGAACATATCCCCCTCTATTATGCAGTTAATTAAGGTTCTCAGGAACTCAATCAAATTGAACAGATCTTTTTATAGATTAAAAAAATTTGCACGAATACAATATAATCGTCTCAATGAATACTTAATAGTGGAAGACTATAAGAATGATCCAATTTCTCCATGCATTTTTATTAATAGACTCCTTTATGCATTTCTCACGATCAATGACTAAATTGAAACTAAAGCATAATCGTAGTGACTAAATATGTAAGATTTTTAGTTTAATGACCAAAACATAACACACTCAATAATTTTGTGACTAATGGTATATTTACCCTAAACTTTTATTTCAAATTCAACTCTCCGACGGAAAAAGTAACAAACTAATTAAGCTGGCATTACAATTTGTATGATTCTTTTACTATTTTAATTTTTTTTATAATTTTTATAATTTTAAATATTATATAATTTTAAAAAAATAAAGATGACAAAATAGATTATATCAATATTATATAAAACAAAATAGATTATGTCAATTGTATGTTGGTTTCTTCATTAATTGAAAAAAAAAAGTTAAAAAATCAAGGCATAAAAAATTAAAACTGATACTCAGTTAGTCTCTAACATTAACACTAACTTTTCCCTATTTTAAAATGATTTTAGGTTTATAACATATATAATTTTCATGTGTAATTTCATTCAAATTTTAAGTTGATTTGTCATTATATTAATATTCATCGTCCATTAGTATAAGGATTGTTACGTCCAAATCTTGCATACATGTTGCGTAACGAATTCATATAATAATAATAACAACAACAATAATAATAATAATTCAGGAGGGGAACAGAGTTCACGAGCACTAATTTTAATTAAGTTAATGGCATTCGTGCACTAAACGACGTGTTGGAAGGCCAAAGTTGTTCCTTCTCTAACTCGTTATTTGCTGTTCTCCTGTCTTGTTCTAATAAAATCATCATATTAAATCAAACTGGTTGTTTTTTTTTCTTCAATAAAATCAAGTGGTCTATTTGGACTATACGTACCAAATTCTTCTTATTTATTTATTTATTTATTTATAATCACGTAGGTTATATATGTGGGTCTCTTAGCTATTATTCCCTCAATTTCAGGACACTACAGCATTCACTCAAAAAAGAAAAAATGGATAGGAATAATTAGTTGAATTTTTTATCCACTTTATCGTTTAAAATTTCACCTCGGTTTATGATGATAATGGCCCTGTTTGGTAAATAGCGGTTTGGGCAAAAATTAGAGGTTTGAGGTATAATTAGAGGTTTGACTAGTCAAATCCGCTAATATTGATGTTTGGTAAATAGCGGATTGAAAGAGCGGATTGGGGTGAAAAAACTAATTTTGAAAAAGCTCCTAATATGAGCTTTTTGATATTAGAGGTTTGATATTAGAGTTATAATGACTCTTTTACCCTTAACAATTATCAAAAATCTCCGAATAACCTAAATTAAATAATAATATTTTTTAAAATAAATAATAACATATTAAATATTGGACTTATTTGTTGTTACTACTAATTTATAGGGTGACATTTGTAAGTTAATTCTATTTTTTTATTATCACATATTTATATGTGCATATGAAAAATTTAATAATTATATAAATAATAAATTAATATATAAATATTTCAAATATGTTTAGGAAATTTATATTAAAAATAATTTTTACAAATCTAATTAATATTTATTAGATACAAAATATTAATAACTGATAAATTATTCAAACAAGTATTAAATATAATCATGTCCTTATATGTCATTTTACTTGTTTAAATAATCAAACAGCTATCAGCTATCAGTTAATTTTACCAAACACTTTTATACAATCAGCTAATATAATCCGCTAGTCAAATCAGCTAATGCAATCTGCAATCAGCTATCAGCTATCAGCTAATGTAATCCGCTATCAGCTATCAGCTAATGTAATCCGCTATCAGCTATCAGCTATCCACTAATTGTCAAACAGGACCAATACTAATCAATAAAAACGTGTTACGTGTCTATTATAGGATTAAGGGGCATGAAGCTTTTGAACTTTTAAAGAAAAAAATTAATTAAGCTTATAATTTTTTTTACACTCAATTAAACCCTTGAACCAAAAAATTTAATCAATTAAACACTTGAACCAAGAAATTGAATTAGTTAAGTCTTTTTGACCAATTTTAACCATTAAATCTTGACATGTTTTTTTAATATGTTGGTGCAGTCCTCGTGTCACATAGTTTTTCCACTTGACATTTCATAATTTTTTTATTTTATTTAAAAAATTATTTAAAAATTCTTAAAAATTTATAAAAAAATGTTTTTTTTAAAAAAAAACTGTAAATTCAACATGATAGAAATGCAATGTATCATGTGCTAGTAACATCTAAAGAAAAATCTGACAAGATTTAATGGTCAAAATTGATCAAATGGCTTAATTGATTCAATTTCTTGGTTCAAGAGCTTAATTGGGTGCAAAAAAAGTCAAAGGCTTAATTGAATTTTTAAAAAAGTTAAATGACTTCATATACCCTTAAGCCTATATATATATATACAGTGATAGAAACAAAAAGCTTTTACAAGCACCTCAATTTTATGGTTTTGGGATTAAATTTTAAGATTTAGAAGTTAGAGGTTTAGGTTTAGTAGTTTAGAATTGATGAGTTACGACTAGAATTTAGAGTTTGAGGTTATAGTTTAAGGTTTCCAACGCATGTCTATTGATTATAAATCATTTAGTTTAATCGTTGGTATCTAACTCATTGAATGACTAATCAAAATTAAATACTGCAAAGACTCATCATGAGGACGATTCTTTCAATCTGATTTATCTCATTCACAACGTTAGGATGAAATAATAATTTAAATATTAACATAAAAAATACCAAATCTAGAAAACATGTATAAACTGATAACTATAATGGAATGTCAAACTCATAACTCGAATGGAATTAATCTTGATAAAGTTTTGATGTCTGTTCTTGTACATAAATTAAATCTCCCGTGGAGCTTCTCGTAGAAGAAATATTTTGGGATGATTTGAAGGTGATATGAAGGGACAAAAAATTTTATCTATTTTTTGTGTTTTTTTTTATACTTTAACACTAAAAGTTATTAAAAGAATTTTAAATTTAAATTTTAAACTCTAAATCTAATTTTTAGTTTATGAACATCAAAAAGAGCACTAACAAGTGTTGAAGATTTATATTCGATAGGAAGAGGTGGCAATTGAAAACGACAAAGCCTCAATTAAGACATTATTGTTATAATTGTAATTATTAGTTGATGAAAATGTGGTCTGGTTTGTTCCAAGCATCCCCTTAATTTAAATTTGGATTTTGCTATACGTATATTTGAGGGGTATGTTTAAAAACTATTAGATTCTTATAATTAATAGTTATTTTTTTTTTAATAGAATCTGCTAATATGCTTAATTGTATATATAATTAATGCTTATAAAATATATTTTATTAATCATACTAAAAACAAACATCAAACCCTAAATTTTAAACTTAAAGCCTAAATCATAACCTTAAACCCTAACAATAAACATTAACACTAACCCTAAATTATAAATCATAAACTCTAAAACAATAATTCTGAATCCTAAATCATAAACCTTAAATCCTAAATTATAACTCTAAAGATTGTGTATATCAAAAACCCTTAATTATATCTACAATTAAACGAGTAAAAATCTCATGCCCCCTAACCATGTCTCCTTATATGCCCCATACTAAAAAACACTTAAAAATTAAATTATAAGCCATAACCCTAATTTTCATATCTTAAACCCTAAAAATACACCATACCCCTAATTCCCTACACCCTAGTCCTAAGCCCCAACCTTAAACCCTAAACCCTAAATCCTAAACCGTTATTTTAAAGTGGAGGCACCAATATGGACATAATTAAGGGTAGATGATTTCCATCCCAATTAAACATCTCAATAAATTCCATTAATTACAGAAATTTAATAGTTTAACCCTTAGACTGTCTATAGCAAAACCCTTCAAATTCTACTAAAATATAAATTAACAGGTAACGTCAAATTTAATAAACTTTTATATATTAGTATCAGAGTAGATTAATTAACCTATGTCGTTAAACTTTCTTTTTAAGAGTTGTAAAAGATGTACTTTTTGAAAACTTGATATTAAATAAGATCGTAAATAAATAAATAAACAAAAATGTTGCTCTCAAACAATTCTACAATTTATTTTCCATTTCCTTTTCAAATAATTAAACATGTGACTTTGTATAAAGCTTTCTTTATCTTGTAAAATTTTGTACTATATATATAAACATTATTTTTAATATTGATGGTGTAGGTCTCTAGGCAAAACAATGGGCGCTTGGGGTTTCTTTCAATAATTTTTGTCTAATACTAATAGTTCAACTTGGATTTATGCACAATTACAAATAATAATAATAAATTAACAATAAAACAACAACAACAACAACAATTTCTCTATATTAAAAATTGAAATAAAACAAAACAAAACTCGTCAGGTGAGACCAATCAGACAGGTAGATGCAGCTAAGCTGAGAGTAAATTTATTTATGTCTTAACTAAAAAAAATTTGGCATACGTGGTGGTGAGACCTTTTTTCTCTTCTTAAAAATAATATTATTTTATTTTAAATTTAAACGTAAATATTATTTAAATAATATGGAATTAAAGAATTTTCTGGTTTAAAAAGGAAAAAGAGGAATGAGAAAAAGTGAAGCCCGTGAACGTTGCATGTGACCATGAAGAGCTGTCAAACTCAGTCCCTCACATACAAAATAGACCCCGCTCATGTCACGTGTCCCTTTTTGGCCTTCTTTCACATTAAACAAGTATATATATTTACGTATATATATATATATATATATATATATATATATACGTATATGGCAATTTTGGGTGAAAACCCCCTTTTTAATTATTATCTTGAAAAATGGCTCCCAAACACTTTTATTTGGCAAAATGACCCCCTTTTTTGCCAGGTAGGCCGACCTCGCGTTTTGTAGAACGCGATTTTAGTCGACGTGGCGTTGCAGCTCGTGGTAACGGTTTCACAGTAACTCGCGTTCTGCAGAACGCGAGGTCCCCGAGAAATTGAAAGGCGGCTGGAATATATCGCACGGACCTCGCGTTCTATAGAACGCGAGGTCTGTGCACTTCCAGCCTGAACCACAAGCAAAAACATGCCTAAGTAGGCCTGTTCGAACCCAATTTCGAGCGTGTAAATGGTATATTTTTAGCGATCATCGAGTTTGGGGTCGTAGTACTGAAAATTGTCTATCGTATGATACCAACATTGTTAATTTCCGTCCATTCTACAATTGTTTAAAATGGCTTCGAAAACCCTATGCTAGCATACTTTTTTTTATTGAAGTTGTATTTCAACTAATGTCGATAGGCATGTTCGAGCAGAATTTCATACGTATAAATTTTAAATTTTTAGGTAACATCGAGTTTGGGGTTGTAGTATTGGAAATTCTCTATCGTATGACACTGACACGGTCAATTTTCTTCCATTGTACGCTGATTTAAAGTTGTTCGAAAACACTATCATAACATATTTTTTTGAATGATTGAAAATATAAGATGACGGGTTGTATAAATCGAAGTGGACTGACTTTATTGATTAGATTGTCATGTGCGAACTCACATATACAAATGAAAAATAATTAATTAATACGAGGGGCTGAGCGATTAGGACACTTAGGAGCTGTGTGCCCAAGATTTCGACATATAGAACAATGCTTCTTTTGTCCGGTTTTCTCTCGATGTTCGACCAAATCCTCGGCACAATATATTATTGTAGAAGGTGGACGTCCTTTGGCTCGTAGTAGTGCTGGATCTGGGCGTATGATCGGTTCAGTGTCCACAGCATTTGGATCAACCTCATTTTCGATTGGAGGAAACTCTTTTTCGTAAACTTTAAGCACCGTTTTGAGTAAGTATACCGGATCAACCATATGCATGTATTCTATTCGTTGGTTAGTGCAAGCAGCAATGGCGTGTGCGCACGGGTATTTGAAAGTTTGGAATATTCCGCACTCGCAGGTTTTTTCCCTCAGATCTACAACGTAAGCATTGTGCTGAATGCCTTCTATCCGCCTCGAAAATTCCGCAACACGAAACAAGTGTCCTTCTCGCGAGAAGAGAGTTGCTTGCACATGTCTTGATTGGGTCAACTGAATATGCAGTCTTGAGCGGAAATCTGGATGGACTTTGTGTCCACCTGCCATGTACTCAGCTGCTTGCTTGCCCAAGGTTGCAAAAAGGGTAGCTAAACGATAATAGGTGGCTTTGACAATGGAAGTGATAGGCAACTGCCGAACTCCCTTCAGTGATGAGTTCACTGCCTCAGCCAAGTTCGTTGTCATGTGACCATAACGTTTGCCCTCGTCATACGATCGAAGCCATTTTTCCTTTGGGATTTTTTCAAGGTATTCTGCGCCTTTTTTGTTTCTCGCTCTCAATTCCTCGAGCAGCTCAGCCACCTCTTGTTTGTAGTGCGAGTTGCCTACGGAATGACAGTTGAATAGTTATGGGAGTAAGAAATAATAAAAGGGAGTAAGAAATAATATA
Source organism: Hibiscus trionum (assembly GCA_030270665.1). Taxonomy (NCBI): domain Eukaryota; kingdom Viridiplantae; phylum Streptophyta; class Magnoliopsida; order Malvales; family Malvaceae; genus Hibiscus; species Hibiscus trionum. The sequence continues at coordinate 7,066,650 of BSYR01000011.1, read as the reverse complement.
GTAAATGAAAATGCCATAAGGACGTACCCATATCGAGCACCATTTGACGTTCATCACGGTTCTTGTATTGCAGCAGGTAGTTTGCGGCTATGTGCCGCAAGCAGAAACGATGGTGAATGTATGGAGGCTTCCAATAGTCACCCAAATTTTGTATCGCCCACAGCAGCGCTGTGCCTCTGTCAGAAATAACACACACCCCTTCATCCCTTCTTCTTCGTATTACAGGATCAAGGACATATTTTCGTAGGTTCGTAAGGAAGAACGTCCAAGACTCCATATCCTCCTTCGGGACGATTGCGAATGCAACAGGAACGCATTTGCGATTGCCGTCCTGTGCTATAGCTAGAAGTAGGATCTGTGTATATTTTCCATACAACCATGTGCCGTCGATTTGGACCATCGGTTTGCAGTGCTTGAATGCGTTGATGCAGTGGGGGAAAGTCCAAAATAACCGGTGGAATTGACAAACACCTCGGACGACACGATCATTTTCGTATGCCAGAACCGTATCAAGTTTGACAACCATTCTGGGGATGTGTTTCTGCAGGAGATTAAGCCACGGGCGCAACTCTATGTAAGATTCCTCCCATCGGCCATACAATTCCTCTTTGGCCTTTTTCTTTGCATACCATGCTTTCGAATAACCTGGACGGAAGCCGGTGACAGCTAGAGCTGCAGCCTGACATGTGGGGACCGACACAGTGGGATTTGTTTTCACCAGTGTGGAAAAGATGTCCGCGAGGTACTTTGCATCCAGGTTCTTGTGATCCTGGTTGAGGCTAGCAACGGTGCATGTATGAGGCCCCTCAAGTTTTGTTATTTTCCAACGGTTGCCTGCCCTCTTCAAGTCTGATATACGGATTTTCCATTTACAGCCTTGATCCTTTTGGACGCACTGAGCCTTGTAGTATTTGGCTTGGGTTTTCTTCACCGTCGTCTCAACATTATGATGAAGGTTGTACTGCTTAACTGCCGCCACCGCAATTTCCTTGTTCGCGAACGCCATACCAATTCTTAGTTCACCATCAGAACGGTGGACTCGGCCATCTATTGTGTCGTCATGGGGAAAATCAGGGACGTCCATTGCATCCATATCAACCGTTGTGAAGTGGGATGGTGGCTGGAACATAGAAATTGGTCTTGCGTCTACAGGAAAGTTGGTGGCAGTCGGTTCTTCGTCCAAATCTGGTGGTGGAACGACATTGTCTTCTGGGTCTTCTGGTAACTCTGTCAAGTCTTCTGGTTCGGGATAGAATGGCCCCAGCTCGTCTCCGTCTGGCCCGGGTTCTCTAATCGGTTCTTCGTCAGAAGCATCCTCCGGGAGCTGGAATAGTAGAGCTTCTGGAATCACTACCCTTTGAGGCGAGGATTGGGGTCGAGGAGCGGGAGACCTCTCACGAGATCGCTCAGGAACCTCATTTCCAAGACCAAAATCAAGATCACCATAAGAAGAATGTATTCCCATTGATGATTGAACGTACTCCGTGCTAGGGACATACGTTGAGTGTCGTCCATATGATGAATCATGGTCGTGCATAGCGTAAGATGACGACGCTCCCTCACCCCCAAAAGAAGAATGTCTCCCCATAGATGGTTGACCGTAGTCGGTGCCAGAGACATACATTGAGTGTCGGCCATATGATGTTTCATGGTCGTGCGTAACGTAAGGAGCCGACGTTCCTTCCCCCCCAAAACTATAAGGATTGTATGGATTGTATGGATTGTATGGATCATATGGACTGTATGATGCATTTGTTGGTGCATCGAATTCATCGTTTGGGGGTTGGTTGAGGTCGAACCCGATACTAGCTACGCAGGACTGCCTTGGAGGAGCAGATGACGATGCACCAACTTCGTTGTCTCGACAGAGTAGGCCAAAATCACGTCGTAGACCTGCGGTCGGGCTATCAACGTTGGCATTCGGATCGAAGTCGAAATTCGCCCGGCCCCAGCTTGGTATTTCGACAACTGGATGAGACTCAGAGAACGATACATACAGCTCGAGGGGCCCCCCGATTGAATACTCGAAGTGGGCTTCCATCATCATTTGCACATCAGCATTTGCCGCAATTTGGCATACAGTGTACCGTAAAGGGTCTATAGATATTGGCACCCGATACTTCACGTCGGACAAACGATGATTATTGAAATGAGGAACTTTTGCCTCTAGTTTGTTGACCAACTTCTTGAACGATAATATCCTCGGAAGCTTTATCGTTACCGGATCTTGGCAGTAAAAAAGGACGCCGAGTTCGGTACCCTCGAATATCTGCCCATCATAGTAAACTTTCGTAGTAACGCCTCGTCCGGCCATTTGAATATTTTGAAAGACTTTTGAAATTTTGATACTTAGAAAATTCTAGGAATTGATTGCCAATTGAAACTTATATTTTCGTTTTATGGTTAGGGTTCATATATAGGCAAAATTATTGGCCCTTGCAATCCAGGAGAATCTGGTTGTGTAAGGCAATTAATGGTTCAGAGACGTTACTTTGCTTGTCCATTACCTAAAACCGATAAGCAGGTAAGGGATAGATTTGATGGGAGGTAGGAATGGCGTGTGTGTGCCTGGGAGGCAGTCCCCTTACTTTCGACAAGTAAGGGATAGATTTGATGGGAGAACCAGTACCTCGCGTTCTATAGAACGCGATATACGTACCTCGCGTTCTATAGAACGCGATGTTCTAGTGATATCGCGTGCTATAGAACGCGATGTCACTTTAAACGCTTTTTTTTTTAACATTCCGTCAGAAGTTATAATAACCGTACTATTCACTATTTGTTTGTTTGTGTAATTGAGAACATGTTCGAGAATTTGAGACAATTGTAGTATTGTAATTGAATACTACTACTGGTGCCTATAATGTAAATGAGTACTAGTAATTTTACATAACTTGAAGTCCGTTTAACATTCGTAAATGATGAAATAAGACATCATATAGCATAATTGGAAGATCATTTCATAAGTTAATGGTTAATCTGAATCATCGTAGTCAGTGGACACGTCTGAACTTAGGTTTAGTTCTTCGATTATCTGTTGTTTTCTTTGTCTACGCCTGTACATAAAAAGTTGCAGCTCCTCCACAGCCGCATCAACATCTGGTGAAGACGGTGCGTATTCAGTGTTCGGAGCAGGTTCTACGGGTGCAGACATACTACCTTCGCCGGCGTTGACAAACTTAACATTGAAATCGACGTCTCTAGCTCCGACGGCATTGAGCCGGTCATACATGTTACGAACGTCTGTTTCGTTCGTAAGCTTCATAACGTAGTGCGTTTCATTAGCTGACGGTGATGGGATTCGACATTCCATGGCCGCAATTTGTTTGTCGGTATTTTTACTAACCTCGATTGTTGTCAACTGTATTAAATCTTTCAGTGACATTTTGCCGGTGATTGTTGACTCAAAATAAGTATCGAGAAAATAAAATGTTGCCTTAAATTTTGCCATAAGGTGAGCAAGGATTGAGTGTTTATAGAGAATTTGGAATGAGTAAATGATGGTAGAATTCGTGGGTATTTATAGGAAAGGAAAAACACCACATAAATAAATTTAAGTCGAATTTCATTTAACAAAACTTTCAACATGTATTCTTTAATAAGTAAATTGAGACAACTACATAAATTATAGTATTGTATTCGAAACAATAAATTCATTAGCTCCAGCGGGCAAATTTGATCGGAGGTCCCGACTAAAAGAAGCAGAGAGCGAAATCCAGATGTAAATGTTGACTGCCACGCCACATCTGAAATGAGTAAATGGTAGCAGCTTTGATTCACACTGTAGCCGGGGATCCTCTCGACGGCGGCTACAGAAGCTGCCATTGAAGCCACTACTGCAGCATACAAACTCCAAAATATTGCGATATGTCGGTAAATATTAAGGTATGTACCCCCGCGACACACAAATCTTTAAGTGAACTCCAACTATCATAAATGAATAATATTTCGGACATAAAAATTGCAACGTGAAAAAACGCAGCATTACACGAACTCATATTCAACTCACCTAAACTAAACAGAACTGCTTACAAAAATTGCATATATATATATACAAACGTCTCATAGACCTCGCGTTCTGTACAACGCGATGTAATAGTGACCTCGCGTCCTACAGAACGCGAGGTTGCCACGTCAACATATTCACCTCTATAAATAGCAAACTCTTGGAGTGGCAAGGAGCACCGAGATAGATTTTTTTCTGTATCCACGTACACAGTTTTCGCTTGAAGCTACTAATGGCAACATAGCACATATTTTGGAAGTTTTGTTTTAATTTAACTTCCAAAATATTGCGCTATGTCGTTATTTTTAGTTACTACTGAAAATATAACGCGTATTTAGTATGATTCATTGTTGTTATTATTATTATTGTTCTTATTATTATTGTTATTAAGAATTAAGAATTCTCGCAACAACAAAGTCTACTCGACATAAATGATATAATAGAATTAATTAGAATATATAAATATATAATATAAAATTACTCATTAATTAGAATATATATTAGAATATATAAATATATAATAGAATTAATTAGAATTAATATTATAATATCTAATAAATATTAGAATATATAATTATATTCTAATATCTAATTAAAATATATAATTATATAAAAATATAATAGAATTAATATTCTAATATCTAATTAGAATATATAATTATATTATATAATATATATTAGAATATATATTAGAATATATAAAAATATAATACAATTAATGAGTTTCCCGCTTTAAAAACCCAAATTTAAAAAACCCCACGACCTCGCGTTCTATAGAACGCGAGGTCGCTTCTGACCGTTCAGTTCACGCGTCTGATCACTGACGCGCCTTTTCAGTGGACCTCGCGTTCTGTAGAACGCGAGGTTCATTAACCTCGCATCCCAAACGACGCGAGGCCTTCTATAAATTAGATGGTTTTTTCTCTAAAATCCTCCACAGAACGCGAGTTCTATACAAATTTTACAAAATATTATCAGCATTTTTTATAAATCGTTCGATCACATGGAGCCTTTGCTACGCAACCAAGCGCGTCACTGCAGTGAATATTGGCGAAACAATCCAGAGGTATTATTTTTTTCCCTATTACTTTCTAAAAAAATTTATTTAATTAACTTTTTTTATTTGACTAACTATTTATATATTTTTTTTTTCAGGGATACGAACGTAACTTACAATGTTACCTTAATCGTATCACCGTCGAACCCGTTCCTGCTGTTATGCGTTTGATTGAGCGGGCTGGTTTTGGGCACATAGCTCGCTATATAGGGGGGTCAAGGTTAGACTGTCGTTGATCAGCGCGCTGATAGAACGGTGGAGACCCGAGACGCACACGTTTCATCTTCCATTTGGCGAGGCAACAATTACGTTGCAGGATGTTGCCTTCATTCTCGGGTTGCCTATAAATGGCAGCGTTGTTACTGGTATAGCGATGGCGGATTGGCAAAACCTAGTTGCTGCTCAATTGGGCGTGATGCCCCCTGATAGAGCGTGGGACGGAGGGAAAATTTCTCTACCGTACTTGGAGGAAGAGTTTGGAATCCCTCCCCCGATGCGGATGACGTTGCACTTCAGGTATTTTTTTATTATATTTAGTATGCTATTATTACATTTATTATTAAATTAAAATTATTTATTTAGGATGAATTATAAATATGTAGGATAAATTTTTAGGATGAATGCAGTAACTATTTAGGATACTTTATTAAATATTTAGGTTGCCTACATTAAATTATTTATTTGCACATTAGGCTGCTTTATGAATTTTTTATGATGAATTCAGACAATATTTAGGATCTTTTTAATAAATATTTCGGATAAATTATAAATATGTAGGATGAACTTACAATTTTTTTTTTATTTAGGATGAACTTACAATTTTTTTAATTAGGATGCCTTTATTAATTTATATTTTCACAGCGGTGTGCGCGAGCCCACATCTTGCGCATTATTGGCGGGATATTAATGCCCGACAAAACTCGCAACAAAGTGCACGTTATGTGGCTTCATCATCTGACAAATTTAGACGAGTCAGGACGAAAATCTTGGGGGTCTGCTGTCTTGGCGTTTCTTATCAGAGACCTCTGTAGAAACGTTGACGTCTCCAAAGCATCGATGGGAGGATGTTGTTTATTCCTGCAGGCTTGGGTTTGGCTTCGGATCCCTACTTTGGCACCACAGCTTAGGATTCCCAGTCCTCTGTCATTTCCGCTTCTACGGAGGTAATACATAATCTACTATATTTTTTTTAAATTATTTTATTTAACAATCTTTTTCATTATTTAAAGGTGGAGCACCCCAGTAACCCATGTCGGCCTGCCGGACTCCCAGAAAGCATATAGACATTCATTCGATGCCTTGACGGAGGACAAGGTAATTCAACAATTATTTTGGTTTTTTCCATACTATTTTTTCCAATAATATTTCATATAGAAATTTTACTAACTTTTTCATTCATTTTAGTTCGTGTGGAGGCCCTACGATTCAGAGGAGATTCGCATCATTACTCCAGCAGATATTGTGCAAGAGCGAGACCTCTAGATTTCTGTCGTGCCGCTGCTGAACTACGAAATTTGCGTGTGGCATTCTGCGGATAGGGTACACCGACAGTTCGGGTACGTACAAAATGTTCCACGCCCTCCGCAAAATATGGACGAGTTCCACAATCTTACGCGTCAGGGGAAGACGGAGATTGACTGGGCCGAGCACCACGCTAACTGGATAGCGCAATGGGCTGAATCATTTTTCAGACGCCCAGAGTTTCTCCAACCAATTATGGTAGGGGGTCCTTTGGTCACTTTCAATTATGAGCAGTGGTATAGGGACAATGGGATGCCACATATCCTTACTCCGGCCGAGCTCGAAGCAGGGCTTCCCCAGCGACCCCAAAACCGCCCACGCGGGAGCGGGCGAGCGAGCCAGACCCAGAGCCAGTCCCAGACCCAGAGGCAGACCCAGAGGCAGTCTCCGCAGCGCGGTCCGAGACCACGATATGACACTCCAGGGGCATCATCTTCTGCCCCACCATTGCATAGCGGTCCATCGACTTTCGAGCAGACGATGCCTCCACCCCAGTTCGGCTCCACTGATGCCTATCGCCCCCATACGCCCACGACTGACCTTCTACTTATCGATTATCCACCTCAGTATGAGTTTTCGATGGTGGAGAATACGCCGATAGGTAGTTTGTTTTACTCCCCGCCTAGGCCCAGCACAGATCCGCAGATCGCGCACGATGGTCAGGATGATAGGGACCAGGGACCACCACACGATGGACCGAGGAGGAATCCGGATCGCCAGCGTCATCCACCCGACTGTGGAACCGGTGGACATAGGCATTTTTAGTTTTTTTTTTGTTGTTTTCTACTTATGTTTTTAATATTTATGTAAAACACTTTTAAATTTTATAATGTCGTATTCTAATTTTGTTTGCATATTATAATTTAACGTTATAATGTTTATTTAATTTTTGTTTTTACTAAATTAAATAGGATTAAAAAACCGAAAATCGACATTAGTTGAAATACAACTTCAATAAAAAAAAGTATGCTAGCATAGGGTTTTCGAAGCCATTTTAAACAATTGTAGAATGGACGGAAATTAACAATGTTGGTATCATACGATAGACAATTTTCAGTACTACGACCCCAAACTCGATGATCGCTAAAAATATACCATTTACACGCTCGAAATTGGGTTCGAACAGGCCTACTTAGGCATGTTTTTGCTTGTGGTTCAGGTTGGAAGTGCACAGACCTCGCATTCTATAGAACGCGAGGTCCGTGCGATATATTCCAGCCGCCTTTCAATTTCTCGGGGACCTCGCGTTCTGCAGAACGCGAGTTACTGTGAAACCGTTACCACGAGCTGCAACGCCACGTCGACTAAAATCGCGTTCTGCAGAACGCGAGGTCCTACCTCGCGTTCTACAAAACGCGAGGTCGGCCTACCTGGCAAGAAAGGGGGTCATTTTGCCAAATAAAAGTGTTTGGGAGCCATTTTTCAAGATAATAATTAAATAGAGGTTTTTCACCCAAAATTGCCCACGTATATATATACTTTTTTATTAGATATATATAAATATTAAAACACGAATTTTATTAAAAATAAAAATAATACTAGTAATGCTGGCAGCCGCTGCAACAGCAACCCCTGCTTTAATCATTTTTTTAAACATTTAACACATACATAATCGTATGATATCAACATATGATATTATAGTTTATAAAATGCATAATTGATTCATATAAATATTATAACATAAAAAATTGTAAAAACATAATGGAACAATAAGATATTTAACCAACCAATCACCACTTTACCAAAATGGATTGAGAAGTGTACACTTCTGTTAATGGTCACATCTCATATGTTACTTTCAACAAATAAGCAGAGGATAAAACTGTAAAAGCACCCCATGAAACCTGTGTGTTCTGAATTTTGCAATGAAAAAAAAAACTGTATTGCTTTTAAAATCATGGGAAATAATAAGATAATCAATACTAAAAAGAATACAATAATCTGTTGGTCTAGTGAGATGAGATATAGATCTTTTAAGTAACATCAGGGTTCAATTCCTGGCGTTGTGAATTGAGCAACTCGCAACCAGCCTCTGTAGTACTTGATTCGAATTAGTCAACGTAGTACCCGATTCGGATTATTTAGTCCGCCTTTATTTTTTCTCTCTCTTTGGAATCCTCTCCCTATTTAAACACCAACCATAATTTGGCTCTCAAATCACAAGTCTTTCTTTCCCACTCTGTTTCTTCTCTCTGTTTCTCACCTTGAGAAACTCCAAGACAAAAAACCATGGATGGAATCAGCTTTAAAAACACCATACTCATGGTTTTAATTGCATTACTCGTGTGGTGTTCCAGTATTGAAACTTGCATTGCAAGAAAAGGCAAGCATTGGAGGCAGAGCAGATATGCTGCCGCATCACTATCCAAGAAGAAAGGAGCGAGTCACAGCCACGGTCATCGCAACGGAGGATCGAAGCCTAAGCCTCCTCCCCAGTCCCACAAACCTTCCCCATCACCTCTTCCATCTACTAAGCCTAAAGAGGAAGCCACCCCTTCAATCCCTCCACCTCAAAATGGGTACAGCGACGGACCGCAGTCGAGCGTATTCAACGTCCTCGATTTCGGCGCTAAAGGCGACGGGGAAACGGATGATACTAAGGTCAGGATGTCAACTTCTTCTCAATTATAATGCTCAATACAATGTTCCAATGTGTTGCTTAAGACTAAGAGTTCACCATTGCTACATGAAAGTTTGATTTAAGGCAAGTTATTGTATTAGTAGAAAAGTTAAGAGAGAAAAAAAAGTTGGCAAAGCAGAATTTATTGGTTAAAATATGGTCATATGAAGTGCACAGAAAGGTTATATGGAAACAAAGAAAAGCAAGTAAAATATGTGGTGGAGAGAAGAGGGAGCACAAGTGGGGCCACTCCAAAATTAAAGAATGATTCTCTTTAGGGTAGTTTAGCCTCTATTGGTGTAATAATTGGCAGAACATACAGTTAACCAACATCAACTGTAATTCTGTGTCTTCCTTTAGTTATTATCATGGTAGCCGCAAAGCTGACTTAATATGGTGCAAAGCAGGCATTTCAAGATGCATGGGCAGCTGCATGTAAGGTGGAGGCTTCAACTGTTGTTGTTCCAGCCGAATCTGTGTTCCTTGTAGGCCCCATTTCATTTTCTGGTCCATACTGTCAAGCAAACTTTGTGTTTCAGGTAAAACCATGTGAGATCTTTAAATTACTCCTATGCAGATAACACTTTGAAATGAAATTGGATCAAGTCTGATGAAGCTGGTTTCTTTCTTCTCAGCTGGATGGTACGATTATTGCTCCGACCGATTCGAGACCCTGGGGGAAAGGTATTTTACAGTGGCTTGAATTCTCAAAACTTAAAGGTATAACTATTCAAGGAAAAGGTATCATTGATGGAAGAGGCTCAGGGTGGTGGCAAGACGCCCCGTATGAAGATCCGTATGACGATGAATGGAAACTTATAGTTCCGTTAAACAGCACAGTTCAAGAAAGGCCACCGATGCCGGTAGTTACCTAATTCAGTTTCTACTTGCCCCTGAATTTTTTGTGTTGATTCTGTAAACTGATCATATTTCTCCCATAAATTGGATGGCAGGTCATAAATGAACTCAGTGGAAAAATGCCAAGCATCAAACCAACTGTAAGGAGCACTTGGAACTATGAAAAACCAATCATATTCCCTGACTATGCAGTCCTGACATTTTTCTAACCTTCCGTTGTACAGGCACTAAGATTTTACGGGAGCTTTAACGCGACAGTCACCGGCATAACAATTCAAAACAGTCCTCTATGCCATCTCAAGTTTGATAACTGCATGGGAGTTGTGGTGCATGATATTACCGTCTCATCTCCTGGGGACAGTCCTAACACGGATGGAATCCACCTGCAGAACTCCAACGATGTGCTAATTCACAGCAGCGATCTTGCCTGCGGTAATTATTCGACTAAACTAGCTAGTATAAACATATTGTTGCCATACCACATTCAGTTAAACAATGAGGATAAAGAGTGCTGAAATGAGGTGTCTTTGATTGGGATCCTGGAAGAAACACATCACAATCTTATCCTGCTCATAATTCTATTCCACACATTCACCATCACCAATAGTAATTGGACAAGTGGATGCCAGCAATATCCAAACTTCAAGAGTTACAATCACTGGTCACTTTTTCTTAAAAACAGGCTCTCGTTTATTAATAGGGCCTCACCGATCTAATGCTAGCGATAAACGGTATCTGTTTCTGTGCTTACACTAATCTGAGCTCTATCGTTGCAGGGGACGACTGTATTTCCATACAAACAGGATGCTCAAATGTATACATTCACAATGTGAACTGTGGACCGGGGCATGGAATTAGCATTGGCAGCTTAGGAAGGGATAATACCAAAGCCTGCGTCTCAAACATCACTGTCCGAGATGTCATTATGCATAACACAATGAATGGTGTCAGAATAAAGACATGGCAGGTAACTATACATAATCTGAGTTTTCCCTATCTATATAGCATTTTATTTATTTCTATAACAAGTTCAAATTTTTATACTCCAAGTTCTTGGTAGTAACTTTTCTTACATATACCCTAAAATCACATGTGCAGGGTGGATCAGGTTCTGTTCAGGGGGTTCTGTTCTCAAACATTCAAGTTTCTGAGGTCCAACTCCCGATTGTGATCGACCAATTCTACTGTGACAAAAGGACATGTTCTAATGAAACAGCTGCGGTCGCTCTATCAGGAATCACCTATGAAAAAATAAGAGGAACATACACAGTAAAACCTGTTCACTTCGCCTGCAGCGATAGCCTTCCGTGTACAGGTGTAACCTTAACTGCCATCGAACTACAGCCCCTGCAGGAACGTTACCACCTCTACGATCCATTCTGTTGGCAAACTTTCGGAGAACTGACCACCCCTACTGTCCCTCCAATCGGTTGTTTACAGATTGGCAAGCCGGCAAACAACAGAGTCCAATCTGATCATGATGCATGCTAAGCTTGTAGTCGTAGATAATTCATCGGGTGTATCCTCTTGTGCGGTCGGCATCGTTCTCCCGACCCCTCGCACCATTCGTTTATCAAGTATATATATAGTGTATATTTAGGCCTCATCCTAGATTATAGATTATACAAGCATGTCATCGGGTAGAGTCGAATTCTGTAGTACAAGACTGTCCTGTTCATTAAGGCAGATTATTTGATTGTGAGATATTTATACAAATGCATTATCCACTAGATGTTCATCAATAAATCAATATAATATAGAGAGACGTATTGTTTTTTGGATTAAGATTTAACATTCACTTTCAAGATTACAAGTGAATGGCCTGGTTCAAACATCTTCCACTTGGAACATTTGCATGACCTTCTCACGAACGAAATGCACATCGAGCTCCGCATGCTTCGTTTTTTCATGAAGATCACCTGAGTTAACAGCAACAGCAACAGAGCTAGAATTGTCACACCAAATAGTAGGAGGAGTTTCATCACTATTCACTCCTATTTCTTACAACAAGCAGTAGAACCATGTAAGTTCAGCAGTTGCACTAGCTAGGCTTCTGTACTCGGCTATTCCGGTATATGTTATGCAAACCACATGGGTTCGGAAAGGTCTTTACATGGAAATGGAAAAAGATAATCCGTCAGTTCATTTGGGGTTGTTTAGAGGACCATTACAAAATCATTTTAGTCGACGAGATGTGTCAACATGCGGTAAAGGGTGACATTGGGGTCAAACAGATGATAAACAAAATGATTATGTTATGAACCGGGAATCCAATGATGTTATGATAGAGTATGCTATGATTGCAAGATTTCAGTGCACTAATCAAGACAATCCAAGCATCGCCCATGTGTTTGATAAAATGCCAACATCAACCTACAATGAAATTGTCAATCAATCGGTTCAGGGTAGTAAGAGACAGTAATTTCAAAATGAAGAAGCAACAATGCAGGATCGATTTCAGGAGATTGCTCCATTGTTACCCATGACTAATAAACCGATGTTAAATTACCTCAAACATGAGGTACAAAGTTCTACAAAACTGTTGCAGTTTCCACACAATTCAGTGGCTGAAACTCAAAGAAAAGAAGAAAATGGATGCTGCTATTGTTGTGATGAAAATTACACAATTAATCCTCCGTGTAAGGTTCTTCGATTATTATCATCGGATGATAGCATTGAGGAATAATGTGTTGCTAATTTTGATGATCAAGCTCTGGCTCAAAATTTACAAGAATCAAAGAGATTGTCGTTTATGCGAGAGACTAATCATAACATTCATTTTGATCTGGGAGAAAAATTCATATGTGAGCTTGTAGTAGCAGGGTTCTTTGAGGATCACAAAGCTTTATTCCAGCATGAGGGACAAGGAGATGCAGGTATGACAATGATGGATAACAATAGTTTTTGATTAATCACCAATGTTTTGCTTAATAGGTGTAAATTTGGGCCTGTCATGGTTAAAGGCTGTAAAAACATAAACTTTTCTCTTTTAGAAGTATTGGTGCTTATGGGAAACTTGAACGAGTTTATTTGATGTTTACTAATACCAATGTGCTTGTTAAGTTTGATGACCCTTTCCGGTTTAGGTTGTTGTAAATGGTTTGTTCTCTGGAGGCTTCAAATAGATAATTATAGAAGAAACAATTCCTCATGTTTCAAACATGGCATGTGTGTACGCTTAAACATGTTGCATCAAAGCTTGCTGCAAATACCCCCTTTGCTGCAAACGAGTCGGGCTCTTTTCAAGTACTCTAATCCTGACACACTACCGGTTGGTTTAGTGGTTGTGGTTGTGGCAATCACGGTTGGAGTTGTGGCTGTTAAGTTGATGGAAGGGGGAACTGAAATGTCTGGATTAATGCCAAAACTTGTTAACCAAGCGTCGTTTTGGAAGCTTTACACCACTGTTCTTGTTGTAGTTACAGTTTATATATGCCACCATGATATACTCCCAATAAAGAATGAACTTAAAGATCCGACACAAATGAAGTCAATAGTCAGGAAGTCCCTCACATTATGCTATTCTGTTTATATTGCTACCGGTATCTTTGGAGTATTCCTCTTTGGGGATCATACTATGGTTGACATGCTTGCCAATTTTGATGGTGATCTTGAAATTCTATTTACTTCATGCCTCGATGATCTGTAGGGGTTTCAATAAAGTCCCGCCAAATGTTCTGGAGGGAGCAAGCAACGTTCGTGACAAACATCTTATCTTATCTGATCTCTTAACAAAGCGTAGGAAATCTCAATCACATCACTACGTACGGTCGCCACTCGCCAACACCAACACCAACGCCATCCCTCCTCCCTGCTCTCACTTCTGAGTTCTGTCTAGTAGCCTCCACCAACCCAATAAAATAAAATAAAATCAAAACCATCATCCATTCAAACTCCAAACTCCCTCACTTCAATAATATCAATACACAAATCTTCAAAAACCCAAAACTCAGCTTCCAATGGCGAAGATTTCAGACCAGGAGCTCAGCGCCGTAACAAGGAGAATCGCAACCGTCTCCAACCATCTCTTGCTGCCGGTCGGTTCGGGCTCGAATCCCAGTCCTACCCGTGGTTCCATCGAGCTCTGTAACGCTTCCATGGATGATAGCTACCATAGAATCCATGGTGAGGTTGCAAGCCATGAGGTTGAGTGGAAAACTGCCTGTGATGAGTACGACAAAGAGTTCACCGATATTGTTTACGAAAAGGCCGTCGGTGAAGGCATTGCAAAGGTCCATTTAACTTAACTGGGGATTCATGATTCTCAAGAAAAAATATATAAAAAGAAGAAGCTTAAATTTTTTTTCTTGCTGCTGCTTCTTTTTTTCAGATTACAATAAATAGACCGGAGAGAAGAAATGCTTTCCGTCCGCAGACGATTAAGGAGCTCATACGTGCGTTTAATGATGCCAGAGATGACAGTTCAATTGGAGTCATAATTCTCACCGGGAAGGTAATACCCAGATTTCAATTTTCCACCATATCCATAAATTGTTGACATTTTTTTATGTTGACCATAATTGCTCATCTGTTGCTATAGGGAACCAAAGCTTTCTGTAGCGGTGGTGACCAGGCGTTGCGAAAAGCTGATGGTTATGCTGATTTTGAAAATTTTGGCCGCCTTAATGTTTTAGATCTTCAGGTACAAATTTCACATATATTTGTTCTGAATTTGCACTGAGCTGACTTCAGAATGTAAATTTGTACGAACAGGAAGCGATACCTTGTATTTTTCCTCTATGTTGTTGTACTAGTTTTAGTTCCTTTATCTTTCTTGACATTTATCTAATTGCAGGTTCAAATTAGGCGACTTCCGAAACCGGTAATAGCAATGGTAATCTCTCTTCTTTCTTATTGTAACATAATTAATGACAATATTTATTCCTTCGTGCTTCTCTTCTGTTTTATTACATTGGCATCATGCTTTTCCAATTTCGGTTTGTCTTTGAATTGATGTTAATCTTATAAACCAGGTTGCTGGTTATGCTGTTGGAGGAGGACATGTGTTGCATATGGTTTGTGATCTGACCATTGCTGCGGATAATGCTATTTTTGGTCAAACTGGTCCCAAGGTGCTTACATATCATATCATATATCATATGTTCTGTTCTTTCATTTAAAAGTGGCTCACAATGAAGACCCTTTCTGTTGCCCCGGCTTGGTTGATTTCTATATTACTTTGAATCTTTATTTTTCTTCATGTGTCGGTATTCGATACATGGTACGAGGGTATGACCTTCATGGATTCTCTAAATATGTGGAAAAACTTAGGAAACTGGACCATCTGGCACTCTCGAGTTTTAGTAACATAGGGTGATTTTATGATTTTCTTCTTTGGATGGTAGTGCTGGTGCTAGATGCCTATGTCTCTTTTGTTAGTATTGTTTCCCTGATTATATTTATCTGATTACATATGCCACAGGTGGGAAGTTTTGATGCTGGCTATGGAAGTTCAATAATGTCCCGTTTGGTAAGCTCTAAGAAAGATTTCAGTTTTTAGTTGGGATCATATTTGTTCTGTGTCTTACACTATGTTGCTCAGTTCTTCATTTTGCTCGAAGTATACGTATTCGGCTCTTGTGTCTTGACACATTCAAACACGATAAGAGATATAATGTTTTAAGTTTTCTTAAAATACATGAAAAATAATTAGGAAATATTGAACATACTCGTGTCCGATATATACTCGTATTTGACAAGTCTAAGGAACATAAGTCTTGCATGCAACCTGAACAGTGTGTTTGATCTGGATACGATGAACAGGTTGGACCTAAAAAGGCCCGCGAAATGTGGTTTCTTGCCAGGTTTTACACTGCCTCTGAGGCAGAGAAAATGGGGCTTGTGAATGCTGTTGTGCCGGTAAGTTGTTCCCGTATGAATGAAGAGCTACTCGCCAAACTCCTCATGTTCTACTTTGATCCAATCGTCCATTCTCTCAAATAGATAAAATTTCTGTTATGGCACTTGATCCAGCTAGAGAAATTAGAGCAAGAAACAATTAAATGGTGCAGAGAGATCCTAAGAAATAGTCCAACAGCAATCCGGGTGCTTAAATCGTCTCTTAATGCAGTGGACGATGGCCATGCTGGACTTCAGGTACCGAATAGAATCACAAACAAGCCCTTATTCTAATTGTTCAACCCGGAAATTTGATCATTTCATTTCCTCTATTTTTTCCAGGAACTTGGTGGAAATGCCACGCTTATTTTTTATGGCACTGAGGAAGGAAACGAGGGGAAAACAGCATATGTGCAGCGTAGACGTCCAGATTTCTCAAAATTTCCAAGGCGACCTTGAAGCTGGATGTGAATGGTTTGTTATTTGGAATGTACTGGGCTATTTTCATCGATTCAAAGAAGAAGTATTTAACTAGGGGGACTGTAATTCGGTTTTCTCGACGATCTTTTAATAATAGTTTAGTATTATTTTCTTTATTGTGGTTATTGGTATCAGTGTGAGTTTATTGATTTTTGAATTTCATGGTTAAGTATTAAAAAGGTTTAATTGTTAAGTTGACATGAATATTATTTTTAAAAGAAAATTGGATCAGCAAAAAAAATAGATAAATAATAATAGGATTAATATCCTATACACTAGCGGTGGAAACTGAAAATTTTTACAAGTGCCTTAGTTTTAGGGTATAGGGAGTTAGTTTAGAGTATAGAGTTTAGGTGTAAGGGGTTAGAATTTAGGGATAGTTATTTTAATTTAAGGTTTAGGGTTATAATTTAGGGTTTATAAGTTAGGGTTTAATTTTTAGGGTAATATGGTGAGGATTTAGGTTTTAACCTATAAACCCTAAATTATAACCTTAAACCTTAAATTAAAACAACCATCTCTAAATTCTAACCCCCTACACCTAAACTCTTAAACTCTATACCCTAAACTAACTCCTTACACCTAACCGCCAGTGTATAGAATAAGTATAATAATAATAAGAATAATAATAATATAATAATATATATTAATAATAATAATAATAATAATAATAATATAATACATAGAAATTCATACTAATGAAAATTTATACATGAAATTTAAATATCACGGTAAACAAGAATTCAACGAGTGGAAAAGCGGGTGATTTTTATCTTAAGAGACGAGTTCAATTTCAATGTCCGCAAAGTGTATTTATAGTCAAAGAGTTAAGAATATCTATCAACAAATACTACCTTGTAATTAACTTTAGACTATTCAAAAAAATATATCACGATCAACATCTCTTCCTTTTTCTAGGTCTTGAGTTCAATATTCAACAAGAGCATTTTCCCCGCCCCTCCCCTAAGTTGCACTTGTAGGTTTGTTAAAAGAAGTTACCATGTAGGTAAAAAAAAGTTCGAGTATCAAATAATATTTCATTAATTACAATCTTTCAACAACATACATATATCATGTAGACATATTATTTGAACTTGAGTCACTTAAATTCGGATGAGTTCAAATTCAAGCACTAATTATTTTCCTAAATCAAGTATAAGAGTCAACTAAATACCTCAAATATACATTAATCCAAACAAATATTGGGACCACTGAGCAGACCACTTAATGGGTTAAAATTCAGGCATGGGTTATTTACCTAAATTCAAATACAAGTCAACTAAATACCATTATTTCAAAAATCGGATTGACTTAGTGGTATTTGTGTGTGTGCTTTATGAGCTGTCGGTTAGAAAGTATTTTACTTTATATGATTGTTTTAGGTGAAATATTCGACGATGTTTTGCGAATATTCCTTACCAGGGATATTCGCAATACCCATGAATCCCGTGGTTCCAGGTATGCTCGAAGGGTAGAAGAATTGAAGCATAGCAATAGATTGTATTCCTTCCTCAAGGATCATTCATGGGATGTATTTTTTTTGTGATATCTAGTTCCACGCTGGTCTCTCCTCTACTAGTTTTCTGGTTTATCTAAGCTTCTTGTTATGGCTGAGGTTCGTTAAAGCCTCTGGCGGAGCTATCGTTTACCTGCCCAAGCATGGAAGTACCTCAGTATTGCTCAAAATGACAAGACCTCACCTGAGTTGGGTGAGGGAGCCTACTTCCGGATGGAGCTCTCGCTTGAACGTAATTAAAATCTTGATTTTCATTGCCTCGGTTTGGTATTTGCTTGGTTATTTGGTGGCGGCCGGATCATCCTTTTGGCTAGTTCCTGGTTTCGTTTGTTATGATTTCTCTTTTGTTTTTGTGTTCAAAAATTAATGTGCCTTCGTGTTTTGTATAGGCTTTCATGTTTTTCTTTGTTTTGTGCTTACATGACTTGTGCATAGCGTTGGGCCCACGGCTATATCCTGCTTATCACATTTTTTTTAATGAAGTTTTGAGGTTGTTCTTGATTCAAAAAAAAAAAAAAAAACTAAACTAAACTAAACACCGTTCCTATTTCTATTGGGACTAAAATTACTTGATGGGTTAATATTCAGATACTAGTTATTTTTTTTATTAAAAATGAGGATTTTTGCCATTTAGGTACTGGGTATTTACCTAAAGCCAAGTATAAGAGTCAACTAAATACTTAAAATATGCATTAATTCAAATAAATATAGTCATAACCAACGGTGTAAAATAATTGTAAAAATAAAATAAAATATGCTAGCAGGTAGGGAACTTTAAAGTTTAAAATTCATACTTTCACTAATATTTTAAATGTAAAAAATAAAAACAAAAGAGAATTGGATACACGAGCCAATAAAAGAGCTTGTTCGAGAACATCAATGAATTTAACATACATTTATTCGTGTTCATGAGTTTATTAAATGAATATATAAGTTTTATTCATACTTATTTATTTAAGGCATAAAGTCAAAAATAGCCCCCCCAACGTTTAGCCTTTTGGTCACTTTAACTCCTATTTTTTTGTGCAAACAATTCCTTAACGTTAGATTTTTGTGCAATTTTTCACTCCCAATGGATGAAAACTATTAATCAACAAATGTTGACCGTTAGGGGCTGACATGGCACTCCAACATAGCATAGAGAGATGATGTGGCGGTGCCATGTATAAAGTGAGGGTGACGTGGCAAAATAACATGTAAAAATATTTTTTAATTAAGTTTTTGGAGTTTTTTTTAAATTAATTGTAACCAATAGGATGTCACGTGTTATCATCCATTTAGTTACAATTAATTTAAAAAACTTCTAAAAATTAATTAAAAAATTTATTTACATATCATTTTTGTCACGTCACCATCACTTTACACATGGCAACGTCACGTCATCTCTCCATGCTATGTTGGAGTGCCATGTCATCCCCTAAAGGTCAACGTTTGTTGACTAATGATTTTCATCTATCGGGGTGAAAATTGCACGAAAATCAAACGTTAAAGGATTGTTTGTACAAAAAAAATAGGTGCTAAATTGACCAAAAGATCAAATGTTAGAGATTATTTTTAACTTTACACCTTTATTTATTTTACTAAACGAACGTTATACAAATAATTCATAAAACGGACACAAATGCCCGGTAAAAACAAACACAAAGGCCAACGGGCCATCTACAACATCCGGGAAAAAAAAAAGAGCAACAAGAGGGAAAACAAACTTCGTGTGTTTGATGGTTTTTTGTTGCAGACAGAATTAACGTTTTGTTCATTTACAGGCCACGAGTTCGTAATACTTTTACACATGGTAAAATAACAGTGACGTGTCGCTGATTGATTGGAACTAACAAGCGAAACTTTATACGAGACAATTTGGTTATTTTCAGTAAAATGACCGGGAAAAGTAGATGACCCGGCTCACACTGCACCTACGAACCGGTTCTTGGCATTCTTTTTTCATTTTTAAACCAACCAAACTGTATCTCACTCACCCCATAATTATTAGCGTTGGTCTCGTTTCTCAAAATTCTCTGACTCGTTTTTCTTCCGTCTGATTCAAATTCAAAATTTTCTTGTGGATCCCTCTGCAGTTATCTCCAAAGGTAATAATAATAGTATTATTAACTCAAATCTCTATTTCGGTTTTAGTTTTTGATCCCGCAAGCGATGAATCTAAAGAACCCAATTCATTGCACTTTACTGGATTCTCTCACTTTGCTTTGGACTTCGTTTGGTTAAGAACGATTCGTGGTTTGATTTCCTTATTTATTACTTCATTTAATGGATTTTATGTCGAATTTTGAGAATTTCTTTTGCTTTCCTTTCTGATCTAAACCTTTTTTTAATCGCACTTATCGGACTTATTGGCCTCATAAATTTTGGATTGATTATTTAAAAAAATGTCTATGAGGTTTACGGAAAATACGTCATGGCATTGATTTTTCGCACCTCTTCCTTCAGATCTGTTTGATTTGTTGAATTTGAATATTGATGTATATTTCAGTTTGTTTGTTTTTTTTTGGTTGGATGGAAAATGATATCTGTGAATTTGCATTATATTTAGGGATCGACAGGTAGAGAAGAGAAATGGGACTGACATTCACAAAGCTTTTCAGCCGGCTTTTTGCCAAGAAGGAGATGCGAATTTTGATGGTGGGCCTTGATGCAGCCGGTAAGACTACCATATTGTACAAGCTCAAGCTCGGAGAGATTGTCACCACTATTCCCACTATCGGTAAGCTCTCTTATTCCAAGTCCTTATTCATTTGTTAATATCTGCTTTAGGCGATTATTTCTAAATTATATTAGCACTATGTTAATTCTTGTATTCCTATCATTGTTTGTCCTTTGTTTAGTAAATGTCTGTTGAGCTTTTGATCCAATAAGATGCATACCTATGTTTATTCTATCATTACTGTTTTTGTAGGAGGTTTTAACTTGAAAGCCCTCTAAAAAACATTTACTAACCAAATGCAACCAAAATAAGGTATGAAACATGTGACATAGTACATCTTTAGGGCAGGGACGGAGCCAAGATTTAGGGTTAGGGGGGCAAACTATAAATGTTTGAAGGGGGGGGGGCAAATTCATAAATAAACCAATTTTTAACAAAATTTAAATAGGGGGACAAAGGTGGAAAAAAAATTTCTTCAGGGTTGGGGGGCGATTGCCCCTCCCCACCCCTTAATACCCCCGTCCCTGCTGCAGGGCATGGTCACAGTAAAAAAATAAGAGTATGATCCTAGCTCTGAAAAATGTCCTGGTTGTATATTTAACACAAACTTCTTGATGGGTCCTATGGAATAGTCTCTTTTTTGTTTGACAGTGAAGATCTTTCTTGGGCTTCATCATAAGAAAGCAAGAAACGCTGTTTGATTATTCTCTATAGTTCCCATTAAGCTCTAAAATGAAGGACTTAGCAGGAATCTGCTGTTGGTTTTGAAAAACTAGTGATTTCCTGAAGAGGTCCCCCCCCCCTCTCTTTTTCCTATTTTGGATGGCGGGTGGTGGAGTAGAGCCAAAAAAGAATGAAACAAGCCAAATTATTGTTATGGAATGGTTATAGCCTTGGGATTTATGACCAATGGATATAATTCTTATCGTGTTTTTGTTTGGTACATTAACTTGCTAATGTTTTGATGCATTGAATTGCGCTCATGATTTGTCATGTGTTTTTCATTCAGGATTTAATGTGGAGACCGTGGAATATAAGAACATCAGTTTCACTGTGTGGGATGTTGGTGGTCAGGACAAGGTATGGACGTTTTACTTTGATGTTTAAGCCTTGTTGTTCTGTAGCGTGGGCAATAACCTATTTCTTTCTGACACCGTAATAGTTAGCGAATTCTTCTTTTTAACATATTCTGACATTTAAGTAATAGCCAAAAAATAATGTCTTCGTTTTCTTATTGTTAATCATGTAGATCCGTCCTCTGTGGAGGCATTACTTCCAAAATACACAGGGTCTCATCTTTGTGGTTGACAGCAACGACAGGGACCGTGTTGTTGAGGCCAGGGATGAATTGCATAGAATGTTGAATGAGGTATGGTAGTTACTTTTAAGTGGATCAACCTTTGATTATATAGTTATTGTTTATGCATGTGTTTTATTGCCGCCATAACATACAATTGACTTTTCAATGCTATTCACTGGCTTCATACAAATTTATGATTTAGTAGCCACACATACACATGCAGAAGGGCAGCCTATTGCCATGGCTACTCTTGGTTTGGTGTTTGCTGGATTTTCATGGTTACCATATTTTTTTATTTTTTTATTTTCAGGATGAGCTGCGAGATGCTGTGTTGCTTGTATTTGCTAACAAGCAAGATCTTCCAAATGCAATGAATGCTGCAGAAATAACTGATAAGCTTGGCCTCCATTCCCTTCGACAGCGTCACTGGTAAGCTTTCTCATTGACTTGAGTTTTCCTGCCATACTATGCAGTCTGCTTATTCATTGCCACTGGTATACCTTGGTGGTCTTTGCAGGTATATCCAGAGTACATGTGCAACCTCCGGTGAGGGACTTTATGAGGGCCTAGATTGGCTTTCCAACAACATAGCTATCAAGGTAAGAATGGATACTAGCACAAGCATCTTTAAGGGTCATTTTATGTAATCTATGCATCCTTCTGGGAAAAGTACATAATAGCTGCCAAACCAATCAATGTTTGTTGTGTTGTGCATTTTCTTTTTCTTTTTCTCGTGCCATGGATTGCTGCAAGATTCTAGAGTGAAGGATGCATCTCTGGAATAAAGTGCACACAATCCATTAGTTGAAATGAACTACGCGAAGCTTGAGCTCAACTTGAAATTTGAGACTTGAAGTTCAGTTTAACTTGACCGAGTGTCACTTTTAAAGCTCGAGCCTGGTTTAGAATAAAAATTGAAGTGCTCGAGCTCAGTCATTTTTATGGAATTAGACTTGTGGGTTACTCGAGTCAAGTATTAAAATACTTCAATTAGCTCATTCAATAGCTCGAGCTACTTGAACTTGACTCAATCAAATCTGAATGGCTTGCCAGCCTATCTCTTGTTTACGCCTAATTGTAAGTTCCCTTTTTTCTGTTTTCTTATAAATCATATACGGTTTTGCAGGCCTGAAGATTCTTGCAATATGGGGAATTCTGGATGCAGATTGTAGGGTGAAATATTACCTTTAAAAAAAACAAGTCATTCTCCTTGTACCTCAACTTTCATCTGAGACAGTCAGATTGTTGTTATGCCTTGTTTGCACTTGGTCATTTTCATATTAGTTTGATATATATTTACCTTTTGGATATTTTTTTCTTTTCAATTTATGAATCAGTTTGCATTTTTCTTAATACGAGATTAGTTGTCCATTCTCAAACCAGTCTCTCTTGTGGACCGATATGCATTCATGTTTAAATACGAAAAATCAAAGTGCAGGTCCCTTTTTTCTGTATCGCAGCTTTGTAGACTGTCTCAATACCTCCTTTAGAGCCAACTCAGTCGTTGAAGGTTCGTCGAAGTTGCAGAAACACTCTTCTGACCAGCCAGCTTACAAATTCATGAGTTCTCGAGTCGGACAGGCTTGGTCACGACTGCATCTTGGAATTAGCTCCATGGAAACCCAAAAAGGTTTGTCCTTCTGACCGTTGATTCCTTCAAGATGAGAGGCTGAATCTTTGTTTCTGGCTCCTCGAATTTTCGTTCACATCGTAAATTGTCAATCAAATATCTCCTTTCACTCACCCATTTTCTTTACTTCGGGACCCTCTAGCTCCAGAGTAAAGACTTGACATTCAGAAGAGAATATCGTTTAGGCCCACATGAAGATAAGTGCATCATCCATTTATGTGAACAACATTGAACACTGATATTCTCCCCTTTAGTAATGCATGTAGTTCTTTTTTCTATGGTAGATCATACAGAATGCTACCACATCCACGGATTCCAAATTCGTATTACTCTGAGTTAATTAGTCATTATCTACTGTATCGAATTCGAAATCATGGACTTAAATTGCTGTCGCGTATCGCATTTAAGTGTATTGAATACCTTTTGCCATATCTGATCGCTTATAATATGTGGATCCTGGGGGAAAAATTGATGGCTGAAACAAAAGAACAAGCATACATGATCGATTGTGGCCATAAAAATTTAATTTTTATCTAATTATAGTAATGTTATGGCCAGGGCCCGGCGCCCGCCCAGGGCTTATTGCTCAGGAAAATTAAATATTTTATATTCTTGAATTATATTTAAAGATTTAATTTGTTTTAATATTTATTATTAGGGCTTATTTTTTTAATATTTGTTAATAGGGGTTAAGATTTTTTCAACATTTATTATTAAAGATCTACTCTTAATATTTATTTTTTCTAATACTTGTTATTAAGGGCCTATATTTTATATTTGTTATTAGAGACTGAATATTTTTCAATATTTATTAGTAGGGGTCTACTCTTAATATTCAATTTTTTTTCTAATACTTGTTATTAAGGGCCCATTTTTTAATACTTGTTATTAGGGGCTGAGTTTTTTCCGATATTTATTATTAGGGATCTACTGATCTTAATATTCAATTTTTTTTCTAGTACTTGTTACTAGGGCTCTAGTTTTTATCAATATTTGTTATTATGGGCATAGTTTTAAGGTAAAATTTTGATATACATGCTGGTAAAACTAATTTTACACAAGCCTGCATATTTACATTATAAAACTCAAAACTTAAATTCTAACCCTAACCCTAAAAAACTAAACCATAAACCTTAAACCCTATACCCTAAATTCTCAACACTAATCTTAAATTCTAAATCCTACAACATAAACCCATACACTTTAAACACTAAACTAAAACTCTAACCCCTAAAATTAAAAGGCACATGTAAACTAAACTTTACACGGCATGTGTATCAAAGTTTTTTTAATAGTTTTAAATTTTAATTTTTTTAATACTTGTTATTAGGGGACCAATTTTTTCAATACTTGTTACGATGGACCAACTCTTAAAATTTAATTTCTTTCATTACTTGCTATTAGGGACAAAGATTTAAATAGCGGCATGCAACCACAACAACGATCGTTATATGACGGTAGTGACATCATCTAAAACTGCAATATATGGAATCATTATGTCCACAATAGCATATGTTACTAAAAAAATTTCATAACTGCGATACTCGTAATAAACAAAATAACATCTATCACATCCACAATCATGATAAATACAACACAACTAAAAATACGACTGTAACTATAATTACAATTTAAATTCTCAATTTAAGGTCATTTTTTAAGTTCGCTCCGGGCCTCCAAAAACCTTAGGACCGGCCCTGGTTATGGCGCCACCCAGAAAATGTGGAGCTCAACAAAGTAAAGGTGGCCCACTATTGTGCAGCTGTAAGTACTCCTAATTTTTGTACCTTTAAATTCATCGTATTTTAATTTCGTGTCTATTCAAGTTGTTGTATATTTATTGTCCGGTCTTTAATAAATTTGTGTTCGTGTTCGTTATGAAAAACGATGAAAAATAGGGATCAAAACCCTGGAGGTACACTGGAAAGGAAGATAATATGCAGAGAGAGGACATCCGGATGCTCGTGGCCAAATGGTGGGATATTTATAACGATCCATCTCTGGATTTTAACGCCGAAAACCCGGTTTCAGAGGCCGACCAGACTGTGTTTTCGAAGACGGTGATCATGGCTTCGATGTCCGATCAGCCTGGAATTCCTTATATTCCTGTTCCCACTGCTGCTTAAATAAAACATCACTTGACAGTAAAGTTTGCTGTAAAACAAAGCAGCTTAGCTGCAACAATGTTACAATGTTTCTGTTTATTTGCATTAAGCAAACATCGCAAATTTAGCTTTCCTTTGCTGCACTTGCCAAAGGCTTCCTCCAACAGCCTAAATGGGTTCTGCCATCACTCTTTTGACGTCAAATTCCGGTTACACTTTTAACGGGAGTTAATGGGCGAATGACTATAGTCTAATAAATCGATAACATTAGTGATCACAATGTTGGTTTTTCAGATATCGATGTCAAAAACAAAATTTTCTTTAAATGAGTAATCATTTATGTACTTCACCTTGGTGGTACTTTTAACTTCTGAAAGAGAGAATGACTGCATTGACATATGATCCTAGCAGAAGCAGCAGGATATTACTCCTCTTTCGTAATGGTTTTTCCTGTCGGTCCGATGGCAACTAACATAGGGATGCCTTGGACCTTGAATCTGCGACTCAAGGATGACTTCCGAGCATCGTCAAATGGAAGAGCCAACCAAGGCATTCCTGAATAATACTCCTCAAAAGAGGTTTGGTCACTGTCACTAGAAATAAAAATCACTTCAAATGCTTCATCCTTTGCCTTTATCTTCTAGTAAAATTCGACAAGATTGGGCGTGAAACGACGGCATGGTGGGCACCAATGGGCCGAGAAGTACAAAAGAACGGTCTTTCCCACCAAGTCAGTCACCTTGACCTGAAATAGTAGACTGAGTTATCACTCATCAGAAATATGGAGGCTCAGTTTATAGCATCTCTGCTAAATAATGCATTACTAGTTATTACACCCAATAGTTCGAACGAACGAAAAGAAAAGCCGGGAACCAAATTAGCAGAAGGTTAAATCAATTCGGTCAAGAAACAATTTGAGGTTAACATGATATTGCAATTGCAAGCGTAAGGGAACAAAACAATTGTACCTTAGCCCCATCCTTCCCGATGACATAGTCCAGATCCCCTGAAATCAGAATTGATTCCAGAGTTTGTGCTGCCTCTTTTGCCATCTCTATTTCTTTAAGCAGTGCAAAATTTTCCGGGGTGAACAGGTAGGCCTCAATCCCATGTTCTTCAACAGCATCAATAACATTGGGATGTAGAGTTTTTCCGTCTGGCCCGATAATAACAACAGCCGGAATGGTCGAGAGCTAAAAGTATCTACCAAATTTCTCACAGCTCGTGTCTTTGAAAGGCAATGCCAGCCATGGTGCTGCAAAGCTTTCCTTGAAGGATTCCTCTTCGCCTTCGCCTTCGAGAGATATCATAACAACCTCAAATTCTCCCCCTTCTATTTCAACTTCTTATAAACTTCAGCGAGTATTGGAGTAAAATCAGCAGATGGCTTGAACGAAGACACCGAGAAACATAGACCAACAGTCTTTCCCTCAAGTTCAGACACTGGTACCTAGAATAAAAATTAACAACAGATTAGGGATTAGGATAGGACCGATGTATGCAAACCTGTTTTAAACAATCAATGCAGCCATCAAAGTTACCTTATTCCCATCAGATGTAACTACAAGGTCACAAGATCGGGAAACCAAGATAGTTTTGATGGACTGTTCCTGGCCTTTTCTTCAAAATCTTTCAATTCTTGGATTTTTTCAGAGGTAAAAGGGTACCCTTCCACTCCATAGTCTCGGATGATCTCAACCCCCTCACCAGTTGAGACTTTACCATTTTCATCTAAGAGCACAAGATGAGGTTTTAGTATCACCTTGAACACTTGTTCAAGCGATTGCGGGTCTCCGAATCGGGAAAGGGATCGCAAGCCATGGCGTCTTTAGAGAAGTAACCGTTGAACGACTCTTCATCTGGCATTGGACGAGACAAAAATGACATCGAAATCGTCTTTTGGAGAGAGCTCAGAGTACACCTTGATCAAATTCGGGTCGAATCTTAGGCATTCACCAAATCCATGATGCTGAGAAATACAACCCAAGCTTCTTCCCCTTCAAGCTATCGATTTTAACCTATAAAATCGCGATGTCAGGGTTCAATTAACCGTAATCCCAGGTAATTAAAGGAAATACCCAACAAACAGCAAGTTCATATATATTAAACTAATATTTCACATCACAATACTAATATAAACTCAAAACCCAGTCAGAAAACATCCTAGTTGATTCTATCTAATCTTAAAATAGACACAGAAACACAAATTCATTAGTATCAAAAAGGAAAAGAAAGTGATTTTACAGCCTCCACTTCTAAAAGACTAAACTTTAGCAGCACAAAATTAAAACAGAAAATCCCAGACTCAACTATTCTCCTTTTCACATATAATATATATATGTATATGTTTAAGTTTAACAGAAGATTGATAAAAATAACATAAAAGACGAAGAAAGATTGATCTAAGGGAGATAATTACCTGATCCCCGTTGTTGCACACGAGGAAATCCCTGTCTGAAGAGGAGAGAAGGGAGTTAAAATCGTGAGAATCGCCGTCGATAGTCTCGACAACGTTGTTTGCTGCCTCTGCCATTGTTTAAACTGCCAAGTGTTTTGGTTTGTTGTTTTTGGATGGTAAGTAAAGCTTCGGCCCTCTGTTCGATTTCATACCGAACACCTCAGCGGATTGGGTGGATTAATTGTACAAATTGCATTGTAAACTCGTAGCATGCCTGCCTTCGTTTATGAATATGTCTCTGATTTGTGTTTGCAAACTCGCGATGAGATAAAAGACTACTCTCCCGCCACTCTCCAGTTGGACAGTCGGCGAACTTCTTTATAATTGTTGTGTTTTTGGTAATGCATGTCAAAGGAAAAGGGATTGAGGCAATATAGACGACAATATCTTTCACCAATCACCACTTCGTTTCAAAACCAACACTACAGTACAACTGGAGATATATAATCGACATTTTATTATATAGCAAACATACGATCCTAGCGGCAACAGCAGGAACTAGTGCATACATATATATGGAGATAATTCATCAAGCTCTAGTGCACACCTCCCCATCACAGACCCAACCTTCTTTCGTATTTCCTTCCTCCTCCGCATCGGCTTTGGTTTCTTTGTCTTTTTCCAGGGCACACTTCGGATGCAGATCGAAGTCGCATTCTCCACAGTAGAATGACCAGACTTCTCCTGGTTCTTCGCATCCATCGCATACGAAAGAACCACGACGGGTGAGCTCCAGCTCATGCTCTTCGTGCAGCTTGTGTTTCAGTTTCTGTGGCCAACCCTTTGCCATCTCCTCGTACTGTGCCTCAATCTCCTTCAACCGCTCCTCGGTGAAAGGATAAGCATCTGCTCCGTGAGCCATGACCAGATTCCTCGCCTCTGTCGTAATGGTTTTTCCTGTCGGTCCAATGGCTACAAGCTTAGGGATGCCTTGGACCTTGAATTTGCGACTCAAGGATGACTTCCGAGCATCGCCAAATGGAAGAGCCAACCAAGGCATTCCTGAATAATACTCCTCAAAAGAGGTTTGGTCCCTGTCACTAGAAACAAAAATCACTTCAAATGCTTCATCCTTTTCCTTTATTTTCTTGTATGCTTTGACAAGATTCGGCGTGAAACCACGGCATGGCGGGCACCAATGGGCCGAGAAGTACAAAAGAACGGTCTTTGCCACCAAGTCGGTCACCTTGACCTGAAATAGTAGATTGATTTATCACTCATAAGAAATATGGAGGCTCAGTTTATAACATCGCAGGTAAATAATGCATTGCTAGTGATTACACCTAACAGTTCGAATGAACACAGAAAAGCTGGGAACCAAATTGGCAGAAGGTTTAATCATTTCGGTCAATACACAATTTGAGGTTAACATGATATTGCAATTGCCAGTGTTAAGGGAACAAAACAACTGTACCTTAGCCCCGTCCTTCCCGATGACATAATCCAGATCCCCTGAAATCAGAAATGATTCCAGAGTTTGTGCTGCCTCTTTTGCCTTCTCTATTTCTTTAAGCTCTGCAAATTTTTCCGGGGTGAACGGGTAGGCCTCGATCCCATGTTCTTCAATAGCCTCAGCAGCATTGGGATGTAGAGTTTTTCCGTCTGGCCCGATAATAACAACAGTCGGAAGGGTCGAGAGCTCAAAGTACCTAGCCAATTTCTCACAGCTCTTGTCTTTGAAAGGCAATGCCAACCACGGTGCCGCAAAGCTTTCCTTGAAGGATTCCTCTTCGTCTTCGAGAGATATAATAACAACCTCAAAATCCTCCCCCTTCTCTTTCAACTTCTTATAAACTTCAGCGAGTTTTGGAGTAAAATCAGCAGACGGCTTGAACGAAGACGCCGAGAAACATAGACCTACAGTCTTTCCCTCAAGTTCAGACACCGGTACCTACAATACAAATTAAGAACAGATTATGGATTAGGAAAGTACCGATGTATGCAAACCAGTTTTAAACAATCAATCCAGCCATCAAATTACCTTTTTCCCATCAGATGCAACTACAAAGTCCCGAGATCGCGAAACCAAGATGGTTTTGATGGACTGTTCCTTCCTGGCCTTTTCTTCAAAATCTTTCAATTCTTGGATTTTTTCGGAGGTAAAAGGGTACCCTTCCACTCCATACTCTCGAATGATCTCGACCCCCTCATCAGTCGAGACTTTACCATTTTCATCCAAGAACACAAGATGAGGTATTCCCATCACCTTGAACGACTCGTCCAAGCGCTTGCGGGTCTCCGAATCAGAGAAAGGGATAGCAAGCCATGGCATCTTAGAGAAGTAACTGTTGAACGACTCTTCATCCTCGTCGGCGGAGACAAAAATGACTTCGAAATCGACTTTCGGAGAGAGCTCGGAGTACACCTCGACCAAATTCGGGGTGAATCTTTGACATGGACCACACCATGATGCTGAGAAATACAATCCAAGTTTCTTCCCCTTCAAGCTATCGATTTTAACCTATAAAATCGAAATGCCAGGCTTCAATTAATCGAAATCTCAATTAACTAAAGGAAATACCCAAGAAACAGCAAGTTCATATATACTAAACTAACATTTCATATCATAATAATAATTTAAACTCAAAACCCAGTTCAGAAAACATCCTAGTTGACCATAACTAATCTTAAAATAGACATAGAAACACAAATTCATTATTAACAAAAAGAAAAGTAATTTTACAGCTTTCACATCTAAAGGACTAAACTTTAGCAGCACAAAGTTTAAACAGAAAAAAAACCAAGACTCAGCCAGGGGTGGACCCTTATGGAAGCCGGTGGAGGCCTTGGCCCCAAATTTTGGGGAATTAGCATTTAGTCCTTTAAAATTTTCAATTTGATCCCTTTAAAAAATTTATTATTGTATTTCAAAATATTTTTAATTAAATCCGCTCCCAAAGTCTCGTCTTTTTTTAAAAAATAGTCAAATCCCTAAACTTTAATGAAAATTTTAAATTAAACCCCTTCAAATTTTTTGAAATTTTATTATAAGTTTCTAAATTTTTTTAAAAAAAATTATATAGATTCCCTCAAATTAGGTTATCAAGATCCGCCCTGGACTCAGCTATTCTCCTTTTCAAATGCGTATATGTTTAATTTTCAACAAAAGATTGATGAAAACAACAGAAAAGACGAGTAAAGATGGATGTAAGGGAGATAATTACCTGATCCCCGTTGTTGCGTACGAGGAAATCCCTGTCTGAAGAAGCGAGAAGGGAGTTGAATTCGTGAGAATCGCCGTTGATCGTCTCGACGACAACGTTGTTTGCGGCCTCTGACATTGTTTGCTGCTTTTGGACTGTTGTTTTTGGATGGCAAGTAAAGCTTCTGTGGCGTATTTATAGCATAACGAAGGACAAATTAATTCTAATTTCTAGGGACGATTCTGTAAATTCACAAATGTCGTTGATCCTACGTGGAACAATGACGTCAATGATGTCGCCTAATGGTTGTCTGTAATACACTGGCATTTCTTCGAGGTTTCTATGAGGCTTCGTACGAGACTTAGTTTGGTTAAATTACAAATTTCATCCTTCTATTTGATAAGAATTAAGAAGCTATTTTTTTTAATTTAGGGTAAACTACGTTAAATGGTCCCCCGATTATGATCTAATTCTTTTTTGCATCCTCGACTATAAGAAGTTACAAACTGGTCCCTCGACTTAAAAAAGTAACAAGTTGATTTGATGTCGTTAAAAATTTAACGGTTGATGACATGGTAGTTAATATAAATTGGAATAATTACATAGTTAGCACTCAAGTTTTATACTTATTTTAATTTGACCATAATTCTAAAAAATTAACCCTCGTTATTTTAATATTCTATCAATTTAGTCCATCTCTTTCTATTTCTTTTCTCCTTTAATTTTTCAATTCATTTTCACCTAAAATTCAGAAGAACGAACAAAAATCACGAGAACACGACTACAAAAAAATCAAGAACATGACTAAATTGATATAATATTAAAATAATATGGGTTAATTTTTTAAAATTAGGGTCAAATTAAAATAAGTGTAGAATTTGAGGGTTAATTATGCAATTATACCCATTTATATAAACTGGTCGTCGTTAAATTTTAACGGCGTCAGATCAATTTGTTACTTTTTTAAGTCGAGTAACTAGTTTGTAACTTTTGATATTTGGAGGACGCAAAAAAATTAGAGCACAATCGGAGACTATTTATGTAGTTTACCCTTTAATTTATCATGATTTATTTTTCGTATTTTATACAAAATTGAAAAGTTAATCAAAATAAATAATACTATTAAATTGCTTGCTAAAATTTAGTAGTTTAGTTTAAGTATTTTTTTCTAATATCTAATCAAATTTTGACAAAAGTAAAATAAATAATTATTTTTTAAATTTTAAAAGTAAATGGGTGAAAATCAAAACGAGAGTTTTAATTATTTATAGATCGACTTGATAATTGATTTTTTTTAAAAATATATAGAGATTAGTTTTATGTTGACAGTTTATATTTTATAAGTAAATTTAAATATATTCTTAAGTACAAATTTAGAATAGCTTGAATTTATTTATTTATTCTTCAAAATTTCAGCAAATGTTGCTTTTACCCGAATTTTTTTTAATATTATTTACGTTTTTGACACCTAAACAAAGTTATTTTCAGATCTAGCAATCTTTGTTTGAACTCTTGTGGTCGATCTATGAATTTTTATTTTTTAATAGAACTCGTCATATCAGCCAAACGAGTTCCTGCAAAAAAAGAGATTCAAAAATAATTTTAAGTAGGTGTCAGAAACATAAATAATATTTAAAATAAGATGTTTGGGTAAAATAGCCTAAACAAAGCTTAATCAAATCTCTTGCGGCAAACGAGTCATTCGGATCGGTTTTTATTCGGGTCATTTTGGGTCTAACTACTTTCGATTCAGTTTCGATTCGAGTCTGGTTCGGTTTTAGTTCGGGTATGTGGTGATTCGGTCAAGTGTCGGATCGGGTCAAATCGAGTCTGTTGATTTTGGGTCGGGTCAATATGGAATCTGTCTATTTTAGTCCAATTTTCAAGTTGATCATTTTTTTACACCTAGACTATATGACTTTATAAAGTCAGTATATTTAGCTTTTTGGTGAGTTGTGCGGCAGTTTACATCCCATATTTCTTTGTCATATTTCTTTATTTTGGGTTGTTTTTAGTTCGGGTGAAAATCGATTTAGGTTCATTCGGTTCAGATCTATTTGATTCAACTAAAATTCAGTTAGTTTTGGTTTGTTAAAATTCATTATAAATCAAATTCGAATTATCGTGTTCATAATAATATCAAATCTTGAGTTGGATAAATCAATTCAGGTCCGGGTCATAATTTACCAAGTCTACTCTTGAGCTGTACAGACCCAGATTCATTAAAACTATTTCGACACGTTTTCCTTTTTGTATTCTATGTGTACTTCTTGGCGAAGGAAAGAATAAAAAGGCACAAACTAATTATATTTTAAAATCTCATTTTGTGCAAAACTATAATAAAGAAATTAAAAAGATATTTGAGTATTAGTTCGTGCGTCTAAAATACTCCATACAAACCAACAAGTGTTAAGTGCATTAGTAAGGCATATTACACTTCCAAGAAGAGGACGTGAGTTCAAATTTTAAAGATGATATTATTGGGAGGGACAACCTCACACCCCCAAACATGAATTGTAAGACGGACATGCATATAATAAAAAAATGCGCCATAAAAAAATTTGTTCACCAAAAAAACATTTAAATAAATTGATTTTAATATTTTCGGTGCTAATATGACATTTTCCTATATAAAATTTAATGTATATTTATTGTTTTTTAATATAAAAAATTCAATAAATATAAATTAAATAAATAATACCAATATCACGTCTTCCTTTGACAATATGACTCCTCTTAAGGAATCTTCATTTTTTTGACATTTTCTTACTACTAATAATAAATCAATTTTATTTGAACTTTATTTCTTCATTTTGTGTCATTTTTATTCATCAATTATTTACCCATTTCAAAACTATTGTAATACAATACTATATTTTACCTTAATAAATTATCAAGATTCACTATTTAGCTAGTGATCATGAATACTCGTCCGTTTCATCCATGTAAGTTTAAATTTCGATATTTTATCTTGAAAGTATTATTGTAACACTACATAATAAATTATTGATTATCATATTTTAAATAAACAGCATATTAATTAAATTTTAAAAAAATATCTTCCAATAGAAGAAAAGTATATGCAACTGTCAGAATAAATTCCAACTATTTAAATATCAAAATAGCATAATATTTATAAAATCTATCCGAGGCTTTCACACAGTTAATTTACATGTTAATGATATCCAAAATTCTTTCAACTTCTTTATTATGAAATGTAAAAGATAGTAAGTTTTATAATAAGAATAATTTAATAAAATTTACTTATTATAAAAAATAACATTACATGGGTAATTATATCATGAACTCACTCTTGTAGAACCCAACAAATGGTTTTAGTGGAAAAGCAGATGATGTTTATCCTAGGAGACTCGAGTTTAAATCTCTTTGTCTGCAAGTTCAAATCTATCCGAGTTTAAATCAGGGTTTGTAATTTAAAACCTAAAACCTAACCTCAAACCAGATACATAAACTTTTAAACTAAGGCGCTTGTAGAAACTTTTCGTTTCTACCGCCAGTATATGTTATATCTTTCTATATTACATTCCGTAAATAAAATGTCCCTAGTTTTTTATTCAAAATTAAATAAACAATTTTACAATATATTTTTTCCTTGTGCTCTTGGTGATTAAGGAACTAATAAAAAAATCAATTGAGCAATACCTCATTTGTCTCCTAAATAATACTCACTCTGTCCCACTAAACTGTCATATATTAGTTAAAAGGTAAAATGACAAAAGATGCCCCCAACGTTTGCATGTTTTGTCATTTGCCCCCCTATTCTTTTTTTTGGTCCAAAGATGCCCCCAACGTTTGCTTGTTTTGTCATTTGGCCTCATATTCTTTCTTTTAGTCCAAATATGCCCCCAACGTTTCATTCATAGTCCAAATATGCCCCCAACGTTTTAATTTGGTCCAAATATGCCCCCGTTAGATGGAAACTGTCAGTCAACTGACGTTTAACAGTTGATGCTTACTGGACTTACCGCGTATTAAGATCTGCTGATGCCACGTCAAAAATTTTTTATAAGCTGTTGACCGTCAGTTGATTGACAGTTTACATCCAGCATGGGCATATTTGGACTATGAATGAAACGTTGGGGGCATATTTGGACCAAAAGAAAGAATAGGGGGCCAAATGACAAAACAAGCAAACGTTGGGGGCATCTTTGGACCAAAAAAAAGAATAGGGGGCCAAATGACAAAACATGCAAACGTTGGGGGCATCTTTTGTCATTTTGCCTAGTTAAAATTGTTCAACTTTGACTATAGTTTATTTAAAATTTTTAATTAATTAAAATTTATAAAATATATATTTAAAAACTAATTGATTCAAGGTTTTTGAAATATATTTTTTATATATTTATCAATAATAAATTTAAAATTATAAAAAGTTAAACTTAAAATGATTTGATTCAAATGTGACAGTTTAGTAGGACAGAGGGAGTATATTTATTGACCAAACCAACCATATTTTTAACACCTAACAAACCATTTGAATTCACACTTTGCATTAAATTGATTTTTATATGGACCATGGAATGACACGAATCTCAACTTCAAATCTTAAGATTTCAGAAACTTTTATTACCTCTAGTTTATTTAAAAGCAGGACTGTGAATATCAATTAAAAAAAGCATGATACCAAAAATTGTCCAAACATTTAACTGAATTATCTTTTTGACTCATATTTTTTTAAAGTAATTTAGCCCTCAAGATTTTATTTCGAGTCAGAATGACCCCTCAACGGATGAAAAACGTTAGTCAATTAAGTGTAAATAACTTGGAATGATATGAAAAACTTACATGGCAGTGTTCGTCGTGATAGTATTGTCATATATGCAAATATAGTAATTTTACATAATGACACATCAATCAAAAAATAATTTTATAAAATTGTATAAAATATAAAATATATTTTCTTCTCACGTGTCATTCTGTCAAGTCATTTCAAGTTATTTATCGTTAGTTGACTATAATTTTCATCTGCAAAGAGATCATTTTACCTCAAATGAAACATTAAGGGTTAAATTGCTTAAAAAAAACAAAACGATAATTCACTCAAATATTAAGGAATTTTTTTTAACATTACGCCTAAAAAAGTAATTTATGTATTAGGAATCCTGCACGGAACAATGGCGTCATGATTCTGTGAGGGAGTAGCGTTTCTTCGTGGCTTCCTTTCATGCTAAAAGTAAGACTAAGGTCTAAGTTCACACCACTTGGGTTTTCTCCCTTCTAAATTATTACAGATCTTTTGTCTTTATATTCTTTTTAAATTTACATGCAATATTCAACTCATATATATATATATATAGTTCATGATTGTTCTTAAGAAGATTTTATAATTATTAAAGAATTTAAATTGTTACAGAGAATAAAAGAACGAGTCTAGTGATTAAAAATATAAATATTTACATTGAGGGTTATCTTATTGATCAATATAAATTATTAAATTATTAGTTAATGTGATGAATAATATATATTTTTTAATATATTAAATTTGTTGATTGTCAATCGATTAACGTTTTTCATCTAAAAACTAGTTTGACCAAAAATAAATATTAAGAGCTAAAATAAAAAAAACAGATATTAATTTTTTTAATTTATTAAATTTGTTGATCCTAAGTCAATTAAGGATTTTCACCCGTTAAAGACATTTTGATAAGAAATAAATGTTAATTGCAAAAACAGAAAAAATGTTATGAATATTTATCTATGTGGATGTCTATATTCAGAATAATACAAATCTCTTTCTTTTCTCTTATCTTATTTTGTTCCTATTTCTTCTTGTTCTTCTCACATTACTTACAACACATTATCAGCATGAGTTTACTCAGAAGATTTTAGTTACAAATCAAGCTTCTCCAAAGATTTATCTGAATATGATTCCGTCACAAATACAATCCGCTAAAATGGTGACGATTTATGCTTAGAGGACAGTGCAAGTACTCATACTATACTTAAGCACAAGAATTTTTTTTCCGATTTAACAATGCAAGGGAATAATGTGAGTACTATATCCGGAAGTGCTAATATTATAGAAGGCCACGAAAGAGCAAATATGTTATTGTCAAATGAAACTCTATTCCATATTCATAATGCGCTATACTCTTCAAAGTCGCAAAGAAACTTATTAAGTTTTAAAGATATTCGCAATAATGGATATCATATTGAGAATAGTTGTCAAGGAGATACTGAATATCTCTATATTACAAGTATAACTCAAGACAATAAGAAAATTTTAGAAAAATTACATGCATTGTCATTCGGATTGTACTACACAAGAATTAGTGCAATTGAAGCACATGCTATTGTAAACTATAAGTTTACTGATAACTTTATTATTTGGCATGACCGGTTAGGCCATCCCGGATCGATAATGATGCAAAAAATTATCGATAATTCATGTGGTCACTCATTGAAGAACAAACAGATTCTTCAAAGTAATGCCTTTTCATGTGATGTTTGTTCTCAAGGCAAACTAATTATTCGACCATCACCAGCTAAAATAAATTATGAATCTATCAATTTTCTAGAACGGATACATGGTGGTATATGTGGGCCCATACACCCTTCTTGTGGACCATTTAGATATTTTCTAGTTTTAATCGATGCATCGACTAGATGGTCACATGTATCCTTGATATCAACCCGCAACTTGGCATTTGCGAGGTTACTTGCTCAGTTGATAAAATTACGAGCACATTTTTCAGATTCCCCTATAAAGATAATTCGTCTTGATAATGCTGGTGAATTTACTTCTCAGACTTTTGATGATTTTTGCATGTCGATTGGAATAAGTGTTGAACACCCTGTAGCACATGTTCATACACAAAATGATCTTGCAGAATCCTTTATCAAACGACTTCAATTAATTGCAAGACCGTTACTAATGAAGTCTAAACTATCGATTTCTGCATGGGGGTATGTCATTTTACATGCAGCATCATTGATTCGCATCAGGCCTGTAAGTTATCATAATATCTCCCCATTACAAATGGTTTTTGGTCAGGAACCAAATATTTTTCATCTTAGAATTTTTGGATGTGCGGTATATGTTCCGATTGCTCCACCACAACGCACAAAGATGAGTCCTCAAAGGAGGTTGGGAATATATGTCGGTTTTGAATCCCCTTCGATAGTTAAATATCTTGAGCCTTTGACGGGAAATTTATTTATGTTGCGACTAAAAAATTTTCAAAAATACAAAGTACCTCGGATGTCGCTCGGTCGGACCGGGTTTTAATGGGTTTTGAAAGATTGTCGGATTCGTAAAAAATAGAGGAGTCGCCACCGGCCATTTAAAAATGGTAGACCGGACACCGAAATAAAAACTAGAGATTTAAAAGGGTTCGGGAGTCGGTTACACGCGGGGAAGGATGAGCACCCCCGTCGTGCCCGGAAATCGGTACCAAAAACATTACCGCTTAATTAATATTAGATTTTGCGAATTAAAGTGATGAATCGTATCGAAATTTGGTTATACGAGCGAGTGAATTTTAAAGGTCTTAATATTCGAGAAGGAACGTCCGAACCACCACCACTTCGACTGGTACTGGCTTCGTTCGTTCCCGAATAAAAAGACGCTCGCATTGCATTTTATAATTCGAGATGCAACCTATCATGACGTATTGGAAACAAATAATTAAGACGATGGACAAATATGAACAAGTCCACGAAAAGAGCATGGAATAAATAAAGCAAGTGTCTAAACATGATAATTAAGTGCATGAGCAGATATGGACACGAACAAATGGAAATAGCGCTAATCAAACATTCGATAAGCAACAATCTAAACACGATAAGCATGCATATGAAAACAAGCACAAACAATATGGCAAAACATATATTTGATGCACACATATATCTAAATAGGTAAAATGCATGAATAATATAACAAAACAAAAATGCTAACTAACATGAAAACTGGCAGGGACCGAAAATATAATAAACCTATAAAAAAATAATTAAAATGCGAAATGGGACCCAATTAAAAGGAAATGAAAAGCCACAGGGACCCAAACGGTAATATTCCCCCTTCGGAAACCGATTAAAACCAAGTTGGGGACCAAATTAAAAAACGCCCAAAACACAGGAGGGACTTCGGAAAGAATTTTAAAAAGCGGAAGCCCTCCCTCGCGCAATTAAAGTGACGCGGAGGGGCTTATAACGCGATTAGCCCTCTTTTAGAACTTGAAAACACTATATATACTAAACTGAAAACAAATTTTGGCTCTTTTGAAAACCCTAAAAAGCTGAGATCCCCCCTCTTCTCTATTTTCTCTCCAGCGCCGCAAGGGGTTCCGGTCGCCGTTGCCGGCGCCGGAACCCTAAAAAAAACTTTTTTTAAAACTTTTCCGAGACCCCCAAAACACAAAAAAGCCCCTTTTGTTACCTTTCGAAAACCGAAACACAAAAAAAAACCAAAACGAGTGCTTTTTGGTTGTCGTTCCCTCCGACTCACCATGCACAGCCTCTGGGAGGCCGGAAAGCTTATCGTCGATGAGGGAACGTGAACCGACACGGAGTAGACAGACCAACGACAAAGGTAAAAAACGAAACTCTAACTTGTTTTCTCTTTTTTTTTTATGCTTCGAAAATGGAAAATGAAATAGATGATGCGATATACCTCTAAAACTTCTCTTCGTATTGCTTTCTGGAAATTTTTTGATTACAACTGATATTTCTGAAAAACTCTCTAACGCTCCTCTCTGAAAATTCTCTTCTCTTTTTTACATTGGTTTTCTCGGTTTCTTTATACCGAGACTACATCCATGTGAAACAAAACTCAGTACATTATCTCTCTTTGCCTCTGATCTTATGTCTAGTTGACTTTGCATCTTCATTTATTTTTTTGTTTTTCTTGCTATTTCGGGTACTCTGACGGTCTGCCTTTTTGTCTCTGTTGCTGCCGGACTTGCCCGAAACGGAGGAGACATCGGTGTGCGCGTGGTCTCGCACGCGGGCGTTGGCAGACGACAAGTCGAGCGTGGGGCGCGTTGGGGATCCGGAACGCTTGCCGATCTTGATCTGGGACCGTTAGATCGAATCGATCTAACGGTCGACGTTGTGCGGCGCTGGGGCTTGTTGACAACCTGATTAGGGTTTTGTTCGGATGAGATCTGGGCCATCCATCTTCCTCCAATCTGACGGCTCTCAGTGCTTGCGGCTAGACCTGGCAAACTTGACCCGAGACCCGAAACCCGAACCGAATTACCTGAACATGATGATTTGAAGTTGACCCGAAACCCGAACCGAACCGATCTGAACCGAAATTTTTTGTTGAACCGAAATGAACCCGAACCGAAATGGACCCGAACCGAATGGACCCGAACCGAATGCTACCCGAACCGAAAGCTGAACCGAATATCGACCCGATTTTGACCCGATTTTAACCCGAATATCTATTTTTAACAATATAATAAGTAATAAAATGAAGTATAGAAATTTGAGATCTTGGTGACCAATTTTATAATTTCATCATAAAATATAGCATAAAATTGAAATTGTTGACTAAATTGACAATTTGGAAGTGGAGAAATTTGAGAGTCCAATGACCAATTTTGTAATTATACCATATAAATAAATAGGGGTCAATTTTGGCTAAAAATTAAATCTTTGAAATTAAAATGAACGAAAATATCAATATATTAAATTAATAGACTAAATTACAAAGATTAGTTAATTTCAACTAAAAGTAAATTTTTAGAGACTAAATATCACTACGGGGATGGGATTTCTATATCCGAAGTCTAAACCGTGGGAATACTTGTGACTAAATTAAATTAAACTAAAACTTAAAGTTGACTAAAATGTAACATTTTAAATGCAACATGACCTAAAACGTAATTAATCTCTAGCTTAAAAAATTGGTGGCTTATTTCCCTCCAAAATTTTGTCTTTTCTCTCTCTATTTTTTCCAATTGTCTTTTTCTTTTTTTTCAATCTAGCTTAAAAAATTGGTGGCATATTTCCCTCCAAAATTTTATTTTTCCCTCTCTATTTTTACCAATTGTCTTTCTATTTTTCTTAATTTAATTGAGTTTCAATTTAGATTAATTTAATTGAAATTTCACATTTAGTTTTAAAATTATTTTAATTATGTCCGTGATTTATGCTTTTAGATTTTAGTTAGTTCAGTTAGATCCTAAGTTTAATAAATTAATTCATTTCAGACATTATTATTATTATTATTATTATTATTATTATTATTATAAACTTTGATTTAATATAATTATACAAAAAAAAATTTATATGGATACATGAAGCTTTTATTTAAATATTTAATCAAATTCAAATGCATAGATTAACAAGTTGAATCAGAATTAATCTCATACACCAATAACTCTAAACTAAACCATAAATACTAAACCTCAAACCTTTAACCCAACTCAAATCGAATTGACCCGAAAATTTAAATGTTGACCCGACCCGAAATTGACTCGATTTTAACCTGAACCGAAAGCGACCCGAACGACCCGATTTTGACCCGAACCGAAAGTGACCGATCCGATATTGACCCGACCCGAAAACAACCGATCCGATTTTGACCCGATCCAATACCCGAACCGAATCCGACTCATCACAGACCCGAATTAGACCCGAACCCGAACCGAACCGAATCTAAATTGATTCTATATAGACCCGAAATGACCCGAACCGAAACGACCTGAACCGAACCCGAACCGAATGACCCGATTGCCACCTCTACTTGCGGCGTGGAGACCAAATGGAGGCTCATCTAGGGTTTTTTTTGGTGGGTGCAATCTAGACCGTTAGATCATCACTCGATCTAACGGTTCCAAAACGGTTGCGTGAATAGAAAAGAAAATTGTTAGGGTTTCTTTATTTCGGTTGGGCCATGTATTTATTTGGGCTTATATGTATTTTATTTTGTTATATTTTTCTGGGCTCTTTTTGTGTAATGGACTATGTGTAATGGATCATATTATTATTTTGGACTCTCATTATTAATCAAAGTTTATTTGGGCTTCAATTTATTTATGTTTTTCATTTATCTTCATTATAATAATGTTAATAATAAAAGATAATAATAATAATAATAATATACGGTAAAAATATTAATAACTATAATAATAAAATAGTAATAATTATAATAATGATAATAACATAACTAGATCATAATACTAGTATACGATATTAGCATAAATAATAATAAATAGTAATAATAGACACTCTAATAGTGATAATATATATATATATATATATTTAAGCATTATTACTTAATTATACTTATATCTAATATGCCAAATGCACCTATATATACAATAAATAACACTCATAATAGTAAGGTAATAATATGTATGACATATGTATATTTATTTTTGGTTTTTTTTCTCTTTTTTTTTCTTTTTTTTTTTGATCTTTCTTTTTAAAATTTTTAATTTTTTTTTAATTTCCTAATAGCCCGATAAGCCCACTAACAACACAAACATAAAGGGGTTCAAGTTCCGGACAAAATTAGTGATTACAACTGCCCATCTTTGCTTATACTTGTGGAACAAGAATAAAGCAAAGATCATAAGCACTAATTTTGTCCTACTTCCCTATTGGACGGTTTACTCCCGACGCAGCCACGCGATTCCAAGTAAT
The DNA here is from genome assembly GCA_030270665.1 of Hibiscus trionum. Taxonomy (NCBI): domain Eukaryota; kingdom Viridiplantae; phylum Streptophyta; class Magnoliopsida; order Malvales; family Malvaceae; genus Hibiscus; species Hibiscus trionum. The sequence goes on along the minus strand of BSYR01000011.1, from coordinate 7,023,843 downwards.
TCCTCTTCCCAAAGCTTTCGATCATGAATTCTCCCCTAGATGCCCTGAACAGATAGACATGGTGTTTTTTTTAGATTTTTTTTCTTTCAAATTTCCATTCTCCAAGTTCTCGAACGGATAAGCGGGTTCTATTCTCCCAAAGTCTTCCCTTTTTTGTAAGAACAAGGTAGTCATCCAAACAACTTTGCCTTCCCTTCGCAGTCTAAAAGCAAACTGGTCATAACTAAATCTGTCCAACTTCTCTGTTGGTCGATTTACTCTCCTAGAGTTGCAACGCGCTACACCGAGTAATTTTCTCTTTGAAACCTTATGAGTTCTCTCTCTATAGAACTCATTTCCTTGGCGTGTTCTTCGAGTGGCAGTTCTTCCTATATAGAACTCTCATCCTCGTATTTCTGAAATCAAAGATCTCCAACTCCTTTCCCTGTAGGACCCTCCGCTTTCGAGATTTTGTAGCCTTAGGATTCTGAGTTCTTTCTCCACGGAACTCCTCTTCTTTAGCATACTCTTCGAGTAGTAGTTCCTTCTCTATTGAACTCCTCTCTGAAATCAAGGATCTACAAGTCCCCTCTCCGTAGGACACTCCACTTTTGAGATCCTGAAGCCTTAGGATTCTGAGTTCTTTCTCCACAGAACTCCTCTTCCTTAGCATACTCTTCGAGTAGTAGTTCATTCTCTATGGAACTCTCGTCTTCGTATTTCTGAAATCAAAGATCTCCAAGTCCTCTCCCTATAGGACCCTCCGCTTTCGAGATCCTGAAGCCTTAGGATTCTGAGTTTTTTCTCCACAAAACCCTCTTCCTTAGCGTACTCTTCGAGTAGTAGTTCATTCTCTATTGAACTCCTCTCTGAAATCAAGGATCTACAAGTCCCCTCCCTATAGGACCCTCCGCTTTCAAGATCCTGAAGCCTTAGGATTCTGAGTTTTTTCTCCACAAAACCCTCTTCCTTAGCGTACTCTTCGAGTAGTAGTTCCTTCTCTATTGAACTCCTCTCTGAAATCAAGGATCTACAAGTCCACTCTCCGTAGGACCCTCCACTTTCGAGATCCTGAAGTCGCAAGTTCCTCCTATATATATCTTGTTTGGACCATTTCTCTGTAGGATCCTTTATCTTGAAATCTGTTGGCAAGCTTGAAAGCTTTCATCTGAAATCCTTGAGTGGCGAACATGAAGGCTTCACCTGACACTCTGGGGCGGCGGCTTGAAAGGCTTCGCCTGAGACCCTTTTAGTTCTCACTTTATTGTTTTCTCCTCATCCCGAGAGGTATTCGATTTGTTTTTCAAAAATCTGTGAAAAGAGATAAAATGCTATGATGGTATGAGTTAGCATGCTCCTAACCTAGGGATGCCTAACTACTCGTGATACATGATTGGGGTTTGCCAGTTATTCAGTCATATTAATTCTATTGACATCGTGTCCTTTGGTGCTGCTTCTTGCTTTGATTGCCTCTCTTCTCGGTTCTCCCGGACCATTGTTCCTCTTCTTCTCATCTTGATCCACTTCTGGAATTGTCTGCCTCAAAGTGCTCATGCGGGTGTTCACTTTGAACTTTTCTTTTTCCCCTTTTCTTTTCCTTACTTTTCTTTCTTTTTTGTTGTTGTTGCTTTGTTTTTTTTTCTTCTTTATTTTCTTCTACTGACTTTTGATTGCCTGAATAGATAGGCGGATTTCCATTTTCCGTGTGCCTGAACGGATAGGCGGGTTCTATTCTCCAAATTCCCGAATAGATGAGCAGATTTCCATTCTCCCAGTGCCCGAACGGATAGACGGGTTCTATTCTCCAAATGCTCGAATAGATGAGCAGATTTCATATATCTTTGTCTCGAGGTTTGAGTATCTGTCTCCTTTGGTCTGAAATTCTTGGGCCTTGAGTTTTTGTCTTTTTTGCCCTGAGCTCTGAGTATCTACCTCCTTTGCTCTAAAATCTTTTTGGCTTTGAGTTTCCGCCTCCTTCGCCATGAGTTTGTGATCTGAAGCGTTCCTCTTGAGTTTCGCCTCAATACCCAAAGTGTCTTTTGGGTTTTCACTGCGTCTTCTCTTTTCTTTGTCCTCTTTCTTCTTCTTTTTTCTCTTTTTGGGTACTCCTTTGAGTTTTCATCATGAAGTCAACTTCTACTTTTGACTCTTAAGATTTTTCACATCTTTAGGGTGTCCACATGTCTTCTCATTTTCCATAGAGCCCTATCTCTATTTGCCTTCACTCTTTAGGCTTACGTACCTTCTGACTGATCTCCGGTTAATGTTGGTTGCTCTAAAAGGTGTCTTCTTTCCAAAGATGCCACAACTTGTTTCTCTAAATTTGTGGTCAAAAGCACCTCTTCTGAATTTCGCTTCTTTGCCCCAAAGTGCCCTTTAGGTTTTCTTCTTGATTTCTCTTATTTTCCTCTATATTCCTTCTTTTCTTAGACATATCTTCGTCGCCTTTTGTCGAGTTGATTTCAGATCATACTTAATGTCTCATTCGGTGCGTGCTCATAATGCGGCGCACGTGGTTGTTCTCAAGACATCCTCTTCGGCAAGATGCTTAGGCTCTGAGGGTAACTTCTGTTCCCCGATTCTCAACGTCAAAATTTCTACCCTCATGTTCTATTTCAACACTTCTCAGCGAAGGTTGACTTCATAGCTCGACATTTTACCGAAGACGGTCTTGAAATTTCAACTAGAGATAATAGTAGCGATGTTTAAACCTCCGAGGGTACCCCTCCGGGTACTGATGGCTTTACCACGAGCCATGGTCAGTCCGCTTGTTCATTCCCATGTAGGAGACTTATGCAAGTGATTGGCTAAAAATAATTTTATTATGAAAATATACATTTTAAAGAATCATGTCAAGTGAAAATCAAGTTTGGGGTCTTTGAAAAAAGGTTGACCCGAGTGAAATTTTCTGAATGTTACAAGGATGCACATATGAAATCTTTTCTGGGCTATTAGGCTTCCGAGAGGAGCGACTCCCATACTTAGTTTCTATCCAATTTAAAGGTGGCTCTCTTTAACTCACTAACTCACCTTGCCCCATCCTTCCCTCTTTTCTGATCTCAATCAGGCATTAGAAGTGTGGCAATCCTTGAAGAAAGGTTAACCCCGATAGGCGGAATGTGATCTGAAGACGAATTCATCCTTCCATGCATGGTCCAAATGGTCTTTTATGGCTTGTAATGTAGGCTAAGGCTCACGGCTATGAAAGAAAGGGTAAGTAGGCCCAAACAAGTGTTTAAGGGTGGTGAAACCAAGGATCAATTTTTCCAACCTGAAGTCTCAATTATGGTCCGATGAAATGCTATTTCCTCTCTTACTTCTTTGGATCGCTCTAGACTGCCCCTTCTTGTTGGGGTTTTCACCCTAAAGTTCATTTTCTTTTATCAAGCGTAGTTTCGGATCAAATTGCACCTTCGCATTGTATTAGTGCAGGCTGTTGCTCAAAGGTGAACAATCTTTCGAGACTCATCTAAGCAGAGATTCATTTGGATAGGGAATCCTCTTGTCCATTTTCTTTATCCACTTCTCTCTCTTTTCAAAATTGCACTTTTCACTTTAGTGCCTTTGCTTTTGATTTCTTCAACTTTTATGTCGGTAACTTTTGACTTGATTTGGGTAGCTCTTTGAGAACTAACTTTTCTTTCGCTGTTTCCTTTTGATGTTTTTGGCTGCTCAAACTGAAAGTGTATCCAATGCCTCTATTTTTATTGCCCCTTAATTCACACGGTCTTGTTTTCATAGCATAGTCAGGGTCCATTATCATTCACTCGTCCATAGACTTCTATCCTTTTCTGCCCCAAGTGTAGGGGTGATCCTTGGTTTGGGTTCAATCAGAAGAAAAAAGTTTGATAGGCTCAAACGGGGACAACAATAGGTATTTTTTTATTTTCTTTATGTGTGAATGGAATTGAAGGAATGTCAAATGTCCTCCCATACACGGATATCAAAATTGGTCTTCAGGTGGTAGAAGTTTTAGGGTTATCACTTCATTCAAGAACCTTAGACAACAATGCCCGAGAGGAAAATTCACTCAATGGGAGTGGCCCATTATTCCTAAACACTCGTTGTCACCCCTCTCTTGGCCTGAGTAGAACATATGGTGCTTCCATTCGTATCATTCCCACAACATTTGGTTTTTTTTCTTTTCAAAGTATTAAGGTCATTTTTGTAAAAATATATACATGTATGTTTTTAATAGAAAAACAATAAGGTTGTAACCATAAAGAATAAATGAAACGTCTAAAAGAAATTAAGGAATATAAAATGCTCGCAAAAGTCTCCTTCATTGAAAATAAAACAAACGGACATCACAAAAGCCCTTACAAGAGACGCTAGCTATCATATGCCCACAATACAAAGTTAAACATGCACATTAAAGAGGAAAAGATATGAGAACAAAAGGTAGGATGTAACAGAAATTCCCCACCACCACGACACCGGACCCGGCTTTTCGCGCTCGACCTTCCTACTTAAACTTAGGTTTTCCATCCTCGAAGGAAAGCACTCTATTCTCAACAAGCCTATAGATCCTGCGCTTTAGAAACGCACACTCTTCTGTTGTGTGGCTGAAATCTCCGGAATGATATTCACACGGAACCCTGGCACCAAACACATTGGTATTAAAATAGGCGTACCGCTTCGGGGGTGGTGGCCTCAGGAGTTTGTTCTGAATCAGTAGAGGTAACAGCTCTGAATTGGTCATCGGGAAACACGCCTTCGTCTTCTTGTCAACCTCTCATACAACGTGCTCTTTAGCTTTCCTTTTTTCTCTTTTCCTTAGATAAGGCTCACTTTCTTCAATTTTATCGGGGTCGATCGCTTTTGTAGGTTCTTTCGGAAATTCTTTCGACCCCGTAAGTAGGTCCGACCCTTCCTTAGTATGATCAGGACAACCACTGATGTTCGTAGATTTCGCTGATGCCTGCGACTTTTCCTTATCCACCTCTTTCACCACAATAACTTGACCTCCTCCTAGCTTCACCTCATTATCCGCAGTTGGAAACCTGATTATCAAACCCGGACTTTTTGTCTCAAATTCCAACACCCCAAGGTTTATGAGAACCTGGATTTTGCGCTTAAAATTTGTGCATTTCTCGATCGAATGCCCCTGAATTCCGACGTGATAATCACAATGCTCTTCCTCACGGAACCAACTGGGATACGGAGGTGACGGGGTTTTAACAAAGCAAGGTGCCACCACTCGAGCATGCAGCAGCTTTGAATACAACTCTTGGTAAGTGAAAGGGCTGGGGGTGAACTGATCATTCCCTTTCTCAATTCCTTTCATCTTCTCTGAACCTCGAGGACTCCCGACTATAGCTCGGGGTTGCGAAGTTGTAACACTCTTCGGGGCTTCTTGGTAGTCTTGTCGCCCTTGAGCTGATTCTTTCTTCGTTAAGGAAGACAAGCTTTTCCTAAGAGAATCTTCGATCTTATCTAACGCCAACTCAACGGGGAATTCTGAAGCAGTGCGGTTCACCTCATACTGGCCGATGATGGCCTGGTCCTCTTCAGACAAAGCTTCTTTCATCCCAGTGTCATGGCCCACATTCTCACTACTCTCGGCCTGGGGGTTTTCCCTCACGCCGCTTCTTTCGGTCACCACAGCTATCATAACCCTCAATTCACTGATTTGCCCCATCGTTTCATCTTGGGATGTCTTCACATACACGATCGTCTCCTTCTGATTTCTAACCAACTGCTCGTGAAGCTGTTCAAGCAAGTCCACCCTTGCTACTAGGTCATTCATACCTCTAAAGCTGTACTGGCTGGAAACCGTTCTTTTGTCCATTTTCTCTCTCTTTCCTCTCTCTTTGACACGAGTGTTTTTCCCCAATTAGTAATGATGAAATGCCTTAAGAAAGTTTCAATGATGGATTTATTATGGACTCGAATCAACATATGCATGCTCATGAGATGAGTGCATGGATGACAATTTTAATGCTGCTTTGAAATGATAGATGAAACAAATGCTACAAATGTATGCAAGTCAAAGGTGTTGGTCATATAGGTGATTCCCCTTAGGTCAACTTTCATTTGAACGTAAAGAAGGCTCCTTGTTACAAGATAGTCATAGCAAAAGTCCTACGGGTACTCTTCTTGCCCCCTAATCATGTTCAAGGAAATGAAAACTTCGGCTAAAAAGCTGGGGCCGGATTTGCTTTCTTCTCTAGCAATTCAAGACCCTCTAAAACTGATGATATCAAGTCCAGGAAAACAAACTATCTCCTCAAAGCTGAATCCATCTCTTGACCCTATCCAAGCCCTTTTCGGTTGCCCCGCTTTTTCCGGCCGCCTCTTTGCACTTGGTCGGGTAATTTCGTGACTTTGGACGTTCAGAGTAGATCCGATCTTGCTTGACTTCCTCGGGATGGAGAAGGGTTGTGCTTTTTTCAATGGTGGGCACTAGATCTGACACTGTGTGTTCGTTCGGTAAACTCGTCCCCTTACCCTTTCTGATTCACCTTTGACCGATGTCGGACTTGCTAATTGACAACATCTTTTCTATCAACCTCCCGTCCATAATGATAGCCCTTGAATTGGGTAAAACCACCTTGACTCAACACCTTTGTGTCGTGAAATGCATGCAAAAATAAATGCAAGAAGATCAAAAAAATGTTAGTGTCAAATAAACACAATTAACATGATAAGAGAAAAAAGGCAGGCATGAAAGCAAGCAACCCTATTTATCCCGTCTAATAAACCTAGGATGTCCGCATGGCTCTAAAGGGGTGGGCATTCTAGTTCTCTAAATGCAATTTTGGTTCTAGGAGGTACTCGAACTGTCCTCGCTGTCCCCTACTAAGGGTAGCAAGGCCCCCGGTCATCACCCATTATAGGCTCCTCTCAACCGAGTTCAATTCGAGGGGACCCTTTAGCTATATCCGGACGGAGAAACGATATTCTCACGAAGATATAGGGTATTCGAGCCCCGAAGGTACTTGCTAGGCCCAGACGGAGGAACAATATCCCCACGAAAGCACTAGCGTTTTCCCCCCACTTAAACAAACGGGTTTAAATGCCAATTTTAAATGCGTTTAAAATAAACTCGCACTTATAAACAAATATCGATCGACTCGGTCACTTTAATTCTCAACTTCTAATATTAATTGAGCGGTAAAGTTTTTTTTGGCTCGACCCTCTTCTTTGTTTTTGAAAACAAAAATTCATCCCCAGCGGAGTCGCCATCTGTTGCGACTAAAAAATTTTCAAAAATACAAAGTACCTCGGATGTCGCTCGGTCGAACCGGGTTTTAATGGGTTTTGAAAGATTTGTCGGATTCGTAAAAAATAGAGGAGTCGCCACCGGCCATTTAAAAATGGTAGACCGGACACCGAAATAAAAACCAGAGATTTAAAAGGGTTCGGGAGTCGGTTACACGCGGGGATGGATGAGCACCCCCGTCGTGCCCGGAAATCGGTACCAAAAACATTACCGCTTAATTAATATTAGATTTTGCGAATTAAAGTGATGAATCGTATCGAAATTTGGTTATACGAGCGAGTGAATTTTAAATGTCTTAATATTCGAGAAGGAACGTCCGAACCACCACCACTTCGACTGGTACTAGCTTCGTTCGTTCCCGAATAAAAAGACGCTCGCATTGCATTTTATAATTCGAGATGCAACCTATCATGACGTATTGGAAACAAATAATTAAGACGAGGGACAAATATGAACAAGTCCACGAAAAGAGCATGGAATGAATAAAACAAGTGTCTAAACATGATAATTAAGTGCATGAGCAGATATGGACACGAACAAATGGAAATAACGCTAATCAAACATTCGATAAGCAACAATCTAAACACGATAAGCATGCATATGAAAACAAGCACAAACAATATGGCAAGACATATATTTGATGCACACATATATCTAAATAGGTAAAATGCATTAATAATATAACAAAACAAAAATGTTGAGTAAACAACTAACATGAAAACTGGCAGGGACCGAAAATATAATAAACCTATAAAAAAATTAAAATGCGAAATGGGACCCAATTAAAAGGAAATGAAAAGCCACAGGGACCCAAACGGTAATATTCCCCCTTCGGAAACCGATTAAAACCAAGTTGGGGACAAATTAAAAAACGCCCAAAACACAGGAGGGACTTCGGAAAGAATTTTAAAAAGCGGAAGCCCTCTCTCGCGCAATTAAAGTGACGCGGAGGGGCTTATAACGCGATTAGCCCTCTTTTAGAACTTGAAAACACTATATATACTAAACTGAAAACAAATTTTGGCTCTTTTGAAAACCCTAAAAAGCTGAGATCCCCCCCTCTTCTCTATTTTCTCTCCAGCGCCGCAAGGGGTTCCGGTCGCCGTTGTCGGCGCCGGAACCCTAAAAATTTTTTTTTTTTAAAAAACTTTTCCGAGACCCCAAAAACACAAAAAGCCCCTTTTGTTACCTTTCGAAAACCGAAACATAAAAAAAAACCAAAACGAGTGCTTTTTGGTTGTCGTTCCCTCCAACTCACCATGCACAGTCTCTGGGAGGCCGGAAAGCTTATCGTCGATGAGGGAACGTGAACCGACACGGAGTAGACAGACCAACGACAAAGGTAAAAAACAAAACTTTAACTTGTTTTCTCTTTTTTTTATGCTTCGAAAATGGAAAATGAAATAGATGATGCGATATACCTCTAAAAGTTCTCTTCGTATTGCTTTCTGGAATTTTTTTGATTACAACTGATATTTCTGAAAAACTCTCGAACGCTCCTCTCTGAAAACTCTCTCCTCTTTTTTACATTGGTTTTCTCGGTTTCTTTATACCGAGACTACATCCATGTGAAACAAAACTCAGTACATTATCTCTCTTTGCCTCTGATCTTATGTCTAGTTGACTTTGCATCTTCATTTATTTTTTTTGTTTTTCTTGCTATTTCGGGTACTCTGACGGTCTGCCTTTTTGTCTCTGTTGCTGCCGGACTTGCCCGAAATGGAGGGGACATCGGCGTGGAGGTGCTGGCTGTGGCAGAGGGGACTGAGTCGTCAGGCGCGTGGTCTCGCACGCGGGCGTTGGCAGACGACAAGTCGAGCGTGGGGCGCGTTGGGGATCCGGAACGCTTTCCGATCTTGATCTGGGACCGTTAGATCGAATCGATCTAACGGTCGACGTTGTGCGACGCTGGGGCTTGTTGACAACCTGATTAGGGTTTTGTTCGGATGAGATCTGGGCCATCCATCTTCCTCCAATCTGACGTCTCTCAGTGCTTGCGGCGTGGAGACCAAATGGAGGCTCATCTAGGGTTTTTTTTTTGTGGGTGCAATCTGGACCGTTAGATCATCACTCGATCTAACGGTTCCAAATCGGCTGCGTGAATAGAAAAGAAAACTGTTAGGGTTTCTTTATTTCGGCTGGGCCATGTATTTATTTGGGCTTATATGTATTTTATTTTGCTATATTTTTCTGGGCTCTTTTTGTGTAATGGACTATGTGTAATGGATCATATTATTATTTTGGACTCTCATTATTAATCAAAGTTTATTTGGGCTTCAACTTATTTATGTTTTTCTTTTATCTTCATTATAATAATAATAATAATAATAATAATAATAATAATATACGGTAAAAATCTTAATAACTATAATAATAAAATAGTAATAATTATAATAATGATAATAACATAACTAGATCATAATACTAGTATACGATATTAGCATAAATAATAATAAATAGTAATAATAGATACTCTAACAGTGATAATATATATATACATATTTAAGCATTATTACTTAATTATACTTATATCTAATATGTCACATGCACCTATATATACAATAAATAACACTCATAATAGTAAGGTAATAATATGTATGACATATGTATATTTATTTTTGGTTTTTTCTCCTTTTTTTTCTTTTTTTTATCTTTCTTTTTAAATTTTTTTAAATTTCCTAATAGCCCGATAAGCCCACTAACAACACAAACATAAAGGGGTTCAAGTTCCGGACAAAATTAGTGATTACAATTTACAGCTCGATTCGCCGATTGTCATTTTAATGAGTCGATTTTCCCAACATTAGGGGAGAAAATAAACAGCATGAAAATAAAATAAGTTGGAATGAATTATCGTTATCTCAACAATGTGAACTAGAAGTTCAAAGGAAATTTATTTGAAAAACTTAACAAATCGATTGCCAGATGCTTTTGCTGACCCTAAAAAAGTGACTAAGTGACATATACCAGTTGTGAATGCTCCGATTAAAACTGATGTCCCAAAAGGACAAACTCTAGTTGCTAATGAGTCAAACGCACACTTGAAGCGTGGTAGACCAGTAGGTTCCAAAGATAAAAATCCTCGAAAAAGAAAAGGAGCTATATGTTATGATGGTCTGATCGAGAAATCAATGGATTATGAAAAATCTCGAGAAGAGATTAAAAGGTCTCCAAAAGAGACATTAGACATGAATCATGTACCTGATAATGATGAGATCTCAATAAATTATGTCATGTCTGGTAACAAGTGGAACCGAAACAAAATCGACGTCGACAATACTTTTGCATGCAATATAGCACTAGAGGTTTTGAATGATAATGTGGATCATGAACCATTGTCAATTGAACAATGTAAGCAAAGAGATGATTGGCCAGAATGGAAAGAGGCAATTGAAGCAGAACTAAAATCTCTTTCAAAAAGAGAAGTATTCGGGCATGTAGTCCGTACACCGAAAGGTGTAAAACATGTGGGGGTATAAATGGGTTTTTGTAAGAAAGAGAAATGAAAAAGGGGAAATTGCGAGATATAAAGCTCGTTTGGTTGCACAAGGATTCTCACAAAGACCTGAAATTGATTATGAAGAAACATACTCCCAGTGGTGGATGCAACCACTTTTAGATTTTTGATTAGTCTGGAAATAAAAGAAAGACTTAATTTCCACTTAATGGATGTTGTTACAGCCTATTTGTATGGGTCTCTTGATAATAACATTTATATGAAACTTCCGAAAGGTTTCAAACTGCCTGAAGTAGTTAATTCAAGTTCTCGGGAATATTATTCAATCAAATTAAACAGATCTCTTTATGGATTAAAACAATCTGAGCGCATGTGGTATAATCGCCTCAGTGAATACTTATTAGCAGAAGGCTATAAGAATGATCCAATTTCTCCATGCATTTTTATTAAGAGATTTAGCTTTGGATTTGTCATTATTGTTGTGTATGTTGATGATTTGAATATTATTGGGACTCCTGAAGAGATCTCATTGACAGTAGAATGTTTAAAGAAAGAATTTGAATTGAAAGATCTTAGAAAAACAAGGTTCTGTCTTGGATTACATGTTGAGCACTTAAAGGATGAAATCCTTGTGCATCAATCAACATACATAGAAAAAATGCTAAAGAAATTTTACATGCATAACGCACATCCATTGAGCACTCCTATGGTTGTTAGGTCACTTGATGTTAACAAAGATCCATTCCGTCCTCGAGAGATGGATGAAGATATTCTTGGTCCAGAAGTGCCATACTTAAGTGCTATTGGTGCATTAATGTATCTTTCTAGTCACACACGACCTGGCATATCGTTTGCTGTCAATTTATTGGCAATATTTAGTTCATGCCCAACCCGAAGACATTGAAATGGGGTCAAACACATATTTCGTTATCTTTAAGGTACGAAAGACATGTGATTATTTTTCTCTAATCTATCCAAAACAGAATTGGTTGATTTTGCGGATGCAGGATACTTATCTGATCCTCATAATGCTCGATCACAGACTGGTTGTGTATTTACATACGGTGGTACAACAATTTCTTGGCGCTCAATGAAACAAACAATTACTGCTACTTCCTCTAATCATGCTGAGATTTTGGCTATTCATGAGGCTAGTCGTGAATGTGTGTGGCTAAGGTCTGTAACCCATCATATTCGCGAAAATTGTGGTTTACACTCTGAAAAAGTAGCTCTGACGGTCTTATATAAGGATAATACGGCCTGTATTGTCCAACTTAAGGAAGGATACATAAAGGGTGATAGAACAAAACACATCTCCCCAAAATTCTTCTTCACTCATGATCTACAAAAGAATGGAGACATTGATGTCCAACAGATTCGTTCATGTGATAATTTGGCAAATTTATTTACCAAGGCACTCTCTACTGCTCCATTTGAGAAGTTAATTTATAATATCGGATTGCGTCATGTCAAAGATCTTATATGATGTATTTATGAGGGGGAGCAAAATACGCGTTGTACTCTTTTCCTTATCCATGGTTTTGTCACATTGGGTTTTCTTGGAAAGGTTTTTAATGAGGCAACATATTATGCGTATTAAAGATGTGTGTACTCTTTTTCTTTACTAAAGATTTTTTCCTCTTTCTGGAGTTTTTATCTTAGTAAGGTTTTTAACGAGGCACACTGTCTTCATAGACATCCAAGGGGGAGTGTTATGAATATTTATCTATGTGGATGTCTATTATGATAAGGACTTTATCAAAGGAGATTTGAATTATTTTATCATTATGAATATTTACTGAAGGCATTGTACACAAGTCAATATTCAAAATAATACAAATCTCTTTCTTTTCTCTCATCTTATTTTGTTCTTATTTCTTCTTGTTCTTCTCACATTATTTACAACAAAAAGTAAATATTAAAATAATCATTCAATTAAACTCAAAGAACTATTATTAGTATTATGCCTAATTAAAAAGACACGTAAAATATGCAATCAACGGTTCTGCCTAAGGAGACGTGTGACATGATTGAGCGGATAATCCGTCGTTTTATTTGGAGCATCACTTCGAACCAAGGCGGGGTACATCTTGTCAAATGGTCTGATGTGTGTCGTCCGATTGACAGTGGAGGTCTTGGCCTACGTCGTTTTCAGACACATAACAAAGCTTTTTTAATGAAGCTAGCCTTCAAATTAATTGTACGAGAGAATGCCCTTTGGGTTCGGTTGTTGCAGTTTAAATACAAATACATGGAGAAAATCTCAACTACGTTATTTCGACATTGTAATTCACGGTTATGGAAGGGTATTAGCCTGATTTGGGACGACGTGTGCAACAATGTACATTAGAATATCAACAATGGGCAAGGTGTTAAGTTTTGGTATGATCCATGGATCAAGGGACTTGGTCCTTTGATTCAATATGTATCCAAGTCTGCTGGTCCATGCATTATGCACCAATCAGTGACTTCTTTGGTTAAGTTAGATGGTTCGTGGAACTGGGAAGTATTGCAACCGATAATCCCTGCTTCGATACTGCTGCACTTGACTGTTGTGCCTGTGTTGAGATGGTGCTTCCCTGCAGACACGGTGGCATGGTCGGGTGAGGTCTTTGGGGCTTTCACGATCAAATCCGCTTATAAAGTACGTTTGGGTAATGGTTCGATGGCTGTGGATAAAACATGGAGTGTTGTGCATCGCTTTAGGGGTTTACAAAAATTTTGAATCTTTCTTTGGTTGGTGTGCTGTAATAAAATTATGACGAATGAGGAACGAGTTCGACGACATTATTCTTCTGACAGTAAATGTCGTAGTTGTGGCCACGATGTAAAGGATATTGATCATGTATTAAGATTTTGCCCTGATGCTTGCCAGGTATGGGTAGTGATTATTGAGCAAAATAAATTAAATGAGTTTATGTCTTTACCTATCAGAGAGTGGATTGTTATGAGTCTGTCGCATCCGAAGTATTTTGGTGGTGAGCGACAAGATTGAAATTTATTCTTCGGTGCTGTGATTTAGAATATTTGGTTAAATCGAAATGTCGTTGCTTTTGATAGCCCTTTAGATGATCTTGGTCCCATCTTAGAACGTAGTAGACGTTTGGCTGCACTTTTCTTGGAGACGATTTCTAATTTTCAAAAGATCCATGCATATCCTATGGCGAGATCGAGTAGTCGTGTTGCATGGTCGTTGCCGGAGGATGGATGGATTAAGATCAATACGGACGGTGCTCGATGTACAACGAATGGTTTTGCCTCGTGTGGAGGTGTTGTGCGTGATCATAATGGTTTATGGAAATTTGGATTTGAAATTCATCGGCATTTGTTCAGTTCTTGAAGCTGAACTATGGGGTGTTTATTTAGGTTTATTGATCGCATGGAATCATGGTTATCGGAGAATCGTTCTTGAGATTGATAGTTTGGATGTTTTACGTATTCTACGGATCGATAAAGATTTGCTTGAAAATTGTGCTTTGGCTTGGCATTTATTTGATCTACGACAACGGTCTTAGGAGGTAAAGTTGAGCCATACACCACGTGAGGCAAATACAGTTGCGGATGGGCTTGCCAAACTCGCTAGTTCTAAAAATTTGGAAGTGTAGCATTTTGTTGTACCCCGGATTTAATTCTACAGCTTCTTCATAAGGATTTGAATAGGAATTATTAGGTATTTAGTTGTTTTATTGGCTTTATACTCTATGTATTTTAGACGTTTGATTGCTTTGATTGTAATTACTTCCATGTGTACTTTTTTTTCTCCATTTACATTTAGTGAGATTTTATAATGAGGCATATGGGAGTAATCCTCTTTTATATAAAAGAAAAACACGTAAAATTATCTTAAACCAATTAATGTCTGGGTCGTTTCTACCTATGGGCGGACCCAAAACATATTTCCAAAAAAGAAAAAATATTTATCATTCAAGAAAAGTTACATCTATATTTTTGATTATATTTATATTATTTTCATGCTTAGATTATTTATACCTGATTTATCAATCAACCAATCTAGATTTATACAATTTTTAAATAATTATCAAGTTGTGTGAACTGGCATGTAGTGTGTACATGCATTTTTAAACCGCTAAGAATAAAGAACAAATAATAATATATATTCACACCAGAATATTTTAAAAAATAAACGTATTATCTTTTTAATTATTTTCGCTGTGTAAATGATGCAACCACCATTCTTTTTAGGGGGCTAAATAATTGAGTAGATTTAGTTGATTCAAACTAGACCGAGTATATTAACGATCTTTATGAATATTAAAACTTAACCAATGAGCTTTATTTTATTTAAAATTCGATGTTCTACGCATACAATTATCAAAAACTAACAGCTGACTTCAATGGTTGCCATAAAATATTATACAATTAACACAATAATTATGATGCATTTTTACAATTAACACTGTTTGATTTAAAGCTTTTATGTATGCTATCTTAACACTAATAACAAAAGAAGAAACAAAATGGAATGGAACTTACATGTGCAAAGCCAGATGGTCATGTCATCTATTTCCGATTGTGGTCACAAAAGGCACCAGTCTTCTATATTCCCTTCTTCGACCCAGGGCGCAGCTGTCGAGCACCTGTCCGAGGATCAAACGAGTATTTTGTAAAGCCGCCTCTCTAGGTGTCGTACCCGACTCTGTGGGAGTTGCTTGTGGCACTGATGTTGAACCTATCCCGAAACCTGATCCTAAAGCATACTGTAGCGGCCCACTTCGAGCCTTGAATGAGGTCTGGGGTGCTATCATCTTTTCATCTGTCCCATTTTCGAATGAACTGGGGTCGTGTGGGTGTGAACCAGTCAATGAACTACAACTCTGCAAAAGAGCTTCTAATACACTTAGTGCCTCCCAACACAAAGTGCTCTCGACTAGCTGGGATACAATGGCATACATGTGTGGGCTCTGAGCCGAATCCATGGGAGTGTGCTGGAGCAAAGCCTTAAGCATGAGCAATATTACACGTTGATACTCGACTGGACCTCTCTCCAGCAACCGTAGAAAGTGTCCAAAAGCCAGAGCTGAGTGCTTAGGGAACCATTCATTGCATAACAATGGCGAGACACAAGCGAGTAGATTATCAATACTTTTGATCTCGCCTCCAGAGTATGCCATAAACACAGTAGCTAATTCATCCAACGACTCTGCTCGACACCAAATTGCGATGTTGGCAGCAACAGAGCAAGCTTTCTGATGCTGTTGCTGGAGTGGCGAAGCTGGACCCACCACTGGATCTTTGCTGAGCTGTAAGCAAAGCCAGGGAAGCAATCCAATAATATGCATCAGTAGCCTTGTCTCATGATCCCCAAAAATGGAGTCACATGATCGCACTGTGATACGGGAAAGGACCTCAATTGCCACACCATGACTAACAGTGGACATGAGTCCTTTAAGAACAAGAGGCTGTACTCCTTCAAATGCAGGCAGATTGCCACTGGTTACTGGCAAGCCATATCCCCTAGATTCCATCCGCTGAAAGTCCCCAATATCAACATTATCAAGTTCATCTCGAGGCATGCTGGAAAGGAGGACATTCTCAATTGTTCTGTCCCGGAATGAGAGACGATCAAGCACACGGGAGAAAAGCTCAAGCACCTGGCAGTAGACATGAACGAAATCTGTGTGCATCGTTGCCACACAACCCCAAAAGAGTTGTGGGTAGAGTATCACCTTTTCTGGCTCCATGTTCTCAACCATTACTTGCAATGTCAGTAAAATTTCCATGATGAAGCCCAAAACAGGAGGTACTGGATTTCCCAAGCATCTATGCAGGCAACGAAGGAGTAGCACACATGTGTCACTCGTAACACTAGGCCGCAATGCACGATAGATCTGATGAGAACGACAAGCAAGGTGTCTTGACGTGCACTCCATAGCCCATTTGAGTGCTTCAACACCCCATGTCTCACGAAGATCTCCTTGGAAGAAGATTGCATCAACCATACTTTGAACAAGGGCAGACAGAAGGGCAGCACTAGGAAGCTCGGTCCTTGTTACTGTGGGGTCCTCATTCTCCCACATCATGCTCCCTCGTTTTGACTGAACATACTTGATCAGACTAACAACCTGTTGCTTATTCTCTCCATCACTGCTTTCAACCTCATACAGCTCCAAGTGTCGATCAGCAAGTGAGTATAGTAGATTAACAAGTAAATGTTGGCAGTGCTCGAGTACAATATCTTCAGAGCTGTCCATTGAAACAAACGTTACATGAAAGAGCAGAGGTAAGTGCTCTCGAAAGTCTTCATCATTCTCATATGCAATTTCTGCAAGTAGAATCAAAGCTATATCTGCATGAGTAAGTGAGTGCTGCTGATGCCCTTGCAAAGCTGACACAAGTTCTTTAGCATTGACACCATGCATACCAACTGCAGAATGTAAGATGTCTTCACCAGAATTTGGAGTGTCAATCAGGTAGTCTCCACTGTCCCGGGAAACATGGCGACTCCGCAAGCTTCCAGTGGAACTTCGAACCCCCATTAAAGGACCTGACATGTTTACCAGTGCTGGAAGCAGTTGACCTGACCTCCCGGCGGTTACAGGAACAATGTTTAATTCTGGAGGCATGGGGCTTAGAGGGCCTGAGGCACTTCTCCCTGTAACACCAACGGTACGCCAACTCAGGCTTCCACTAGTATTTCTCAATGGACCATCAAGTGAACCTCGGACAAGTAATGGTGACATATGTACCTGGATGTCTGCAACAGATGCAACCTGAGCTGCTGCCGGACCCTGAGAGAATTCCAAAATAAAATTTCCATTGGCATCATCCCTGTTTGCAACTAGCCCTATTGGTTCAATGCTATCTTCCAGCATTCGCTGGGATAACTGGTAAACTAGGTGATCGATTGTGCGTTGTGGACAGATACGTGCTAGATACAGGCTAACTCGCTTGGCAACTGAGAAATATGTGGCAAAAGCACCACTTATTTCAGCAGATGCATTTGAATCACAATCCTCAATTCCTTTGGCAAGAAATCTAAAACTGGACTGATGTTCCGGGGCTTGCTGGCAATTGTGCTCCAAAGTTTCTCGATTTCATCAGGAAACTGATCCCCGTGCCTCCATGTCACATAATAAAGGCTTTTTAATAACCTTTCACTCCAACCAGAGTCCTTGAGTTTCCAAAAGTTGAGGTTTTCAATCCATGGAGCCATACAGGTTAACACCTGATGCTGAGCAATTATATCAACAGCATCAAGTTGTCTCTGCATTATCTCTTCACAGAGGAGCTGGCTCAATTCAGGGTGATCTTTGGCTAATTTGCATGAGAGCTTATATTGAAACTGTTGGTAGGAATCAGGGAGATTACCAACAACAGCAGCTCGATAGCTACCTGAGCCTTCCACACCATCTTCTGCCCATTCGCGGATAGAGAGTGTCTCAAGCATCTGAAGGGCATCATCACGAATTTGTCTGGAGGGGTCCACTACCTTGTAGAGGATCAGGCTCAAGAGCCTCTGAATTTCACATTTTGGTATCTCTTGGCGCATGTAAACCTCAGCCAGTATGGTGAAGTAGCCATCAGCTATAGCAGGATCCGAGTAATAGCACTGAAAATCATAAAGTTATTTAGTTCCTCAAAAGTGCAATGATTAAATACAAAAATACAGGCCTAATGAAAAAAAGAATGATGAATCATTCTACAAACTGAAAGAGAAATGTGTAAGGGAAGAAGACGCCCAAAATTTAAGTAAACCACAGCAGCTAGGATACAAGGAAAAACACCACATGGAAGTTTGCAGAAACAGGAAAAGGATACAATTTTTTAATTATAAAATATCAATTTTTTATTTGAAGTATTCAAGGGCGTAATCTTATCAAATTCCTAAATCCTATCTCTTTTTTTTTTTAACTTAGAAGATTTCTAAACCTAACATAGTTATCATCAGGCTATACTAGTTAGAAGCTTTAAATGTTCTTTATTACTGGAATACAACAGATGCAACAATCACACATTCACTTCATAGTTGCAAATGTATTTCATTTGTTGTTTGTCAGGATAAAGGTGCCAAGTGCCAACATCAAGTGACATACCTGATCGATGCAAGCAGGAAACAGATCCAAATTTGTAAGAAGAAGATTTTTCAAAGCTAATTTTGCCAAGGCAACACGATGATGGCCACCTTTATGCCTATCATGACCAGTGGCTCCACGACCTCCTGGGTATTTAGAATAAGACAGGGTTCTTGGGTCAACTGGCGAGTAACCATATGGGGCCTTAGGTGCAGGTTCATTGAACAAACTATTAATCCAAAATATAACCCTGCCACTCATTTTTCTTGCATTGTCATCAAAACAAGGCCCATACAAAAGTGAAGCCATTGCAGTCATAGAGGCCCACTGGATTGCCTCAATTTGTTCATTCAATTCTTTGTCAAATGAAATTTTGTCCACAGAATCTTTTGACCTGTGTTGTGAAGTCTTGTATCGTTCAACATCACGTCGATAGTCACTAACACCATCCTGTCCCCATGTACCTCCTGTGTCATCACACCAGGATGATAGAAGATCAAACAGTTTCTTCCGATTTCTAAGATCAAATCGCTCTGATTTAGAATCTACAAATTCAGGTGCCAGAGATCTTAAAACGGAAGCAAGTGCATAGCGTAGTGGTTGTGTTTCTTGAAAGCTATCAGCAGATGCTGATGTAATATATTTAGTCGTGTCTTCAATAAACCTCAGATAATGGTGGCGGAATACAGGCTTTCGACCCAAGAATCCTGGCCAGATTCTCTCGGCAACACTTCGATAAATATTAGCAATATGGACTCGGAGATCCTCACGCCGTGTCTGTTTTTGACTCTGCATCCAAAAGGGATAAGTACAAGAATATGGGATCAATCCAACTATTCATAAAACAAGAATGTCTCTTATTTGTGGATAGGATGCCTGAGTTGGATGGATCTTTACCTTAGAACAACATTTCTTAAATAAAAAACCACAAAAAGTGAAAAGAATACTCTAGGTAAAATCCTAAGAAAGAAAGAGGACCAAATAATAACAACCCTCCATTAAATGACCCAAATAATAAAATAAAGATGTATGGTTGCAAGCAGACAATAGAAATACCTTCCACTTTGGTTTTCCCTCTGTTTCAGAAGAAACCTCCTCAACAAAAGATGTGAGGTCACTAAACATAATCTCACAAGATTCCAGGTGCGAGTGCCCAAGAGCCATGGTGGCAGCATGCTGAATTACAAAAGGAAAACAAATCAATTTTGCCACAAGATAGAAAAGAGAGCACTAAAGCAAAAGATGCAGTATAACTATCTCAGAGACTCATACAACTTCTATCCTCAAACTTTCTAAAGTTATCTGGATTTTAAGACCAGCATATGCCTCTTAAAATCCTGATTATCCCCCCGGGCCTGGGAGCCAGCAGCAAGATATACAGCCAATCCAACAATAGAGAAAGTACAAGTAAAATTTTATTCAATCATATATAATTGACTCTAACGCACCAGTGAAATTAGTTGGACAAAATATCTGTGCATCCATCATGTATGCAATACAAGTACATGTCAAGTATTCTAGTAGGATACATGGAAGTACTCAAGAAGCATCATCTTTTAGCCACAAATACCAGGTTCATGCTAATATTCTCATGTTGCCCCCCTTTAAGAATAAAAATAAAGTAACCCTTCATCATCTACCATAAGAATAAAAAAAGGAGAGAGCATTTATGACTTTAGCATAGACACATCAGTTCAAGGCCTTAACATTGATTGATCACAAAAGCGGAGCTATTAGAACTGTATTTCAAGCAAAAGCATACAAATTGCACTAAACACAGTTTCTCATATTCTAGCAGAAAAGTGTCTCATGATCAGCGTACTAACATCATTTATGCATTGAACTCAAATAAAGTAGAATGAACTCATTAGCAAATACTTACAATGTGTGCTTCTGATCCAGATCTCAGGGAAGGGAAAATAAGATGGTAAAGCTCTCTGGTTGCAGATATGCTCCCAGATTCCTTACTATCTGGTGGGCATGAACATACAAACATTGCATACATGAGCCACTGATCCAGTTTGTTATCTACATCTTGTGATTGATTAGCTTTTCCACCTAACTCAGCAGGTGTAATATGAGCAAGACGTTGCAAAACCTCCAGCCTGCCAAATCATAGTAGGTTAGAAGAGGATCGGTGAATTCTAGTCTTAAAACTAATTGAACAGGAAATATTTATACAAAAGCAAATGTTTAAAATCTCACTTTTTAATCCCATTTTGGAAACAAAGATGAACAAGAAAGCAATTTCCAAAGGAAAATCCATGTTCACTGTACTCTATTCTATCCATTGATACTTTAGCAATTTCCAAATTTGGAAAAAGAAATTGCATAAATGCTAAATTAACCATCAAGGACCTAGCTCATTTAATGAACACAAAGCTACCATCAATGAACCACATTGAATCAGCATGCTTATTTGCTTAAGGATAAAACAATGAGAATCCACTGGCTCCAAACTGTATAGACATGATTTTTCACATTCTTCAGTACAAAAATACAAGAAGTATGCTTTAGGCATTAAGATTAATCCATATTAGGTTTCATTTATCGATAATAATAACCTACCAAAAAAACATCCAATCAATTATAGGCAAAACATAACCATATTATAGCGACACATATTACTCAGCAATGACATGCAACAATTATTCATGAGTAGCTTATTGCACGTACTTTGCATCTTGAACTGAGCTTGGGCAAAGTTCAGCTGCATATTTGACGAGCTCACTAAGACACCTAGCCCACCTGTTCTTATCAGGACTCTCAAATATTATAGATTGAAGTGTCACCTCAGGAGGAATTGCATCAGCTTCTCGTCTGTAATCAAACAGACGACCAGAGTCCCAGTAACAACTCTGAACTATGTCCTCCTGCAATATTTAGCTTTAAGTTCAGAATACATCACACTTCATAGAGAAATTAAATAGAACAATTAATACACAGGAAATAAAATAATATATCCCACCCCATGTTCTTCCAGCACATCAATTATAAATATAGGTTCGGCTTCATATCTTATACTATGATCTGGCTGCTTGGAAAGTGTAAGGTCCCGTATGTCATTCCTTAAGGCACGTACACAACGCAATAACTCCAATGCTGTGTGACGAATTTGACTATCCACAGAGCTAAGGAAGATGAGGCCAACTGCATCTATCTCTGATGCACGAAACTCAATAGTTTCCCCTGGTTGATGGAAAGAAGACTTCTTGAATCCACTGCTTTGCTGCACCAGCTTTGGATCTTGAGCATCTTGTGCCAGTTTATCATCAATAAGACATGCTCTCCAAAAACGCATAAGTTCTAAAAGTCGTCCCAATGATGTTTGAATCAAAAGAGGGAATTCATCAGGTAGTCGGAGGATGAAGTTGGCCATTCCTCTCATAACTGCAAAGCGACGATGAGGAAGGCACCTAACAATCCGGTTCAGTACCTGAACTGCTTCCTCACGAACACCAGGATCAATGCTTATCCCATGTTGAGGAATTATTTCAGTTATCTTATCGCTTCGACCAACTTCTTCAATTAGGTAAGGTATGCACTTCAGCACTGACCGGAACAAGTATCCTTGAGACTTTTCCTTGGTTACAGCATCTGGAAAGCATAGAAGTCAAATGTCAAGTGCCCTTGCATCCAGATATGAGGTAAAATGGAAGTCAAAAGGGGAAACCTAGCATTCACAGAAGAAATAATCTTCAGTAAAGAAACATTGTACAGATGCTAAGAGTAAAAACCATGAAATAGAGATATTTCATTCACTGAATTCACACTTCCATTTAGACTACGGAATACCTTTATAGCCGTTAATTTTTTTTGTCAAACATCAGCATATAATTTTATTAATACATCCCATCTCCAGATTTAGAAATGGTTCTCATTTTAATTTCAACAACACATACAGGAAGAAATTCTTCAAATTGCAAGTAGCCGGCGAAGGTTCTAGACTATGTAATCCTTTATAGCAGGTTTTTTGTTTGTCAAAAATGTCAGTAATACGTCCCATCTCCAGATTTTGAAATTGTTCTCATTTTAATTTCATCAACATATACAGGGAGAAATTCTTCAAATTGCAAGTAGCCGGTGAAGGTTTTAGAATACGGAGAACAGAAGTCACTTAACTGGGTTAATTAGTCTTTTAATTATTTCAGTCAAACATTGGCCATCCCAAACATCTCCTCGTGAATTCTCTTGCATAGCATTGCTATAGTCAAGTTTGCTCTAGCATCGCTAATGCATCAACTATTTATGAGCAAATGGTAGCTTTGACAACAGATTCAAGCTGTCTTAAATCTGCTTGGTTGAGGGGCTGAGGCAATTAATTTGAGCAAAAACACTTGAGCCATATCGTCATGCCTAATTCTTCCCCAAAAACTTGGTTTCATACAAGATCAATTACTGCCTTTTACGGTACTGAGGCTGTATTCACAGACAACTGTAACAATTCAAGATGTGTATGTCTTCACCCGAGATTAAAAAGAAAAAAGAAAAAAGAAAAATAGAATGACAATGACAGAGAAGGGAATTGTTATCTAACAAGTTTTATGCATACAAGAATATTTATCTTAAGGCGACAACCCATTAAAACAGTGGAATACAGGTGCCAGACTGATCCATACACAAATGATAAGCAAAATACAAAAACTTAAGATTTATGTTCTTTTTTATCTTCATCAGATCATAAGCCAAAGTTTTAAGTTAGTTAATTTTAGGGAAGGAATTACCTATTGTGGTCCTTGAAGAAGTCAAAAGGGCCAGGCTATATGTCCTATTGCAGGACCTTAATATTGACTCAATTGCCGCCTTTACTTTTGGCATGTAGTGACCAATATCAAGACCTGCTCATACAAATAAATGGGATAGTGATTCACATGAAACAAATGACAATTATTTGCATTATACAATCGGTTATCAATTACCTTTGAATATTTCTAAGCCAACACGTTGGCTTGAAGGTGACATAACAATGGCAAGCAAAGCACGCAAACCAATGACTTTTGCTTCACTTGGACTATCTTGCTTCAGCAATTCTAAGATCATATGGTTCATGGCAAAATCAAGATTATGTTCTGCTATAGTCACACAGAATTCCACAAGTTTATCATGTTGTACATCTTGTGTTAGCATTCCTTTCCTCAAAACTGTTAAGAGTTGGGAAGTAACACTATCAAGGTAATCCCATATACGATTTGGGGGTTGATTAGCTGCATGAACACTCAAGTAGAATCTCAAAACTCTGTGAAGACAGTCCATAGCCATGAAACGATGATTCTTGTCCTGCATAAACAGCACCAGATGCTTTGTTATAAGGAAATAGAAACTTAGATATGATCAGAGGTCAGGGCCCACAGAAAAGATGGCAAGTAAAAGCAAAAGAGGTGTTGGTAAAACCAACCAGGTGACCATATGTGTGATCTGTCCATCACCCAGGGGCCCAGACTCTTTCTCTCTCACCCTCTCTCTCTCTATATATATTATATAATATAAGCAAACATACCCGTAGAAGCTTGTAGAGTTGCTCCATGTGAGAGCTTAAGTTACTGTGAAATATTTGAGGATCACCAAGACATAGAAGAAGAGTCACCAAAGGATAACCAACCTAATACATAGAATTTTCATGTGAGAGAGCTTGATCCAGAGAAAAATGCAACACAAAAGAAGATAGTATGAGATTGACAATTGCACAAAAACTTAAAACTTGGAAAAAAGAAAAGGATATTATCATCCTAGTTGCAGGATGGAAATATTACCATCAACCATTTTAATTATAAATGTCACATTCTAAACTACATACAGAAAAGCATGAACTGAAAATAGGTTCATGAATAAATAAATAAATAAATAAAGGAATCAAAGTTGTTTAAGGCACCTCTGCCACCTAGGGAAAGCTAAATAACAGAAACTGTCATGATCACACATGCAATAACTAAAATTTGCTAATAAGATAATGATGTGTCCTGAATGATGAATTAGTTTCACTCATACCCTGAAACTGCCAGTTCTAACAATCAAAGCCCTTCAAGTATTAACAGAGATGAACCAATGGTTTGATTAATTAAACATTCAATCAATTCTTTGATAAAAATGTCAATACGAAGCATGACATGAGACCAAGCTTAATGAGAAAAATTACAGGCCTGTAACATTTTCCATTTGAAAGAGTAACAGATCTTAGTGAAATTTACTTGTTTCACATACTTGGTAAAATTCTTTTGCTAAAATGAAAATAAAAGAAATATACACATAATCTTAGTGGAATTTACTCTTTATTTAGCGAATGATTGAGATTAAAAAATAATTAATTCTACACTTTCACTGTCTATCCTGAACTACGTGGGGAAAAGCATAACAGAATCGTGGGAAGGGAATAAAGATACTCCATACAACCCAATAAACTTGTCACATTTTTTAGTTTTGACATATTATTTCAGTTTATTATTGATAAAATTTTGAAAAAATATATTTTTTAAAAGAACTTTGAATGAAATAATTTTTTAATATATTTTTATAAAATATAATTAATTAAAGTTAAAAAGAGGTCAAGGTTTAAAAAATTTTGACAAAAAAATCAACTATGACAATTTAGTTGGAAGTGGGAGTATGGGACTGCTCTCCAGATTTGGAACTCTGAAGGAAAAAAGGTGAAAGAACCTGGCAGGTCCCTTTATTATAGGATTAGAAACTTGTTCAAATTAGTCCTTCCACTATTAAGTGGATCCACATAGTCCCTCTATTATAGGGACCAGTTCAAATTATTCCCTCTACAATTAAATGGATCAATTTAGTCCCTGTATTAGTAAAAAGAATGAAATAAGGCAAAATTTTAATAGAGTTAACATTTACTGTGATTTTTTTTCATTTGCAGTTCAACTCCAAACAGAAGATTTCAGTTGTAGAACCATAAAAGCTTTAGAAATATTAACTTTGTTAAACAATAAATGACATTTTGTTTTAAACAGTAAATGTTAACTCTGTTAAATTTTGACTTTAATTGATTCTTTTTACTAGTACAGGAACTAAATTGATCTATTAAACAGTAAAGGGCCTAATTTGAATCTGTCCCTATACTGACACAATTTTTATATCAAGAGCAGATTTCATTTTTGCCATTGTAAGCCCTACAGGCATTTGATTAAAGATTAGTCAATTGTCCCGTCCAGAATTTTGGAACAAACTGAATATTATATAATTTATCTACTATGGAACTACTAAGTGTTCCTTTCTCTCTGCCATGTAGTAAAATTACAGTCAAACCACTACGCTTTCGTGTTTGAAGACACCCAAACAAATTGAAAATCCAGAAGTAGATAAAAGATGCTCTTACAGCTATATGTTTGCTCTGTTTGTCCATCCAATGCATGAGATTCTCTCTGATTTGCCCAACAGCTTCATACCACAGAGTGAGTGCAGGCTCTACACCTGTAGGAGGCCATTGGTTCTTCCCACTATCTGCAAGTGGTGCTAGGATGCTTGAAAGCATGTTGCATAATGCATGGTAAAGCTCACTTTTCCGTTTATGTGGTGCACGGGTAAGAGGGTTTGCTTTCGCCACAAAAGAGGCTGATGCATTCAATCCTCCCTCAGTCTTAACCTGGCAAATAACTAATGTCATAAGTTGGTCCTCGTGAAGTATATTTCTTCGAGGGAAAAGATGTAGAAAAAATATCATTTCCATACCCCTAGTTTCAGGTAGCGCATCCCATTTATGATACTAAGGGTCTCACTTCTGGCAACACTACTGTCTATCCGACGAGTATTCAATTCCATGAAAAAGCGCTCAGTTACAGAACTAAATCTGTGAAAGAAAGAGAATGAAATTATGTATGTATAGAATGAAGCATAACTTGGGAGACATGTCAAAAAGCATTCATGCCTATTTATAACCAAATTTTCAGCCACAACTTGGATCATTAATAAGCCAACAAATGAATGCATCTAGAAGCTAGAAACTATTAGGAACCCAATTCTCTTTTGAGGGGACCAAGGACTAGTAGCACCCAAAAACACTTAGAATGTTCTTTTCCTTTTTTGTCTCTTTTGCCAGAGATAGAGCACACACCTCACTAAAACCATGGCAATTTTAACTAATACAGTAATACTCGTGGAACACTATAAAATTCATAGTCACAACCTTACTCGCCCGTGCTTCAAAAAGCTTTCAGATGTAGTAAATCCGTCATAACATAAAGGACGTAGCACATAAGTAAGCAGAACGGCACTAAAAATAAGGGGAAACAATATGAGACACCAACTACAATACATTAACGAATTTTTGGAATGATTCAGAAATTGCAAAATTACTGGAGAAAAATCACTTAAGAACTATGAAAATTAAATGGATGACTTTACTTTTGCGCTTTGTCCACAATGATTTGCTTTACAGGTTTTCACTAAACCAACATAACTTCTCAAAAGATGTCATTAGCATAGTGCTTTGGTAATAAATAAAAAGAATATCATCGATAATGCCCCAGGAAAAGAAAAGAACACCACAAGTTAACACCATCTTTCGAAGATTGCATAAAAAATACCAATGACATTCTTCAAAATCTAACAATAGTTTATAAGGAAACAAAGGTCGATCTCTTTATTTCTCAAAATAAGCCATTTAAATTATATACATCACATCCCTCGCTAGCATGAATGATATGTAGAATCACTGTTACACTTCATGAAATGTGTTGAAATAAATAGAAAGAGAAAACTACTAGGAAAGAAAGAAAGAAAGAAAGTAATGAGTTAAGTTATAGCATCTAATCTAGCGATCAAGAAAGATAAGAAACCATGAATTGTGTACAACTCTGTGATTCACCACAGTACTGGTTAGTGGTTACATTAAAATAAAAATTGTAAGTAATTGATATGGACAGGAGAAAGGTTTTTCCTTATATTAGTTTGATGTTTAGAAAAAGATTGCTAACGAAACAAGGAAAGGATGTTCAACTCAGTTAATTGCCACAATTCCCCAGTTACAAGAAAATCGTATGTTTATTCCACTAATATTACCTTTCTCTTTTAGTACATGAAAGACCTATTGGACCCAGGACTACATAATAGAAGGTAGTTCACTCCTACTCCATTATCCCAAAACCCGCTCCCAGAATTCTCAAATTTGAGACCTCCAAGGTAAATTTTCAAGATCTTTCACGAGAAGGGAGGGGAAAAAATCCCAAGGCTTAGCCATGAGTACCCCATTGTAACAGTATCCTTGCCATTTTCTGATATACAAAATGTAAGAATCAAAATCATATGATTTCCACCATGGAAAGGGGGAAAATGTTATCATATGAACTTCTGTTAAACCATCTTAAGTAAAAAAAAATCAGAAACCATTTTGTAATGGTGTAGCAAATATAAAAGCACCAACATTTCTGTCAAATTTTAATGCTACCAGCTAACTGAAGATAAACAGAAAATTCTTCTGTTTTATTAGATTGAAAAAAATCTGATTCAATACAATGATACTTACAGCCTTATATAGGCTAGGACTTTAATTTAGATAAGGAGTCCTACTAGGTTTAGTCTTCCTACTCTATTTAAAAAACTTAGAATACTACTACAACAATTAAACTAATAACTTAACTCCTATACGGATTAGGATTACTAAACTAATAAATTAACTCCTATACGGATTAGGATTACTATGCGTATTCTTACACTCCCCCTCAAACTGGTGAATATACGTTGTATAATCCCAGTTTGGACAAAAATTTGCTGAAGAGAGCTTTTGGCAGAGGCTTTGTGAGAGTGTCTGCCACTTGTTCTTCTGTAGGAATGTAGTTGAGAGAGACTGTCCCTTTAGCCAACTTCTCAGCAATGAAGTGCCTGTCGATTTCAATGTGCTTTGTCCTGTCATGTTGTACAGGATTCTTGGCTATCTGAATAGTGGATTGGTTATCACAAAAAATTTCAAAACTTTCATCTTGTGCCATTCCCAACTCTCTAAGAAATTTCAATAGCCAAATTCCTTCGCATATTCCCAAGGCTAGGGCCCTGAATTCGGCCTCAGCACTGCTTCTTGAAACCACCGTTTGTTTCTTACTCTTCCAAGTCACCAAATTTCCCCAAACAAAGGAACAATATCCACTGGTTGACCTCCTGTCAGTGAGCTCTCCTGCCCAGCTTGCATCAGTGTAGATTTTCACAGTTCTGTCTTCACTTTTCTTAAAAAATAGGCCGTGTCCTGGTGTCCCTTTTAAATACCTCAAGATCCTCTTTGCTGCATCCATGTGTTCTTGTCTAGGGTCTGTCATATATTGACTTATGACATTTACTGGAAAGGAGATGTCGGGTCTGGTGAGGGACAAGTAAATCAATTTACCTACTAATCTTTGGTAGAGTCCTTTGTCAGCCGCAAGACTAGTTCCTGGTTTGTTGAATTTTAGGCCTGCCTCCATTGGTGTGTCTGCAGGTTTGCAACCCAGTAAACCTGTTTCTTTAAGAAGATCCAGGATATACTTTCGTTGGTTGATAATTAACCCTTTGCTGGTTCTTGCTACCTCCATGCCTAGGAAGTATCTCAAACTCCCAAGATCTTTGATTTCAAATTCTCTACTTAAGAAGTTCTTCAATTTGCTAACTTCTTCTTCATCATCTCCTGTTATAATTATGTCATCCACGTACACAATTAAGATTACTCTTTTATTGGAAGAAGTTACCTTACTGAACAAGGTGTGATCGGCCGAGGATTGCTTGAACCCATTCTTCAATATAACCTTGGTGAATCTCTCAAACCAGGCTCTAGGAGATTGTTTAAGTCCATAGAGTGATTTTGCTAGTTTGCAAACTTTCTGAGACTGTCCTGTACCTTTTACCCCTGAAGGAATTTCCATGTAAACTTCCTCCTCAAGATTTCCATTTAGGAATGCATTCTTGATATCTAGTTGGTGTAGTTTCCAGTCACAGTTTACTGCCAAACTAAGAAGAATTGCAGGTCTATACCCGAAAAAGGAAGACTATTCCAGAAAATGTTCTGCAATCTAGCACTCGTCAAGAATTAAATTTCAGTCCAGTTGCCTGTGAAGAAAGTGAAGGTAATGAATCTGTTAATATACCTTCTCATCTTCTTTATGATTATGAACCTATTGCTAAGAGAAAAGGGGTGAGACAATGTACCAAATACCCTATCCAAAGGTATGCTGCCTATGGAAGTTTAATGCCTTCATTCAAAGCTTTTACAGCTTGTTTAGACAGGGAACAAATTCCAAAGAGCTATGAAGAAGCAGTTCAGAATCCTAAATGGAAGAAGGCTATAGAGGAAGAAATTGAAGCACTTCAAAAGAATGGAACTTGGACTATTACAGACCTACCCCAGGGCAGGAGAAGTAACAGGAGAAAGGTATGGGTTAGGTGATGAGTTAGTAGGAGTATGGGAAGAAGTTTGAGACTCAAGTAAGGGAGGATAATGAGAAGGTGAATAGAGAGGAACTTGTGTAGGAACAAGCTGAAAATTATTACCAAATGTCTCCCCCTTAATTTCAGTCTTGGAGAAATAAGGTTCCTGCTCAAAAAAGGTTAGATCCATAGTAACAAAGAATTTTTTAGAAGGGGGATGGTAACATTTGTAGCCTTTCTTGAGTGAAGAATATCCAACTAAGACACATTTCAAAGACTTGGGATCAAATTTAGATCTCGTAGGACTGAAATTCTGTACAAACACAGTGCAGCCAAAGATACGCAAGGGAAGATTAGAGTTCATAGGTTTGAAGGATGGAAAGAAAGACAAGAATACATCCCTGGGTGTTTGAAAATTCAATACTTTACTAGGCATACGATTAATAAGATAAGTAGAGGTTAATAAAGCCTCACCCCACAAGTAATGAGGAACATTGTTGGAAAGCATTAGAGCTCGGGTTACTTCTAAAAGATGTCTATTTTTTCTTTCCGCAATCCCATTTTGTTGTGGAGTATCAACACATGAACTTATATGGACAATGCCTTTATCTTTGAAGAATTCACCTAAGGACTTAGTGAAAAATTCCCCCCCATTGTCAGACTTAAAGATTTGAATTTTAGTCTCAAATTGGGTTTCAACCATACTATAGAATTGTTCAAAGACTTGACTAACCTCTGATTTTTCTTTTAACAAGTATGTCCAAGTAAGCCTACTATGATCATCAATAAATGTGACAAACCAACGACCCCCAGTAATATTCTTCACACGAGAAGGACCCCAAACATCACTGTGGACAAGGGAAAAAGGATGCGAGGGTTTATAGGTAGAGGGTAAATATGAATTTCTAGTTTGTTTTGCAAGAGGACAAACATGGCATTTAAAGGAGGAAGGTTTTTTATTAATAAATAACTTGGGAAACAATTTGGAAAGATAGAAAAAACTTGGATGGCCTAACCTAAAATGCCACAACATGATATCATCTTGTCCTAAGGAAGAAATACAAGCTGTAGAAGAAGGGTTTTGAGGGAATTGAATACTGGAGAAGACATATAAACCATTATGCAAGCTAGCACTGCCAATCGTCTTCTTCCTGTCCAGTTCCTGTAAAACACAATCAGAACCCTTAAACTTCAGGACACAATTAAAATCCTTGGATAATTTACTCACTGACAATAAGTTGCACTTTAGATCAGGCACAAATAACACATCTTTCAGAAGTAAATCTGGAGTAAGAAAGACAGAACCTTTTCCTTGGATTTTATAGTGAGACCCATCGGCTATCTTAATGGAGTTTTTAAAGGAAGAGGTATGGAGATCAAAAAACAGTTCCTTATTACCAGTCATATGGTCAGTGGCTCCATAATCAATAATCCAAGTAGATATATTTGAAGTTGAAAGAAAAGCAGTAGGGGAAGGATTGTAATCCATACCTTGAGGTTCTGTACTAGCCAAATTACCTTCAATATTGCCAGTTAGTTTACTAATGTAACACCCCTAATTTAATGTGAAAATGATAAAAAAAATATATAAGGAATGAATTGAGAGTTGTGGGAATCGAACCCACAACCTCCTATATCATCAGCTGGGTGCCCAACCAATTGAGCTAGGTAAGCTCTTGGTCTTGAACCAATCCAAATAATTTTTAGAGAGATCCGAAAATAATATATTAATTAAATAATAAAAATATCCTACCTACTCCACTATCTATTATGATTAAAGGGGGATCAGATCTTCACGATAGGGGATGAATTATTTCCCATTATTGGATACCCATCAGCTGGTATTTTTCCCCTATTTTATTTTCCCTCTTTCATAATCGTCGGCCACCGCCGATCTGTCCCACCGCCACGCCGTGATCTTCACCGCCATCGTCAGAGTGACCGCCGTCCTCTTCTCGTTCGAGTCGTACCAACCACGCGCTCAACTGTCGTCCGCTTCACCGGCAATCGACCGTTGAAGGTTCGCGATATAGAGGGTTAACTCGCTGCCGTTTCGGTTGCGTTCTCCGGCGCCGTTCGACGTCGGTTCTTTGCGCCACCACCACCGTTGCGTTCCCCTCTGACATCCGATCAAAACCCAGCCTTCAACGTCCTTTATCGCCGTCGTCTTCACCGGAGAAGGAGAGACTGAACCGTTCGAATCTCCCACTGCCGCTGCCGTCAAGCTGGGTGAGTGACGGTCGGGGTTTCGGTCGGGCTTCGGGTGCGTCGTCGCCGGCCTGTGGTGGTCGACCGTGGCTGCCGTGGGTTCACGGGTTGCGTCGGGGTTTTGGGCGCCGTCGGGAGGGGGTAGTCGTTAGGGTTAGGGTTTGGTGGATTGGGGATTTTAGTTTGAACCGGTCTAAGGATGAACCGGGTTGGTGGGTGAGCCGAACCGGTCTGGTTATGGCTGATATATTGATGACGTCACACTGACGTCAGCGATGACGTCATCTGCTGAGTAAGGCTTATGCAGACTGACGTCAGCGATGACGTCATCACAGTCAATGATGACGTCAGCGATGACGTTAGCGTTGACTTTTGGTCAACTTTTTCGACCGAGTCCCTTTTATGTTTTTCGACGTTCCGGTTCCGTTGCCGCTGTTCCTTTCTGCAAATTCGAACCCGAAGTGCTGTTTTGGAGCAATTTTATATATTGAGCTCAGATTTTCAGTAAAGTGTTTAATCGGAATTTGACTCAGATAATTTCGTGTTCAGGTGACGTGGACTCTGATCCCGAGATTTTACCTCCTCCACCGCCAGGCAGACCTCCCCTCCGGTGGCACAATCTTCGAGATCTGCCAGTAAGATATTTATTAAGCGAAAATTATTCGGATATGGCATAGTAGGAAATCTCACATAGTATCCTGTATTTTTAGGAGCTGATTCTGTCCGACCTTCCGCTAGAACTGACCGTGGGAGACGTCACTATCGACGTTGACTAATTAGCTGCCTAAGGTGTGTTCTCTGTTTGTGCTACATTTATGTGTTACATGATTTTGTGAATTGTATGATAAATATTGCATGACTCATTGGTATGTCATCCTGCTTTGTTATTTGATAAATAATGTATACTCGGATTTTATGATCATGTTATGTAACACATCGGAATCGGATTATTATGTACATGCATCTTAGTTATATAACAAGATTGCATTCGGACTTTGAAATCGGATTACATGTCATATCATTGGGTTGGTATATTGTACGGAGGAAGCTCAGCGACTTCATCCTTCGGGTTGAACTTCGCTTCGGATCAGTGGTTTCACCCTTCGGGCTGAATTCCGCTTCGGATTAGTGGTTCCACCCTTCGGGCTGAGTTCCAC
This sequence comes from Hibiscus trionum, assembly GCA_030270665.1. Lineage (NCBI taxonomy): Eukaryota > Viridiplantae > Streptophyta > Magnoliopsida > Malvales > Malvaceae > Hibiscus > Hibiscus trionum. Next base: position 6,990,450 of record BSYR01000011.1, on the reverse strand, counting down.
TTCGGATGGTGACGATGGAGAAAGTAGGTTCTGGGGAACCTTACTTTTCGGTGTATCGGAGATGGGTATTATGATTCATGTGCATCAGACATCATATCATTATGATCCGGTTTTTATTGTGTTTTCAGAAAAGTTTTTATCAGAAAATAAAATACAGTTCTGTTTTGTTTTCAGTTGCACTTTAGAGACACACTGAGCTTTATAGCTGACTCCCCCTTAGTATCTGTTTCAGATTTCCAGACTTAGGTTTCGGTACTTGGAGGACTACATACGATCAGTATTTGATATTATCTATCAGTATGTTTCGTTTCCGGACTTATTAAATGATTTAAGTATTTTCAGTATTTGGTTGTAAACGTGGACTTTGGACATTTATTACTATTGGGATTTGATAACTATTTTGAGTATGCTTGTTTTAAAATGAAACAGTAAACGATAACTATTATAATTGAATAATAGTTTCGGTACAGTTTTTCATAAATGACCTTACTTGAGGGGAAAGTTTCCAATTCGCCAAATTCAATTTATTTCAAAACCCTAGATCAAAATTGGGGGTTACATTTAGTGGTATCAGAGCCTAGGTTACACCCCTCGGCCTGTGAGACTCGATGGAAATTTGATTTTAAAGTTTTCGAAAAATTGCAAGCATCATAAATGTTTTCGGAAATTATGAGATTTTCAGATAAATGTCCAAATAAAAATATATATATATATATATATGTTTTAATTAAAGTCTCCAAGTACCAATCTTGACTCTAGGACTCTTCTTTTGTAGATAGACTATTATGCCACTGTGTAGGAGTTTTAATCTATTGTTTGTTCGATGTCGTGACCGAGGCCCGTACTACTACTTCTAGTAGTGGTCACTCGCCTTCTGTTGGGCAAGCAGAAATTCAGAATAAGTTACATGTTGATGAGAACCATTTGTTAGGAGGATATCAGATCGGAAGTGATAACTCACTTGATATTGAGAACACTGACCGATATGTAGGAGTCGAGCTCATATCGAAGTGTTAAGATTATTTTATAAATTTGAATTAGAATAGCAAGACAGTGAATGTTTATGAGATAAAGTTTCGAAGTTGAGTCAAGTATGCTCCTGAGTTAGTTGTGACTGAGAAAGATAAGTATGATTTTTAGGAACTTCGATTACCGATTCAAAGAGATGTTGCAACACATCATGATAAAGTATTCAGAGACATGGTTGATCGAGTTAAAACTTTTGAGAGGACGAATTTCACAAATGGAAAAAAAAAAGAGGAACTTTAGAATTTGAACAAGTCGGAAAGAAACCGGACACATTTGTACGACAAAGTTTTGTATGCTCGATGAGTTTGTTCCTCAGAGTTATCAAAATGTAAGACTTGTAGTATCGATAGTTTTGTCTGGCAGGCAGGGTAGTCCAAAAGTCTGTCAGCCTATTTCTGTATGTGGTTTTTACAACAACAAGCATAACGAGGAATGCAGGTGGACGAACAGAACGTGTCTCATGTGTGGTTCTCAGGATCACTATTAAAAAAAAAAAAAAAAAATTCCACGTTCAGCTACTGGTTCATCCGTTCAGAGTCATGCATCAATTCAGACACCTCATCGAGGTAGAAGGCAGTTCAAGACAATTGCTTCTAGTACTGCTAGTAAAGGTAGACATGCTCCGAGTGGGTGATCATGTCAAGATTTCTAAGATGTACAAGAATTGCCTTTGGAAATTCAAAAAAAAAAACATATTCTCTGTTGATTTGATGGAGTTACCTTTCAAAGCGTTCGACCTTATTTTTGGAATAGATTGGTTATCCGCTCATCGAGTCCGTTTGGATTGTGAAAAGAAAAGGGTGACTCTGAAAATCTCAGATGGGTACGAGGTGATTATGGTGGGAGAGCGTAGAGGTTACTTGTCCAATGTTGTTTGGCTCTCAAAGCAGAAAAGATGATTCGACATGGAGCTATTGCCTATCTTGCTTATATTTTTGACTTGAGGTAGTCAGATTCTGGTTTGGATAAGATCCGGGTGGTTAGGAATTTTTCTAGATGTTTTTCGGAGGAATTGCCAGGGGTACCGCCAAAACGTGACGAGGTTGAGTTTGGCATAGATGTATATCCAGGTACAGCTCCTGTCTCTATGACAATGTGAATAAGGACTGAAATTAAAATTTGCGCGATTGAAGGTATTCAAAGTTCCTTGTATTCGGGATGTTGAGGATGTCGCATTTGGGTTCGAGAGTGATCGAACGGAGTATCATGGTCAACTGATATAACAAGTATTAAAGGTAATACACTACTACCTCTAGTATGCTTTATGAACATGTTGATATTCGGTTAATGCATGCATGAATATGATGAGGAGTGCTGTTAGTCCTGCTCAAGTCAAACCAGATATGAAATTGAGTATGATAACCTAGATATGATCGAAATGCTCGACCGAGGAAGTTAACAAATGTAAGGACCTGGAGTTCAATAAATTAAGTAATAAGACAGCTAATCTCCAAATCTGATCATCAGTTTCAAATGATCAAATGCTAAAAATATTTTGATATGAAATTACGAAAATGCTTTATGGTATGAGAATGATTAAAATACCCTTGGATTTGGAAGCAATCTAGGAATCTGCACTGGATATGGTAAAAACAACCCGATTCATCTAAAAACCTCGATCTACTTGGAAAATTATGGTAACAAGATTTAAACCTTCGAGATTGTAAGGTGTTAGGTTTCCTTGAATTGGGAATGAATTTCCAAGTATAGATTTACGGGAAACTACTCATACCTCTGAATTAATCAAGTGGCTCAAATACTGAATTGATCGTAATAACTAAAAGTATTGGAAATACTGTCATGGTTAAATTATTCGGAATGATCGTATTGATAAAAAGGACTGAAGTATCCTCGGACACCGAGGCTTGCGAATTAACTGGAAGGATGGATAAACCCTTGAGTTCTGAAATGAATGAAGTGGTTGGAGGTACCGAAATTTCTGAGATGGCTGAAACACCCATGAGTACTTAAATGATTGAAATTTTACAAATGGTTCAATTGACAGTAATGATGGATATCTCGAACATCGAAATGACCGAAATACCCCTATGATTGGAATAAGTAAATTACCTCTGATGAAATTTTTGGAAATGTCAATAAAGTTGGAAATGACTGAAATGCCCTCAAGGGTGAAGCATGACTCTGGTATATCAATCTCTCATGATATTAATATGAGGATGAAAGTTTTTCCGTACAGAATATAAGTTTGACTACTTCGCGGCAAGTCCAGTGATGAAATATGAAAGCAATCGTTCAGATATACGATACAATCAAATACATTCAAAGGGTTGATTAGTAATGGAAGGTTGGGATATGTTAGTTCGAATGGTTTTGGATGCAACTACCTCTACGGAGACACTATCTCTACGGAGAGAAGTGATATATCTTCACCGATCACAAGAGTCTAAAATACCTCCTTACGCAGAAAGAGTTGAATTTGAGACAACATCGCTGGTTGGAACTTCTCAAGGATTATGATTGCGAGACACACTGAGCTTTATAGCTGACTCCCCCTTAGTATCTGTTTCAGATTTCCAGACTTAGGTTTCGGTACTTGGAGGACTACATACGATCAGTATTTGATATTATCTATAAGTATGTTTCGTTTCCGGACTTATTAAATGATTTAAGTATTTTCAGTATTTGGTTGTAAACGTGGACTTTGGACATTTATTACTATTGGGATTTGATAACTATTTTGAGTATGCTTGTTTTAAAATGAAACAGTAAACGATAACTATTATAATTGAATAATAGTTTCGGTACAGTTTTTCATAAATGACCTTACTTGAGGGGAAAGTTTCCAATTCGCCAAATTCAATTTATTTCAAAACCCTAGATCAAAATTGGGGGTTACAACTAAACATTTTTTGTAACTGAGCAATTTGTTGTTTAGTAAAACCACCTGAAGTAGTAGTTTGACCATCATCAGAGGAGGAGGCAGATTTGTTTTTATTATTGTCAGGCTTCCAGTCAGAGGGCTTCCCATGTAATTTCCAGCAATTTTCCTTTAAATGGCCTTGTTTTTTGCAGTAGTTACATGTAGCTCGTCCCTTCTTTGTTTTAGGGGTGGAAGTAGACTGTGTGACCATGGCAGAGCTGTCAGGAATAGGGGCTTCTGGAATCATGTAGAGGCGGCGGCTTTCCTCTCTTCGAATCTCAGAAAAGACCTCTCTCAATGAAGGAAGGGGATTAAGGCCAAGGATCCTAGATTTGACTGGATCAAAATCCCTATTTAAGCCATTGAGGAACTTGAAAATTCTTCTCTGTTCGTTAATCTTTCGAAATAGTGCAGCATCAGTTGGGGTCTCCCACTCATGGGCTTCATACATGTCAATTTGCTGCCACAAATTGGTGAGAGTTGTGTAGTATTGAGTAGCAGTCATCCCATCCTGTTTCAGTGCAGCAGCAGTGCTTTCGATCCCAAACAACTCTGAGTTGTTGTTTGTGTTGGAGTAAGTATCCCGAGCAGCATCCCAAATCTCCTTGGCAGTCTCATAGAGAAGAAACTGAGAACTAACTTCAGGGACCATGGTATTGATGAGCCAAGACATGATCCGACCATTCTCTTGGATCCACTTTTCCAGACCTTCATCAGCTGCAGCAGGTTTTGAAGTTTTCCCAGTGACATATCCTAGAGTTCCTCTCCCGATAAGGAAGAGTTTAACGGACTGGGACCATTGAACATAATTTGTGCCTGTGAACCTATGGCACAAAGAAGCCGAACCAGAAGGTTCCAACAAATCTGCCATCGAGGAAGCAGGTGTAGAGGATAAAGAGCGCAGGTCACTTTAACCAGAATTTACCATTAGAGAAAGAAAAGAAAAAAAAAATCGATTGGATCGAATTTAGGCTGATACCATGAAGATAAACAGAAAATTCTTCTGTTTTATTAGATTGAAAAAATCTGATTCAATACAATGATACTTACAGCCTTATATAGGCTAGGACTTTAATTTAGATAAGGAGTCCTACTAGGTTTAGTCTTCCTACTCTATTTAAAAAACTTAGAATACTACTACAACAATTAAACTAATAACTTAACTCCTATACGGATTAGGATTACTAAACTAATAAATTAACTCCTATACGGATTAGGATTACTATGCGTATTCTTACACTAACACACTACCTGATCCGAGATAAGGCACCCAGGAGTTGAGCAACTAAGTCAAGAAGAAGACCCCGCAAATCAACTAGTGAGGGATACTCAACCTGGCTAACAACCCTGCAATAAGAATTTATACTTCAACTCAGTCATCCAGCAATGAGTAAATTGATCAGCAAAGAAAATATCAATTTCTTTGCTGTTATATACATATATATCAAATACTATACTAAGACTCAATATTTAGTGAACCATTTATCATGGACCAAGCAATGAGACTTGATATATTTAGATATAATATTAGAACTTGATATAGATAAAGATGGTGCAGACTCGTCCTTAGCAGCCTTACCTATCAGCATTAATTAGCCAATCGAAAACAAAATTTTCAAGACCAGACCAAAGCTTCTCTGAAATGAAAGCATACCTCGTCATTCAATTATGAGGAAAACAAGTAGAATTGCAAAGTAAAAAACAAAAAGGGAAATGAACAAACCAGTAAGTCCCTCCTGTGGACAGCACTCAGCAAAGCGAATGCAAGCTGAGCAAAAAATGCACTCCACAGCAAGCTGCTCACCAAGGAAAGACAACATTGAACTCATAGTGAATTAAGCAGATTTTAACAAATAAATAAAGTGTTTTACCAAATTTAGAAAACTAGAGGTAAATATCGTTTTTGGGGTGGATTTCTGTCTTACACTCATTTCCATTTTCCTTTTTAAATTACCTTTGTTGGGGGGGGTGTAACCTTCACAACTCATCAAATGTAATAAAATCTATAAGCTATCACTGTATACGAACCTTTCTTTGGAACGTAGATGCATCATTTGCGCCCTTTGGTGATTCACTGAAACCAAGATCCCAAAAGCAAAAGTAAGAAATAAAATAATACACTTGCAAAACAATTAGACTCAATGACTGTGTGTCTTCATAGAGTGGAATTAACTTCTCACCAGCTTAAAGAAAACCTGATAATAACGAGACCACTTTGTTGTTTGAAAATTTAATGAGATAGAAACAGTTTAAGGAGATGGAAAACTGGTAGGGTATGTTAGTAGCATCTTTGCACAACAAAGTATTGATTTATAGAATTCGACCAATAGAAACTGCAACTTATTGGACTTTTTAGGCCATGAAGGTACCTTTTCAACCTCTACCATTCCTTCATTATCATTGAACAATAGAGGCTAAAAATAATGTAGGAGACAGATATTTTCAAGACACCATTGAGAACCAAAGGGAATGTGGAGATAAATGTTTGTGTGAAGGGAAAAAATGGTAAAGAAGCAAATGATCCAACCTTTCTCGCCATCTAAGAAGAGCTTCCAGAAGAGGAACAGGTGTATGTCGTGCAACCATAGCCAAGGAATCTAGAACTTGCTCGTAAGCAGGGTCGGACGGTCGAAGATACTGTCCATCCTGTATGTACAACAGGAAAGAATAACATAATATGAGATGTTTATCGATAATGGCATACTTTGGTAATATGTTACAGCTAAAGTTGCCCAAACAAAACAAAACAAAACAAAAGAGGCAGCCTCCCTATCCAACATTCCAACTCTTGCTCCCCATTATATATTATAAGTAGAGATGTCCAAAGTTGGCTTGCATGAAAAAACCCCGCCTAACCCATTCAAACCCGAACCCTGTCAAACCTGATTTCACCAAAGAAGCCAAGAACCCAAAATTTAAATTGAACCTATTTCACTTTATAAACAAACAATTTGGGCCTGGAAAGACTTGAAACTAAGATAACCGAGCCAAATCCAGCCCAACCTGCCCAATTGACAACTTTAAGCTAACTACTACTCTTTCTAAATGGAAAAGGATAACATTCTATATCATCCTAATCTCCTTGAATATTCTTGTAAAACCATTCTCTTTATTACATCAAGAACCTAAGTCCTACTAGAATATCGCTTTCTTGAATGGCAAGACAACAAGCCATTATTAAAGATGAATTATCAATGACTTTAGATAACAGAGATGAAAATGAGAACAAAAAGATGTAAGGCTCTAAGCTTTTAAAACCAGATTAAAGTGACTGACAAATAATCTATGTTTCTAACAATGAGATGCTCAATCACCAAATACTCATTAAAGGTCACTACAAGATGTGAAAATCTAAAAACCATGAGAAACATGCTCAAACAGTATTTTTTTTCCTTCAAAACCATGTTTGTCGTAACCTTAGCGAAGTTTAAGCAGGAAGAGCATCTATCGAATCGGAAGCTTATGGGTCACTCTCCAAAGTCTCTCTCCCTCTCATTTTTTTAGAACCTCGAAAGGGGGCATAATAGGTGGCATATCAACAAAGTCACTAACTTCAACAAACCACCATGTCTAGTCCAAACTCACTCAAACAAAACCAAACCACATCAGATATTATTCATGAAGAAAGAGCAGCTCCTTATCAAGCTCATTTCCCACATACTAAAGAATGGGTATCCGATGAAAGACTACATAAGTTCCACCAGTACACTATTTACAAAACAAACTCAACATGTTTACAAATTTCCATTTATTCACAAATTACATTTCTCTTAAAGCTCCTTTAATATTCAAATCCACAGGTGTAAACTCTGATACACTAAATGCCACCTCACCAACTTTTTTTGCATAAAAGGGCTTTTGGAATTAAGAAAAGAACATCCCTTTTTTAGAAGTTAAAACAAGAAGGAAAAAAAGGATAAACACACATTTCCAACACATGAAATCATGATTACCATTAAATTCAAGAAAAATAAGCATTATGCCACTGATATTAATTTTACAAAGGAACTGTTTCTATCTCCTCAAACTGATCTAAACCTGAGCCTGAGCTGTTTCGATTCGGCGCCGAGCTAGAGGAAGAAACCGCTGCAGCAACGCATCTACAATCAACTTGGCAGCACTCCCTGCCTTCATTTTGTCTCGCATCCTCTTTCAGCCTACAAATTCTCGAAACATCAAAGTAAATTAGGGCTCGAAAAAAAAAAGATTATTAGTAGAAATCATAGAGATTCCAGTGGCAAAATCATAAAGCAAATTGAGTGTTCAAAATGGGACGGAAGAAGTGAAAGTAATACCTGAAATTAGGGTTTAAGTTTAATCATAAGACATTGTAGTTTCCACTGAGAGAGAATCAAAGAATCGAGTCTTGCTTCTTCTTCTTCTTCTTCACTTGGCTGATCGATGATCGGCGAGGAGTTTAACAGTTAACACTTTCGATGTGGCTAAATTAAGTTTAGTTTTTTGGGGGATTTTTTTGAGGTTAATTCGTTATTAAGGAAAATTGCAAAAATGTTTTTCAATTTCCAGGTTTGATATAATTTTGATTTTTGTATTTAATTAGTAGCCAAAGTAGAGTGAGGATTTACTGTGTTGTTTGGGAAAATTATTTTAGGTTCAATTTTAATTTTTTTCAAAATCAAGGACAATCAAGGTTTTTTTTTCCTATTTTTAGCTAAAGGTATTTTTTTTTGATCAAACAAGAATTTCGGGGATTCTAGGGAACAACCTTTAAATACATGTTAAAGAACGGCTGACCTGTTTACCGGGTAAAAAGCGATACACAAATTGTTACATGAAGCGGTACACAAATTGGTACAATATTGTAATAGAAGAATGTATATACAGTTTTATTAAAAAGATGCACTGTTTACCTTCTAAAAAGCGGTACACAAATTGTTACATGATGCGGTACACAAATTAGTACACTTTTGTAATAGAAGAATGTATATACCCTTTTATAACACATGCACGAATTTTTAGAATGGATTATGTACGTGTAAGAAATGTGTACATACACAAATTTTGACCTAAAAGCATACTTTGGTACAATGTTTGTATGGAACTGTGTATATACATATATTACTAGCAAATATACAAAAATTGTTACAAATTTGTAAGAGAAAAAGGTATATACATTTTCTTTTACACGGTTTCACGAAGGTTGGAAAATGACTTTTACTTGTAAGGAAATGTGTACATACAGAATTTCTTACCCGAAAAGCATATTTTGGTACAATAGTGGTATGGAACTGTGTATATACGTATATTACTAGCAAATATACAGAAATTGGTACAAATTTGTAAGAGGAAAAGATATATACCTTTTCTTTTACACGGTTTCACGAAGGTTGAAAATGGACTTTTACTTGTAGGGAAATGTGTACATACAGAATTTCTTACCCGAAAAGCATAATTTTTTACAAGTTTTGTTAAGATTTGTGTATATACTCTTAATAGGACGAATTGTACAGGAATTAGAACAAATGTGTAAGAGGAAACGGTATATACCTTATATATTACATTGTTACAAAAGTTGAAAATGGCTCATTTACTTGTAGGAAATGTGTACATACACAATTTCTTACCCGTAAAGCATATTTTGGTAAAAGTTCTGTAAGGAGTTGTGAATATACATGTAATAGTACCCAATGTACACAAATTAGTACAAATTAGTTTGAGGAAATGTTATATACCTTATTTATTACAAAATGGTAGAACTCTGTACGTATACTTTTTTATTACACAAAATTTCTCTGGTTCGTCGAAATGTCCAATTTGTTTGTAAGGAAATGAGTACATACATATATTCGTACCCAAAAACATACTTTCGTAGAAGGTATGATAATGGCATCGAAACCAGGTAAAGGTGGTTTCGGTTCTGGTTTTGCAGAATGGTCAAAAGTTAGTCTTTTGTGTAGCATCGAAACCTCGTATATAGGGTTTCAGTGCTGGTTGAGCGCGAAAATATTTGAAGGTCTTCAACCTTATGAGTTGAAAATTAACATTTGGTTTGGTTTAGCAGAGAACGATCATACGAAAACTAAAGATGAAGAAATTTATGAAAGAAATAAAATGCATTCCAAACAATGTTTTTCAAATACATTAGACATTAAAAAAAAGAAACATAATAAATCCTCCTCAGTCCTCATTCATGCCCCGGGAAACGACCTACATGCCCTCTGCCACCTATGGCACTGGAACCAGCCTCTTGTTGGTGCTGACCAACCATCTCTGCATAAGATCGGATCTCATATCTGACCCTATTGTTGCCTAATGAACAAAACATGTATGCATTAGTATGAGAAGAAGTGCATCTTGTATAAAAGAAGAAACTGATGATAGAGACAACCTTGAGAGTGGCGGTTGAAGTAGTCTATGTCCTCTTTGGTAGGCATGTAACCATAAAGTTGGCGCGCTGTGCCTGGACCATACAAAAAGCCTTGACATTGTTCCCAAGCTTTTCTATCGAAACCTTGGGCAGCAAACTGGTTATGCAGACGCTGAGCGTCGAGATAACCTCTTGCCGTGCTCTGAAAAATCAAAAAGCTCATCCCACGGTGGCCGTCTGGACTGTATGAATGGCGAGGCTTGGCAATAGTATCATAGGAACGAAATAGTTCCGAAGCTCTTGGTTTCCCATACCAGTCCACTGAAGCATAAAATGCAAGAGATTAGAAGTGAAGCAATTGTAATAATATTGAAAACATAATTCAAATTTGTTAAATAACTACCTTCCCAGCATCATCTTTTTCCAGCCTTGTGTTCATTATCATGACCATGGGCGGCCAGAGTATTTGGTGATCATCAACCTCGTTGTTTGCAGGCAGGGGGCAAGCAGTATTAGCAGCAGTCGGATCATCTCTCAAAGCAGTCCATTGGCCAAAAGCTTGACCCTGAGGAATAGAAGAAGTACCCCTTGTAAGCAATTCCTCATCCAAGAGCTAAGCAAATTGGCGATGGAGCCTGAGCTTTGCTCCACCTTTTGTTCTGGCATGTGTCAATAGGGAGTGAATGCCAGTAAACTTGTGAGAGGCACCAGGACCTCCTTGGCAGACTGGACAAACCCATCTTCTAGAAGGGTTAGTGATGGTCAGCATTCTCGCGATGGTCTGGAAAAAGTTGTTGAACCATTTGCTTCGTTTGAGAGTGTCATGGCTCGGTTGATCCTCCTCATCAGAATCGAAATATAAATCATCCTCACTATTTGAGTCTGACTCAAATTCTAGTTTCCTCTTGGAGAATTGGTGAGGATTGTTTTTGGAAGATCTGCTTGAACTCATTTTAACGGAAGGAAGTTTAAAGTATTTAGTTCTGAAGCGAATATAAAGAAGGGTTGAGATGAGTATAGCGAATTTTTGATGTTGTAAAGAGTATAGAGAAGAGTTGTAAATTTATAGGGAAATTCAGTTGGGAGGGAAAGTGAAAAAGTATATGGAGGGGTACCTACTTCTTGAGAAGGCACGCTGTGTGTCTGTTCATTGAACGAGGTACATGAACATGAACCCCTTCATTAATGAGAAGACAGAAAACTGAAAAGGCTGAATCGTTTTGCTTGGTTTCGAAACCAGCTGTAAACACGATGAGGAAGATGAAACGGTTCATGTGATTATAGTGAAAAGACAAAACACTGAAAAAGCAAGATTCCTTTTATTAGGTTCGATACCATCTGAAGGGGTTTCGGAACTGTATACACTTATTAGTAGCATAATGTACACAGATTGGTACAAGTTTCCAAAAGAAATCGGTATATACATGACTTTATTACACAGTTTCACGAAGGTTCAAGTTGGGTCATTTAATTGTTAGGAAATGTGTACATACATAAATTGTTAACCAAATGCAAAGTACAACATTTTGAGGGGCATCGAAACCATCTCAAAGGGGTTTCGGTACATGTTTGAAGTGCATAAAAAATTACTACCTTGTTCGTACAAGCTTTATAAGGTTATGCGATTATACATAAAATATTAGCCCTTTCATGTAATTGTTTGGTTTAAAATGTCTCATGAGATGTCTGTTCATTAAAGTAGGTGATGACAGCAACTGAAAAAGGCTGACTCGTTCTGGGGGTATCGAAACCAGCTTTATTTTTGGGTAACACGTAACGGTACAGGTGATGACAGTGAAAAGACAGAACACTGAAAAGGCAGATTCCTTTTACTAGTTTCGAAACCTTCTTAAGGGGTTTCGGTATTGTATACACATAGTACTAGTAACAATTGTACAGAAATGCGTAGTCTTTGTACATGATGTGTAAGGGGTATCGAATCCACAGATAAGGGGTTTCGGTGCTATGTTTTCGTAGGGGGTATCGAACCCAGACGTATGGGGTTTCGGTGCCTATTGGTTTTGAAACCTTCTTAAGGGGTTTCGGTACTCTATACACATATCTTGACATACACAATTTTGATACGAAAAAACATACTTGTGTACATGTTTTGTATGGGCCATCGAACCCAGACGTATGGGGTTTCGGTGCTGGTGTGACATTAATAACTCGAACTTAAAAATTTAGTTCACTAACTACTAAAAATTCGAGTTATTGGAATTTCTATTTTATAATTCAAACTTTATTTTGAATTTTTGAGTCGAGTTTATGAAATTATGAGTCGAGTATTTTCACATCAAACCAAAAAATTTAATTTTTTCGAGTCAAGTCGAGTTATTGGAATTTCTATTTTATAATTCAAACTTTATTTTGAATTTTTGAGTCGAGTTTATGAAATTATGAGTCGAGTATTTTCACATCAAACCTAAAAATTTAATTTTTTCGAGTCAAGTCGAGTTATTGGAATTTCTATTTTATAATTCAAACTTTATTTTGAATTTTTGAGTCGAGTTTATGAAATTATGAGTCGAGTATTTTCACATCAAACCTAAAAATTTAATTTTTTCGAATCAAGTCGAGTGTTGCACTTCCCTACATATAATTTTTAATTTTAATCCGTGTTTGTCCCAACTCAGCGCCTGGATCGATATCAACTTTTGAACAATGTTGATTTCATTTCACGTCTACTGCTATGCTTTCACGCCTAGCTTATGGGTTAGTATCTTTTGCTTTGCACATGATAAAACATCTCTGCCATATGAACCAGTTTACAGCGATGCACAAGCAAGGTATATTTTTTGTGATTAAATGGTTAGTGAAGAGCACATTTTCTTTTTTATATATATATAAATTATATACATATAATATGGCGGTATTTGAGATGGAAATTGGATGTGGTTTTATGGGTGATATTTACTGTAGCATTTCATGCTTGGGACAAACACGGATTAAAATTAAAAATTATATGTAGGGAAGTGCAACACTCGACTTGACTCGAAAAAATTAAATTTTTAGGTTTGATGTGAAAAATACTCGACTTATAATTTTATAAACTCGACTCAAAAATTCAAAATAAAGTTTGAATTATAAAATAGAAATTCCAATAACTCGACTTGACTCGAAAAAATTAAATTTTTTGGTTTGATGTGAAAATACTCGACTCATAATTTCATAAACTCGACTCAAAAATTCAAAATAAAGTTTGAATTATAAAATAGAAATTCCAATAACTCGACTTGACTCGAAAAAATTAAATTTTTAGGTTTGATGTGAAAATACTCGACTCATAATTTCATAAACTCGACTCAAAAATTCAAAATAAAGTTTGAATTATAAAATAGAAATTCCAATAACTCGACTTGACTCGAAAAAATTAAATTTTTTGGTTTGATGTGAAAATACTCGACTCATAATTTTATAAACTCGACTCAAAAATTCAAAATAAAGTTTGGATTATAAAATAGAAATTCCAATAACTCGACTTGACTCGAAAAAAATTAAATTTTTTGGTTTGATGTGAAAATACTCGACTCATAATTTCATAAACTCGGCTCAAAAATTCAAAATAAAGTTTGAATTATAAAATAGAAATTCCAATAAATCGATTTTTTTAGTAGTTAGTGGACTAAATTTTTAAGTTCGAGTTATTAAATAGGAGCAATTTGGGCACCTAAGTTTCAAAGGGTATACTTTGGGCACCTATTTTTCATCTAAGCATTTATAATATTATTGTACTAATTGATTGCAAAGTTTTAGGATTGAAAAATGAATTTTTAAAAATTTAAGGGTGAAATTATAAAGAAACATTTTTATTAGTGACTATAATGTTTACTTTTTTAAATTGAGGAGAAAAAATGTACATAGATGAATTTTAATGGCTATTGCAGTAATTTATCCTTATTTTTTCGTTAATTAATTCCGCCACATCAGCAATCCGTTAGGGGACTAACGGACTATAACGTCGGAGTGACCAAGTCTTTACACATCGAAAACGTAAATGACCACTTATTGGCACTTTTCAAAAGTGGTGACTAAATCTGTACAAACGGGAAACGAAAGTGACCCCTGTAGTAGTTTACCCATTTTAAAATTACAATCTTTTCTACATCTGAAAGACAATTAGGAAGGAAGAGACAATCTGATTTTCATGTCAAGAAGCGTAAAAGGGTTTCAAGACTTGTACTTGATGAACAAAGATTAGCGCAAGTACGTCGATATGTGCTATTCAATTCAGATGAAGTATCTCCATATATAAAGTAAGTTTCCTTTAATTGTTTATAGATTTGACTCCACACGGATTATAATCGTTATGTTTTTTCATTTAGGAAACAAGAACAATAGATTAAGAGACGTAACCGAAAGAAATGATTTTTACTATTTGAGATGCAAAAGTTGAAAAGTGAAACTTTTCATACATGGTTTCATGATCATGTAAGTATAGAAAAATTAAGACGTGAAACTTATATGATATTGTTTAAACAATTAGTATAGACACTTCAATAATTACATAGGTTGCACTTTTGGATCAACAAGTACATTCAAGTATTGTCGACGTAGTTAAGTGGCTTGCTCGAGGTCCAACCGAAGTTGTTAAGAGATACAATGTCTACATGATAAATGGATTTAGGTTTCATACAAAAAGAAGAGATAAAAACTTGAAAACTTAAAATAGTGGAGTTGTTGTCACAAGTAAGACATGGAGTTATGCAACTGCAAGAGACAAGCAACCAGTCAAATGAGAAGTTAACTATTATGAGGCTTTGAAAGATATCGTTGAATTAAATTATTCAAGTCAATTTAGAGTTGTATTGTTTAAATGTGATTGGGTTGATATCAATAAAGGTTGTAAGAAAGATAAATTTTGTTTCACGTTTGTGAATTTCTCGCATTTAGCGCACAAAGGAAACAATTTAATTGATGATCCATTTGTGTTAGCATCACAAGTTAAGAAAGTTTACTTTGTTAAGGATAAAAGACAATCCAGTTGGCAAATCGTCAAACATGCTAAGCATAGAGATGTGTTCGATATAGGTGATGCGTCATCCTTTAACAAAGATGGAGATCTTGAACAATTGATTTTAGATGATTCTACCGATACTAGTGTCTCAAGTTAGATCAGAAATAACGATGGTGCTAATAGATTGGATGTCACTCCAAATATGAAAAATAAAAATATAGAGGAATATCCAATTAATGAAGAAAATGGAGAAGACATGTTTTAGAGTTATATGTCATCTTTTGTACATGTTCTATTGTAATCATGAGCTAATGGATTGAATGTTATCTTTTATTGATCTTTTTCTACAATTATAATATGAGAACTTCTTAGCAATTGAATGTGTTACTTTATTATTATTTTTTCATAAATTTAATTTCAGTAAGAAATTTAAATTTAAAGTTAGTACTTTTGTGTTATTTAATACTAAATTTAGTAAGTGAATATGATACTTTATTGTTAGTTTTTTTCTACAATTGCAATATAAGTTTTTAATACTAGATTTGCTGACAATAAGATGTTGCTATAATATAAATTACTCATATTTTATATTGAATTTTGTAGGACTTTGAACAATATGACAAAGCGAAAACGTCTTAGTATTGTTTATCATCTAGAAACTCTAAATCTCGTGCTCAAAGTGAAGAACAACAATCAACATCTTCTCAACATCAGGAACAATCTCAAACACAACAATCTGAAGAAGTTCAAGGAGTAGGTGGAGAACAATCTCGTGAAGAACAATCACAACCTTCATCAGGTATGATATGTTCACCTCAAATTAACGGTTCAAATACAATTTTCTGTTTGAGTTTCATTTGCACTTAATCATATTCATGTAGAGAACATTAATCGAAAGAAAATTCGAGGAACAACACTTATGTCGGATATTTGGGAGCTGCCAAAGGGACAACGCGTTAATGTCAAAATTAACAATTTATATCAACATGTGGGTAAAGAATCAACTTGCTTATGTTGCTCTATAGGAACGATGGTGAGAAAGGCTGAGTTTGCGCCAATTAATTATTTGAATTGACATGAGATGTCGAACAATAAGAAGGAACAAATGTGGCCCCCGATCGAGATATGTGCACTAATTGAATACTTGTTATTTTAAAATGAAGTTAATTCTTAGAAACAAGGTTGTACTTATACAAAAACAATATGCTTCTATTATTTAAGTTTCTCTCTTAGAATTACATGATCTATTTTGGATTGTCCTTTAACTTTGAGAAAACAAGCACTGCTTTTATAGAAACAATACACTTCTATTCTTTTGGTGCTAAATAATAATTGTTCTTGGATTGTGATACCCAATTATTTTTTAATGTAGTTAAAATTTTAATTCCAACTATTTGATTCGGAGGAAGGCGTTGATGAAGCCACATTAAAACATGTTAAGAAATGAGTTCTCTCATATATGAATACCAAATGGAGGCAGTGAAAAAATGAATTGAAATCTCAAATATTTGATGAGAACAAAACTGTAGAGCAGATCGTTAAAAATTGCAAGGATCCACGAGTGAATTTGGACCAATTAAAGACACTTGTTGAATATTGGTTGTCCTCAAAAGCAATGGTAAAGTACTACGGTTTTATAATTTCTATAACTTTAATGTTTAAATTTTTATTAACAATTTATTACTTATAATTCGAATAGAAACAAAGTGCCAT
Source organism: Hibiscus trionum (assembly GCA_030270665.1). Taxonomy (NCBI): domain Eukaryota; kingdom Viridiplantae; phylum Streptophyta; class Magnoliopsida; order Malvales; family Malvaceae; genus Hibiscus; species Hibiscus trionum. Next base: position 6,973,542 of record BSYR01000011.1, on the reverse strand, counting down.
AAATATATCAAATAGGTCAAAGCTAAGTGAACCACATTGCACATGAACAAGATCTTTTCTTCGGATTGTTGAAGACTTGGTGCGTATAATTTTCTTTATTATTACCATTGATTTGAAAAATAACAATTGTTTCTAATATCTCTCGTTGTTTTCTTAATGTCAGGCTGCAGAATCTAATGGAATCTCATCAACACGAGCTGATGTCTATGTTTGATCTCGTGCACGCAAAGATAGAAGCATCGTGAATTCCAGGGCCGCAGTTGTTGTGGTAGTTTATTATTATTAAGTCTTGTATATGTGTTCGGTATAAATATATTATAATTATTATGTTATATGTTTAACTTGCTTATATTTTTAGGAACGTATTCAAGAGGAGATAAATGAAACCTCATCTTTTGAGAATTTATCATAAATTTCATGGCCAAATGATGTGTTTACTCAAGTTAAGGGACCAGAAAGAAGAGGACGTGTTCGTTGTGTAGGGGCGGTTCACACCCGTTCTTCTCAGGAATCGAGACTTTCACAATCAGTCCAAAATACTGAATAAGTGGAAGAGTTCAAATCTAAAGTTGCGAAATTAAAAAAAAAATTGAAACTTGCTTTCTACCCTACTTTCAACAACAACGTCCAGATCTACATGTGCCTGATATGGATGCTTTGCTTCGTATGGTTGATACAAAGGTATTCAAAATATTTTTCTTTCTTATTACTCAATTCATTTTTTTATTTAAATTCATTATTTAAATTGATTTTAATAGGCAACTCATGATGCTGGTAGTGCTTCAGCAGCAATCAATTGTACCAATAAATCTCTGCCTTCAACAAATCAACAGAATACAATTGTAAATGATCCAAGCACACAATAGAAGAGGATCTTCAATTATTTCTAGCTTTTATTATGTAAGTTATTAAGGAAAAAATATTTGCTTGCATATTTCTTCCGCCTATACTAAACTTGTAGGTACATGTTTTACTGATTATGTATTACATACTTTTTATTTGAACATTAAATCAAATATTTTTCCTATAAAAATAAAATACTTTTTGTTATAGTAGTTTTAGTAATTTTAATATTTAAAATAAAAAAATATTAAATAAAAGTAATGGAATATATTAATAATTATTAATATTAAAAAAACAAATAAAAACGAATTTACACCTATACTGACAAAAAAATTGTTGGTATAAATATTTTTTATACAGATCTTACATGATACAGATACCGATGCATAAAACCGTCAGTAAAAGTCGTAATATATACCGACGGACGACCGTCAGTACATATAAAAATTATAATGACGGACAAACCGTCAGTAAAGATAACAGCTATATCGACGGACGAACTGTCAGTAAAAGCCTTAATATATACCGACGGACAAAATCCGTCGAAATATATACCCTAATTTTTCGGGGTAGTCCATACCTATGCCTACGGTTTTGTCTGCCGGTATAAGGTCAGGATATCTATACCAACAGTTTTGTCCGTCGTTATAACTTTATACCGACAAGCATATTATCGACGTATTTTGTCTGTCGAAATTTCCCTTTTGTCCGTAGGTAAAAAAGTTTAGACCATATATCGATAAATTTTTAATGTTTTACTGACGAATTTGTGTCCGTCGATATATGTCATTTTTTTGTAGCGATAGACCTACCCTAAAATAAACATAGAAGAACACTAAAAAATTAATGTTACGTAAATTTTGGATGGTAAAATTTCATTAATGTCTCAGTAAGTTTCACATCAAAATTAAATTTTAACTCTACGTCTCTGTATTTTTCAACCACAGTTTTTTTTTTAATTATTCAACCACAGGTTCTTTAATGTATCATTTTCCCCTCAACTATTCTAAAATTTAATGCTATGCATTCTCGCATGGACTACTAAAATTTGGCTATTTCCGCCAAAATAGTGAAACAAAAAATTGACAAATTCAATGCCAAAATGAAGAAAGAAAATTTCACAAATTTAATGAGCATCGGGGGGCTGTAAAAACATTATTTACATCTCAATCTCACTCCTCCTTTGTGAAAAGGTTTACTTCTACGACAATATACTTCGGTTTGCGACGATCAAATCTTTAAAGGTGACAAGATTAAATGTTATATAAAACCTATTTTTATTTCAGTTTGTTCAATTTTGATTAGATATTTCGGTTTTTAATGTATTTATTTGATTGATTTGTGATTTTTCAACAGTTGTAAAGTGATTACAATGTAGTATTTGTTCGTATTTTTTTTAACTTTTTGATAATATGCACATTTTGTAGACAAAGATGCACAAACTCGAGTCTTTTAAAATGAACATCATCGTCTTTTTCACTGAAACTATTAAGTTCAGTTTATGATGTTTTTATAGTTAAAATGAACCACAATGTAATTAATTATAGAATTTAAATATATTTGCATGGTGATTAAGGTACCAAAAGAAAGGAAAAAGGAAATTGTGTGGTGACTTGCCATGCATGTTTTTGCAGAGTCATCAATGTCCTTTTGCACCACACGTGGAAACATATAATGGTAAAATGTTATTATGAGAATTAAATGTTTGGTGTTCCTTTTTCATGACCAAACCGTAATTTCATTTCGTGTACTAAGAAAAATTCAACATCGAGTTGTTCAATTTTTTAAAAAGTAAAAGTTAGTAGTTATGTTTGGTAAAGAGATGTTTGAGTTAAAATTAGAATTTTAATCGGTCAAATTCGTTAATTTAAATGTTTGATAAAGAGCGGATTGAGGTGAAACCTCTAGTTTTGAAAAAGTTGCTAATATGAGCTTTCTGAAATTAAAGTTTTTGACATAAGAGTTATAAAGACCCTTCTACCCTTAACAATTATAAAAAATCTCCAAATAACATAGATTTAACCTTTCTATTTTAATTCTTCAACCTCACGTATTTACACTGTGACATTTGTAAACTAATACATTTTCTATTTTTTTACTCTCACACATTTATATTTGTATTTAAATTTAATAATTAATTAAATTGTATTAAAAATAATTATATAAATAATAAATTAATATATAGATCCTTCAAATATGTTTAGTAATGATATATTAAAAATTATTTTTTATAATCTAATTAATATTAATAGATACAAAATATTGATAACTAATAAACTATTTAAATAAGTACAAAATATAATTATGTCCTTATATGTCATTTTGCTTGTTTAAATAATCAAACAACTATCAGTTATCAGTTAATTTTACCAAACACTTTTATACAACCAGCTAATACAATCCGCTAGTCAAATCAACTAATATAATTTGCAATCAGCTATCAATTATCCGCTAATTATCAAATATGGCCAATAAAATCAGTACTATGTGCTCTACTAAGGCAACGTATAAAATAAATCCTTTGGTGTTTCATAGGACACATAAAAACAATGGCGCAAATTGGTAAGAGAGTTTGAAGGGCTAAATTAATTTTTTTTTATAAATTAAATGTTTAAATTGCTTTTTTTATATAAAAAAATTTAATTTGCATTTTATTTAAAAGAGAGGTATAACTTGATTTTTTGAAAATTTGAGAGGTTTAATAAAAATTTTTAAAAATTATGAGAAAATTTTGTGAGAGCCAAATCAAAATTTTTAAAATTTTAAGAAGCTAAAATTTGAGTTTTCAAAATTTGAGGGGTCGTAGCCCCCGCAGCTATCCAACACGTTCCACCCTACATAAAAATATCAATTAATTTCAAAGTTGAATTAAATTAAATCTTGTTTTAAAACTAATTAAACATTAAATCCTTAATTAATTGTTTTTATTAATCGGAGATTAAATTGTCACTTTTTAAGAGGACCAATTTATCCAATTGTGAAGTTGAAAGGGGCCTAAAAGGACTGTTTACCAACAAATACATCATTTATATTTTACCAACCAAATCACGAGGAAATTGAGAAGCAAGTATATGCACCAAAATCACTTGCATTTTAATTAGGAATAAACAAAAGTAAGTGGAAAACTCATTTTCATTCATTTGTTTCCATCCCAAATTCCCATTTCTCATATTCTCATGAGGAACAAGAAAACAAAATACCAAATAGCAAAACTATTGTCATGTGAACTTATCTTTTTATCTCTTTTTCAAGTCCAAACAAAATCACACCTTATAGTTTATATATGCTAAAAATATAAAAATTTCAAATAAAATAAAAATAAAATACATAAATAAATCAACTTATGTATTTTCTATGTTTCTTGTGGTATATATCGATTGTAAAGTTTTTTTTTTAAAAAAATGAATAAATAGCTATTATTTTATCAACGAGATTGATCCAAGTGATAAGAAGTTTGATATCGCTTATACATGTCTCGAGTTCGAGGTATTGTATATGCAGAAAATCTTTGCTATGAGAATCATCCACCAAAACTAAATGTGCGACATATCTGAATTAGTTAGGGAAAAACTTTGAAGAACAAAAAAGAAAAAAAGAAATATTTTAATTATTCATGTATTGAATATATCTATCTAATCTTGTTTATCATGCATACAATTTTTCAAGTCATAGTCAAAATATGAAATATAATAATTGAATGTTTTTTTAAATTATTAAAATATTAATCATATAAAAACATAAAATTACTTTAATTTTATGTTGGTTGAAGTGTATCTCTCCTCACATGTGTATATTCCAAGTCAAGTGATATAGTTCCATTGTGAAAGTGGGCTTTTCCCGCGTTTTCTTTATTACACAATCTTTTGATTCTTTGTTGTTTTGTTTCCATCCAAAACATATATTCCCCAACGTTTATCAAAGTTTGTCCATCTTTGTTTTTTGGTCTCGTGGACGGTTTTTGACAAGCGTAAATGAACGATTGTATAGAATTTTAAAAACAAGGTTTAAAATGGATTAAATTAAATGTATATAACCAACGAGATTGATTCAAGAAGTAAGTAACATGATATCGCTTAAGTAAGTCTCGAGTTCGACACATTGTGTATGCAGAATATTCCTATTGGAAAATTAACTCACTAAAATTAAGTGTACAACGTGAGTCGATTCGGATTAGCCAGTACAACCAAAAAGTTAAATATATACAACAGAAAAAAAATAGAAGAACCAGTCCACTTCTTAAATCAATGTCCGATTACAAAATGACCAAATTAATTAGATTTTTTTGTTGTTTGACCCAGTAAGTAGCTTGACATCACTTAAGTAGGTTTTGAGTTCGAGGTATTGTGTATACAAAAAATCTCTACTTAGAGACTCAAACACCAAAGTCAAATGTGCAATGTGGATAGGTCTGAATTGATCAGAACAAAAATTAAAAAAATCGAGAGAGCAACAAAAAAAAATTATATCTTTCTCGAGATATAAATTAAGGGTACATTTTTCTTTGGGCCACCCTATGCCTTTACTTTTCCTCCCTTGAATCTACCATTATCATCCCCACTCCAAAGAAAGAAAAAAAGAAATCAATGTCCGAATTTCAAGTCCTAGTTAATGTTTTGGTTCATGAACACAAACATCTAGTCACATGCCATTGTTAAAGCTAAAACCCTTTTGTTTTCTTATGTAAGTTAATCAAAGTTGTGAGCTCATTAATGTTCTAATAAAAAAAATGCAAATTTTCCACTTCTCTATTTTTTCTGAGGAGGTTATAAATTTTTTCAAATTCTTTTTTTTCATCGTTTTTCTTTACCGAGGGCAGCCTTTGACCTTTCTGCTGGTTATGTACATAAATAAAATTCATCTTTTTCGATGAATGTTTCGTTTTTTCAAGTTTGTTTCTTGTTTTTCTTCTATTTTGTCGAATTTTTATTCAAAAATGCTTTTATAGCAGTTCTTTTGTCTGCTTGGTGGCAGTTCTTTCGTCTGCTTTTTAACAGTTCTTGTCTGTCTTCATGACAGTAGCTTGTCTTTTGATTGTTACGCGTTCGAGTGACGAGTATCAACGAGCGCTTTTCAACGAAGGAGGTCGTTCTATACATGTTATAATTCCCTTTGGTGGTTGTGCCGACATGCCAAGATCAAGTAGCAGAAGAATGTTTGCTATATTCAAAGAGCACTCAAGGCAAATTATAGTTTTTCTGAATTTTTATTTCAGAAGATTTCTTCTGACAGTGTTAGGTTTGGCATATTCAACGTCTTTCACACTTTTATATTTTTGTTGTTTTGTTCTGCACTGTATTTTTATTGTAAAAGGTGTGAGTCATTTGTATTCATTTCGTTGTTGAATATAATCCAAATTCAAAAAAAAAATGTGAGCTCATTATCTCTTATCTTTTTGTTATGTACCATATAAATATAAACATAACCATGAGTAATGTAAAAAATCTTATATTAAAAAATCGAGATGAACATGAATCAATTTATAAAATTTCAACGCACACAAATATTTTACATAATCTTAAAATAAAACAAATAAAAATCATTACCTTAAGATTTAAACATGAGACTAATGAGTTCATATACACATATTTTACCTCTCCGCATATGTTCAATTGATGAATAATATGATTTTTATTTTTCTTTTTTACATAAAATGTTTTCGTCCATCCATATGGAACATGACAAAATATGGTACAATTCCTATTTGACCCTTAAAGTTCTTTTTAGTCTAATATGGCCCTTACAGTTTCATTCCCTCAACAAATTTGCCCCCCCCCCCCATCTGACGTCGTAAAAAAGAAATTACCAACTAATTAATGACTGAAACATGGGGTGAAAGTCAGAGTAAACTTGAGATTAAGGGTCAAACTGTAAATAAATCTAAAAATGGACTTTCATAAAAAAAATCCAGATTAAATGACCTCCGACCACCGTGCTTCGACCTTTTCTTGATCCAAAATTTACACTAAAATTATCACCATCATTTGCTCAAATAATTTTAAAATAAAAAAAAAACTAAAAATCATTACTTAAAATTCAAACACGAGACTAATGAATCCATATGCAAATATTTGACTACACATATGTTCACTTGATGAACAATTTGATTTTTATTTTACTTTCTTACATGAAATGTTTTCCTCCACCCATATCATGAGCATGACAAAATCTAGTTTATATAAGATGCAATGGATAAAAATTTTCTGCTCCTTCTCGGTGTCCCTACTTATACTCAAACATTAAAAAATAGTATAAAATTAAATTTCAAACCCTAACCTTAAATTCTAAATCTTAAACCCTACGCCCTATAACTTAAAAAATACACCCTACCATAAATTCTATAAACCCTAACCACAACCCTTAATCTAAAACCTTAAGCCTTAAACCCTAAACTTAATTTTAAGCATGAAGGCATAAGTAGGAGCACCGAAAAGGGGCAGAGAATTTTCATCCAGACGTAATAGATAATATGGACCCTAAAATATGGTATGATTCCCATTTCGACCCTTAAAGTTCTTTTTAGTCTAATGTGGCCCTTACAGTTTAGTTCCCTCAACAATTTTATCCCCTTAGTCTAACGTTGTTAAATAAGAAATTACCAGTTAATTAACGAGTGACACGTGGATATTAAATTGAGAATAAACTATAGTTCAAGGGTCAAACTGTAAATAAACTTAAAAACAGACTTACATCAAAAACTCAGATTCCAACGACTTCCGACCACCGTGCTCCGACTGTTTCTTGATCGAAACTTTACACTAAAATTATCACCATCATTTCCTCAAATATTTTTATATCTCCTACTGTTTTCTCATTTGAGTTGACCAAAATAATGTAGGACATTAAAGAAGTGAACAGAACAATATCTTTGTCTGCGTCTGAACAACAAACATTCTCTCGTTGTGTTGGTCTTAGTGGATTCAGTGTTAAAGCAAATATTCTCAGATTATTAATAATGGAGAAATAACAATAGCGATTATAATAAAACATGAGAATAAGTTGATATTTGGTTGACTATACAAGGATGTTGTTAATCTCAAAGTTCCCATTTATTGGCCTTCACGTGCTCTCACATGCAATGCCATTTATTTTTTGGGTCACAATGGGAAAGCAACTACAGCTCACTACTCCTCGAATGTCTACTTTTATCAGTTTTATGCCTCGCACCAGTTATATACCGATGCAGATCTTGACATTCGACTTTCGTGATCAATTATTCGTTAAGAGCAAGTATATTTGGCCGATTAGTCAAACTGTTCATATTTGTTCTCTCATATTCCCTTAGATCATGTGTATTTCTTCCTCTTTAGGTAGGATTAGGATTAGATTTATGATTTGTCAAAAGAAACTCAGAAATTTTCATATATACTCGAGAAATTTGAACCAAATATTTAAGATGATGATTAAATTGATAGAGTTTGAACCAAACTGATATTAATGTGTAAATTTTGGGACTAAAATTGTTATTATCCCAATTAAAAAAATGAGCCACGTCATCAACTTTGTTTATTTTTAACGACCGAAATACCAAAATAAAACAAAAATGTAACGTTAGATATCATTTTGCCAAAAAATAGGTGAGGTACTAAAACAAAGATATGATAATAGATTGGGTACTAAGTGTGTAGTTTACCCTAAAAAATTTCAAAAATTTGTAAAGGTTTAATAAAAGATTGAATTTTTTTTAGAAGGTTTATTGATTAATTTTCAAAATGTTTGGAGGCCTGTCCTCATATAGTTCCACCCTTCGTCTTCGTATCCAACCCAGATGTTCAATAATTGCAATGATGTAATGTGCACAAGAATTGGAGTGGTATGTTTGCAATTGCCTGGTGGGCGTTATGGAAACGACGATGCACGTTTGTTTTTAAGGATGGCCGAAATGGTTTTGGTGACATAGTAGGGTATGTTCGACGGATGTGGGATGAAGTGACTGGTGGCCACTGGCCAGTCCCATACTGTGCGTGGGAACCAGCCACTACAGGCGTCGGTGGACCAGCAACATCGAGTTGGAGACTGGAGAGTGCCTGCAGCTGGATGGTTCTGTGCCAATGTTGATGGAGCTGTCGGTGGTCCGAGTCACAGGGGTGCTTCGTGACGAGGCCGATGCTTGGCTTTTTGGTTTTGCGAGGATTTTGGGCATTTGCTAGGTCCTTGTCGCGAAATTGTGGGTGGCACATGATGTACTTAGGCTTAGTTTGCGATTGTTTTTAAAATGTGCGGTAAAAAAAGTGATTTTCAAACTAGTTGTTGAAAAATATTTTTGAAAAGCTGGTTAGTGTTTGTTATTAATGTCAAAAAGTGATTTTGAAGAGATAAAATGTCTATTTTAGACATGATATTGGAAAGTAAAAGTAAACTTGGGTGATGTTCAAATAATTAATGTTATGATATATGAAATAAGTAAATTTTAATTGTAATAAAAATTTTATTTTTTTTTATAAAATTTAATTTAAAAATATAAACTATATTCTAGATTATATACAGACATATCACTTATAAATTACAAATAAAATAATTTTATTTTCAATATAAATATTATAAAATGTATATTATTTTACAATTATATATGCATAATGTACAATAAATTATAATTAAATAATAAGAATAAAAAAGTAAGTTTATTTTCAAATTAGTTTTTCCACCTAATAAGCTATAAAATCTAGCTTTTTGGTTTGGGTGGAAAAGCTAGTTTTAAAAGCAAGCAAAAACAGCAAAAAAACAAGTAAAAGCATTTAAAAAATTCCGTTTGGGTTGCCAAACGCAACCACAAACGAGGCCTTAGTCATGTTTGGCTTCTTGGTTATCGTCGCGTTGAATTGAAACTCATAGTATGACTGTGGTACAAATTTTAAAGGGTAATTCCTTAACGGTTGCGGGTAATGCACTAGTTGAAAGGTTGCATGAGATGCTTCTAAGAGATTGAGAGGTTCGGATATCACATATTCGTCGTGGAAGGAATACGGTGGTGGACGCCTTGGCTCGGTCAGTTAGGGGATGGATGTTAGTGAAATTGGATATGCGCCACTGCCGCCGGGGATTTTTTCGTTGCTTAATGCGGATCGGAGTCCCGATTAGTGCTTAGTTTGTTTTTTGTTGTTGACCTTTGTGTTTGTTGATTTGAATATTTATTTGATTCTTGTATAAATATCACTATAAGTACTCTTTTTTTTTCATTTAGATTTAAAAAGATTTTCAATGAGATTTATAATGATACTCCTTTTTCACGTTAAAAGAAAGAAATAAAGAGACGTATAGGAGAAAAGAGATAAGCCAGTGTGTTCGACACTTGGAGGCTTTAGGAAAAATGAAAGCCACACTTCCAACACCCCATCTCCGGCCCTTCCCTTCTCCACCGCCACTTTCTTTCAAACCCTCCTTAGCTTTCCCGGAAACCAGAAGGAACCCACTAAGCACCACCACCTCTATCCCAAGGGGAATACGGTGGTGCCGATGTTTTAAAGTTGGATGAGAAAGTGGGCGTTCCGGAAGTGAAGGAAGATCATGTTTTGATCAAATTGGTTGCTGCTGCTCTTAACCCTGTTGATGCCAAGAGAATGCAGGGCAAGTTTTGTTCTGGAATTGTATTCAAGTTTTTGCTCGTTTCAACTGAGACTGTATGTAAAAATTATCGAACTTTGATAGTTATTCTTATTTCTAAAAATTATCAAACTTTTTAAAAATGCAGCTAAAGGCCGTGGCTTTCATAGCTCAGTTGGTTAGAGCACCCGTTTAGTAAGCGGGAGGTCTTGAGTTCAATTCTCAATGAAAGCATTATCTCTATTTTTAATCTATAGAATCTAAAAATTTAATATGAAAATTTGATCGGCACACCACTTATTTTTTACACAGAAAATTATTCAAAACAAACCGAGACACGACACGAATACTACTTTTTATTGGTAACGACCATGAAGAAATCATACAAACTGTTTTGATGGCAAGAAGGGCTGAAATGCTCATGGTGCTGTTAAAGTAGGTGAAATCTGGAAATCCAGATTCCAGAGATCGAACTTCCCGTTGACGAAATCGTAATGTGCACCTTTCAAGGCCACGGATTTCTTCACCACTGCCTCTCTCACGAATGGATATGTGAACAGGTTCCCCAGAGATACGTTCACTGCCTCCTGCAATATCACACATTTCACGTTTTAATTTAGAGTCCAAAAAAAAGAAGAAATAATTGTATGATTTATGATCACCCTCTCGCAGTTGGTGCATTGCTCCGAGAAGCTTTGCTCAGTACATTCGGATTTCACTTTGGTCTTTGCTGGTGCACAGATGCTAACCCAATTCTCTATGAAATCACTGCATTTTTCGTAAAATATGTTATTACTATTATTATTATTATTATGTAACAATTGTAAACGTCGTCGTGTTACCTGGCAGTGGTCCCATCGTCTGGGATGGACATGAGCCCCTTGATACCACCACAGCAACTGTGTCCAATAACCACAATATTCTCCACCTGATAAAAACAAACCCAACACATCCAATTCCAAAAGCATAAATTTAAGAAAGCAATAGAGCTCTTCACGCCACCAAAAATTAATATTGCATCATTTCTTTTATATATATATATATATATATGGGTTAGGATCAACTTACACTGTGTAAAACTCAATTACTTTTACACAGTTTTTAGACTGTTGGATTATGGTAATTAATTAATGGCTCAGATTATTTCCTTATCTTTTTTTCCCAAGTGATAATCTTCACATTTTTTACTATTAATCTCATCCATCCATTTCCCTTATCCAATGGTCCTAGATTAGTGTAAAACTAAATGAGTTTTACACCATGTAACTTGATCTCATCCCTATATATAGATATATATATAATTTTATGTTTTACACGTTTTTTGAATCGTTGGATGGGGAAAATGGATGACTGCGATAAACTCCTCACCTTTTTTTTCCAAGTAATAAACTTCCCATATTCTACTATTAATCTTATCCATCCATTTTATCTATCCAACGATTCAAAAAACGTATAAAACTTAAAATCTTTTACATTGTGTAATTGGGTCCTATCCCTATATATATCAGTTTGATATAATAAATATACTACTCGGACTACTACCAGTCATAAATAGGAGGATATTGAACATTTAAGCATGTTATATATCATCGTAGTTCAAGTAACAGAAATTGAGATTCTCGAGAGTACCCTAGTATGGCAAGATGCCTAAGTGACTACTGACTAGGACCATGTTGCCGACACCAAAGAGTCGGCATCCACAAAAAAACAGACACTAGCAAATTGTGGTTATAAAATGAAAGTATTAGTTCACCTTGAGATGCAGGACTGCGTATTCAATGGCCGCACCAACCCCGGAGTATTTTGTCTGCAGCGAACAAAGCAAATAAAAAACATTGAAAACAAAGAATTTAATAAGCTTTCCAATGTCATCCTTTTGAATTAGGCTGCTTGTGAAGAATAAATTAGTGTAAATATGAGGCTAACCTTGTCGTAAGGCGGGACCATATTGGCAATGTTACGGACCATAAAAGCCTCCCCCGGTTGGAAATCCAGGATGTGGGAAGGGCAGACCCGAGAATCCGAGCATGCAAAAACCAAGAACTATACAATAATGTAATATTAAAACTTTATAATCTTATGTCCATTCTCCCCACCATTTCTAAAAGTGGTAGAAATAATAGCCGTACACGTCCCATTGTTGACTTATTAGTATATTCTCGTTCATATTTGATACTTTTGGGGAAAATGGACCGACCCCATTAACAAAACAACTAATCTCTCTAAACATACCATGTGAAGTTAATCCAAATTTCTTGTCTGAAATTAATGATAATCGGTACATGTATACGAGAAATAGAAAGAAGAAAAAAACAAAATTTGATCAACTATGATAAGATAAGAGCGAACCTTGGGGCTTTGCCCTTTGGCAAGAGCACTGTACAGATCAGGATTTTTCCTGCAAATTAAATTTTTAAAAAAAATTCCAATTAAGCTAATTATTATATACTCCATAAGAAAAGGAAGAAACTCAATTCAACCACCACTCCCCATATATATATATATATATATATATATATATATATATATATATATATATATATATAGAGAGAGAGAGAGAGAGAGAGAGAGAGAGAGAGAGCAGCTAATGATTCATGCGCTGTCCACCTTTTTCGAATCCACTTTCTTTATTCCATATAAAAATTATTTCATTTATATGAATACATTTTATGTAAAAAATAATTTAATAAATAAGTTTGTATTAAAATATAAAAGTCAAAAAGGATTGGATTAACATATGTCACAGTGCATAAAATAAGGGTGTTTTATTAGGTAATTATTCGAATTCTATTTTATCAGATAGTCTCATTTAAGATAATTTATTTAATAAAACATTATAATTGTTCGAATATATAATAATTTTATGCTTTGTGGCTTAAGTTAAACAATCTCTATAATAAAAACTTGGTAAAATTAAAAATAGTAATGACAAAGATACAATTCTCAGTCCCTTTTAGGAAAGCCATTAATGACGCTTTGTCAAATTGGAGAGACACACATTAGGCGCATGAAGAAAGGAAAAAAGAGAGGGGAAAGCAGTTAGTTACGTACTCGTATTTTTCTTTCTTGAAGTGAAGGAAACCGGTCTCGATCCGCTTGACCGGGTCGAACTTGGTTGGATCGGCGGCAGCTACCTCCAGCTCGGCTGTTATTTGCTTGATTTTTGCGGCGGCGACGCTCCCGAGATCAGCTTTGTCACTGTAACCAATAATGACGTACACCAATCGAGTTTATTTACGGTTTTCAGGGAACAGAAACATAGGTAAAATTGTCCGAGGCTGGAGGGCCCACTTTCGAAAGAAAACACGGTTTACCGTGTTCGATAAAACCGTCGAAACGACGGATAAGGACGGCAAACTGAATTATAGGAAAACGGACATAGAAATCCTAAAAGTACGGCACTGTAATAATAATTATAATAATACCTGAGAAGCTTCGACAAAGCTGCAATGGCTTCCTCGTATGATTCACTTCCCATGTTGTCTTCTTCTTTCTGTAACCTCAAAAAAACTCGAAATTGTGAATATTAATCCAACACGATCTATCAAATTTGAAACGGAAAGTCGGAAACGTTAAACTAATTTCCGATCAAACCGACAGCCGGAGAAGAAGTTTGAAAAAGAAAGCAAAAGGCAAATCAAAAGGTTGATCTGAATCGGGATCAACGCAAGAACAAAGGCTATAAAGCTATGAACAGCACCAAAAAATCTTTTGTTTTTTTGGAAACTTTGAGATTCTTCTGTCTGGTTCAGAATTTGATTAAAAAAGGACTAAGACGCAGAGGAAAAACATTTCAACTAACCGGACAAGTTGACAGTCGTGCTTTGTTTTTCGGAGATATTTTGATAGCTTCTGCTACAGAATAGGGGTCTATATTTATACTGGTTTTTTAATTACCACGGTAAACAAAATTAACCTAAGGTTAAATTAAAGTAGAGTTAAGTTAGAAAAGAGAAGAAAAAAGAAGGAAATGATTTACATTATGGAGAAATGGAAGTTCGGTCTCATTACGTCAAACAATATCGGTGGACGCGGTTCTCTTGTGTTTGTATATGGTAAGCAAAATTAGGCGGTCTACGAGGAGAAGTGGTACGGTGTTGCATGGTGTATGGATGATTTAGTTTTGTCCGTTCGATTGGGAATTGAAGTAGTTGATCGGACGGTGATTGACTTGTTTTGGGAAACGGTAGAGAAACATCTTTATCGAAATTGAGGAGCTACGTCAACCGGGTATTACGGCGGGGCAAGGGAAATACGACGACGTGGGAGGGCTGCCACGTGGTGGGATTTTCGAGTGTGATGACCACGAAAATTTATTGATCTAATTATGAAGTTTGCAAATGGAATACATTCATCGCAATCTTTTATGAAACTTTTTTTAAGGTTTGAGATATTATCCAAAATAATTTTAAAGAATTAAATATAGTACAATTTAAATTATTATTTGATATATTATGGGTGATTTTTTTATATCTATGAATGATTTTAAAAATAATAATCATCATATGGATTATTAATTTGTTTTTTAATAAATCAAATATAAATAATTTATTGGTTAAAAACATGAAAAATTTAATGCTTAAACGTCAAATAGATACTCAAACTATGTCTCTTTTTTTTCAGTTAGATGCCCAAATTATTGTTCGGGCAAAGTTAGGACCTAATGTTTCATTACCGTGACACATTTAAGGTTCACCGTTAATTTCCATCGTTAAATGCCACATGTCACCTCCAAAAAAATCTAAAATTATATTAAAAATAAATCTAATTAATTAATTTTTAAAAAATCTTTAAAATTTTCAAAATTAAAAAAAAAAAACAGCCCCAAATTCTAAAATCCCTAAACTCCAAAACCTAAATCCTGATTTAAGCCAATTCTGCCGTCGATTGCCACGCTGCCGCCCACCATATCGGTCGTCGGACCATCACGCCTACTTCCCCCATCATCTCGTCGCCAGAATTCGACTAACGTCGTGCGAATTGACGAAGTTGTCGAATGGTTCTTTCGAAC
Source organism: Hibiscus trionum (assembly GCA_030270665.1). Classification (NCBI taxonomy): domain Eukaryota; kingdom Viridiplantae; phylum Streptophyta; class Magnoliopsida; order Malvales; family Malvaceae; genus Hibiscus; species Hibiscus trionum. The sequence goes on along the minus strand of BSYR01000011.1, from coordinate 6,958,151 downwards.
GATTCGTGACGAATGACGGCAGGAGGGGCGATGAACGACGTGTGAGTTGTTCAGCGAGGGGAGGGCGCTTCATTCCGTCGTCGACAACGCGGCCTCCACCGGTGAGAGTGGTTTGATTTTGGGGTTTAGAGATTTGGGGACTGTTTTGAGAATATTTGAAAATTTTAGAATATATTTTATTTTTATTTTATTAATTTTTAATATATTTTTTGGAATTTTCAGGAGATAACATGTATCGTTTAATAGAAAATATTAACGGTGAACCTAAAATGGGTTACGAAATGAAATTTTAGATCTCAATTTGGTCCGAAAAATAATTTGAGCACCTAAATGAAAAAAAAAATAATTTAAACTCCTATTAAGCCAAATTTTAATTGCAAATATATCATTCATTAACTTTTTACATCATTATTCCACGTCGAGTGGAATAAAAACATAAATATTTGATTACTGGATTTTTATGGATGATAAAAGATAGAAAAATTTTACAGCGCTCAATGAGAACCGATGTATACCATTAACGACAAGCACTATTAATTTAATTTATAAAGATTTGAAATCTAAAAGATTCAATGTATAATTATAATTTTTTTATAAAAGTAAATTAATTAAAATATATTATTTTATTTTTAATTTTATTTTAAATATAGATCAAAATACTTATCTACCCAAAATCCTAACTTTTATTCATTTGAAATTTCCGTCGCCGCCGTCCTGGCTCCTGCCACCGTTGAGCCTTGCCGCGGTTTCTAGTGAATAAATTCCCGTGAATGAATATACTCGATGGGAGATGAAGAAAGAGTTTACTTCATGGCGGACTTCTGTTGATGATTGTTTTGAAGTACTCTTAATATACTAAACATCTTTTATTTCAGTTAGAATTAATATACTAAAGAAAGAGTTTATTCATTTGTATCAAGAATTTTGCTATCTTTCCGTTGGTGATTGTTCTGATAAATAACTGAATATACTAAGGAAAGAGTACTTTAGATCGAGTATATCAAGAATTTTGCTGTGGTGGGAGATAAAGAAAGAATCCAGTTTCAGTAAATGAATTTCGTTAAGCCTAATTTTTGTGCATTTGTTCAAATGAATTCATTCACTTGAATTTTAGTGAGCGGTGGGGAACTACTGCCACGCAGGGGCGGCGAGTATGTGGTCGGCGGCAAAGGCTACCGGCAAGGGCTGCTTAAATTTCAAATGAATAAAAATTAGGGCTTTTAATTTAGGGGTAGATAGATATTTTGATCTATATTTAAAATAAAATTAAAAATGAAATAATATATTTTAATTAATTTACCTTTTAATTTTTAAAAAATTTATAATTATACAGTGAGTTCTTTAGATTTTTAATCTTTATAAATTAAATTAATGACACTTAACGTTAACGGTGCTCGTCGAGCATTGCATACTCATCCTAAAAGATATTAGTCAAAGGATTTTTTTTTTACTTATCATGCCCTTCTAAAAATGAAATAATCTAGTCCTTTAATTTTGTAAATGAGCAATTAAGAATAAATTATCGCGTTAATGTTTTCATCAATTTATAAAATTTTGATTGATATAAAAGTAAATTTAGTCTTCGTACATAAATATTAATTTTGTCTTAATTCTAAAAGTTTTAAGTTTTAACAAATTTAATCTTTAATGTTCACATAAGACAGAATTACGACAATATTGTGGTTGAAAATTTCTCTCTCTCAAAATATGGTTCTCACCAAATTATTTCCAAAAATGTTGTTGTTTACAGTTCAAGTTAGAAGTCGAACTGCTCTACCTTTGACTTTTAACAGTATTTTGTCGAGAAATTAATAAACAAATGAAGTTGAATTGCTCACCCTCCGACTTTGAACGGTACTTTACACTGAAGTTGGACTCCTCTCTCAATGTCTTCAATATTTTAATTTTAAAAAATACCTAGAAAAGTGTATGAACAGTGAAGTCGGATAGTGCTCCATCTGATTTCTGATCTTGAACAGTAAATCACCATAGATTGAGAAATAAACAAGGATGAATCACATTGTTGAAAAAAAAATTAAGAACCATATTAAAGTAAAAACTCCGTTTATATTTTTTTTATCAAAGTATAAATTATATAAAATTGACGAGAATCATTAACGTCGCAATTAATTGTTTTAGTTGCTCATCTTTAAAATTAACAGAAATTAAATTTTTTAAAAGAGAAATTAACTTGACCACTTTTGCGTTCTATCTTAAAATGGATTTTTTGGGGTCCTTGATGCTAACTTAGCTATCCTCCAACACCTACTTCTTACTAGTAGATTGGGAATGTGATTAATGAAGAAAAGTTTGAGCCATACATTTTTCACCTCCATTATTAAACACCTTGAAAAAAATCATTAGTCTATCATCAACAATGCATTTACTCTCTTCTACCCTACCCGCTTAGTGCCAAAAAAAAAAAATTTTGGGTAGGTTTGGGTGCCGCAGGTTTAGGTGCGACTAACAGACGACAAGTTTCGAAATTTATCAAAAAATTTAAAAGGTTACATTTTTTGACAACATTTTAGTTTGGATTTTTCGTGTTTTTTAACAAGTATCCATACTTATTTTGTAAGTATTGATGCTTAGTTTTTTATTATAACATTTTAAGTTTTTAGACAAATACCGATACTTACAAAATAAGTATCGATACTTGCCAAAAGAACACAAGAAAATCAACCTAAAATGTCATCAAAAAGTCTAACATTTTAAATTTTTGGACAAGTAATAAAACTTATCATCTTTTAGCTGCACCCTAAACATGTTATACGTTACACTCACCCAATACTTTTAGCTCGAACATTTTGATTTTTTTTTGTGTTAAAAGAATTTAAAAACACGGACCCGTCAATGTTCCCCATTAGCCTTTCAAAACTAGTCAACCCTACCCAGAATAAGTGTGACTATTGGCTCACATGGGGCATGATAGTTATCAATTTTACTATTTGCATTTTATATTGTAAATTAGTTTTTCTTACCTACTTTGTCTGAATATTTGCTCGTGGGTTGAGTGATCCTTTAAAAAAATAAAAATACTTTGTCAAATTCGAAAATATGAGTTAAAGGCAGCTATGTTTATGTGGATTTTACATAATTTTGATTTACATAATAACAAATATAACTCTTGATGTTTACACATTATATTCATAATAAAAAAATTAAACACATAATTTACCCAATATATAAACATTTAGGATTAAATTTGTTATTATATCAATTAAAGTTATATAAAACTGACAAAAAATATTAACACCATGATTAATTATATTTAGTTGCTCACTTTCGAAGTTGACAGTAGAGGTGTAACTTAACTCGTTAAAAATTCGTGTCGAGTTCGAGCTTGAGTAGTTTTTAACAATAATCTGAGTTGACTCGGCTCATTAAAAACTCAAGCCGAGTTTGAGCTTGTGTCAAGTTCAATCGAGTCGAGTGTTAACTGAGTCCAACTCAAGTAGCTCGCGATCTGTCTCGTCTCATTTAAAGTCCTATTAGGAAAAAACTTTGATACACAATTTGTGTAAACTAAAATTTACACTAGCTTATTAAATTGAAGGTTTAGGATGTTAGTTTAGGGTTTAGAGGTTTAAGTTATTGGGTTTAAAATTTAGGATTTAGATTTTAGGGTCTATGACTTATGTTTAGGGTTTGGATTTTAGGATTCTAGGTTTATGAATTTAGATTTTAAATTTAAAAATTAAAAGATTCAGTATATTATATTTTCGAGTAGCTCGCGAGCTTTTCGAGTCGAGGATCAAGTAGCTCGACTCGGCTCGTTACGAACACAAGCCGAATTTTAGCTCGAGTTGAGTGTTGATCGAACTTTGACCGAGTCGAACTCGAGTAACTTGCGATTTGTCTCATCTCATTTATAACCCTAGTTGACAGAACTAAATTGCTTCTTTTTAGGGATTAATTTGTCCAATTTCAAAATGGGAAGGATTTAAAATTTCTTTTTGACATAATTTTTAAATCGGATTGAGATTCATGTTATCACATCCAATTTGAAGTATTATTTGTATAAGAAAATAATATTTTTAATAATTTTCAAATAATAAAAATAAATAAATAAACCAAAAAAAGGGATAAGGTTAATGCCAAAATGGGGAGAAATGATCATACCGAGACCTTTGCCGAACAGCATAACAACATACACTTCGTAAATTTTGGAGCCATGGTTCACCTCAATTCACCGGACCGCCTGTTTCGAATCACATAGGTTAGGATTCACTTTTATTGCGTAAAACTCAATTACTTATATAATTTTTACATTTTTTAGGCCGTTGGATGATGATAATTAATGACTATAATTTTTTCTTATTTTTTTCAAGTGATAATCTTCGCATTCTCTACTGTTATTCTCGTTCATCCATTTATCTTCATCCAACAGTATAAAAAAGTGTATATATATATTAAAAACCCAAATGGATAACATGCAAAATGGATAAACTTTTTTTTAGATAAATGAAAATGGATAAACTTATCCACTAAGGAATTCAACTATTCATATTATATTTCAGTTGGATAACGTACACACATCGTGCACTCATAATACTCGAACTCGGGTCACCTGGATGATTTAAATAGTTTTATTCAAATCAATATACGAATTTAGTTTACTGATTTAAATTAATACTTCAATTTGGCTATCTTATTTAAATTGTATTATTATGAATGTAAATTTATTAGATTTGATGAAATTATACAAATTCAAATAATTTTAATCTTTTACAAAATATAATTATTTTATTTCAAATGTAATAATTAATTGGATAAGAAATATAAGCACCGAAATGAATGAAAAATTAATTTCAATATCTAGTGTCACTTTGAATCAAGAAATCAACTTTAAATGTATAATTAAATCATAAAAAAAGTACACATACCAACTTAGACATTATAACTAAATCCAAATACTAAAATAAATATTTACCTTGTATTTATAACCTCTTTATCAAATGGAAATTATAATGTGAAGGGATAATGAATAAATAAATTTGAAAAGGAGACGAAAATCAAAGATTTATATATCTTATCAACAAAGGCTCTCCCTTTGATTATATTTAGTATGCGTCTAAGCGGATTATGTTCATCTTAAAAGACTCGAATTTAATAGCTTTGTCGGTAAGGTATGTACATTATTAGAAAAATAAAATATATATATATATGAACAGATACTTCTGTTAACTGGTACATGGTCTTCGAATTAAAAAACAAAGACATTAGAGTGAAATTAAAAGTGAATGGGAATACACATACCTTTTGGTTTTCTCGAGTAAACTACAATGGCGTTTGAGCTGTGAAAGTAGACTGCTGGGAGACTGGGGGAGAAGAAGTGTTAAATTGAAGGGTTGGCATTGGATAAAGCAAGTGAAATGGGCGACGACAAAGGTTTTTTCTTTTCTTGTGTGTGTAAATTATAAAAGGAAAAATACAAAAGAAATTCCATGGAAAAATATTTGTGGGGGAAAATGGTTGGTGGGAAGTGGATGCTTCATCTTTGGTCTCTCTCAATCTAATCCTAATTCCTCACTTCTAAGTCAGCCACCGGTTTTCCTTTTATCCTTCTATAACCTGAGATGAATCGAGGGGGCTAATAAGACGTTCCTTTGAAAATTTAAAATTTTTATATGATTTAAAAATTATTAAAAAAATTTATTGTCGTGTTTGACGATTAGTGGATAGCTAATAGCGAATTACATTAGCTGATTGTATAATGAACGAGTAAAATGACATTTAAAGATAATTTTATATTTAATAATTGTTTGAATATTTTGTTAATATTTTGTATCTACTAATATTAATTAGATTATGAAAATTATTTTTTAAATATCATACTAAGTATATATGAAGAATGTCTATATTAATTTCTCATTTGTGACATAATTTTTTAATATAATTTTAATAATAGTTAAATTTAGATGTATGTTTAATTTCTTATTTTGTTAGTTATTCAAATATATCAAGATGACATGACAATTTTTTTGCTGATGTGTGCTCACATAGAAGTCAAAAAAATATATTTTATGTGGCTTTTATCCTATTCATCTTTTTCACCAAAGTTATTACTTTTTTATACATGTATGTGAGGACTAAAATAACACATCTCGGATAGGAAGTTGAAGTTGTATTTGAAGTCTGGAATGATAGTCTACTTGCGCCGACTTTTTGGATGAGATTCAAATATTTGTAAACTTAGTTGTCTTCTGATGGATTGATCGTCATTCAGTTATCTTTCTAAACACATTTTAAAACACATCAATCCGATGTAGAAAACTCAAAATACATCTATTTGAATGAAGACTGACATGCAGAAAACTAGATACAAAATTATTACGAATTTTTTAATTATTATAAAATTTCAATTATATTATTGATTATTTGTAATTCAATTCAACTCAAAACTATATATCTCTTTTAATGTAATTTTAATTTTTCTACCTTCACATGATCTTCCGTAAGTCATAAACATAGTTGAATTTTTATATTTATTTTATCTATTCTTTAATCAATACTTATTTTTCTTTGTTTAATTATTATTTCTATCTAATTCATCATAAAACTCGTGGACTTAATTTTTATTAAGCAGAAAGATAATTGCATTTTCAAGACAAATATCAAGATTTAAACTCACACAAAATGATACGACATGAACATCTTTAACCATTCAACCAAATAATGAATCTCAAAATTCACTTAATTTTACATTGGTGTAGGATCCAGCTACACAGTGTAAAACTCTTTAAGTTTTACACGTTTTTTTATCATTAGATGAGGGAAATAGATGGCTTAGATTATCTTTTTTTTTAAGTGATAATCTTCACATATTCTACTGTTAATCTCAGCCATCCGTTTCACTCATCCAACGATCCAAAAATCATGTAAAACTTAAAGAATTTTACACTGTGTAACAGAATTCTATATATATATATTACATGAATCCATTTGTTATTATGAAAAGAAAGACGTAAAAAGGGGGATTAGAAAGAGAATGATGACGATTGGGCCAATTAGCAATCCGGTTTAGCTTCAATTATTAGTAACCTAAAACCAAGCCCAACCCAATCGAGTTGCACTTTAGGCCTCGAATACAAAGTTCTACGCCCATTGCCGCGCTCTGATTTAAAATTTGACAACCCAGGTTCGTCAAATTTAGCCCAAATTTCTCATTCTTACGACATTAAACAATAAAATATTAAAAATTATTTCATGCACTAGCATTCAAAAAAATTTATAATAAAATTTGATTTAGGGTTTAAAAATTTTGTTTAGAGTTTTAAATTTAAGGTTTAAAGTTAGAATTTAAGATTTAAAATTTAGAATTTTAAATTTTATAGTGTGGAATTTAAATATACATAATCATGTAAAAAAACGATAATAACTTATAAAATATTTAGAGTGCGTTTGGTTCGCGGAAAAGATGATTACCAGAGGTAATAATTTTTTTCAGACTTGCATTCTCATGTTTGGTTTAGAATGATTCCTACTAGGAGGTATTATTCTTTTCCCAATTGTGGCTTCTTTTCCCCCAAATGGCGGGAATGCTATTCTCCTCATTTTCTTAGGTATTACATAATTCCTTACCTTTTGGACAATATTACCCTTAAGATAATGAATTATGTTCATGTTGATCATTTATTGCATTTTTAATTAGGTGACTAATTTTTTATAGTGTAACTTTATTAAATATTTTGTTTAATATATAAATGGTGTTGCATATATTTAAATAATGTTGTAATATTTAATATATTTTTTATTAATATTATATTTATGATGTTTCAAGGGATATATGATGAGATTGCATGTTGCCTGAAATTGAACGCGTTAAGAGTTGATGTTATAAATTTTATTATTTGATTTATAAGATATTTTTATCATAAAAATTAGTAGGTTAATTTATTTTTATCATTTTACTATTTTTAGATTTATTTTATTATTTACTTTAATTTATTTGATAAAAGGTCAAAAGTAATAAAAAATTAAAATCTAAACATATTAAACATTTAGTATTTTACGGTTCAAAAATAATTAAAAAGGAATAAGGGTATATAAATATAAAATATTTTTTTAAAATAATTTAATATATTAATTATGTTATAAATATAAAGTTTTTGTAAACTTTAGATGATGTAATGAAAATAGTTTAACTTGTTAAAAAATATATCATAAGGATAATTTGGTAAATTTTACTTTCAATTAATCTTATATTCCTCTAACCAAACACTGTAATCTTATATACTTACTAAATAAACCAAACAAAATAATGTTACATTCTCAGTAATGTGTCAATTAATGTTACATTCCGATAATCTTATTCGTAAAGGTAATCTTACATTTCATAAACCAAACGCAGAGATGGGGCAATCAAATTAATTGGTAGAGGGGGAAGATGGAGAGCAGGGAGAGCTGGGAGAGCAAGGAGAGCAGGGAGAACAAGGAGAGCAGGGAGCGTAGGGAGAGCTGGGAGAGAAAGGAATGCTGGGAGGGCGGGGACGTTGGCGGTGCTGGTTCTTCCTTGGGAAATCGTCGTGGCTTCCGGATTCTGCCTCCTTCCACCTCCAGTAACTGGGTCATTTTCATCGATAATCTTAGTAGGAAGGTTCCGTGCAGTGCTCTTTGGGAATTGTTTGGTCAGTACGGGAAAGTATCGAAGGTTTTCATCCCCTTTATCAATAACAAACCCAACTATAGGGATAAAACCTTTGCTTTTGTTCATTTCGAGTGCAAGGCTGATATGGAACGGGCTATTCTCCACTTTAATAATTCTCAGATTGATGGTCGTACTGTTTCGGTTTCTCAGGCCAGGTTTCGGAGGGGCTCCGAGAAGTCTTATCTTAAGTCGAAAAATCCGGGGCGGAAGGTTTCTCCGAAACATTGGCAACAGAAGGTCAATGTTAAGCCTCCGGCCGCTCGTCCGGCTGCGAAAAGGGATGGAAGATCCTATTTAGAAGCTTTCCTTAACGTCCCTAGGCTGGTTCCCCCTGGCTCCTCACCGGAGGCTAATAGGAGTAAGGAGATGGGTCCTATGGATGTTAACCCGGGCGTGGTAATCCCGGTGGGGGAGTTGGCTTGGATTAAGCTAGCCATGGTGGGGGTTATCAAGCGAAGCTTTGAGCTTGAATTTGTGGAAAAAGCTCTTTCCAGTGATGGCATCCATGTGCAAATAATAAAATGGGGTTCGGCTCATAACTCGTGTCGTATTCTTTTCAGATCGGCAGAGGAGAAGAAGTTTGCGTGGGACTCGCAGAAAGTAGAGTTAGGGTTTTGGTTCGATTTTCTGGAAGAGTCAGCTCTGGTAGACAGTATTCCTTACTTCTTTGCTTCTTTATTAGTGTATGGGTTTCCTTTAAACTGCTGGACTGAAGAATTCTTTTCATCCCTAATTTGTAGATGGGGTAAAATTATTAAAATTCACGATGATACAATCTACAAACGTGACTGCTCGGTTGCAAAATTCATCATGAGATTGGATAGTCAATTCAATGTACCCGATGATTTTCATTTCTTTTGTCGGGGTAAACCATACAGACTGATACTCAAGGTAGAGGAGGATTTGCCGGACATTCGTCCCCAGGATTTCTCCGGTAGCTCTGAGGAAGACGAAGATGCCTGGCCAGATCTACAGGAAGCCGAGAGGATGGCTGCCCCCTCGGGGAACGCCCCTTCGAGTAACACGGCGTCTCCTCATGTCTCATGCAATAACAACGTTAATAATGAGCATTCATTAAACATGCAGGATGTTTGCCCCGAGGTTTATCCAAAAGTTATTGTGGGTTCTCAGGTGGAGGTTGATTCTTCTATTAATAGTAAGGAGCACGTGGGCAATCATTTTAACTTTGAAGATAGCCAGAATCTTAATTGGAGGGCTAGGCCCTCGGCCAACGGGCCTGTTTTGAGGGAGCGGGGCCTGGACAATTATTTGGCTGATCCAAATCAGGGGGTAAATGCGGGTGAATCTAATCTGGGGGCTGGTAAGTCGTTATCCTCCGTTCCAGGTTCTTCAGAGCTCCCCCCGTTCATGGAAGTCGTCCCAGATAGCTTTGAGAGCTCTTCTATTCGTGGGATTGGGCATGCATGCAGTCAGGCAGGTGAAAAAAATCGATCTACCTCTCAAATTTGTCTATCTGTTTCTCTGGGTCCGCATGGGAATTTCTACAAGGCTAGCCACCGTCGGATTTTGAGGGGCCAGGTTCGGGAGGCAGTTGAGTTGGGGGTCAATAGCGAAGCTTCGGGCAGGTCTAGCAGCTCTAAAGATTCAATTCACCTGAATCAAATAGAAGAGGCCCTTGCCGTTTTGGGGGTGAGCCAAATCCTGGGGATTTCATTCAAAGGGGGCAAGGATATTTTCGTCGAAAAGGTGATTGATAAGGAAGCTGGTCTCTAGTAAGCCTCTGCCTCCTTGTTGCTTGTTGCTTGTGGTGATTTTCATATTCTATGAATCTGTCTATAATTTCCTGGAATGTAAGGGGATTGGGGAAATTGGAAAAACATAGGGGTGTGAGAGAGCTCTTTGTTAGCAAGAATCCCAAATTTCTGATGCTTCAAGAAACTAAAATCTATGTTCTAAGTGTGTCATTACTATGTAGGCTGGGCTGTAGTGATAATGTTGGAAAAATTGTTTCTCCGGCTTGCGGCTCGGCAGGTGGTCTTATTAGCTTCTGGGATACTTCATATTTCATGATGAACAGTTCGATTGTTCATCAGCGGTTCATTGCCTTGTTTGGGAACATCCGTGGGATTGAGGCTAATCTTGGTTTCATTAACATCTATGGTCCTTTGGTGGAAGCCGAAAAAGAACCTTTCTTTTAAGAATTACGGGATTTCATGAAGGGTTATCAGGTGACGTGGTGTTTAGGGGGGGACTTCAACACCTTCTGTAACAGTGATGAGAAATGGGGTGCAAGGCTAAATGTTTCTGCCATGGAGATGTTCAGGTCATTTATTCAAGAAGCCAATCTCATTGATCTTCCGTTGAACGGTGGGTTATACACCTGGTCAAATAACCGAGAGGTTCCGACCTTTATCAGACTTGATCGATTCTTAGTGGGTCTAAATTTTCTGGCTGTGTTTCAAGATATTGCTCAAAGTCTTCTGCCGAAAGCTTTATCAGATCACAATGCAATCCTATTGTGTTCTATGGATTATAATTCGGGGGCGAGACCATTCAGATTATTTAATTACCTGATGGATATTCAGGGGTTCGATGAAGTGATCGCAGGCTCACTAAAACATTCGAAGGAGATTAACAAACGGATGGGTTTCCTGAGTATCCTGAAACATTGCAAATTAGACATCAAGAACTGGTCGTCCATTAACCAGTTCGGTCGTAAGAGGGCGTTCCAGGAAGTGGAGCAAAAAGTAGGCTTGTTGGAAGAGGCTATTCGTCGCGGATCCGCTGGGGAGGATGCAGGGGTCGCCTTAAGAAATCTTAGAAAGGAATTATGGGTCTTGACCCGTAGAGAGAAACGCATTTGGCTGCAGAACTCGCGTCTGAAATGGTTTTCTGAAGGGGACAAGAACACGCGGTTCTTTCATCTGATAGCTTCGAATCGTAGAAGGAGTAATGCTATTCACTCTTTGCGGATCGAGGGCGAAATGATTTCGGATCCTGTCAAAATTAAAGAACATGTGCTGGATTATTTTTCAAGGGCTTATAACTCGAAAAGCACTTTGGAGCTTGACACGCTGGACTTGAATTTTAAGAAGATTTCGGCAAGTAAAAAGGATGATCTCGAAAGGATTTTTTCTGAGGAGGAAATTTGGGCTGCCATATCCTCCTTTAATAGCTCAATGCGCCGGGTCCCGATGGATTTAACCCGGGATTTTTTAAGAAGTTCTGGCCCTCTCTCAAGTCCGATATTTTGAAATTCTGCAGCGACTTTCACAAAGGTAAACAATGGGAGAATGGTGTGAACCATTCCTTCATCACACTTATTCTGAAAAAACATGGGGCTGAAACTATTGAAGACTTTCGTCCGATCAGTCTCGTCAACGGAATTTATAAAATATTATCTAAAGTCCTTTCTAATCGATTAAAGAATTGCATGGATGGTTTAGTCAGCAAATCTCAATTTGCCTTCATCAAAGGAAGACAAATTTTAGACTGTTCGCTCATTGCTAACGAAGGCATCGACTTCATGAAGAAAGCTGGCAGATAAGGGGCAGTGTTTAAAATTGACTTTCAAAGAGCGTATGATTCGGTTGATTGGTCCTTCCTTCTCCGTGTGCTAAAGGAGATGGGTTTCGGTGAGCGTTGGTGCCATTGGATTTCCCGGTGTATTTCCTCCGCTTCGATCTCGATTCTAGTCAATGGGGTTCCCACGTCTTGTTTTGGGATTGCCAAAGGCCTTCGGCAAGGATGCTCTTTGTCTCCATTACTATTTAACTTAGTTGGGGAAGTACTTCATCTTATGTTCGAAAAAGTAGTTGGTACTGGCCTATTTCAAGGTTTTTCGATTGGTAGTGGGTCTGAAGTCTTTGAGCTATCGCATCTGCAGTTTGCGGATGACTTGGTGGTGTTTTGCGATGCTTCTGTCAGAGAGATTTTAAATGTCAAGATAATCTTGCGTGTGTTTGAATTAGCTTCGGGGCTCCAGCTTAATCTGGGCAAAAGCAGGCTATTTGGCATAAACATCGACGAGTCTAATTTAGCTTCTTGGGCTTCTCGGATCGGCTGCTTGATGGGTCGTTTCCCATCAGATTATCTGGGGTTGCCGCTGGGGGCTAAATCGAATTCTGTTGCTCTTTGGGAGCCGGTAATCGCGAAGTTCCATAAACACCTAGCGGGTTGGAAGGGTAAGTCTTTATCCATTAGTGGGAGAATTGTCCTCATTAAGTCAACGTTATCCTCTCTCCCCTCGTACTATCTGTCGATATTTAAGATTCCGACATCGGTATACAAAAAACTCAATAGCATTATGGCGGGATTTCTTTGGGGAGACTCGATGGAGAAAAAAAGACTACACTGGGTAAGTTGGCAGAGCGTGTGTAAACCACTGGATCAAGGAGGATTGGGCATTCATGATTTGGCTGTTCAAAATAGAGCTTTGTTAATTAAATGGTTCTGGAGGTTTGCGAACCAGGAAGATAGCGATTGGAAAAAAATTCTATGCAGTAAACTTCACTTGGATTCTTCCTTAATGATTCCGGATGACAATCCCCCCCGTGGGTGCTCTTGGGTTTGGAGAGGCATATCCTCCTCCTTTTATAATTTAGACGATAGGGGAGTGATGATTCGGAACAATTTTTCACTTCAAATTGGCGACGGTAAAAGGATATTTTTCTGGTCTGATGTATGGCTTTTTCCAGCTCCTTTGCAGGTTCTATTCCCAAGGATTTTCTACCTAGCGCTTAATAGGGTCGGGAAGGTTGCTGATTATGGTTCGAGAGCTGGTGACAAGTGGTCCTGGCACATTCCTTTGCGCAGGGCTCTCTTCGATTGGGAGGTTACCCAGTGGGATGAGCTGATGAATGGGTTGGCTGCGATTAATTCTAGGGGCTTTACTCGTGATTGTCTGGTGTGGGGAGGCAAAGGTGAAGGTGAGTATACTGTGAAGGCCTGCGCTAATCTTTTGATCTCAGCATCTAGTGCGAACTTCAATTGGAAAAGGTTAATTTGGACGGGTCTTGCACCCCCCAAAGTCGAAGTTTTCGTTTGGCAAGTTGTGTTGGGTAAACTTGCTGTGAGAGTGGAACTCAACAACAGAGGTGTGGGAGTGGATGCAGATCTTCTGTGCCCCCTTTGCAGGTTACATCCCGAAACAATTCAACACTTATTTCTTCATTGCAATTTCGCCTGGGCACTTTGGAACGTGTTTGCGTCAACTTGGTTATGCCCATTTGTTATTCCGAGATCCGTGGGAGAGATGTTAGCTTGTTGGGAAGATATGGGCTTCAAACAGGGGGAGGGTGCGATCTGGAAATTCATTCCGGCGGTGGTTCTCTGGTCCATTTGGTTATTCAGGAATGACGTCATTTTCCGTAATAGCACATTTGACTTTAACCAACTGGTTCATACTACGAAATTCAGGCTTGCTTCTTGGTTTAAAGCGAAGTTTCAAGAATCGCCGCTATCGAGGGAGGATATATTTAGTAACCCTACTGTGGCTGATCGTAGTGTTGGGTCTTCTAGGCTTCCCCCCCCCCGTGTCCTAAATGGGATCCTCCTCCTCCTGGTTTTATCAAATTAAACACCGACGGAGTGGTGCGGGCGGACAGAACAGCAGGGGGTATTGGCGGGCTTGTTAGAAACGAGAGGAGCCAGGTGTTATTTTCGTTTTCAGAAGCTATTGGTCCGGGCCCTCCGGTCCTTGCGGAGCTCCTGGCAGTGAAGACAGGGCTTATCCGAACGTTGGGTGACGGTAGATGCAGCAACTCCAGGATTGTGGTTGAAAGCGATAATGAGGTTCTCATTGAGTGGGTCACCAACCCCTCTATGTATTCTGGTATCTTTGCGGATTTGGTCAAGGAAGTGGTAGATTTAGGGGCAACTAGGAATTGCATCTTCAAGAAAATAAGTCGGTTAGCGAATTGTGAAGCCGACGAATTAGCTAAAAATGGAATTGGGTAGTTGTACAGCTGTGTGTTTTCTTCCAGGTGTCAGTATAAGGTTTTATGGGGTATGTAAGGGGTTCTTGAAACGGTTATTTGCTTGTAATATTTACTTCAGCTATACAAAACTCATGTGACACTCTTTTCCTCCTTCCGCTGTTATTTGATGATCGTTGGATCATTGAGTAATACGAGGGGGTTTTTAACGAGGCCACCAAATTCTATCAAAAAAAATAAACCAAACGCCCCTTAGGAAAAATGATAATCACTTTCAATAATGTATGTATAAAAAGTATTTCAAGAATTCTGTTTTCTATTAAAAAAAGAATTTTGTTTTCTAGGAGGAACGGTAAAAAATGAAGAGAATTTCAAAAGAATTATGTATAGTTAAACTTTGAACCAATGAGGGAGGAACTAGTGAAAATGGCAGATAAATTTCTGTATATAACTATATATGTTGGGTGGAATAGTCAATAAATAGGTTGTTAGTATGTTACACAAGTAAAATTACGTATCTTAAACATATCATTGATAAAATTGTTACAACAATAATTATATCAATCAAATTAATTAGAGATGGTCATTTGACTAAGACTCGATAAGTTTCGACTCAATTTAATTTTATAGAGTTTTTTTCTTTCAAAAATCGAGTTTAGGTCGTTGAGTTTTTTTTTAGTATAGTATCGGGTCGGGTCGGGTCAGATTTGAGTTTTAGGTAAAAAAAACATGCGACCTGTCCCGATATAGAGAAATTATATCATAGGTCCGGCTCGCCATGTCATCCATTTTACCAACTAATAAAAACATCTATTTCATTAAATTTTTTCATGTTATTTTTTTATTGAGTGAATCTTCACTTAGATTTAGTGTAAATTAAATTAAAAAACACATTTTACTTACCAATTGTAGATTCACTTGGTAAAAAGATGACATGAAAACAATTAATGAAATAGATGTTTTTTTATTGGTTGGAACTTGGAACCATGGATGACGTGACGAGCCGGGGCTATGATATAATTTCTCCTATAGATATAGACATATTTGAATTACTTCTTATTTTGTCTAACAAAAATAGAAAAATTAGTATAATGTCCCATCTCTATTTGTATTTTTTTTCAATTAATTTAATACTTTATCATATAAAAATAAAAAAAAAAATATTTATGTCGGCCAAGTCAAGTTTGCGTTTTTACTCTAAAATTTAAGTCGAGTAGAACACCATAAAATGTCTGATTATGTCAGATTTGAATAAATGTACTGTATTTTCGAACTGAGTACGGATCGACAAAAAGCTCGACCCATGTCCATCCTTAAAACTAAGGCTCATCGATTATTGATTGATTATTAAATTTTACATTTTTATTTTTTTATATATTCGTATTTTGTGTTAGGATGATGAATCATGTAACCTTTTTTTCCTCCTAAATGTTTACTTTAGCCTGATCCCGGTCCGGGTTGCATGAGCGCGAACCAGGAACTCATTTGCTAAACCGAGACGCAATTCGAATGACTATAAATAATATTGAAATTGAAGAAGTAAAAATAAATGCTTTAACTTTCAGATTCAGCCCTCAGAGGTATAGAACAGTGTGCCTAACATTTTCTAGTGAAGAAATAATAGATTTTCTCTGCTGCCAAACAGCAGATATTCGCAGGTACAAAGATTTCAAAACCTTTGTTCTTTTCCTTTCTTTTCTTTTATAAGTTATTAGTTTTCTCTTATGGATTTGCCTCTATCATCTTCTATTAAGTAAGATTGGAAATCACTGGTAATCTATGTTATCTTAATCCATCTTCTTTAAAATCTGGCAATCGAATTATTTATTTCGTAGTTCTTAAAATTTTAGATTCTTTACTGTCGCATGAGTTCTCAAATTTTCGTTGATGGTGACTCTGTTGCCACCGTTTCAATTTATAATGAATTAACAACGAAATGATAAACTTTTCGTTGTTCTTTAGCTCTTTGTTTTTCATTTCTTTTATTGTTTTGCTTTATCATGTTACTGTATAAACAAATAGCAAAAGGTTAGATTATAATAGCTCTGTATTTACTACTTTTTTATAGTTAAACTTTTTGGTTTTGTTTCCCAAATGAACTCCCTTTTCGATTTTGTTTCGAAAACCCAAAAGCATGTTGCAAAGCAGACAATTTAATGAATTGATTGATGATTTATTTGCTTATTGTATAACATACCTGGTTTACAAGCAAAGGTCTTCACTGCAGCATGGTAAAGAATCTTATTTGAGGATTGGTGTTCGAATTTCTGATGCTGTTACTTGTTTTAAGATAGGAAAGGAGATACTGTTGGTTTAGATTTAAGATCTGAATAGCATAAGAGACCCATGAATTTGGTTTTTACTTGATATTGGAAATTAATAACGGGGGTTTAGATTGTATTTCTCTTCTAATCGTGTTCATCAAGTGATCAAACTACTGATTCTATTTAGAACTCTGAATATTGGACAAAATGATGTTAATAATCGAATATGTAGAAGTTGATGTTAATTGTTTTTTATTCGCAGATGTACCAGTTTGTTGATCATGGAGAAATTTCAAAACCCCTAGTACTCCAAGATTCATTCTCTCAAGAAATTTATGCCCCTTTAAATGTAGGTGGGAAGAAGGTAAAACTCTACTAAGTCTTGTGCAGTAACTTATCATTGTAATTCTGCAGTTAGAATTTTGAAATGCATTCTGGGATGACTTTCCTTTTAGAGAAAAAAACTTCCCAAGCTTGCTTCAAAAGTAGTGTTAGAATTCTAATAAATTATTTGTACTTAATAATTGAGATGGGAACTAGAGACTAGCAAATTTAGAATTATAAGATGGAATTGTTTAATTATCTCAAATTGTATTTAAAATATAAAAGGGTGATTCCGTTTGTCGGCTTTGCTATATAGGAGAGAATCTGTGGCATACCTCAAGCAGAATGTCAAAGGTATAATTTATGAACTTGCTTAAATCTGTATGCTTTCAAAGTCACCTTCTTAATTCTGAGACATTTTTCTTAGATCAACAATATTAAACTTATAATTTGCCTGTCTTGTTTACATCTTGAGTATTGTCGTTGAGGAAAGAGTTGGATTGGTGTTTTGCAATGAACTGGATTCTGCAAGAAGTTGCACAGGACATGGATCACCTTGTCCAATTCCAGATCAGACAACAACCACACGCAAGCTCTTCAAAGTTCATGCTGTCACTCAATCTTCCCCTTCTACTATACTCTCTTTCACTGAGAAAGCATCTCAAACTTCACATGTTTCACGTGTAATTGATTCAAACGACCAGCCATACAATGAACTGGAAGCTTCTAGGGTGCTTCAGGATGTTCATATAGTAATTACACTTAAATTATACAATTTTGCTATCTTTCCTATATAATTTAAGTTTTTTTGCCCCCCCCCCCCCCTCTGAAAAAAGGACAAGAAAAGAGAAGTATATAATTACCATACTTAACTTATCCTTTTATTTCTCCTCTCATTTTTGTTATTTTTCTCAGTCGACGCGATTAATGGAGGATTTTCTTGAACTAGCTAAGGAAAACACAAAGAAGGATCTGGAAACATGTGGTGTTCTTGGTGCTTTTCTTGTAAGATCTATGATTTTTTTTTCAACACTCACAGTGTTTTGTATTGTTGATATTTATAGCATCATAAGTTGGCATAATTGGTTATTTTCTTGTAAGGTTCATGCTCTGCAAATGCTTCGTTTTCATTGTCGCCCGGTGTTTATGAAATAAATTTTCCTACACTATTTAATGAAAAGAAATGGCTGTTGGTAGAAGCATAACATTGTAAATGGTTTACTTTGTTTGGTGGGAATGTCACTCTAGCTGTTTTATTTGCTTGCTGTTTTGCTAGCCCAGAGCTTGGGGAATTAGATACTATGTTGCTCCGAATTTTTATTTGAAGCACCTGTGTTTGACACCTATCCGGACATGGGTGAGAGGTACGATCACCCTCCAAAACAAGGAAAAACTTAGAAAAAACTTTAATATTCCCATGTCTGATACACACTCGTATCCGACACACACCCGAGTCGTTAGATATAGCCTTGTATTCTGTCCCTTTTAAAACTCATTGAAACCTAGCATGCACCAAATCTGTATATTCTGACAAAGAATAGTATGAACCTATAACCAACTTAAGCCAGTCTGGAAAATTTTCCACCGATGAGGCTTACCAACCAAGGAATCCCTCCAACAATATCATTTAGGTGAAGTGATTCCTGCGTTCAAAGTTCAAACTAATGTCTGCTTATGTGTTAAACAATATAGCTGATCTTGATTCATTCTTGTCATACTTGAGTTTCTTATTTAAATTTGAGTGAGCTAGTCAGCCTAATGCCATTATTAAAGTCGCCAATTTTACTTCCTTTTTCCCTTTTTTGATCAATTCTACCTTTTCCTTAATGAAACAGGAAAGGGGAACATTCTATGTAACCACTCTGATAATACCTAAACAGGAATCAACTTCAAATTCTGTAAGTGTGACGAGATTTTAACACCTTGATTCACTAATATTTTACTTTGCCTTACACTTAGCACTTTCTGCTGTTAACTTGTCAATAATGAAAAACAGTGTCAGGCTATTAACGAGGAGGAAATATTTTCCATACAAAATGAGCGGTCCCTTTTTCCAGTGGGATGGATACATGTATGTTCACTTCTTTCTAACATTAGTTTCGTTTAGATTTCTGTTTCTTTGCTCTCTAGATTTTACAAGAAATAGGTAAAATCCTCCAATGCAAGTACCACTACGCCCTCAAACTGAGCTCCGTGCTACATTTCTTGTTTTCTTTCAGACACACCCTTCTCAGAGTTGTTTCATGTCATCAGTAGATCTCCATACTCAATACTCATATCAGGTAATTAAGTTAATCGTATATGCAGCCCATTTAAAGCTCAAAGATTGGGTCTAGATCATCCTAGAGTCCAATCTGGTTATTCCTCTCTGGATAACTGTCTTATATAACATGTTTTAACCTATGTATCATATTATGATGTTTTGGAAAGAAATCATTTAGAAAGCAAACAATGTCATACTGTTTTTTACTTTATTCCATTCATTCAACCAAACAATGTAATATGTTTGCTTCTCTATTCCATTCCTACCGATTAGCCATTCAATTCCTACTCTATTCCATTACAGCAAACCAAACTCACCGTAAGATTATTGCCACAGTATGACATTTCTCAAATTATTTTCAGGTGATGGTGCCAGAGGCTTTTGCAATTGTTGTGGCTCCTACCGATAATTCAAGGTCTGCCCCTCACACAAAATGATTCAATTGCTGACAACTTGGATTATGTCACAGTTAATACTGATAATGCATTCATCTGCATATCTAGGTTTATCTTTAATCCACTTTCTTTATTTTGGTTTTCCATCATGCTGGTTAACTATATATTTCTTGGCCTCCAATATACATGACTTCCCTTTGGCCTCTGTAATGTGTCAATATTTGTTCCTCTCATGGCCACATCATCCTTCATCATCTATTCATTGCCTTTATATGTAAGACAGATGTGCCTTTGATATAAAGATAGATGTGTACGGTGTACCCCCACCTTTTGTTACAAAGATTGGTTTTGGGCTACTTCTCAAAAATCTATCAAAAATTCAATTTTCTTCACATTCTATAATATGTAAAATCTGAATCTAGTTGGTATAACCCGACTTTGATCAATGTTGACTTTGTTTCTTCTTAGTTCATCTGTAGTTGCAGGGCAGCTGCAGGCTCACTGTGTACTGTGTAGTCCTCAATTTACACTCTCAAACAAATGAATTATATATGTTTTATATGACAAAATATTAAATTGAGAACCACATGCTAGGTGAGACTGCCTCAATAGACATGCACTATTTGCAAATTTTTTGCATAAAAACGAGTGCTCCCATTATTTAAGTGAAAGAAGCATAAGATCTGCTTTGTGTACGAATTTTTTAAAGTCATGATCAAGTTACTAGCATTGACCTTTAATTATTGAATTTTTCTCCAGGAGTTATGGGATATTCCGAATATCCGATCCCAGTGGAATGAGTGTCCTGAAAGAATGCCAAGAGAAAGGATCTCAATTTCATTCTCACGAAGAAACAGTAAGTGGGAGCCCCATATATGAACACTGCACTCATGTCTACAGAAATTCAAATCTAAGGTTTGAGATCTTTGACCTGCGCTGAAATATGAAAATGTCCATAATTAAATGGGCGCAACCTGCATGCCACATAACAGAATCTTGCTGATAGGAAACGGTGTTTCTTTCAATAAGTGTGCATATTACTTGTCTTTTCATGTAATAATGATGAGGATGCTCCTATAATGTGTATTAATAAATTACATTTTCACTTGTTATATGCGTGCATTTCATTTTGTTTAGAAGTAGTTATTTTACACTAATACCAGGCTTCCAGATGCTCTAATGGGATTCGGAGGACCACGACCCCTCCTTCGACACCCTGAATATTTTTGAAGTCGCCTTTAAGAGATAAGAATTTTATATCATATAAAACTTTTCTTCTAACCTAACTCACTTTTGCTATCCACATGATCTGTAATGGTAGAGAACTTGTATTTCTGATTCTGGTATGACCAACTTCATCTTACCAAAACATTTGTCTTTTCATCTTTGCATTTACATCTTTCTTTCCTCTTTTTTTTTTTTACGTATTTCTCTATATATTTGTAATCCATATGTGGTTAAAAGAGCAATTTTTATTACTCTGTTTGAATTTAGTTGGAGATATCAAAATTAAGTATTGTGATAAGGCATATGGATCATTAGAAGAGAACAGATTGAACCTTCTTGGAGTTAGGTTTGGCTATTGATTATTAGTAATTGATCGAGCTCTCTCGGTTTTGGAATAGAAGTAGTAAATTTTAGCTGTATAGAGAATGTCGTACATAGTTTCTGTTCGTGTTATTTTGGTCCCCTTGCTGAGAAAATTGCTCGGCTCCTCCCTTGTCCAAGGGAAACCTACATCCTCTTTCTTGGTTCGCTTTCCTTGCCTGGCCTTTCGACTTTCTAGAGGACACCGTCTGTCATTGGTCCATTGCTTGCATGTAATAGGAATCTGTGCTAATCTTTAAGACTTGAAAGAGTTTCTGACATTGATACTTTTTTGAATGTGGTCCTCAACTATAGTTCACTTTGTGGATCGATATGCTTGTTTGTACGAAGGAAGATTTAGTATAGGGATTAGAGGAAAGGTTGCCGATGTTCAATTGAACCTGGATATGTTAGATGTCATATCTTACAAAGTGACTCGATGAACTATTTGAATTAAGTTTCGGTTTGTTATAAATGCTTTATTAGATGATTATTGTTTGCCTAAACAATGAAAATTGTCCGGACTAAACTCTACCTGAAATTCAGACGACAGATAAGGTACACAATTGTTTGAACTTTGAAGTAACATGTTGTTAGGGTCCCAACTCATTTGTTTGTCTCAAGGATCTTCCTATTTCATGCAATGTAGATATTTTATGTATATTTGTCCTAACAAATGGCTTATTAATTTCAGTATGATTGGAAACCCTTTTATTCTTTGAGATAGTGTATAGTTGGAAACTATACCTAAATCATGTGTGCTGTAAATATAACAAAATTATTAAGGGTGTGTTTGAAAAGTCGCCTATTTTTGGTGTAGTTGTTTGTAGTATTGTATTTGCAAAACGTATCATGTTTTCATTTATCCTCAAAAGTTTTAAATTCATCGAAGGGGTTTTCATTTAGAAATTTTTTTGATGTATTGTCGGTGTAAAGTTTACACAAATTTGTTTATTTTAGATGTTTAAATTTTAAGGTATTGAATTTAGGGTTTAGAGCTATAATTTAGTGTTTAGAATTTAGGGATTTATGATTAGAGTTTTAGAGTTTATGTTTTAAAGCTTAAATAAACATGTTTGTAAGGGAAAAAAGTTTTTCATTGTATGTGCATCATGTATTAATTTTATTTATTTAATACACCCTGTCGTATTATCTTTTAATTTTATATTATATTTTGATTATGTATCCCATAGACATAATGTCAAAATAAGTGCCCAAATTATCATATTTTTCTTTTTAGGAGTTTAATTTTTTTTTTATTTTTAGTTGCTTAAACTATTATTTTTTGTCTTTTTTAAGATCAAATTGAGGCACCTACTTTGACAAAAAAAATGATAGTTTGGGCACTTAATATGTGCAAAAAAAAAATTATGCACCTAAAAGAGAAAAACATGATAGTTTAGGCACTTAAAATGAGTAAAAAATAATTTAAGCACCCAAAAAATGATAATTGAAGCACTATTTTAGTATTAAGCCTATTCCATATTGGTGTTAATTTTTAAGTAGGCCAACTGTAAAAAAAGTAAAGTGAAAGTGAAGGATGGTCCCCTTGGAAAATTGGCTGGCTTTAGGCTTAACGATTGGCACGAGAAGATGCTGGGCAAGGGAACCCAACCCCCACTTTTCTCTTTATGTGAACCAAAAATAATAGAGCTGGGAGCTGTCATATCCAAACAGCTCTCTTTTTTTTTATTATTTCTGAACTGAAAAGGGGAATAATATGCCGCGAAATTCATACAAATGATTCCAAATTTATAATCTCTAATCACACTTGACGCGTGTACCTAATAATAGTTGTGAAAGTAGAAAAGGTTTCCCTTTCTGTTTCGATTACTTACATTTGTCCACATGACAAATAAATATGTTTGTGCAAAAGTTGTTTTCCGGTTTTAAATGGACTCATCTCTTAACATAATTTTATGTTTTCTGGTGTTGTGTAAGAAATAAATTATTTTAAGAGAATCGTCTTAATAATTATGAACGAAGCTACATACAATTTATTGTTTTTTTTTTAATTTGGGCCCGTAAAATTTAAAGTTATAGTAATTTGTTTTACTTATTTTGGTATTATAAAATGATTATTGTCTTAGTGGGAAAATTGTCTTAGTGGGAAAATGTATAAGTGAAGATAAGTTTGTTTTGCTTGAAGTTAATACTTAACCTATTAGTGATATTTTTAGTCTTTTTTTTTACCTTGTTAATTTTTAAATTTTGACTTTAACCCTGTTAGAATAATTAGCCAATAAATTGAATGTTGGTGGTTAATTTTTTTTAAGTTATGTTTTGATTTGAGAGGACAAATATAGTGTTTTGAAACCGTATGTATCTGTTGTCATGGGCGGAGCCACTAAGGGGAATGGGGTGTCTGATGACACCCCAAATTTTTTTGGAAATCGTATTTTTCTATATAATTTTTATATGAAAAAATTGAAAAATATATAATTGACACCCATTTATAAATAAAATGACACCTTATTAAATAAAATGACACATCTTTATAAATAATTAACACCTATTAAATAACGTTCAAAAAAATGACACCCCTTAGAAAAATTTCTGGCTACGCCCTTGTCTGCTGTCTTAATATTTTCAAGATACGTGCTGTGCTGTCAATTGACCTTTATGTTCATCTCTACCACAATTGTCTCCTATAGGTTTTATGTGTACATATATAAAGAATCTCATTTAATAAAAGAACCTTAAGTGTTAAGTTTTTTTTTAACAATTTCTATTTAGGGCGTGGGGAGGCAGGGACGGAGCCAGGATTTGAAGTTGGGGGGCAAATCATAAATTTTGAAAGGTGTGGGGTAAATTTACAATTATCTCAAATTTTTTAAGAAAAATATAAGGAATCAAAGGGTAAAACAAAAAATTTCCCCGGGGGCCACAGCCCCTCCCTGTGGGGAGGGGAATTTGCTCTTACTGGAACAAAAACTCAAGACTTGGTAGAAGGGATTGGATGTAAACAAGAATTTTTAAATATCTGCTCCAAATTGTGTTGACCGGTGACTTAAGTTTAAATAACTTTGAGATCGAAAAAATATAGAACTTAAAAAATTAGAACTTTGATTGCTTATTGTGATTAATTATTTTAATTGTAATTATAATACTTCGAAAAAATCCGTTAAGTATATAAAATTGCTCCAATATGGTTATTTATATAAACAAATTACAATATCATCAAATACTGTACTCCCAAAATTTACAAAAAAATAATAATGAATAAAATTGATTTTTTAATTATAATTAATTAATTAGGAACCTAATAGGGATGAACATTTCTGCTCAGGCCGCTGACGTTAGTGAAAAACCCGACCTGCTTATACGGCAAATACGACCGCCGTTTAACCCCTTCCCTTTGTGCTCTGTTTTTAACGTAAAGCATTTCGTGAGCTGAAGGCGACGCCGTTTTACCGCTCTTCTTCGGTTTCTCTTCGCTTACTTTCACCTTCGGTTTCTTCTCTTCTTTCTCGTTTTTCTTCTCAGCTTTTACCGACGACGACGAAGAAGGAGGAGGGGGATGGTTTAAGAAGACGAACGCGTCTTTGCCGTCGCTGCTACATCGGAGCTTCAAATCTCTAAACCTCCAAAGCTTGGAGAACCCAGTCGAGTTGCTCTTCCGACACGTGTCCGGTGAGGCTTCCACCACGGTCTTTCCTCCTCTCCACTCACAGTACGGCCCCGCCGGATCCGACGTGCTCGAAGACGTCGTGTCCGGTAAATCTTCCACGAAAACCTTCTTCACCTGAGGCGGTAGAGCTACGTCACCCTCTTCGGTCTTCAAAACGGTGCCGTTTTCGTCGGCGAAGAGGAGATCTCGGTTGAATAACGGAAAAACCGGACGGATCTGACCGTCTTGGAACAAGTCGTCAGCAGAAACCGGCGATCCATCGGGATTTAAACAAACAAATGAAAACTCTCCATCTTCCTCTTCATCTTCGTTCTCTTTTTCATCTTCCATTTCCGGCTGACTGTTTAGTTTCTCTTCTTCTTTATCAGGCTCGTCGTCTTTGAGCCGTAGTTTAAGTCCGAAATCGTGGCTGAACTTCCCGGCGACGTCGTGATTAAAGGCGGGAGATAAAGACGGTGAAGAACTCATGACTTGCATCGCCAAAACCAAAAGAAGAAGCTCAAGAATTGAAGCTTTGATAAACGTATAAACCGAGAAAAATAGGTTTAAGAAGTGGGTTTGAATTGAGCCTGTCGGCTTTTAAATAGAGGTGGTTGGTCGTAGGGTCGAACTTTCCCACTCTTTTTAATTAATTAATAAATTAATATTAATGTGAAATGCAAGGAAATGAACAAAAAGAGAAGAAGCTTAATCAAGACGATATTTTATTTTATTTTTTCCCTTTCTAGAAATATTAGACGTTTCTATATTTCCGTATTTCACTTTATTACGTTATTTACAGAATTTATCATAATGGATTAATAATTAATAAGATGAGTCTCTCACGCTCGACAAGCACCGACGACTATCATTAACGATAAGGAGCACTGTTAATTTAATTTATAAAGATTAAAAATTTTAAAAACTTTTCGTATAATTATAAATTATTTAAAAAATAAATAAATTATTTTATTTTATTTTATTTTATTTTTAATTTTCTTTTAAACGTAAATTAAAATACTTATTTATACTAAATTATAAAAGCATAATTTTTATTCATTTAAAATTTAAAACGTCGACGCGGCTAGCCTCTACCCCTAAAGAACAATTGACCGAACCATGATCATAGGCAGCAAAACACACATGGAGATTACCTTCATGGATGTCGAGGTGATGCTTTCGATCGTACGGCACAGTGAAAACATGGATTTAATGGCCTTATGCAGGTAAAGCATGGCACAACATGCAATTTAGAGGTAGCAGCGACGACCGCCGTGGTGGCGGCGGCAATAACGTTGATGGGTTAAATTTTAAATTAATAAAAATTAGAGTTTTGTAATTTAGGAGTATATAAGTATTTTGATCTATATTTAAAAGAAAATTAAAAATAAATAATACATTTTAATTAATTTACTTTTGAATTTTAAATAATTTATGATTATATGGTAAGTCTTTTAGATTTTTAATCTTTATAAATTGAATTAATGGTGCTCATCGGTGCTCGTCGAGCGTGGCAGAATTTTTCTAATTGATATATATATATATATATATATATATATAATTTTAAAAATTAACGTTTAATCAAGACGAAATATTTGGATATTAAACGCTTAAACATATTTGATTCTATGTTTTCATGTGCATTGGTGATTGGTTGAGTTGTTTTAAAATATCGTGTAGAATTTATTTTGGCTTAACCGTTAAATAGGTGCCCGGACTATACCCTTTTTCCAGTTAAGTGCCCAAACTATTTTTCGGGCCAACTAGGTGCCTAACATTTCATTCCGTAACCCATTTAAGGTTCGCCGTTAATTTTTTCCGTTAAAAGGCACGTGTCACCTCCAGAAAAATCCAAAATTATATTAAAAATAAATAAAATTAATAAAAGAAAATAAAAATAAAAATGTATCATGAAAGTTTCAAACATTCTCAAAATAGTCCTCAAATCCTTAAAACCCCCAAATCCGACTACTCCTGCAGCCGTCGGCCGCTTTGCTGGCGACGGAATGAAGCGTCCTCCCCTCGCCAAACAACCACACGTCGTTCATCTCCCTTCTTGCAGTCGTTCGTCGCGAATCGTTCGAAAGAATCATTTGACAATTTCGTATATTTGCACGACGTCGGTTGATTTCCTGTGACGGGATGGTGGGGGGAATGGGCGTGATGGTCCAACGACCGATTTGGTGGGCGACAGCATGGCAATCGGCAGTGAAATCAACCTAAATCGGGATTTAGATTTTGGGGGTTTAGGGATTTTTGAATTTGGGGTTGTTTTGTAAATTTTGGAAAATTTAAAGATTTTTTGAAATTTAATTAATTTTATATATTTATAATATAATTTTGGATTTTTCTAGAGGTGACACATATCTTTTAACGAAAAAAATTAACGGCGAACCTTAAATGGGTTACGGATGAAATGTTAGGCACTTAGTTGGCCCGAAAAATAGTTTAGGCACCTAACTAAAAAAAAAGTATAGTCTGGGCACTTATTTAACGGTTAAGCCATTTATTTTTGATATTTTTTCTTTGAATCCCGCCTTCTTGTTTTTCTTTTATTTTTCTTTGTCTAATCGACGATGACACTAAGTTTGGTGTTGATTGTCGATCGTTGGTGATTTTTATTTAGTTTATTTTTTCTTCGCACATGTTGCGCTTTTCTCCTTCTGTGGCATGACTTTTTCTCTACTTTTATAGAACATTTATATGGTTGCTTTTGAAGGTTTTTGGTGTTCACACGACGATCTTCACAACGTTTGTTTTTTATTCATGTTTGTCGGTGGTCACGTCGAGTTTAATCCCCTTTTAGGTTGTTTGTTAATTTTAAAAATTTTATATAGTTCGAGTTTTGACAAATCCTTAAAAATCTCTCCTATAATGAACCATAAAAGTTTTCTTTCTTATAAAGAAGTGTCTATTTAACCGATGGAATGTTTTTATTTTATTTTTCTATATTTACCATTTTCTTGTTATTTTTTAAAAACATTTTAAATATTTATTAGGTTGTGTTTTAATTTTATTTTTATTTTATCAAAAAAGTTGGTGTTCGATGGGTTTAAAAAAATAGAGAAAGATAAAACGATAGTGATTGGAAAACAGATGTAGAAGGGGGAGGTAGGTGGGTCATGGGTGATGGACAAGTAACACGTGTCAATAATATCTGCTGGCGTAAGGGAGTTATTATAATTTTGAAAAAAAAGGCTTGCCCCGTGAGGATCGTCTCTAGAAGGATGAATGTGTGTTGGTAGGGTTGACCTGCTCCCACACCAATTTGTTAAGTTTTTTTTTTCTTCCTTCTTCTTCAATTTCAGCGATTTTTCCAACAAAAGAAAAAATAGGAGAATTAATTAGTAAATTGAAAAGTCGGAAAGTCAAATGGAAATGGAATGGTAAGATGGGCAAATGTATTGTTAAACAAGAAAAGGCAGTTCACTCATCATGCGTGATGTAATGCCTTGAGCAACAAGTGTATCTCTGCCCACAACTTATTTAATGTGTCTTAAATACGATTATTAGTTTATATGTATATAATAGGGTTGACTCCAACCCATTAGTTTTGTCCATTTCATCTTTATATTTAATCCACGGTTCTTAAATAATTTTTTAGGGTAAAGTACATAAACGGTCACTGAACTTTGGTAAAAAAACAAAAATAAAATGGTAACCAAACTTTTAAAAAAACACAAAATGACAATTAAACTTTATGTTTTATAACAAAATGGTAACTAGACGTTAAATCCCGTCAAGTGTCTGTTATAAAATTTGATATAATAACATATTTAGTCCTTCATATTTATACATTCAATTAATTTAGTCATAATTTGAAACAATTCACTAAATTTAGTCCTCGTTATTTATGCATTCTTTCAATTTGGTCCTTAAAGCAAAATTCCAAAGTATGATAACATGATAAATAATTACAACTAACTTTTTATAGGAACTCGAAAACTCGACTCGAATAAAAAAAATCAAATAAAGTTTGAGTTGTAAAATATGACGCGTCAACTCAAATAACTCGAAATTTTTTGACTCGACACTTAACGCGACACTTAACAAATTTTATAACAGACACTTAACGAGATTTAACTTCTAGTTACCATTTTGTTATAAAACATAAAGTTTGATTGTCATTTTGTGATTTTTAAAAGTTTGGTTACCATTTTATATTTTTACCAAAGTTCAGTGACCGTCTGTGTACTTTACCCATTTTTAATAATCTAAAAGTGATTATAAGGCAGTGTTTGTTTATAGATATTCTTAACTCTTTGACAATGTGCATACACCATGTAGACATAGCGATTTGAACTCGTATCTCCTATGATGAACATCATCCACTTTTTCACTAAGACACTTGTTGGGTTCGGTTCTTAAATAATTATGTGGTAGTAATAAATAATAATAAATTAGATATTAAATTATTAATAGACTAAAAGAGCAAGGGTTATATTTTTTTTGGTAATACAGAAGTGAACATACTGGGACTTATACGCCCCTATCTGCGATCAGCAACTCATGCAGTATCACCGGCTCTGCAGGCAGCCAAGTATCTCCCCGCCGTTGACCGGCGAACCAACGCGCTAGGCGATCCGCAACCTTGTTCCCCTCTCGGCCAACGTGACGAACTCTCACCTCCCAGTCACGACAAAGTAGTCCGAAGATCATGTCCACCACGACATCACCATGCAATACCGAGGATTCATTTCGTAAGATCCTCACCACTTCCATATTGTCCGATTCGACAATAACCTTCCGGAGTCCCAAACGCCATGCATGATAAAGTCCATCATACGCTGCCCACAACTCCGATAACAACACCGAGCAACTGCCAATCCGTCGAGCAAACCCAAAGACCCAATCACCATTCCAGTCACGGATCACTCCCCCGATCGCAGCCTCACGATGTTGCCCACTTACCGATCCATCGGTGTTAATCTTGCACCACTCCAACAGTGGTCGCTGCCACGTATCATCCCGCAAGTACATTCTTTGCGTACCAACCTTAGCTGAGCAAGTGCTTTCAAACTCTAGCGCCAACTGTAAACAACTCTCAACGACATCACCATGCACAATGCCATCCGTAGCAAACACTGCCGCGCATCTCCTCTTCCAAAGTAGCCAGCAACCCACCACGAACCGGGACACCCACGTCGACCCCCTATCCGGGATTTTGCCGTCATTCTTCAGATTATATAGCAGCCATTCATCAAAGTCCAATGCCTCAAACCCCTGCAGTGAAGCCCGTGGCACTAATCGCTGCCACAGGGATTTCGCCGCCACGCACCTCCGCAAGACATGTTCTTCATCCTCATCCCTTCCTCGGCATAAGCAGCAGCCCCTATCCGTGGCTATCTTACGTCGACATCTCTCCATGTTTGTGAGGAGACTATGTCGCAATACTAGCCACATGAACATTCGGACTCGGTAAGGTAACTTTAAGTCCCACACCACCCTCCATTTGTCTTCAACGTTCGTATGCTGTTCACCGGCCAAAACTTTATAAGCCGATCGAACAGTGAAGCTTCTATTTTCCTCCCAACGATAACAAGGCACATCCTCCCCAAACCATGATCTCGGTGGCTGAATTGCCTCCAATCTAGCCAAGATCATATCCGGCAAAATTGTTGCCAAGTATCGCCAATCCCACTCACCACGAGGAGTCACCATGCGCACAACCGGTGTCGGAGGGGGCGTGAATGATAGAGAACACTGCTCAATTAAAGGCCCTTCCATATCTACCCACGTGTCATACCAAAAATCCGTACGTTCACCATTCCGCACGTTCCACAAAATACTCCTTTTAACCTCGCCCCAAACCATATCTAACCCCTTCCAAAGTCTCGAACACCGATTCCTAGTAATGTTTGACGGAACCATCTCACGCCACCCATATTTCTCTTTAATAACCTTAACCCAAAGTTTACTAGGTTGGGTTAGAATTTCAAATCCAATTTTCATAAGGAAGGCGTTGTTTTGAGTGGCTAAATCTTTAAATCCCATACCACCATCCAAGAGCGGTTTACGCATAGTATTCCAATTAACCAAGGAGATGCTTCTCCTCTCTCGACCACCACCCCACACAAAACGACGAATTATCCTCTCCATCTCGTGGCAAAGCCCTTTTGGTAACAACGTAGCTTGCATAACATAGGATGGAATTGCTTGAAGAACCGTTTTCGCCAACATTATACGTCCCGCCAAAGGCAGTGAGTTAGCTACCCAACCGGTCAATCGTTTCTCCATATTATCCAGAAGATATGTATATGTGGCCTTAGTGACCCTTTCATGCAACAAAGGCACGCCTAAGTACTTCCCTAAGTCTCCAACAACCTCAAAACCCAATCGCTGCCCCAAGTCGTTACACCTATCCGGAGCACAATTTTTCGAGAAGAAAATCTGAGTTTTCGCAACACTCACCCGATGTCCAGAACATGCACAAAACTCCGACAAAACCTCATGAATTACATTCATTTGTGACATCTCTGCCTCCGCAAACAGGACTAAGTCATCGGCGAAGAAAAGATGTGATAGCCCCGTCCCATTTCTGGTCAACCGAATCGGTTTCCACATCCGAGACTCCACTTTCTCCTCAATGCTATGTGCTAAACGTTCCATGCACAACACGAACAAATAGGGCGATAGTGGATCACCTTGGCGGATTCCCCTTGACGGTTTAAAAGTATCCGTAACATTTCCATTCCACAACACTTGCATCGAAACGGAACAAACACACTGCATTATTAGCGCAACCATAGTATCTGGCAAACCAATCTCTCTCAGAGTGTCTTCAATGAAGTGCCATTCAAGGCGATCATACGCCTTTTCCAAATCCACTTTGATCGCCATAAAGGCCTTCCTCCCACTCTTATTACGCATAGAGTGGATAATTTCCTGGGCTAGTATAATATTATCAGTTATATTTCGCCCTGGAACAAAATTCACCTGATTCGCCGATACCCACTTAGGTAAGAACTTCTTCAAACGGTTAACCACTGTCTTCGTAATGATTTTATATAACACCGTGCACAAACTAATGGGCCTAAACTGACTGATCAACTCGGGCACCTCCACTTTCGGTATAAGCACAATAAGAGTTTGATTTAGACGATCATCCAACGGAACTCCTTCAAAAAATCCCTTAACAAACTCAAAAAGTGACGCACCTACCACGTCCCATTTCTTCTGATAGAAATCCGCATGAATGCCATCTATACCCGGTGACTTCGACGGGTCCATCTCAAACACCACCTTCCGTACCTCTTCCATAGTCACCACCTCCGTCAAAGAGCCCATCTCGTGTGCGTCAAAAGCGTGGAATCGCCCAGTCGGCATCCTAACCGTGCAGTCGTGCACTCCCGCCGTGAATAGCGTCTGAAAATAATCAATCGCGTGCAACTGCAATTCCCGCTGATCATAACACCACTGATCCTCTTCAACTCGAAGTGCATTAATAGTGTTCCTTCGACGTCGGACAATCGTGCTAGTGTGGAAAAACTGCGTATTCCTATCCCCATCCACAATCCAAGAATTCCGTGATTTTTGCCGCCACAGGCTTTCCTCCTCTTTCAATACTTTTGCAAGATCCATTTTCAACTCTTTCTCCAATTCAATCAAGAAATCCGAATCCCGTTTACCCCGAGCTAGTTCAATCCCTCGAATTCAAGCAAGTAAAAGAGTTTTCCGACGGCCTATGTGCCCATACACTTCCTTGTTCCATGTCGCGTATTTTGTTTGGAATTCAATAACATTATCAAAAACACTCCTCTCCTCCCGCCATACCTCTGTCACAAGTTGGTGAAAATCCGGGTGATCCGTCCATGATGAAAGGTAACGAAAGGGCCTAGAATCTCAATTTCCATTCTCTCCCCCATTCTTTAACATAACCGGGCAATGATCCGATTCAAGATTTGGTAGGTGAAAAACGCCCGATTCCGGATACTCTGCAAGCCACTTCTCATTACAAACGCAACGATCAAGTCTTTGTTTCAAATCCCCCCGCTCCCATGTGAAAAAAGGCCCGTGAAAACCCATGTCTACTAGACCCGAATCAAACAAAAAGTCTTTAAACCGCTCACATACTCCTACACGGTTAGCCGACCCCCTCCCTCTCCAAGGGGCTCGCTATCGCATTAAAATCTCCCCCTAACACCCAAGCCTCACCATGTGCTGGTTCAAGCGCACCTAGTTGATTCCACAGTAAAGCTCTTTGACTACTATTTGGACTTGCATACACAAACGTAATGAAACATCTCTTACGCTTGCACACATCATAGCACCACCCATGTACAAACTGTGAAGACACCGCCACAATATCCAGTTTAACCGTAGCTTTCCATAACACCCAAATACCCCCTGAAAATCCATTCGCCTCCACTCTAAAAGAGCAATAAAACCCTGAACGCCGAATGAACCTATCCGCCTTGGGACCACTAATACGCGGTTCGAACAACGCAATCACATCCGGACGTTGAGTTTGCAACAAAAGCTTAAAGCATCGATAAAACTCAGAGCTAAGTGCTCCTTGTAAATTCCAAAAAATGACTTTAACCATTAAATAATAAGAGAGGAATAAGACAACACCTTAGGACGACACGTCCCTGCCCGTGGCAGCCTCAAACGCCTTATTCGCTTGCCATTGCACCTGACCATGCTCATTCTCAATCCGCGATGAAGAACTCCCACGGCCATCTCGTCCTCCACTCGACGTCGCGTCAAGCTCCGCCGTCATATTATTTATCCATTCCTTAAGCACCGGTTTTGGAGGCCCACGCTCATCCCTTTTCTTAACTTTTAACCCCTTTGCCCCCACATTCTTTGCCGCTAACGGGTTCTTCGGCACATTTTTCACTGCTTGCTTACGGGCAGCTCCTTTCGCACCTCGCCCATTCACATCCCGCAAAACCTCCCTTTCCCCTTTCTCATACACTCGAACCACCGTATGATTACCTCCCCCTAGAGTAGTATTCTCGACCACTACCGCTTGCGCGGATGCAACTTTTCCCACACCAGCCGCACTTTCCATGTGTTGTCCTTCAACCTCTACAACCACCTCCTTGTCCTTTCCCGTGCGTTCCTCACGCACCACCATATCATCCGTGCCACGCCTTCCCCCATCCGACGTACCGGCCAGCTCCACCCCTAAATCCTTCACACCATCATGCTCCACACTCACCGGCACATTCTTCCCTTTTTCCCGCGCAGTCCCCATATTGGCCTCCTCGGCAACCCCCCTGGACCCGCTCCCCGCGGTTCTGTCATCCTCAATTTCTAACACATCAAACCGCGACCCCATGGATCGATTCACTACCTGTTTAGCATCCCCTCCCGCAGTACCCCGATTGGCCATATTCATCGGCTTACGGTGTCGAGTTTGAACTTGCATCCATGGACCATACATATCTTTGTCGCCCGCCCCTCCCTCCACACTAGGTGGCGAGTTTGACGACGAACCAACCTCCGGAGTTCCTTCCTTCCCACACACCTTCTTTTGATGCCCATACTTACCACACTTATAACAGATAAGTGGCAAGCCTTCATACTCCACATCCTGCCGGAAGCCATCAATAACCACTCCCGAGAGCAGAGGCTTATTCAAATCAACAACAATAGCAAATCTAGCAAAACGGCCCCTCTTCCCTTCCAGTGTATTGTAGTCAATCCGAACCACATTGCCAAACACACTAGCAATCGCCCTAAACATGCTCTTCGTGTAATATCGATACGGAAGTCCTGGGAGGCGTGCCCAAACCACAATGTGCTGAGGATATGCCTCAGACGTAGAAAAAGACCTTGACCACGGTTGAACCGTAAGATAACTTCCGTAGATGACCCACGGACCACCGGAAATTACCCTATCATAATCACTCTCCAATTCGAATCTCACTAAATAATACTCATTATCTAGATCAACCAGTTCCAATTTTCCTACTGGCATCCACAACGCCTTAACCCTATTCAGCAATGCTCGATACCCAATTGCTTTTCCAAGTAATCGCACAATGATCGAACACGCAAGTTTCGCATCTATCGAATCATGTACGCGATCCGCAAAATCAATCCTCGGAAACGGCCCTTCAAAGTTGACCCGGACGTCCTCCTTCGTTAGAACCACGTCAAGGTCCTCGATCATGGATACAGAACCCTCCTTCCCGGCAACCATATCGCGGAACGATGGTTTACTGATCCCAGAAGTTGTCTCTGCCTGTGTCGGCGCAGCCCCAACACCCTCCTTCTATACCGCCTCCTGCATGCACACATCACCAACGACACCCTCTTCACAGCTTTCCTCCACCGTTTCCTGCAAAGCCAAACCTCTCCCCCTCTTCAAATCCCTCTCCACACCTTCCTCTAACGGCAGACCTGACCTCTTAAGGCACACAGGCACCGTCACCGGTGCTACATGCTCCGGAGGTTTACCGATAACCCCCCCTTGCGGCTCCATCTGACGACGCAAAACAAAAACCCTAGTTCCGGAGGTTATATTTTGATATATAAGTTGCGTAAAAAAATTACACAATTATTATATTTAAACTATAAAATTTAAAATCTAAACCCCTAACTCTAATACCCTAAATCTTGAACACTAAACCTTCAACCCTAAACTCTAAATTTTAATCTTAAACCTTAAATTCTACACTCTAAATTTTAAATTCATAAACCCTAAAATTAAAAGTTTTGTGTATCAAAATATTTACATAAAATCCTAACCGAGTTAATATATTATTCATCTATACTTATATTTTATCTATATCTAAAATAAATGGTTGAGGTGGTAAGTGGACATCAACTTATTTGATAAAACGTCAAGCGGATTTTCTTTCCATAGAGCAAGTGATATAGTTGTGTACGTTTGCTAGTGAGGCCTTATGGAATTTCTTTTCATGTTCCTCCAACTTAAAATTAGAGATGTTTTTTAGTGAGGGCACGTGTCGATGTATAAGTGTTCCTACCCTAATTGAATAAAACTCAAAACGTTTTAAAAAAAAACTTATTTGGTAAAAATGTTAACTTTATTAAATATTTTTTTTGTCCCATGCATGAGGTTAGCGAAAGAAAATATTTTTTA
Organism: Hibiscus trionum; assembly: GCA_030270665.1. NCBI lineage: Eukaryota > Viridiplantae > Streptophyta > Magnoliopsida > Malvales > Malvaceae > Hibiscus > Hibiscus trionum. The sequence continues at coordinate 6,922,102 of BSYR01000011.1, read as the reverse complement.
AAGAAACATTTAACATTGATTTATAAATGGAGTGGTAAAATATTTATATATAAATTTTATTAAACATGAGTCCGAATTGGTGTTCGATCGGACACTAAACTCAACCGATATTTTAATTATTAGTATAAAAAGATAAATATATATATATATATATACATATAAATATAAATATAAAAAATAAAAATGTCATTGTAATAATATTAATTGTAATTTAAAGGGTGAGTAATTTAGTAACTTTCAATTGAATGCAGGGGCAGAATCTCCACACTGAGGGGGCCATGCCCCCTAATTTTTGTGAAATTTGAATTTTGTCCTAACAGCTTTAATTTGGGCCATTAAAATTTTAAAAATTCATATTAAGCTTAAAAATTTGAATATTTTTAATTTAATTTCTTTTTTTTTTAAAAATCTGATTAAATCTCTTATTTTTTTTAAAAAAAAAATTAGTTAAATCCTTAAAAATTTTGAAAATTTTCGTTTAAGCCTCTAAATTAAAAAAAATTATTTTGGCCCTCAAACTCTTACTCTAAATTCTGCTAGTGATTGAGTTGGTGTCAGATTAACTTGGAATATGAAACACAATTAATCAACATCTTAATTATTAGTATAGATATAAATATTATATTTTTATAATATATTATTTTTTACTTACATGATGAGTATGGTAATAGATTTTAGTAGTAGATTTTTGGAAAATGTAAAAGTACATTTTTTTTTATATAAAAGTTGTTACATTGTGAATTATGTTAGTTAATTAATTAATTTCACATTTACTATTGATAATTTTTAAAAATGTCTTATAATTTTCAATTTGGGTCAGTTTAGAATATATATCCTATATTTTATTTAAATAAAATATTTGAATTAATAGAGAGAGTATTAATAATATCTTCATTTATAAAAATGAAAATGATTAATTAAAATATTAAGTACTATTTTTATGAATAAAAATATTACCTAACAAATTTTTGTTGGGATTAGGGGAGCTTGCTTTGACAATATAATCTTAAAACAAATGGAACTTTGGGTGGTTGTTGGGTGTTACCATTGTAAAAGGGTATTTGAATTCCCGTACTTCTTTTTAAGCTTGTTAGGTTGCTATAAGTATAATTAAATTATAATAATTTAGTTATTAATTCAGATTGAATATTACATATGTTTGTTATAAATGTGACTTTTTTAACTTAATTTACTTCATTCACAGCGCCAAAATTTAAAACATATGATATTATTTAAAAAATTAATATATCATCCAATTAAACAATAAATTTTAAACTATATTTTATATATAAAACAACAATTGTTGCACCTTGATGATGTATGAAGTGACGACAAATAAACAACTTAAGGTCCTAAACATTTGATTTTTTTAATAATGTTGTTTGGTGGAATAATTGGATAAGGTTTTTGCTTGGGATTCAAGGAGCCAATCTAGAAGTACTGGTGGCCGTTGTAAACAAAACAAAGACAGTGAGTTGACTCGGTCAATAGATTTTTGGAACATTCGACGCTTCGAGTTGGGCTGCTTGTAATAAATACTATTAAAAGTCAAAGTCAAGTTGGGCACACAAACAATAGGACAATTTGTGTAATTATTACTTTTTCAAGTTCATTAACCCAAATAAATGGTAAATGTCAAGTGTTTGGAGTTTGGACAACTAGAAATTAGGTTTTTCTTGGCAGAAAATTTGACTTTCAGTTTCACTTGGTTCATTCTTCCATAGAGTTTGGCAACTTAGATTTTAAGTGTGAAGTTAGATTAGAAAGGATTTTTTTTCTGTGTCTAAACTGTAATCCATAAACTCTAAACCCTAAACTTTAAACACTAAATTATATAAACCCATAAATTTAAAATATGATTACATGATGTGGCCATTTTTCAGTGTCTCTGTTGGCGAAAAATATTTACACGGAAACTTTTGAACCAGCTGACTGGGTAGGTCTAGGGTGCGGCATAGTCGCGGTATGGCTACGTCGCGGCACCAACCGAAAATGTCACAAAATACAGAACAGAAAATGTTATATTTTTTATAACATTTTCGGTTGGTGTCTCACGACCAAGGGCGGATCTATGAATTAAAACTTAGTAGTTCACTCACCCATAATAAATGCAATAATATGTATGATACGAGTAAATTGAACAAGTCATCAAAAATTCCTTAAAATGTTCATAACTAACATGATAAAAGACCCTTCAATCACACATAAATGTATGTGTGATGTATATGCAAGAGATTACTATGATTTAGTTACCAACTCTTTTTATTAAAACACATATAATATGTATTACTTGCAAGTATCTGAAGCCATCTAAAATAATTTTCAATACTTTCATATGATCAATCACTAATCTACCTCCCATCAGTGTTTTTTTTTACTTAAATAAATTATGAATTTCAAAAAAATTCATTGGTTAAAAAGTTTCTTTATTCTTTTTACAAGTGCAGGCAAGAGAAGATAGTAAGATATTGACTAATAACTTTCCTTAATAATTTTTATAATAATAAAATTTTCTTAAAAATTAGTAAATTTGTAAATAAGAACAAAAAATATAAAATTATTGTAAAAATTAGAGAATTTTTAAATGAAAATACACATACAAACATATTTGCTAAGAATTTAAGAAATTCATTTAATAATAAAAATTCAGTAGCTTAAAAGGTTTAATTATTAGTTCATTTAAAATAAAAGAGAAACAAAGAAGTCATTAAAAATATAAAATTGTTAAGAAAATTGTATAATAATATGAAAACCTTAACTTCCGTAGAAAATTATAGGGTAGCAATAACTAACTCTGAAAATTTTCATAAATAATTTTAAATAGATTTTAATTAGTTTCATTTTAATATAGTAGATACTAATTATAGATCTAACATTAAAAAATAATTATAAATATATTTACATTTATAAATTTGTGTATTAGATTAATTAATAATTTTAAACGAAGTACTCTAGTGTTAACTAGGGTATACATGGGATTTGGGAGAAGAAAATGACTAAATTGATGTCTTTTATAAATATTAAGGGTTAAATTTATTGAATTATTTTGAATTAGAACCAAATTAGTAGAATATATAAGTTTTGAAGACTCAAATTGTCATTATACCGAATCTTGTTAGATGTTCGTTTGTATTTTAACGAAGGTAATTAAATTTTTAATTGAGTGACCTAATTGTAACTTTTAATAATTAAGTGACCAAATCATAACTTTATTAATAATTGAGTGACATCTAATGTAGTATATCCAATTTTTTAATAATAGGTCAAGTGACCTACCATGACCTATGGTAGATACGCCCCAGTATCGATACTTAGAGACAAGTTTTGATACTTACAAAAACTTAAAATGTTATCAGAAGCGATAAATATCGATACTCAAAGTTAAGTTTCGATACTTAACCACCAGTTGATTTCATGTAGTAATAGAATTAATAAATCCGACAAAGAATCTAATGCTCTACTGGTGTATAGGTGTGGAGCTTTACTAGGTGTCTGGGTCTGGGTGTGTGCACTGCGACTGAAGCTGAGCTGTGTGGGGTATACTATGGCTTGTCTCGTGCTTGGTCCCTTGGCTTGTCGATCTAGATAATTTAGAGGCAGTGAAGTATAACTAGTGGGTAATTTATAATTGACCATAAAAATAGAAATAAAATTTAAATAAATTGAAAATTGAGGGTTTAAATAGACAAAAATTTTATTATGACAAGGGTTGGAGTCAAGATTGAACTATGATAAGGTGAGGGAAGGATTTATATGGGGTGGGGTGGGGCAATCGCCCCCCTCAAAGAAATTTTTCTCACATTTGTTCCTTTATTTAAATTTATTTAAAAATTAATTTATTTATGAATTTGCCCTACACTTTCAAACATTTATAGTTTGCCCCCCAACCCCAAATTCTAGCTCCGTCCATGGATAAAGCAACATAATTAATATTGAATGAATAGAGTTCTAAAAAGTAATTAAATCATAAAAAATAAGGGATTTAAGGTTTAATTTTAGGGTAAACAACAACGGAGGCCACTCAATTATGGGTAAGGTTACATTTGAGTCACTCAATTATTAAAAGTTACATTTGGGTCACTCAATTTTGGGTAAAGTTACATTTGGGTCACCCAATTATTAAATGTTACATTTAGATCACTCAATTATGGGTAAGGTTACATTTGGGTCACTCAATTTTGGGTAAAGTTACATTTGGGTCACCCAATTATTAAATGTTACATTTAGATCACTCAATTATGGGTAAGGTTACATTTAGGTCACCCTTCATATTTTAAAAAGTATATCAATTTGTGTATTATATTAATTAATGATTTCAAATGAAGTACTCTAATGTTAACGAGGATATACACGTGATTTGAAAGAAAAACTAACTAAATTGATTTACTTTTTTTAAATATGAAGGGTGACCCAAACACAACTTTACCCATAATTGAGTGACCTAAATGTAACCTTTAATAATTGAGTGACCAAAATGTCACCTTATCCAAACTTGAGTGACCCAAATGTAACTTTTAATAATTAGGTGACCCAAATATAACCTTACTCATAATTAAGTGACCTTCGTTGTAGTTTACCCTTAATTTTACTAATTTTAAAACTGAAAGGCCTTAAAAAGTAATTGGATCAGAAAATTAAGGGGCCAAAGCCTAATTTTATTCATTTACTCAGACATAGTCTTAAAAAATAATAAACCAAAAATTTTAAGAGGGAAAAAATTTAATTATAATGGATTTAAAACTATTAGCTATATAAAATACAATAAACCCTTCAAAATAAGGAGCAATTGCCCCATATATGCCCCAACTTGTTTGCATGCATGATGCAATACATACATACATAAACTACTTTATGGGTCATTCAATTATTAGCGTTTTTTTATCATTGAACTAATTTTTTAATTGTCACCAAACTTACAATTTTTTTTTCATTTTGGTCATTGCTGTTAAATTGCTAACGAAACCGACGACGTTGCGGTTTTTAAATTAGTATAATATTATATTTAATCCTCAACATTTATACAATTTATCAATTTGATCTCAATTTAAATGATTCAACAAATTTTAACCTTTGCAATTTTACAAATTCCATCAATACAATTATCGTACCCATCACCATTCTTAATCTTTCATTGACCAATGAAAAATAAAATCAAAATCCGTCACCCTTAATCATTTCAACACACGAAGAGAACATCATTGTCCAAGAAACAATATCATTCTCATATGAACGAGCTGTGAAGTGATTAAGGGAAACCGATTTTGATTTTTTTTGCCAATGAAAGATTAAGAAGTGTAGATGAGTATAAGGATTAAATTGATAAAATTTGTAAATTTAAAAGGCTAAATATGTTTAATCATTTAGAATTGAGACTAAATTGATAAATTGTGCAACTATTGAGGACTAAATATATTATCATACCAATTTAAAAACTGTCAAGTCATCAATTCTGTTGACAATCTAACAGCCATCAAAATGATCAAAATTGATAAGTTTAGGGACGAAAATAGAACAAAAATCCTCTTCCTTTTTTCTTTTATATATGTTCTAAAGCTAAAAACTTAAATCTTAAGCCCTAACTTTAATAATTTAATCTTAATTTTTTAACTTTAAAAACTGAATTTTACCTCCTAAACCTTAACTATAAACCTAAACATAGTTTTTAAAAACTCTGAGACATATATAAGGCACAAAAAAAGACATGTGATTTTTGTTCACAAAATTATTTCAACCCACCATTTCCCTTCTTTTTATTTTTTTCTTTTCAAAGTATTGTTTTAAACAGGGACGACGTAAAATTATTTACGAGGAGTGCGAAATATTATGAAACTATATTAAAATGTAGGAGGTGTAAAATTATAAAATTTTAAAAAATATAAAATTAAATTGTCAATAGAAACTACAAAGAAAATTAGAAGGTTAAACTAAAAATTTTAGGGCCCTCTGCCCCTAAGTCCATCCCTGGTTTCAAACCCTCCATTACCTTCAAATTTGTTGCTGCTCTTGCTAATAACGTAAACAAAATCATGAACAGGATTTCCAAACTTGTTTTGATTGCTCTACATTTTGAATTTTCAATCTTTTAGTTTGCCAAAACACAACCCTTTGATAATACACTGCAACAGATGTAATTTAAGGCCTAAGCAATGTGCAAGATCATAAGAAATTACAGAGGACTGAAAATTCAGTAAATCAAAACAAAATTACCACAACAAGCCAATATGAACTTCATTTTGATCCATCATCAACAGGCTTAGTTTCACCATTAAAGTCTCCATTCCCCGCCATTCTGAAACCAATGGGATCATCATTCCCAGGCATTCTAAACCGTACATAATCCACGTTTTCAGGTATTCTCAACTCTGGATATCCATTTCCTGGATTTCTAAATTCAGCAGGCTCCCCATGTTCACTTACCCTGAACTCCCTGGGATCTCCAATTCCAGGCATTTTGAAATCCAACCCTTTGTTGGATTCACCATGGTCACCCGCTTTGCCACCGGGATCGATCCTCCCGTCGAAACCGAACTCGATATCGCCTTCTCTGGGACGTATATTAGTATGCCTTTGGTTCCCCTTGGAGGGCTTCCTTTGACCCATCCGCCTACTGCAGAATCTTCCTAGGAAGCAAGAGATGGCTGATGCAGCAATGATCACTGCCACCACTATGAAGACTGCCACGAAAGATCCGCCGGAGGGATCCGAACGAGTCGCGGGCGGCGATTGATATGTTACACTAGTCGGGTAGACGACAACGGGTTGCTGCTGCTGTTCGGCTTGAGTCGACATTCTTCGAGGGAGGCTTTTGGGGGAAAAAACAGTCTTGAAATGAAGAACAATATTTGTGTATGACAATTGAGAAGATGGTTATGTATAAATCTGTAATGGTTTTTGGTACTAATTGTTTTTGTTTTTCTGTGCAAAATACAAAGGAAGAACTTGCTTTATTAAAGAGACAACTAGAGGCATATATTCTCCTTCTTTTAATAACATAGTGCTGAATTAAGAAGAAGAAGAGGAAGTTGCATTTGCTTTTGTAAAGAGTGGAAGTTCGTTTTTTTCACTCTTCAATCATTGGATTTTGATGGACAGAGGAACGACGGAGTCAGAAAATTTAGATTACAATATTAAAATTTAAATTATAAGTGAATTTAGTAAAAAATTAATTTAGAAAAATTTTAATACCTTAATAGATTTTGACATATAAATTCATGTATTTTGACATTCATCACATCATGGCTAAACCACTCTTTTTGCAACATAAATCGTATTTTTCTTTGTGTGTGTATATATATATACAGCAATACAACTTTTTTGACTTTTGAATGTTTATAAAATATTAAAATTGTTATCTTAAATATGTAAAGGTATTTTTAAGATCTTGTGTCTTTTTGAAGATGAGATCTGAGCATAAAATTAATAATTACATCTTTATAAATAATAATGATGGGATATAAATAAGTATGTATAAATTGTTGAAACCATGTTTAGCTTTATAGATTGATTTTGAGAAAGAAAAAACTATTCTTCTTTTAAGTATTTGAATCGAATTAGAATATTATTTTATGTCGTACATCATACTCTAAGACCGTAAAATGAATGAGAACACATGTGATTACGCCAAAAAATATATGAAATATATGTATACATTATGAGTATATCTCATAATTATAATAAAAAAATTAGTGCAGCTTCATTTTCACCATATATACATGATTTCAGGTGGTTAATTAATTAATCAGGCTGGCCTTATGCTTTATTCCATTTCTTTGAGAAAGTAGCCCTGGGGTGAGATTCTTGGAGAGTCTGGCTTTGGAATTCGTTGGTCACAGTTTAGAACAAATCATGTAATTTAATCAGAATAATGCATTTATAATTATCAGGTTGGCACAATACCATCGCGGAACCCCAAAAGTTGTGTTTTATTAAATATGTTTTTGCCACGTTTTTTTTAAGTAGAAGAATTGGGATAAACTACATAAATGGTTCTCCGACTATGACCTAATTCTTTGTTGAGTTCAGGTCTCCAACTGATCGCGACTAATAAATTAGTCTAATTTCGTTAAAAATAAACGGTTGATGATGTGTCATTCAATAAAATTCGTTTAATAACACATTTAACTTTCAACCTTTATATTTTATTTTAATTATAAAAATGATTATTCAATTCGACTAACTCGAAATTTTTTGACTCGACTCGATCACATATGAATCCCTATCCCTTAGGGTTATTGGTAGACGACAAATCTTGGTTTAATCTACGTCAAACTTAAGCTCAACTTGCAAAGTCATTCTAAATCCAGTTTCGTTGATGATCGTGAACAAATAAACACGATTATACGAACAAATTTAAATGTGAGGCTTCATCAATCTTGGTTTTTTTTTTTGTGTTCAAATTCATCAATCTTGGTTTAATCATCATACTACACCGATAGTTCAATCCACGTGGGTTATATATATATATTTTGGTACTGTAATCATTGCATCAAGTCTTGAAATATTCCAGGGAACCATATTCCTTTTAAAAGCTATGATTGTTGTTTTAACTTTTAAAGGCTTCCATGAGGGTAAGGCCCGTTATGATGCAATTAAAATGAGGTTGATCTATATAATTTTTTATTCAGTTGGTAATAATTTGTGTAGTTACAAAATATAGTTATAATTTATACAAATTTTTATTATTTGGGTAAGAATTTAGGTTATAATATAAGAATTAATGTAGTTACACAAATTCATACATAATGCAAAATCTACACAAATTCTTACTAGTTAATAAGAATTTATGTAGTTACACAAATTCTTACCCAATTAATAAGAATTTCGGTTCTTCATAAATTATTACTCATTCCTACATAAATTTTTATTAAAATGGTAAGAATTTATGTAGCGTCTCGTTTTAACCTCACCCTAGAATTTCCCATTATATTTGTAAGGGTAAATTAAAAATTTCATCGCTCAACTTTTTTCTTACTCATGTTTTGTTTACTCAAATTTAAAATTTTTAATTAATCACTGAACTTTTGATTTACTTTTATTTTGGTCAATTTGTCATTAAATATTTAACGACATCATGACTGTACACCTATCTTTTAAAATTATGAAATGATCCCGAAACCTCTTTTATTTTTTGTGAAAAACTACATGATTTTAGATTTCCTTTGATTACTTAACGATGAATAATCTTCTTATAAATCCCAACGGTGGGGAGGTCGGGGGTGGATCTTGGTGTGATAATTTGGGAGGGGGTTAATAAAAAATTTTAAAATTTTTGGAGGTATGGTCAAAATGTTTAAAATTTTTGAGTATTTAGTGAGATTTTTTAAAAATGAGGATCTAATTAAAAATTCAAAAGATTTAATAAAAATTTAACAGTATGTGGAACTTAATTAAAAACATTAAAAAATATTTAAGATTTAATGAGAATTTTTAATAAATTTAAGGGGACCTAATTAAAAATTTTAAAATATTTTAAGGCTACAATTCAAATTTTCTCAAACCTTGAGGCGTCAAGGCTCCCTTTGGCTTGGCTTATCACCCGCCTTTGGGGACGTGGAGAAGGAGGAAGAGAGCAACATATTTTGATTCCATGGCGATCGGACGATAGATATTGTAGATCAGAGTACTTTGGAGTTTTGCACATTTTAAGTTTTGAGTTGAGTTTTGCAAGTCTTAAAGTGATTTGAGAAAAATAAACTGATGGAGTGTAGGAGATGTTGAGACGAGTGTATTCGTGTCTTGAGTGGTTATTTCGGCACCGACGTGATAGAGATGAAACTATAGAACTTTCATCTTTGGGGAAAGAATAAAAAAAAAGAAAGAAAAAGAGAAAAAAATAATGTGAATGGCATGTGACTGCTATGTTAGCAAAAAGCAGTCCATGTCTGCACACATGGATGCCATGTCACCATTTTATTTCTGATTTAACGCCCGAATGACCAAAATAAGAATATATTAAAATTTCAGTGATTAAATTAAAATTTTTAAACTTGAATGAGCAAAATAAAAATGAAAAAAAAATTGAGTGATAAAATTTTTATATAGATTTTCTTTGAGGGAAAGTTTATAGAAGGTAGAAAAAGGTCTCCTCCTCCTTTTCCTTCTCTTTCTCACTTCATTTTCCGAAAAGAAAATCATATTGTATATTCTAAGCCTTTAATGTCACATGGCGAGGTGGTACCAAAAGAGAATATAATGAGAATGAAAGAAGTATTAGGCTATTACAAGTTCATTTTATTAGTTTGTAAGTTTTCTTAGATGAAGTGACCAAGCTTATAAGGTTGTTCACTCCATTGATTATTGAACATATGGTGATTGTCGGAGGTGTGCTATTACAAGTTCATTTTAATAGTAGATTGTTTTAGTTTAATTTACATTGTTATTTAAACAAGCTAATAGCTGATAGCGAATTACATTAATTGATAGCCGATAGCTAATTGTATATTTTATTTGACTAGCAGATTGCATTAGCTGATTGTATAAAAGTGTTTGGTAAAATTAACTGATAGCTGTTTGATTATTTAAACAAGCAAAATGACATATAAGGACATGATTATATTTGATACTTATTTGAATAGTTTATTAGTTATCAATATTTTGTATCTATTAATATTAATTAGATTATGAAAAATAATTTTTAATATAAGCACATTTGAAGGATCTATATATTAATTTATTATTTATATAATTATTTTTAATATAATTTAATTAATTATTAAATTTAAATAAAAATATAAATGTGTGAGAATAAAAAAAATACAAAACTTATTAGTTTACAAATGTCACAATGTAAATACGTGAGGTTGAAGAATTAAAATAGAAATGGTTAAATTTAGGTTATTTGGATATTTTTTATAATTGTTAAGGGTAAAATAGTCTTTATAACTCTTATGTCAAAACCTCTAATTTCAAAAAGCTCCTACTATCGGCTTTTTCAAAATTAGATGTTTCACCTTAATCCGCTATTTCAATCTGTTCTTTACCAAACATTCAAAATAACGGATTTAACCGGTCAAACCTCTAATTTTAGATCAAACCTCTCTTTACCAAGCATGACCTATATGTCCGAATGTATTTAAATGCGCAATATTTAAAGAATGAGTTATATTAGTTTTAAATTCTAAAAAACAATGTTTAGGAAAAAAACTAAGAGTGATCAAGCCTTGGTCAAGCTATACTAAGCTGAGAAATTAACTATGACCGAATAAACATATGGGAAGCAAATAGTCGATTGCTCGCTCCTAGCTAATAAAGTTATTGACGACCTATCTAAAAGAAAGAAAAAAAACAATTATTTTCAAAGCATACTTGTAACACCCGGGTTTAGGGGTCGGGTGAAAATAATATTTTAATATTATTTTGGGTTCGGTTTTATAATTTAAATAATAAAATATTTTTATGGGCCTCGGGATTTTAAAATGTTCAAGACTATGTTGGGCCTATCTCTTAAGTCCTAATCCATGGGCTTTAAGAGATGTGGGTTTGGCCATTCATTAATGGCATTTTAGTAAATAGTTGGTCTTCCAACTAAAACCCATTTTTGTTTTAATTCCTTACTATTCAAATAAACAAAAATCTCATCTTCTTCTCCAAATTCCAAAACCAACGACAAAAAGAAGCCCCTCCCTCTTTCACTATTCCATTTCATCCCATCTCCATTTCAACTCGGTTTTGAAAGGTAATTACGTTTTCGACTTGTCCTCATCTTCCTCTCTTCAAAAGTACAAGTAGTTTCTATTTTCATCAAGGTTTTGGAAATTGAGTTTTTAGAGGATTTGAATAAAAATGGTAGCTTTATTGTGTTTAACTTAAAGTTTTGATTTAATAGTGTTAGATATGAAGTCTATGAGTCAAGTGGTCCAACATATATAATTTTTACATGGTTTTATACTCATTCCCGGATTTGGGTTTCCAAGGGGTTTTTGGAGGGTTTTAGAGTGGTTTTTGGGGTTGTTTTAGGTTGGAATTTGTGGGCTGAGGTTAGTACTATGGTTGGGGGTCGTTTTGGAATCATTTGGATGTATTAAAAATGTTGGAAACATGAGTTTTGGTTGAGGCTTATGGGCTGCTCGAGTTTGGTAAATTTGGGGGTTGTTCATGGCTTGAAATGTTGTGTTTGATGTTTGAATTGTATTCCGGGTTAGCTACTTTGATGTTTGAGCTGATTTGAGGTTGTTTGGATTGTGTTGAGGTTGTTTAGAGGCAAGAGCTTGTGTTGGTGAAGCATCGGGAGTGAATCCGGAAGCTTGAAGGTGTTGCTTGCTTAGTAGTTGAGCTTGGAAGTGAAGGTGGGTGGTTAATGTTTTCAAAGTGTTTTCTAAGTGTTTGGTTCAAAGCATGTGGACTAGGTTGGGCTTGGTAGACCCACCTAGAGTTAGGATTAGGGTGGTGGCCTAATCCTAAGCTTTAGTTAGAGATATTGGTTGCACTCTTAACTTGTTGTTTATGCCTCATGGTGATGTGTATTTATGATGAGTATGTATAATGAGTTATACATGTATGTCGAGGCATGGTTGTGATGCATTGTTATATGCATGAGATATGGGCATGATGCTAATCATGATGAGTACGTGCTAAGCACGGAATTGGTTGTAATTGATATTGTAGATTGTGTTAGTATTGACACTAGTTTACTTGGGTACAAATGATCGATCATTAGGATGTTAGTGTGCACACGTGAGTCAAATGCGCGCGTGGTCTTGATGATGGTAGTCATCAAGATGGAGTACGGGTTCGCCCGGAAATTCTTTTTTATATTGTGATAGTCGGTGATGAGTGTAATCCCATCGACGGGGCGTGAGGATGAGTGGAATTCCCTCCGCGAGACCGGTGATGAGTGTAATCCCACCGTGAGGTAAAATGGTTGTTGGATGTGAGTTCCAACGTGTTTATCCGCGTATTCGAGTTATAGCTAGGTGCCAATATGAATTGATATGTGTATCAATGTGATTCTCTTATGGATGGATATATGTGATTACATATGTTGTGGATTTGAGCTTGTTGAGCATAACATACTATTGAGTAATTGTTCACGCATCATGTGCATTATGACTCTCGAGAATCGAAGGTAAGAACATGCATTCACCTTGGTTGAGATCGTGCTTGGACCCTGCATTGTCGAGGTTTGTTTTTAAAGAGCTTACCCTCACTAGGCTTTATGCTTACGCTCTCTTTTGTTCGACAATGCAGATCCTTAGTTCGTGGGTTGCTAGCGCAAGTGGAGGGCCTCCAAGTGTGGTTGTTGGCTTTGAGTTTATCAAGTATGAGTTTTAATGTTATGGACATGTAATAGTTAAGCAATGGGATTTGTGCTATTATTGGTTGTTTAGGAGTATGTTTAGACTCCTTAATTATGTTGTTTTTGTGTGGCTTGTTGATGCCATGTTTGGATTGTAAAACCATGTCTTATTCGCTTACCTTGTATGTTGGCCATGTGCCTTTTGAGGATGCCTAAGTGTATGATTGTTGAAGCATGAAACCTTAAGTGCTTGTATGCCATCTTTTGATCAAATACATGAATTCCTTGGTTGAATGTTGTTTGTTCATGTTGAGTGCCTCGTATGATTAGATTTGGTTGATAAGTGTTGTATGTATGTTTGGGGGTGATTAGGGAAGTCTCAAAATGCATTTAGAGTTGATTCGTGTCGTTTTGCTGCAGTTTTGTGTCTATCAGTGCATGGCGTATCTGTACGCCTAAGGGCCGTATCGATACGATCCTACACTTTGGGACACAGAATCGGCAAGGGGTATCGATACACGGAGGTGTATCGATACGCTCTTTGCTCACTGGAATTTTGAGAATTTGGTGAGTAATTGGCGTATCGGTACGGTGTTGAGGTGTATCGGTACGAGTTCATCTCGTTGACCACAAGATGTTGACCGAGAAGGGTGTATCGATACGCTCAAGGGTTGTATCGATACGGTCTTCCCGTGTTGACTGTTGGGCGTTGACCTTGGTCAAGGCGTATCGATACCCTTGTCAGGTGTATCGATACGACCTGCTTAAAAAGAAGAAATGGGTTGTTTTAAAAATGTTGTTTTGTATGGTCGTTTCTATGTTGCTTGTATTTCCGCTGTCGTGTTTCACATAGGATAAAATATTGTATTTAGATAAGATAAATAAAAGAACTTTTCTGGGATTGCTAACCGAGGGGAGCCTTAACGAGTTTCGCTTCGATTTTCCCTGTGTAGCCTACTCGGACCGGTCAAACGTCCAGACCGGGACGAGGGGGTTACAATACTTTAAGAAAGCCTATAATATTGTGGACTGGTCCTTCTTGGGATCTTGTTATACAGAAAGTAAGATTTGGGGATAGGTGGAGAAGATGGGTCAATTTGTGTGTTGCAACCGTATCCATTTCAGTATTGGTTAACAGAAGCCCTTCTAAAATGTTCATGTAACACCTTATACCTGTCTATACGTTATACCTAAGTTACAGAGAATTATCACAACATATACATATATAACATGTATCCAGTTTTCATTAAATTCAGGCATCACTATAGAGTGATCAAGATAATAATAGGTAAACATATCCATTCAAATCAACTATCAAGTTCATAATCTAAAACCATTTCAGAGTTTGAGTTACAAAATAATGCCATCATGGCTAACTAGTAAAATATATCTTAACAAAATATAGGCTCATGTCACCCAAAATAGACAGTATGGTGGATAAGAACATTACAATAAAAGTATAGCAAGAATGTGCCGATCCTCCAAGTGCCAAGTCCACGGGTAGCCTATCCAAAAGTATCTGAAAGGGAGAAAGTTTGGGGGTGTGAGCTAGGAAGCTCAGTGTGTTCCAATAAGTGCAAGAAAACATATATATATACAGTTCAGATATGCATCAGACAATACAAACATGTCATAAGAGCAACCAAGGTTTCATTTTAACCTATCTACCCTCCAACTGAACACCAAAATGCAATTCCCCATGAACTGCATACCGAGGGACTTATCCTAGGCCCGAAGGCGTAGGAGCCTACCCAGAAAGTCTTACCCTATGCCCATTGGGCGTAGGAGCTTAACCGAAGGTTTTACCAGCTGGATCAGGGCTGTACCTGCAGACACTTCAATCACATCCCAAAAGTATACCCCAAGCAGTGCAATTCAGTTCAATATACCATCAACAGAGCTTAGACAACAGACAGATAACATTTCTATCATTTAGAGATCAGATATTTCTAGTTCAGATCAGACATGAGGTATACCTTCTAACATATCACAATAAACAGACATTCATCACATTATAATTATGCTTTTCAAACAGAAGGTAATCATGCTTTTCAAACAGAAATCATGCTTTCCAGTAGTCATGCATTTCAAGTACAAGTACAATCTATAACGTTCAGAGAATCGTAACAGGACCCACGTATACATATATATATATATATAACAGAAATGTAGCACACATGGAACACACCTCAAAAGCTGGTCAGAGAATCTATCGGGCTCCTACCTCGCTACGATCTGCCACTGTGCTAGATCCTAAATCAATAAAGGATCATGGTTACTACAAGGTATACGTGAAAATTCTAATAGCTTACAAGGTTTACAGATTCATACTAGTAACTATCGGAACGCGCAAAGGAGCAGTTCAGGAGGAACTAGGCTGAGCAGACGAACGGTTAGGGGAGTCTTGATTACCTTTAAACAGATACAAGCTTATATTAGCCATATATTCGATTTATATTAACTCAAGGAAACAATTTAAACACATATGCATGGTTTTGGTTTAGGGACAGATTCAGAGGTCTTCGAGTTAGAATTTCACAAAACGGGCTTCAAAAACGGACTCAGGACGTCGAAAAACATAAAATAGGGCTTTTTCGGAAATTTTGACTTTTTGGTCAAAGTCAACGCTGACGTCAGCAGGTCAACGCTGACGTCATCAGACAAGGTCAATTGAGTTGACTCAGCGAGCTAACTCACTGAGTCAACTCGGGCGAGTTGACTCAGCTGGGTCGGTTCGGGTTAAAGGCGGGTCGGGTCTGACTCGGGTTTGGGTCAACCGGTCTGGTCGGTTCAGGCCGGTTCGGCCGGTTCACTTACCCCAAACGGAAAATGTCGCCGGAAGCTGCCGGAAAAGTCGCCGGTGACGCGTTTAGCTGCGATTCTGCCGGGAAAAGCTAGATCATTAGCCCAAAGTCTTAACCCACTTGAAAATACATGAAAATAAGTCGGAATGTCACCGGATTTTACCTAAAAAGACCCACGACAGCCGGAAATCGCGTAGCTCCGATGATGGGCTTACCGATGTCGGACGGGCAAGGGATCGACTGGGTTTTGATCGGCTCGACGAGGGGAGCCGAGAACCGGTGGCCGTTCCTCGAACGGACGTCGAGGACTGTCGGACACGGGGAAAAACAGAGGCGATGGGATTAGGGGTTCGACGAAGCCTTAATCGGCTCTCTCAGGCGGACGGCGACGCAGCTATGCGCGTGGCCCGTGGCTGGTGGCTCGGAGAAGGGCGGTGCGTACGGTGGTGGTGACGGTGTACGCCACGGAGCGGCGGTGAGGGATTGACGTTTGCTCGCCGGAAAGGAACGGGGAAAAGAAGGTTCCAGAGAAATGAAGTTTTGAGATTCGAATCCAGAGTAAATGAGGGTAGGTGAAAAGGCAGATAAAATTTAATGGGGGTTCGGAGTTATATTTTTAACTATGTTAAAAATAAAATCTGGTAAGCTTTGACAGAAATGAGCCCTTAGCTCAGCGGTAGGAACAATAGATGGTGAGGGGTGAAGTCGCGGGTTATATATATATATATATCAGGGTGTTACAGTTCAGCATTAAGAGTGGATTGAGACAAGGGTGCTCTATATCTCCGTTACTATTTAACATGGTGCGAGAAGCGTTAAGTTTACTTATCAAGAAGGCTGCGAACCTAAACGTAATAAAAGGAGTCAAGATTGGAAATAATGGCTTAACCATCACACATTTGCAGTATGCGGACGATTTGGTAGCCTTTGTTGAGGCAAATGATTTACACACAAGAAACTTGAATAGGATACTAAAATGGTTTGAGTTGGCATCGGAATTGAGACTAAACTTAACAAAATCTAAGATTTATGGAGTGGGCGTCGAAGATTCTTTTATTCTCGACTGGGCAGAATCACTGAAGTGTAAGAGTGACCGGTTTCCTACAACATACTTGAGTTTACCATTAGGGAATGTTCGAAACTCGGTCGCTCTATGGAAACCAATTATTGAGCGTGTCCAGAAATATCTACACGGGTGGAAAGAGAAATTGCTATCATTAGGCGGGCACATAACTTGGTTTTGTGGATTTGAAATTGAAAAATAGGTCTTTCTTGAACAAATGGGTTTGGAAATTCGGATGCGAAGCGGACCACCTTTGGAGGAAAGTCATTGTGGAGAAGTATGGCTACGATTTACAATTTTATATCATATATTATTACAAAATCATTGAAACGTGATGATATGATATTATAATAATCTTAATATTCATGGATGTAGACACCATTTTCAAATTCTGCTAAACCTTTTCGCGTATATTATTACAAAATCATTTTATAGCACAGTAAATAAATTGCCACCTAAAAGGAATTTCTATTTTTTTAACATAAACTCTTAGGTAAATTTATTAAATTTAACAAATAAATTTTTAAAATTCCCGTTTTCTTAATACAATATTAGTTCAAAGATTTAACATCCTTTATTTTATATTCTCATGTTTAGAATTTAAATTTATCTTAATTTTTTATGCTTTCAGTGAATTTTTGATATATTCATTAACAAATGTTTGATATATTCATCGATGAGTTTTTTAAATAGTTTTTTAAATTTCTTAATTTTTTATGCTTTCAGTAAATTTCTTAATTTTTTATGCTTTCAGTAAATTTTTGATATATTCATTGTAGCCTGATTTTGCCATTCTCTTCAGCCCGACCTCTTGGATCAACGGTCGATAGACTACCAAGATTTTTTCGTAGAGTTTATCCACTTATAGATTCGAAAGTTCGGCCCCTCATTCTACCGCCGTTTGCCAGCACTGCTTACTTGCTTTGGTTTCTTTGTTTGGGTTCACAGGATCCCTTTCCTGTTGCTTTCGTTTAAGGTCTTTAGTACCTTTGTTTGTTTCTAGGCCTTAGTCTTGTGTCTGAGCTTGTCTTTTTTTTCTTTGTTTAAATGAAAAACAGGCTTTTCTAAAAACAAGCGGCTTAAAAATAGGCTAAATACAAACCAAGAAAAAAAGACCATTAGATGGAGCCGATTTAATATAGGCCGTTGGATTGAAAAAAAAAGGAGGTAAGTTTACCCGGTGAACCGGTAACCCTTTTATGATGGTATAACTTCAGGAAAAAACGACGAGCGAGAAAAGAAAAGCAAAATTTTAGGGCATCGAAACCAAGAGGACGAAGCCGGTTTTTGCATCAACCAAAGAAAAAAATCTAAAGGAAATTTGTCGAGGAGGTTGGGTTTAAGCACGATTTGTAGGTAAGTTCTTGCTTCTTGCTTCTTGCTTCCTTTTTTTGATTTTTTTTTTCTATTTGAGCGAAACCACATTGCAAATGATGAAGGTTTTTGTATAAATCGTTCGAATGTAGATTTCTTTGTACTTTATAATCAATATTGTAGAGGAGATTGGATTGGAAGGAATTTTTTGGTGTTTTTGGTATATTTGATGTTTAGGGTTATTGGAAAAAAAAGATAACAGTAGTTAAAAGAAGTGTTTAACAGTAGTTAAAAAAGATAACCAAAGAAGAAGTGTTGAACTCATTCACTGTGTTCTTGAATAACAAAATAAATAAGGTTAAATAATTAAGTGATGTTTCAGTTAGGTTAGTTAGTGATAAACCAGTGATAAATGTTAGAAATTGTAGTTGATAAGGTACGAAAAGGAGAAAGATATATTGTCGAGGAGATTGGATTTGTAAGAATGATTTAGTTGAAATCCATGTATTGGTTATGATTGTTGGCTGAGATGGTTCTTGTATTTGGTTTAAAAACTGGTTTGCATATTCTCTACAGCTATAGTATTGAATGTGTTGGAAGGTATGATTGTTTCTTAAGATCAAATAGTTGATTTGAAGTAGTATGTCAAGTTTGGAAAGTAGTATGTAAAAAACTGGTTTCTATCTTTGATTATTTTAGGTACACGTTGCAGACAATGAAACATAAGAAGAAGTCTGATAAAGGGGATGCAAAGGCACCTAAGATATGTACAGCATATTTCCATTTCTAGTAAGTTGAAGTTGAATGTATATAGAACTGTCAAATTTATTAAATATGAGTTGCATAAGCTAACAGAGAAATTATGTTTTACAGTAAAGGAGAATGCAAACATTTGGAGGGGGAGAAGATAATGAAAAAC
Organism: Hibiscus trionum; assembly: GCA_030270665.1. Lineage (NCBI taxonomy): Eukaryota > Viridiplantae > Streptophyta > Magnoliopsida > Malvales > Malvaceae > Hibiscus > Hibiscus trionum. The sequence continues at coordinate 6,902,768 of BSYR01000011.1, read as the reverse complement.
AATGTAAGTGTGTTGTGTAATGGTTTGTTAAGCATACATGATATTTGTATTGGACTAATTGTGAGAGTGATACAGGAAAGAAAAACATTGGGTTTGTGGTGGAGGCAGATGAGTGAAGATGAAAAGGAGCCTTATCAAAAAATGTTCGAGGAGCAGAAGCAGGCTCTGGCTGAATGGAATGCCTCCAATGTGAAGGATATTGTAGTACCTGAGAAAGAGAGAGAAAAAGGTAAGTCAATTTTTGAAATTATTTATGGAGAAAGAGATGAAAATGTTCTAACATTAGGTATATTTGTGTAACAATGAAGTAAATAATGTATTTATGAAATGTTGTAGGAGAAGTCTTCAAGATGTAGCCTCATTAAGCTGTCAGAGGTATTTGAAGAGATGAGGAAGTTGAATATTGAGGGTGTGATACATGAGTTAGGGTTTGGTCCTTTAATGGAAATAAAACCGAGAGCAATTCATCGCGACCTATGTCGCACTTTAGTAGAGAATTTTGATGTCCAGAGGTCGATCATGGAATTTGATAGACATAAAATTCCAGTGTTGGTGGAAGATGCAGAGGCTGTTTTGGGTTTGAAGAATGAAGGAGTCGATGTTGAAATTGGAACGAGAAATGTTAATGCAAAAGAAATGGCATCGAAGTACGGAATAAAGAGGGATGCCACAGTGAAGGAACTTGAGGAGGACATACTTAGCGGTAAATTTGAGGGAGACGAGTTGAAAGCTCGCGTTCTTGTTTTCATTGTTGGTGTTTTTATAAGTCAAAATGCGAACAATATGCCTTTCTCGGAACATTTACGGTTGTTGTGCCCAGAGGGGTTGAAGGGAAATCTCAATTGGTGCAAATATGCATACAACAAGTTACTTGATGGAGTAGAGAACTGGAAAGTTCGTGGTGGTTTGGCATACATGACCGGATGCATCGCGATATTAGAGGTAATATATGTTTAAAAGTATGTTTTGTTCGAACGTAGTATTTGTTTCATGTGATTGAGTTTATTGAGTTAGATTATAATGTTTTGATGAATAATAAATGTAGGTGAGGTTATTTGATTTTTGGAGTGGAGTCGCGAGCAGAATAGTTGCTGCCTCTGAAGGTCACGGTCGCATACATGCATGGGGCAACAAGAAGGAAGTAAGGAAGATTGTAAGTAGCCTGAAGGAAGAAAGCCATCCAAAAAACCCAAGGTAAGTGGGTTAAACCAACCTGGTATTATATAGGATGTTATGGTTATATGAAATGATTTACTGATGATGTTTGCAGGTACTTGGGTATGATGATGAGAAAGTGGAAGGGGAAGAAGGGGATCGAAAGAATGGAACAAATGGTGTTGTTATGGATATGTTGCAGACTGTACTGTTAGAGTTGGGTGGAATAAAAGATAGTCTGCAAGCCCGTGTGGAGAAGGAAAAAGAAATCGAAGAGAGTATAAGGGAATTGAAGGAGGAATGCAAGAGTTTAAATGCGAACATGATAGAATTGCAGAAGTCGTTGAGGAAATCTGGTGGAGAAATTGTTGTTCATGTTAAAGAAGAAGAAGTGGTTGACAAAGGGTAAGTCAAAGTTTCTGATCCGAACAAAGGAGTTCATATTGAGGAGGACCCAATGATGGAGGACAATGTCGAGTGGTTGAATGAAGAATACGTTGCTGTCCCAAAAACAATGAAAAAGGTATAATAAGTTCATTTGATCAATCTTTCATGAAGTTAAGGATTGAGATTATTGTTGTTGATATTGTTTGTGTTAACTTGTAGGGCAAGACAACAGCAATAGCTACTGCAAAGGTTAGTGGCAAAGGAATAAGAGTAGGAATCAGAACTCGGAACATGAATAAAGTCAGCCATTGAATGAAGAATGTTGTGTGACAATGTTTGGTTTAAGTAGGATTTGTGTCCACAATAAATGTTGTATGTGTATGATTACATTTATTATAGACAAATATGGATGAAATTCTAATGTTATTCAAACTAATTGTTTAGAGGTTGAATAATTAATGAGGTTTTCTAATAAAACTTATATATTTGAACGTGCAGTACTTATTTGTGTTATTAAGTAGATTAAGTATTGAACAACAAATGTGTAAGCATTGCAGATACTGACATACGTCCAAGTACCGGAAGGAGTAGGCAAGTCAGCAAAAAACACTTGTGACTATATATGGAATACGCCATTGCCTGAATCGTAAGCAATCTGAATCTGAAAGTAATCCTCAATGATGTTGTTCTGTTCAATATAATATGTAAGTTTTTTGTATGGGTGCAGTAAATCAATTGCAGATTTTGGGCACTCATATTTGTCTGTAAGCGATGCAGATACGATACGACCTGGATGGTGGGTGGGTTCAATGGTTAGTAGGTTTGACTATTCCTTTTAAGCATTTTGTATATATTTGAAGAAATTTAGTATGATAGTTGCTATATGTTTGTGGTTTAGGTTATAGATGTTGTTGGTTTTACCATTGTTGATGAAGATATAAGGAAGAAATCTAAAAGAAGGAGAGGGTACATCCCGTGTACATTGAGTGTAAGTTTAATATTAAAGAATCTTATGTCTATTATGAACAAGTGGATATGGTTTTGTAAGGATACATTGTTAATAATAAATGATCTATTGTAGTCTCAGCTTCTGCAAGGAGTAAATGTTGGTAAAATTGCTGAGTATTGGCGTAAGGTTGGCAATCCGTATGGCTTGTTGACGGACTGTAAAGTGGTACGAAGAAGCATTAATAAATTAAACATCCCATGCACTTTCATGTCATATGTATATTACAATGGAAATCGTTGCTTGTTTTAGCTCTTTATCCCCGTGAATGAGAACAACACTCATTGGTTTATGTGTGTCGTCGATATTGATGCTGGTGTAGTGAAGCTACTGGACAGCTTGCCAAATACCCGAGCCAATGGTGCAAGAGCGTGTATGGCCGAGAACCTGGTAATAATCGAGAACGACGAACTTTTATTCTTCCATTGTTTAAGATGTTACAGAGTATGTAAAAACAGAAAAATGTTTCTGCATGTAGACCAATAGTCTAAAAGAATGTTTAAAAGATAAGAAGTTTGTCCAAGTGTTTGGCTCACCATCAAGGCCGTTGACCGATCTGCGCGTGATGGTGGAGAAAGTCAAACATCAGGATAATGGGTACAGAGTTGTTATATTCTACTACTTTGTGTTAATTTTGTTTAACAAATTGGGAAGGATTACTTGTGGTATTATGTTAACATGGATTTGTTTTCTAACAGAGATGATTGTGGTATGTTTTGCATCAAATGGATGCAACTTTGGAATGATAAGCATATAGGGGAAGTGGTAAGGGTTTAGGTTAATCTTCATTCAACTTTCCTTACTTTGGTCATCTATACTAGAATAATGCTCTTTAATAAAAGCTTAATTTGTTTGTACTTGTCTTAATAGAGCGTTGGAAAATGGGATCAGTTTATTCTTTTGTACGAACTTATCAGTCATGATAAGAATAATTTGCGGAGGACTATCAATGTTGCTGTAAGTCAATGGTTTCACATGAAGGCAAACGAACCAAAGGTTCCAAAACATGGCACCTTTCAGCGCCTGAAATGGTAAGGCTTTAGGAATGATTGCATTGTTTATTATGTATTTGAATGCATTAGGACGTGTTGTTCATTATTGTAATCTAATGCAATTTTGTTTGGTGAAGAACATGTTAGGGGAGGGGGCAGTGGTGAGTGGATGGCAATGGATTTTGACTTTTTGTTTGTGGCATGGCATTGCGTAAAGGAACCCACTTTTTTATAGGTCGTAACCATGTTTGGATGTATATGAACTGAAAACATTTTGTAGTTGACATATGGTGCAAGCATAAATAGGTTAGGTAAGAGTGAAATGTACACATTTTGAATGTATATTATGCAATTTCAGGGCCATAATATGGTAAAACGCTTGTACAGAAATTTTGCAATATATGATAAATTTCAGTGGATAAAAGTAGCATATGCACATGATTTCGAATGTCTGCAGAGGATATCTTTGGTTAGGTTTTACTTACAGTGATTTGAATCACATTTGCATTATGGTTGGGACATGTCTACGTCTGAACTTGTCCCCGTAGTACCCGTTGGAAGTTGAAGCTTCAGTCTCGGGCATGTGTTCTTATTGTGTCCCTCCATTTTGCAAAATGAACATTGATTCCTCCGTTTTGTGGACGCAATAGTGTTTATTTTCTGCTTTCGTTTTGCGTCCTTCTTTTGCGGGTCTCGAATGCTGTTTTGGCTTACCCTATGTGATGATGAGTCATTGACTGTTATGTACTACTCAAATTGAGCAGTTAGTCGTAGTAACTCATATTTTGTGCTTTTGAAACTTTCGTCTGTTTGAGACGCAAGGTAACACAACCGCAATGAAAGTGAGCGTAGCGAAGCAAATCGAGACATTTGTCTTATTTCAGGACAGACTTCGCTGTGAAGATAAGATGGAGCAGATACCTTAGCATTTTTTGTCCACCGCGGTAGTATTAAGCAATTTGGGATGTCGGAGAAGTCTTCCAACTTAAGAACGTGCAGTTGATGGCGACATGAAAGCCCGATCGTCTCAAATTTCCGACAACTGCATATAATGTTATTTGTTGTGACATCAAGCACAACCTCATAGATGGCTTCCGGATCCTTATGATGTGTCAAACGATATGTTCGTGCACCTTCAATCGCAAGTATCGGATGGAGAGCACGATACAGTGTCTCATATTTGAGTTCCTTCTAAACTTTTTCAAATGATGCCCAGGTGAAGATGTCAGCTGCACTCCCTTCAAGGTCATGCAATTTGGTCATTTGGAAAGGCTTCGAGGAAGAATTTTTGTATTCTTCGTTCAACTCATTTATGCGCTTGTCATTTATTCCCTTCTCAATGGCACGGACAACATCAAGATATATCTTCTTATGTTCGAGGATAATGTTGAGGACGGAATTCATAGATTCGCAGCATTGTGTGGAGTGAAGATTTGCGAAGAAATGTCCTGTGAGATATGCTTGTGCCCACATACCAACCGTGTGATCCTTCTCCACAACCCACGGATGCTGCTCCACGTTAAAATCTTTCATAACTGATCTCCACTGGCGATCGAATTCCTCAATTGTCCACCAAGAGGACATGTACCGTGTAAAGGCGGATGTAAATTTGGGATCACCTACGTTTGCCTGGGCATTTCGTGAAAGATGTCAGGAACATATGTAATGATGTGCACATGGGAACACTGTCTTGATAGCCCTGTGCATGGCCCTATCACCATCCGTGACGACTGAGACAGGAGCTTTGTTAGACATTGCCTGCAAGAACTCACTAAGTACCCACTCAAATGTGTCTGCAGTCTCGTCTGCTAAAATTGCCACACCGAAGACAATGGTTTGATGGTGGTGATTAACACCAACAATAGGCATTATAGGTCGGCCATACATGTTACCCTTGTACGTTGTGTCAAATGCAATGACATCACCGAAGCATACGTAGTCGGACCTGGATGTTGAGTCGGACCAACAAATATTATGCAACCCCCCTGATTGGTCAGTGTTGAACTGCATGTACAATCCTATATCTTGATCTTTCTTGAAGTCAAAGTAAGCAAGAAGAGCATTGACATCACCATCACGATATTCATCCGCCCTTGCTTTTTGAAGGGAGTTGTACAAGTCTTTCCGAATGAAACCAACATTGTGGAAACCACCCGACTGTTGCGTGAAATAATTCATTACCTCCGACGTTCGCAGGCCAACACTTTTCAGAGCCTGTGCCTCAAGTACATCTTGACTAACTTCTCTACTCGACCGAAGATACGGTTGCATTATAGGTGGGCACAACGGGTGATTATGTTCACTGTGACATACTGCTATCTCCCACCTTGATTCTTCTCTGCACTTGACAATCACCTTTGCCTTGCAACCAATTCGTGTTATATCACGAGGCGCACGTTTCCGGTCGGAGTCATGAACTTTCCGTCTGCGCTGTCCTCCCCGTGAACAACAAAACTCTTGCGTATGTACATTTTCCATACCATCAGTCCTAGTTGTTGCACGACTGACACTGAACCCGTTATTCTTCGCATATAGTCGATAATAGTTCCACGCCTCAACACGAGAGTTAAACACCATACCAACCAAATTCTCGGAAGCACCAACTTCATTTGTTGTGCACTCATCTGGTTCACCAATTTGAGCTTCTTCAACTCTTACACCAGCCATTTTTCCACAAGGAAGATGGAAACAATGCTCTACAACGATATGTTGTTTAATCCTTCCTTTCTTACTTCTGACGTTGATGATGAAATAAGGAGAAGTAGTTGTGGAAAACCTTTAATATCAACTGCCACTTTAAATTGCAATAACTTGACAGATGGGCTGGTAAGTAATACAATAAATGCTATAGCGTCAAATGGTTTCGATACAGTTTTACAGAGGTTTCGATACCCTAGTAAACATCCACTACAAATTGGCGTCTCTGGCAAACCGGCATCGAAACCAAACGTCAAGTATCGAAACCCCAATATAGAAGAATGCAATTAGGCGTCTCTACCAAAACAGCATTGAAACCACAGGTGGGGATTCGAAACCTGTTTGAAATAGTAAATAGCGGGAAATATAGACTGTAAATGAAAACGTTCCCTCTCCTTCATCTCGGAAAACACAATTTTATAACCCTAACCCTAGAATTTTAAGGCTTTTTATTTTTTTGTTCTTCGATTACCGGCCATATTCGAAACCTGAGACCGTTCGTTTCTTCTTCTTCGATTGTTTAGGGTTTTTTCAGATATTCCTACCAAAAACTCTTACATGGCTCCAAAAAACAAACCCGGTAAAGGTAAACGAGGTCGGATTGAAACATGTGGTTCTATCCGTTCAAGTGAAGCGGACGCGCTAGAACCTCCAAATATTTTGAGCCATTGTTTCCCTGATCCCGCGTGTCTTGAGCGATACCACGAAGTGTACGAGGTGAAGAAGATTAGGAAGGAGCGAACAATTGACTTGGATTTTTTGATGTCCCATGATTATCAATTCAACTTCTGGCCTTTATTTGTGGAATGGGGTTGGATCAGATATCTTGATATTAAACCCCGTGTTTATCAGAACCTGGTGAAGATCTTCTATGCAAATGCTACCCTTCAGCATGATGCCAGAACCCAACACTGTGTAGCTATCGAGTCCTATCTAATATGAGTTGAATTTACAATCACTCCGGCAATTATTGCCCAACACCTTGGTGTGGAAGCTACTGGTGAAGAGCAAGAATTCGAGCGTGTCCCCTTGAAGTTCGATGATGACAGCCCAACTCATCTTCATATCCATGAAAGGCTTCTGCATCTAATGACAACTTGGTTCTTCCGGCCATCAGGTGGACGATGCACTCGCATGCGTCATATTGATTATTGGTGGTTGCACCAATTTCGGTCAAAAAATAAACCTGATATAGCTACAATCATCTTCAGATCTATTGCGGAAATCGTTAGCAACCCTTCAAGAGGCTCCCTCATTTATGGATGTGTGCTAAGTCACATATTTGAATGTTTAGGGATCGACACCTCCATGGACCCTGAAATTTCGCTACTGAGTAAAATTGATGAAACAACAACTAAGAAGACAGGGTGGACGTTCATTCAGGGTGAATGGGTCTATAAAAGAGATGAAGATGAAGCAAGAATTGCTAGACGAAGTGACGATGTACCCGATGCTCCACCCTCCGATAAAATTGACGCCATGTACGACACACTAAAGAACTTGGATGCATTTTTGCGCAGTAGTGTGGCAGAGGCTCATTCCCGATTTGAGAAACTAGAAGCTCGTGTTTATTCATTGGAACGTGAACGGAATCAGCATGTATTTCGATCAACATCACCTCAGGATGCAAATGATCCTGAAGATGGTTAGGCTAGTATGCATAGTATATGGATTTCTTGTATTACATGAATAAACATTTGTTGAATTTATTAGACTGCTTCATAAACATTGACTGACATTTGTTACACAACTGTCCATTTACACCTCCCTTGCATATCGTGTTGCATTCTGTTTAGTTTCATTGACAAGTTTAGGGTGTGTTCGTGCACGTAACATTAGATTGTTCTATACAGAGAATGTCACATGTACCTCTGCTGAGGAGCAGTTTGCTGCATATTCTGCACCAGGAGGGCATTATCAGGCCTCTGGCCCAACAAAAAATGTCCCATGTACTTCTGCAAAAGAGAACGATGATGCATATGCTGCAGCTGCAGTTCATGATCAGGCATCTGCTCCAACATAAGGTCATGCTCATGCGCGTGCTTCTACGCCTCAAGTGACTCGCACTTACATGCGAAAGAAGCTTCATCGCCATGGCATAACGCCAAGTAATGAAATAGACTCTGAAATTCAGAGACCTAGGCGTCCTCCTCAAATGTATGGCGACTGGTACAAGAACGTACCACCTACCACGGCGAATAAGAAGCTTCTTATTCTTGATTACAATGGCGTGCTAGCCAGTGTTAGTAAAGACGGTATTCCTTTTGTGGCTCACTTTTAATACAACTGTTCATATATTAGATTAGGAAATTTATGTTTTTCAATTGCAGCTGTGGAACTCAGACCTGGTGCTTTTGAGTTTCTGTATTCTTTTTTTACTGCGTATGAGGTTGCTATTTGGTCTTCAAGGACAAGGTAATGTGGACCTATGCCACCCCCTAAATCAATTCAATTACCCGATCCTTTAAGATAATTTGTTTTCTTACTTTATTTGTGCCTGAACTGTTCATCAATGCAGAGAAAACCTACACTGGGCACTTTGGAGAATTAATGATCTTAAACCAAGACTTGCCTTCATTTGGGTAACTTCAAAGTTTATCTTCGTTAAAGCATCTAAATAGAATTTGACAAATCTGATGGATTTCATTTGAATATTGCAGGATCAAAGTCACTGCGAACAACATCCCTCCTATCCAAATATATATACAAAAAATCTGAGGTGCGTCTGGGATAATATGCCTCAGTATAACGAAGGAAACACGCTGTTGGTTGACGACTCCGAAGCTAAAATGATTAATAATCTGGTCAGTGAAGAACACACCTATTTTGCTCTTACTTTCTGCAATATAGTCAATGAATCTGTAGAAAATAATTATGTTTTCGATTATGTTCATTTTTCAGGAGAACACCTACATATGTCCTAAATCCTACAAGGGAGAAGATGAGACAACTCATAACGCATTAGGTACAACACCCTAAATCACACATATTCATTATAAAAATGAAGCAATGTCTTCAACTGCAACCTAATTATGTACTTGCACTTGATCATAGAAATAAGTGGTTCCATTCGGGTATATTTACAAAACTTGGCCGCAGCAGACAATGTACAGGAGTACGTGAAGCATCATCCGTATTTGGATTAAATGCAGCTGAAAGTGTGGATGGCAATTGAATTAACCAATTTTTCTCTGCTAATCTCCTCTGCATTATATGTGTGATCGTCTTTTGTATCTCTGTAAATACAACATACAATGTTATATATTCAGAAATCTCATTGTGATAATTTTTGTACTTATTACATGATACATTTACAGGTTTGTACAAAAAACAACATCATGTACAAAGACTATGCATTTATGTACAACTCTCATTGTAAAAAAGGTCTACACTCAAGATAAAGATTTTCACCATCATTATTACGACCAAGTCGATTGAATATAGTCTCAACCCCCTCCAAATATCGAGAGCAAAAGGTCAAACACTCATGTGAAAAGTAACCTTCCGCAATAGATCCTTCTGGATGAACTCTATTGCGTACAAAATACTTTAGTACTGACAAATACCTATTTCATTGGAAGAAAAAAATTATATATTGGTAAACATCTTATTAAATATTTTTATATTTTCACTCCTAACAATATATTTTTAAATTGTACCTTTCAACTGGATACATCCATCGATAAGTAACTGGACCAGCAATTGTAGCTTCATTCGCTAGATGAATTAGCAAGTGCATCATGATTGTGAAAAAGGATGGAGAAAAAATCTTTTCAAGGTCACATAAAATTGATGCAGCCTTTAACTCAAGTCCATCAAGTTCACTTTCTTCAAGGACCTTAGAGCAAATATCTCTAAAAAAATTACACACTTCAATAAGAACTATGCAAATCTTTTTAGGCAAATTTTCCCGAATGGCTATAGGAAGAAACTCTTGCATTAGGAAATGACAATCTTAACTTTTGAGCCCAAGTAGTTTCCGTTGTTTAAGGTGCACACAACGTGAGACATTGGAAGAATATTCATTAGGAGTTTTCATTTCCTTGAAAACTTTCAAGAAAGAATTTTTCTCACTCAGTGTCATTTGATAAGAAGCTTGAGGCAAGTACAAAGTGCTACGATCAATTCGAGTTTGTGAATGAAGAACACTCCTTATACCCATTTCAACAAGGTCTAGTCATGACATATAGGTGTCCTTATTTTTTTCCTTCTTGTCCAATCAATGTTCCAAGAATATTATTACAAATGTTCTCTATATACATCACATCAAGATTGTGACGCAATAGTTGATGCTCCCAATATGGTAAAGAAAAGAAAATAGATTTTTTCTTCCAAAGGCCCTTTTCGGTTCCATTTAAAGCTTCCAATTGCCTCAATACATCGCTACCTGATGGTGGTGAAGGAGCACTTCTATATTCTTTAGTGCCATCAAAAGAATGCTTGTCGGTTTGAAACTTGTGATTAGGATCTAACCACCTACAATGACACATATAGTAAAATTTTCGACTATGCTTCAACCACTTATAAGAGGTATTATACCCATAACAATGACAAACATACTCTCTTCTAGTACTCAATCCAGATAAATTGGCATATGTTGGGAAGTCATTTATAGTCCACATCAATGCTGCACGAAGTTGAAATCTTTGACTCATTGCAGCATCAAAAGTTTCAACACCAACTTATCATAGCTCATGTAATTCTGCAACTAAAGGTTGCAAGTATACATCTATATTATTTCCTGGACCTTTTGAACCAGAAATGAGCAAAGAGAGTATAAAATTGGACTACTTCATACATATTTACAGTGACAAATTATAAGGTATCACGATAACAGACCAAGTATTGTGCGTCACACTCAGAGTTCTAAATGGATTAAAACCATCAAAAGCCAATTCTAAACGGATGTTACGAGGATCTAAAGAAAATTCAAGATACCGAGAATTAAATGATTTCCAAGCCAAGGATTCTGTCGGAAGCCTCATACGCCATCGTTCTTACGACTATCTTCATGCCAAGTCATCAAAGGAGCAACATTTGAAGACACAAATAGTCTTTGCAATCATGGAATGGGGGGAAACCAAAGCAAAATCTTTGCAGCTTATTTCTTCTTCTTTTTGAAGAAGTGTCAACATTCTCATCTTTGACACTATTTGAAGTTCTTTTCCATCGGGGGCTCCACATTTCAAACAAATATCTCTTTTTTCATTTTTCTTTCAAAACAACATGCAGTTATTTGAGCAAGCATAAATCTTTTCATATCCTAAATCCAATTCACGAATTATCTTTTTCATTTCATGATAAGACCTTGGCAAAGTATTATTATCCGGCAATGTAAGTTTTAACACCTCCAATAAGAAATTGAAAGACTTAATTGTCCACTCATTAAAACATTTAATGTAGAACAAATAAATGATAAAGGACAACTTTGAAAAGGTTTTGCAATTTGGATAAAGTGGCACCTCTGCATCTTTGAGTAAATCAAAAAATTTGTCTCCTTGAAGTCTATGATTATGATCCTCTAGCCTTGTACTTGCATCTACCGAATGATAGTTACGATCATCATTATTCATAACTCGTTCTGTCGTCAGATCATGCAAGAGGTTATGAATGTCGTGTTCAAAATCTCGTTCTTCTACATTAGTTAAAATTGGTGGTGTAGATCTGTCACATTGCTCCCCATGAAAAATTCATCGAACATAACCTTTAAGAAAGCCATCACATATTAAGTGATCAATGCATCTCTTCTACATAGTCTATAAGTGTTTACACAATTCACACAAGTACACTAAATTTTTCCATTTTCGGTTCTCTCAAAGGCAAAGTTTAAAAAACTAGTAACCCATCTAATGTATTTTTCACTTGCCCTTGATGTGAGATTGATCCATGTCTTATCCATCAATGATACATGTACTACCAATGAACTAATGACATTTTAAATTTGATTTATTTTTGCAGTGATTTCAAACTATCTACAGTCCATCATGTGCAGTTCTTAGTCTTACAATAAATTATTTGAGGTTATATAGTATTTAGACATTTTTAATTTGATTTTAGATTCACATAAACATAACATAGCTTAATCTAGTATATTAAAGTAAACGACAAAATATGTCAAAACTTTAATAGCATTTGCATCTAACTCTAATAGTTTAAACTTAGATTAACATATACTAATAATTTAATATAAAATAAATAAATAAAATGATCGACTTACTCACCTTGTCGTCCCGTATCAGAAGAAGATGGGTCAAAACTCTAATAGCTTTTGCATCCAACAAGAGATGACAAATCAACAACGCACCTCTGAAAAAATCAAGGAAATCGGTCATATTCAATTACCTATTAATAATCTCAAAAATCAAAGAAATCGGTCATATTCAATTGCCTATTAAAAATAAAAAAAATCGGTTATATTCAATTGCCTATTAATAGTAGTGACATGTATATAGAAATATAATACCTCAAATTTAACAACACAACATCCATAAGAAAGCTCAAATAATGTAAAATTGGGTATTATATTCAATTGCCTATTAATAGTACGTGTTTTTGTATCTAAAATAAACTAAGATATACTATAATTTATATACTCTAAAGAGTGGTACATCTTACAGAACATGCGTAATTTCCCTTTTTTGTTGGCCAATATACATGGTTTTCCTATGGTTTTATTCTATGTTTGTTGTTGAATACTTTAACATTTAGGCAGGGTCTTTTTTTTCATTATAACTATTGAAGGTGCAATTAATGAATTTGGCTATGCTAATTGCTGATACTAAAACACTGGGTACTATGTGGGCAGAGTACCTAGATGTATGTCTTAACAACACTAATTTGGCTTTTGTAGAACTAATGTTTTGATATAATAATTGAAAAATGTTTTGGACTAACTTAAAAAGTATTTAAAACATTTCCAAAGTCCAAACAACTTGAAATTATGTTTAGGGAAGTTTTTAAAAGGGTTTTTCATGTTTTTCAAAGTCAATCTAAACAAAACTGTCCAGGTGTTTCGAAACACCTTAGGGCGTTTCGAAACAGGGGATTACAGTGGCAAAATCGTTTCGATACTCGTATCGAAACGGGCTTTCCTTGGACAGGATTTTTGCCTCTCGTTTCGAAACGGGCTAGGCCGTTTCGATACGCCCTCGTGGCAATGACCACAATGGTCATAAATCCCAACGGCTCTTTCCCAACCAACTTTCAAATGCAGGTGTTTCGATACGGGCCTATAGCGTTTCGATACGTGTTTCGAAACGGCAATGGGGTGTTCCGAAACGGGTTCCCTGACAGAATGCAATGGCTCTTTCTACATTGAGAGTGTTTCGAAACGGTTTTGAGCGTTTCGAAACGGGGAGCTGCAAAACTGCATTTATGGTGGGAATTAAAGTCCTCAACGGCTCCAATTTGATCCCAACGGCTAGTAACGGCTACAAACTCAATTGGGAGTATAAAAGGGACCTCCAAGCATCAAGAGAAGGCTAATGCTCATATTGTCAAACATCAAATGATCATGAAATTGTCTTAGTGCTTAATTTGTCATTTCTTGTATAGACAAACACTAGTGAGCCAAAATTGTCAAATTTGCTCAAGTGTTTTAGGTTTTGGGTGAGTGCTTAATTGTGCAAACAAACACCTATTAGAGGGTTTTAAGTTTGCTTATTGTTTCTCTTTGTAAAAGAGGGTTTCAATCAAGGCTTTGGGTAGAAAGCTTGATTGTGTATAAGGGTTACCTCCTAAGCCTAGAAAAGGGGACGAATCAATAGTGGATTGATTGTGAAATCCTTAGTGGGGAGCTAAGGTAATGGATGTAGACCTTGGTTAGAAGGTTGAACCACTATAAATCATTGTGTCACATTTCATTTTAGCTTCCACAACCCTTCCACCCAAAAATCCACCTCTCCATCACTTGGTGAGCATAATCGGTTGAACAAATCGAGCCCCACACAACTCAACAATTGGTATCAAAGCTTGGCTCAATCGAAGGGGATTCACATCCTATTGAGAAGATCCGGCAAGCTCGATCACTAGTTCATCAACCGGCTCAAATGGCACAATCAATCGACAAACTGCCTTTCTTTGACGAAACCCACTATGCCCATTGGAAGACAAAGATGAAGTTCTTCATCAAATCTAGAGATTACAAGCTATGGGATATAGTTGAAGATGGTCCGTTCGTGCCTCAAAGAAGTAAAGCGGAGTGGAGTGCCGACGATCGCAAGAAGATGGAGCTTAATTGCAAAGCCTTGCACATCTTGTTTTGTGCTTTTGGCCCAACCATCTATGAGAAGATGTCTTCTTGTGAGAGTGCCAAGGAAGTATGGGACAAGCTTGAAGTCACATACGAGGGAACCGATGAAGTCAAGGAGACCAAAATTGGGCTCCTAACCTTAGAGTATGAGAACTTCAAGATGGATCCGGAAGAAAACATCGAGAAGATGTTTGATAGGTTCTCCACCATCACAAATGGTCTTAAAGGTTATGGAGAAGCCATCTCGGAAGAAAAGCTTGTCCGAAAGCTCATCTACTCACTTCCCGAGTCTTGGGACTCAAAGAGGACCGCCATCATCGAAGCCAAAAATTTGAAGACCTTGAAGCTTGATGAACTCATGGGGTCACTCCTTACTCATCAAATCATGAAGAAGAACAAAGAGGATGAGAAGAAGAGGGAAGAAATTAGAGCTATGGGAGAGAAGAAAATCAAAGGGCTTGGCATCAATGCAAGTGCCATGGCTCTCAAATCCTCCACTTGCCATCATGTCTACACAAGTGAAGAGGAGGATGAAGATGAAGAGATAGTTCATCTCTTCAAGAAGTGTGCCCCGTTCATGAAGAAAGCCTTGAGAGAGCTTGAACGAGAACCTAAGAGAAAGGAGAGGGCAAGCACTTCAAGCCATAAGAAGAAGGCACATGTGGCTACTTGGAGTGATGAGGACTCCACCGACGATGAACAAGCCAACCTTTGCCTTATGGCCATCGAAGAAGATTCAAGGGTAACTTCTAATTCATCTACTTCATGTTCTTATTCCTTTGATGAATTACAAGATGCCTATGATGATTTGGTTTTAGATTTTAAAAGCCACATTTTGAAAAACAACAAATTGATTTCAAAGTTAAAAAATCAAAATGATTTGCTTTCTAAAACCAAACTTGAACTTGAAGCAAAACTTGAAGAGTTTGAATTAAAATGTTTTGATTTACAAAAATTGCTTCAAAAAGTTCAAGAAGAAAAGGATTTGATTTCCAAAGAGCTAGAAAAGAAGAATAATTTTGGAAAATCAAATTTCTATGTTAGACAATCTAGTGCCCCTAGATTTATTAAAGGAAAATGTTTTAGAAGTGTTTGGGTCCCAAAAGGACTAACCACTTCAATTAAAAAGGATGACATTGAAAAATGGATTCCTAAGGGGACTAAAATTTGTGCTACTAATGTTCATGGATCCAAAGCAATTTGGATACCAAAAATTACTTGATTGTCTATTGATAGGTGTGATGGAGATGTTCAACAAGTCAAACATTTAGGGGGAGCTTCATGCACACAAGGAAGAACACTTGAAGAAGGAAGGCTTCACATCCTACCTTGAGTTCAAGTGTTGGTAAAAATCTAGTTGTTTTAGCATTTATTTGTTTTATTTTTAGTTTATTCAACTAGATGATCATAAATGTTGGACTAACAATTTTAATGATGCTTTGAGTAAGGGGGAGCCATTTTTAAACTAAGTTCATATTTTTGTTAACTTTTACCTCTAGTGTTATTTTGAACTTAATGTTTTAAATTCTTTTTGATATAACAAAAAGGGGGAGAAATGATTTGAAAAATTGAATTTTCAAATGAATAAGGGGGAGCTTTATTTGAATTAAATTTTCAATCTCTTATTCACATTTTTAAAGATTAAGGGGGATAATCTCAAACAATTTTTCAAGTAAGTTTTATTATATCAAAAAGGGGGAGATTGTAGAACTAATGTTTTGATATAATAATTGAAAAATGTTTTGGACTAACTTAAAAAGTATTTAAAACATTTCCAAAGTACAAACAACTTGAAATTATGTTTAGGGAAGTTTTTAAAAGGGTTTTTCATGTTTTTCAAAGCCAATCTAAACAAAACTGTCCAGGTGTTTCGAAACACCTTAGGGCGTTTCGAAACAAGGGATTCCAGTGGCAAAATCGTTTCGATACTCGTATCGAAACAGGCTTTCCTTGGACAGGATTTTTGCCTCTCGTTTCGAAACGGGCTAGGTCGTTTCGATACGCCCTCGTGGCAATGACCACAACGGTCATAAATCCCAACGGCTCTTTCCCAACCAACTTTCAAATGCAGGCGTTTCGATACGCGTTTCGAAACGGCAAGGGGGTGTTCCAAAACGGGTACCCTGACAGAATGCAACGGCTCTTTCTACATTGAGAGTGTTTCGAAACGGCTTTGAGCGTTTCGAAACGGGGAGCTGCAGAACTGCATTTATGGTGGGAATTAAAGTCCTCAACAGCTCCAATTTGATCCCAACGGCTAGTAACGGCTACAAACTCAATTGGGAGTATAAAAGAGACCTCCAAGCATCAAGAGAAGGCTAATGCTCATATTGTCAAACATCAAATGATCAAGAAATTGTCTTAGTGCTTAATTTGTCATTTCTTGTATAGACAAACACTAGTGAGCCAAAATTGTTAAATTTGTTCAAGTGTTTTAGGTTTTGGGTGAGTGCTTAATTGTGCAAACAAACACCTATTAGAGGGTTTTAAGTTTGCTTATTGTTTCTCTTTGTAAAAGAGGGTTTCAATCAAGGCTTTGGGTAGAAAGCTTGATTGTGTATAAGGGTTACCTCCTAAGCCTAGAAAAGGGGACGAATCAATAGTGGATTGATTGTGAAATCCTTAGTGGGGAGCTAAGGTAGTGGATGTAGACCTTGGTTAGAAGGTTGAACCACTATAAATCATTGTGTCACATTTCATTTTAGCTTCCACAACCCTTCCACCCAAAAATCCACCTCTCCACCACTTGGTGAGCATAATCGGTTGAACGAATCGAGCCCCACACAACTCAACAGCTTTGCTAATTTTAAACAATTTGGATTTCGACTCAAGCTAATCTGCTCTATGTTAACTCAAATCTTTTATCTTTATCATCCTTGATCCTTCAAAGCATTATTGATTATATTAATGCTTCTTTTTGTTTGTACGATTTTCATGGGGTGTTAATTTAAAAAAATTTAAAGTTAAGAGTTTAGACATTCATGCACTCCCTTGTGATATAAATTAATTTAGATTGGCATGACATTTTACATTGGAGAATTGATATAGTATAACACTAGAACTATAATAAGCTAATATGTTTTCCTATCGTCTCTCAAATTTAACAACACAACATCCATAGGAAAGCTCAAGGCAGGGAAAACTATGCCCATCAAGCATATACAAACTGCTCCCTAGTTATTTTATACCAAATAAGTAGTGACATGTATGATCGGCACCACACTCGCAAGCAGTTATGTTATTCATCACCTGTATACTTTTCAATTAGCCCCAATCAGCGAGAAAATTAAAGGGAAACAAAACTAATCTTATCCACTCTACAGATCCTCCCATTTTTAAATATCTAATACTACAAAGTAAACTTAACGATAGATGATCTACAAGAAAAAACAACATTTTAAATAACAAAAAGTCAAAATATATTGCAATGTTCTCAATAAGTAGCCATCTACATAAAGGTACTATTATGCCAAATTGATACCAAGAAAAGACCAACCTTCCTCCGTAGTTTATCAATCATGACAAAAAACTGACTATGTTATTTCTCGCTATGAGTGGTAACACTTAACTGAGAGAAAAATGCTAAAGTTGTCCGAATTAGACAGCTAAACACCAACAAGAACCTAATTTTCAGCCATTCAAATTCACAAAAAGAAAAAATTAGGGTAGTATATGGGATAGGCTATTCGGATCACATGACACAACTTTACAAATAAAACAGAATCCGAGCATACTGAGGGATCGGCTCTCTTATGGTCAATTACTTCTAACAGCTTGAACTGATTATCGATACCTAAATACAACAAATACTAACCAGTTGACCCTTGATTTCTTCTTGTAAGTGTTTTATGTCAGATTTTAGCTTGTTGACAACACCTCTCTGGGGAGAAAAATCGAACAATTAAGAGATTTCTAAGAATGATCTAGAATAGTAACTAGGACAATGAATGAACTGACATTTAAGTGCCTTTCATAAAATAAGCTACAATGAAGAAGCACGATGAATCGATAAAAAAAAACAATATCAGCAATGTAAAACAACAATTTCGCCCAAACGTGAATAAACAAGCAATTGAGAAAATAGATAGAGAGATAGAAAGAAACTAACATATGCCAACTGAGACCAGCAAATTGCACGAAGGATGCAACAGAATATCACCGGTGAGCGATTGAGACGATCTAAAGGCGATGAAGACGATCTAGAGGTGACGGTGACGATTAGGAGGCGATGAAGACGACTGAGAGACAGTGATTGTAAAGGTTTGGTTTAGGTAAAGTTAAAACGATGAGTTATATTTAAGTAATAAAAAACAAAATAAAACCCCCCAAAAAATTTAACATGCCTATACCGACGGCAGGAAATATCGTCGGTATATATTTTACCTATACCGTTACACGGGTTTACCTATACCGACAAACTGGTTAACTTATACCGACACACTGGTTTACCTATATCGACAGTCAAAATAACCGTCGAGATAAACTATACCTATACCAACAAACACAAAAAATTGCCGGTCTATGGTTTACCTATACCGACGGTCCCAATACATCGTCGGTATATATTATATCTATACCGAAGCATTTTTATTTGTCGTCAGTATACATTACATCTATACCGACAAATTATGTATCCGTCACTATACATCAGGACTTTTACCGATAGTGTTATTTTCTGTTCGTATATAGTACCTATAGCAATGCAATTTGTCCGTCGGTATATATACATTTTTTTGTAGGGTCTGTTATGCGGCATGTTAAAATGCGGTTAATATATGGGAGCACCTGTTTTTCTAGTTACAGGTTACCAACCATTTCGGTTAACATTTTCAGTTGGCTAATGAAATATTTTACTCCAAAACTGTTTTTTTCTAACATTTTAGGTGCCAAGTTAAATGTTTCCCTTTGAACTTAGAAAGTGATATATCTTTGTAATATTTTAAGTTCTCTAACCACTCAAACTGTTTATTGGTAACATTTTAGGTGGTGAATGAAATGTTTCATTCAACTTAAAAACTCCAATATCTCGGTAATAATTTAGGTTCCCTAACGTCAAACTGAATTTAGGAAACATTTTAGGTGCTAATTTCGAAACTGAATTTTATTAACATTTTAGATTCAAACTAAATGCATGTAAGATTTTAGGTTCGACCAAACTTATTAATTAATACCTCAGGGCCTCTAGCACATCCATAAAATATCTTCTCTTTGCTTCGTGGTACAGTTGAAGTGCAAACTGGTGGTTGCAATACACAATAAAAGTGAACAATGTTTCCTTTGGCACGTAATTTTTAGAACTTTCAGTAAACATCGTCGAAGAAAAACTCAAACAGTTGACGTTGCACTGTGCAAAGATGGAAGTGGGGAGGATTATAAAAACAATATATAATTCTGAAAATAAAATAAAATGAAGTCCATCAAATATTAAGTTCATACGCATGAAATTCCAAAAAAAATATTAACAACTTCAAAAAGTCATGATATAAAAATTTTAGTCAGCCGTCTTGCGAGTACTGAATTCTTGACGAAGGGAGGTCATTTTCTTACGAATCTCAGAAAACTGAGAATTAGCATGCTTACGAAGCTTAGCAAATTGCGAATCTACATGGATACAAAGCTCAGCAAACTGAGAGTCAGACTGGTTCCGAAACTCCACGAATTGTGAATCAGTATGGTTACGAAGGTCATCTAACTATGAATCAACATGGTCACGACAAGTAACCATGTAGTCATGCATTTACTTTATCGTAATATCCTCTAGAAATGTAGAAGAAACTTGTTCGCCAAGCGAAGATGAATGTTCTTCTACATTTTCTGTGTTGGCGGCATCTTTTGAGTCCTTATAAATCTAACGTTTCTTTTTAAAGATGTATCTGCATTTGTGGGCTGAATGAATGTTAATCTCATCATTTAAAGGGGTTGATAGGTCCAAAGAAAAATCAACATCATTCTTCTAAAAGATATGTGCAAGGACACAAGCATATTAAAGAGAGGTGGAAGCCTCATGGCACTTAGTGACAAAGGGTACTATTTGGAGAAAAATAATTTTGGCAATGTTAGGAGCAATCTTAGTTCGATATTGGTTAAGCCACCTATAATCAATCTCTCGAATTGTTTCTACTTTCCCACCAGACAATCGAAAAAACCATGCCACAATAAGGTGAAAGATTAACATTTTAAAAGGAAAATTTTTGGGGTTGTTGTCTTTACACTTTGTAATAGAGCTGGTATCAGTTTTATCATAATGGTCTTTATTTTCAACACCCAAATCAGATACAATTGATTGGGATAATGTAGAGTTCTTTACGCATAACAAAAGAGTTTATGGCTAGGGTCCGCCCGCATTCGGCACCTACGCTTCGGTTAGATTTTGCCTGTATTAGGTTTCTAGCTTCGGCTAGAGTAATTTCGCCCGGGACCTAAGGTAACCCCTTAGGTCGGTACCTACGCCTATTAGGCCTAGGTTAACTCCCGTATTATATTTCTAGCCTCGGTTAGAGTAATTCCACCCGGACCTAAGGTATTCTCTTATGATGGTACCCACACCCAAAGGGCTCGAGTTAATATCGATATATGGCGTCGTTATGGAAAATTGCATACTAGAGTACGATTGGAGGATTGTTAAGAATTTAAAATGAACCTTGTTGCTACTTGAATTATGTGCTCGTGAAATATATAATGTTTACTATATAGTTACAATCGTATGTATTAACTTAGCATTGTTGGAACACATTAAACTCATTGGTTTACTTAACTAAATCTATCACTTTTTTTATTCTCTGGACTATAGGCTTCACGCATGATACTCAGTGATTGAATAAAGAACAACCCTGTTATCTTCAAATATAACGTTACACTGAAATATAAAATCATAAATGGAGTTCGTTATTGCCTGAAACGTTATGACAGTGTAATGCCTGCCATATACTTGCATGTGCTTACATCATCTTTTGGTAGTTTTGTATTACTGAGCTTTCTCAAGCTCATGTTGTTTTTACTATCGCAGGTTAAATGAAATTTGTCAACGTAAAGTGACCGACATTAGTGTTGGAGTTCTCTCGGCGTTGCTTTTGGAGTACGTTACTGGCATAGTTAGTGGGCATGTATGGCGTGTATTGTTTTATACTAGTGTTTGTGATATGCTTTTCGAACTACTGTTCTATGTTTACGTGATTTTCTAAAATGATATTTTATATAGAAATTTGTTTTACAATTTTAATGTATTTAAAGAAAAGAATTTTATACGGGTTTTATTGTGGGTCGCTCTTGTGACCTTAATGTGACTTCTTAGGATCTGTGGCAATGCATAGACGGGTCTAGGGGGTTACACGGTACACGTAAACAAGTTTTGATTTTAGGAGAAAAACGTCAACTGTTACGCATTAACCCTAAAATGTTACTTTCACATATGAGAGTTTCGGTACTCGATATCAAATTTCGAGACATCTTCTTACAACACTAATTGTCACAAACTTTACTAACAATTTAGGTTTAAACTTTTAACTACCGGTTCCGGTACATATCTCGTAGTTTCGAAACTTATGCTTTATTTTAACATTTGAAGTTGCAACACGAATTTTATCCCCATAAAGTTGTGATACTACTTACTAAGTTTCGAAACTTACCGGCAACAACATCTTCCCGTTTTGTGTGTTTTTAATGGGAATCTAAATCTAACGCAAAATCAAAAGTTTTTCCATCTAGCGACTCTAACATCCCGCCGTTTATTAGCCGTATACTAACTTGTTGTTCTTTAGACTAACCCTTTATTTTATTGTTTATGTTCTGATCCCGTGATTATCACTCTTAACAATATCAACTTTAAAATTCGATTTAAATTCTCTATCTTAGAGTACGATAATATTCTATCACTTCACCAAACAATAAATTGTGACATAAATAATTTTTTGTCTAATGACAAATTTAATCATATTAGCTTGAATACTTGTCAAATTAAATCATATTCTTCTTAAAATTTAAATTAACTACTTACTAAATTTTGTTAATTTTAAAATCAAACAATTTTATTCTTCCATTGTCAAATTCTTGCTCCGCCGTCACATTCAAAATGAGATGTATTTGATTTTGCCATCCCTGCCTTAGATAAACGAAAAAGTGAGTCTAATGTTCGACGCCTTAATTTAAGCTAGAAAGGAGCGCAACCTAAAATGTTAAAAAACACGCAATCGAAATGTTATATTTTTTGCTAACTTGTTAGGTTTTGTATTTTAACGACAAGTTTCAAAACTTGACATAAAACCATAAAACAAATTTTAAAACTTGTCAAAACAACCACCAACCTAAAATATTAATGAAAAGTATAACATTACAGGTTCTGTATTTTTAACATTACAATTGTCATTTTTTTAACCTTAAATTTGACTGTTGTACACTAGACTTACCGTACACCCAAGTTTTAAGAGCAAGAAGATTTGTCATGCAAAAGTAATGAGCTATCAAATCCATGCGAAACACGTATCTGGCTCTGATGGAAATTGAGTTGGAGGATAGGGTTTGCAACTCGGTTGAGTTTATTATATTATATTATATTTGTCCTAAAAAATCGTGTCCACATGCGATTTTATGTTTTGTAATATGAGTGAAACGCGAAATGTACAATTTTAGAAGGAAATATTATATGGTAGACAGGGATGCGATGCCCACTCAAAGCGGTCACCCAATTCTCAACACAGACAAATGCAAATGTCTGATCTTAGTCAGTCCGTATCCTTTTATTTTGGCTTAATATACAATTGGTCCTGAATTCGGTATGTAAATATTTTGAGTAAACTATGTCTTTGGTCACACAATTTTGCCAGTATTTCTATTTTAGTCATTAAACTTTAAAAATCTCAATTTCATCACTAAATTTTTAATTTCGTTAGTTCTGGTCACTTGACCGCTCTATGTATAATACCATTCAGGGCTGAGATCGGTTCAGTTTGATCGAGTTTATTAGATTTTTTGAACTATCCATTTTAATTCGGTTTGGTTCTCAAGTTTTCCATATTAATTTTTGGCTTGAGTTTTTACTTTATTTTGACAAATTGATTTGTTTTATGCTTTTTTACATTTGTTTGATAAACTTTCAAAGTCTTTTATGTAAATATTTTTCTAAAAGAAATTAATTTTTCAAATAATTAAAACAATGAATTATTTTAAGAGTTATATTTTAATACGTGTAAAAAGTTTACACAACCCTTCAAATTTAAACTACAAAATCTAAATTCTAAGTTCTTAGCTCTAACACCCTAAAATCTAAACCTTAAACCCTAAACTCTAAATTCTAACTATAAACTTAAAATTCTACACCCTACAACGTAAACCCCTATAACCTAGACCACAACTTAAATCTTTAAATCTTAAAATTAAAAGGCTGGTTAGTTTACGCAAGCTTGTGTATCAAAATATTTTCTCTGTTCTAATATGATATTTGCAATTCATTTTCATTTTTTGAAACATACAACACTTATTTTTCATTATAAAATAGTAACTATAAATCAAATAAAAATAAATTCAGTTTGGATAATCATAAATTTTAACTTGTGTTTCACAAACCGTCCAAACATTTCAGCTCGATTGATTTTTTTCTTCTCATCTCTAACACCAACCCCAAAACCCTACATTTTGGGTATTTCTTTTTCTAAAATATTCCTAAAATTTTAACCCTCATTTTTCCCATGGAAAATACTTCATTATCGTCGTTCAACTGTCATCAGTCACCATTTTTTATATTATTGGTTCTAAACCATTTTTTTTAATTTAATTTTTTTTCAAACAAAACTCAAAGTAAAACTTTTTAACTTATATTGATCCAACCCACAATATTCATTGTACGATCAACGAGGAATTGAAATGTATTTATTTTCTCCTCTTATATAGGCATAGCGTGGTAATAATAATTTAAATTAAATTAAGATTCAAAAACCACCTTACGTTTTTATTATATATTTTTTAAAAGAAAAAGTGTATACTTTCTTTATATATATATATAAAGAATACATCAAAGAGTCAAATATGTTCATACTCGTGATATATTCATCTTTTTTAACAAAGACAAACATTTAATTAAATTAAAGGCCACGTTTAATCATAATAAAGAAAGTGAAAAGGGCAAATCAAGAATTTGTCTCACTCGTGTTAAAAATACATTAAAAAAAGGGAGAAAATCAAAGTAAAAAGAATGAATTAATTAATTACATTATCTTTCCAAAACTGACCTCACGTGGGGCATGGAATTACAGAGTAAGCCCTTGTCACGAGCTTTGTCGTATCCAAGTTTAAATGGTTTTTGAAAAAAAGAAAAAAAGAGAAAACAAAAACTAGGCTTTGAGGGTTTTGACGTAAACGTAGAAACCAAAAACCAAAAGGGAGAAGGGATTAGCAGCAAATACCAAACAACGCGTCAACCACCCAACCAATTAGCAACGGTCTCCAGCTGTCCACGCGGCTTCTAGAGTTGCTCAATTACGTATGTTTGCACTCTCATGCTCTGCCCTTTTCTTTTTTAAGACATTCCTATAGAATTCTGAGTTCAAACTTTAGAAATTGTATTATTGAAAAGGACGACCACGAATTTGTATCAATGTTGTTGAACAAAAAATTGAATGAGTATTGTTTTGGGGTGGAGTGTTACGGTAAATAGTGATGATGAAAAATACGAGAGAAATGTAATGTTATAGTTCTAATTAGTTAAATCTCATTTGAGAGAGGTTATAATTTTTTCTCATAATTATATTGGAGGGAGTTTGACGGGCTTGTCAAATCTATGTACTGAAGAATACAATGCATACATCCAGGGGCGAATGCATACAGTCTTAGTGGGACTGGGGAGCACTAGCATCCTTTTTTGTTGTTGAAAATATAAGTCTAATTTAGTTTCTTATCGAAAATGAACGAGACTATCAGTAGGAAATTAACAGATTTTTACCGGAAATAAATGGAGTTATTCTTATTTTAACAATTTTATTCACAGCCAATATATTTGCTTAATCCAACAATACAAAAATTGTTCATCCCCTTGTGTCCTGGTGGCAAAGGTTGATGTTTATCATCCCTTGGGACCTGGGATCGAGCACCAGTATTGCATGTTGTGTGTGTCTTCGTTGAAAAAAGGCTAAAAAAAATTGAACAGATGCTACATTTGCATCACACCAGCATATTCTAAAAAAAACAATACAAAAATTGTGTAAGTGGATTATAATTAAAAAAATATGAATTTTTGCTATACACAACTCTTACTGTTGCACATAAAAATTAACAAATTATTATAATACAAAAAAGTGTCAGTGGACCATAACTAAAAAAACATGAATTTTTGCGCATAAAATTAACAAATTATTATAATTAACGCTTATTTTTCTTTTCAATGAAATTCAATATAATATTATATATAATTAATTATAAATGTAATTAATATTCAGCAAAAAAAAATTGTACTCCAAACCACAAAAGCCTACATTCTTTTGAACTCATTAATTTAATTAGTTTGCTGACATTTAATTAATACCATAAATCTCAATCCTTAAACCATAAATATTAATTATATGATTTAAGATTTCATGTTTATAATTTTTAGTTTATAGTTATGTGGCTTAAAGTTTATAGTTAATGATTTAAGTTTTAGGTATGAAATAATGTCAACAAATCAACTAAACTAATGGATTCAAAAAAAAATTGTTGATTATTAATTACATCTACAATCAATTATATATTAAATATTGTAGTAGATTTTTTTAATAGAACATTGTAATAAATTCTATTGAAAAAAATAAACATTAATTATAAATTACTAATTTTTATACATAACCTTAAATGTTTTTTTAATATGCTGGTGTGATGCAAGGGTAGCATTTGTTCAACTTTCTTAGTCTTTTCAAAGACAACACACACAACATGCATTACTGGTGCTCAAACTCGGGTCCCAAGGGATGATGAACATCTACCTTTACCATCAGGACACAACATGATGAGCACATAACCTTAAATGTTGTATATAGCAAAACTAAAAAAAATACAATAAATCTCACCAGATCGCATAAAATTTGACAAGTAAAAATGCTAATTTAGATATCGTTTAACATATTAGCATACCGAAATAAAAGCATATCTAATGACAATAATTCCAATAAAATTCTTTTTGATTTTCTTGATCATATTGCACGCCCTAAAATATATCATTAATTATCAATAATGTAATTTATCATTAAATAAAATATTCTATTGTGATGAATAATCTGTGCAAATTGCAAATAATATATTCTTATTATAAAAATGATAATAACATTAAAAAAAAAAAGAGATTTTGTCAATGAAAGCATGAGTTTGTTCGTTCCTTGATTTTCTTAATCCGAAAATCTCGAACAGCCTTTTTCCCCCTATTAAGTCGGCTTTTATAAAATACTAATAATTATTATTAAATAACAAATCTGGATAATTCCTTTAACCTAAAAATAAAAAGGAATAAATAGTGCTGGAACTCGAGAGTTTATAAGCAAATCCTCCATTGTCAAAACTCATCACTTTCTTCACTTCACTAAACCAAAAAAAAATCCTGATTTTCTATAAGTTCTTATCTTTCTACGCATCCAAAAAAAACTTACAGATTTTCTCTCTCCCTCTCCTTTTCTAAGGCGTTGAGAAATGCTTAATCTATGGACTTTTCTCTTCCTTTCCTTCGTATCATCATTCAGTGTAAGCAAATCTTTTTTTTTGAAGTTATTATTCTGGGTATTATGTTTTATTTATTTTTGTGTGTTGATTGAAACTGAGATTAAGACAGTTTTTTTTATTGTAATTTTCGGACAATGCAGGTTGTGTTCGGCGGTGTTGGTGATTCGTTGGTGTCGGAGAATCCATTTACTCCAAAGGCCTCCGTGATTCGTTACTGGAACAAAGAGATCCGCCATGAAATACCCAAAAACCATTTTTTGCTATCCAAAGTTTCGCCGTTAACCGCCGTAGACTCGGCCGGTTTTTCCAGACTCGCCGCCCAAAACGACATCGGTTCTCGTCTCCCTTCCTTTTGTTCCGCTGCCAAACTCTTTTGCTTCCCCGATTTGTCGCCGAGTCTCGAGAAACACTCCGGAGATGTAAAGTTCGCGGTTTATGCCATCAAGAATTTCACCAATTACGGAACGGGTCGACTCGGTAGAGTCGACTCGTTCAAGAACTACTCGGAGGATAACAACGTTGTTGTCGACTCGTTCCGCCGATACAGCCGGGACTCGGCGGGCCACAAGGAACAATTCACAAATTACGCGAGTGAAACCAACTTCGTCGAACAGAGCTTCAACACCTACGCCGCCGACGCCACCGGCGGTTCTGGAGATTTCAACAACTACAACCGCGAAGTCAACAATCCCACTCTCCGTTTCACTTCGTACGCCGATGACTCCAACGGGCACGGGCAGACATTCACAAAGTACACCGAGAATGCCAACGCCGGGAACGGGCAGTCATTCACGAGTTACGGGAAAAACGGTAACGGCGTTCCTAACGACTTCAGTAGTTACGGGAAGGGAGGCAATGTGATAGGGTCGGGATTTTCTGGTTACGGAGAATCAGCGAATGGAGCGAATGACAGTTTCACTTCGTACGGCTCCGACTCCAATGTTGCGCTTAATACTTTCAAGAGTTACGGTGACGGCGGCAATGCGGCGGTCGACAGTTTCTCAAGCTACCGCGATCAAGCCAATGTGGGCGACGATTCTTTCCAATCGTACGCCAAAAATTCCAATGCAGAGAAAGTGGATTTCACAAACTACGGCCAATCTTTCAATGAAGGAACCGATAAATTCACCGGGTACGGCCAAGGAGCCGTGGGTCAATCCATCGGGTTCAAAATCTACGGAAGAAACAACACTTTCAAGGATTATTCAAAAAAGGGCATCACTTTTAGTAGATACAACGAGAGTTCATCGGAAACTGCTCAAGTTAAGGCCAGTGGCAGTGTCGTGAATAAATGGGTTGAGCCGGGTAAATTCTTCCGGGAAAAGATGTTGAAGCGAGGAACGGTGATGCCAATGCCGGACATTAACGATAAAATGCCTGTAAGGTCGTTTTTGCCCCGGACTATTGTTTCGAAATTACCGTTTTCTTCCTCCAAGATTGATGAATTGAAACGAATATTCCGGGCGGCGGATAACTCCACACTGGAAACCCTAATGCTCGACGCTTTAAAAGAGTGCGAGCGAGCACCAAGCCCCGGCGAGACCAAGCGGTGCGTGGGCTCGGTCGAGGACATGATCGACTTCGCCACCTCGGTTCTTGGGCGGAACGTGGAGGTTCGCACGACGGAGAACGTGAAGGGGTCGAAGCAGAACATAAAGATCGGAACCGTGAGAGGAATCAACGGTGGGAAAGTAACGAAATCGGTTTCCTGTCACCAGAGTTTGTACCCGTATCTGCTCTACTATTGCCACTCGGTTCCCAAGGTCCGGGTCTATGAAGCGGATATTTTAGATCCGAATTCGAGGGAGAAGATTAATCATGCAGTGGCCATCTGTCATTTGGACACATCTAGTTGGAGTTCGA
This sequence comes from Hibiscus trionum, assembly GCA_030270665.1. Taxonomy (NCBI): domain Eukaryota; kingdom Viridiplantae; phylum Streptophyta; class Magnoliopsida; order Malvales; family Malvaceae; genus Hibiscus; species Hibiscus trionum. The sequence continues at coordinate 6,873,745 of BSYR01000011.1, read as the reverse complement.
ATCACGGGGCATTCTTGGCTTTGGGTTCGGGCCCGGGCCGGATCGAAGTTTGCCACTGGATTTTCGAGAATGACATGACTTGGACCATATCTGATTCGTAATTAGAAGGGTAAATTACTTAAATTTGGTCGAAAACCTTTGGCTAAGATAACTTGGCCATTGGTGAAATTATGAATTTGTCCATTTCGTTTGTTTTTATTTTTCTCTAGTTTAAGATTATGGAATGCAATACACAAATATGAATTATTTTTTCTTTTCCTCCTTTTTTTAAATTTTACATTAATTTATTAAAAATATATATGTTCTGTTCTTTTTAATAATGATCATACACTTTGTAGACAAAATAATTTAAACTCGTATTTTTTACGATGAACATTGTAAGTTTACAAAGGAATGTACATAAAGTCAGCAATGTCACACATCTGATTTACCACTGCAAAAATTGACTGTAATGTCATACTCATAGTCATACGGGCCTATTTAAGTCGAACATCACGAGATATGAGTGAATTTAACAAAATATGTAAATGCATAGTTCATTTCCTTGGATATTCCATTTTCCGAAAATATGAAACACTCCTCCAAAGAAAAGGCAGAAAGAGATTAGGATATATATTCTATACACAAGCAGTGGAAACTGAAAGTTTCCACAAGCGCCTTAGTTTTAGGGTATAAAGAGTTAGTTTAGGGTATATGGTTTAGGGGTTTAGGTGTAGGGGGTTAGAATTTAGGGATAGTTGTTTCAATTTAAGGTTTAGGGTTATAATTTAGGGTTTATAGGTTAAAACCTAAATCTTCACCATATTACCCTAAAAACTAAACCCTAACATATAAACCCTAAATTATAACCATAAACCTTAAATTGAAACACCTATCCCTAAATTCTAAACCCCTACACCTAAACCCCTAAATCATATACCCTAAACTAACTCCCTATGCCCTAAAACTAAGGCGCTTGTGGAAACTTTCAGTTTCCACCGCCAGTGTATAGGATATTAATCAAAGAGATTATTGTAAATGTGAAGCCCATCGAGGGGGGAAAATCACTAAGAAATGCAGTTTTTGACTGTGTTCATTCGATCAATTTAGAAAATGATCAAATTGACATAGGCAAATTTGAAGCAACCGGAATTTTTTGTCTTTAATCATTAATGAAACCAAAATTTGTTTGAAAATTATTAACTAAAGCGAACAAAATTTGGTTAATTCTCTATCGGTTTTCGAATGAACCGAACTTTGTTACAAGTTTTAGAATTTACATTTTTTTTCTTTAATTGTATTAGATTAGAAGGGTAACTATTCCATGCACAAGTTTGTTTACACAAGTGCATTAGTTTTAAGTTTATGGACTTTATTTCGGGTTTAGGATTTAGGAGTTTAATTGTAGTAGTTTTGAATTTAGGGGTTGTTGATAGAATTTTATGTTTAGGGTTAAAATTTAGGGTTTATAGGTTAAAACTTAAATCCAAAACCTAAAAGCATAAATCCTAAATTCTAACCATGAACCCTAATTTTAAATCCCTACACTAAATCCCCTAAACTCTAAACTGAGTCTTGAAATCTTAATGAATTTTGCTTCGGTTTTAATCGCATGAATTTTTGAGATTCTTGTTAAATTTCAGATCTCTAAGTTAGATTTTGCTACGATTTTAAGCCCTTAAATTTCAAGCTTTTTGCCTATCATTATATTCAACTTATTTTTATTTTATTTTTGATAAAAATATAATTATGCAAATCATGTCTCGAGTTAGATTGAGAATTTAACCTCCTGAAAACTGGTTCAAGAGTTTTCAGAATCTAGTAACCGGAAGTCCGAAATAAATAACAATTTTTGTTTCGGATTGATAATTTAATACGATTAGGTAATTAGAATTTGAATATTAAATGGTAAGTGTGATGGAAAGGACTAAAGAGTGATAATTATAAAACATGCTGAAAATTGTTATAAGTGACCAAAACGAATGAGTTAAAGTAAAGTTACAATTATATGAAGATTAAGCATAAAGAATGCATAATTGGTTTTAAAACCATGTATCCTTGAACCATTAATGCATAATTGGTTTTAAAACCATGTATCCTTGAACCATTAAATTATAGGTGTGTAAATTTGGAATGCAATACATATTTATTGAGTTTTAACGAGTGTAAAACTATAATATTATGTTGAAGGTGGTTTTATACCCTTTAAAATGTATTGAACCTGATTTCTGGTTATAAGCTGCAAAAGATCGTAGGGTGTTCCGATATGAATAAAAGGATGTATCGGTACAGAAGATTGTGCTGATACAAAATTTAGTTACTGGAATTTGAAATAAAATGAGCGTACCGGTATGACCTTTCGAATACCGATATAAAAGGTAGTTAAGTTAGTTATGAACAGTTTTAATTTTAATAGCTTTGCATTTCAGTCCTAAATGTTATATGAATGAATAATATGAGTTCTAAGCACCCGATTGAAATAAAACTTAATAAGTATGTTTTATTTGATATGAATTTTATAAATATGTCACTAATTTATAGTAAGAACATTAAATTTTTAGTAATTACATTTTGTCCCCTAAACTTAAAATCAAAGCCCTTAAATCAATAAGCAACTTGATTTTGATTTGACAAGACTAAGTTCAGTAAATGAAAAGTTAGGAGATAATTTATGATAAATCTTTGAACTTTGAAAATTTATGTTTTAGTCCCTAAACCCTAAAAATTATGCAATCTAGTCATTAATTGCCTAAATTAGAATTAATCAAATCATGGTATTTGACGATTAAATAAGTTTTTGAACTTATGTATGTTTTGTATTTGTTCGATTTAATTTTGAATGTTTAATTCTTCGATTTGTTTTCCGGTGACATCTCGATCCGGTTTTTTACCAGACCGGGTAGGGGGTGTTACAAAGAAAATTTCGAGATCGGATTCAAGACATATGTAATTTTTTTTAGGTTAGATCGGATTAGTTTTAGATTCGATATATCATATATGTAATGTCAGATCAAGGTCGGAACGACCCAAAAATCTGCCCATCCCCCAATGTCATCCTTAGCCAGAGAAATAGTTTAAGGTTGAAGATGGTTGAATCCAAATGTCCAATTATTTTATACCCATTGTGGTATTGACATCACAGTGCTATGAATTGAGTCATACAATAATACTCTTACCACTTTGACGTCTCATTCAGTAGGTTTGTTGAAGTTTGAAGTTTAGAAATAGGGTCACAAATTTGGGAAAGGTTTTGAAATTATTCGATTTCATACGTTCCATGACCTGTCTGCATCTGCCACATAAATCATGTATTCTCAGTCATATCTATGTCCATCGACATCTGATATAATTGCTTGCTCTACGGAATTGAAAACATGAATGAGACTTCCACACGTGATTGAGAATGATACCACATAGAGATTTTGGTACCAAAAAATGGGTTACCTTATCGTATCTAAATAATAAGCCGTTTGGTATTATTTAAATATTGAATTTAAATTTTTTTGTATGTTGAAATTTTTTACTAGGGAATTCACTCACTAAAGTTATGCGGGTCGGTTTGAATTAGTTAGGGCAACAAAAAAAATTATCATAAGAGTTAAATTGATATAAATATTAACCATAAGATGTGGTGGTTGCTCACTTCATCCCGTAATCATGAGGTCAAGAATTTAATTGTGTGAAACTAAAATTGATTTTGATATAACAATTTGACTTATGAACTAAATTGCAAAACCATGAATTTTTAAATACTTTTCAAAGTCTCACATTTTGACAAGCCACTTTGAACCAAACTATATTTCAAGACAAAACATACTTAAATGTTCAAAATTCACTTAAGTCTTTTCACGTGTTTTCAAGCCAAACTTCAACGAAACGCCCAGGCGTATCGATACCCTTATGCGTATCGATACAGTTTTTCAATACTGGAATTTTAATTGTTCGTAGCGTACTGATATGGTCTGTACCTGTATCGATACGATATTCATCTAGACAAGACTTTAAGCTATAGCGTATCGATACGCATTGAAACCGTATCGATACAGTTTTCTTATTAGAGTATCATTTTGCTATAGCGTACCGATATGGCACGTCACCGTACCGATACGATATGCCTACCTTTGCAAAATCCTTGCATTTAATTTTCGACCGTTGGCTTGTCAGTCAATTGGTATCCTGATTTTCAAATGACCGTTCAACCGTATCGATACGCTTTTTATCAAAACCAAACTCAGGATTCCAGTGAGCAAAATTCGTATCGATACGCCTAACCGTATCGATACACCCCTTAATATCGTACCGATACGCCCTCGAAGCGTATCGATACGCCATATTTTTCAGTCACAACAGCTCTTTTTATTTGAGATAGGTATCGATGCGCTCACGAGCCGTACCGATACAATATGTTGTTGAGCAGCATTTATTGCGAGAAATTACAGCCCAACGGCTTTATTGATGATCTCAACCACCCAAACGGCTAGAAATCAATACAACTGATATAAAAACAAGTCTTAAATGCACCAACAACAACTATTGAACCTACAAGCAACATCAAAACACTCAAATCCAAGCTTTGTACTTCTAGAGTCAAATCTTTGTACCCAACTCTTTGTGTTCTTCATTGTAATTCTTATTGTGAGTTTGGGGAGTGTGAGATTGTAATTGGGTAAACATTATCCTTAGAGAAAAATTTGTAGAGTTTACCAAATACTCTTCTTTGTAAAAGTTAGTGGATTAAGCTTTGGGTATAAAGCTTAATCAAATTGTAAAGTTTCATTCTCATCCAAAAAAAGATGAAGAATTCAAGTAGTGAATTGGTTGAAAATTCTTAGTGGAAGCTAAAGTAGTGGATGTAGAGTTCATTGGAGATCTTGAACCACTCTAATTGCTTTGTGTCTCATTTTTTATTCTTCCAAATTTCCACCCTTCACATTTTTATCGCCAATTTACTTTCCTCTTGGCCATTTATAATTGTGTGATGAACTCAACATATCGTTATTATGAGAATAAATATATTTTATAGTCAGTCATTTACTTTTTAATAAGAGCATTCGTACGAAAAAATTAGTCATCGTTATTGACCGTTAGAAGTTAATCTTTTACTACTAAGATTAAATTGAAATAATATGCAGATATTCTAAAAATTAGATAAAACTCTGATAATATTAAGGGCTGGATTCGATCCAGCCCTTCCAGGCATATAGATCCAGCCCACAAACAACAACTCTGTCTTCATCAAAATAAAAAAGATCTGAGCTTAGGCTCCAGAGGAAACATGGCGACGGCTACTTGTGGAAGAAGAGCCCTAGGGTTCTCGGGCGCTTCCGCCAAGACCATTTTGACCCATTTGCCATCCTCAAAACCCGCTAATAACAAGCTGCCCGGCCTCTTCTCTCCTACCAAAATCTCTGCTTCTCGGTTCTGTCTCCGCAATCTCACTTCTTCCAGGTTCTGCCTCCATTTTCAAAGTTACCGCTTCATTTCTTTGTTATAAAAATGTTCTGGGTATTTTACTCTCACCTTTCGTATTGCCTCTAGTAATTGTTTTGCTGTTCTATTCTAAGTTCTGAGTAAGAATTTTGCTTGGTGCTTCTGTTTTAGGTTCCCGGTGGAATTGGGTGGTGCAGTAACTTTGATGCCGTTGCATAGTGCCACGGCTTCTGCTTTGTTCACTTCATTGCTGTCTTTGCATAATCAAAACTGGGGGTGTTTGTCTGAAGGTGATTTCTGCTGTCTCTGCCCAATTTCGTTTTCATGTTCTTTAGCTTATTGTAGTGGCTTTTTAGTTGCATTATAGCAGTGTATTAGTGTTCGAAATGTCTATCATTTGCTGCATTATTTGTCTTGTTTTTGAAGGGAAGAAAATGTACTCTTGTGTTAAAGAATTAAGATATTTGCCCTTTGATTGGTAAATAGAATGATAGACAAATAGTTTGGGAATGTACATTAATGAACATCATTGTACGCTGCCTCTTCTTGTTTTCCATTCTTTTGCAGAGAATGTCTGGTTGTAGGCCAAAGTATGTTTATTTGTGAAATTCGCGGCTAAACGAGCATAGTTGATCGGATCGGAGAAATATCAATGAACATTGTTGCATTGTTTTGAACTAGTTCTTTGAATGTTTTCCATAATCTATTTGACTTGAGATCCATTTATTCCCAGATTGTTTTCGATCTATTGGAGCTGAAATCACTAACACTGCACCTATTCTTATGGTTCACATTTAAGCAATTTAAGCTCAAGCTTTGATTGTAAAATTATTGTGCAACTATTCGTGTTAGGAGTTAGGAAATTTGCTTTGCTGCATCCAATGTTACGTTTAGCGTTCAAATATGCTGGCAACCATTTTAGTTGCGAAGAAACCTTGCTGATGTCTTTTTTGTGTTATACCTTTACTCTTTGATTTATTGTCTCTCTTTAGGAAGTCTTTGCGAAGAAACCTTGCGGTTTTACGTACTTTTAGCATTTAAGAGAAAGCTTCATCGGTTTTAGTCATATGAGCTTTTTGAAATGGCATATAATTTCATAAACTTAAAAACACTTGAATAAACATCCTTCCTGTTTACTTGGAAGCAGATCTGTGACCAGTTTCCAGAATAAGTTTATAGCATGAGGACTTTGACTACTATGTTTCTTGGGGTCTAAGTTATTTGATCGATATGATTATTCTATTTCTGTGACAGGATTTGCAACTCCTCTATAGCATCGCCTACTTGCTCCTGTCGTCGACGCTGCTCAGACCTTCATCCGCAGGAAGTTTTGTTCCTCTGCTTGTTTCAAGTCAAACATAATATTAAACCTTGGAATGGAGAGTTGTATGTTGTCTCTTGCCACAATGTTGTGTAATAAGATTTTTTTTAATCACCTGATGCTTCTTGCATGTCCCAAGAAATTGGTATTTTGAGAGATTTATTGAACATCTGGATTCACAATTATTTATGGTAACAAAACTATTGGAATACAAGATTATTCAGCACATTACTGTTATATTATTCTATTTTGTTTATTAAATTGAGAAATATAAGATTTCATTATTTGGTTTATGAAATGTAATAAACTAAAAAGTATATAGAATTTTCATTTATTAATCATACCCATTATCTTTTCACTTCACATAATTTTCTCTTTCGGCAAAATCATATCCATTATTTAATAAAATAAGCTATGTGATAGTTTACTCATCATGGTAACTCTTCGGTGAAGTCCGCGTTTGGTTTCTTAGAAATCTACTGGTTTGCAAAGTATAGCCATTCTTTTTCTTTTAAATAACCCTATCGCACAGTGATTACTTTTGTTTTTTTTTTTTAAACGCCGGTGTCGCTTTTCTTTTAAACGCCGGTGGCGACACCGAATTTAATAGTAGTCGCCGACTAGAGTTGACAAACTGACCCGAGACCCGAATCGATTTCACCCGACCCAAGACCTGATATCGACCCGAACAGGATCCGAAATTCGAAATAAACCGAATCGAATTGAAACCGACCTGATTTTTAGTTGAATCGATATGGACTCGATCCAATTTTTTAATTGAACAAAACGAACCCGAACCAATTTTCAACCGAACCGAATGGACTCGAACCGATTTTATCCAAATAAAAAATAACCTGAACTGAAGGCAACCCGAAAAAAAAAAGATAATAAAAGAAATAATGAAAGATTTGATGTGAATCGTCGTACAAATCACAAAAAAGTTAAATATATATAATAGCTTTATAAAGCTATACATGGGTTTAAAAAATTGATCCGGCCTAAAAACCCGACTGAAATATATTGATCTCCCATTGAACCAATTTTGACCCGACCCGAAAATATCCGAATCATAATCAACTGAACCGATGTGACTCGATCCGAACTGATACCCGACCCAAAAATCAACCGAACTAATGTGACTCGATCCGAACTGAACCGAAATCGAACCTGATCCGAACCGAACCCGAACTGAATGACTCGTTTGCCACCTGTATCGTCGACTGCCGAAATCTATCATTTTGCTTGTTTTGATTTTTAGTTTCAATAAATTATTCTGTTCTTGCGTCACAATTTATTCTATCTTTTGGTGCGTTTTTTCGTTACTTTTGGTACACTTTTCTCTTTTTTTGGTTTGATTTTTTATTAGGGTTGGATTTGACGACGTCACGACTGATCAAGATAATGTTCTTTTCATTATGCTGCTGATCTTCTTATCTCGGACCTTCAAACTGGATTTGAATACGTAATTATATTCATCGTTTCTTTTTCGCGATTCAGTTATGATAATGACCTTATTGTCAACGTATCTCATTGTAATATGCATTTTTATGTTGTTTATTAATGGTTTTAACTTTCGTCGTCGATCTATGGTGATGTATGACTCAAGAAAGCCGGGTATGATAATGCCGTTGAATCCGACTGCTCGGAGACAATTACAGCACTTAATTCACCCAATCCATATCGTTTGGAGTTTGGCTTAATTATCAAGGAATGTATGAGCTTTCGTCTTTCGTTGAGTTAGTAGAAATGCTAATAAAGCAGTTCACCATTTTTAAATACAGCTTTATTCTACGCAGATACTACAGTAGTTAAAGAAACGGCGTCGTTCGTAAAGTTACCTTACGGATTATCCAAATCGCAAGCAAAGCAGGTGAGCAACCGGAACCAAACGTATTCCCTTTTCCCTCCGAAATTGTATAATTAAAAATCATTATGACAAAGACGCCCCACCTTGTGACCGTTGCCCCAACGTTCCAAAAATTCCAAATTTTAAAAAAACCTTTGCTTTCTCAAAAATTCAAAACTTACCGTTGCTAACGTCTCATCCTACCAAAAACAACACTCTCCTCCTTTCATTCAACATCGCTTCTTTTATGCCTTGAGATTAAAAAAAACACATCTTTTTCGATTCTTTCATTTAAAAAGACTACCAAATTATGGCAACGTTGGCTCCTGGAATTCTGCTGAAATTACTCAATGGGATGAACACTGGGGTGAAGCCAACGAGTGAACACAGGAGCTCGCTTTTGCAGGTCACTGATATTGTGCCGGCTGAACTCGACGAGAAGAATCTTTGGCCTAAACATGGATTCTACATCAAGGTCTCCGATTCTTCGCATTCGATTTACGTTAGTCTTCCTTCGGACCAAGACGATTTTGTTCTTAGCGACAAGATGCAACTCGGGCAGTTCATTTATGTTGATAGATTGGAGCCTGGCTCCCCTGTTCCTGTTGTTAAAGGTGCTAAGCCCCTCCCCGGGAGGCATCCCTTAGTTGGGACACCGGAGCCTTTAATGGGGTTAAGGAAAAAAGGGGAGAAAAGTGAGCAGAAACAAGATTTTAAGTTGAATAGAAGAGGCTCTTGGGGGAAGGGCCTTAATGGGAGTGATGAGATTTCTTCTCCTTTGGTTTTAAAGCCGGTACCGTTGGATTTCGATCAGTGTACTCCGGTGAAAGAGCGGAGAACTCCGATGATGTCGCCGATGATACCGAGGGTAGCCAAAGATGGGAACTTGAACGCTAGTGCTGGTGTAAGGTGCTCTTATGGTGGGGGATTGTTGGCTAAAATGATGGATACTAAAGGAGAAAGCCCAGCTTTGCTTAGGAAAAGCTGTGCTGCACCTTATTCGGCCTCCAAGTTTCCGAGGAGTAAAAGTGTCATCGACCGTGAGCCTCGGATTCCAATCTGTCCTCTCAACTCAGCTGTAGGTACAATATGCTATGTTTTACTTGAAATTAACTTTTCAATGGTGTTTCTTGTCTTAATGATTCAACTCAATTTCCAGCCATTGCAGGAAAAGAAAAGTTCAACCCCACCACCGAGTTTAAAGCGCGGAAGGGTGGTCTCGGCTTCGATTAATAACTCGAGTTTTGCTACCGAACAACAAGAATCTCAACTTGATAACAGCAAAAGTCTAGCCATGAATTTGCCTGGGAAACTTGGCATGTTGGGCAAGGTGAGTTTAAAGATTTAAGTTATCCATTGTCGAATTCGTCATCGGTTTACGATTAAACCGACCTTTTTGTGATTCAACAGGAAGCTGTTCAACAACGAGAAACAGCTCAGAAGATTGCTCTTCAAGCACTAAGAGATGTCACTGCAACAGAGAATTTAGTTCGCTCGCTCAAGTAATAAAAAATGTCTTATTTCTTGTGCTTTCTCTTTTGTTGAAAGTTCAAGTCTTTATGTTTTACTAAATGTCATTACTTGGTCTGGTTTTGTGCTTAGGATGTTCTCCAATTTGAGCAAATCGGCAAAACCGGAAGCTCCGGCGGCATGCTTCGATAAGTTTCTGGAATTCCATGCCCAAATTGTGCAGGCCTTGAGTGAGATAGTGTCGGTCCAAGCAGCTACTTCGGCTTCACAAGCCACAAAAGCAGGACTAAACAATAAAAACGTCGAAGATGAACCGGAAATCTTGAACGAAATCGTGCACAACTCAATGGACCAAAGCAAAAGGAGAGCTGCATTGTACAAGTCAATTGCAGGGTTTCCCGAGAGAAGTGAGCAAAAGAGACTCCTAAGGTCAAATTCCAAAGTTCCATCAACTCCACTCGGGAAACTGTCTATGGAATCATCCGCCGAGAACGACGAAAACAAACCGGTATCGAACAGTTTAAGCAGTACGATAAAATTAGGCAAGCAAATCGAATCCGAATCGGGGAATTGGTTCATGAACTTCCTGGAGAAAGCATTGGAGAATGGTATGAAGAAATCCCAAGGCGGCGATGTGGACGCCAAGAAAGTTCCTCAGTCTTTGATACTCAAGGTTATTAATTGGGTGGAGGTGGAACAGTGTGATGCCAACAAGCGACCGGTTCATCCGAAAGCAACACAAATTGCTAGGAAGCTAAGGATTAAGATGAAGAACCCTTGAATTGGCCTACAATCTATGTAGTTTTCTTCAAGCAGATATCATATTATTACACTATAAAAGTACTGTTTTTTGTTGTTGTTCTTGTTTGTTTGGTTTTCAATCACTGTCGGAGATTGTGTACAAGTTTTATTGTTTTTGCGTGTCTTAGTTCTTTGGTGATGATTTTGCAAAACATTCCCGAAGGCCTAACAATATTGAAAATGAAACATTTTTCCTGCTACTGGATTAGTGACATCTGAACAAGATTTCTATTATCATGTTTTAGCAAAACTGGGGAAAAAAGTTATGAATTTGCATTTAAGAGGGAACCCAGAGTTTTCACTTTTCTCTCTAATTTTCAAATAACCACGTGCTTAGCTGAGATGCCAAAACGTCTCTTTTATCTTAATTATTGCTCGAAGATTAAAAATTTCATATTCGTTTTAGATATAAAGCAACTATAAAACATGTGATTAGCCTTTAATCTTATATGAGCCAACAAAACATAAAGGGTTAATCATTGAGCTCACTCCAATGAACATGTAAAAAAATATTTATCAAAATTGGCCATTAGCACCATCTTTTGATTATTTGTCAAGAACCATTTTAATGATATGTAAACATATAGGAAAAAACTTTGATACCCAGAATATGTTTAGTTTACACGAGCCTTTTAGTTTTAGGAGTTAGAGTTTTAGTTTAAGGTTTAAAGTTTAGAGGTTTAAATTATAGGGTTTAGAATTTAGGGTTTAAGGTTTATGGTTTAGTTTTTTAGGGTAAGGGTTAAGCATTTAAAATTTAGGTTTTATAGGGTAAATGTGCATGCTTGTGTAAAATTAGTTTTACACAGCCCGTGTATCAAAATTTCACTCAAACAAATATGTATCTAATCTATCGTATTTTCAGAATATTTTTTTACCAAACACATATTTCATAAACCAAATGTTAAATATGTTCCATTAGTGCAAAAGATGATGATGTTCATCATATGAGATCCGAATTGAATCTGCTTTGTCTGTAAGGTATATGTATTATCAAATGATTAAGAATATGTATGAACAAATATTATCTTGAAATCACCTTAAGATTATTAAAAAAAATAAAAGTTTAAGTTTACCAATGATTCATATACTATTTTATAATTTAAATTTTACTCTCTATAATCTGTGACATCAAGTCTCTTCAATATTTTTTATTTGAAAACATTTCGTCATTACATTAATTTTCTAAAAATTTATTATTTTGAATTTTAGATTTTAACTATATTAAAGATAGAGAAAAATCATATGCATCTTTCTATGCCCTGACACTAAAAAAATTAAGTTATAAATTCTAATCCTAAATTTTAAATTTTATACTCTATACTCTACATCCTAAAAATACACCTTACTCTAAATCTCTAAACCTTAACTATAAACCGTAAATCTTAAACTTAATTTTTAGTGTGCGGCATAAACAGTGGCACTGAAAAGATACAAGAGATTTCTATTCACCAAAGATCTATATAGTATTTTAAAATTTAAACTTTAATATATACCTTGGTTCTTATATTTTGATTTTAGTCCCCGTACTATTTCAAAATATCCTAACGCCACCTTCAATAGAAGACTAAACTAGGGTAGCAAACATAGAAAAGCCTTACCCGCCATTTACAAGACCTGGCCACCTCGTCCAGGGAAAGGGTCGCCCAAGCCACAAACCATTGTGGTCAGGCCCACTAAATCCCAAGACATGAACCTCCAATAATGCCTCATCGTCGCCTTCTTTAATTTTTTTAACCACCGTATTCAATCTATAGACCGATTAATTCGGATCGGTTATTAAAAATGTCTATTATGAGATAATTCTTTTAACTTAATTTTCTTTAATCATAACATTAAAACTCGAACCCATGACTTTATTAAAGAATCTAATGTCTCATCCTGTTAAACTAATTGATTGTTGATTTTTTATTTTTTTTTACTTTGGCACAATTCCAACTTAAATAGTCCTTAAGTTATGAATGCAGTATAGTGCAATTTGATAATGCAAGATGTGGATGGAACCCTTAGTTCAAACTTTTAATCTCCTATGCAAGAAAAGTTGGTATATTGACTTCAAACTCATCAAGTGAGAAGCTAACATGATGATTTTATGAAAAATTATATATTACTTCATTGAAACGTTCATTCCCTAACAAATCAAGTAAGGCCAATTATATACAACTTTATTTTCATGGAATTGATTAACAATACTTTTTAAATTATACAGAGTCAATTACACGAATGACAAATGTATAATTAAATATACATTTATATAAATGATTATTTTACGTTAAGTATAATATCATTTTGTTAGGAATTTGGTATGCAACAAATAACCAAAGCGAGAACAACATAAAACAAGACATGCACAAGAGACGAGATTTAATGTGGTCCAGTATTACCTAGCTCCACGGATAAGAGAACGAACAATCCACTATCAACGTAGAGAATATAAAGAGTACAAATACATTATATCTCCAGAGTAATTCTCTTCTATAATTCTAAATGTTAAGACCAACTCTATACTTATAGAACTAAATACTTGACCATCAAAAAACTTTATTTGAGTCAAACATTTAATAAAATCACAATAAAATTTAACTTAATTACTAATTAAAATTTGAGTCAAAATATAACACATTTTATAGAATTATAAGTGAATTTTAAAAAATTGTTGTTTTTTTTAAAGGAAAAACGTTTCTTTTGTTGCCCTCTCGATTTTTAGGGCTTCATTCTGACTAATTCGGATCATTCGCGTCGCACATTTAGTTTTAGTGAGTGAGTCTCCAAACGAAAATTTTATACTTACACAAAACTTTAAACTCTAAATAAACTTAAGTGATACCAAACTGCTTACCACTTGTATTAACCCGTTGTTAGAAAAACGTTTCTAACCCAATTGAAAATTACCAAATTTAATTTCAGTTAAAGCCGCACCCATATTTTCCCCAATCAAAAAGCGCCACGTTAAGGAGACTGAAACCAATAATCATACACCGGCATGCAGGGAATACATCCCCCAATCAACTTATTCACGCTGTTCTTCCGTCCCTTTCCTCTTATGTCATATATATATATAGGTTTTAAGGCACTTTAGATGACAACATCAACTGAGCATTGGATTTTGATTTGAAGTTTTATCATAAAAAATAAAAAAAAAATCAAAGAATTCTGATATTAAATTAATAAAATTCTTTGAAAAACTTCACTGAATTTTTCGCTCGATATCATTCAGCTTCAATGGCTGATTCTTCCTCCTCTCCCGCAGCCCTAGATAATACCACAAATTCCCAATCTAAACCCGATTCCGATAACCCGAATCCGCTACCCGCAACAGCCGCTCCTTCCTCTTCCACGGCAACACAGCTCCAACCAAACCCTAACCCTAGCGCGCCCTTGGTATCTCCTCAACCTCCTCCCGCGATTCCTTCCTACTCAACTCCTCCACACCCGATCTCCGGAGCTGCCACCGCCGTCCCTCCGGCGCCTCCCTCGTTCCGTCCGGTTCCACAGTTCTCGCCGTTACCGAATTTTCCAGCTCCTGGCTTGCAGCCTCCCGGCGTGAGTTCGGCTCCTGGTTCTGTTCCGCCGCCAATGATGCAGTACCAGTTGCCTCCGGGTCAGGTTCCAAATCCTGCTCTTAGACCGTTCGCTCCGATTCCAAATGGATATGCAGCCGTATCGGGAGCTGTTCCTCCGGGCACCATGCCTCCTCCGGGTGGGTTATTCATTCCCTTTTAAAGCGGGTGCATAATTGTGAATTTAATTCGAAGATTGATTCTTAATCTGATTATTTGTATTTTTCATATGTATGTACTTGTGCTTATTCCTTTGATGTGATATTTTTTCTGGTGCAAATGTTATGAATGTGTTGGTAATATCCTTAGTTAATGAAAGCGAATGAGGATTGTATAATTAGGAATTTTGGGGGAGATATAGAAAAAGGGGTACGGATAGGATGTTTTCTCCTAACGTGTCTTGATTGAATTGAATAGGGTTGAAAGAAAGATTGAAGGGGCTTCAGTTCAAATTTGCTTAGGGAGTCCCACTTCTATTTGGTATTCCTTAATTGGGTTTTCCTTGATTGCATTAAGGGTTAAAAAGGAAATGTAGATTTTAAATATCATATTCAAGTTAAAACCACCTAGAGTTTTAATGGTCATATGTGAAAAAACGTGCAGAAGAATTCCAATAACTTTATAACTGTGCCATTTGCTCAAAATCATGTCACACTGTCATGTTCATTTTTAGTAGGCTGTATACTTTCTGGTAGTTTTAAGGACAATTTCCCATTCATGGGTTTATGAATTGCCAGCAGCAGACCATGTTAACAACTGAGTGCTCCTTGGCTTTGTATTCTAAGGTATCGCAATCCTCCCAATTACATTTTTCTTTCTCGTTCTCTCCTCTTTGTGTTTTTTTCCTGTGGCACTTGGGCTCTAACAGTTGAGATAAATCTAAGTGGTGAAATATGAAAGTAGAATTTTGTGTTAAATAATTCATTTGCGAGCATGAGATGCTGGAAGTCTCATGTTATCCAATCTTCAAAATTGTGCAATTGGTGCATGGGATAAGGCTATTAACGAGTGGATGTCTAAGGTAAGTGCACTCTACACAGCCATGATTATGAATTCGATGCTATTCTCTTGATGTTTCCTTCAGGTTTGCTATTCAGCTGGTGATAGTTGCCATGCGTGTGGTGCCATCTCTTTATAGTTTTAATGTGTGGTAAAATCATTTAATTATTCTTTTAGAAAATTATTTTCCTGTAAGAGTGCTTAGTTACATTGAAAACATTTATCAGTGTGTTTATTTTGTCAACTTGCTCTGATATGGTTGCATAGATATTTGTTTTCTGTTTATGCAGGACTTCTCCGCTATCCTTCTCCTTACCCAGCAATGATTCGGCCTGCATTCCCTCTACGTCCACCTGGAGCTATTGGTGTGATTCCAACAGTTTCACGGCCTCCTGTTCCTGGCTTTCGCCCAATTATTCCTCCAGTCATTAGACCATCTATTCCCAATGTTATTCCTTCAGAGAAACCACAAACTACAGTTTATATTGGCAAGATAGCACCATCTGTGGATAATGACTTCATGCTCTCTCTTCTTCGTGTGAGTTATTATTATTATTTTATTTTGATGTACCTTTTTCATATTTGAAGTAATTTCACTTATGTTTATTTTCAAGCTTTGGCTTTATATCATTTTTTCACCTTTTGAAGCTTTGTGGACCCGTCAAGAGTTGGAAACGTCCCTCTAATGGGGCTCCAAAAAGTTTTGGGTTTTGTGAATTTGAGTCCGCCGAAGGGGTTCTTCGTGCGTTACGGCTACTTAGCAAATTTAATATTGATGGCCAAGAATTAATGGTGAGTTCTTTTTATGATCCTTTTCAGTCCCACATGATTGTCTTAAGGTTTTTTATTTTAGTTTTGTCCGTGTGATAAGTTTTGCCTCTAAATTCACTATGATTGAAAACCGTGAAGGTTAAATTATTATAGCATTTCATTTACGTGACAAGCTGTTCAGTTTATTTAGAAACTGAATTTGATTAAACTACTCTATCTTTTACTTTAATTTAAAATGATTGTATGTTATAGCCTGAATTATGTATGAAATATAAATTTGAGCGGTATGATGAACGGTATGTAAAACATAGTAGGAAAAAATTATGATAACATTAAGGTGTAAGATAGATTAAATCTTTTCTGGTTAAATGCAGGTGTTTCATTATGATCTATTTTCAACCTGTATATTGTCTCACCCCTTTTCTAAATTCTCATGGATTTTTTTTCACCTTAGAATTGTTTCAAATAGTCACTTTACTGGAACTTCTATGCATTCCCCCCCCCCCTCCAAAAAAAAGCTCATTTTTAACGTTGGTTAAATGTTCTATGGAGCAAGTGGGAGTCGTTAAGTATTATTCCTTAACCAGTAATTGGTTCTGGTCTCCGTTATTCTAGAATGACGGGTAAATCAATGTATTCTTCAGTGTCTGAGCTGATGCTTCTATTTGAACGTTTTATTTCTGCCCGTGGTCACTTGTTGCCCTTATCTTGTTTCATTGATATGATTTTGCACCAACAGATAAACGTTAATCAAGCAACAAAGGATTATCTGGAGAAATATGTTGAAAAGAAAACTGAAAATGCAAAGGAACCAAATGAAGCTCCAGCTGCAGGGTCTGATGAAGAAGGTGAAAATGCAGTACGTAATGAAAAGAATGAATCCTCAACAGTTGAGGATTCCAAGAAGAATAGTGACAGTGGCATCAAAGAAAAAAATATTGTTGACATTGCCAACTCTGGCATTGTCACTGATGAAGACCGTGAGGCTGATCAAGATGCTTCAGAGAAGCTTGTTGGCATGATTGAGGAGAGGTTAAAGACCAATCCTCTCCCTCCACCTCCACCTCCTCCACCAACTGCTCCTGAAGCCTCTGGAAAATCAAATTCGGATGTTGATTTAATGAGAAATGGTGAGTTTTTGCCTCTCCATCTTTGTGGTTTTGTTGATCTCTTTATTGTCTTTATCATGCCATGTCATCAAAATCTATATGAAAGTCCTTTAATTTTAATGAGAATCACACTGGAGGAAGTAATGATACTTTTTATTTTTCAATTATAGGAGATTCTGATATTGAATGCATATTTTGCAGATGGAGCTGAAGGTAAAAATGATGAGGAGACTACCAGTGAGACCAAAGTGACTACTGAAAATGATCGACCTGAGACAAGCTCACCTGATCGTAGGCATGACAGGAATAGAGACAGAGAGCAAGATCTTAAGAGGGAAAAGGAGCGTGAAATTGAAAGATTAGAAAGAGAAACAGAGCGGGAAAGGATGAGAAAAGAGAGGGAGCAGAGAAGGAAGATTGAGGAGGCAGAGCGTGAGTATGAAAAATTTCTTAGAGATTGGGAGCAAAGAGAAAAGGATAAGGAGAAGCAGAGACAGTATGAGAAGGAGAGGGAGAAAGAGAGGGAGCGGAAACGAAAGAAGGAGATTCGCTATGATGAAGAAGATGATGATGAAGATTCGCGGAAAAGGTTGCGCAGGAGTGTTTTGGAGGAAAAGAGGAGGAAGAGGTTGCGGGAGAAGGAGGATGACTTGGCTGATAGACTCAAAGAAGAGAAAGAAATTGCTGAGGCCAAGAAAAGGGCAGAGGAGGAGCAGCTGCAACTGCAGCAGCAACGAGATGCATTAAAGCTTTTGTCTGGTCGCTTTGCAAACGGAGCTGAAAAGACTGTGTTGGTTGAAGAAGCTAGCACTGAAAGCAAAGATAAGGCAGTTGAACAGCACTATGAACACGAATCAAGTCCTGAGAACCAGATAGTTGGTATTTGTTCATCTTCTCCACTTTGCTGGTATTTAATTGTTGTGTTCATCTCGTTTTATTTATTTTTCTGAAATGAACTACTTGTGTGTATGATAGGTGATGAGAATATGCAAAATGGTTCTGTTGATGAATCAAACGCAACCTTTGTTTCTGCATCAGATGCACAGCAGAGTGGGAATGCGCCAGCAAGAAAGTTGGGTTTTGGTCTTGTTGGATCTGGAAAGCGGACTACTGTACCATCTGTTTTCCACGAGGAGGAAGATGATGATGCACAGAAGGAGAAGAAAATGAGGCCCCTGGTTCCCATTGATTACTCTACTGAGGAACTGCAGGCTGTCCAACCTGGTGCACCTCCGCCCAATTTGGTTGCAGCTGCTGAATTTGCAAAGCGAATATCAAATGTTAATCCTAAAGAGGAAAAACCTGATTCTGAAAGAGAGCGAAGCAGACGTTCATATGATAAATCTAGTAGGGATAAAGATCGTAATGACGAGGATAGAACTCGCAACAGAGATGAGACCAAAGAGAAGATCCCTGATCGTCATAGAGACAGGGAACATGGACACAAGAAGGTGAAAACAACGGATAGCCAAAAGCTTTTGGATGCGAAACAATTAATTGATATGATTCCAAAGACCAAGGAGGAACTATTTGCATATGAGATAAACTGGAATGTATATGACCAGGTAATCATCGTTTCACATGTCCTTTTTCAAACTGTTAATTTCGAGAAACATCTGCCCATTGTCGGGTTAACATAGTGCATAATGTTAAGTTCAATTGCATTAGGCTTGTTATTTGTCCTGGGCGTAAAATATGGCACTAAAATGAATATTGCAGCATCTATATATCTCTTCTGCATTTGTTGGAAATAATCTTTTTTGGGCAGCTTTCTTCACCTTATCATAAATTTTTATCTTGGTGAAAGTAATGAGAAATAAGACCATCAAGGATTTTTGGAATTCTATGATGCAGAATTTTCTTGTCTTTCATTGTAGAGAATCTCCCAAAGGTTAACAGTAATTAGGAAAAAACAGAAGATTTTAAGAAAGTAGGGTAGGGCTTAGGCCATGTGTATTAGAAATATTTCTAATTCATTCCTCGACTGTAATTCTAATACGCACGGTACTCTCTTGTTTTGTTGCACTTGTACAGCATGCATTGCATGACAGAATGAGACCCTGGATTTCAAAGAAAATTACAGAGTTCTTGGGAGAAGAAGAGAAAACACTGGTTGATTACATCGTATCGAGTACGCAGGAACATGTCAAGGCTTCCCAAATGCTGGAGTTGCTGCAGTCTATATTAGACGAAGAAGCGGAGATGTTTGTGCTTAAGATGTGGAGGATGCTGATATTCGAAATTAAAAAAGTAGAGACTGGTCTGGCTTTGCGGTCGAGATCCTGATCTAACATTGTTGTCGTGCTGTGGGTTCCCGTGTCGCTACTGAACTGAGATTTTGATTGCATGGTTATTAACTAATCGCCGTCGGGGTGAGTCATGGTTATCTCTTTTCTTTTCGGCCTCTGTTAACTAAATGTAGATTAAATTTGGGAATAAGCTTTGTTGAGTTTGTAATACTTCTAAGCACAATAGCGGTGAATATTAACCCTTTTCCCTCTTTTGTTCTGCTGATTTCAACACTTTTTGGCCGCTCCAAATAAAGAGAGCACCATTGACAGTTTCCTCTTCTTGTCTTTACCATATGGAATGGACCGATTATTCATGTTTCACTACTTTTCAAATTTAAAGATTTAATTTTAAGTGAAAAAGCAGACGATGTTTATTTTAGGAGACTTGTGTTCAAATTGTTTTATCTGAAAAAGGGTTAAGAATATGTATGAACATATACTACCTAATAACTATCTTAAAGCTTTATTTGCCGATGCTTCTCAAACAACAAATGGTTTCCATGTTTAAATGAAACTAGTTATTAGTTATATTGTGTAAATAAGGTTTTTCAATTTCTATATCTATATATCAATTTAAGCATCGGATTATGTTTCAAAATCTAAAACGGAGAACGACGAAACAACGGAATAATGACATGGGCCATTGGGATATTATATTTTTTTTAAAAGACATGTCTGATAGGATGTGATGTGCATACCGTCGAATGATTATGTACTAAACTACAGTTTTACAGATGAAATACAAGAGACACAAGTCTTCATGTTTGTAGAAATTTCAGCATAATCTTATTACTAAAATGGAAAAAGAATGGTGGTACAAATGAGAAGATGTTTATACATATGAATTATGGTACTGAGGAATGTGTTTTTACATCACTGTATTACAGTCTTGCTACCTTTATTAAAATACTTCTGTTTTTTTTTTTCCTTTCACTCTCAGCTCCTTTGAAAAAGGCAGAAGCTGAGCGGATTAGCTCTTAAAAAAACCGAGCAAGCAAGCAGCGTATACGCTTGCAAGTATTTACATGCAAAGATTGCAGGTATGAACAAGTATAAACCCGATAAACAAATACTCGAAAAGGATTGGATCGCGGATTACCAAACGTGAACGAATCGTTCCTGTTGAAGAACAGGAGTCACTGAAGCTGAGGGGCTGTTGTTTTCGTAAAACTGGTGCAGAATCTTGATGATTGCACCGGCCTTTTTGCTAGCTCGAGACGTGCCTTCACTGAGTTGGGAGTACAAGGATCTCATCAGAGAAGGATTCTTCACCAGACGAGCGACGACGTCTCGACCGCCGTTTACACACAGAGCCAGCAACATGGAAACACAGTGCTCTTTAGCTGTCTCCGAAGTGGTGGTGTTTAGAGTCTCCACCAACAACCGCAAGCCTCCGCGACGTAGAATAGCGACCGTGCCATCGATTTTCTCTGCTAGAGTAGCTAAAATTGCTACAGAGTTTGTAACAAGATCTCCCCTTTCCGAATTTGTCAAAAGATTCAGCAACAATGGAACAACCCCAGAGGCAAGAATCCGCCAATGGTTCCCGGGATGAATTACGAGCCCAGAAATCGCAACCAATGCGTTCCTTTTGCAGCAATGGTTTTCATTCTTAACCAACTTCACTAATCCTGGAATAGCCTCAGGATTTTCACCGATCAAGGCCCTGTTTTTCTCAACAGAAGCAAGATAAAACAATGCGGCAGCCGCTTGTTGTTGAGCTTCAAGCTTGAGCCCCGTTCTTAAAACATGGATGATCGAATCCAAACCTCCATTCTCCACTATAACACCTTTTCCTTTTGAATGCTTTGAAAGATTCAAGAGGGCGGCAATGGAGTTTTCTTGGGTGTTGGAATCTTTGGACAACAACAGCTTCAATAAATGCGGAACCGTGCCGGATTCAACCAAACAAGACCTGTTGAAAATGCTTGATTTCGTAAGAACCCGAATCTCGAATGCTGCTTTGTTCATCTCTGCATCACTTCCATTAACAAGTTTGTTAATGAGAAAAGCAGTCAATATCTTTACAGCTCCTTCTTCAGCTAAACTTCCCGCCATGGCTGACCTCGAAATATCCCGATTCTTTCCCCTGGAAACGGCGACTGGGGTGCCGTTTTCAGCACAATATTGTTGGATCATCCTCTTTAATACAAGGTTTGGAACCAATTCCGTATTGATAAGCTTCTCGCCGGTTTTGGGACAAGTGGCGTTCCCCGACCGGAGCCATTTTAAAATCGAACAACGGTCGTAGGTGTGCCCGGACGATAAAGTCACCGGATCGGACATCATTTCTAACGAGATCGGACATTTGAGATCGTCAACGTTGATTCCTTTAAAACCTTCGCCGGTGCTGCTGCTGTTATATTGGCCGTTGAGATGTTGACTTTCGAAATCAACGGTGTCGAATATTACACATCTGCAATAGCTCATGAATCCAATTAAGCTACTCAGAAGCTCTAATTCTCTTCTCTTTTCTCCGTTGCAAAACTCAGTCCCGAGTTCTGAGTCCAAGAATTTCACTTCCTTGTTGCAACTGCTCCATTTACGGATCCCGAGATGGTCCAAGATCCGTCTGATTTTGATCGGGTCGGGCGCGTTTCCTTCCTCGAAATGGTTCAGGATCCGCATGAGATCTTTCATAGCCTCTCTATCTTCCGGGTCGGGCTCGAAGGCTGCTTTCCTGATTTGCCTTATGATTAACTCAACCAAATCCTTGGCTTCATTCGACAAGTTAATTGTTGAGAGCGGGAAAACATCCAGACCCGTCGCCAGTCCCCGGATCAAGATCCGGAATTGGTTCGCAACCCGATCCGAATTCACTAGCATCCACGCTCGAGCCCCGTCGCGAGTGCAGTCTTCCAGAAGGTACCGAATTTTCTGGAGAGCGAGATGGAGCTCCGACAAGCTGAGGATGACCGGGTCAGGTAGATCCGACGCGGTATCTCGGATCTCCTGTAGGAAAAGAAGAAGGTTCGCGATTTGACGAAACGTTTCGCGAGCATTTCTCTTGTTGACGGCGAAAAACTTGGGTTTGTAACCACAAATGTCTCCGCCGAGATCGATAAGCGAGTTTAGAAGAGTTAAAGGAGAAACGGAAACGCAAGGATGTATTGCCGGGTACGTTAGAAACCGGCGATCCGACCCGCTCGACCTATGGATCATTTACCAGATTTTTTTTTTCTAAAAAAAGGAGATCGAAACAAAAAGCTTGGTTTTGAACTTTAGCGTTTGGATTTTTGAGTTTGCGGTTTTGGGGCGGTAAGGCATCAAGTATATAGAAGGAAGGAGGTTGGACACGTGTAAGAAGATGACTTGATGAGAGGGTTTTGGCGGCAGATGGCACGTGCGGATGTTGGAGATGTAGTTCGTACATAGTTTCGAGCAGTTTGGATAAGCAAATGGGAATGTGACGCGTGGTCGTGAAATACGGAGCGAAGGTACGTGATGAGAGGGAGCCGACATGGGATGGCAAATATAACGTGGAATTAATCTAAAATTAAATAATTGAGTTTTCTTTTTTCTTTATTCGGTCTATTATGTGAATTATTGTGAAACCTAATTGTAACACCAATTATTAATGTTCAAAATATTACACCATTATTAAGTTGGGTAATTATATTATTCGTACTTAATTTTATTTTCGATTTCTAACAGTTTCATATCGTTTAAATAAGTGTCGAGTTTGAAGTCTTGTGTACGTAGTAAATTTTCGTTGGGAGATTTACTTATTATGCGACATGGGTCGATCCGGATTAGTCAAAACAAAACTCTGGATAAATAAATGACAACAAAAAAAATCTATTTGTTAGATTAAGTATTTAAACATGTTTATTTTTTGTTTTAATTTGATATTTGTATTTCTATTCTATTCATGCACATAAATCTGACTCTCTCTTTTTAAATTCAAACTGGTATTTGATTTTTTTTTTGGCTCAATTTGGATTATTTCAGATTTAATATCAATTCAAGTTGGACAAACTTAGACGAATTCAAATAATTTTGTAATTCTATAAGATATAAATAGTTTTATTTCAAATGTAAATAGTTAATTGAACAAAAAAAAAACATTACCACCAAATTAAACCAAAATGCCAAGTTTATGTACCCATTTGAACTAAACAAGTAAAATTTTAGGTTTTTGTTTGGACAAAAAAGTTCAAGTACCAATTTAAATCAGAAAATAAAACTTAATAAATTAAAAAATATAAGTATCAAATTAAACCAAAAATATAAAATTCAGTTGTCAAAATACATATTTACACTATTAGTATTATCATATTAAGAATTTTTTTTATATATAGGAAAACATATTAAATTTACTCAGGTTATTTTAAAAAAAAATAATACAATATTTTCAATGAATTAAAAAATCACTAATTTGATAAATCGTTCGTTTTTTTTTTGTTTAGTTAATGTCTATCTAATAGTCTTGTTCAGGATTTATTGCTACTCTTTCTAACAAAATTATCTTTCAAGTTCGAACTCGAATTCTCCCTTAAGAAATATAATATATCTTGTTATTGTACATAACACTCGTTGGTTTGAAAAAATATTTGTTACACAGATATAGAATAGTTGGAGTTTTGATATTTATAAATATTTGATTAATTTTTATTTAAATATTATAATTGTAATAATATTTAAATTAAGATATTTTAATTATTACATGCATATGTATAAATATTAATATTTAAACCTATATTATTTAAATCCATTTTATTTTTATATATAATAAATTGAATTTCAATAATATGGAGCGAAGTCTATTCAAAAAAAAAATATGGAGCGAAGTACGCGATAAGAGGGTGCCGACATGGGCTGGCAAATATAACGTGGAATTAAGCTAAAATAAATAATTTAGTTTGTTTTTTCAATCTATGTATGAATTATTAATCTGAACCTTATTTCGCCGATTATTATCATTAACAAATTACACTACTATTAATTTTATTATATAGAATTATTTATTATTTAAAAATATGTTATTTAACTTCTTTTTACTCACTTTAAATCAAAAGAAAATTCGATACAATATTTTTAGTAATTTTCTTTACAGAAACGTCTAGCCGAATCACTAATATGCATGTGAAAATGTTAAATTATATCGTTAGTCTCTTAATTGTACGTAAATTATTGACTTACTCCTTATATTTTAAGGGTAAACTACACAGATGACCACTGAACTATGAGTTCGGTGTCAAAATGATCACTATATTATTTTTTGCCGCAAATGCACCACACAACTATTTAAATGGTTCCATTTTAGCCACACGCCGTTAAAAAAACGAAAAAGTTGACGGAATTGTTAAAAAAATTGGTATAATTACACATTTGGTCCTCTATATTTATACAATATATCAATTTAGTCCTAATTTTAATCTAATAAAATAAATTAATTATTCAATAAGATGGTGACACGTGTCACCACCTTATTGGGGGGTTTTAATTATTTTTATTTGACTAAATTAATTAATTTCCCCCTCCAATCAGGTGGTGATGTGTCACCCTGATTAGAGTAGGAAAAATGAAAACCAAGGAACATATTTCAATACTAATAATAATATATGTGTTGAAAGAGCCTACATTGCCTCTGTCTGAAATTGACAGAAGAGTATGCTGTAAATGCAATGGCCCGCTCTCGTTTACCTCAACCCGAACATATTTCTCGCCTTGCTGACACATCCTTTCAACATATTGTGCTTCTGTAAACAAAGATATGATGTTGCTGTTTTTGGTAAAAAGGATTATCAGCAGTGGATGATTATACAAAGGATGGTGAGACTTCTGACTCTTTAATCTTCATCATCTTATTAGTTTCTGAAATGCTTAATTCATGCAAAGCCAGTTCTTTTTGGCTGCGAATAAGATTCCATGTAAATGTAACTGGATAAGTTCATTTTTGTGTCGTAGGCATTGTCTATTAGCAGGTCGTTGTTAAAGGCTAAATCTGCTGCTAAATACTTTAAACACATATATTACTATTAGTATTATATATCACAATTATATGCTTGGTTTAGTGGCAAACTCACGCGTGCTACACCCTTAAGATCTCAGGTTCGATTCCTACCAAGGGTAGTTCCTTGGTTTTCATTTTTCCTATTCCAATCAAGGTGACACGTGTCACCACCTGATTGGAGGGGGGAAATTAATTAATTTAGTTAAATAAAAATAATTAAAACCCCCAATAAGGTGGTGGCACGTGTCACCATCTTATTGAATAATTAATTTATTTTATTAGATTAAAATTAGGACTAAATTGATATATTGTATAAATATAGAGGATCAAATGTGTAATTATACCAATTTTTTTAACAGTTCCGTCAACTTTTTTGTTTTTTTAAACGGTGTGTGGCTAAAATGGAACCATTTAAATAGTTGTGAGGGTGCATTTGCGGCAAAAAATAATATAGTGATCATTTTGACACCAAATTTATAGTTCAATGGTCATCTGTGTAGTTTACCCATATTTTAAGTTATATATAATATTGAGATTAATAATATACTTTTAAAATAGATGAATAATAAGTTGGGAGGTTTATAAATTCTGCGAGCAAGATCCATCCTTGACGTTGATTTGGATTATATATATTTATATTTGGTTATTACTTAGAGCTTTGAGCTGATTAATTCGAACTGATTCAGGTTGTACAGAGTTTTTTAGCGGAAATATTTTGCGTACACAAGAATTCAAACTCGAGACTTGCTTAAGCGATATCAACCTTGTTGGCTAATTGTATGTATATATTTTAATATAACAATTAATCGATCAATTTAATCGAAAGATAATATCTATTATAAGAAAATATTTATGTCCATCATAGGAGATTTGAGTTCAAATCGCTTTGTCTGCAAGGTGTATGTGCAATGTCAAAGGGTTAAGAGTATCTATGAACATTTAGAGGAATAAAAATCTTATGTCCCTTTTGGTGTCACTATATACCTTTAATACTAAAAAACTAAACAGTACATTCTAACCATAATTTCTACATCCTAAACATTAAAAATTAAATACTACATATTAAACTCTAAACCCTATGTCCTAAAAACTAACCCTACTTAATTTTTTTAGTATTAATATTGAAGCATACATATGAATATCGAAAAAGATCATAAAATTTCTATTCGTTTCAGGGCCGTCCCTTTCGTTTTAAAATCCATATTATTACTTATATATCGACCATGACACAAATTGTTTAAAATTACCATAAAAAATGTATGATAATATCACTGCCTAAACTAAATTATTCCTGCAAGTTCCTCTTTACTTCAGCCAATAAAGAAAGCAAAGGGATATCTACATCCAAGCTGGGTTCTTCAATTTAGTCACAACTGCCTTCACTTGCAAGTAATTGCTCAGACAGTGAACACCCTTTTCTCTTCCTTGTCCACTCATCTTGTACCCACCAAATGGAATGCTTGCATCGAACACATCGTAGCAATTTATCCAAACCGTTCCGACTCTCAGCGCCCGAGTCAAGGTGTTTGCGGTGTCTAAGTCATTGGTAAAGACACCTGCAGCCAGTCCGTATCTCGTTTGATTCGCCCTCCGAATGAGTTCATCCATGTCCCTGCGATTAAGGGGACATTATTAGATACTCTAGCCTAAAAGTCGAACCGAAGTAAGGCAAGGTCAATTGCTTACTTGAATTTCAGGATCGATTGAACTGGACCGAATATCTCATCCTGTGCAATCAACATATCTTCCTGATAAAAGGTGAAAGTTTTCACCAGTTACCTATATTATCCAGTAGCATTCTTGGTAACCAAGTTACCAGTTGAAGTTGTAAATGTCGTACCTTTACGTTGGCGAAAACAGTGGGCTGGATATAGTAGCCCTTGTTCCCTAACCTCTCTCCTCCGGTTACGAGTGTTGCTCCACTTTCGACACCGGATTTTATGTACCCCAGGATCTTTTTAAATTGTGTCGAGTCAATCTGATTTAGGTATGCATTAGCATCGGTGTGACAACATTGCATTTCCATTGGTATCAGTTTAACATGAGATCTACCACATTGAAGAAATGGTTGTCTGTTTACCTGGGGACCTTGTTCGATTCCTGCCTTGAATGGATCACCAACACTACGTTTCAACGCACGCGTCTTTGCCTTCTCGATAAACTCGTCATACACACTCTCGTGTACGTATGTCCGAGAGCCGGCACAGCAACATTGTCCCTACAAATGGTTTATAACAACAATCCATAAATAGAATTTGGTGTTAGAGAAGCATTTTTCTCAGACATACCTGATTAAAGAACAAAGCAAAGTGAGCCAACTCAACAGCCTTGTCCACATCAGCATCCTTGCATACAATGAAAGGCGACTTTCCTCCAAGCTCCAATGTTACAGGCTTAAGATTGCTGTTTGCAGCAGACGTGAGGACAATTTTTCCAGTAGCACTTGATCCTGTGAAAGCAAGCTGTAAAAATTGTTAGGTTACAAATGAATTAATGTTGGATTGAAGTGTTTAGTTCTTTTTAAAATGTGAAGTACCTTATCCACTGCCATATGACTGGAAAGAGCAGCACCAGCAGTTCGACCGAAACCCGAAACCACATTTAGAACACCTGGAGGAAGTCCAGCCTGTGGAAACGTTTCCCACTCAGAATGACCAAAAGAAGTTGCAAAACAATACATACAGGGGAAAACAACTGTGTTTAGCATTCTTATAAACTACCTCATGAAGTAGCTTGGCTGCAAGAAGAGCAGACAAAGGTGTCTGCTCTGCGGACTTGAGAACGATGGTGCAGCCACATGCTAGGGCAGGCCCAACCTTCCAAGCAAACATGATAAGAGGGAAATTCCATGGAATAATTTGACCAGCAACACCAATTGGTTCATTTATGGTTTGAACATGGTATGGACCGTCAGCCGGAACAGTGAGACCATGAACCTTGTCTGCCCAACCTGAATAAGCCAAAGAACACAGTGTGTCAAATACCAAACAAAACACAAGCAAATGAAACTTGGGGTAGAAGAAACGTTGAGTATGGTTTTCAGTGACATGACTGACCGGCATAGTACCGAATTACTCGTGAGATCATCGGTAGTTCAATCTTAGCAGACTGCTCATACGGTTTTCCATTATCCCAGGTCTCGAGTGTTGCAAGTTCCTCGGTATGCTTGTCAAGGAGATCAGCGAATCGAAACAACACCTCTGATCTTTCCTAGAATACAATAGACAAAGTTTAACAGGTTGAAGATTATTTAATACTATGATAGAAGAAACAGAAACAGAAATAGAAAAAGTATGAAGTTACATAAGCAGTCATCCTTGGCCAAGGCCCTTCATCAAACGCCTTGCGAGCAGCGGAAACCGCTCGATCGATGTCTTCAGCATCACCTTCAGAAACATGAGCAATCACATCTCCTGTCCTGGGGTCATATGTTGGAAACGTTTTACCAGATGCTGAATCAACAAAGTTCCCATTAATTAAAAGCTGAGTGTAGTCCACTTTGATGGAAGGAGTGATGGGGTTGTCAACAGCAGAGGAGGTGCTGTAACTAGAAACCACTCCAGAAATCCTCCCTGTAAGAAGATAAGTTCAACAATTAAGCCTAAAAGCAAATGCTGCTGTTAATATGGTAGAAATAACAAAGAAAGCAGCCAACGAACACTAAGATAACATTATATAATATTTTATCACAAATATTATATATCTCAAACTAGCTTCGATAGATTTGCTTGAGCTCTTGTATCAATATATTGCTTTCTAATATTAGCAATAAGACTATCTGCAAATCAAAAAGGAATCGAACTTATCTGCCTAATCAATTTGCTTCGAAATTGCTAATATTTTTTGGGGGTACATTACTGAATTTAATAAAGCTGTAAGGTTTTATAATTTTGTGGATGAGGTCATTATCAAACTTGTGAAACTCCATTTGCAGATCATGAAGGTAATGGAAAGCTAGTTTTCTTGGATAAGAAGAATCACACAATGTGATGAAGCAGATTCCGTTCACCACCAAGTAGCTTTAAGGTAAAAAGGAAAAACAAAAGATCAAGCCAAGTAGTATTCATAAACGATTTATAGGTAGATTTCCAAGGATTTCGGACCCCAATTCATGTGTTTGTGCTCCATTTAGTTCAAAATTTTGTCCCCGTCGCTAAAGAGTGCATGTGAGTATTTGTACAACAAAACTCATCCCCATGACCTTAAACTTATAGATCATCGTGTCGGCCGTCGAGGCGGGACAAAATCTCGAGACCAATCGAATACAATTACCCCGAGAATGTAAAAACCGATCAATATATATGTTGGGATAAAATATTATATAATGTTATGTTGGTTTAGTGGTTAAGGCTTGGCTCTTTCTCCTAAAGGTCTTAGGTTTAAAACCTCCCAAACATATGGTTTTAATATTTTTTTCTCCAGCAAAACGACGTCGTTTTGAGCTAAATTAGGCTTCAAAACAGCCGCACCAAAACGACGTCGTTTTGACTTAACGAGGGCGTTAGAGTTAACGACAGAGTGGTATTTTCGACTCACACATTAAAGTTCAGTGATAGTTTTGAACAATTTTAAAGTTCTGTGGTATTTTTGACTCAGGGGCATTAGTTGAGTGGTATGTGGTGTATTTTACCCTTTATTTTAATAGTTTTAGAATATGTAAAAATAGAATAATGTTTTATATTAAAAAACTCTTAAAATATGACCAACAACTGGTTGGTCTAGTGGACAATGCACTAGATCCTTTAAGCAATGCCAGATGTTTGAGTCTTGACATTGTGGATGGAGAAAATTAGATTTGGAGGGTCGTCCCATATTAGGTCTTTGCAGTACCCGATTTAAATTAGTTGTCCAATGAATTGGATACTCAGATTAATTCGAGTTGACGAGTCATATTTTATCATTCAAACTTTATTTAATTTTTTTAATCATATTTTATCCTTTCGATAACCATATATGATATAGATGTATATTTCTTCATATATATTTCACAAATGTGAGTAACATTGTAATGTTATTTAATAAATTAAATATCATCTAAAATTATATAATATTATTTTAAAGAGAGATTATGAAAAAAAAAATATTGATGAAAATATAGATGAGTTCCTTAATGAAAAGAAAGAAATTGCAGAGAGATGTTGTCACTTGATTGAATTTAATAAAATACAAAGTTAAAAAATAAATTGTAAAAAGAGAAAAATTATTTTAAAAAATAAAATATATCTATATATATATAATTATTTTAGTTATTGAAATCCTATTTTACCATCAAAACTTCATTTATTTTATTAATTCAATAGAGTTTTACTCAATCCTAATATAGAGTATAGAAAGATAATTATAAACTCAAAAAATGCTTGCAAATGGAAAAATTGTCTTTTGATGGCTTTTGCTATTGGCTGGGATTTTACGTAACTTTCTATCACAGCTGCCGCTGCTTTGTTTCTATTCCTTGGAGGAACTGTTGATTGTTAAAATTTTCCGATCAACCAAACAAAAAGAATGTTAGCTATGATTGATCTGATCAGTGGTCGTTCTTTTATTACTTCTGGGATTCGGTAGATTTTTTTCCCGCAACTGCGATAATCCTACCGAACCCCGAAAGTGAAAAAGAGAATAATCACGGATCAGATCAATCGTAACTAGCATTAGATCAGAGTTCAGTTTCCAATTGTTTTTAGAACAAAAAGTGGATGAAAAAAGATAGAAGAATGAAGTAATGGATTGAAATGCAAATGTACCTTTAGTAAGCAGAGAAGAAGACGAAGCCAATGAGAGCGAAAGCAAGGAAGAAATCCTCCGAGCCGCCATTTTCGATTTATGTAACAATCAATTACGAATTTGAAAGCCAAATCAATTGCAGTTTTCAGTTTCGTTGATGTTGGCGAATCGAATGAGCAACCAGCAATGGAATTATAAGTAGGCGGAAGGTGAGGATGACCAAGGCAGTGGGGTGGGTACTCTAACACGAATCGGTGCCACGTGGAGAGAAAAAAAGTGAGTTTGGTTGCTTTAATTGAATCCAAAATATCAGGGAAACGAAACTCCACAAAAGTGGCGCCGTTTCTCCTCTTACGAGAACGAGGTACGTTTACTGCACCTGGGTCGAATATATATATTTTTTAAGATAAGGATTATTACCACAGATCATTAAAAACTATTCTAATCCTAATATAAGGAAAAGAGTCGAATATATACTTTAAATATACAAAATTTAATTCAATTACTATATTATCCAAATTATTTTCAATTTATAAATTAGAGTATATTGAGAACATGCGTCTAGCTCATTCAATCGGTGCGTCAAAATGTGTAAATTATTACAAGGTAATCACTTCTTATTTTCTTTTTCAGTTTTACCAATAAATGTCTAAAGTTCAGTTAATATACATGGGCTGTAAATGAACCCAACATTCAGTGAACCGTTCGTGAACCTTTCGACGGGAAGTTCGTTTATTTATTAAATGAACGAACATGAACAAGATTTTTTGTTCGTTTAATTAAATGAACGAACACGAACAAAGGGCTTGTTCGTTCATTTATGTTCGTGAACGTTCGGTAATTTGTTATATTCGTTCGTTCGTTTATATTCATTTAAGTCTATTCACATATGTCTAGGGGTGTTCATTGTTCGGATAAACCGAACTATCCAACCGAACCAAAACAAAATTGGTTAATCTATTAGATAATTTTAGGTTTCGATTAATGATTAAGAGCTTTTTCAAATTTCAATTATCGATTAATTTGATTTAAAATCGGTTAATTAACTGAATTAATCGAACTAACCCATTAAATATTTAACACATTATTTGTGTTCGTTAATGTTCATTTGTGTTCGTTTATCATTTAAACGAATGAACATGAACAAACACGAACAAGGTACATTCTTTAATGAACGAACACGAACAAGAAATTTTATATTCATTTATATCCGTGTTCATTCATTTGTTCGGTTAAAGTTAAGTAAACGAACATGAACACACACTCGTTCGTGTTCGTTTGCAGGCCTAAATTATATACTAGAATTTATGATAATTAGTGGATGAAACAAGTACTATAACTATATTGATAAGGAGATTCCCAGTGTCCCGTCGCCCTCTCTGCGATTGCAGCCTTGAAAACAGAAAGAATGAATATGGCAGCTTGCATTGCATTTGCATGCAGAGACGGATCTGTACGGTGACTGGGCGGGGCGCACAAGAATATTTAAAATATGGAATAATTAGAAATTTGTCCTCACTTTCTGAAGCAGCTAGAGATAACAAAGGTGGTGAAAAATCTATATAACACTCATCAAAGGGTAATTACAGCATAACAAAACATTGGGTAAGTTACAACTCAACTAATTAAAGATTCTTTCGCAATTTAGGTAAATTCCCTTACGCCACCCGCTGTCATCTACTCATGTCCTCTTGATCTTCGAAAAAGTTCCAGTCTCCGAGAAGTAAGTGCTTTGAGTTCCACTGCCAAGCTGATGTGCATGAGCTTGAGGATTTGTTAGCTCAATCCCCTGATGGAACAAAATGCCAAATCGTTACTACCCACATACGAAGAAAAAAAATTGTGGCCGGCTCGAGATTCACGTAAAAAGAAGTTCAACCTAAGACTTTCACAGACCCTCTCCTACTCTCCATCGAAAATAGAGAAAACCGTCATCAGAGGTAACAAATCTAAATTTTAGAAAGGTCAAAATTACATCTAAGCATACAACCACAGTCGCATATAGTAATATGATCAAACACGTGCACATCAGTCCGGCAAAAAGATAATCCTCTAAGATTCGTTACATGCACACATGCCAGAACCCTGAGTTTTTCTCAGTCCTCCACATCTCCAGAACCGTTTCTTATTATTGACGATTTGAAGTAAAAATTGCAAAATTACCAGCCTAAACAAAGAGTTTATCCGCATTTTACAGTAATTTCACCTCTGCTTCAAGGACAACCTTAAACCTAAACATCACCACTACATTTAAGTCCTAGTCCGAGAAGCTAAAGCCTTTCCTGCGCCAAGTAAAAGCCATGTAGACAAACTTCGCTATAATAAATACAACAAGATAGTGGCATCCCTTCAGTTCATTGTCAGAATAGAAGAAGCTATAATAAATACCTGCACAGGTGTGAATGCCAAACTTGAAGTCAGCCCAGAGGTAGCACCACTGCTTCCATAACTCTTTTCCTTGAACCTGAAAAGAACAAAAAAGAATATCACCAAGGTGATAACATGCAAGGATGAATTTGAGAAATGAACAGAAGTACGAAATTAAGCTAACTGATCACGGGGAAAAAGGAACAGGAAAACATACTTCTTAGCAACTTTGGCTGCAAGTTTGCTCTGGCCAACTGAAACACGCAGTTTGCCACTCCCAGCCTGACCAAGCATTCCATAGCCTTCACCTAGTCCGTCACCTAATATCAGAAGGTAAAACAGTTAGAAAATAGTGGGAAATAGAGTTTTTCTTTTTTGATAAATGTGAATAGGTTCTCAGTCCTCCAAATAAACTAAAATCTCCACCTAGAAAATGATACATGAAATTAACTCCTCAAGAGACATATTCAGAAATCAGAACTAGACATTTCCTGAACAAAAAAGGATGATAGCTAAGCATGCATGTATTATATTATCAGAGATTGCAAGCCGCCTATTAATGACATAATATACATGATTCCTAAAAAGTGGAAAAATCAAAGTTTTACCTAAAGAGCTTTCCTCAGGTACACCAAATTGCATCCTGTTTGCCAGCTTCCTCATGTCTGTTATAGCATACCTAAACGGAAGCATGCATGTCAGATAAGCAAAATGCACAATGCACAAACAATTTGCTATTTATATATATATATAAAAGAAGAATGCTAAAGTAATCAAAATAATAGGCATACCTCTCTTTCATCTTCCTTAAGCGACGGCCACCCCTCTTTTTCTTAGGTTCAGAATCAGGAACAGGAAGTGGTTTAGGCTGCTTTGCAGGAGGTGGTTCTTGCCACTTTTCAATTTTCTTATGAACCTCTTCCTTTAAAGTTTTTCCAGCATTACCCGAGGGATCCCCTCTAGTAGAATCTATACGTGCTGCAAGTGTTGCTTTCGAAGCCAAGAGACGGCAAGCACGACTCCTCAAAGCAGGGGGTGTAGTTTGAAAAATCTCAGTCTGTTCAATATAACCAACACGAAACTGTGACGTTGCAGTAGAGAACCCAGCAAGGGTCTTTTTCTTTGCACCAAGCAGCTGAACATTACAAGCAGGCATCTTAGCCAACGCTGAAAGACCACCAGCAGTACCCATAAGTTTAGCAGCAACAGCACTACCGACAATAGTAGAAAGATTTGGTGCAATATATCCCATTCTGCTTTCCACAAAATCAAGAACCTTTTTCTTCGCTTCATCAAGAGCAAGAGCACGATCACACGCATCAATAGTTTTCTGAAGATCGTCTTCGGGAAGTGGCTTGCCACTGGTAGTCGATGCCGTAACTGAAACAACCATAATGATAGCGGAAGGCAAAAGACCTTCCAAATCAACCAGGGTTAAATCCATCTCATTGCCAATCTTTTTCACCACACGAGCATAATCAATTGGATGATGTACAAGAGATTCAAGCTCAGGGAACTTCAATCGGTACTTGTCACGTATAAAATTATGGATAATAATTATCTCATTCTCAATATCAACCGAGAGTCCATTACAGTCGACAATCAGCTGATACTCAGGATCATCTTCCAGTACCATTCCCTGATTCGATATATCAGAACCCTTCTCAAGGGCACCTTCTACCTTCTGCAGTATAGTAAAAGAATAAACCAAGAATGGGAACAGTGAATTCACAAACTCGAGCACACGAAGATTCCATAAATCTTATATACATACATACATATATATATAAAGCAATCAAATATGCCAAATATAAGGATTCAATAACTAATAAGAGAACAAAGCAATTGCTGAGACATGAAACAAACCTGCATTATATCAATGTATCTCTGACTTTTTTGTAATTTAGAAACACTGTCCAGATCATCGTAGTTAAGGTTTTCGATATCTGCCAGGTCGCCATCAATATCTTCTTCCATGTTTGTGACGTCATCATTTGGTTCCTCCTAAGAGAGTGATATGAACATCAAGATTCAAAACAATAATCAAATAAAAAATAGCGAAATTTCGTAAAGGAAAAGAGAAGTATAGTTTCAACTTACGAGAACATCGGCTTCGTTGTCTGATAATTCATCAAGGTCGGCAAGGAATGAATCAGCTAAAGTTGCCTGAAAATTATAAAACGGTATAAGAACAGACAGTTAAATGCAATTACTTTATTGAAAAGGAAAAGAAAATTAGAGTAATTAGAGAAAGTATAAAAACACAGAGAGGAAAACCAACCATCCGGAGCTTTTGAGAGGAATCTTCTAGGGTTTAACCCTTATTCGTAGAGAATGAACGAAAACAAACAGCGATTTAAAATTTCCCAATTATAAGAATGAAGAAACCCTAATCGAGGAAACGAAAGAAGGAAAATTCAAGGAAATTCTGATTGAGAAAGCGAAAACAATTATCTGGAGAACTTCTGCAATATTGAGGTAGCGAATGGGCTTTTGTATGGGCTTTGATCCGTCTTAGTAAAATTTCGTGATCTATATAAACTTTTCAAAAAATAAAAACTATTCGATTAATAACAGTATGAGTCGAGTTAATAAGTCTGTGATATATTGATAAAGAATGTCATATTAATTTTAATTGATATTTAATATTGAGTTGATTCTAGATAATTATTTTTTAAAAAATATAATATTAATCACTACAATCAGCCAATTATAGGTATGTACATGTAGATATGTAATATATATTTTAAAACTATAAATAATTAATGTTCAAATTTTTTAATATAATATTAAAAAATTTAAACACAATAATAACTTATAATTTTATGGGAAATATTTTATGCACCAACGGCGGAAAAATTGTTTTCTGCAAGTGCCTAGTTTTTAGTGTTTAGATATTAGAGTTTAAGATTAGTGTTTTAGTATTTGTGATTAGGTTTTAAGGTTTGAGTGTGAGGGTTAAGGTTTAAAGTTTAGAGTTTAGGGTTTACAATTTAAGGTCCTAAAATAATACGTAACAACTTTAAAAAAACCCTTATGCAAGAAAAATATTTCATTGATGATGCATCAAATTATTATCTTAACTTTGTTATATTAAAATCATTTCGATATGCAATTAAAGAATAACCCAACAAGTGGTCTCAGTGAAAAAGCGATAATGTTCTTCTTAGGAGATCCAGGTTCAATCGCAATGTCTGCAAGATGTGTGTGCACTGTCAAATCGTAAAGAATATTTATGAACAAATAATACCTTGTAATCACCTTTAGACTATTAAAAAAATATCTCAATATGGGTTAGTCGGTAGTTTTTCAAAATGGTTTTTTCGTGGGCTGTGATTTGTCAATACTGAAATGTGGCGGTTTATGTAGAGAATTTTCTTTTTTTTTAATTAATAGGCGAAAGATTAAGAGCCTTGTTGAGAAATTTTAATTTTAAATTGCATTGAATGAATATTTTTGTTTTGAATTTTATTTTTCTCTTATAAAAATAAAGAAATTTATACATTTACTCCACAATTTATCAAAATTTACTCCCCTGCATTAACCGGCCACGTCTCGGTAATATAAATATTCTCTAATATTTTTTATTGTTTAACTTTTTGAACTATTAAATATTGTTTTAAGTTTTAACCCGCTAATTGAAAAAGGGTTGTTTAATAGTTTATATGCACGAAATCAATTATGGTTAACACTTCAACAATTTGTATACAAATTAATAAAACAATAGTTAGAAAAATATTTTATGCACTGACGGTAAAAAAATTATTTTTTTATGTGGGTTTAATTTAGTGTTTATAAACGTATTTTTAGAGCTATAGTTTATGATTTATGGTTTCAATTTAAATTTTAAGGTTTAAAGTTTTAATTTTAATAATGAAATTACTCAGGCTTGTGAGAGAAAAAAAGTGAAGAGACTCAATCATGTAGACCTTAGTACATTATACTTGGATATCCGACTATTTGTTACTTGTTACATTCGAAAATCCAAAATTTTCATTGATATAACCATTGAATTCGAAAAAAAATATTTAAACCAAAATTTATACTTGGATATCTGATTTTTTTCGGGTCGAATATGAATCACTATTCTACTGATTCAAAATTTTCAAATACCCAATTTTTCGGATCGAATCGGATCTAATATCCGAAAATGTACACCCCTATGTAGAACACACGACAATTTTAGAAGTTGTTAAATAGGTTGTTTTTTACATTATAAAATGTTTAATGGGTTTTTTCTATGGAAACAACTAATTTTATTAGAAGGGTGGTAGAAAATATTCAAAATTTCGATAGAGTTTGCAACCATAAACGTAAACTAGGCACTTGATTTGGATATTTTTCTATAGTCATTAAAACAAAAAATTAGTCACTTGAGATCATACAATGATCATATAATGAAAAGGTTAAAAAAGTAACTAAAAGATTCGAACAAAAGATAGATACGAACAACACCAAAATTTGAGGATTGAAGGATAAAATCATCAACACTAACATTTAAAAAAGGGTAAAATACCTAAACCATCACTCAACTTTGCTCTGTGACCTATTTTGGTCACTCAACTTTTAAAACACTCAAATTTTAGCATTGAACTTTAACTATTGACCTAGTTTGGTCACTCCACCGTTAAATCTCTAACACTGTTATGATGTAGAAATAAAAAAAAATATTTTTAATAATATTTTAATACACTTAATTAAATAAAAAAAACCATATGTTCCCTCACATCACCTTCACCGACAACCTCCACCCTACTCCTTTCTTACCTTCACCGACAACCCTCTAACGACGCTCCGATGAGTTTTTCAGCGAATCAAAATCACCGGCCGACTTTTTCTTTTCTCCTTTTTTTTCTATTGATTCGTTTTTCTGAAAACCACACTCAAATGACCCAAAATAATTCCAAACTTTCTCGTTTTGGGAGCGCAATTCACTGCCGTCCACCGTCAGATCGACCTAAAATTAAGGTATGTTGATCTCATCACCAAGGCACCTCGAATGACCATTGTGATTCATTGTCCGACGCTCCGGTCGATAGAACCGAAATGGTAAGGTAAAATTTTCCCCTCTTTTAAATTTTAATTTGAATTTCTCATTTCTTTCTGGCTATGATCTATTTCGATTTCCTTTGTGTTTGAGGGCACCCAATGCAGCTGGTATATTGCCGCTGCAGATAAATTAACCAACTTGCAAAGATTTGATGAAAAACTCCTAGTAAAGCTATTTCCAACTAAAAGAAGTTGAACTAATGATTAACAATTTGTAGCACCAAACGAGATATTCCCAGTGAGTTTATCTCAAGGTTGAAAAAGATTAGGTTTGAGTTTCAACAAAGATGTTGAGGGATCCTTCTTGTAAGTTGATTGTCTGGTAAATTAACTACCCAACGTGAGTTGTAAGCCCTGAGTTTATGAGGAATGGTACCAGTTAGTGAAATGGAAAGGAAGGTGAGGTGAGGGAGGGTTTTATTAAATTTTTTTTATTTTCACGTCATAACAGTGTTAGAGATTTAACGATGGAGTGACCAAAATAAGTCAATGTTTAAAGTTCTGTGATAAAATTAAGCATTTTGAAAGTTGAGTGACCAAAATAGGTCATGGAGCAAAGTTGAATGATGATTTAAGTACTTTGCCTTTTAAAAATGCATATAATGCTTATGACACGTTGACAAAATGGTCATTATCATAACTCAATCGCGAACAAGAAACGGTGACCGTGAACGCGTATCCAAATACAACTCGAGCGTCTAAGGTAGCGAACATCAAGATAACAAATAAGCATCATCTTGATCTGTCACGACTGCGTCAAATCCAACCATATAATAACATAAATGCACAGACCGGTCAAATGCTCAAGAAAGAAGACAAAAATGTACCACAAAAACAGAATTATTCTTATAAAAAATAAAAATAATATACCAGCGATCGACGACTAACATCAAAACTGATATTATCGTACCGACCATCTATCAAATACAAATAAAAGAAAAAGAAAGTAAGCGGCATAAGGAGGATTATTATCTCGAATACAGCAGCAAAACACCTGCAACTTCATGTCATTCTGCGGAAGGCCTGGCACTGCCTTGATCTGGAATGTCATGATCTTGGCAACAACGTCTTCCTTTTTGTTTTTCAATCACCAGAAGACAAGCTTAAAATTTTAGGAAACAGGTCTTGGGCAGTCCATGACTGTCTATTAATTCTCAAAGAATGGTCACCAGAGGTAGCTTTCGAGGAATTAGATCTCACCACAGAAGAATTTTGGGTCCAGGTACACAACCTTCCCATCACTCTGATCACACAAGATAACATTAGAAAAATTGGAAATTTGTTTCCACGTTGCTACGGATCGAATTTTGACTGTAAAAACAAGGTGAAATGGGATGGTCAGCTCAATTTGAGAGTGGCAATCAGGGAAGAGGATCCATTAAAGACTGATTTTATTCTGAATCGGCAAAAATATAAACCAGTGGAAGTTTGTTTCAAGTATGAAAGACTTCCCATATTCTGCTACAAGTGTGAAAGAATTGGACATGTGAAGAAGAAGTGCTGGCACGACACGAGCTTGTTCAAGCTTGCAGAGCGTTTTGGTCCGTGGCTTAAAACCTCTTAGACCTGGGAGAGGAAGATGAACCAGTCACCACGCCAACCTCGTCAAGGCCCTGTCACTGGCGGCAACATCTCGACAAGTCTCTCTACAGTTACAAAAAATGACAAGAAAGTGTTGGAAACACCTTACCTCAGTCCCAAGGTAACCTCGATCTCCCCCCCCCCCCCCGAGGGTACGAGGTTGCTTGAGCCAACTGTAGATGGGATGGTTTCTACACCACCTCACGTTATGTCTAATTTTGGTAATGAGCTACCAGGGATAACTCCCATTGATGGAAAAAAAACATTACTGACCTTCCAAAGTCAAACTCTAGCCCTGATGTCGTTGTAGCCAAGGCACCTAAGTCAAACAAGAAAGTTGCAGACCACTCTCCGAGCCAGCCTAACCCAATTAGTACCTAACCAGATGAACTTTTGAATGACATGATCATTGAGGGGGTCAGTAATTTGGGTGTTTCAGGTAAGCTCAAACGTAAAAGAACTGACTCCCAAGAAGAATCTTTCTTTGTGGCCAAGAGGAATGAAATCTGGAACTATGTCTCCGATGGAATTTTTCAGATTTCACCAGGAAATTGGGGAGCAAACAACTTCGGTGCTGTGGTAAATGATGATGTGTTGAAAATGGCTTTGTTTCCTACTTCCTTCACACATGCCTCTCCAGTTATCAACAATATTGAGACAAAGAAGAAAAGTATTTCTAGTGGTTCAAGAAGGCTCACCTTAATCAAGCATGCCATATAGAGAAATAGGACCATGCTTGATAGAGTTGGAATTGTGGAGTTAGGAATCGATCCTTACGAAAAAAAGATTACTAGAATGGCATCCATGTTCGTTGACAACAATTATGTGCTTAACGAAGAAGTGGTGCTTAGTGACGATGAATGTTCTCCAACCCCAAACTCGATGATGACACTAGGGGCACCAACTGCATTGTTTATGGCCAAGCGGATAACTTCTTTGGGGGTTATCCGCAACAGATATGACGACCTTTGATAACACCACTTTCGAATGAAAGGGTCAGAAGATGGTGCTTCTAACTAACCATTCTCCTAGGATCACCTATTGCTTTTCCTCCATAGGTGGCTCGTTCATGTTTGGTTCTTCTGTACTTTCTTCTCCAGCACCGAGCAGAAGGCATTGCCGGCAGCTAGTTTTTCAAAATCTTGCCACCCCAAGTTCATGATCTGGCATGTCTATCGCCCCATTCCAGTTGACAAGACCCATGCTACCCGATATAGGAGCCTGCCTCCGAAAGGAGCTCTCACTAGAATGTAGGAATCATGTTTCCAGTCCAGTTCCCAGAACGACGAGAAGCTCTTGGGTTTCTTCATGGTTTCCTTCTGTTTTAGGGTTGAACCATTGTTCAGGGATCACCCTCGTGTTTATACTTGTGTTCCTTCATGTTTTCTTATCACCCTTTGCTATTGTGTTTGTCTAGTTTAGGGTTTGTTCTTGTGTTAGGGTTTATCTTCATTGTGTAGTGGAACCTTGCTTCACAGGTGCATGCTTTTGCATGCTGATTTTGTGTCTCACGTGGGACAAGGTGGATGTACTTCCTCTTTTGTTAATAAATTTTCTCTTTTTCAGATCAGAAAAAGGAAGATTATTATTAAGGACATTGTTTGACTTAACAGGTTGTCGAAAGTCTGAAAAGTTGTTTGAAGCACATTAATCTCTAGTGTGATAGATAAAGCTCTTCAAATATGATGACTAAGATGGTAACGAATAAAGATAGACATTTTATCCGATCAGGTCAGGTTCTGACCTGACCCGACCCGATCGGGTCGGGTCGGGTCGAGTTTTTTGAAAGGGTAAGGTCGGGTCGTGTCGAGTTCGGGTTTAGGGTGAAAAAAATCCGATCCGACCTGAGACTAATAGTGTAATTTTCCTTTAAATTTTTTAGGGATATTCACAATAATACTCACTCTTTATATATATTTTTACAATGAGGTCATTAAAATTACTTTTTTACAATCAGGTCCCTAAAATTTATTGTTTTTTAATAGCTCGGGTCGGTCGGGTTTAAGTATATAGTTTTTGGGTCGGGTCGAGTGTTTTTCAAGTATGAGGTCGGGTCGGGTCGGGTCCGGATTTGAAGTATATATTTTTGGGTCGGGTTCAGGTGGGCCAAGAACCCAACCCGACCTATGCCCATCTCTAGTAACGAAACAAATTCAATCATTGAATTTAATTATATCTGAATAGTTTGGCTTAACCATTAAAATTTGTCTAAATAATAATTTTTAGATAAATGTCTAAAACATTTTTTAATAAATGTTTAACGTTTCATTAGTTAATCATTTTATGGTTTTTTTGTTAACGACCATTAAAAAATTGTATCATCTAATTATTGCGTGACAACTGACATATGGCC
This sequence comes from Hibiscus trionum, assembly GCA_030270665.1. Lineage (NCBI taxonomy): Eukaryota > Viridiplantae > Streptophyta > Magnoliopsida > Malvales > Malvaceae > Hibiscus > Hibiscus trionum. The sequence continues at coordinate 6,831,141 of BSYR01000011.1, read as the reverse complement.
ACTTTCTTAATTTTTATTTATTATTTTGAATCATTAACTTTTTAGAAACTAAAACTTTAATGTTTTTCAAAAACTCACTCAAATCTCTTTATTTTCTTTCTATCCGGCAAACACTATATCACCACCGCAGTAGTGAGGTTTCTTCTTCTCTTTGTATGAGTCACAAGGCTCAGTTCGTTGTTCATTCGTTTTTCGCTCGATTGAAGATTTCACGTTTGATGTTTATGGTTCGTTTGGTTGCTAGTTTGTCGATTTCTGACGATGTATTGTAGGGGTCATCAAAAGAATGGGTGGGTTGGTGGTATTGAATCGAAGATCGAATGAGAAAATTTTATGAGTTTAGAGATTGGAAGTTTTTTAAAAAAAATTAAAAATTTTATGATTTTTTTTAAAACAAATTACAAAAATGGAGGCACATCACATTTTAATTGAATAACGCACATTTTTTACATTTGTCACAGAAAAATCTTAAAATAATTACAAAACAAAACGTCATGCACATATTTCGTATAAAAAATACTTTAAGCATCTATCTTATATATATATATAATATATATATATATATATAATTTAAACATTTTCTATGGTTAAACCTAAAAGTTTGAGCATCTTTGAGTGTATAATATTCAGTGGCGAATGCACCCAGCCTTAGTGGGTTGCATCTGCATCCCATTTTTTATTTTTATTTTTTAAAATAGGTTTAATTTAGTGTTATTTTTTTAAAACAAATTAATTTTGTTTAGTATGTAGAGGAATTTTTTTTGCATATTTATTTGAAGGAAAAAATATTTTAAACCCACATTTTTTGAATTTTTATATCCGACACTGATAATGTTTATAAACGTATTTGGAAACACTACAAAAAATAACTCCTTCAATTTGTTAAAAACAACTAATTTTCAAGTGGGGTGGGAATCGGGCGGTGCGGGGACGGTTTTGCGTTACCCACTCCGTCCCCAACACTTGTGGGGGCGATTTCGGAGAATCCTCATCATATGCTTCGGAGATTTTTTTCGTCCCCGTCCCCATACCCATCGTATCCTCACAGTTTTCGGGGATTCCCATCCCCAACAAAATCAAACAAAATTTACTATTTTACTAACCAAAATATATTGTCAATTTTAATTTACAAATCATATATTCAATACACTTTTAAAAAAATGTGATCGAAGGGGAATAAGGTAAATTGAGAGATAAATAGATTATATAGTCTTAATTAACAAAATTAGGTAAATTACTAGAGAGGTCACCCAAACTTAATAAGGTTTAAACAAAATGCACAAATATCTTGATGGATTAAAACATTGATCATAAGATAGAAAGATATACAGATAAATGTGAGTTAATTATATATATATATATATATATATATTTAAAAATCTTGTAAAATATCGAGATTCTTGCAGATATTTTTCGGGAATCCTCACGGTTATTTATACGGTTACGGTTCGGTTATTCCCACGGTTCAGATATGACAATTCTCGTCCCCATCCCTATTTGAGCTTCGGTGATAAAACTTCCCCACCATCGTCCCCATGGGTGAAAATTTCGGTATTCCTCATCTCGTCGACTCGAATCCCCACGATTTTCGAATATTCCCCGCCCAATTCTCACCCCTATTCTCAAGCCTTAAATTGGTTAACGTTGGCAACAAACAAATTCGCACTGATGGAAAATTATTATTATTTCCTAAATCAATAAATTATTTTACAAGTTGATCCTTAAATTCAACTATAATTAGTCTAACAGTTTGCCAATTGAATATCATGACAACACCATTTGATCTCTCCTCTTTCATCTGTTATGCATTTCAATAGTTTCAATTTCAATATCTTAGTTAAATTTTAAAATTATATTCATGTAGAAAAAAATAACCCGGTTTATCCAATAGAATTTAGAAAGATGAAAATGATTGATTATCGAAGTGGAGAATAATCTTTGGCTGAGGTTAAAGCCGATATGCGTATAATACCCTTTAAAGAAAGAAAAGTTTTGAAAGTGATAGTTATATTCTCTTTGAATTTTCAGCCTTCATCTCTTAAAATTATTTAAAAAATCATAATAATAACCCAATACAAAATTTTATGTTAGAAATGTGAGTTTTAAAAAATTAAATTAAAATATTTAAAATACGAAATTACAAAATTTTAGAATGTAAAATTAAATTATCAATATATGCTACAGCGTAAAAATATAAGGACTTGTAGTATATCAAAACTTAATCTATAACCATACTACCCTAAACCTTAAAAATTTAAAATTATAAACCGTGAACCCTAAATAAATCCTTTATCCCTAAAATCACTACACTTAAAAAACTGTTGCATGAAATATTTTCTCATAAAATACTATCCATTCTGTATGGAAATGATAGTATTTAGTTGGGACAATTTTATTTAGAAATTTGTTGCTCTTATTTTTTTCATAAAAATTATTAATAAAAAAATATAAAAACTATTTATATAAAAGTGTAACTTTTCAGAAAGCACGGCATTTTCTAATATCACTCGATACAACATGTCCATGGTATTTACGATTTTATATCTCTGCACAGACACGAACAATGTATTTGTGTTTCTATATATACTCAAATGCTAAAAAAAATAAACAGTAAGTCCTTACTTTAAATTTTAAATAATAAATTTTAACTTTTAAAAATTAAATTATACGCACTACGCACTAAACTTTAATCTTAACTTTAGATTTTAATTTTAAATTTTTTCATATTGATACCTATACAAATCAAAAAACAGAGGATTTCTGCTTCACACACTATAATAATAATAATAATAATAATAATAATAATAATAATAATAATAATAATAATAATAATAATTCATTTCACGTGAAGAAAAAGAAAATCTAACACAATTAAATAGAAAACAGAACCGACCAAGGGCCAAATCAACCCAGGGTGAGGACCCTACTATTTTGCCGACCAAAAAAAAGGCAGTCAGTGGAAAGAGTTGATTCCCCGGCTTTGGTGGCAGGGAATAATATAAATATAATGCCACTTTTCATCAGTCGCCGCCCTCATGGAAGCTTACAAATTCTCAATAATTATCATGTAAAACATCGGCAACAACAGTTGGCATTGCATTTGCATGGCAAACCTACTTGATTACTCTTTTGTCATTCACCTGACTCTACTTTAAAAAAAAAAAAAATCTAGAATAAACACAAGATTTTTTTTTTTTGTTAAGAGAGTAAGTTTATAAAATTTTAAAATAATAAATATAAAAGTTTAAAGAGATACGAAAATAAATTTATAATATAGAAAAATATATATTTTTAAATTATATATAAAATTTAAATTTTTAAGGGACAATTGTCTTTTTTTTAGTCCATCTATACTTAGAAACTCATCATTTCAATATTTGACTTTAATTCCGAAAGTAAGTATGAAACCCTCCCACGACTCCCACCATGTCAACTTAATCATCCATCATCTTCTTGTGTTTTTGGAATTTGACCAAATCTATGGTTACTTTCACAGCAGTGGGGAGCATTGATTTTTATATTGTAGGGTCAAAGTATAGTATAAAACATGAAGGATTTTTATTATTAATTTTATAATTCAACAAATTAAGCTAGTCAAATTTAATATTTCTTATAAAAATATTTTAATTTACTCTTTAAAAAACTATACCAACAAATCAAATGCGGTAAATTCAAACTGCACCCCAATTTCTACGTACCTCCACCCATTTCAGAGATTATACAAGTGGAATATTATTCGATTTTTATGTGCGTTTTATAATCCTTATTTAAAAATTGTAGTTGTTCTCCTCGATAATAATGTTTTTGAATTTTGAATTTGTATGTTTTTTTATAAGTAGTCTCATTGGAAAATAATTTGTTGTTATTTTTAAACAATTCGAGTTCTAGTAGTTTGTTTGTACAGTGTATGTACGTTATTATGGATTAAGATCAGTAGCAAAATTTGGGGGTAAGCGTTGGGGTCAGTTTAAATTTTTAAAATTTTGGAGGTTTAAATTATTTTTTAAAAAAAGAGGGTTTAACTGAAATTTTTAATAATTTTAAGAGATTTAATAAAAAATTATTAAAAATTACGAGATGAGATTTAATTATAAAAATTTAAATTTTTAAAGTTTAATATAAATTTTTAAAATTTTTGAGTGGTCATAACCCTTAGTCCCTATAACCTTTCGTCCCTAACTAGAGTTAATAAACATATATTACTTTATAATTACATAAAAAAAGACACGTGCAAACAACATTATACCTAATTTGTTATTCCTTAATAATCAGAAAGAAAAATAAAATTAATTCCATATGTATACTTAGTCATTTATTTTGCTAATAAAAATTGAATATGAAGGTGTAGATCGCTCGATCTTGTTTCAAGCGTGCCTATGACCCGTATCGTTGTTGTGTTTGGCAGCCTCGTGGTGTTGGCCTCATAGCGTTGGATTGTTAGATGCGAGGGATGTGTCAAGTACTCGGTTGCTTGTTGGTGCTTGGATGCAATGTCAGTTTTGTTGGCTTTGGTTAGTGGTTTATGCATGATTAGTGATTGGTGTGTATGCACGCGTTGGAGTCCTTTGGCTTTGAATATTTTGATTTTACGCTTTGCGTTTTTGCAGTTTGTTTTTGGAGTACTTTTTTTATTTAGATTTACGGAGATTTTTAACGAGGCATACAACTGAGATTGACTGTATGATTTTTATCCTTAATAAATCATACTTTTTCGCCGAGCAAAAAAACATATATATAAAAATATATTATCATACAATTACCTTTAGACTATTTAAAAGAAATTATTGACAAAATAGAGAAAAAAGAAAAAAAATGTAAAAGTATAAAAAGTAAAAAATTATTAGATAAATTCGACTCATCACTTATTAACTAAAATTAAAGACGACGTAATGAGTAAGGTCAATTTAATATATTTTTTTCCCTAAAAAGCGTTAGGAAGATTTACCTTTAAAAAAAATGCGTTAGAAAGATGGGTAATCAGATTTGACGTCGGTCCGATTCAACGTGCCCAAATGCAATCATTTTCAACCTCGTCCACGTGTTTGGTATCCATGTCTATCAAAACCGCTTTATTTATGTATATTGAGTTATTGACCAAATTTATTATTAGTATGTTGAAAGAAAGACAACATTGTATAGGACAATAATTCTAACTATAAATTCGATTTTGTTCTAAATTTCATTTGAATTTTCGGTGCATGAGAATTCTCTCACCGTATCATTCAAATAGAACACTAATTAATAAAAAAATATTCGATAAACATATTTTGTAAATTTTAATTTATATAAATATATTTATTTTAAGATTCAAAAATTTAATTTAAGTTTTATAGATTTAAGCTTTAAAATTTAAGATTTAGAGTTTGAATTTAAATTTTACAGTCTAGAATCTAAGATTTTAAAATTAAAAATTTAAATTTCATATTTTATAGTAATTTTTTATATAGTTTGTGCCTATAAAATAACTTTGAATTAGCCATTCTAGTTAATGATCCATTATAAAAAAAATGAAAAAAAGTTTACTGTTTTTTTTTTGTGCCCCTATTTATGTTCTTATATTAAAAATTATGTTCAATGTTTATGTTTATGTTTAAAATTAAAATTTTAATTTTAATTAAAAAAATGATAGAAAATTTTTGTTCATAAAATTCACACCAATACATAAATCAATCCTCATCATTTCCTTTCTCTAAAAGCCATCGAATTTGTGTCCAGAAAATATTTGAAATTTGCTTACAAGTTAATTTGTCATTCCAATTTTAATAAATAAATTTTCCATTGTGATAAATGCGAAATATTCACTGTCTGTTATCTTATATATTGTTAATTTATCCTTAAATATTATTTGAATTTTTTTAATAATTATTTAAATAATTAGTTGAGGCATTGAAGCATCCCGAGGCTGCCCATTTTGTTCCTATCCTCTTGGCTTAACTTTATACCGAACTTCAATACACAATAATAATTTTCAAAATTATATTATACCAATGCATAATATTATAATAATTTAATTTTTAAATGAATTACTTTAAAGTTAAAATTGAATTATTATATAATTTAATTTCAGTCTATTAACCTCACATCTTTTCGTAATACTATTCACTATTGTTTTTTATAGAATTAATTTTATATGATTGTAATTAAATTAATTACATATATAACATATCTAAAAAAATTGGTTTTTTCAGCTCCTAGCAATAGAAAATGCGAGTTTTATTTATTATTTTTTTGGTAGAAAAAGGGGATGGAGGTTTATTTATTATTTATTATACCTTAAATTTTTTTATTATATTATATTATCTAAAGGCAAATAGATCTTAGTAAAAAATAATTTAATATATTTTTATAATAAAAATAATCAACCTATGCATTGTACGAAATAAAATAAAAACTAGTAATCTATCATATGAATTCTTAACTAAGTTTGGTGTCACCGATTAATCAATCAGTTAGACATTATTATTATTATTATTATTATTATTATTATTATTATTATTATTATTATTATTATTATTATTTTACATAATATTTAAATGAGACAAATAAAGACTATTCATTTAAGAATTAAACTTATGTCTAAAATAATATGATCTATCTCCTTAGACTTCGCAATTTTTTTAACTAAATTCACAAAATGCTCTCAGCTTGCATTTCATATAAGATAATAGTGTTCTACATTGGGGTCAATTTATACACATATGGATCAACTCCTTTCCCTCTATCATTAAATAAATTTTGATAAAATTTTATCATTAAATAAATGCTTTTCACTCACATATTTATATTTTTTATATTATATTATAAATTTTGGGGTAATTTACATTTTAGATCACCAAACTTAACATCCACTTTTGTTAGGATATCTGTTTTGATATAATAATTTGAAAAATATAATTTTAGAAATTTAAGAAAGATGATACGTGTTAGATAACGAAAGATAACGATGAAAATTAACGGACAGTGACGACGAAGTACCTATTTAAGTAACATTAGAAATTTTAGGCACTTATTTGGCCGAAAATAAAGATTAAGCACCTAAATAAAATATATATATATATATATATATATAATTTAGGCACTTATTCTACTATTAAGCCTAAAATAAAATGTTGAAATAGATGATAGGGTTGAGCGATACTATTGCGTGTAAAAGAGTCCTGTTGCAAATAGTGCAAGTGTACACGACACAAGTAGTAAAGTGATACTTTGAGTATCGAATATCGTCTCCACAGGGACTGAAAATAACTTTATCCTTGAATTGCTGCACAAGAGAGAGAAATAGTTTAATTAGATTGTGAAGTAATCTTGATAAACAACTAAAATAAAAGAGTAAAGAATCAGGTTTAAGAAATAGGCTGGTATTGATTGCCCAGTAGTGCATGTGTTGCACTGTAAGAGGAACTTCTGTTCTCTGTCGTCGTCCCTATCGCGGCATCACCTGTCGTGGCAGAAGTCTGTTGGTGTCGCGGCAGCGATCACACAACTCTGTACTTCAAGCTTGACAAGAATCCCTGCGATGCATTTTCCTATCCCTAGGCCCAAGTTCTGTTAATGGACACTTCTTGGATAATACCTCCCGGAGTGAATCAAAGAGTGAACACAAAAGTTGTTGAATTCTTCTTTAGCCACTTAACCTCGTACTTATCCCTAAGCCGAGATGGTTTAACCATAAACTGGAAACGCGTATTTATTCTGTTCGTATGCTTGACTCTCCCGATATCAAACAAATGGATAACCTCACAATGCTCTCCCGATACTCTTGCGAGATATGAAAAACCAGATTAAATAAACTTGAAGTTTTTATTGCTTGACAGAAAATTCCTAAAACAATACAATCCTTGCAACTACTTTACAGAATCAACCCTTAGTCCTATAGGGAGTTTAGAACATGGTGGAAAAGGGAAAACGACAAAGGTTTTGAGAAAGATGGCTAGGAATGAGATATCCTTCCCTAGGTCGAATTACATGCCTTTATATAGGCATTGGGTCCAAGTTTTCTAATATGGCAGAATACAAGTTTAAACTAAAGTACAACTCTATTGGAGATTAAATCTTCTGAGTAGATGCCTTTAATTCGTCATCTTCTCTTGCTTTGGGTTTCTTCCTTAGACTTTGGGCTTGGTCTTCATTCTGTCTCAGGGCTTAGAAAAATATAGGAGTGGTCAACGACAGACCGGCTTGAAATCCTCTATCTGTCGAGCTCCACTTCACTTTTCCACTTGACCCTTCTGTCGTCATGGCTGTCACGACAGCGTTTGCTCCTCGTGTAACACCCGGGTTTAGGGGTCGGGTGAAAATAATATTTTAATATTATTTGGGCTCGGTTTATAATTTAAATAATGTTTCGGGTTTTGTTTTCAAATTAATTAATTAGGTTGACCATGTTTTGAGATTAAACCCCAAATAGCCATGGATTATATGCTCTTGTGAATATCCCATTTCATTAAGGGCAAAATGGTCTTTGGGCCTTTAAATTTAAAACAAAACAAAACACCCCTTTTTACTATTCATTCTATTCTTCAAAGAGAAACCAACATGAATAGAGCTCTCCCTCTACAAACCACTATTCCATCACAAAGCTCCTCCATTTCAACTCATTTTTGAAAGGTAACACCGTTTTTGACTTCTCCTCAACTCCCTCTCTTCAAAAGTACCATTAGATTTTATTTTCGTTGAAGTTTTGAAAATGTGGATTTCAAAAGATTTGATTAAAAATGATGCCTTTGTGTTGCTAAACCTAATATTTTGATTTAATATGGTTAGTTATGAGGTTTAGGAGTTAAATGGTTCAACATATGTGAATTTTTCTTGATTTTGAGCAATTCTCGAATTTGGGTATAAATGGGGTTTTTGGAGGGTTTTGGTTGAGTTTTGGGGTTGTTTTAGGTGGGAATTGATAGGCCATTGGTAGTACTATGGTTGGGGGTTGATTTGGGATCATTTGTGGGTGTCAAAGTTGTTGGAAACATGGATTTTGGAAGAGGTTTTGGTGCTGCCCGAGTTTGGTTAAATGTGAGATTGTTCATGGCTTGAAACATTGTAAATTGTATTTGAATTGTGTTTCGGGTTGGTATTTCGATGTTTGGGCTGATTTGAGGTTATTTGAATTGTATCGAGGTTGTGTAGAAGCAAGAACTTGGGTCGGTGAAGCATCGGGAGGAAATCCGGAAGCTTGAGAGTGGTTGATTGCTTGGCTTGGAGCTTGGAAGCTTAGGTGAGTGGTTAACGTTTTAAAGTGGTTTAAATGTTGGTTCGAGCATGTGGACTAGGTCGGGCTTGGTAGACCCACCTAGAGTTAGGATTGGGGTGGTAGCCTAATCCTAAACTTAAACTAGAGCCATTGGTTGAACTTGTATTTGATGTTTATGCCTCATGTTAATTGTGACATGATTGTTTATGTATAATGTGTTATACATGTGTGATGAGGCATGGTTGTGATGCATTGTGATATGCATGTGGTATGTTCATGTTTGTGATGATGGTGAGTACGTGCTAGGCACGGAATTGGTTGTAATTGATATGGTGAAATGAGTTAAACGTTGGCACTAGTATGCTTGAGTATAAATGATCGATCATTAGGATGTTAGTGTGCACACATGAGTCTAAATTCGCGCGTGGCCTTGGTGGTGTTGAGTCACCAAGGAGGAGTACGGGTTCGCCCAGAAATTGTTTATATATTAGTCGAGGATGAGTGGAATCCCATCGACGGGGCGTGAGGATGAGTGGAATCCCCTCCGCGAGACCGGTGATGAGTGTAATCCCACCGTGAGGTAAAGTGGTTGTTGGATGTGAGTTCCAACGGGTTTATCCGCGTATTCGGGTCTTAGCTAGGTGCCAATGTTGATTGATATGTGTATCAATGTGTTGTGAACTGTGATCTCTATTTGAATGTTTATATGTGATTACATATATTGTGAAATAGAGCTTTATGAGCATGGCATATAATTGGATATTGCTCATGCATCTTTAACTTTTGTCTCTTGAGGATCTTTTGTAATTGTGCATTTACCTTGGTTAAGATCGTGCTTGGACCCTGCATTGTCGAGGTTTGTTTTTAAAGAGCTTACCCTCACTAAGCTTATTGTTTACGCTCTCTCTTTGTTCGACAATGCAGATCCTTAGTTCATGGGTTGCTTGCGCAAGGGGAGGGCCTCCAAGTGTGGTTGTTGGCTTTGAGTACATCAAGTATGAGCTTTTAATGTTTGAACATGTAATAGCTAAGCAATGAGATTTGTGTTATTTTGAGGGATATTGTTTGTTGTTTAGGAGCTTGTTTAGACTCCATGTTTATGTTGCTTTTGTGTGGCTTGTCGATTCCATGTTTGGATTGTAAACCATATCTAAATTGCTTACCATGTGTGTGTTGGCCAAGTGCCTTATGAGGATACTTATGTGTATGGTTGTTGAAGCATGAACCCTTGAATGCTTGTATGCCATCTTTTAATCAATGCATGATTTCCTTGTTGAATGTTGTTTGTTCTTGTTGAGTGCCTTGTATGACTAGATCATGGTTAGTTAATGATGTATGAATGTTTGTTTGAGTCCAGGGAGGACTTAAATTGCATCTAGGGTCGAGTCTTGTATGTTTTTGCTGAAATTGGGAGTCTTGCAGTGCAGGGCGTATCGGTACGCCTAAGGGCCGTATCGATACGGCCTTGCCTCTAGGACTCAAGTTTGGCTGGGCATATCGATACGCGAGGGTGTATCGATACGGTTTTTGCTCACTGGAATTCTGAGATTTTGGTGAGTTATTACCGTATCGGTACGGTTTGTTAGCGTATCGGTACGGGTTCATCTCGTTGACCACGAGATGTTGACTGGAAAGGGCGTATCGATACGCTCAAGGGTTGTATCGATACGGTCTTCCTGTGTTGACCCTTGAGTGTTGACTTTGGTCAAGGCGTATCGATACTGCCTGCTTAATTACAGAAAATAGGTTGTTTTATGAATGATGTCTTGAATGGTCGATCTTTGCATTGCTCTTGTTTCCGCTGACGTGTTTCACATAGGTAATGGTAATGCATTTAGATAAGATTAATAAAAGAAAATTTTAGGGTTGTTAACCGAGGGGGAACCTTAACGGGTTTCGCTTCAGTTTTCCCCGTGTGACCCACTCGGACCGGTCAAGTGTCCGGACCGGGACGAGGGGGTTACACCTCGACTCCAGTTTTGTGATCCAGCTCTGCTCCTTTGATGCCCTGAGTCTGCCGCAACAGTTACCTGGAAAAGTGACCAAAATCAGTAGCAACTGTGCCATTTTATCTAATTGTGATGTATATGCAGAAATCTATCCTAAATGCAATGAAATATGCTTGAATGCAACACAAATATGGGTAAATGGGGGGGGTAAAATATATAACTTTTATACACTCAACACACCCTCAAACTCAAGTTCTTGCTTGCCCTCAAGCAAATACGACCTAACTGAAAATAAAAACTTTTTAGTTTGGCTTAATTCAGTGAACTTTTCACTACCTACCACACATTCCCTATCAAGAGCAATACCTTGTCGGGTGTTTCTGGATTTATCCGAAATAATGCTATAGTTTTTGTGCAGTGTGTGCAAGTTTTGTGAACAACTATGTGCCTAGACTCCTTTAGTTTACTAGAATAGCCATGCTTACAAACTTGAGTTTTATGTCAATTCATTTTTTCTGGAGGCAATTCTTAGGCTCCTTTAGTTTTTTTCTGGCTCTTGACTCAACTGCATCTTTTATGGAGGCAATCCTTAGGCTCCTTTAGTTTTTTTTTTTCTAACTTAAGCTCAAAGAGAAATCTCCCTAGAATCAGTGTAAGGCGGTTTTGTAAGCAAATGAGTCTGAATATTTTTCTTTTATTTATTCCTTCCTAGAGCCAATGATAGGCACCTCTAGAGGCAACTCAAGTGGGTAAACATTCCTATTCCAGTGCACTACAGAAGTCTAGATAGCATAAGAGTCACAAAGGGTGTTCTACTAGGGTTGTTCAAATCCGGGTACCCGGACCTTAGGGGATTAGGTTTGTCGGCCCGTGTCCCGACCCGTAAATACCGGGTACCCAATAATCGGGTACCCATTAAACCCGAGTACCCGTAAAATTGGGTACCAGGTACCCGATTTTTATTTATATATATATATATATAATTTTAAAATTAAAAAAAAAACTTAAAAGTTTATAACACATGATCCAAACAAAAAATAATAATGATTTGAAGTTTATAACCATAAGAAAGACATTAAAAATATTAATATGGATCATGATTTTTTTTAATCTCATATTTTTTAAAGAACCCTACTAATGCATAAATGCAATAGAGAAACCTTGTTGTTTGTTTCATACCAAATCTTACATATTCACAAATTAATATTTTTTTGAAAAATTTAAAACATGAAAGCATATAATACAAATATAAAATGAATTTAGAGATTTAAATATAGTTCTAAAGTAAAAATATTAAGTAATCTAATAAAATAAAAAAAATAAAAAATAGTAACCGGGTACCCGAAAAATCATATTTTTTGACCCGGGCCCGACCCGGGTAAATACCCGGTTGTTTATGTTCGGGTAGTCGGGTCAGGTAGTTCGGACCGGGTAATTTTGAACACCCCTATGTTCTACAGTTCAGAATTATAGCAAGGCTCTAAACAGTTCCTAAAACTTCCTAGAGGCACTATCACGACAGAGTATGTCGCGGCAGGTAAGTTCAGTTCAAAGACTTAAACCAAATTTTTGTTTTAATTTTTATTTTTTTGACACAAAAATAAACTTAAAAATAAACTAACACTTAAACACAAATTAAGACACAACTAATAATTTCATTACTGGAGGGATGCCCACCCCCAAACTCGAAGGTTGCATTGCCCTCAATGCATGACAGAATAAAATGAAAAACAGGAAAGAAAATACATCACAAAATAGATAAAACAACAAAGACAACAAAATATAAGAAAAGAAACTTAAGTTGAGGAGCTGTCGTCGCTGTTGCTGCTGACTTGGAGCTGTTGGCGGGCAGTGACCTTAACGGCAGGGGCTGGCAGGTTGCTGGGGGACTTTACAACCGCAACGGTAAATTTTTTTATTATATTATATCATCTAAAAGCAAAGTAGATCTTAGTAAAAAATAATTTAGTATATTTTTATAATAAAAATAATCAACCTATGCATTGTACGAAATAAAAAAAAAACTAGTAATCTATCATATGAATTATTAACTAAGTTTGGTGTCACCGATTAATCAATCAGTTAGACATCATTAATTTATCCTACTACTACTATTATTATTATTATTATTATTATTATTATTATTATTATTATTATTATTATTATTATTATTACATTTTGTCTCTTTTTTTTATAATTTTACATAATATTTAAATGAAACAAATAAAGACTACTCATTTAAGAATCAAACTTATGTCTAAAATAATATGATCTATCTCCTTAAACTTCGCATTTTTTTAATTAAATTCATAAAATGCTCTCAACTTGCATTTCATAAAAGACAATAGTGTTCTCTATTGGGATCAATTTATACACATATGGATCAACTCCTTTCCCTCTATCATTAAATAAATTTTGATAAAATTTTATCTTTAAATAAATGCTTTTCACTCACATATTTATATTTTTTAAATTATATTATAAAATTTGGGGTAATTTACCTTTTAGATCACCAAACTTATCATCCACTTTTCTTAGGATATTTGTTTTGATATGATAATTTAAAAAATATAATTTTAGAAATTTAAGAAAGATGATATGTGTTAGATAACGAAAGATAATGGTGAAAATTAACGGATAGTGACGATGAGGTACCTATTTAAGTAACATTAAAAATTTTAGGCACCTACTTGGCCGAAAATAAAGATTAAACACCTAAATAAAAATATAATTTAAGCACTTATTCTATTGTTTCCTAAAATAAAATACCGAAATATATGATGGGGTTGAGCGATACAGTCGGGAATTTTAAATCAAAAGCTCTTTTTATTTATTATTTGAAGAAATGACCCCCGCATACCTAAATTGAGAAAAAATGACCCCTCAAATCTGCCAGTATGAAGAACTCACTTTCTGGGTATAGCGAGTCTCGACCTCCCTTTCTGCAAAGAGCGAGGTCTTCATACATGACAACACTTTTCAGAATAACAAACTTAACAGGAAATCGCTTTCTATAGAACACGAGTTCCCCGAGAATTTAAAGAGCTGACTTAATTTATCGTGGCCAATTTACTGGAACTCGCTTTTTGTAGAAAGCGAGTTCTTTGTAAATCAGACTACTAGACCAAGCGTCCATATGCATGTTCGAGCAATATTTTAGGGTTATTAATCGTATAATTTTAGTAGACGTTGAGTTTAGGTACGTAATACTGGAACTTGTCTTTCATTTGACACCAATATGGGCAAGTTCAGTGCATTGTAAACCGAGTAAAATTCACGTTGAAAATGATTCCATAGCTTGTTTTGTGAGTGAATGAAAATATAAAATGGCGTGATATACTTGTTTTGTCAAATTTTTCGATTTTTTAATCCGAGAATTATCGCAATTTTGACCTTGGAGGCATTGTAGTGAAACTTGTCTTCTATCTGAGACTGATATTGTAACACCCGTGTTTTGAGGTTAGGAGTTTGGTGTATGTGTTGGGTTTGAGTCGTTAAAAATCGGCTTAATTAAATTAGACCTTGGTTTTGATTTAAATGAGATTAAAATTTAAGGGATGGCGATTTTATAATTAAGTTAAAAACAAAGGAAGACAACTTTTTGAATCAAAAAGAAAAACAAAAGAAGTCATCTTCTCCCATTTTGTTTCACGTTGGAAAACCTCAAACCCCTCCCAAAACCCCAAGTCTACTATTCCTTCCATTTTCTCCACCAATTCAAGAGCTCTTTCGAAGGTAATTTCATTTTTGAACTCTCCTCACCATCCCAAGCATTTCCATGGTTTTAGATTTCAAAACCATCACCATTTGTGTTTTTCAAGTTTGATGAAAGTATGGATTTTTAATGGGTTTTCCACTTGTTTTTGGTTTGTTGAGTTAGGTTTTGAGTTAATCTCACTTAAATACACCTAATATCTTAAAATGGAAGGATTTTGGGAAAAATCTCGAAGTGGGTCTTGGGGGTGTTTTTCAAAGTGTCAAAACTTGAATTTTTAGTGTGTTTTTGTGTTGGGTTGAAGGGCTGATGGTATAGGGTTGTTAGGAAGGCGTTTTGGAAGCCTTTAGATGTCATTTGGGTGTTGGAAATGGTGGGTTTCAGTTGGGTGTTTGGGGAGCACGAAAATTAGAGTTTTGTGGTTAGTTTAGGTTTGAAATTGTGAAGGTTTGGCTTGTGATTGTGGGTTGAGTTTGTGGATGAGTTTAGTATTGATTTGGTTGAGTAATACTTGTCTTTTGATTGGTTAGAAGCAAGAGGAAACATCGGGATCAAATCCGGAAATTGTGGAGGCTTGACTAGCTTTGCTCGGTTTGCTAAGGAAAGGTGGTGAGTGAAACTTCAAACTTGTTTAAATTGGTTCAAGTGTGTGTAGTGGAGGTATTGGAATGAGCTTGGTAGGCCATTCCAAGGTAGAAGTTAAATTGGTAGTTTAACTTCTTGTATGTTAATAAGCTTTAGATGTTTATGCTTACATTGATCTTGTGAGGCATGAATTGTTTATGTGTGAATATACATTGAGGTGTGTGATGATGGATGTGTGCTATAAATGATGGTTGTTATGATGTGGTTTAAAAGTAATTGGCACTAATTAACTTACCGGGTATAAATGATCGATCATTAGGATTAGTGTGCACACGGTTGAGTCAAATTCGCGTGTGGACTTGGTGGCGTTAAGTCATCAAGGAGGAGTACGGTGATGTAATATTCCACCGAAAGTTGTTTATATTTATACGTGATGATGAGTGGAATCTCATCCGTAGGGCATGTGATGATGAGTGAAATCCCATCCATGCGAGATCCGATGATGAGTGTAATCCCACCGAGGTAATGTTGTTGTTGAGAGTAAATTCGCATATCCGAGTAAACTAATAGTGGCCAATATACTTGAGCTTGTGGTATGATGTTGAGATAAGTGTTTTATCTTGTTGAGCTTAATATGAAGTAAGGTGCCATATTATTGTTTCATGTGTTGCTAGCTAAATTGCTATTTTGATGTTCATGTATGTTTGTGTGTGATGTAAGGATGATATGCTTGAACCCTACATTGTCGTTGTTTTTGGTTTTAGAGCATCCTCACTAAGCTTCTAGCTTACGCTCTCATTTTCGACAATGCAGATCAGTAGCGTGGAGTTAGCAAGGAGCAAGGCGAAGGGGCATTCCAAACTTTGTAGTTGCTCAAGTATGGTTTAGTAAATAAAGTAGTAATTTAGTAATGGGGCTACTATGTGTTTGTATGAGCGTTGTATGACTCATAATTGTTGAATGTTGTTTATGCTTTACTTTGGATTGTACCATGTTATGATTTGTTGAATGCTTGTGATGAGAGGTCATGCCATGGATGTTTATGTTACTTTTGTGTTGAGCATGCAAACCTTGTATGTGATGACATGTGCCACTTGGCTTTTGAGCTTTCAAGCATGCCTATTTATGCAATATCTATCTTTATGTGAATGCTTTGTTGTTAATGTCTCGTTGATCACCTAAATCGTCCTTTATGTTAGTTCTTGGTTGTGAAATGTTTTATGAATGCTTGAATGTGGATAGGGGAGTCTTAAAATGCATCTAGAATTGTGTTTGAGGGTCTTTTGCTAAAATTTGGAGACTTGCAGCGCAGGGCCGTATCGATACGGTTTGCCCTCTAGGACTCAGTTTGGCTGGGTGTATCGATACACGGGGGTGTATCGATACGCTCAAAGCTCACTGGAAATCTGAGATTTTGGTGAGACTTTGGCGTATCGATACGGTCTCCAAGCGTATCGGTACGGGTTTTGTCTCGTTGACCGCGAGATGTTGACCGAGAAGGGTGTATTGATACGCCCAAGGGCTATATCGATACGGTCTTCCTGTGTTGACTGATGGCAGTTGACTTGGTCAAGGCATATCGATACCCTTGACAGGTGTATCGATACAGCCTGCTCTGTAAGTGTAAAATGGGTCGTTAACAATGTTGTTTTGGTTTGGTTGCTTTTACCTCGTGATGTTTTCCGCTGTCGTGATCACTTAGGAAATAATACGCCTTTAGACAAGATTTAATTAAAAGAAATTTTCTAGGGTTGCTAACCGAGGTGGGACCTTAACGGGTTTCACGTCGATTTTTCCCATGTAGACTATTCGGACCGGACAGCCGACCAGACCAGGGCGAGGGGGTTACAGATGTTGACACGCGTGATACATGGACAAGGCTATAAAATTTGCGTTACAAATGGTTCCAAAGCGTGATTTTGTGTATGAACAACAAGCTGAAAAGACAATTTTTAAAACGAATGATACCTTATTATTTAAACCGAAACTTGAGAGACACAGTTTATTTACAATCAACAGTAATACAGTAAGAAATTAAAATCACTTAGTCCATACGAGGGCCCGGGCGATTAGGACACTTGTTACTCGTGTGTACGAGGTTTTTAAATGTAGTGCAAAGTTTCTTTTGTCCGGTTCGTTCTTTATGTTCGACCATATCCTCCGCACAATAAATCTGTGTCGATCGTGGACGCCCCTTTTGTCGTAGTAGTGCAGGATCTGAGAGTATGATCGATTCAGCGTCAACGGCATACAGATTAATTTCATTTTCGATGGGAGTAAACTCTTTTTCGTAAACCTTGAATACTGTTTTTATTAAGTATACTGAACTTGTCCATATTGGTGTCGAATGAAAGACAAGTTCCAATACTGCGTACCTAAACTCAATGTTTGCTAAATTATAAAATTGTTAACCCTGAAATATTAATCGAACATAGCTATGGACGCTTGGTCTGCCAGCTCGATTTACAAAGAACTGAATTTCTTTTTCGCGATAAATTAAGTAGGCTCTTTAAGTTAAGTAGGCAATTTTAAATCACTAATATTTTTTATTATTTAAAAAAATGACTTTCGCATGCTTAAATTTAAAAAAAAATATTCTCAAATTTGTCACGTATGAAGATCTCGCTTTTTGCAGAAAGTAAGGTTGTGTCTCGTTATACCCATAAAACGAGGTCTTCATACGTGATAAATTTGAGAATATTTTTTTTTTAAATTTAAGCATGCGAAAGTCAATTTTTTTAAATAATAAAAAATGTTAGTGATTTAAAATTGCCTATAGTCCCGTGTTCCTTGGTACCCACCCCACACGCAAAGCAATCTCTTATTTAAGGCAACAAAAAATCTAACAGAGTGTGAAGGAATATCAGAATCGGCATAAAATAATCCACAAAACAATAACTTTATTGTACCGAACCCTCCCCTACCTAAAACAAATAGCCCTATATTATATTCTGCAACTTTTCTCACTGACATAAAGCAAAAGAAGAATAATAAAATAAGAACAATTTTATTACTATTCAGAAACATCAATAAATCCCAACAAAACCCATGATTTCGTCCCAATCCCAACTTCCAAACCCTAATGAGAACCTTATCATTATTTAATTTTTGTCTTCGTAATTTGAAAACACTCACTTTAGCTAATTGATATGTATTCTATTGATTCAAAAGTTTTTTTACTTCTCTTTTTGCATTTTTTATTAATTTCATTTTTTAGGTTTTTTCATTTGAATATTTTTAATTATTTAAAAGCAAAAAATCTAATATATTTATTTTATTTTATTGTTTTATGAATTTTTTGTTTTCAAATAATTAACCATGATTAAATTTTTGAAGAAAAAATATAAATTTAAAACATAGACTTCATTAAAATTATAGTTTTTAAATCGATATTTTGAAGGGTTATTTTGTTTTTAATTAATTTTTATATTAATTTTTAGAGTTTTTTTGTTATTGTGACACATGACACGTTTTAATTGATCCATAAATCAATAACTTAAAATATCAGTAAGAATAGTAAGATATAATGATAGTACATTAGGTAACTAATAATAACAATATATAGAAAATTCGATATATATATATATAAACTAAAGCGACAATTAAACAATGATAAATAAGAACTTATTATGTTGTTTTGGTGGAAAAGTTGATGATGTTCATCTTAAGAGATTTTAGTTCAATCGTTCTTTTTAGAAGGTGTGTATTGTCAAAAGGTTAAGAATATAGATACTACCTTGTAATCAATTGAATTGCTTGAAATGATAATCAACGGGAGTCAATTGGACTAAAAATTAATAATTTGGTCGAACTGAGAAATTATATCATAGTCCCAGCTCGCCATGCCATCTATAGTCTTAACCAATAAAAATAATTTATTTCTTTATTTTTTTCATGTCATATTTTTACTGGGCGAAATAAATAATTTTTATTAATTAGGACCATGAATGACGTGACGAGTCAAGCCCATAATATAATTTATGGGTCGACTGAATCGATCACACAAATATTGTTCATAAGCAAAGAATTTTACATAAATAAATTTCTAGTAAGTATTTTTAAAATCATTAATATTAATAAAGATTGCTAATTAAAGGGGTAAAAGAGGAAGAGGAAGATACAACCAAAAGTCACGAGCCGTAGTCCCCACATACACGAAAGACGCGTCGTTTGCAAGCAGATTCTCTGTACTCAAATGACGACATGAATGGAAATTTTGATTTTATTCCCCCAAAATATAGTAATTTACTTTTCATATTTTATTAAAGGTTTAATAGTTAAAAATGTGCTTAACTTATACTTTTTTTTTTCAGTTTGGTGCCTAACGTTTTTAAGTCATTTTGGTGCTTAACATTTTATTTCGTAACTCAAATTGGGTTTTTTCCGTTAACGGCCATTAAAAATTTTCTATTAACCAATTATAACATGACACGTGACTTGTTTTATTTATTTATTTTCTAAATTACTTTAAATTATGCATTTCTTAAAAAACCCCAAAATTTTAATTTCTTTCAAACAAATCTTCAAATCACATCTCCTTCACCGTCCGGTATCGCCCACACGTCGGCAGTTCACCGTTCACCACCCAAGCGTCGGGTAACTCACTGTTCAACATCCTCCACCTTCTAGCCGTCGGTTTGAAGTCCAATCGGTCTTTCTTTTCTTCATTTTTAGATGTTCATTGACGGTTCATTCGCCGATTTCCGACGACAAAATCATGGGACTTTCAGAGGTGGGGGCCAACGAATGCAAGAGTGGCCGGTAATGGTTGAATCGGTGGTGAAAGGAAAGGAATTTAGGGTTTGAGTGAGGAGTTTTAGAGAAATTAAAGATTTTTTAATTTTTTTTATAAAATCAAAGATTTTCTTTTTATTTTAAAAAAAATAAAAAATAAAGAAAATACCAAAATATGGCACGTGTTGCGTTTTATTGGACAACAAAAAATTTTAACGTCCATCACAAAAAAATCCAATTTAAATTACAGAATAAAACATTAAACATCAAAATGACCCGAAAAAAATATTAGGCAACAAACTAGAAAAATATAGTACAAGTGGAGCATTTTTTAACTATTAAGCTTTTATTAAATATTATTCGGCGAAGGCCGAAAAGAGCCCAGTCCCCCCAATCAAGGCATCTCGAATCCATTATAAAGCAAGACCAATGACAGAGATCGTGTGGCCTCTTTCGGTAATCAATCAGTAGTAGCTAACCCAAAGATATTTTCTTTTCTCTCGATTAGGTATTTTTTGTTTCGGTTTCATTTCATTTTCTTTTGGGATTTTTTCCCCATTTTTGTTTTCCCTTATATAGGTCTCTCAATGGCAGAACAGAGCGGTACTACTGTAAGTTGCGCGGATTTACCTGTTAAGAGGCCCAGAGAAGAAGAAGAAGAAGAAAACGGTGTCTCTTCTGTTGCCATGGAAATGGAAGGCGATGCCAATAAAGCTAATGGGATTTCCTCTGTTATCCCCGGCTGGTTCTCTGAGATCAGCCCAATGTGGCCCGGTTCGTTTTCTAACTCGCCAAATCCCCATTTCTTCACTCTCTCTTCTTGTATAGTATGTATGTTTTAACTTCTTTGATTGTGATTTTGAATTCATGGGTTGGTTTGTTTCCGAAATCTTTCCCCTCTTTTTGTTTGTTGTTTCTGATGTTTGTTCTTAGCTGATAGTTTCTCTGTGTTTGTTCTTTTCTTAAAGGGTTCCCAAATTATTCCATATCGAGGGTTTGAATGGCTGCTTGTGTAGTAGAGTTTTTATTTGTCGTTCTTTAGAATTGAATCTAAACTATGAACGATAAAGATGAAAATAAAAAAAAAAGCTTCATTTTTGTCTGATGCTTATGTTCAGTTACTTCAGGGACACTTGTTTTTATACAATTCCTTTAATATGGTGTCTTAGGCATGTATTTAGCTGACATTTTCGTTGAGTGTCAGGAGTTTATGCCTCGTTGACATCTCTGAGTGCCTACTGCTTGATGTTCAACTGGTTTTGAGATTAATTAGGCCTTAATGGATACACAGTTTCCATTTTATTTGTGTGCTTGAACTCCATCCTGGTTGCATGTTGTCACTCATGTGTATTATTAGTTTAATAATGAGGTTGTCGTCAGGGATGGAGTCGGGATTTGGGGTTGGAGGCAAAATATAAATGTTTGAAAGTAGGGGGGGGGGGCATGTAGTTTCGTCTCTGGTTGTCGTTAATCCATTATTGCCCATCTTGGGTTTTTGGGTTCTTTTTCTAGTAGTTCTTGTGGAAATTGTGGACTATGGGTCTTTTTAGTGAGCATGTTGGGGTTCCTTTGAGTTTTTCATGGGGTCTAATCCTATTCCATACCTTCAAACTTTTATTTAGTATTTGGGAAGAAAAATACCTTTAATGGCTTTTTTGTATGAAATATGCAGGAGAGGCACATTCCTTAAAGGTTGAAAAGATCTTATTTCAAGGGAAGTCTGACTACCAGAATGTTATGGTCTTTCAGGTATTCCTTGAACTTTGGAGAATATGAATTTTCTTGCTCTCTTTCTCCCTGTTTAGCTTCTTTAGGATTTTTATGTTTTAAACATGGTATTTTCTGCAGTCATCAACGTATGGCAAGGTTCTTGTTTTGGATGGCGTGATTCAGCTCACAGAGAGAGATGAATGTGCTTATCAAGAAATGATCACTCACCTTCCGCTTTGCTCCATTCCAAATCCTAAGAAGGTATTTCAGCTACTATGTTACTGTAATATTGTGCACAACTAACAACCTTAGATATCAAAGTTGGTGTTTATCTGCTTTGAATATAATAAGTTGTTTATATCGTATTTGCATGTCCAGTAAACATTTGAAGCTAATTCCTAGCCATAAGTTTAATGTATGGGCTGTATGGTATTACTGAGATCCATTGGAAATGGTTTCGTTTATTGCTTTGTCTCGGTTTTTGGACTTTTGTTAATTTTATTAATTCTTGGTGAATTTTGCCTTCTCCTATTTGCTTTTAAGCCTGCAGAAGTTTTTCCTATTCTTTTCTTCTTTTAACTCTTTTCCTTGAGGAAATCTCTCTTACCTGAAGGACCTATTTACTAGCAATGAACTATTTCTGTTCAATAGTTTTTGGTAGAAGTAGGACATGCTTTACATATAATCTGTATTTTTCATTTAGTGTCTTCTCTTGGGAGCTTGCTTTTGGCAGCATTGTACCTGAGGTCACATTATTTGACAGGCGCCTGTTCTCTTCTTTAATTCTCACTAAGCAGCTGTTTCTTTCACCAGGTTTTGGTTATTGGCGGTGGTGATGGTGGAGTTCTCCGGGAAGTTTCTCGTCATTCTTCTGTTGAGCAGATTGACATCTGTGAAATTGACAAAATGGTTGTTGATGTTAGTAATCTCTTTCTTGCCTTCCAAACATTCATGATTCACAATTAGTTGTAATTGATTTTAATATACCAACTGGCTAGCAACTTCCAACCATCCTTTGGTGAAACTTGGTCTAATAACAATATGCATTTTTGTTTGTGCTAGGTTTCTAAACAATTTTTCCCTGATGTAGCTGTTGGATATGATGATCCCCGTGTGAAACTTCATATTGGTGATGGTATGGTGAACTTAGTTTGTTGATGTTTGTGTACTCTATTACATGATATCAATCATTGATGTCCTTTTGTAT
Organism: Hibiscus trionum; assembly: GCA_030270665.1. NCBI lineage: Eukaryota > Viridiplantae > Streptophyta > Magnoliopsida > Malvales > Malvaceae > Hibiscus > Hibiscus trionum. Next base: position 6,808,051 of record BSYR01000011.1, on the reverse strand, counting down.
TCCAGGAGTTGCATTTTTGAAGGCTGTTCCAGCAGGTACTTATGATGCAGTTATAGTGGATTCATCGGACCCTATAGGTAACGGTTTTTGGTGGAAATTTTGTATTGTTTTTCTTTATTCTGAATGGTTTATAATCCTTAATTTTTGAGAATTGGATCATTGTTTGACATCTCAGGTCCTGCACAAGAGCTCTTTGAGAAGCCCTTCTTTGAGTCTGTGGCAAAGGCTCTTCGTCCAGGTGGAGTCGTCTGTACTCAGGCAGAAAGTATCTGGCTACATATGCACATAATCGAAGATATTGTAGCAAACTGCCGCCAAATCTTCAAAGGCTCTGTTAACTATGCATGGACTACTGTTCCTACATACCCAAGGTATTAACCTTCACCCTGTAACAAACTTCTCTTTTTCTTCTGTTTTCGTTTTCATTTTACCCCAATATTTTGTGTTGATTTATGTTGTTAGTACCCTCTAAATCAATGAAGGACTTTACTATTTAAATGTGGGTTCTTATACTCTACTGCATCATCATGTGATACCACTCCATTGTATTTGCGTAACTTTTGTTTACTGTTATACATGTTGTCGAAAGCTGCTTACCACTGAGCTCTTTATTTTGTTACAGTGGTGTGATTGGATTCATGCTTTGCTCAACTGAGGGACCGCCGGTTGACTTCAAGCATCCGGTGAATCCTATAGACAGAGATGATATTTGCAGCGAATCAAAACATCCTCTAAAGTTTTACAACTCGGAGGTGCAACTCTAAATATCCCTTTGTAATAGTGTGAAAAATAAGTCGGGAGTCACCCTTATCCTTTTGCTTGTTTCTGATTGCTTGCAGATTCATTCGGCTGCTTTCTGTTTACCATCCTTTGCGAAGAAGGTGATTGAATCAAAACCGTAGGGGGTGAGAAATTTTGGAAGTTTTTAAACAGAGTTCTAGTTATTGTTGCTTGATGACGTAATGTAGCGTTGGACCTTGGATTTGTAAGTTTAGGTAATGCACTTTTTATGTCTCGCTTTGGGAGAGAATTTATGGTCATTTGAATGAGAGACATACATAAATGGCTGTTTGTTGGAATCATATCTCTGTTTTGTTAGCATCTTTCTTTCGAGATCATTCAGCTGCATAATTTCTTCTCTGCGTGTGTGTTTGAAGTATATAATTAGGTTTGAAAGTTGTATTTTTTAATTGCTGTCATCTGCTAAACCAGCTTCAGCCAGTATTAATGTCCATACCCCGTTTTGATCCTTACAAACTACAGCCTCAGCCTGCTTTATCTCATTCCATTGGTCGCTTTGTTCTTTTATTTTCTCAAGTTGTGAGTTTTAGACATACTAGAAGCATTTATTTTTCCTCTCTAGGTATAGTATTAAAGATCAGATTTAAGATTTGTTAAAAGAATAACGGGCGATGTTGGGAGAAAATTGATGAAATCGACGGATCAAATTTGGTCGAAAAACTGATGAAATTGACTCTGTTTTTCAACACATTTTAAAAAAAAAGAGTATCATTTGTCCGAAAATAAATAAAAGTTAAAAATCAAATCAATAATAGAATACAAAAATTGTGGTCGGAAATATTATAATAAAATTATAAAAATATTAAAATGTATTTAATAGGAAAAATTCTACAACAGGCGATGAACACCGTTAAACACTACTAATGAGTAGTTAAATAATGTTGAATATCATTAAATTAATTAATAAAAAATAAAAATTTTAATTAAATTATTTTTCATATATATTCTATTTTTAATCTTTATTTTCAAATAATTAGATTAAATATCAACCATAATCAATCATTGGATTAAAAAAACTTTACATTCTTTTTCTTCTTGCTATTTCAACCTTGCCGCCGATCGCCGATATAACTGTTGCCGCCGATCGCCGATATAACTGTTGCCGCCGTGCCTCCGTCTTTACTATAAACTGAGGAGCAATTTATTTATTTCTTTTAACTGTTGCCACCGCGCCTCTGTCCTTACTACAAACTGAGGAGCAATTTATTTATTTCTTTAATTTTTATTCATTTAAAAGATTGAGTTGTTATTGCGAAAGGTGTAATTAAGGGAATACAGGGCATGGAAACTAAAAACGACTTATCGGCTATTAATGAAAGTGGCCTTCAACGCCGTTACGCCGCCGCTATTGCGGTGGGAATATGCCGTTGGTTTTTACATATTCCTCCGGCCCTCTGTCGGTTCTTATTTCAAGTTTTTGATCACGTTAATATTAAGCATAAAAGCGAGAAAATTGCTGGAAAATCCCTCTTTTGGTAACATAAATCATAGGGTTTTTTTTTATCAAGAAATCATAGAGTTTAGATCATTTTTTTCCTTATGAAATGTCTTTTCTTTTAAATTCATATCTTTATGTAAAAGTAAAGGTATTGTATATCATTCATTAGATGTAATTTGCACGTGATAGACTCATTCATTTATTAGTGATGATATGTTAAAAAATTGATGTTATCACAATTTAATTTTGACTTATTATCGGTTCTTATTTCAAGTTTTTGATCACGTTAATATTAAGCATAAAAGCGAGAAAATTGCTGGAAAATCCCTCTTTTTGTAACATAAATCATAGAGTTTAGATCATTTTTTTTCTTATGAAATGTCTTTTCTTTTAAATTCATATTTTTATGTAAAAGTAAAGGTATTGTATATCATTCATTATATGTAATTTGCACGTGGTAGACTCATTCATTTATTAGTGATGATATGTTAAAAAATTGATGTTATCACAATTTAATTTTGACTTATTATCGGTTATTGTGAATATTTATTAATATTTAACTTGAGAGTTTAAAATAAAGCTAAATTAATACAATAATATAATAAATAGTTTCTAAAGATACAACGTTAAATTTAGTCTTAAAATAAATGTGCCATAAAATAGATAAAATCATCTATTATATTCATATGAAACTGAAAAAAAAAACTAATTAAACAACATATTTTAATGTAAAATAACATAAAAATAGAGAGAGAAGAAGAAGTGAAGGCATACATATCATACACAAACGTATAAACAAGTCAAAGTCCTGCAAGAAACAACTAGGAGACCTGGGAATTATGTTACGTTTTATACAGTTTGAAAAACATTTCAAATACGTTGAGATGGCCGAGTTGGTCTAAGGCGCCAGATTAAGGTTCTGGTCCGAAAGGGCGTGGGTTCAAATCCCACTCTCAACAATTTTTAATAGTTTTATTTTAGAAGATCGACATGCAGGTTTCTTTTTGAAGTTTTCGGAGAGTTTCGTGTTCTTTGGCTACTGATTCCGTTTCTGGTTTGATTTGCAGAAGGGAGAAATTTCTTCACCTTCTTTATTTTGGTTTTTTTCCTAGAAATATAATTACTACTCAAAACACAAAAGAACCAATTTCGAAACACTCTGTTTTTTTCACAGAAAAAGTTGTCTGTCAATTTACTCGTAGATTTATGTACCGACAAATATCCATACACCGTCACTAATGAATCAAATAGTGCAACTTAATTTAAAAAATTAAATAAAGTTTAAAATTTTAAATAAAAGCAATTAACGTCGATTTATGTTTGGTTAGAGTGTTAATTTTTTACTTATGTTTAGTACACGAATTGTAATAAACTATCTTCATTATGTAGTTTTTTTGGTAATATACACGTCCGTCTTACGGTCAATGTTTGGGGTGCGTGACTGTCTCTCCTAAGAATATTGTTTCTAAGGTTCGAACTCACATCCTCTGCTTGGGAGTGCAATATGTCATACCAATGCACCCAACCCTTGTTGGTATCTTAACTATGTAGTTTTCAGCCACTCATATGACCTATTTCGAACAACGATAATGAATATGTATTGCTTTATTTTAAACATTTATTTGTTTGTATAGAGTTTTTACTCATCTTCAGTTTAGGGTGTGCAAAAAAATTGATCTGGTCCGTTTATTTGTTGATCCGATCTTAAAATTTGGATATCCGATTTGTTTTTTATTTTTGTATAATTTGGATCGGACTCGTATAGTCATTTTATTTTAGATCGGATATTCGAAAATCCAAAAATTTAATTTTTTATGTACATGAATCTTGTTATATTTGATATTTTTCCTAGTTGTATATGAAAAATTGAACATTTCATGGATACAAATTTTTTTATATTTAATGATTTGTTGCTTGTTATATTCGAAAATTCAAAATTTTCATGGATAGGAGTTAGGACCGTCAAATTAAAAAAAAACATTTAAATCAAGTCATAATTTCAAATATTCAGATATCCGATCCGAAAATTCAATAACCAAAATTTCAGATATCCAATTTTTTCTGATTAGATACGGATCGCTAATTTGTCGAGCCAAAAATTTCGAATATTCAAAATTTGAAATGCACACCCCTAGCTTGTTTAGGCATTATAATTTGTATATTGCAAAAAAAAATTACCAACAACCAATTAGTCTTGCAAGATAATGTGTTAGGTTTTTTAAACAATGCTCAAACTTTTATTATTAATATTGTAAATAGAACAAATCAAGTTAAAAGTAAAAATGGATCCATAAATAACATTAGAGGAGCATAGTGCAAATTTATCATTATACTCAGTGACGAAGCTACAGCTTTAATAGGAGGGGCTGTGATTCTCGGTAGAGGAAATTTTTTTTACCCTTTGATTCTTTATATTTTTTCTGAAAAAATTGAAATAATTATGAATTTACCCCTTCAAAATTTATGTTTTACCCCTCTAACTTCAAATCATTACTCCGTCCTGATTATACTAAATTAACACTTTTATAGTTGTTAAAGGGATCACAATAGTAGCCCAAATGACTTTGGGTTCATAACCAATGATCCAATGAGTATAAAAGGCCCCAAAGATCAAATTTTATATAATTGGTGCTCATTGTCTAAATTGATTCGAATTAAAATTTTATTAATTCGGACCGACACACGTGCACTTACATCATACGGTTATTTATTGCCATATATTTTTAGTTTTAAAATAAGTTTATTAATCTCTTTGTAAAATTGAAAACCTTCGATATCATCGAGAATAACCCTTGAACAAATACTCGTGCCGGTTTGAAGAAGGAAAAGGGTAGTACCGTAGTAGCTGTTCTAAATTAATAGTGATTGATTTATTTTGGAAAAACGTGTTTGAAGATTTTCTAATGGAAGAATTCTCGTTGTCATAATATTATTCAAAAATCTTACATTAACCTAAGTCATATGATTATTTAAATAAGTTTTTCTTGTTTTGTTTCGTAATATTATTTGACGAGAGGAATATTGGGGAGTCTAAAATACTGAAGGATTAGAATGCGGTTAAAAAACGATAATTTTTTTAAATATATCTAATAATTTAAAATATTACATTGTTTTTAAGTTTCAAAACTTGTCAAAATCACGAAAAAAAATAAACATGAAATATTATCAAAAAGTCTAACAGTTTAGGTTTTTGAACAAATTTCAAAACTTGACGTTTTTTAGCCGCACCCTAAATTTATTGTACCACAGATTTACCCGAATAACATAAGATCACCAATAAGACAATAATAAATTAGTGAGTATTTGATAGAAAAACTATATATAATTTTGTGTACAATCTAGTGAATTAGATGATGACATAACATTGAAAATAAATTTAAAACAATTAAATTCTAAATTTTCAACATTTTAACAACTGAGTGCCATAATTTTACCTCTCAACCGAGTGAACCCCGATGCAATATAACATTTCTAAAAATATGTTAGATAATCTTACTTTTTAGTAATCATGTCTATAGAGATAATTATACATGGCTAATTATTTTATATTTAACTTTTTAGTGAGTTGTGCGGTTGTTCATATCTCGTCTTTCTTTATTTCTATTAATATTTTTTATTTATTTGGGGTTATCTTCGGTTCGGGTCTATTCAGTTCAACTAAAATTTGGTTTATTTTCAATTCGATTTCGAGTCATCATGTTCAGTTCAGATTCGGGTAAATTAATTCGACTCTCAGGTCAAGTTTGCCATGTCTCTTGGACCCGTCTATTCAGTTTGACTTGAAATTCAATCTAAATTTTAGGTAAAAACTCGTCTCCAAACCAAATATAAAAAAAATGACATTTTTATTCTACAAAATATGAAGATAGTTTTTTATATATATAAACGGATAATATATCAATTCTCCCTAAATATATAAAAGAGAATGATAAAATATGAAGTTAATTGAAAATATATTCAGACAAAAGGACATTATAATAATTAGTTATTTTAGGTCAGATTAAATTAAATATGTTTCATTTTAAACCTAAACTTGATTTGATCTCGTTTTTTACAAAACTAATTTTGACATGAAATTAAATTAAAAATAAAATAATTCTATAAAATAAGATAGAATCGAAACCTGATAAATTCCAAACAAATGACCCTCCCTAATTACATACATGGTAATTATTCATGAATTTTTTTAATAGTATTAAGATGATTACAAGGTAGTATTTGTTTATATATTTTTTTAAATATTTAATAATGAACGCACAACTTATAAATAAAACGATTTGAACATGAATCTCTTAAAATAAATATTGTTCGTTTTCCTACCGAGAACGCATTATCTATGGAATTAATCCATCAATAATCCTATGTGATGAATAAATAAATAAATAATAAAATCGATGCGTGAAGGATACGGTTTGTAACATTCTTAGCTAAAATGGGGCCCATCAAATGGGTTTTGGATAGGGACGAAGTGGGGTCCGCTCCTTCCATATTTCCGCCAATCCGTGGAATGCGGCGACCAGATAATCATGGGCCCCACATAGGGTTCGAATTTTTTTAGGATTAGGCCATCGCCCACACATCACCAAGCAAGCTGCAAGCCGATCTCACCCCCCCCCCCCACCTTCTTTCTCTTTCACGTGCTAACCACGTGTCACCCCACGATCTCCCAGTCTTGAGACGACGTGGGCAGATGACATGGGCCTCAGCCTCTATAGTTTGTGAGAAATTATTAAGTTGATCATTGATGGTTCATCAAATAATATCTATTCGATTTAAGTAATTATTAATTATTTAATTATATGCGAAAAAGAAGTGAAAATTCACATCAAAAAATAAAAAAATTATTGAATGACATCATAAATGACGTGATAAGCCAGATCTATCTAATATTATTTTTGTTGTTTAGGTCGTTGCGGAGAAACGGTGACAAGAGTGTTACACGTGTTACCATGCCCCGTAGAGGTGGGGGCTGGGACGAAACAAATAAGTCAGGATTAAAAGTTCTGCGTATATAAACTTGATGATCAAAATGAGAAAACTTAAAAAAAATTATATTAATACCAATTTATGGTTTAAAAATAAAAAAAATATCTTTTTAGACTCCAATATATCTCATAACGTTTGCATTTAATTTGATTTTTATATAATTTTTAATTTTTGAATCTATAAAATAACTATAATTTTATTTAAGAAAAATTTTGCCACGCTCGATCATTAATTCAATTTATAAAGATTAAAAATCTAAATAACTCACCGTATAATTAAAAATTAAAAGGTAAATTAATTAAAATATATTATTTTAGTTTTAATTTTCTTTTAATCATAGATCAAAATGCATATCTATCTCTAAATTACAAAACCTTAATTTTTATTTATTTGAAATTCAAGCCGCCGCCGCCCTGCCGACGCCCCTTCCGTTAAAAATAACAATAACGACAGATGAAATTGAAAGATTATGTTGTTCAATGCAAACGCAAAATTGAAATACGCCAAATGTAAGGTTCCTGCCATTTTCAATTTAGGGGTCATTGCCCAAAGGTTCGGCGACGGGACGTGTAAGTTTATGAGTATTTTGAATGCTGCATGCATAATCCATGGTTATTATTCTAACAAGTTTATGTTGAATTGTTGTGAATTGTGAACGGATTGACGTTATTGGAGTCGGTTGCTACTCTTCCAAGGATTTGTAGACAGGAAAACGAGGACATTGTGTTGGCTGCGGACCTGAAAAAACAAACCCATGATCTCTACATATCCAATGTGTTGGAGCGGCCAAGAGTATGTGGCAGGCCGCAGGAGGCTAGTGGCGTTTAAATGAACAAAAATCAAAGTTTTGTAATTTATGGGTAAATATGTATTTTGATCTACGTTTAAAAGAAAATTAAAAATAAAATAATATATTTTAATTAATTTATATTTTGATTTTTATATAATTTATAATTATACGTTAAGTCTTTTAAAATTTTAATGTTTATCAACTGAATTAATAGTGCTCATCAATGCTCGTCAAGCGTGACAGACCCATCCTTTATGTAAACACATTCACGCACTTAAATCCATTATCTTTACAGTTAAGAATACTTTGAAATAATTATATTTAAAATAAAAAGAAAATATAAATAAAAAATAGATTTTCTAAATGAATGTCTATTTTTAGTGATAGTTATCTGCTATTACAAACCAAACGAAAAAAAACAATGCAGTTAAGTGAGTTTTGGATGAGTCTGTCACGTTCGACGAGCACCGATGAGTATCACTAACAACGTGCACTGATGAGCACTATTAATTTAATTTATAAAAATTAAAATTTTAAATAATTTGCCGTATAACTATAAATTATTTAAAAATTAAAAGGTAAATTAATTAAAATATTTTATTTTATTTTTAATTTTCTTTTAAACATAGATTAAACTACTTATCTACTCCTAAATTATAAAACCTTAATTTTTATTCATTTGAAATTCAAGTCGCCGCCACTGCGACTGCTCTTGAGTTTAAAATGCCCTGATTTTAAAATACCCTAAATTTTGACGTGGAATCCCTGTGTTCATCGGAAACCTCAAGGGCAACGGATAATTCCATTGTGTTCATCGGATAATCAGTCATTCTTTACAATCTCGAATGCACTTGAAAACTGCACTTCAAAATTCCACTGTGTTCATCCGATAAAATTATGGGCAGATATAAATAATGTGAATCGAATAATTTAACGATTAGTCAAATTCCAATGTGTTAATAATCGAATAATTTAACGGAATTTCATTTCATTAGTCAAAAATGATGATTTTTGGATAAAATTTTAGATTTAAATATTGTGAATCGAATAATTTAACGATTAGTGCGTTCATTGATGGGGAACAACGGCCGTGCATGAGGCAACGACGGCGGCGGCGACGACGACGACGGACAGAGGCGGCGGCAACTTGAATTTTAAATGAACAAAAAATAGAATTTTGTAATTTAGGGGTAGATGGGTATTTTCATCTATGTTTAAAAGAAAATTAAAATTAAAAATAATATATTTTAATTAATTTACCTTTTAATTTTTAAACAATTTATAATTATACGGTAAATTCTTTAGATTTAAAATTTTATAAATTAAATTAATAAATTTATCAGTACTCATAGTTAGTGGTGCTCATTGAGCACTGTACAATTTTCCGTGAATTTTTATGTTATAGTCTATTCAAAAAAATTATGTTATAGTAAATAACATTTCTATCCATACATGGTAAGTGTATCAAAATCAAATTATGGTTTTCTGTCATTTCGCTGTTGCATGATTTCATATTTATACTATAAAATTTATATTATAAATTTTTAATTTAAATTAAATAAATATTTTTTTGGAAATTACTTACGAAAATAACCCATTAAAGATTATGTAGAAAAATAGCCTCTTTCAGTCTACGTAGGTTAAATTTGTGTTTAGCAAAAAACAAGTTTTAAACTCACTTTTAGCTAAAAGCGAGTTCTGTGTAAAAAGTTTGATAAATTAATTTTTTAGTTATTTCTTGCCTATCTATTCAACACATAACTCGCTTTTAGAAAAGCATAAATTTAAAATACACTTCTAGCTAAACACGAGTTTCATCCTACGTAGGCGAAAAGATAATATTTTTTACATTAACTTACTTGAGGTTATTTTTCTAAATAATTCCCTCTAAATTTTCTGTTTAAAAATAAGCAGCGCATGATGTTCATCAATAAATTGTACCAACTTATGTGTAACCTAACTTGCAGTTGTGTACCACTTTTTATAATTAGGAAGATAGGTTGGTGTACCCAACAATAAACTTTAATATATAAAATATTAATATTTTTTTCTTTCACAGTTTTTTAATACTTTATCTTGATTAATTTGGATTGGCTTGCGTTGCACACTTAGTTTAGGTAAGAGAGTCTCTTAGCGAAAGATTTTTACATACACAAGCTTCGAATTCGAGACCTGCTTAAGCGATATGAAGCTACTTACCACTTGAATCAACTTAGTTGATATATTAATTTTTTTGTTCCTTTTAATTGTATAAATAAACTTGTATTTTTTTTTATAAATTCGATTAATATAAATTATACATATAGGCAATACGATTATATAAAAGAGTAAATTCACGGACACGGTTATACGAATAATATAAACTAGAATATGCTTATAAGAAAATCCCTCTCCCAATCTTTTGGGACCCATCTGATAATACATAAACTTCAATGCAAAGAAATAGATTTCAAAATTATAAATCCACGCGTGTATCGTATATTGGATTTGATTAATTGTTTTAAAGAAAATATATTTAAATCTTAAATCAATAAAGACACTGATTGTGCCAGATTTGAAACATATTATCTACCTATAAAACCATATAAACATGTGGGTTTTTTTATAATTAATAAATATTAATATTGAATATTTAATTTAAACTGAAAGGGCAGGAAGATGGGGCAGGGGCCAAGTATTAATTTGGTAAATAAGCAAACGCAAGAAACACGAGAGGAGAGCGAAGACAGAGACAGAGAGTTTTTTAAAATTGTAATAAAGTGGATAAGGTTAAGGTACTATTAAATGCTGAACCTTATCCAAAGTTGCCAGCTCACCATTAACTCTATCGGCGTGCTGTCTTGGGTCATTTTTGTCCCCCTCCAAGTCAAAATAACCATCCTCTTTTTTCAATTTCTTTTTTCCATTTTTTAAGGTTTTCTAAAACGAAAATTAGAAATAAAAAGAATTATATAACAAATAAGTATTTAATGTATATTAACCTTCATTTAGTATCTGAAGTATTTTTGATAAAAATAAATATTTAATATATTTTTTTAGTAAAAATAAATACTTAAAATATATTTTTTGGTCAAACATATGTATCAACGTATTTTTTCATTAAAGTAAATACTTAAAGTATATATTTTTGTTAAAATAAGTACCTAAAGTATATATATATATATATATTTGTTAAAACAAGCACCTAATATATTTTTTAATCAATGTCACATGACAACTTTAGGAACCTAGGAGAAAATATATATAATTTAACCACCTATTTTAACTAAAAATACTTTAGGTACTTATTTTAATCAAAAAATACTTTAAGTACCTACTTTGACCAAAAAGTATACTTTAAGTACTAAATTTAACTAAAAAGTATAATTCAGGTACTAAATTTAATTAAAAAATTATTTTAAAAATTTATTTTAATTAAAAAATACTTAAATAAAAAAATAGTATACTTTAAATATTTATTTATAATATAGGCCAATAAAAAGTAGTACTACTAAGTTTGAAGCCAACCGAACGCGAACCGAATACAGGACTTAATTGGTTGGCTGGCTGGCTGTCTTATTAGGTCACAGCTCATCTCATCCGCTTCGAAATTCCAATTTCCATAACAACTATTTAATTAATTTAACCCATTTGCCGCCATTAGCTGTATTTACGAGAATACCCTCTCCCGTTTCTTTGAACTGTTCCTGGAATATTCCCTTCTTCCCAAGTCAAATTCCAATTGTAGTTTTCCTTTTCTAATTAAATATGGAATAAAGAAATACAACGACCAGATACAATTTACTTAAAAATAGAATTAAATAGTATAGAGATAAAAAAAAAAAAGCTGAATGGAAGAATAATATGCTGTGAAGATATTTTTTGGTGTGTCGGCCGGTGCATGCACGCTCCCAATTTTTATGGAGATAAAAAATGTGATTCTGTAAGGGTTAGAAAACTGAAAATATCTACAATTTTATTTAGTTAAATTAAAAGAATTATAAGAATGTGCTTGTTTATTTCGGTCAATAGTTTTGTCGATATAATACAATGAAGACGTAAAATTAAGTATATTTAAACGTTTAATATTTTTAAATTTATAAGGTTAAAAGAATAATAATAGTATAGTATCAAATTGTTGTTTATTAAAAATATACTATAAGAATATGCTATTTGTATGTTCAGGAAATTGGTATATCAAAATTCATGTGATGTTTATATTATTACTTTTTATTTGTAATCACACTAATATAATATTTATATTATTAAATGAATAAAATGATGTTTGTATTAATTATACCAACATACAGAAAATGGTAGTATTCCAATTCTTACTCTAACTGAATTTAGCGTGAAAATTAAATTAGTATACTGAAAAATACAGAACATGAGATTGATTAATACATGAGATTTGCATAACATAAGAGAGCAATTAAAACGTGATGGGATGAAAATAACACGGATATAATTATTTTACAAGTCGGATTAAAAAATTATCAAGTATAAAGTTGTTTAATTAGTCGAATGGTCAAAAAATATTCATCCGTAATTTATTTCGTAAAATAATTATTAGATGTTATTAATTGGCATTATAAAATAAATAAACTAGACACATAGTGATTTATTAAAGTTAAAAGATAGTTATAACACAAGATTCTCAAATATGATAATATATATGCAATACATGCACAAATTATCAGAAAATTATAATGAACATATTTAATAATTAATTGATAACTGATAGTTGATTGCATTAATTGATTTGCATTAATTGATTTGTCTAGCTGATCGCATTAACTGATTGTATTAGATTATGTAAATAATTAGTTTTTTAATATAATATTTTAAGCATGTCCGAATGGTGTATATATTAATTTATTATTTATGAAATTATTTTTTAATATTACTTTATTAATTATTAAAATCTAAATGATATTTGAAGTATATGCATTAATCTCATCTATTTGAAAGGAAAATAATTATTTAAATTATTTATGAAAATTTAAGTTATTAATCCCATATGGATAAATATTCTATACACAGACGGTGGAAACTGAAAGTTTCTACAAGCGCCTTAGTTTTAGAGTATAGAGAGTTAGTTTAGGGTATATGGTTTAGGGGTTTAGGTGTAGGGGGTTAGAAATTAGGAATAGTTGTTTCAATTTAAGGTTTATGGTTATAATTTAGGGTTTATAGGTTAAAACCTAAACCCTCACCATATTACCCTAGAAACTAAACCCTAACCTATAAACCCTAAATTATAACCCGAAACCTTAAATTGAAACAATTATCCCTAAATTCTGAACCACTACACCTAAACCCCTAAACGTTATACCCTAAACTAACTCCATATACCCTAAAACTAAGGCGCTTGTGGAAACTTTCAGTTTTCACCGCCAATGTATAGGATATTAATCCATCTCATATATGTATTAGATTATGTAAATGGGTAATTATTCTATACACAAGCGCTTGTGGAAACTTTTTTTCACAGGTGTCTTAGTTTTAGGGTTAGACTCTTCATTTAGGGTTTAAAGTTTAGGGGTATAAATGTAGTAGTTTTGAATTTTGGGGTTGTTGGTAGAATTTTGGGTTTATGGTTAAAATTTAGGGTTTATAGGTTAAAACCTAAATCCCCACCCATATTACCCTAAAACCTGACCCTAAATTTTAACCATAAACCCTAAATTATAAACCCATACAACAAAACTCATAAACTATGAACCCTAACCCTAAACCATATAATTGATGCGCTTGTGAAAACAAAAAATTTCCACCGCCGGTGTATAAGATAATAATCCTATGTAAATAATTTCGTTTACTTAAAAAGCATATGCAATTTATTTAAATTTTGGTTATTTAGAGAACTCTCGATGGCAAGAGAGTCTTTATAATTATTATATCGAATCCTCTAAACCTAAAAACTTATATATGATTTTTACTCAAAACCATGTTCACCAAACATAACCAATAATATGATATACATACACACAATATCATATGTACATGTACCATTGGTATGATATATTTGTCTTCTACCTTAAAAAAGGAAGTAAATTAATAATTTGCAATATATGATAGGACTTTTTATTATAGTAAATACCAAAATTTCAAATTTCCAATGATTGTATGGAGTACATTTTAACTAAGATATTGAAAGCAATCGTGGACAAATCCTAATTAGCCAATGCTCACATAGGATAATGTTATTTTACCTAATCACTAGGATAAGAGTAGGGCTTTGTTGGACAATCTGGACTTAGAGTTTAGGAAAAAACGTGGCAATAAAGTCTTAGATGCTTAGCCTTAATCCCCATCTTTGATTTGTCGATTAATTTAATTAAGTATGCAAAACAAGCCAAGAAACGTGCGTTGGAGGATAACTTTCTTTATTCAATGTCCAAATCTATAGTTGCTTTGGTTAATCAACCTACTCCCCTACTCATCAAGAGAATAATTAAGACAAATTAGGAGAATATTGTCACTTGGAATCCAATTTAGAGAAATGAGGGCCTTTAAGTTTTATTTTAGAAACTACGGCAAATTGAATAGTGGAGGTGGAAGACGTCACCCGCAAGTGGCGTCTTAAGTTTGTTTAATATTTTTATAATATAAAATGTTCAGTGTATGACAGTTTTGGGGAAATAATTAATTAAAAGATATTAAGTCGTTGCCTACAGGTGGCGTTTTGGACCTGCACTGTAGAATTTGTCATAGATTCTTAAATATGTTTCAACGTCCCCTATTTCCCTAAATTTAATCCTTAAACACCCAGCGAAATCGAATAATTAAGTTTGATTTTCTTGTAATTTAAGCTTGTTAATGATCTTGTTGAGCCAAACCAGTTGTAGGATAGAAACCATTTTTTTTATTTTCTGAAATGTTCCTATATATACTTTAAATATAAATTGGAAAGTTTCATTCTAAATTGTGAAAATTTACTTGATTTTAAGATACAGTTGTTATTATGTGTGTTTGCGAATTGTACGACTTTTTATAGTTCACGTTTATTTTATGGATTATGTTTGGGATTTGTGGCTCTCATCCACAAATGTTATCTTCAAGGTTCGAATTTTATTTCTCTCCTTAGAAGTACATTGTGTCTTACCATTACACCCAACACTCATCGGCAATTTTAGGATTTTATTTAATTACAAATATGTAAGGGTAAAGTACACAAATGGTCATTAAATTATCTCAAAAAAATATAAAATGATCATCAAACTTTCAAAAGTTACATAATGGACATTAAACTTTAGTTTTTGTTACAAAATGGTCACTGGGTCGTTAATTGTCGTTAAATGCATGACATGACATTTACAGTAATTTGAATAATAGAACATTTAATCCTCCATGTTGACACATTCAATCAATTTATTCATAAATTAACCCTCATTATTGATGTCTAAATTGATTAAATGTGTAAATATTGAGGATTAACTATGTTATTATACAAATGCTCGTAACTGCCACGTCTCCTAGATAACGACAGTTAATAACTCAGTGATCATTTTATAACAAAAACTAAAGTTTAATGCTCATTATGTAACTTTTGAAAGTTCGATGACCATTTTATATATTTAGGGATTACTTAGCGACTATTTGTATACTTTACCTAATATGTAATTATATATTTTTTTTAGAGAGAAGAAGTATAACTTGTATTATATGTCAAGTTTCTCTACGTGCAAAATTTTATAAAATATACTAATTTTAATATTAATGCAGCTAATTATGTTTATAATATTTAGTGTAAATTTTGATTTTTTTAATTTAATAATAAAAATGTCAATTGAGTATAATTTGATTCTCATTGTTGTTGGTACACTAAAAGTTTAAAAAAATTTGTAATATAATGGATTATAGTCACCATCAGTATCAGTTGGAACGATTTTTTATGTTCATATCGAAAGAGTTACAAGAATAATTGTAATTACAATTAAAAGTAATATATATCTAAATAATAATTAAAATTAAAATTAATCATTACAAAATACTACCAAACTGATAAATAAAACATATCTAAATTTAAATCAAAATACTTTTTCATAATATCCACACATATTTTTTTTGTGGTTATATCTTTTAATAATAATATTTTTAGTTTTTAAAACTAATAATAGTTGTTGATTTTTTTGAGAAATCGCTGATTTTGATGAATAAGGAGAAAATACAATAATATTACAAGAAAAATCTACAAAATCAAGAGTACATTGACCACATTAACCAATCATTTCACTAAGAAAATTAAAGTGCACAAACTAGTCACTAAAGAATAGAAGAGGACCATATAAGAAAAGATTAATATATTATACACTACCGGTGGAAAACTGAAAGTTTCCACAAGCGCCTTAGTTTTAGGGCATATGAAGTTATTTTAGGGTATATGGTTTAGGGGTTTAGAATTTAGGGATAATTGTTTCAATTTAAGGTTTAGGGTTATAATTTAGGGTTTATAGGTTAGGGTTTAGTTTTTAAGGTAATATGGTGGGATTTAGGTTTTAACCTATAAACCCTAAACCTTAAATTGAAACAACTATCCCTAAATTCTAACCCCATACACCTAAACCTATACTAAACTAACTTCATATACCCTAAAACTAAGGCGCTTGTAAAAACTTTCAGTTTCCACCGCCTGTGTATAGAATATTTATCCTATAAAAAATGATTAGAAATTCAACTAAACAACTCGAAAAATGATAGATACAATTATACTGACAAACATCACCATCAATGACGAATGATAAACACAATTAAAACTGATATAAAAATACATATAACAATAACAGTATGTTGACAAAATAATTTTATAACAATTCAACTGTGACATATCTTTGATGGTTGTGAACATCTATAAACATAAAAGAACCAACTCAATAGTCTAAAACAAAAATAAAATAATCAAATAATCAAATAAGCGTCAACTAAAAATAACATCAAATCTAACACTTTAAATTATCCTATATATTGTATAACATTCATTATCATAATATATATAAGTCAATAAACGAAATGAGTTATGGCCACTCAAATAATTTCACAAATCAATTTTAAATTAAATCCCCCACTACTAGTGGTAACGTCAAAAGATAAGGATAAAAACCATAATCAAATGCTCCACTACTACTAGTGTATGATATCAACCAATCTTTCCTTTCAAATCTTTTCAACTATCTATAAATTGTCCATGCATGCATTATAAATTATATATGTACATATAAAACATACAAATAAATATAAACAAACTAATATTTATTAAATATAATCCTATATTCTTGTTTCTCCCCTAAAAGAACACTTTTTAGCAAATACTTGACCCCTTTTTTTGGCACCCTAACGTTTGATTGAATTTTTATTTTTAAACAATTTAGCCATTAACGTTTTATTTTGGGTCAAAATAGCTCATGTGCGGATAAAAACTGTTAGTCAACCAACAGTAAATGACTTGAAATGATGTGACAAACCTATATAGCAGTGCACGTCGCGATAGCAATGTCATATAGGCAAATATGCTGACTTTACAGAATGACACACCAGTCAAAAAATAATTTTAAAGAATTCTATAAAATATAAAATATTTTTTCTTCTGGCGTGTCATTCTGCCAAGTTATTTCAAGTTGTTTATCGTCAATTGACCAACAATTTTCGTTTACGGAGGGGCTATTTTGACCTAAAATGAAACGTTGAGGATTAAATTCCTTAAAAAAGAATAGGGGCCAAAATGACTATTCAATCAAATGTCAGGGTCATTTTTTGGTATTATACCTTTATTTTTTTCCTTTTTAACATTGTATCTTATTTATTTATTTATTATTTTTAAATATTAATTAAGGATACATAATATTTTCAATGTGATTTGTCAATACTCAAAATTATTCTAATAGAAAGTTAATTATTATTTTTATCATTACAAAATTGAAGGAAAAAGAATAATCACATATAATAGCATCAGTTTAACTAATGAAATTACCTAAATTTCTGGTAGCATATTAACAATTTATATATTTTCATTGGACTCTCAGATATATTAAACGATATTTATTTTTTAAGTTAACTGACATATTTATTAAATCAACAGAATTTAATCACAGAAATATAGAAATGATATTTACAATATTTTCCTTTTTGTGCATTTAACGTTTACTTTATTTATCTTATAGATTTTATTTTATAATCATTTTTAGTGCACTTTTAAATAATGATGCTTATTTTAGGTTTTTAAAAATGTAAAAAAACCGACGATATAAATGAAGATAAATTAATAATTTTATTTAAAAATTATTTAAAAAAACACATTTTAATTTAAGCTCGGAAACACTTTTGGTCTGAAATCAACCTATTTTGCATTTGCTTTTAGTCACGGAAATATATTTAAAATTGAAATTAATAAAAAAATGTATGTTAAAATTAATAATTTAAAAATTCTAAAAAAACAAAATATATTGTTGAAATTAGTAACTAAACCGGAAATTGAAATTTAGAATTACACAAATTAATTTTAAAAAGAAAAAAAGGGAAAAGGAATCGGTACTGAAATGGAAAAAGGGTATTTACGTAAAACCACAGGAGCTAAATTCAAAAAAGGAGAAACCATGGTTAAAAAAGTAACCCAGGTAAAGACGGCAACTTTCGATATTATCCTATTCGCAAATGGCAATAAATAATTAACAATAAATATACAAAAACAAAACCGTATATAATTTCTCCGATTTTATTTTCACACTTTGAATTCATTCATTCATTTCCAACACATCTTCCATTTTCTTCTTCGCTCTTCTTTCCTCACACGTTCCTTCTCTCTTTCTACTTTATCTCTTCTTTCAACTTTAACGAACTTTTCCCCCGTTTCCTTTCATACAGGAATACCGCCTCTCGTCGGCCGCCGGTTTTCTTTTTTCAAACCGCCGTGACGTACAAGTAAGTAACTCCCCTTCCGGAATTCTGATCGGTTGCACCGTCGTTTTGTTTGCGTCTTCTGTTTGTTATTTGATCTACTGTTAAGTTGACTCACAGTTAGTTTATTCGGCTTTTGTTTATATCCTGTTTGGTTGCTTAGAAAATGCGGGAAAATAAGCTAAATCGATGTGTTTTTAAAATTGCTCTCTCTCTCTCTCTCTCTCTCTCTCTAAAAACAATCGTTTATTTTGGTTATGTTAAACGGAGGAATCGGATGCCGGTGATTAGTTTAATATTTATATTTTGAATTAATGATAAGATAAAATGAAAATCGATCAGTTATTATAACATTTTTTTTCTGCTGAAATTCCTGCGTGATTTTTTCTCCATGAACTTCTTACCTTTTTTGGATTTATTATATTTTTACTGGTGCGTGCTTTGACTCCAGATTTCGATTTTTTGTTTGTTTGATTCCGTTTACTTGGTTATGATATTAGCACACTTTATTCTTTCTTTTTTAACATATATATTTGCTGCAAATTACCTGCGATCAAAATAAGGTTGCGGATCTGTTTTTGCTAAGAATAGGAAAGACTACAAATTAAGTACTCTCAAGGTTTCTTTTGTACTTAATGCAACATTATTTTTATTATTATTTTGTTTTAGTCATCAGATTAGCTGATTATTTTTGGATGAAAATGCTAAAGATGACCAGTTAGAGAATGTTTAGAAATATTGTGAAAAGTCAAAACCACAGGAAAATAATGGGAAAAAAATAATTACTCTTATTTGAGGTCCACAGTCTCCACACAGTTAGAAATCATGGTGTTCAATCCTCTGTATTGCTTCCTCGATTGGTTTGGTTGATTAATGTGAATGAGCTCCACTAATTAATATCTTTCGGTCTGCAGATCTTTGAACATTTCAATCGAAACAGTTTCTTCTAGTGTGGATTTTGTTTGTAAGCTTTCTTCTAATAAAAGCTTTCATGGCGTCAAGATCGTGTGCAAATTTTTTACACTTGGTCTCTGGGGATCTACTTGATATTCCTCAAACTCCAAGAGCTCTTCCTCGGGTAATGACTGTTCCTGGGATCATCTCTGATATCGATTCCTGTAGCAGTAATGATGGGGATTCAGATGTAACTTCATCTGGTTGTAGAGAACGCAAAATTATAGTAGCAAACATGTTACCTTTGCATGCTAAAAGAGATGTGGAAACTTCTAAATGGCGCTTCAGCTGGGATGAGGATGCACTTTTACTACATCTAAAGGATGGATTTTCTCCTGAAACGGAGGTTGTATACGTAGGGTCTCTCAAGGTTGATATAGATGCGAATGAACAGGAAGAAGTTGCCCAAAAACTGTTAGAAGATTTTAATTGTGTTCCTACTTATCTACCTACTGATTTGCAGAAGAAGTTCTATCTTGGGTTCTGTAAACAACATTTGTGGCCTCTTTTCCACTACATGCTGCCCATGTGTCCTGACCATGGTGATAGATTTGACCGTATTCTATGGCAGGCATATGTTTCTGCTAATAAAATATTTGCTGACAAGGTTATGGAAGTAATCAATCCAGATGATGATTATGTTTGGATTCATGATTATCACCTGATGGTTCTTCCTACATTTTTGAGGAAACACTTCCATAGAGTTAAGCTTGGATTTTTCCTCCACAGCCCTTTCCCTTCATCAGAAATATATCGAACATTGCCTGTTCGGGATGAGATTCTGAGGGGACTGCTGAATTGTGATCTAATTGGTTTTCATACGTTTGATTATGCACGGCATTTCCTGTCTTGCTGCAGTAGAATGTTGGGCCTTGATTATGAATCTAAAAGAGGGCATATTGGTCTTGATTACTTTGGTCGCACAGTTTTTATTAAAATTCTTCCAGTAGGAGTTCATATGGGTAGACTTGAATCAGTGTTGAATCTTGCCTCCACTGCTGCCAAGGTCAAAGAGATTCAGAAGCAGTTCGAAGGGAAAAAATTGATTCTTGGCATAGATGACATGGATATTTTCAAAGGCATCAGTCTTAAACTACTGGCTATGGAACAGCTGTTACAGCAGCATCCATGCTTGCAGGGTAAAATAGTCCTGGTTCAGATTGTGAATCCCGCAAGGGGCTTTGGAAAGGATGTCCAGGAAGCTAAGAAGGAGACTTATATGACTGCTAAAAAGATCAATGATGTCTATGGTTCACCCAAATATCAGCCAGTCGTTTTGATTGATCGTCCTGTTCCCCGCTATGAGAAATCTGCGTATTATGCTCTGGCAGAATGTTGCATAGTAAATGCTGTGAGGGATGGAATGAATCTGGTTCCTTACAAGTATATTGTTTGTCGGCAGGGAGCTCCTAGCATGGATGAGGCACTGGGTGTAAAGCCAGAATCTCCTCGAACAAGCATGCTTGTTGTTTCTGAGTTCATTGGTTGCTCACCGTCTTTAAGTGGAGCAATAAGGGTTAATCCTTGGGATATTGATGCTGTGGCCGAGGCTTTAAATACAGCTATTACCATGCCTGAGTCAGAGAAGCAATTGCGACATGAGAAACACTACCGGTACGTCAGTACTCATGATGTGGCATATTGGGCTCGCAGCTTTGCAATGGACTTGGATAGAGCATGCCAAGATCATTTTAGTAAGCGCTGCTGGGGAATTGGATTTGGCCTTGGTTTCAGGGTTGTGTCTCTTTCTCCCAGTTTTAGGAGGCTTTCTACTGATCACATTGTTTCGGCATATAAACGTACAAATAGAAGAGCAATATTTCTGGACTACGATGGCACCGTTGTTCCGGAAGCTTCCATTATTAAATCTCCTAGCCCTGAAGTTATCTCTGTCATCAAGACTCTTTGTGATGATCCTAAGAACACTGTGTTTATTGTTAGCGGGAGAGGGAGAACCTCACTTAGTGAGTGGCTTGCTCCGTGCGAGAAGCTGGGAATTGCTGCTGAACATGGGTACCTCATAAGGTACACTTACTTGTAAGTTTTTTTATATGGCCGGTAACGATTCTAAATGCCTATAATAAACTTAGGTCATTTTCTATTTTCCTGCAGATGGAGTAAGGACTCTGAATGGGAAACCAGCCCTGTCGGTGTTGACCTTGAATGGAAAAATATCGTGGAACCTATTATGAGGCTGTATACAGAGGCAACAGATGGCTCCAGCATCGAGCCGAAGGAGAGTGCTTTGGTGTGGCACCATCAAGATGCAGACCCTGATTTCGGATCATGCCAAGCTAAGGAATTGCTGGATCATCTGGAAAGTGTTCTTGCAAATGAACCAGCAGTTGTTAATAGAGGCCAGCATATTGTTGAAGTTAAGCCACAGGTATGAAAAAAAAGTGATTCTCCCCTAGATTCTGCCTCCCTCCACCACTCTCACATTTATGTGTGTAACATAGTTAATTCATCTTTTCCATTCAGGGAGTAAGCAAAGGGCTCGTTGCAGAAAAGGTTCTGTCGAGAATGGTCAATGGTGGGGAGCCGCCTGATTTTGTGATGTGTGTTGGTGATGATAAATCTGATGAAGATATGTTTCAGAGCATATTAACTTCAGTTTCTAATCCATCCTTGCCCGTGGCTCCGGAAATCTTTGCATGCACCGTTGGGCGAAAGCCTAGCAAAGCTAAGTATTACCTTGACGACACTGCTGACGTTTTGAAGTTACTTAAAGGCCTTGCAAATGCTACAATTGCAAAGCCTAGGGGACTGCCACATATTCAGGTTTCTTTCGAGAGTAATGCTTGACATAGACTTGGCGGCCGGCTTAAATTTTACCAGTTCAAAAGTGTCCGATTTGCTTCAAGGGATTCCCTTGAATGAGAGAAACCTCGATCTTAACTTATCTGAAGCTTTGTTAGTATTTGCCAGATACGATTCTAATGGGATAGCGGATAGCGGATAGCGGAGAGACGGTTGTCGTGCGCGGGAGCCGAAAGTGGAAGGCTAGATGCTCGTCATTATTATTGTTGTTGTAAATGATGATAGTGAAATCGTGCATTTTTCTGGTGCTAGCAAAAACGGTATGGATGAGTTAGTTCTCACTTGTTTATAATGGTATTTACTTATCGGAGGCGCCATTGACTTGTATAGATACATTGCTTTCCAATACAAATTGTTGCCAATTTGATTTTGAGTTTCTCATTTTTTTGAGTTTATGCCGAACTTTATATTGTTTAAATCCGGATCGTCTAAAATAATTTTTTTTATTATAGGAATAATTAAAACCACTTAACAGGTTCAGAAATGCTTTAAATTTAGAAGGATATAAATTTGTGTCAATGATTAATATTTTTAATATATTAGTGATTATACAATAAATATCTTTTTAAAAGAAAATTTCCAAATAAAATTTAAATTATAATAACTCGACTAACTTAAAAAAATTTATTAATTTATTATTCCATTCAATCAAATGTTAAATTAAAGACCCGATTTGGAAATTTAAACCCAATAGGAACTAGGAAGACTTGTGAGTCATTCATCTTACCCGCGGGTGATCCACTCTGTCATTTTGACTGCTCCCGTTCCGTTTTTCTTTTCCTGGAGTTTCCGTTTCGTCAATGGAAAAAACAGAGACTTGGTTTTCTCTGTTCCTCAGATCCAATTCTCTGATCGTTTCTCTTGCTTTGATCTTCGAATTCCAGCATTAGGATCTTAGAGTTACGGATTCTTAAGTTTGCGAATATAAAAATACGGTTTAGTTCTGAATAGCGCTAATTTGGTGATTGGCTAAGTTGAAGCATTTGTTTTAGTTTCGAGTTCTCTACTGAGGTTTCGGCCCTCGACACAATCATGAATCCTTTTTCTTCCAGTACTCGTCTAAGGTGAGTCCCAAAGTCGTACTGTTTCCCATTTCTTCTTTTAGTTCTCTCTTTTGCTTTTATTTTGAAAATTAGATCAAGAACTCATGAGTTTGTTTATCTGATTGGATTTTGATTGTGATTAACATTTAAAAGAGCTGTGATTTCTTGCAATGGGGTTGTTTTGATCACCGTGATGGGAATTTGGGGAGTTCCGTTGTAGTTTGTGCTACTTAAATGATGATTGCATTTGTATTTAGAAAGTGGAATTTGTTTGCCTTTTTGGCTTTCATAATTTGGTTCTTCTAGTTATCTTTTCATAATTAGTTGCATATGTTTTGAATTACCATAATTTGGTAATTGGTTTGAGAGTACCCTTTTTTTTTGGATAATATTAAATGATGCGTCTTTACACTGGATGGCAAACAAACCTTCCTCTGGCCCTATTTGGTGAGGTACATTCGATCAGGCGCATTCTCGCTGCACCTTTGTATGATTGAAGTTTTTCTAAGTTCAGTTTTTTCCCCATAAAAAATGCAGTTTTGTAGATAAACTAGACCACTTTCGGAGTTTATTATACATCTTAACCAGTATAAGGATTCTAGCACCTAGGGTGTGCCTTGCGCCTTTGGCTTTTGCAAACCTAATAGGTATGTGATTGAAATAAATGAAAAAAAATTCTGGTTGTGATTGAAAGTCTCAATGCCCATCATGGAAATTGTTTGCATTAGATTACTGGAATTCACCATATTTTATGAGTGCGAAGATCTCAACTTCGGTTTATATAACTCTGTGACTTGAGGTGTTTCCTAAATGGTGCGATTAGTAGTGAGCATTGCTGTTAAGGAACAAAGTCTTAAGCTGGAATAACTGGATTCCTCTCTCTTGCACATCTGTGAATACTCCCGTGTTTATGGAAGTTTTGAGTGTTGACAAGAACTGTTTGTTTACATTGTAGAAAGGGATATATAAGGTAGATGTAAGTTTTGGTTAAGAAGAAAAAGGGACCTTGGATGCCCACTTCCTATGAATGAAACGTTTCATCTCAGTCAAGACATAAAGTTGGTTGTCATGATTATTTAAATTAAAGAAAGGATCTCTAAGCTATATGTCAAAATTAATGAGCAACGCATCCCAAAATGAAATTGATGAATCTATATGATTGACTTGATTTTAGTTTATAGCCTTTATCTTTTATTCTTCTTCCTTTCCTAATCTTAACGTCTTTGTTACTTGAAAATTGGGCATGCAGCACTCTGCTTATTTTTCTGCTTGGAGATGTTAGATATATCCTGAAATAGATCTTTTTTTCCCTTCAAAAAAAGCAATAAAATGGGTTTGATTTTAATTCTTCAATGCAGGGACATGATACGGGCTATATGTGCATGCAAAACTGCAGCAGAAGAACGTTCTGTTATAAGGAAAGAGTGCTGCCATTAATGAAAATGATTGAGATTATAGGCATCATAATGTGGCTAAACTCATGTTCATTCACATGGTTGGATATCCCACTCATTTTGGCCAAATGGAGTGTTTGAACTTTGAAGTTGATTGTATCTGCTGGATTTCCAGAGAAGAGGATTGAATATCTTGGTCTTATGTTGCTTCTTGATGAAAGACAAGTTCTCATGTTGGTCAGTGGTCACAAACTCAGTAAAGCAGTATCTTTTGTGTAGACTCTTCTGAAGCTTTTTTTCTAATCATTTTTGTTCTGAATGAATAACGTTGTGCTTCATGAGGTGGTATTACAAGTGTAAAAATAAAAACATGGAGATATTTGCTTACTTGCAGGAACCTTAACTTATATGCAGAGATCTGAACTTCAGATGATGCCCCTGCACCTAGCACTTCAGGTGGTGATTTTCTACAATATCTTCTTGGTGTTGATTTGTCAAACCCTCTGCACAATCAGGTTAGTTGGGGTGCATAATGGTGCATGTTTAAGGAACATTATGACTGAAAATAACTTTTTCAAGCATGTGCTTATGTTTTGAAATACTTTGATCTTCAACTTAGTTTTTTTGGCAGCGATAATGCTGACATTAGTGTTTTATGAGTAATAAATATGCTAAACCCAAATATTTTTTCCTTTATCCATTTTATTTATCTTTTACTTGTCGAGAATTAATTATTTTTCTGATAATAACCATGGTGGACAATAGTTCAGGCAAACACTTGTTGATTTAAATTAGTCGTTTCTAAACATTTCAAGTCAATCCAATTTCTTGGATTGTTAACTATAAATTTGACTATTATAGTCATAATTAATAATTATAAATTCTAGATTGGTTTGCAATTATAATGGATGTGCATGGTTACGATGCATGATTACTTTGTCAGTTTTTGGAGTGTAACAATGTTAAATGAAATTAAGTGATATCCTAGTCGTTGTTTCTATGGTCATCTTTCTCCAAAAGCAAACTTTGTTCTTCATAGGCATAAAAATCTGAAGTGTTTCGTTCACGGATAAAAGTGAACCACTTTTAGTGCCTAATCTCTTCTTTCCTGTTAATTGAAAAAAATTGATTTTATTTTTGATTTGGCACTGGCAGGCGCTAGTAACCCTCCAAAAGCTGGGACATGTTCTGCTGGATCTTTTGTCAGTTGGAACATCGCTTCCTGCAGAAAACAGCTCATCTACATCTGACATATTATCCAGTCATTGTTTCTATGGTCATCTTTCTCCAAAAGCAAACTCTGTACTGCATAGGCATACAAATCTTAAGTGTTCCGTTCACAGATAAAAGTGAACCATTTTCAGTGCCTAATCTCTTCTTTCCTGTTAAATGAAAAATATTGATTTTATTTTTGATTTGGCAGGCGCTAGTAAGCCTCTAAAAGCCGGTACATATGTTCTGCAGAAAACAGCTCATCTACATCTGACATATTATCCTCCAGTCAAGATAACAAAGCACCATTTGCAAATTTAAATGGCCTTGCATCACTTTCCTCAATTTCTGAAAATGCCACTTCTACAAGCTCTGCTCCAGTGATGGATTTATTGGATGGGCTTGGCCCTGGTCCTCAAAAGCATGGTAAGTTTATTTATAGGTTTAGGAATCTGTTTTGCTGATACGGTAGCCTATTAGTTGCCAAAGTTGTTATTAGTTTTCTTTTATATGGACATAGGAAAATGGTCAAGCTTATCCATCTTTGGTTGCATTTGAGAGCAGCTCCTTAAGAATCGTTTAACTTTTCAAAGCAACCAGGGAACCCTTAAACAATGTTGATCCGGGCTACTTTTACAAAATCTATCATCTAATGTTTACAATGATTTTCTTTTCCAGCCGGCAGTTCCAAAGGTAACTCAAGATGTTTGTTTACTGAGTTTGCTTTTACTTTCTGAACTTCTAGTAAAGAATTTATAATTGGGTTTAACGGCCATCTGTTAGAGGTAGATTTGCATTATTATATTGTTTGCTGCTGTTGCTTTTTATTTATCATAGATTTATGTGAAAATCAGAGAACTTTGCAGTTTGCAAGTTTAAGCCTGTCCTCACCAGAAGTTCTTTATCTGTCGGGAATACTTATGTTTATTTAGCCTTGTTTGTAGGGTTCTTAAAACCTAGGCTTCACTAATTTCGCAAAATTTATGATTTTGTTTTTTTTATCTAAAAATAACCTTTGAGTTTGTATTTATTACTCCATATAGGATTTTGCATGCTTCTCCTTTTAATATGTACTTTCCTGCTTTTATGCAGTTCCTTCAGTTGCACTTGGATCCAGCTAGTAGCAATACTTTGCCTGCAAGCGGCAATGGGTCCATGACACAAAATTTAGAAGTCACTAATAACCTACATGGGAAGGTATGTATATACTGAGTTTATTAGTTTATGTTACGGGTTCTATATCCGAGAGCCTAGCAAGAGAAAGCTTTAGTATATTATCTAGGCATAATGTCAAAAAATGCCCATAACGTTTGACTGAATAATCATTTTGACCCTTATTCTTTTTTGAATCACTTTAACCCTCAATATTTCATTTTGGGTCAAAATGTCCCCTCCGTAGATGAAAACTGTTAGTCAGCTAACGATAAATAGCTTGAAATGAATTGACAGAATGAGACGTCAACAGAAAAATAATGTTATATTTTATATAATTTTATAAAAATAATTTTTGACTCATGTGTCATTATGTCAAGTAACACTTTTGTCTATATGATAATGCTATGTTAACGTGCACTATGTAGGTTTGCCACATCATTTCAAGCCCATTTACCGTTAGTTGAGTAACATTTTTCATCCACGTGGGGGACATTTTGGCATTATGCCTATGAATCTAATATATCTAGTTGTTCTAGTCGGTTAAACTTGCTTTAGGAAACTGATATGTAGTTCCACTACAGCCAAGAATTTCAATGCTTGTGCATTTTATTTTTCCAGTCTTTATGGATTGTCGGGTGGTTTTTAGGCTTAGGTGATCACAATTTGTTCCCATATACTTTAGGTTTTACCTATAACCTTTATTGATTTGCCCTTGGCCGTGCTACCTGTGTTTGGAAAGAAATTCTTACTGCCGATTGCATCCATGTAATTCATTTTTCTTAAGTTAAATCAATCAATCATTTATCTATTTATTTCCAGAAATCGTTGATCATGTGCATAAGGATAGCTTACAAGATGAACAGCAAAGATGTTTTGGAAGAAGCACAAATCAACAATTTCCCTCAAAATTTGTGAGGTTGGTTCATCCACAATACGTTCAACATATATTAATGCGTTTCCTTTTCTCTCTTGCCTTCTTTTACCTCTGAGAAACTTCATCCCATCATTTATGGTGATAGTGCAAACATTTTAATTTAAGTCTTGTATCTAGAAGGGAGACAGTATAGTGTGGTGCCAAATGGCATGGTATTTCATTTTTCTGGGGCTTATGTTGTGTTAAAATGGGGTGAAAATGTTCAAAAAAAAAATGGAATACAAGGTGAAGGTGTGCTGTTCCGGCAAATCAAGCATGCTAATTGACCAATTAAGCATATACAATAGATTTGATATTATGTATAATTTTCCCCTATCCTTAGAATGCAACTTTGAGTATATTCAGGTTATAGGACAGTTGGAGGGTATAGCCTCTCTCTCTCTCTCTCTCTCTCTCTATATATATATATATATATATACTGACAATATCAAAGTATTTTTCCATTAACTTTTCATAACATGGTAGCCCTCGAGCTAGCTGAAGTTTTTGTTTTGAATTACAAGACTTTCTATCACATTAAATTCCCTAGTTTTTTGTGATTTGTCTCTATTTCAAATTAATACTACTACAAATATACAAATGGGGATGAGGTGTTTAATATTATTAAATTCATTAGAGAAGAAAGCAATGGGGGCATTTCAATGCAAATTGAAATTGTAAAGCCCCAATGCAATATTGTTCTTTCTAATTGCACATGGGATGCTCTTTATCTCCCCAATGCATGCGCCAGAGATGCATATGCAGCCTTAGGAACACTAACTTGAACTTCAAGTCTCAAATGGGGTTTGCTCATCAGATGGTTAAAAAAAGGGACAACAGGGTAATTGGTAAAGTCACTTGTTGGAAATTTGCAATGGGGCCACTGGCCTGAGTGGTTAAAAATGGGACAACAAGAGACCTTGGATTCTTCTCCCACCAAATCTCAATAATCCATATGCTATCTGTTTGTCTTTTTAACTCTAACTTTGAGCTTGTAAAAAAGACTTATGTTTTGACTTATGTGCTTCTCTTTCTCTCTCATGGAGTTGTTATTATTGTGATCTCTTTAGCTTACCAAATACCCTCATGCCTGCCAGTCATGCATTTGCTCATGGCATCACTTTTGTTTTGACTTTTGCCTCACTTTGCTCTCATCTTTGCCTCCTGCTCCTGCAATTCTTCATATAGTCATGTCTCACATGCCTATCTAATAATGTACAGGAACAAAACAACAATCAGGCGCCAGCAGTTTTGTCTTCTCCAAGCTATTGAATCAAATGGTAAGAAATTAGATCTGATCCGACTCGAATCCGAAATAATCTGAATTTACTGTGACTACTAGATGTTAAAGTCTTGAAACTTGAAAGGAAGAGTGTAAAAGTATGAGGACTGAGGGAGGACTAGAACAATTTCAAGTTTCAAGAAAGCTTCAACCATCTGCTAGCTGCTTATTGTCATGTGGTGCTTTAAATGAACTTTTCTACTCTTAAATGCAGTTTAAAGAAGATGTAAGCTTGGGATCTGAATTCTGAACTTATTTAGATTAAGACAATGATCATAATCATATGACCCCACAATCCCACTTATGTCTGATGTCAACTTTTTCCATACAATGGCTACACTCACTAGAGTTCTTCAAACCACTTTTTTGGGATCCCACCATCCCTCATCATACAAAGCAAAAGAAAGGCAGGCTCCTATTACAACATCAAATTTTGGGTATTTACCACAGTTTTAAATAAATAATTAAAAACAAAAAGAAAGCACCAGATGATATGACCTCACACTCATAGTGTATCCTTTCTTTTCTTTTTCTGTATTATTCTCTTTTGGTGTTGTACATTGGTGGCAGAAGGAGAAAGAGGTGGAGTAAATATTAGAATCCACTTTTTACTTTGCCATAAAGTAAGAACACAAAGAAGCACATTCATGGAAGTTACATTGCACTGTAAAGAATCAAAATTCTTTGAAAGAAAAGAGAAAGTAAAAAAAAGGCTAAAAGGAAAAGCTTAAACTATTAGATTCATTGAATATATATTGGCTACAATGAAGTACAAAGGAACAGTAAATACCTTAGGCAACTTGAGTTCTACTACCAGTCCATGGAAAACCAGCAGTAACAGATGAAGAAGAGCCTATGGTATCTGAAGAAGTTGGGAATTTACCCTTCTTAGACCATTGCCAGATCTTGGAAACAGAAAAGCTTTCACCTTTACTTGTCAAGTTAATTTTCTTTCCCTCAACATCCCCATCATTTGATGAATTCCCATTCTGCGCACCCCTTCCCTTCACAAGCTTCATACTACCAGCAGTGCCATTGCTTCCTCTAGAGGGGCATAGAGCTACCTGCAACTCATCAGCAACTACATATTGGAATGACCCCATCGAGTAACATCTCCTAGCATCCAAATTACTGCTACTGCTCTCCCCTTCGCCTTCTCCTTCTACTCTCCCTTTTCCGTCATTCGAACTTTTAAATTTGCCTAATCTGACTGAAAACACCCTCTTCCCAATGTCATTCTCAGCTGGTTTAGGGCCAACAGACACCCCACTTCCTCCATTGTTTGATAACATGGTTTCCTCCCTTGGATATTCGAACTCGAAAACAGGGTTTTCAATTGGGAGCTCAGGTGTGAAAATGGTCCCTCTACAAAGGGGGCAAGTGGAGTTAGACATCAACCATGTGTCTATGCAGTCTATATGGAAAGCATGACTACACAAAGGAAGCAATCTCAATTTGTCATCTTCCAAGAACTCACAGAGACAAACTGCACAATCAAATGGCTCTTTCAACCCCATTATTTCCTTGTAAAGAAACACAGGCAGAGCATCTATGAAAGATTGATCTAGACCCGAATCATGAAGTTGGAAGAGCTGCTGTAACTGTCTTTGGTATGCATCAGTCCCCGACATTTCTGGGTATCGGTCGGATTCCGATAAAGACGAGGGAGACCTATGCTTCATGAGAAATCTAACAAGCAAGTGGAGAAGGCCAGATATGAAAAATATGACAGCCAGAACAACAATGATGAACAAAACAGCCGGGCTTATTTTACTAGCTGAAGATGATGAAGGAAGAGGGTTTGGCTGCTTTTGGTATTCATTACTGTATGGCAATGGAGGAGAGGACAAAGAAGAAACATGGTAATAACTCAAACCACCAGCTTTTAGCTTGGTTTCAGATTGTTCCCAAGACATTTTTAGGAAATTGGCATGCTTAAAACACCCTTTTCTTCAACTTTCTTGAATCAAAACAACTCTGAAACCATGTTTTCTTGGTTCCTTCTAGATTAAACCCAGCTCATAAACAAGCAATGCAAAACCCAGCTAAGAAGATTAGGGAATTAGAAAAAAACAGTAGAATCTAGAAACTGGTGTGACAAGAACAAGAGGCAGTATTCTCTAAATATTCTAAGACTTGAAACAGAGTCAAGGAATTAGTTAACCTACCTCAGAAAATGGATGGAACACCCAAATTTAACAAGTTGCTCCGGGGATTGTTGCAGTAAACCCCATTTGCTCCTTTTGGAGTTTCCAATTCCCTTTACATTGGCTTGTTATAGGCAAAGATGGAGAGAGAGGGTGCGGCAGGTAAGCTTCTAAGAAGCAAAGGATTTTGTGACCAAAGTGAATATCGAGGGCTGTTTTTGTCATTTAGGTTCACTTGGATTTTTGTTATATTAGTATGATGATAAATTTAGCCTTTAATATCTAGGCTTAACTATATAAGTAGGTGTCTAACGTTTTTTTTATCTAGATAGGTGCTTAAAGTTTCATTCTGTTACTGTTTTAAGATAATATCGTTAATTTTTTTTTAACATCCAATCATAATTTAATACGTGTTATTTTATTTTATTATTTTTTATCAAAAAAAAATTAAAAAAATACTTTTTTAAAAAATAAAAAACTTCTCAAAATAGTCCCAAAATCCAATCACCCAAATTTTAAAAGTGGTGTTATTGTCGCCGTCGATAGCCTCGTCGGATCTTACTACCACCGTCGATGAAGTTTTTCGCTCATTTTCTCCAACCACCCATCGTCGGTAACCGGCAAGAGGCGCGTCAATCGGACGTTGAACGGTTGGAGCCATTCGAAGTTCGTCGTCCGATTGACGTGCCTCCTGTCGGTTACCGGCGATGGGTGGTTGAGGTAAATGGGCGGGGGACTCCGGCGATGGTGAGGTTCGACGAGGCTACCGGCGGCAACAATGACACTAATTTTAAAATTTGGGTGTTTGGAGTTTTAGGGATTTGGGGACTGTTTTGTAATTTTTTAAAATTTTGAGATATTTTTATTTATTTTATTTTCAGCTTGTTTTTTAAAATAAGAATAAAAAATAAAAGTCACATGTCAAGCTATAATTGAGTGACGAATTTTTTTTTCACAGATTGATTTTAAAACATGAAAAAATAAAACGTTAGGCACATATTTCAGCCAAAAAATAGTTTAAGTACATATTACAAGTAACTGGTAAAGTTTGGGCTCCTATTTTATAGTTGGGTAAACTACACTAGAGGTCACCCAAATATTAATGTTTTCCTATTTTCGTCAAAAACGGTTAAAAACTAACTAAATCGCTGATGTGGCATTTATTATTATTATTTTTTAATTTTTCACGTCAGTATTTTCTTTCCTCATCAGAATTTATGTGGTATTTTTTATTATTTCAATCGATCAATTAGGAGGTGACATGTGTCACTCCAAATTTTGAACAAATTGAGGAAGAAAAATTACTCCAACTTTGTAGCCTGGTGGAATCAAACCAATGACCCCTTATGCATGCACCAACGCCTAACCACTAAGCAAAATGTTAGAGTTGTTTAAAGTTTATCCAAACTAATATTTAACTAATACTTTCCCAACTTCAAAAATAAACAAAACTAAAACTATAGTGGTTTGAACCAACAACACTTTGAACTAAAAGATTTATGTTCAACCACTAAACTATATTAAAAATTAATTATTTATCCACAAAATTTGATGTTTAATTTAATATTTAATATCACCTAAAATATAAATCAAAATACTACTAAAATTATTTTTTAATTCTTTTTGGAATAAAAAGTAATTATTTATTCTTTTTAAAATGTATTAGATTTTTTTTAAAATTTGAATATAAATTTTGAATTATTTGAAAAAAACTATTTAGATTTTTTGAAAGATAATAACTATTTAGATTTAAAATTATTATTTTAATTTTTTAAAATATTTTAGCTTGAAATGCAATTAAAATGGAAGATTAAACTAGAATTATTTTTTCTTTCATTTTGAAATAAAAAATAATAATTAAATAATAATTTTTTATTTTATAATATTTTATGCACTAGAATTTTTTAATATTAGTATTATAATATTTTATGTACTAGAATTTTTTTAAAATTAGTTTTATAAATATTATTTAATTATTGTTTTTTATTTCAAAATAAAGTGAAAATATTTCTAGTTTGAAATAATAATTTTAAATATAAATAGTTATTATCTTTCAAAAAAATCTAAATAGTTATTTTCAAATAATTTAAAATTTTTAAAATGATCTAATACATTTTAAAAACAATAAATAATTACTTTTTTATTGCAAAAGAATTGAAAAAAATAATTTTAGTAGTATTTTGATTTATTTTTAGGTGATATTAAATATTAGATTTTGTGGATAAATAATAGATTTTTAATCTAGTTTAGTGGTTAACCATAAGTCTTTTAGTTCAAAGTGTTATTGGTTTAAACCTCCATAGATGTAGTTTTGCTTATTTTTGAAGTTGGAAATGTATAAGTTAAATATTAGTTTGGATAAACTTTAAACAACTATGATATTTAGTTCAGTGGTTAGGCATTGGATGCATCCTTAAGGGTCCTGGGTTTGATTATGCTAGATTGCAAAGTTGGAGCATTTTTTCTTCTTTAGTTTGTTCAAAATTTGGAGGTGACACATGTCACCTCCTTGTTGGTCGATTGAAATAATAAAAAAAATACCCATAACAGAAAAACTATATAACGGGAGGGACGATTTTGACGAAAAAATTAGTTGGGGGACTAAAATAAAAAAACGGTGATAGTTGGTGACCACCAGTGTAGTTTACCCTTTATAGTTAAGCCTAATATCTATATAGTGGATATAATGTAATATTTCTTCTTCTTTAGTTTGTTCAAAATTTGGAGGTGACACGTGTCACCTCCTGGTTGGTCGATTAAAATAATAAAAAATACCACATAAATATTGACGAGGAAAGAGAATGTTGACGTGGAAAATAAAAAAAAAAAGTAAAAAATGCCACATCAGTGATTTTGTTAGTTTTTTAACGGAGAGGGACCAAAACAGGAAAACTATCTAACGAGAGGGACGATTTTGACGAAAAAATTAGTTAGAGACCAAAACAGGAAAACGGTGATAGTTGGGTGACCTCCAGTGTAGTTTACCCTTTATAGTTAAGCCTAATATCTATATAGTGGATATAATGTAATATTAATCATTAAACTAAGTAGAAACGATCATTTTCGTCACTTGCGTTTCGAGAGTTATAAAACAGTCATTAAATTTTTGATCATGTTATAAAATAGTCATCGCAACGTTAGTTGTCATTAACGACTATCAAGATATCTTATTTAACCCCTTAATTTGTAATTAAAATGTTATTTGAATATTTTTAAAAGTATTTTAAATACTAATTCTAAAAAATAAAAAATATTCAATATAGGAAAAATTCACGATTGAGCATAAGTATAAACACAAACTTAAACAACATGACAAACTTAACCCAGAAACTTCTTCCTCATCATGTTAATGGCCGAGTCCATAATACTAATTACAATCCACATGCAATGTTAAAAATCATGAAATGCTAACCTTTAAATCGATTGCTCTCTTTATGTTATTTTAAGTTTGGAGATTAACTTAAAATAAGAGTTATAGTTTATGATAAAATTAAAATGTTCAAAAGCTTGTGAGAAATTTAGAATAAAGATTATAGTTTAAAAATAAAATTGAAACGTTTAAATATTTTGAGATCAATTTAAAACGAATGCCAAACTTTAAGGACGTGTGATGCAATTAAATCTAATTAAAACGCCAACAAATAACTATCGGCTAATAAATGATATTTGTGTTTAGTAGTTGATTAAGAGATAATACAGACTAGGTGCACTTCTTCGACGAACTTATGGGAGAAGAAAGAGGAAAATGTTTTTGTTCGATATTAAACTCATAAATTAAAGAAAAAGGGATCTCAACGAAAGACTTAATCACTTCCTCTAATATTTATCGACGGATCTAATTGAATATTATAGGTCGGGTTTGAGGTATTATGGAGTACTCATAACAAATCCTGTGTACTGATTTTGTGGCTTCAATTTTGGAACTTTGTTTGTGTTGAGAGGAGGAAGAGGACCCTACACCTTTTCGACAGTTAATTTGTTAAAGAGATGGGGCCTTTACTTTATTTTCATTAGGCCTATAAACAAACTGAACGAACATGAACGAGAGTGTATTGTGTTCATTCGTTTAATTTTAATTGAATAAATAAATGAACACGAACATAAACGAACACAAAATTTTTTGTTCATGTTCGTTCATTAAGGAATGTAGTTTGTTCGTTTCTTTCATATTCGTTTGTTAAAATGATAAAAGAACACAAACAAACAGTAACCACATAAAATTCATTAATATAAGATGCAACTTCAAAGTTAAAGTCATCGAGTAGCATGTTATTACTTTTAGGGTAGCAGGTTATGTTTTTAGGATTGGAAAAATAAAAAATCAGAACCCTAAATTCAAAATGGTCCGACAAATATAAATGGACATATCACATATG
This sequence comes from Hibiscus trionum, assembly GCA_030270665.1. NCBI lineage: Eukaryota > Viridiplantae > Streptophyta > Magnoliopsida > Malvales > Malvaceae > Hibiscus > Hibiscus trionum. Next base: position 6,771,868 of record BSYR01000011.1, on the reverse strand, counting down.
GAAATCAATTTAAACGAACGAACGTAAACAAACGAATTACCGAACATTCACAAACATAAATAAACGAACAAGCTTTTTGTTCGTGCTCATTCATTTAATTAAACGAACAAAAAAATTTGCTTATGTTCATTCGTTTAATAAATAAACGAACATAAATAAATTTCCATTCGAATAATTCACAAATGATTCGCTAAACGTTCAGTTCGTTTACAGCCTCAACCGCCGATGTTCGTATTCATATTCATGTCTTTAGGCCACTGCCCATCATCAACTTCGTTCTGTAGTTTTCACTTTGCGCACACAAGATGAGATTGGGCCACGCCCTCTAACTTATAAGATGATCTAATTCATTGTCAGCCCATTCAAATCAAATCAATAAACAAGATTTTTTTTTTTATCAAGTCCATATGTTCATGTTTACGTGCATGAATTTGCAAAGGATATGTGTATGTGTCAGTGTCACGAACCCATATAGCTTAATATTTAGGCAAATAAAATACAAATGAATTGAAAACAAGAGCCTAAATAAATAAATAATTATATTATATATTTACGGTAAAAAATTGGGGGCACATCCCAGTGGCGGAGCCACATGTATGATTAAGTGGACACAGGTTCATCCTGAACTTATAAATATAATGGGGATTTTGCCTATTTAGACCCCAATTTTTAATTTATTTGAACTTTACCCTCCGATATTTATGGTTAATTATATTTAACCTCACAATCTTGAATTCTAACACCGTCATTATTATTTTATCCATTGTCAATCAGGTAAAAAACTCTATAAGTAGACTTGAGATGTTACCTTGAACCATTTTCTATTTTTATGGATTTATATTCAATACACTGCGGTGAAAACTTTCAGTTTTCATAGGCGTCTTAGTTTTAGAGTTTAGAGACTTAATTTAGAGTGTAGTGTTTAGGGGTTTAGATATATAGGTTTAGAATTTAGGGGCTGGGGTTAGGATTTAGGGTTTAGAGGTTAGGATAATATGTTGAGAATTTAAGTTTTAACCTATAAACCCTAAATTCTAACCTTAAACCTTAAATTCTATCTACGGTCACTAAATTCTAAATTACTAAACCCAAACCCATGAATTGGATGTAAAGTTATCAATACTACAAAGCTACTCTATGAATTGGATGTAAAGTTGAAGTGTTGACAGTTTTGAATTCAAAGGAAATAGAAAAAAATGAGTTTACACTTGAAACTTCATCTTCCTGAAGTTCTGGAAGCTCTGGAATGTGTTTGCTTAAGTTATTGGGATTGTGTAAGAATAAAAAAAGCTTAATTCTACGGCAGATTATATAGAGGGTGATCAAATAAAAGACCTTTGTTTATTTAACCAATGGAAAGAGTAAAAGAGTTAAATGCATTAAACTTTATATTTTTTAAATTTTGAGTTAATTGCACCACACGACTTTAAATTATGACATTTATTTTAAATTGATCCTTAAAGTTTTGAACATTTTATCTTCAAACTATAATTCTAATTCTAAATTAGTCTCTAAACTTGTGAACATTTCAAATTCATCTCTAAACTATAATCCTCAATGTTCTTATTTCATCTCCAAATTGTCAATATATACTTATTATATCTCATGTTAATAAAATCATTACAAAAAAATGTTAATCGCCATATAAACATTAATGTGAATTATGTAATAATATGGCGTGATATAAATGATAATTTGAGGATAAGATTTGAACGTTCTTAAGTTTGAGGAACAATTTAGAATCGGTCATAGTTTGAGGATGAAAATGTAACATTTAAAATTTTAGGGAACACTTTAGATTCAGTCATAGTTTGGGGATGAAAATAAAACATTTAAAATTTTAAGGATCAATTTGAAATGAGAATTATAGTTTGAAACAAAATCAAAGAACAACATAACCAATGGCAGATTTCAGAATATGCACCGTTTAATTATTAAGGAAGAACAAAATTTAAACCCACCAACATTAACAAATAACACAGAAAATAAAATAAAAATTAAACTAACAACATTAAAACATTCATATAAAATTACAACATTTTTACTGCAAACGCCATCTAAATTCTATAGTAATCTACGTACATATTTAAATACTAATCAACATTTAAAGAAGAAAAAATATTACACTGAGGGCTGGTAAATCTTGGAAAGAGCTTGCAAAATATGAACTTGTGACTGCAAATGCAGTATATAATCTGCTGTCCTCAAAAACAGCCGATCCGGTTGCATCCCTTTCCCGCCCGGAATTAGCTTTTGCAACGTTTTCACCCTCGTTCCAACCGACCGGCCGCCGCCGCTGCCGCGAGCACTCCGCCGCCTCCTCCTCCAATATCTCAACTTGGTGAACTTTTTGCACCCCATTGACTCCATATGTTTCATAACGAAGTGAAGCGAATTAGGAAATGTGTGTAAATCTCGTAGGCTAAATTAGAGAGCAAAACGAAGGATTTTTTTTTTTGTTGAATTTTGATGTAAAGAGAAAAAAAAAGACATGGGGAGATTTAAATGGTGTGAAGAAGAGTTGTACGACGGGCCATGTGAGCCGAGTCTGGGTGTTTCTTTCGGCTCTTACCACATGAATCATAAATTTTTAATTTTTTTATTATTATTGGATTCTAATTTTCATAATATTTTTATAAGAATGTGTATACGTGTATATGTTTTTATTTTTATTTTTAATGTTTAGCCACACGTTCTTTCTCTTTTGTCGTTTTATGGACGTGGGCTTGTGGTGGGGCCCAACAAATGCTTGCCTCTCGACTGACCGACGCACGTATCTGACAGTTTTCTCGGAGTACGATATTTCGGAAAAATATTATCTGCCCCTATATATTAGGAGTACTACACTAAAAAATACTAAAAAATTAAATTCCAAGTTTTAAGTTTAAATTTTAAATTTTAAACCTACACTCTAAAAAATACATCATATTCTAAATTCTCTAAATGCTAACGATAAACCTTAACCTTAAACCTTAAATCCTAAACCCTAAATTTAATTTTAAGTGTGCGAACATAAATAGAAACACTGAAAGGCATATAATTTCTTACTACTACTCTATATCTAATTTATCAGTTTGTCGAAACCTACTTAAAATAATTAAATCCTTTCGTTAATTTATTCAAATATTAAATATGGATCTAACGAATGGCCGTAAAAATGAAAATGTTTATTTTAAAACATTTAGGTCCAAGCACAAATATATAGTGTCAGATTTAAAATTTTAAAATCCGCGCTTAATATAGATATATATTTTTTCAAATGGTATGCAGATTTCAATAAACACACAAAATTAATATTTTTAGTAAAATTTTAACATTAAATTAAATTCCTCTCAAAATGGAGTGCAAATGCTCCCTTCAGGCCTGAGTGGCCATGTACATCTGTCAATGTCATTGCTTGTATGTACAAAGTGTGTGTGCGATGTTAAAATGTTAAGAAATATGAACAAATATAATATTATAATTATATCAGTATGTTACAAAAATTAAATATTTAATATGAATTTTTATTTATTTAGAAATTTAAATTCAAATAATTTTATTTATAAACTATGAGTTTGTTAAAAATAAAAAAATAACTACAATAATTATGAGACTCATTTATTTTTGACAAATCCTAATCCGTACTTATAGGGAAAGGGAAATGACAGGAAAGGTGTGCTTTTAGTGGATTTAAATTATAAAATTCATGACTTAAAAGAATGTAAAGGAACAAAGATGAACAGTTTCGCAAATCGATCAAATTATAAAACCGAATTAAAAATACCAAAACTCAAACATTAAATATAAAACCATAGAGATATGAATGTACCAATTTCTAATCTGTACATTATTTAAAAAAAATTAGAAAGAACTTGGAACCAACGTGATTTGATTTTTTCTCTCTCTCTAAATTAAGCTCATAATTGTGACAGTTCTGGGTGTGCCACGTATCTCAGGTTTGGCCACGTCAACAGGTAATAACAGGGGCTAAAATATAAACAATTCCTCTATACTTGTTTTGATCACATGGAGTGCTGTCCAGCCAGGGCGGATGATGAGATGAAAGATCTAATAAAATCCTGGGGTGTAAAAAAACAAATTGCCCCCACTTGACTTAACTAGCTGGGAAAGTTTTGGACCGTTGGATTCTGGATTATTCTCTTGCGATCCCAGTAAATTAGATACGTATATTATTTTGCATTCAAATAAAATAATAATTTTTCAAAAAATAATATATAAAAATATTATATAATAAATTAGAAAATTACTAAATTAAAAATAATTGTGTATTTTTTAGTAGTTTTAAGGAAGTTATAATTTTTCATGCAATTTCTTAGTCCTTTGACAATAGTTTAGGGGTTTAAGTTGTAGGTATATAATTTAGGGTTTAGGATTAAAATTTAAAATTTAGAGTTTAAAATTTAGGGTATTAAGATTAGAAATTTAGGTTTTAGATTTTCATTGTTTAAATATGAAAGTTGTGTAGATTTTTTTTTTACAAACATTGTGTATGAAAATATAACCCATATAATAATAATATTAAGCCCCTAAGTTAATTTCACGATTTAATAAGATACCGACTTTATTAAAGAAAACTAAAATATTATTTTCTTTAAAATAATAATTAACATTAATACAGTGATGCTTTTGTATTTTCATACTTTAATATAATATTTAAATAAAACGATTAAAAACCACTCATTTAAGAATCGAACTCATTTGTAATAAAATTTATGGATAAATTCTATACAATTTATGTTCTTGAATAAATTTTTTAAATATATATTTTATATATTTTTTCACTCACATTAGGATGTCATATGGATACGAACAAAATTCGCCAGTTTCATTTTCTATGTATTTATATATGTTTTATTAATAATTTTATGTTATATGTATTAATAAATATTTTTTAATGTTTTATTAATTACTTTTGTTTTTTAATTTAATTATGTTTGTTGTACTAATACACACATGACATAAAATTATTAGATGAAATTCTGCATGAATATAATTTTGAGATAAGAATCTCTGTTTCTTTTTTGTGCTCTTTTTATGTCTCAACACTAAAAAATACTAAAAATTAAATTTCAAGTGCTAATCCTAAATTTTAAATCCTAATCCATACACCCCATATCTTAGAAAATATATCTTACTTTAAATTCCCTAAACCCTAACCTTTAGATTTAAGTATAAAAATATAAATAAGAGCACCGAAAAAAGTAAGAGATTTTTATTCATAATTTTGGGGTCCCCTATCCTACTTGCCTTGCCTGCCTCTGAAACTTCCAGCCTCCAGGATCCACGAAAGACAGTTATAAATCCGTTCCATGTGCACGATAATGATGATTTCCCCATGGTTCTGCATGCGTATATTCGTACAAACCCACCATGATTTTTTTTCCACAAAACAATCAGAGACAGAGTCGAGATTAATAAATTATAAATCTTTAAAAACGAGAAGGAGAAATTTATAAATAAATTATTTTTTAAAATTTTTAAATAAAAGTGTAACACCCCAAAAGTTCAAAAAAATAAAAAATAAAAAAAATAATAATTAAATAAAATGGAACTGTGGTTGTGAGGGTTTGAAACCATGTCCTCTAGTCTTATGAACGAGGGTTTTTGCCACCAGGGCTAAGACCTTTCTTGGTTTAAGTTGTCTCGGGGTTAGTTTTAAACTATACATGTAGAGTATAGCCAATAATAATTAAAACAGACCATTGATCCGTCCACACTCTATTTTTAGGGTGTATTTTCGAATTAAAAAAAAGGGTTCTAAACTCCCCCGACTGCCTCCGCCTTTGTCATGCCCGATCTCCGCCACCGCCGGGCCGTGGCGTGCACCGCCAGCACCGGCGTGACCGTCGCTCTGCTCCGATCGTGACCCAGCCCTCCACGCGCAGAGAAGTACCGCCATTCGCCGTGGAGAGCCGGTTGAAGTCCGGCAAAACCCAAGCGTCGTCTTTCTGTTTCCGTCCGATTCCGGCCGCCTCAGCCGTCCGTGCGCGACACCGCTACTGCCGGCATGTAGATCGTCTCACTCCGGTCATTTTGCCTCTGAGCACGCGCGTTGTCAAGCTGCTATCGCCGGCGAGAGCTTGATTGAAGGTTTGATATAACAAACCCTAATCGCCGTCGGTCTTCCTTCATTTTTCCGACGATGACGCCGTTGCCTCATGTTGTCGTTGGTACGGCTGAGCTCACCGTGTGGAGGGGAACAAAACCCCCTTATTCGATCATTCGATCGACGCCGGCGAAGCCTTCATCGGAGCTACGTCGATTTTCGCCGGTTCGCCTCTGATTTTGATATTTCCGGTAAGGTTCCGACGATTTTGTGAATAATCGGGTGCTTAGATTTAAGCCCATGTTCTAATCTGTATGTTTCCAACAGAAATGGTGCATTTCGGGCTTCCGGCGACCATACCGGCCACCAGAAAATTTTGGGTAAGTGAACTCGGTCCAAACCGGTCTGAACCGGTTGGACCGATTGAACCGGTCATTTTGGTCCGACCCGACCCGTCCGACCCGACCTGTCCGACCCGACCCGTCCGACCCGACCCGTCAACCGAGTCAACTCGTCCGAGTCAACCGAGTCAACTCGTCCGAGTCAACCGAGTCAACTCGTCCGAGTCAGCCCGAGTCAACTCAGTTGACTGCTGACGTCAGCATTGACTCTGACCCGTTGACCGTTGATCTGCTGACGTCAGCGTTGACTTGATGACGTCAGCGTTGACTTTGACTTTGACCAAAAAGTCAAATTTTCCGAAAAGCCCTATTTTATGTTTTTCGACGTCCTGAGTCCGATTTTGAAGCCCGTTTTGCAAAATTCTGACCCGAAGGCCTCCGAATCTGACCTTGAACCCGAAAGTGTTTAATTTTGTTAAGAGCTCTATGGATAAGAACTGAAATGTTAAATTTGTGTATTTGAAGGTATGCAAGTATCTCGGTATTTGAAATGTCATGGGACATCCAGTCTGGATTCTAATGCGATCGAATGTAGTATCAGGAGTCAACCGGTATAACTCAGAACTAAGGTAATACATTACTACCCCTTGTATGCTTTATGTACATGTTGATACCTGGTTAAAACATGCATGCTTATGATAATTGTTTTGTGAAATCTGCTTAAGCTGAATTCGATACGAAAAATAAGTATGAGATGTTGGATATGAAATTACGAAAATGCCCTTGGAGCATAAGTATGACTAAACTACCGCTCTGATAAAAGAAATGAACTAAAATCTGCATTTCGACCTGATTATGTAATTTACACCACCCAAGATGTATGTTTTAATGAAAAGACTTCGGCATTAATATGCAATTCGTGTGATACAAACTTGGATAATCCCTCAAACTCTGTATAACACATGAATGGGAATTCTCTAGAAATATTGTTGAAATCCTAAGTCGATCCCTATGATAGCAATGCGTGAATTATATAAGAATAACGTTATACCCTCAAGTTCTGCAACGAATGAATCGTCTATAAAGAGGCGGAGAATTATGGCGACTTAATTTCGTTTGAATACGTGAATGATGAAGGTACCAAATGATAATTCAGAAAGAAATGTTGGATTTATTCCAATTTCCAAAATGACTGAAAAGCCCTCTTGAGCTAAATATGCAGATATACATTTGATGAAATTCTGAGATTTTTAATAAGACTTTAAGGGCTAAAGCGCCCCTAAGTGTTAGGAATCACACTCATGTACGATAATCACTCCTGATATTAAAATAAGGTTGGAAGTTTTCTGCACAGAATATGAGTTCGACTACTCTGCGGTAGGTCTGGTGGTGAAATACGAAAGCAACCGTTCAAATATACTATACAGCCAGATACATTAGAAGGGTTGGTTAGAAATGCAAGGTTGAGGTATGTTAGTTTGAATGGTTTTGGAGGCTCGATAAACTTCTGGAAATATTAAATATTGTGAATCGTCATATCATCATTAATGAGCTAAATTACGAAAAATCACCCCTGATAGTTAAATGACCAAGAAGCCCTCGTTGGCCCAAGTAATCAAAATAGCCCCGAATATAACTGATATCGTGAAAGATCTTGACGTAGAAATCTCTGAACGCCTGTTTGGATACCTGATGGGCAAATAGAAGTTTTGAGCCATCGGTTACGCCTTGTTGGTATAAATTACCAAAATGTCCGGGTATGATAAAATGACCATAATGCCCTTGTAAGCCTAAATGGCTGGATCACTCAGGATATGCCAAAGCTCTGAAAGATCTTGATATATCATCTCCTGAATATCTGGGTTAAACCGTTAGTATGAACCCCTTCTAATAGGGGCCACGTTTCAGAAATCCGTTCAAATCGTCACAAGTTCAATATGTCTCATTCCGTAAATGCCAAGCATTTCTAAGAAATGATCTGTCCCATCTAGTGTGTTCCATGTGTGTACTATATTCTGTTGAATGAACTGCATGACATTCTCTGCCTACTTGATAGTATGATATGTTGGCTTGATATATGATGGAACAATCTGTTTGCATGATGAATACTGAAATGTCTGCTCTGCAATAGTATGCCCATTTATCAGTCAAAAGCATGAATTCTTCCGTTTCTGATGTTATGAGTAAGATATCTGTCACATATATTCTGTTAACCATGTCTGGGAAATCTGAACACTGATTTTGTCTGGGGTATACTGTTGGGTTATGATATGAAGTCTCTGTCGGTACAGCCCTGATCAAGCTGGTAAATCCTTATGGACTCAAGGTCTCCCCTTGAGTGGCACCTACGCCCATCGGGCCTAGGGTAAGTCCTTATGGACCTAAGGCACCCCCTTAGGTGGCACCTACGCCCATCGGGCCTAGGGTAAGTCCTTATGGACTCAAGGTCTCCCCTTGAGTGGCACCTATGCCCATCGGGCTTAGGGTAAGTCCTTATGGACCTAAGGCACCCCCTTAGGTGGCACCTACGCCCATCGGGCCTAGGGTAAGTCCTTATGGATGCAGTTCTGGGGGACTGCATATTGGTGTAAGGTTGGAGGGTATTTCTTGTAAACTTCAGTATGAACATTGGACATTTGCATTTAATCTGTTATGTGCTCATGTGATATAATGTTAGGTACTTATGTATGTTGATCTATACTTATGTATGTTGATCTGTACTTATGCATGTTGATCTGTACTTATTGGAACACACTAGACGCCAAACTCTCTGATTCCTACCTCGTATGTTTACCAGCCTATATAATTTCCGTTTAATTCTTAAGGTCTGATTAAAGAACACACTAGGCGTTAAACTCCTTGTTTTCATCTTCTCAATCTATCAGATTGTAATATTCTCATCTGTTACTCGATGAGTGAATAAAGAACAAGTGTCGTTATTCTCAAGTATAATGTTACCCTGAAATAAAGGAAAGGGAAAAGAGAACTGTCACTTCTTGGATCATCATGAACATGTTATGCTTACCATATGTCTACATGAACGTATAGCATCTTTTGGTAGTTCTGTATTACTGAGCTTTCCCAAGCTCATGTTGTTTTTACCATTTCAGGATAAAAGATCAGACAAGTTGCACCTATCAACGTCGGTATGGGAGTTTCTTCGGCTCGTCAAGGAGTATGGTATCTGTGTAACTAGGGGCATGTGTGTCGTGTTTGTATTATACAAATGAGTCTGAAACTATTTCCCGCAACCGGTATTATGATTGTTTTATCATTTTGAACGATTTCTGAAATTGTATTTTAAATCAGATATTTATTTTATGGTTTTAAAGGTTTAACCATATGTTTATTTGAAAATTTTCAGTGGGTCGCTCTTGTGACCCTAATGTGACTTCCTAGGATCCGTAAAACGCATAGGCGGGTCTAGGGGGTTACAAAAAGAATAAAAGTGAAAAAAAAATTTGAGGGTGAGGGCGATTGTCCCTCTCCACCTAGAGGCGGAACATAACGAGATTTAAGGGGGTTTGGTCCCGCTGGCATAAGATAAATTTTTTAGAAAAAAGAGTAAAATTGCCTCTATAATCCCTTTAAAGTTTATAAAATCTTAGTATGATCATCCTCAAAATTTTTAATTCATTTTGGCCCCTTTATAAATTTCTAGTTTTCTTTTTAATTTCATTTTAACCTCTTTATAAATTTCTAATTCCGATTTATCCTCACCCCCACATAGTTCCATCCCCGAAAACAACAAACCCACCGTAAATAATGCCTTCTAATTACCATTACCATATTACGTACATAAACTTTCCTAACATTATATAAGTATGTCAGTCTACATATATATTTTAAGGGTAAACGACACGAAATACCGCTCAATTTTACCCTTTAACTTCAACATACCATTAAATTATAATTTGATATTGTTATACCACTAAACTTAACTATTGGCTTCAATATAAGCACTCGACCGTTAATTTATAACGGGCCGTTAAATTCAAAACGACGTCGTTTTGGTTTCGTTGTTTTGAAGCCTAAAATAGGCCAAAACGACGCCGTTTTGTTAGTATGGAAAATAAAAAACATTGCATTTTGAGAAGCTTGAACCCAAGACCTTTAACATGAAAGGCTTATACCAAACCAACTTAAATACTTGATATTATTCTAACAAAAATAATATATAAATAATACTGTAGTTGAACTTAATTTCATTTATCTCATGATATAATTTTATAATATTTATAATATAATTTTATAAATATATTAACTTTATAAATAAATATTATTTATAATATATATATATATATATTAATAGATATAATATATAATTTAACCCAAACCCTAAATCAAATATTAATTAAAATATCAAACCTGAAACCCTAAAAAATATAAACCCTAAACCATATATTAAATAAAACAGAAACCCTAAAAACTACAAACCCTAAACCATACATTAAATGAAACCCTAAACCCTAAAAACTACAAACCCTAATCCATATATTAAATAAAAACTCAAACCCTAAACCATATATTAAATAAAACCATAAACCATACAAATAAATCCTAAACCCCAAACCCCAAACTCTAGACTCTATATTAGTTTGAATGATATTAAGTATTATTTAGGGTTTGGGATTTATTTATATGGTTTAGGGTTTTATTTAATATATGGTTTAAGGTCCGAGGTTTTATTTAACATATGGTTTAGGGTTTGTAGTTTTTAGGGTTTGTGGTTTTATTTAATATATGGTTTAGGGTTTGTAGTTTATGGGTTTCAGGTTTTATTTAATATGTGGTTTAGGGTTTGTTATTTTAATTAATATTTGATTTAAGGTTTGGTTAAATTATATATATTATATCTATTAATATATATATATAAATAATATTTATTTATAAAGTTAATATATTTATAAAATTATATCATGATATAAATGAAATTAAGTTCAACTGCAGTATTATTTATATATTATTTTTGTTAGAATAATTTTAAGTATTTAAGTTGGTTTGGTGGTTTGGTATAAGCCTTTCAACTTAAAGGTTTTGGGTTCAAGTTTCCCAAAATGCAATGTTTTTTTATTTTCCTTACTAATAAAACGACGTCGTTTTGGCCTATTTCAGGCTTCAAAACAACGAAACCAAAACTACGCCATTTTGGATTTAACGGCCCGTTATAAGTTAACGGTCGAGTGCTTATATTGAAGCCAAAAGCTAAGTTTAGTAGTATAATAGTATCAAATTATAGTTCAGTGGTATGTTCAAGTCAAAGGGTAAAATTGAGTGGTATTCCGTATAATTTACCCATATTTTAAATAAAAATATAAATAAATATAACATTTGGTATATACAAGTTGCACCAATAGTACATACATTTTAAAAGCATATGGCTAGTGGGGGTGGTAGATGGCAAAAATCACGTGACTTGTCTATAGGGAGTAGCCACAAATATATTTAAGGAGTGTCACTTTTCAATGGTATTTAAAAAAATTAATTATTTATATAAAATTATTATTTTATTTATAAAAGGTGTTGTTTTATTTATAAAATGAGTGTTATTTATAAGTATTTTTAATCTTTTATGTATAAATTATATAAAAAAAAAAATCCAAAAATTTTTGGAAGGTGGCTCCGCCCATGCTTGTCCAGGAGCTAACATGGTGGCTGGCTGGCTATCGAACCCTTTTAATTCCGCTAAGCTCCAATTGATTCGTTGGACATGAAAATGGCCTTTGATTTTTCTTTTCTGCATTTAATTTCATGAAAAGGGAAAAACGTGTACTCTTGCAAATATAATTATTTCTCTCCACACAATATATGTGAAATAATTAATACAAGCGTCATGCGGAGTTTTCAAGTTGTATCTGGGAATGGATAATGATTTTTTTTTTGCACATGTCGATGTTCGTATATATATATGATTTACATGTACAAATCGTTATTTTTCATATGTGCTTCGTTGGCTTGATATCGTCCATGCAAAAATATCTATATATAAGGAGTTTGTACCTTGTGCATCAAAGTCTATTAGTTTTATATAGGGTGATAAATATGGCTTTCGGCAACCGATGTTGTTTCGGCATAGGAGTTTAATTAGATGCACGGCGAAGCCATGAATTAAAAGTTAAGCGGGTCGGGAAAAGAGTTAAGCAGGGCAACCGATGCTGTTTCAGCAACTGATATATGTATGTATGTATGTATGTATGTATGTATGTATGATTGTATGTATGTATGTATATATGTATGTATGTACGACGAAGGCAACAACTGATTTACGAGAGAAGGGCAGTATGAGAGGGGCCCGATGCTCTCCATCTTCCCACAAACGGCTTGTTGCACCCTTCACCCCATACTCACCATGTGGATTGCCAACTCATTGATCTCGACTATCCTTTCCCTTTACATTAAGTGAAGTTGTCCACAACTGCATATTTTGGGACCAAATTGTAAGGAAATGAACATACATAGACTAAAATGTCACCACTTTTGGCTCTGGTGTCCAATTTAGGCTATATTTTTTGAATCCGCGTAACTTTTTGAAATCTACGCGCTAACAAGACACTAAGGTTGTCTTGTCGTCGTTTCCATTCCAAAAAATCTAAAATTGACCTTCAATTTTGATTTTTTTATTATTAATTTTAATCATTTTTAACTTTTCGGAATAAAAACTTCAGTTTACATCAAAACATTTCAATGTTGGTTACAACGAACTATGAAGGCATCGAGATCTCCAAATTGTTTAAAATAGAGGATCTTAATGCTTTTGAAGATTATACTTGTGTTTTTGAAAAGTTTTAGAATTTTATTTATATTTTTTTATTGAAAATCTATTTTTATTCCCCTAAAATTTTATAGGTTCACACCTCCTTAGAATTTTATGAATTCGTCCCCTAATATAAAATCATGCGTCTGTCTTTTCCTGCACATGATGTCCTTCCTCCTCGGCTAACCCTCTCAACCAGTGGCGGATCCAGAAATATATTTGAGGGTGGGCACAGATAAAATTTTAAAGTTTCAGGGTGGGCACAAACCTTAAATATTACAAAAATTTAAAGACTAATTCATAAAATTTTAAAAAAAATAGGGATAAATATGTAAATGTTGAAAAGTTCAGGGTGGGCCCAGGCCCACCTCACACAAAAGGTGGATCCGCCACTGCTCTCAACCTCCTCACCTTTTTCTTTGCTTGTATATACAGGGACAACACTATGTGAGGGTGCCGAATTTTTTTTTCTACCTTTGTTCCTTTATTTAATTTTTTTATAAATTAGTTTATTTATAAATTTACCCTATTTTTAAACATTTATAGTTTGTCTCAACTTTAAATTCTGACTCCGTCCCGGTGTATATTCACTTGTGTTTTTTATGAGTTCCCACGGCCATACCCCGACGGTAAAGGATTAATGACATCAATTGTTTGTCCACTCACTCCTTGGCTCTTTTGTTGCACTTATAGTTACCTCTACGGCTCTACCTTTCTCATTGGCTACTAGTCCACAATAAATTCACATGTAATATATATATATATATATATATATATATATATATATATATATATATATACCACGTGATTTTGAATCTTGACTCTATCCCGATAAAAATCTGTCGATACTAACTGATTTTATTTATTATTTAAATAAAATTTATATTTTACAAATATATAAAATTTTGACAGATTTTTACCGGGGTCGAAGTCAAGATTTAAGATCACGTGGCAATGTATAATTAATCATAAAAATAAGAGGTATAATTTAAATAAATTAAAATTTAAGATCTAAATAAGTAAAAAAGCCCTATTAAGTTTTAATTAAAAAAATCGAGGGCACAACCCCCGAGGGTCCAAATCCCTCCGTCCCTGATCTTTACTTTGTTAACATATATTATTGTACATAAAACACTTGGCAAGCAAACTGTTGTCCAATAACTCCAAAATAAAGATATATTATCTTGTAATACTAGAACGTGAATACTAATACTATTACTAATAATAATAATAAATGGTCACTAAACTATCTTAAAAATATAAAATGATAATCAAACTTTTAAAAGTTATATAATAGACATTAAATTTTAGTTTTTATTACAAAATGGTCACTAAGTCGTTAACTATTGTTAATAGGGTAACATGGAAGTTTCGAAAATTTGTATAAAAACACATTTAATCCTTAATATTTACACATTTAGTCAATTTAGACATCAATAATAAAAGTTAAATTAGGACTAAATTGATTGAATGTGTAAATATGAAAGATTAAATGTGTTATTATTCAAATTTTCGTAACTGTCACATCATTCACTTAACGATAACTAACAGCTCAGTGACCATTTTGTAACAAAAACTAAAGTTTAATGCCTATTGTGTAACTTTTAAAAGTTCAATGACCTTTTGTATTTTTTGGAATAGTTTAGTGACCATTTGTGTACTTTACCCTAATAATAATAATACATTTCGACTAAATAGCTTTTTAGTGAAATCACTAAAAGGGGCCATATGTCCTGAAGTATCGAAGGACTGACCTGTAATTAAGGTATTAGAAACAATGGAATAAAAGGACTGACTCACAAGTCACAACCTTGAAAAAAAAAACAGATATTTGGGCTTTACTAAATTTCTTATTAGACCCATTTTAATTCGGAAAGCCCAAATTAACCCACTTTGATTTTGAATTAACATTTGGTCTGATTTCTTATGCATACTAGTAATTTATGTAAAAGTCTGGAGAAATTTTTGAATCATTAAAATATATTTTATTGGTCATTAAATTTTAAATTGATGCAACAAATAGAGCTAGACTAGTCAAGGCTAGCAGCAGCAACATCTTGCTACAACATAAAGTGAAATTCTTTTAATTAGTCCTTATATTTTATTCAACTTGAAGAATAGTCCTTTGACCGCATAAGGTAATGCGTATAAAAATGATAAATAATTCTAAATTCAGAAAATAGTTCATATTTTGTCTATAATTGCAAACGTACAAATATCATTGATAAGTAGTAAAATATAACGGAACAAATCCGAAATAAACTATCAAATGTTCTACTAATGACTACAATAAACTATTCAAGACACTAATTAATTAAACCATCAATGCAATAAAAAAATCCACTTACTTTTAAATATTTTGAACCCGTTGAGTGGTCCAGTGGTAAAGAATGATGTGTTTTATTCAGATGACCCAAATTTGAGCACTATGTGTACACGATTGTACGCGTCATTAAAGGGCTAAGAAAACTGAACAAATACTAACATGTAATCACATCAACATATTAAAAAATATTTTTAAAATAATTTGTTTACAATTTTTATTATGTTATTATTTTAAAACTTATATATTTTGTAGGGGTGGTCAAGACCGGGTACCCGACCAATTAGTTTAGAATTGGTCTCGGTAACTACCAGTTCTTGAAAATTAGAACCAGTCCCGGGTAGACCGGGTCCAAGATTTCAAGAACTGATCTCGATACTAGTAGGAACCAGTACCAATACCGGGTACCCGATCAATTAGTCTATTATTAATAAAATTTGAGCAACAGAGAACAAAATTTTAACTATCAATAATAATATTAAATAAAAAAGTCAGAATATTGTAGGCTTGAAGGTTAAAGTCTTAAAATGGGTCATACTCATAATATTCATACATAAAGAGAAATAAAGGAGAGCCTTCAAAATTTTAAATACCAACCTCTTCAACGCCATTCGGTACCAGACCAGTACCAGGTACCCGGTACTAGTTCCGGTCTCATTGGGTATCCACCGGGTATCGGGTCTAAAAAATTAGGATCCAGTCCCAGTTGCAACCGGGACCTAAATTTTAGATCTAATCCCAGTCCCACCGGTACTAATTTCAGGTAAAAATCCACCGAGTCCTACCGGGACCGGGATCGGATAATCGCGTTTTTTGCCCACCCCTAATATTTTGTATACTTTTCACATTGTTAACACATATTAATAATGTAAAAAGAAAAAGATATTCACTATGTTTGGTCAACAACGTTTTAAACCAAAATTAAAGGTTTGAACTACTTTTAGAGGTTCAATGAGTCAAATATGTTAATTTGAATGCTGGGTAAATAGAGTATTGTAACAATAGATTGGAGGTGAAATTTCTCAAATTGAAAAAGTTTTTAAGAGGTACTTTTTGGGTTTAGAAGTTCTGACATAAGAGTTGTAAAGACTCTTTTATCCCTAACAATTACAAAAATATCTAAATAACATAAATTAACATGATGCCATTTGTAAGATAATATTTTTTTTTTATTTTATTTTTTTTATTCTCGGACATTTATATAATTATATTGTATTTAAATAACACACATATTTTTTTGAAGTAAAACATATTTTCATATATAATTTAAATAATCATTTTTTCTTCAAATATACAATATTAATATATATGCTTCAAATATCATTTAAATTTAATAATTAATCAAACGATATTAAAAGATAATTATATAAATAAAAAATCAATATATAGATTCTTCAAATATTCCTGTAACGTTATATTAAAAAATAATTTCATAATCTAATTAATTTTAATAGATACAAATTATTGTTAACTAATAAACTATTCAAACAAGTATTGAATATAATTATGTCATTATATGTCAATTTACTTGTTCAAATAGTCAAACAACTATCAACTATAAGTTAATTTTACCAAACGTTTTTATACAATCAGCTAATGCAATCCGTTAGTCAAATCAGCTAATACAATCCGTTATTAGTTATCCGCTAATTGCCAGACACAATCTAACTTCTTAAAATCTGGACGAATATGATGTCATAGGATATTTAATAAACCCTGTGAATACTTCATTTTCTTATTATATGAAATTATAGTATCATATAAATCTGCACCAAAGAAACAATATTCTCAAGAATCATACACTAACAAGGAATTTAAGCTCATATATATGGATATTCATTATAGTATATATACTAGCTGGGAATCTAGGCCTAAACAAAGCTTCAACAGCAAAACAAAGCTGCTATATTTTAGTAGAAATTAACACCCCAATGAGACAAAGGGAAAATGATAATCGCCCAACTTAAACGTTAGAGAAAATCAATGCACCGTTCCCATGCGCAATCTACATATAAGAACTGGACTAGTATATTTATATATCATACTCCAAATATCACTCGCTATATCAGAATCCATTGTTGGGCCTGCCGCTTCTTACATTGAGATCATGGTGTTGGTGTTGGTGTTGATGATAATGCTGTTGACGACGATATGCAGAAATGGAGGTGCTACTTTCAACCATATCTTGTTCAGGCCTATACTCTTCATCGATTTCTTCTTTTGCCACTTTCTCGATTCCGATATCGTATTCGACGCCCCTTTGCGACGACAAGAACTGTGGCTGTACCGGCTGAGACTCGCAGTACCCGGGAGAAGCTTGCGGTGGTACCACCGATGGAAGCTTGGAAAGAAGGGCTTCCAGGCTGCTCATGGAAGGAGTTATTTTCATTGGCTGATTGAAATGGTCGTAGAATTCAGGTGGCGGCGGCGGTGCAACCGGCGTCCCGTCCGGGAAATGCGCCCACGGTTCCGGTGTGCCATTGAAAGGGTAAGCAGAAGAGGAAGGGTGGGGCAAGAGTACTCCGGGAATGCTTTCTATGTAGCTGAATTTCTTTCTCAGTAGAACTACATAACTCAGGTCTTCAATTACCTTTGAGTAACAAAAATGGAGACAACATATATGGTACTGTCAGTGAAACATGTTAGAAAGCAAATTGTGTAGCTTTAGAGAGAGAAAGAGAAGACCTTATGAACAGCTCCTAGTTGGACGACACCTTCTCTAACTGCAATCAAAGCTATGGTCTGCAAACATATTAGTTCAATTCAAAGCAACTAAAGTACATGTAGATCTACCTAACCTCTTTCAGACATGAGAGTTTTGTGATGTGTACATCATGGTATATACCTTTATTCCGGCCTGGAACTGTGCTTCCCATGTCCTTGGATGCTACAGAAGGAAGATTTTGTGAGAAAAAAACCAAAGGGTGTAAAAGCATGGATTGGATTGGCAAACACATATATACATATATATATGTGTGTGTATGTATGTATATGCTTACTGAGTCTGCAGAGTTATGCCATGCTGATAAGAAGTTGATTTCCTGCTCATTTGGTTCTTTGTATATCCACTTGTGACCGTGGTCTGCAGCTACTTTTCCTATCAAACTGCCCTCATGTTAACAGATCAAAAAAATCAGTTTGGCTTGAATTTAGTATTACCAATTACCTAGTATTAATAGCTTATGGGAAATTCTTAGTTCTTAGTTCTTACCCTTCTCCATAGTTGTAGATTTCGTGGGACATCTTAAAGAAAAGCTCCGGTTGCAGACCTTGATAGTGTTGAAACTCACCACCGCCATGGACCGAGGAACTGGGACAGTCGCCAGAGTTGATTTCGGCTGCCGAGGCAGCAAAGTTGCAGAAACCATCTTCCCAAACTAATATCCTGCAATTTTGTGCAATATGTAACTATGAAGATAGATAGGCGTTATATACCAAAATAAGTTATCAAAATCTGCATGGATTGGCATATACCAGTTTCTCCTGTTGCCTCTTGACCTGTCATAAGCTCCTTGACCATCCCATCTATCATCAAAAGTAATGAAAAACACAATTATGTCACACAAAAAGGCATAAAAAACATGAGATTAGAGAAAGATTGTGACATATGTGAATGAGGCAGACATGTTTAGATTAGATCCTTTATCTTGTAAGAAAAGGAAACCTACTGAAACCAAACCTAAACTGGTTTTGTTCCTTACTTGGGAGGTGGATAGTTTCTAGGTAAGATCCTCCAAAACACTGCATAAACCCATTGAGAGTTGTCATGAATACACAAGCTTCTCAGTGTGTGTTGAAGAAGATGAGTAACAGCTAATGGACTGAGATGTTCCTCCATTAAAATTCTTCAAACTTTCTCTTTCATTTCTTCTCTTTTTTTTTTTCCCTTAAAAAAGGGGGAAGCCAGCATCTTAGCCTCCTTTATATAAGCAAAACCAACATGGAAATGTCACATTTATACCTCTCTTTCTCTCTCTCTATCTCAGTGTTACTGTATTTGCATTTAATCATGCTTTAAACTTTACCAAAACGATTTCATGAGGCCCCACGGTCATTGCCTTCTCGGTTCCCAACGGTCCTCTTTCTGTCAATCAAATTTCAATTAAATCCTCCGTTTCAAAAACTGCACTCTCCTGTACTGGTTGGACTTGGTTGTGTTACTACTGTTTTCCTCTTTCTATACACTTGTTATTATTCTTATGCGAACATCACCAGTTTTGCTCCATTTCTGAGTATTTCTCTGAAGACCCATATCTCTTTGTATTCAACACCCAATGTGTGTTTTTTTTTTTTTTAAATTTTTCTTACCATTCTGACACATCTAGGTATAACCACTCATTTCAGTCCCAGGAACAGCACTTATATTTCCACCTTCTCTATTTATTCACTCTCAATGTCAAGCTGCTAGACCCACCATCATTATGGTGCATACATACATGTGTCCATCTACATGGGGTATATGAATCAACATTCATGAAACCAAAGATTAAAAATGCTTGAAAATCATTAAATGATGCAGTTTTAGGGTTGTGTGATTGTGATATGTTTTCATAAATGTCAAACTTTGCTGCCAACTCCAATCCTTTTCTTCTTACCACACATGTATTATGAATACAATGTATGTATGTATGCATGTATGTACAGGTTGTGAGCATCAAAACACACACAAAGGGACCCCACAAATGGAAGTGCTAGAGCACAAAAATCACATGATTCTATTCATTTCTTGACAGATTCAACAAGAGGTCTGTTTGACTAGCTTAGCTCGAGAAAGATGGAGACATTTTTGCTGTAAATTTTGAGGGTTTGGAGATATATATAGAACTTTGCAGTAAACTGATTAATATGGTAAATTGATATCACAAACAGTTTTTTCTGTACATTTTGACATATATATATGTGGGTATATTTTGATACACAACTCGTGTAAATTATTTTTACACATCTCTCCTTTACTATCTAAAACCCTAACCTCATAAACTCTAAACGTTAAACTTCTGCAAACTAAATCCCTAAATTAAGTGTGTATCAAAGTTTATATATATATATATACACACACGGATATTGATGCAAAGATGTATGAGAAACCAGTGTACTTTTCTACTAGTAAGATTTTCATTAGTTTTGGGTCATTTGGGATCTATCTTTTCTTCCTTTCTCTCTCTATCTCGTCTGCAGTTTACATGATGACTAAAAGGAGCTGCTTTCAATTCACCCTTCCTGACACCGAGAAAGTTTTTGGACAGACAATTATACTCTTGTCTTTGACCGTCTGTTTATGACAAAGTGAGGGTGATTAGCAACTCTAATCACCCAATAATTATCATTACATTAAATTATCATCAACAAACTAGCATTTGTGTTTTGACAGCGACAGGCCATGCGTGTCTATCTTCTTGTTCATAGGGTTTATTATTGTATTTCATAAAGCTGGTGTTATTGTTATTGTTTAAAGTTTGTGTAGTTCGTAGATGTACGGTCCCTTTTTGCAAGGTAAAAAACAGCAGTGTCTGGGGACAGTCTCTGATAAATTGATGTCGGTAAAAGCCCAAGTGAAACTAGCTTGGATTTTACTCATGCAAGAAGAGGCGACTGTTCTAGAGGGGTAAACATGTTACATTTTAGTTTTTATTTTTTTAGAAGTGAAAAGTTAGTTTTATTAAAGATAAAATCTCGATATAGCTTACGATATATATATTAAGACCGTAAATGAGACGAAACAAATTGTAAATTATTCGAGTCTGATTCGATCAAAATTCGATTAACAGTCGATTTGATTCAATTGAACTCGACTCGAACTCATCACGATTTTTTGACGAGCCGAGTTGAGCTTAGCACTACGGCTCAAATTGACTCCTTTACACCCCTATGGACATATTACTAATCAAACCATAATTAAATAAATAAAAAAACAAAACCGATAACATTAATTACATAATAAATTTTCATAAACATTAATAATACTTTTAAATGAAGTATAAAGATCTTGTATTTTACAAAAAAAATAATCCGAAAATATTAATTGTATTAAATATGTATAATTAAGTAATACTATATTAGTTTAAATATGATGTGATGTATTCATCCGACTCATTATTGTAACTTAAAAGAACTTGAACTAATGGATTTAACTAAAAAATAAGGTATGAAATTGGATTGGACTAAATGCAATTTTTAGTTTCGGTGCGAAAATTGTTGTTCAAAATGTCGTTGTTTTAGGTACCAAACTGTGGATATTATCGAGTTTGTCAATAAACTATAAAAATATAATTATATTTTATCATTGAACATTTTGGTTCTCGATGATGGTCATTCATCGCTCGTCACCGATAGTCCAAAAAGTTCGCATATCACTTTTCTTTCTTCTCATTGATTAGTTTTCACAAAATTCATTCAAATCGTTTTGTTATCCTTTTATGATCACCGATGAGGCTAATTTCAAGGTATGCTATTTATTTTCTTAAAAAAATACTTCAAACCATTCAGATCTTTAAACAAACATCCCAAAAGTTTTCAAATCTGAGCCAGCCTCCAAACGCTAAGAAAATATTGAATTTTGATTGATTTTAGGTAGGTTTCATGGAAAACTAATACGATGAGAGGAAAGAGGAGTGAAATGTAAACATTTTAATTTCGACTTTTATGCGAGCGACGACCGGTGACGAGTAATGATTGGCCAACAACAACAAACAAAATATTAAATGACAAAAATAAAATTATTTTAAAGTTTAATAAAAAAAGTGATACAACATCTAAAATTCAGTACCTAAAACGAACGTCACTTTAACCATATCATCACACTGTTTAGATTTTAACCATCCAATAATATAATAGTATAAACATCTCATTTAGTTTACCCTACTTTTTGTTGTACCTAGACTTTTTTTTTACTTTATTTAAAAGTATAGAAATCAAAATGTATTGTCCTATAATACAATGATAACCTTCTAGAGGCCATATTGTAATGATATTTTTTTTTAATTTTGTATTTGTATGGGAGACAAGAGTCTTGGTCAAGATAACAGGTGTTGGAATACCCCATCCCTTTCTTCCATTAAGGAAAATGGAATCTCTGCTCTCCCCATCCTTCCCAATGCCCCCAAGTTGTAATAAAAAAATGTATTTCTAATCTAAGAAACAACCAAAAACAGTCAATAAATAAAAGACCCAGAATTGTTTATACATATATTAATGTTGGTCGTCTGGTGAAAGGGTTGAAAATCAGACAATGAAACACAATCCAATATTGCATACTTCAAAGCAGGCAAAATCTCCTTATCCCCCCACAGTTCTTGCCTTGATGTTTAGGGTTCTAATTAGTTTAATATTGGGTTTGGAATGTTTGATTGTTTAGATTACAGGTACGGCTAGATTTCATGTTCTTGCTTTTGAGGAACATGGATCGTATCAATGATGTCCAAAGATCTAAATTTCTATGTTTTTTCTTGGAGTGATGGAATGTATCTTATCATCTAAACGTAACACTTTGTTTGTTAGCTTTAGTTGATCGATGTAAGAGTATTACAATATTAATTTAATCCACATCTCCCGACATGGGTTTTTGTCCCACAACCGGGAAAATGAAAACCTTCCCAATCTATTCTGTGCATGATGCATGCATCTTGAGTCTTCACGCATGCCATGCTCATGTGCCCACATGTCTATGTCATGTACTCCTTGCTAGCTAATGTGCCATTTTCCCTATCCAAAACTACATTGGTATGGTTTGTTTAATAGAATTTTGAGTCAAAATTAAAAAATTAAATTATTTTAAGACGACGCACCAGTTAGATCTGTTAATTTGATTGTGAGCGTAACAGTGGAATGCGGTGAATTTTTTAAAATTAAAAAAACTGTTAGGAGAAACCTTTTGAGTTTAAATGATTGGATATAAGAGTCATGCTGAATAATTATTTTCCCTTAAAATAGATAAGGGTCATGCATATACTTTAAATATTATTTAAATTTAATAATTAATAAAATTATATTAAAAAATAATTTTATAAATAAAAAATAATATATACATCTTTCAAATATGCTTACTAATGTTATATTAAAAAATTAACTATTTTCATAATCTATTGCATATATAGATACTGAATTTTAATAATCAATAAACTATTCAAATAAGTATTGAATATAGTCATGTACTTATGTGTCATTTTGCTTGTTCAAATAAACAAATAGTTATCAATTATCAGTTAATTTTATTAATTTTTTATATAATTAATTAATACAATCAACTAATCAAATTAGCTAATGTAATTTATTATCTGCGATCAATTAATTGTCAAACATGACCAACGGGTTGATGCAGATTTCATAGCAAGTGGTTAAGCAACTAATTTTTTTATTGGATTTATATATTCCATTATTTTTATTTTCAAGTTGTGAAACATATGCTTTGAACTTTAATTATGGTTTGATGTTTGGTGACCAGAGGTACAAGTTCCAGCTGAAGTCAGCTTTGCCTTTAATCCCTAACAACAACCAGTATTAGTGGAAACAACATCTTAAAGCAGATGTATCCCATGATGTGGTTGCTTTTTATTACTATTAGGGATGTACCCAGCTCTCAACATTTCTATAATGAGTTGTTGGATAAGGAGAAAAAATGATGAATACACGTTTTGCATGATTAGGAATGCCCTACACCAAATTTATCAAATTTTTATCACTCGATCGAATAAATTCGGTATAAGTATATAGAGATTGTTGATTAGTAAGGTGAAAATACTCTCGGATGGTGAAATAAAGGTGGTTCTGATGGTGGTGGTCAAGTATTCTGATTTGGGCCGGTTGAAGAAGAGTGATCGTGCCTTTACTCTCTGAGTCTCTGTTGCATAATTATTTATAGTGGTTTGGACATGTGTCGGTAGATAGTTGTGGTGATAATGGTATTGATTGGCCGTTTTAAGAAGTGATGGCCTAGACTTGTTTGTCATAAAGTTGACACACGTGGTCTGAGATATTAATAAGCCTTCGTTAATGATCGTCCGCACGTTATGTTCACGAGAAATCGCAAGTAAATGTCTACATACTTAAAGGTTTGTACTTAGAAAGATTCGTACGGTGACGGTTCGCAGGTGAGAACAGACACATAAGAAGGGAACCAAACCATGGTCAAATCCATCAAAGCCGCTGGGAATTCTAGCTTTCCAACACAGAAAAACTCCAAGACATCACGTGAAGCATCGTGGTCACTATCTAGGACCTAGAAAAGCTTGAGTACCCACCTAAAAACACTCAAATAAAATAAGTAATAATAATAATAATAAAGGGGAATTGATATAAAGAGAAGAGACTGAAAGAAAGACAGTCCTTTTAAGTCACTTTCTCTAACCCTTTTCAGCACTGTAAAAAAACAAGTAACATTTCCTTGAAATAAACAAATAAATAAAAAACTTGAGTAACCCTTGACTTCCTGCCCACACCCAACTTTTCCTTATCATCAATGTAGGAAAAAGTCCCCCATATACAATTGTGTACCATTTGAACATAACATGACTTACACTTTGGTTCGAATAAAACTTATATATTACCACCTCAAAGTCAGGAAAAATAGTGCCCATTTCTTTAGGGTCTTGTTGCAGAAATGGGAAAGTGATTGGTCGACTTTTAGGATCACCGAGTAGTGCAGTCAATCTATCGGACGACCTAGGTGATGGTCCAACTTCTCTTATTGTTGATGCATATGTTCAAACACCAGATCTTCTCATTGGAGCTTGTAAAGATTTGGCCATCCTCCTTCATACCATCATACATCAACATCACCAAAAATAAAGGTAGCTGTGACCAAACAATGAGAATGGAAAAAGGAACACCAACTTGTTATACTTTAGGGTTTTTAACTACAATTCTTAAGCATAATCCATGTTTGGTTTGACCGGTTAATGACATTGGTGGGGCCCTGCAAATGTCTGTTTAAGGTTAAGCAGCCAGTTAAACTGTCCTTAATCATTGTGTGGAAAAAGAAAGAAAGGAAAAAGGGTATATGATTAATGCACCAGTTGGGTGGGCTAGCTTTTGATGATGCTAGCTTCTTTAACAAACAGAATACTGAAAGTGACTCACAATCATAGAGAGATTGAATAGGCATCTCAAGCTCCTTGGTTGAGGACAACACGACTGGGAGATTTCATGTAAGGGGGCTAGGGAAAGAGAGAGAGATTGAGACATTTGATCAATCAAACCGGAAAATGGCCCCCACTTTCTTACGCGTCATTACCCTCTTCACAAAAGATATATTATCTGATAGAATGTGTGTTACTGTTCATTTTATCTCCTAAAATCTCATTTTTTTTTATGTGTGATTATTGTCGCCATCTCACTAAGGTTGAGAAATGATAGAAAATTTGTTAATTAAATGGTGAAGATTCACAACTACTTTTTTACTTCAAATCTTAATTGAATCGGACTCACAAGTTGTGTTAAACTAGATTGCAACACCGCTGATGAGGCCATGGCGATGGTGGGACTAGTTTAATGAATTGAATTTATTATTCAGGGACATTGCAAAGGTGAAGTACTCTTACATTCCTAGATGCCTTAACTCGATGACGGATCATCTCGCAAAGGAAGAAATGCAAAGAAGCAACCTTTTCAAAGCATGTTGGTAATGTGTGCTCCTGTGTTTGCTTTTCGACTTTGATGCTCTTTCGTTAGGCGATTCTATGTTTAGAATTTGAACTTCATCTTGTAATCAATACCTAGCTGAGTAGTACTCTTTTCCCCATCTAAGCTTAAGGGGTTTTAACGAGGCTCTCAGCTAGGATTTTGATAATAAAACCAAGATTATTGTTGAGTAAAAAAAATTTTGGTTGATAATTTTTTCATCTTTCATACCATATAAAACCTAAGAAATCACCGGTTCACCACTGTCACGGATTCACGATTGTTCACAATGCTTGCTCTACCCTCTAGAACGCTCTAATACTATTGATCGTGGGACCATAAACTTTTATTTTCCCTTCAACTGCACGAACTCATGAACACACGCACAATGGGATAAAAATTATCTGCCTCTTTTCGATGCCCCTACTTATGCCCCAACACTAAAAAATACTACAAAATTAAATTTCAAGTCCTGACCCTAAATTCTAAATCCTAAACCTTACACCATATACCCTAAAAATACACTCTACCCTAAAATTCTCTAAACCTTAACAATAAACTCTAACCTAAAATTCTAATCCTAAATCTAATTTTAAGCGTGAAGGTATAAATAGAGGCACCAAAAAGAGACATAATCTTTCTATCCCGCACAGTGACATGAGGTAACGATTTTATAAACCTAGCACGGACTAACAAAAGAAAACTGTGACACCCTAGTGCACATTCTCCCTAACTACCAACCATGGTATGTCTGCGAATAATTCATCATATTATTATTTTACACATAAATGTTGTCCCCAACAATGTCATTTCAATGCCGAACAACAGCACTTACTCCTCTGCTCTCCTTTCATTTCTTTACAGGAGGGATTGCACATGGGGGGCATGGCCACAATGTAGGCAAGATGCTCTTTGCTCTCTCTTCTCAAAACCAAAGTTTAGAGGAAAAGAAAAACGGAATATATTGGAATTGGGTATTGGATTTTCCATGTTCATACACATTTTGATTTCTATTGGATGATGGGTCTGATTAGATTCTTTTTCAGGCCCACACAGGGGGTCCTCCATCGGCATCAGCTGTTGATGATCATGATGACGTTTCCTCCACTCTGATTTACTTGATTTTAGCATGGTACTTGTATTACAGTAGTTTTCCTCTCCGGTTCGTGCCCCCGGCCCCAGGATATGCTTATCCAACTCGCCTGGTGACTCGGTGGACCCGATGGGCCAGTTCTAAATTCCTAACACCTGACCAGCAAATCCCAACCCTTGGTTGGCCCGGTTTCACGACTGTGATTCATTGACAGTGGTAGGTAACACAATTTTTTACAGTGGTTTTTGGTTGCTGCTGGAGGCCAGAGTTTTCTTATCCTACTTTCTGGTTCCAGCACATTCTTCAACAATCCTTTTTATGAAATCACAAACATTAATTTGGGTTTTTTTTTCTTCATGACTTGAACATTTATCACAGCAACTGTAAAGTTATTGGACCGATTAGTTAAAACATTATTGTAAATTCGAATCTTGGAGAAGACATTGTTAAGAGGAAGAGCCATGAATCTCGAGAATGGATCATAAAATAAACCAAAAAAAAAAAACATTACTGTATATGGATCATACGCTGCAAAGATACATAATGCAGAAATTGAATAGAAATTATGGAGTGTCAAACGAGAGGCAAATACCAAAGTTCAAAAAGAAGGATCCGTTTACAAGAAAAAGCAGAAGTGGACCTACCAGCTTTAATGCAGGCAGCAGAGGCTCTCTCTTTTCTTTTATTTATTTCTTTCTGCTTCTTTTCCTTTGCATCAGCCGGGTACCGGTTTCCTCACATATTCTTAATCATTTAACAATGTGCACACATTTAGCAGATAAATCGATTTAAACTCAAAAATTTTAGTTTAGACATCATCCGTTTTTCTACTGCACCTCAATGGGTTGATATAATAAACAAAAAATATAATAAACTGTACCTCCATAGCTGAATCTTTAACACAATAATATATATATATATAAAGAAATAATATGGATGCATAAATTATGAAATGCATCCAGAGGATAGTGGATACTACTATTAGCTAAATGCCCATTTTTAAGAGAGGCTCAAAAGGTGGTGGTGGATCAAACTCACGTTGTACTTTCCCTACATTGCTCACTCTTACGCATGTGACATCCACGAGTTTGATGGTGACACTTTGCAATGTGGCTTATGTCTCCTCGACAATCCCTATTCCAAATTTTTGATCCAACATATATCTTATGTTTTTTTTTTTTGTGTTTCTATATATGTTTTAACACTAACAAGACAAATATTATATTCTAACCATAATTTTTAATTTGTAAACTTTAAATATTAACCCTAAACCATAAATTTTATTTTCCAATGCTGAAACATAAATAGGGACATAAAAAAGAAGTAAGAATTTCTATTCATTTCTGATGTTCCTTCACCATTAGTTAGTTTATATTACGTTTTGTTGTGCACACGATAAACGAAAAAAAAATTAAACAAGCAATAACACAAGAGATTTAACGATGTTTAGCAGCGTGCTTACATCATCGGGGAGCAAAGAGCGGCTGTTTTCTTTTATTCGATCGATGGTCCTTAGGTTACAAATAACACATCTATTTATAGACCTGAATACATGGTCACCAAGAAACCTTATTCAATAAGATCTCCTACTTAAAATAGATTTCTACTCGTATAAGTAACCCTACCCGGTACAATTACAAAGATACACTGTACCGTACCGCGGGGGCTTCGCCTGATACCAGTTGTTGTGCACACGACAAATGAAAAAGAAAATTAAACAAGCAAGAACACAAGAGATTTAACGAGGTTCAGCAGTGTGCTTACGTCGTCGGGAGCAAAGAGCGATTGTTTTTTTTATTCAATCGATGGACCTTAGGTTACAAATAACACATCTATTTATAGACCTGAATACATGGTCACCAAGAAACCTTATTCAATATGATCTCCACTTAAAATAGATTTATACTCATATAAATAATTCTATCCGGTACAATTACAAAGATACCTCGTTTGTCCTTTTACAGTATATGAGCCATACTTAACACGTTTGTCCGGAATCGTTTATATTATGTATTACATTCGGACAATTATGATTTTATGAGCTAGACACGGGGGAGCAAAAGGCAATTGCTAGGTTGATTAGTCACCATGATTATTTCTTTCTTTCTTTCATTAATATATTGTTGGCTTCAAACATGCCCTATCTTATCCTCTAAGGCCGAGCCATGTTAGGCAATTGGTAAATATTAACCAAGACAAGAGTACAAATCTATAGAACATAATGTTTGTTATACCCGATCATATATTTGTAGCCCTACATAATAGATAGGATGAAAATCATCTGCCCCAAAGTATGCCCTCATTTGTGCCCCCACTTTAAAATAGTGGGTTTAGAATTTAGAGTTTGGGGTTTAAAGTTGGGGCTTAGGGTTAGGGTGTAGGGAATTAGGGGTAGGGTGTATTTTTTTAAGGTTTGAGGTTTGGGGTTTAGGATATGAAAATTAAGGTTATGAGGCAATATTTAATTTTTAAGTATTTTTAGGCAGGGGGCATAGAAGGAGGCATGGTTAGGGGGCAGAAGATTTTAACCCTAATAGATATACGTCACTTGTCGTACAATACATGCAGGGATGGACCCAGAGGGGTTGAAGGGGCAGTCGCCCCCCATAAAATATTTGAAATTTATATATGATTTAGAAGTTTTTAAATTCTTTTAATATATTTCTATTAAAAATATATTTTCGCCACATTAAAATTTTATAAGTTTGTCCCATTAAAATTTTATAGGTTTCTACCCTAACATGAAATCCTGAGTGGTTCCTTTATTCATGTTTTACACTAATTGACAAGCAACTTACCAAAGCTTACTTGTCTACGGCATTGACATCTCCAAGGTTCCTAAAAGAAATCACGCGTGAACATGTGGCCTTGTATTTCCAGCATGCAATGCAACCTCCAAATTGTAATTTTATTTTATTTATATTAAAATGATTCTCAATTACTTTTTATTTGATTAAAACTTTTAGAAGTATTAAAACTAATAAATTTTAAAATTATATTTAAATCACTTTTAGAATATGTTTTAATAAATAACATTTTTAATATAAATAATTAAAAATTCAACCAAATAATTTGAGAGAAATAAAAATATAAAAAAATCTTGGTCGAAAAAGTATTGATGAGAGTATAAAAGAATCAAGAAATTAATGGAAGAAAAAATTTACAAAAAATGAAGTTGAAAGACCAAATTGAGTAAAATTTAAAATTGAGGGACTAAATTGCAAAAAAAATATTGTTAAAAATATGAATTGAAGTTACATTGATATTCTATAGTGGTAGTGGAGCATATAGTTCAAATTTGGTCAAAATACACTTAAAACAAAGGATAAATGGAAGAAATAAAGAAATCATACAAAGTTGATGGACTAAATTACAAAAGTAAAAAATGTTTTCAAAGAGCTAAATCCTATACTCTAACCCTTTTTTTGACCCTATGTATGCCCAAACACTAAAAAAGCGAAATCCTATACTTTAACCCTAAATTTTAAATCATAAACCTTAAAAATTAAAACCTACATCGTAAACTCTAAACCACAATCTTAAACTCTAACCCTAAATCTTAAACCTATTTTTTAGTGTCGGAGTATATATAGGAACACTAAAAAGGGACATATGATTTATATTCTAAAGCTACATAGGTATTATACAATGGTTTAAGAGTAAGTAGTTCAAATTTGGTAAACATGAACTTAAAATTAGACCTGACAAACTTGACCAGATACTTGAGACCTGAACCGAGACCCGATATAGACCTGGACATGATGGTCTAAACTTGACCAGAATCCAAACCAAAACCGACTCAAATTGAGTTAAACCAAAAATCAACCTGAATCGAAACTAAACGAAATTAAAAATTAACCGAACCGAAAATTAACCCGAAACGAAAGTAGCCCAAATTTAATTTCCTGAAATATATATGTTTAATTTCCTCAAATGGTCTGACTAATGCGCTTGCTAAAGAGGGGGTGGATCGTGCAGATTTTTTTCGTGATGGGCGGTAGTGTGGTTTGAGGCCATTGCCCTGGCGTGTGTGCGGTTAGGATAGGGCAATTTCCCTAGCATACATGGCATGTTTTGGTGTTGATCGTTGCAAGGGATCGGTCCTACTGGGTCGTTTGGGATATTGCCATTGCCCTTCTTTTCGTGCCTTGGAAAGGTGTTTTATCTTGGGAAATTGCTGACTGGGGTTATTGGTACATTGCTGGGGAGAACTAGGCACATATGGTAATATTTTACGTGTGTTGGCTATGTTTCCTTCCCTTCATTGTGCTAGTTTAAACCAAAATTCTAAACTTTGCAAATATAATATCTATGGACATTTAGACCTTGTGGATTATTAAAACTTTGCAAATGACTGTAAAGCTACTGTGCTGTCTAATAGTGGTTATTAGTGTACCTCTAATTGGTTATTAGTTTAAAAAATGTGGTGGCACTAAGGGGAAGGTATGTTTTTGTAACTTTCTTGGCAAAACAATTTCACAAAAGGATCCTGAGTGGTTTCACATTGATATTCTATAGTGGTAGTGGAGCATGTAGTTCATATTTGGTCAAAATGCACTTATAACAAAGGATAAATTGAAGAAATAAAGAAATCATACAAAGTTGATGGACTAAATTACAAAAGTAAAAAATGTTTTCAAAAAGAGTAATTAAAGCTATGAACAAAAATTCTTTGCCCCTTTTTTGTGCCACTATGTATTCCCCAACACTAAAGAAGGTAAATCCTATACTTTAACCCTAAATTCTAAATCATAAACCTTAAAAAATTAAAATCTACATCATAAACCTTAAATCAAAATCTTAAACTCTAACCTTAGATCCTAAACCCATTTTTTAGTGCCGGGGTACATATAGGAACACTAAAAAGGGGCAGATGATTTATATTCTAAAGCTACATAGGTATTATACAATGGTTTAGGAGTAAGTAGTTCAAATTTGGTAAAAATGAACTTAAAATTAGACATGGCAAACTTGACTAGAGACCCGAGACCCGAACCGATTTACACGACCCGAGACCCGATATAGACCTGAACATGATGGTCTAAACTTGACCAGAATTCGAACCAAAACCGATTCGAATTGATTTAAACCGAAAATCAACCTGAATCGAAATTAACCAAAACAGAAAATAACCCGAATCGAAAATCAACCCGAATTTAATTTCCTCAAATATGTATGTTTAATTTCCTCAAATGGCCTGACGCGCTTGCTAAAGATGGGGTGGATCGTGCATGTTTGTTTCGTGATAGGTGGTGGTGTGGTCCTGTTGAATCGCTTGGGGCCATTACCCTGGCGTGTGTGCGGTTAGGATAGGGCAATTTCCCTAGCATACATGGCATGTTTTGGTGTTGATCGTTGCAAGAGATCGATCCTACTGGGTCGTTTGGGGATATTGCCCTGGCGTATGTGCGGTGAGGAAGGGGCAATTGCACTGGCATACATGGCATGTTTTGGTGTTGAGCGGTTCAAGAGATCGAGTGATTTTGATGGTCGGTCCTTGTTTAGGTGTTGGTGCTTTGTTGGGGTTAGGTGTCTGGTTTTTGGTTCTTTATGTTTATATTCGTGTAGGCATTATTTTCCTCCGATACATTTAAGGAGGTTTTTAATGAGGCTCATGCGAGTATTTGCTCTTGTATGATTCACTTGAAATAAAATCGTACAAGTTTGCTAATAAAAAAACAACTATCTTTAGTACGTAATAGTTTAATGGTTTAATATCATTTTTTCTCCTTTAAAAGATCATCTTCATATATTGACTCAAATTGAAAGCAAATCAGTCTGATATTGACTCGACCCGAATAGCAACCGATTCGATATTGGCCCGACACGAAAAGTCAACCAGTCTGATTTGACCCGACCCGAAAAGTCAACCGGTCCGATATTAACTCGGCCCGATCCGAAATAACATAGACATGAACTAAATCCGAATCAGACCCGATCCGACCTATACCCAAACAACCCGACCCGAAGTGACCTGGTTCGAACAGCCCGATTGCCCCCTCTACTTAAAATGAAGAAGGAATTGAAGGAACAAGGAAATAAAGGACTAAATTACAAAGAAAATAAATTTTGGGTTTTCAGTTTTTCAAGTTGGAAAAAAATCTAAACTCAACTAGAACTCAAAAATTAATTCATTAATTACTCGAACAACTCAAAATAAAAAGAAATTTTGATTTTTTTTCAAATCGAGTGTCAAGTTCTATATCCCTAAATGATACCTGCCAATTTGATTTCCATTCTCTTGGTTGACAATAATAATATCAAGCAATCACCAACTTGTGGGTATACTTATTAAAGGGTTTCACTAGAACGGGTATAGCTACAATAGGGTAGTATTATTCACTTCTGAATTCTGATTTGTCTCTGCTAATAAAACTATTGCTCTCTGCAAGTTTCATCCCTTTATATGTACGACATGTCCGCGTTCATTTCTGCTTCGTCCATAGATTTCCACTCGTTTTCCTACACTCAAAGTCTATGTTTTTTAGTCCCCCAGTTGGAGTTTTTTAGGATCTGAAGCAAACTAGCTGTTCTGCAACAGTTCATTAGAGCTGAAACACTTATACGTGACGGTGGGAAAAAGAAAACAGCCGACTCGGTCCAATTGTTAAGGAAAAGACAAAACTTCAAATAATTGACGTAGTCCCGTGTCTTAAATCACAATTGAAATACTGCAGCGTGCCAATACTATGCTATCTAATGTCACTTTCATATGGCTGGAAAAGTGAACCTTTTTTCCTTCATTTGATCATAAAAATGGTGACAATCCATAGTAGCTGATCTGGAAACACAATGAAGTTTGGATTTTCTCGAGTGATGTCCTGAAAGAGGTGTGCGTATGGTTCAAACATTTGGACCACTTTAAAAGTTGGAAAATTATATATGAACGTGTATTGGTCCAGCTCCTACTGCCTAAAAAGGGAAGAACACTCGAAAGCTGAAGGGACTAACTACGATGACCTAGATCCGCCCTATATTCATGCATATATATCAAGCTCAACTATAGGTTAAAACTTCCCATAATTGCATTCCAAAGGTGAAGTCATATGAATGTCTCGTATGTGCAGATCGAATGTAATAGAAATTCATATGTTAGCTTTTGATATTCTGTTACTATCCGTCGACCGACAAGGTACTATCACTTTCTTGTATCACGTCGCGCAAGTATCACTATTCTCTTTAAATATCCAGGGCCGGTCCTGGATTTTTGGTGGCCCAGGGCGAATATAAAACATGGGCCCCAAATTAGAAATTTAAATTGCGATTGCCGTCGTATTTACATTCATGTTAGGTTTTATTGTGGTTGCGGGCATTATAGATGCTATTTCGGTCACTACAAATATCGTGGTTGTGAAATCTCTTAATAACCTATGTTATTGTGGACATAAAAATTGCAAATAACGCGGTTTTAGATGGTGCCGCTACCCATGGGCGGATGTAGCATATAAATTGGGGGTGCAATTGACTCTACTTGATTTGTTGGGGCATATGACTTTTAAGGAGGTAATATAGATTTTTCATAGGAAATATTAGATTTGACCCACTTAATTTGTTGGGAGTATGCGGTCAACAATGCTTATTCTAGTGGTATAGAAATCCCAATACATCATACTTCACTCATGACCTCACTATAAGAAAATTCTAGCTCCGCCACTACCACTATCGTCATGTAACAGTCGTTGTTGCGGTTGCATACTATTATTTAAATTTATGTCCCTAATAGCAAGTAATGAAAAAAATAATAATTTTAAGAGTAGGTCCATAATAACAAATATTGAAAATTGGGCCCCTAATAACAATAATTGAAAAAAATAAATTTTAAGAGTATGCCGAAAATAACAAATATTAAAAAAACGGGCCCCCTAATAACAAGTATTAGAAAAAGTTGAATTTTAAGAGTAGGCCTATAATAATAAATATTAAAAAAACATTAAATTTCTATTAACAAATATTGAAAAAATTGAGCCCCTAATAACAAGTATTAAAAAAATAAATTATTAAAAACAAATACAATTCGAATAAAATTATAAACATGTAACTTTCTTAAGTTGTGAGCCTAGGCGGGTGCCCTTTTTACTCCTTTTTACTCCTGCCCAGGGCCGGGCCTGTAAATATCCACCGACAAAGTACTATCACTTTCGAATGATTTCAAAGATTTAAAATTATCGTATTCGAGTTAAGGGATAAACGTAGTAAGCTGTCTCTTTTGGTGTTTTCCCCCATTTTTCAAAACCATCTAACTGGCACAACTACAACGTCAATATCAACTATTGTCACAATCAAGTAAGTTATAAGGCCAAAAAAAAAGAGTTTCCATTCTTCATTAATTAGCTCATAATTTGATCTTTATCGACCATCAAACAAAGACAGACGTATGATTTTATGTTAATGGGCAAACTTATAAAATTTTAAGGGTCGAAAATAAATTTTCAATAAAAAATACATAAAAAATTTTTAAATCATATACGGATTTTAAATTTTTAGGGAGTGACTGCACCTAAGGCTCCCTTTGGTCCATCCTTGCCATCAAGTTGGCATTTGACTAAAATTGCATAACAGTCGTTGCATCCATGTTACCTCAACAACTCCACTACCGTGATAGAAAAAAAGTGGAACCACAACCATGCAACGCAAAATTCAATTTCGTAATGCTTTATGTCTGAATAATGACCTAACAATTAATTACTTTTCCAGGTTCTTTGTATATCATTTTTTTGAACAATTCTTAATTAGGAGAGGGGAAGGAAAAGTTTACTTTTATTGAGTTTAAAACCCACAACCTAAGGAAAAGGGAGATGTCAGCTGAGAATTTTTAAGTAAACAATAAACATATTAGTTTTATATATTGGGCTTCCTATATATATAGTATATTCTAAGAAGGGGAGAAATTGCCCAAGATCATAGCAACTTAATGTTAACCACGACTGAAATAATATCTTTGTTAGAATACTAAATGTTTAATTGGCATTTTGATCAAGATTTTGAAATTTAATTATATTTAGGCTTAAAGATACATCTAGTATTTAAATTAGACATTTTCTCTTAAGTTAGTATTTAAAGAATTTTTGTTGTCAAATTGGTACATGAACTAGACATATTCTCTCAAATTGGTACCAAGCCTTACACATTCTATCAATTTGGTCTTAACTCGAAAAAATTCAATAAATTTAACCCTCTATATTTAAAATTTCTATCAATTTACTCTTTATTCTTCTGTTAAATTGTTTATTATTCTCACAAAAATGTTATATACTTTTCTGGTATAATAAAAGTTTAGCAATAACTTCTTTTTATGGTAGAATGCAGTTATTCAACTGTTGCTTTGATCTGATAGACTTTGTTTGACTGTGTCGCAAAATATTACTAAAGTGATGAGATTTTTAAATATGAAGAGTTAAATTTATTGAGTTATTTTGAATTAGGACCAAATTGATTGAATATATAATTTTTTTATGACAAATTGTTATTAAAAGTACCGAAATAGTGGTTTGAATTAAAGTTCGACTACCAACTCGAGAGAAAAATCTTTTAGGTACCAACTTGTAAGAATGTGTGTAATTTAAATACCAAATATATATATATATATATATATATATATATATATATATATTTAAGTCTTATATTTATTATATTCTTTTGCGATTTTATGGTGAATGTTTCTTTTGCAACTTTAAAGAAGGTCCAGAAGAATACAACGAGATAATTTGGGCCAAGCCCATAGATATTGGGCTTTAACAATTGGGCCCAATCCATTCCCCTTCCATAAAAGGAATATATTGGGCTTTTCAACTTCCAACTTCAAGCGTCTTTGTTTGATGTTACGGTCTATTACATAATAATAGTATAACAAAAATCTTATGTCTCTTCTCGGTTATAAACTTAATAATAAATTTTAATCTTAAATTTAATTTTAAATTTTAAATCTAATTTTTTTAGTATTGAGACATGAATAGAGCACAAAGAAGAAACATAAAATTTCTATTCTACATTATACAATTTTTTTAATCATTTTTGGTCAAATTATCATTCATTACTACGCGTAAGTTATAAACTTCATTCATGAACTCCAATTTAATAAAATTATAAAGACTTAAAATAATTAAATTAGAGAACATAAACTAATCTTCAACTTCGCATGATATAAAGGCTAGTGTCAGAATTGAACTTAACA
The DNA here is from genome assembly GCA_030270665.1 of Hibiscus trionum. Classification (NCBI taxonomy): domain Eukaryota; kingdom Viridiplantae; phylum Streptophyta; class Magnoliopsida; order Malvales; family Malvaceae; genus Hibiscus; species Hibiscus trionum. Next base: position 6,734,523 of record BSYR01000011.1, on the reverse strand, counting down.
AATTTAATAACTATCGTTCGAGTCAAATTAAAATTTTTAAATTCTAATAAGTACATGAGCTAAAATGACCGAAATAGAGAATATGAAATAAATTTACAACTTACGCATAATATATAAACTAATAAAAGATTTCGACAATTTTTTTTATCAATCTTTAAATTAAGCCATGCATTCAGGAGATACCTTTTTATACATGTAATGTTGAATGAAAAATATTTTGATACATAAGTTTGTGTAGATTTTAATTTACATAAGCCTTTAATTATAGAGTTTAGGGTTTTAGGTTATAATTTAGGGTTTTAGTGGTTTAGTGTGTATGGTGTAGAATTTAAGATTTATGGTTAGAATTTAGGGTTTAAGGTTTAAGATTTAGGGCGCTAGGGTTTGAGATTTAGGTTTTAAATTTTATAGAAGAGTTATATATTTTTTTATACAACTTGTGTATTAAATATAACCCATGTTGAATATTAATGAAGTTAAATATGAAGTATAATAATAACCTAATTCAAAATCGGTCAAACTTTATACAACGTTAAATTAATGTTTTTTAATAGTTTTAAGGCGATCACAAAATAATATTACTTTATATTTTTTTATTAACATTAGTAAATAAAAGTGTTCGAACTTAAATTTTTTAAGATAAATATTACTCCGCTCGTTTTAGGTTCAAGAACTTCTCTCCATCTCATCTATCCCTCTCGAAACGTGTAAACAATGCAACCGCACAAAAAAAAAAGGTGATGATTCGTTCCTATTGGATTGGAAAACGGCTTCTGATTATTATTGCAATTTGCAAGTGAAGCACGCGAGTGAGGTAGGTGAGTAGGATGGCCGCTTCGTCGTCTGTAATTTATTACACTACTAACATTATATAAGAGTGAACGTTCGATCGTGTCGAGTTAAAAAAAATTTTGAGTTATTCGAGCTGACATGTCATATTTTATAACACAAACTTTATTTTAAAAAATTTCAATTCGAGTCGAGTTTATGAAATTGAGTCGAGTTCGAGTCGGTCCGAGTTTTCGAGTTCCTATATAAATTTAATTGTAATTATTTATCATTTTAATTTAAACGACATTTTCTAATCATATAATATATATATATATATATATATATATATTTCTTCATATATTTTTCATATGTGGCATATATTTCCTCACATATTTTATATTAGTATATATAAAAAAAATTGAGGGACTCGATGCAAATTTAAAAATAAATCCACTAATTACTGAAAATTTCGAGTTATTCGAGTTATTCTAATTTTACATTTCACAACTCAAATTTTATTTGAAATTTGTTCGAGTCGCGCCGGATTTATAAAATTTCGAGACAAGTCAAGACGGGTTGAGTTTTTTCGCCTCGAGTCGAAAAATTAATTTTTTTCGAGTCGAGTCGAGTTTTGCTCACCCCTGACATTAGATGTCGATGTGGTATCTTTCTTAATTAATACGTAAAATTATCAATGCTACTCTATTTTATAATTTATAGACATAAAGCTAAAAAATACCTGTAACGTTTGACTGAATAATTATTTTGACCCTTATTTTTTTAACCAATTTAACACCAAATGTTTTATTTTTTAGGTCAAAATGGCTTCTCTACGGATAAAAAATATTAGTCAACTGACGATAAACAACTTGAAATGACGCGCTAGAAGAAAATATATTTTATATTTTATACAAATTTGTAAAAATATTTTTTAACTAATGTGTCATTATATAAATTTATACAATTTTTGGTGGTAAATAAATTGACATTTTTAAATTTTAGTGATTAGAATTAGAGGTGGCAATCGAGTCGTTCGGTTCGGGTCGGGTCGGGTCGTTTCGAGTCTATCTAGAATCGGTTTAGATTCAGTTCGAGTCGGTTCGGTTTCGGGTCTAATTCGGGTCTGTGATGAGTCGAATTCGGATCGGGTATTGGATCGGGTCAAAATCGGATCGGTTGTTTTCGGGTCGGGTCAATATCGGATCGGTCGCTTTCGGTTTGGGTCAAAATCGGGTCGTTTGGGTCACTTTCGGTTCGGGTCAAAATCGGGTCTGGCCACCATTTAAATTTTCGGGTTAATTCGGTTTGAGTTGGTTTAGGGTTTGAGGTTTAGTATTTATGGTTTAATTTAGAGTTATTGGTGTATGAGATTAATTCTGATTCAACTTTTTAATCTATGCATTTAAATTTGATTAAATATTTAAATCAAAGCTTCATGTATCTGTATCAAAATTTTGTGTATAATTATATTAAATCAAAGTTTATTATATGTAATAATAATAATAATAATAATAATAATAATAATAATAATAATAATAATAATAATAATAATAATGTCTGAAATGAATTAATTTACTAAACTTAGGATCTATTTGAGCTAACTAAAATCTAGAAGCATAAATCACGGACATAATTAAAATAATTTTTAAAACTAAATATGAAATTTAAATTAAATTAAGAAAAAAATAAAGAGAAAGACAATTGGTAAAAATAGAGAGGGAAAAGACAATTTTGGAGGGAAATAAGCCACCAATTTTTTAAGCTAGATTGAAAAAAAAGGAAAAAGACAATTGGTAAAAATAGAGAGGGAAAATACAAAATTTTGGAGGGAAATAAGCCACCAATTTTTTAAGCTAGAGATTAATTACTTTTTAAGCCGTGTTGCATTTAAAATGTTACTTTTTAGTACTAATATTCAACTTTAAGTTTTAGTTTAATTTAATTTAGTTACAAGTATCCCACAGTTTAGACTTCGAATATAGAAATCCCCTTCCCGTAGTGATATTTAGTCTCTAAAAATTTACTTTTAGTCGAAATTAACTAATCTTTGTAATTTAGTCTATTAATTTAATATAATGATATTTTTGTTCATTTTAATTTCTAAAATTTAATTTTTAGCCAAAATGACATAAAATGTTATTATACCACAACTTTGACAAGAGCAATGGTCTCTTCCATGGCATAGTACAAAAAGATAATAAAACATACTTCATTTTATTATTTATTATATTGTTAAAAATAGATAATATTAAAAATAAATTATTCATTTATTTAACCTTAATTTTCGGGTTAAAATCGGGTTGATATTCGGTTCAGCTTTCAGTTTGGGTAGCATTCGGTTCGGGTCGAATCAGTTCGAGTCCATTCGGTTCGGGTCAAATCGGTTCGGGTCCATTTCGGTTAGACCTGGCAAACTTGACCCGAAACCCGAACCGAATTACCCGAACCGAAACCCGGTTTTGACCCGAACATGATGATCCGAAGTTGACCTGAAACCCGAAATAAACCGAACCGAACCGAAATTTTTTGTTGAACCGAAATGGACCGAACTGAATGGACCCGAACCGAATGCTACCCGAACCGAAAGCTGAACCGAATATCGACCCGATTTTAACCCGAATATCTATTTTTAACAATATAATAAATAATAAAAAGAAATATGTTTTATTATCTTTTTATACTATATCATGGAAGAGATTGTTCCTCTCTATACTAAAATGTAACATTTTAAATGTAACATGACCTAAAAAGTAATTAATCTCTAGCTTAAAAAATTGGTGGCTTATTTCCCTCCAAAATTTTATCTTTTCTCTCTCTATTTTTTCCAATTGTCTTTTTCTTTTTTTCAATCTAGCTTAAAAAATTGGTGGCTTATTTTCCTCCAAATTTTTTGTCTTTTCCCTCTATATCATGGAAGAGACAGTTCCTCTATATACTAAAATGTAACATTTTAAATGTAACATTACCTAAAAAGTAATTAATCTCCAGCTTAAAAAATTGGTGGCTTATTTCCCTCCAAAATTTTGTCTTTTCTCTCTCTATTTTTTCCAATTGTCTTTTTCTTTTTTTTTTCAATCTAGCTTAAAAAATTGGTGGCTTATTTCCCTCCAAATTTTTGTCTTTTCCCTATTTATTTTTACCAATTGTCTTTCTCTTTTTTCTTTTTTTTAAAATTTAATTGAGTTTCAATTTAGATTAATTTAATTGAAATTTCACATTTAGTTTTAGAATTATTTTAATTATGTCCGTAATTTATGCTTTTAGATTTTAGTTAGCTCAATTAGATCCTAAGTTTAATAAATTAATTCATTTCAGAAATTATTATTATTATTATTATTATTATTATTATTATTATTATTATTATTATTACATATAATAAACTTTGATTTAATATAATTATACAAAAAAAATTGATATGGATACATGAAGCTTTGATTTAAATATTTAATCAAATTCAAATGTATAGATTAACGAGTTGAATCAGAATTAATCTCATACATCAATAACTCTAAACTAAACCATAAATACTAAACCTCAAACCTTTAACCTAACTCAAATCGAATTGACCCAAAAATTTAAATGTTGACCCGACCCGAAATCGACCCGATTTTGACCCGACCCAAAAGCGACCCGAACGACCTGATTTTGACCCGAACCGAAAGCGACCGATCCGATATTGACCCGACCCAAAAACAACCGATCCGATTTTGACCCGATCCAATACCCGAACCGAATCCGACTCAACACAGACCCGAATTAGACCCGAACCTGAACCGAACTGACCCGAACCGATTCTAGATAGACCCGAAATAACCCGAACCGAAATGACCCGAACCGAACCCGAACCGAATGACCCGATTGCCACCTCTAATTTCGGTTCAACAAAAATTTTCGGGTCGGTTTCGGTTTCGGTTCAGTTTATTTTGGGTTTCGGGTCAACTTCGGATCATCATGTTCGGGTCAAAATCGAGTCTCGGTGGGTTTTAGGTCTCGAGTCAAGTTTGCCAGGTATAATTAGAATAAAATTGAGAATAAAATTCAATAATATTTATGTAGTTTATCTCTTTTAAAAAAGGAAATTGAATTGATTTTTTCTTTCTTTCAAAAGTTTAAAAGATTCGGAATGGAACACTCCTTTAAGATTTTTTCCCAATGTTTTAGGAAGGTGACTCATTGACAAGGATTTAAATATTATATTCGGTTCTATTTTCTGTGGCGTCGCTTTTATCGCGGTTGGGAGAATAACAAAGGTTATTGCGGGTGTCGATGTAATGAATTTTTTAAAATCCACACAACTTATTATAAAATATAATAATTATAATTATAAAAATTAAAAAATATATTTTTAATAAATTTTAGAGTTCTTTCTACCACTTATGAACTTTTATTAATATAAGAACATAATTTTTAAGTGCTTAAAGTGACTAGATTAAGAAAATCCCCAAAATTTTAAGTTCTTAAAGTGACCAGATTAAACAAAAAACCAAGTTTTTAAGGGCTTAATTGAAATAAGTAAAATTTATAAATCAATTCTAGGGCATATTTTGTACTTAAAACATGGTAATTATATTATACATGCTTGAAATATTTATATTTTAATTATATGTAAAATTTAAATTATTAAAAAATATTTAAAAATATCAATAAATATATATCAATTGAATATGTACTTTTAATGTTTTATTTAAGTTAGTAAAATTAAAAAATAAATATTATTATTATTATTAATTTACTTCAAAATTATTATTTAAATTATTTTTTGGCCAAGATTAAAAATTTGAGTAACAAAATTAATAATATAACTGTTTTTATAATAATAGTAGTAATAATAATAATCTGGAGAATTTCCAACAATATAATTCTTAATTTTTTTTCCAACAATGTAGTTCATTCTTGTTTATTTCTTAATTTTTTGTTATTTACTGTTTAAATAAGAAGACCAAAGGATTTTCTCCGTTTTTGAACAGTGTTTTACTAGAAAATATTAAAAAATCCATGTTACTGTTTAAAGTCGGATTGTACACCATCCGTCTTTGAATAGTGCCCTTATTTTTTTTAATATTTGTTGTTTAAAAACGTGGAGTGTGCCCTTATTTTTTTAAGATGACACTATTTGAAGACAGAGGAGGACACTCCGACTTTAAATAGTGTCATTATTTTTTAATATTTTTTATTTAATTACTGTTCAAAAACGGAGAGCAAATCATAGGTCTTTTGATTCAAACAGTAAAATGCTACATTGTTGGAAATAATTTAAGGGGAACTACATTTTTAGAATAAAAAATTTCAACCACAATATATATTTATGTAATTTCACCAATAAAAATATAAAATCATAAAAAACTAAAGTATAAAAAACCTAACTTTTTTTTATATAAAAAAAAAACTGATAATAAAATACATAAAAATAGTTGGCAGCCAGCCAGCCACTAACTCTCTCGGGCAGAACAAAAGAAATAAAATAACATTAAAATTTTAAAGTAAACAGAGTCTCTTATTCTTCTTTAACTCATTTTCTCCATTTCTTCTGCGTGACTGCGTGTAACTATTGATCTGAATTTGATGTTTTTCTAATTTTATTTTTTTTATAACGGATCCATAACGGAAATAGCGGCCGCTGCGTGTAACTCATTCTCTAAATTGCGGCCGCGATCTTCCGCGATGGTGTGATTCCGTTTAACGCTATCGTTTTCGGTCGGCGGCGATACCGCGAAATAGCGGCCGCTGCGGTCCGCTATTTGAAACCCTGCTCGTTAATCTTCTTCCTCACACATAGATTACCAGAATCCCAAAACGCTAAAGCCAATTACAGAAAGGAGATAATGTGGGGGATAAGTGTTACTGCAGTAATGATTGCAACGGAGTTCTTAGAGGTGAGCTTAAACACTGTAAATAAAGCCGCCATGAACAAAGGACTCAGTAATTTCGTCCTCGTTGTTTACTCAAACGTTATCGGCATCTTCGTGCTCGCTCCGTGCATTATCATCTTCTACAGGTAATAACAATTCCCATTTTCTCTTTTTTTTTCAGCTTAATGAATTCGAAAATCTGAAAACTCGGGTATCGATAAAATTGCAGGAATAAAAGCCCGCCTGTGCTTACACGGTCCACCGTCTACAAAATATTCCTTCTCGGCGTTCTCAGGTAGGTTTTCGTTTTTCCCCTTTAGAGATTGAGAAATCTGGTGGATTGATGAACGGAATTTGGTTATTAGAACTTTGGGTTTTCAGTTATGGTGGGCAGATCTGCACGTATGTTGGATTAGAATATGGATCTCCGACTCTGGCGTCCGCCATGGCTGATCTTATTCCGGCCTTCACTTTCATCCTCTCCGTCATATTTAGGTGCGTTCTTCTTTCAGATGGGATATTATTCAATTAGATCACTACGAACGATGAGATAAACACTATTACCAATGAGCACTATAAAGATTAAAAATCTAAATCATTCAATGTATAATTATATATTATTTAAAAATTAAAAGATAAATTAATTAAAATACATAATTTTATTTTTATTTTTAATTAAAATACTTTAAATGAACAAAAATTAAAATTTTATAATTTAAGAGTATTTTAATTAAAAATAAAAATAAAATAATGTATTTTAATTAATTTATCTTTTGATTTTTAAATAATTTATAATTATACGTTGAGTCTTTTAAATTTTAAATTTTTATAAATTAAATTAATAGTATTCATTAGTGCTCGTTGTTTGTGGAGCTCGTCAAGCATGACATAATTTTCCTATTTAATTATTATCAATTAACTTACTGTTAAAATAAGTGCCTAAACTATTTTATTTTTAGGTGCTTAAATGTTTTTATTCGTTTTAGGCTTAATAGTAAAAAAGTGCCCAACCTATACCCTTTGCTCCAGTTTGGTACCTAACGTTTTTTTGGGTCACTTTGGTGTCTAACGTTTCTTTCCGTAACTCGAATTGAGTTTTTCCATCAATGGTCGTTAAAAAATTTTCGTTAACCAATTATAATATGACACGTGGCATATTTTATATATTTATTTCATTTCTGAATTACTTAAAAATTATATACTTCTTAAAAACCCTAAAGTTTCAATTACTTTCAAACAAACTCTCAAATCACATCTTCATCACCGTTTGACATCCCCACACGTCGGCGGTTTATCGTTTACCACCCAATCGTCGGGTATCTCACTGTTCAACATCCCCCGCCCTCTAGTCGTTGATTAGAAGCCCAACTGATTTCTTTTTGCTTCATTTTTGGATGTTCGTCGACGGAGCAATTGACAGTTCATTCGCCGATTTTTTACGACAAAATCATAGGACTTTCGGTTTTGGAGGGGTTGACGAAGGCATGGGTGGCTGCTGGTGGTTGAATTGGTGGTGGGAGAGGATGAATTTGGGGATTTATGGTTTGGAATTTAGGGTTTTAGAGAAATTAAACATTTGACTTTTTTTATATAAAATTAAAGATTTTCTGATTTTTTTAAAAAATAAAAATTAAAGAAAATATCAAAATATGTCACATGTCGTGTTTTTATTTGATAACGTAAAATTCTAAACGCCCGTCTCGTAAAAGCCCAATTTAAATTACAAAATGAAATGTTAAGCATCAAAGTAACCCAAAAAAGTTAGGCACCAAATCAGAACAGAGGATATAAATTGGACACATTTTTGAAAATAATGTGTGATCTCTTTTTGGACTTTACGAAGTTTCATAAAAATATCTGAATGTAAATTGAGTTGTAATTTAACTGATATAATTATTATCAAAATATTAAAAAAATGTGATGTTAAACTTGTTTAAATATATATTATGGTTGATCTGATTGGTCAAACGGCCTTTTACTCAAAATACAATATATTCTAATCTACATCCTATTGTATGTTGCGATGATAATAATACAAAGGATGAGTCTACCACGTGCGACGAACACCGATGAACACCACTAATGATGAACACTGATGAACACCATTAAATTAATTAATAAAGATTTAAAAATTTAAGGACACATCATACAATTAATAATTATTTTTAAAAATTCAATTAAATTATTTTATATATTAAAATTTTATTTTTTAATAAGGATAGACTATATATTTAGTACTTCACATATTTCCGTATTTCTATTGAACCCTTATTATTTAAATATTATTTTAATTTGACCCTATTCTTTATAAAAAAAATAATTTAACCCTTTACCTAAAACTCTAAACTATTAAACCTTAAACCCTTGAACTCTTAAGCCTATACCTTAAACCATATATTCAAGCTACGCCTAATCTAATCAAAGTAAGATTATTCGTTATAAATCTTTGACTGATCATTACTTATGATTCGTATACGCAATTGCAATATCTCACCATCTCTCTCTCTCTATATATATTAACACCACGCAACACCACGCGGCAAAGACATAATCTGTTCGTATTTCAAGCAACAATGGCTTCCACTAATGCAGCTGTTTCATTGGCTTTGCTTCTGCTTTTGCTTATGCTTTTGCTTAGTGCAAGCGTGGCTTTAGCTAGAGTAAGTGTGGGTTATGGAGGATTTTGGCATGGCGGCGATGGGATGAAAGTAAGAGGCGATGTTTTGGGTCGACAAGAAGCCGACCGGGTTGTCGAGCTTCCCGGTCAGCCTCCGGTGGGTTTCAAGAAATATGCAGGGTTTAAGAGTTTAAGGGTTTAAGGTTTAATAGTTTAGGGTTTTAGGTTAAAGATTAAATTATTTTTTATAAAGAACAAGGTCAAATTGAAATAATATTTAAATAATAAGGGTTCAATAGAAATACGGAAATATGTGAGGTGTTAAATATATAGTTTGCCCTTATTAAAAAACAAAATTTTAATATATATAAAATAATTTAATTAAAATTTTAAAAATAATTATTAATTGTATGATGGGTCATTGGAATTTTAAATCTTTATTAATTAATTTAATGATGTTCATCGGTGTTCATCATTAGTGGTGTTCATCGGTGTTCGTCGCACGTTGTAGAATTTTCCTAATACAAATATAAACTAAAACAAGTTAAAACTTTTATATTAATTAAACAAAGGGTGTGCAAAAGAAATTTTGGATCGGATACGGATCATGATATTTTAAATTTTGAATTATTTAAAAATTTGAAATATTCAAAAATTCAAACTTTCATGAATATGAACATTGTTATATTTAGTAATTTGATGCTTGCTATATTCGAAAATTTGAAATTCTCATAGATGCGAATCATGTTATATTTGACAATTTGTTACTTATTATATTCGAAATTCTAAAATTTTTCATAGATACGATCGTTGATTTTGAAAAAAATTAAGCCAAATTATATGTTCGTATATTTATTTTTTCAGATCGGATACAGATCACTATTTTATCGATCTGAAATTTAATATATCCGATTTTTAGACCAGATACGATCCGATATCTAAAAATAAACACCCTAAATTAAAACACTAAATTCGATGATGTCATAAGAAATTAAAATGCAAGATAAAAATATATAATTATAAGGATATTTCTCTCTTATTATTTTAAATTTAAATAATCTATATACATACCTTAAAAGATATCCCCAAACCATTGTAAAGCTTTGTAAATTTTGAGTCAAACAACTGATTGACATATAGGTAATGTCATTGACCAAATTCCTATGTTTGTAATTTTGGATGCTTACTTTGTTAAAATTATGGCTTTGGTCCCTATAGCATGCTCAAATTTAGGACTTAACACATATACTTGAATTTGAAATAACCATTTACTTTTATAATGTCATTCATTGGTCAAAATAGTTGGGACAATTAACTATTCAAATTAACATACTAATGTGATTTTCCTTCAAAGACACTCATTCCAACTCAGACATCATTGATTCATATTTATATTAACGCCTATAATTGCTTATTTTTAGTGTTGTTTTTTGGTATATTGCATGTTTATTTTATGGTTCATGTTCGAAATTTGTAAATTTTTTTTAACAATATCGTCGCTAAGGTTTGAGTCCGGATTCTCTCATTGAAAGAACAATATGCCTTGTCATTGCTCCTAATCCAGGTTCCAATTTTGAGGCTTATATTTTCATGCCCGATTAGACTTAAATAAACATATGATGTTTAATACAATACATAAGTCCGATCCAAATAGAGTCCGAGTGCCTTCAGCAGTGTTTCTCCAACGGGCGTTGGAGCGTCAAGCGGAGAAGCAATGCCGAACAGGCACGAGAAGTGCACTCGACGTGTGTTTTCTCGCTTGACTTAGCGTCCAAACGGACGTTCAGCTACAGCTGGAAAATTCAATTTCTTTGAAAACGGCCGTTTGAGGCCAACATGTGTTTCAAAATCCCTACTTAACGGAGCCTCCGTCTCTGATCCGGCCATGGACAGCTCTAATAACAAGCATCTTGAAATGGTGTGTCCAGGATGGAAAAGCTGGACCTAGGGATCAAAAGCAGCCAAGCAAAGTCTCTAGGCACTTTGGTATCAATCACAGGGGCATTTGTTGTGACTTTATACAAAGGCCTTCCGCTTACCACTGCTCCATTGAACAACAACAGATTGCTTCACGAAATTCTTCGGATTCCTCGCTCGAACTGGATCGTCGGAGGCTTTTTCCTAGCGTCCCATAGCGTTATCTACGCAATTTTAGTTAACGTTCAGGTACACCCTTAATCAATATACAATAAACCATTGTCTTTTAAATGCATAATTTTGCTGGTAACACTCGTTTGCAGACGTGTGTTGTAAGGGAATACCCTGCAGAGAAGCTGATAACACTCATGTGCAGCAGCATTGTGGCCATACTATCCTCGGTCGTCTCGGTGATGGTCGTGAAGGACCCGAGTGCTTGGAGAATCGGGATGAACATGGATTTAATAGCTTTCGTATACACCGTAAGCAACTAAAATGTAACATGAGATATAACATTCGACTCGAGAAACTCATAGTCCGGCCTAAAAAAAATGTGCACTCGATCGTGGTTTTGTAGGGAGCTTTCGCGGTGGCGTTTCGAAGCGCGGTTCATACATGGGCGTCGAGGAAGAAAGGGCCTATCTATGTTTCCATGTTTAAGCCACTTGGGATGGTCATTGCTCTTGCCATGGGGATCACCTTTCTGGGTGACAAGCTTTATCTTGGGAGGTGAGTGTAATCTTTTTCTTGCATCGAATAGAAAAATGAAATAAAAAACTAAAAATAAAGGGTGATTCTGTTCTACGGCAGCTTAAAAGATGACTAAAATACGACCAGCTTGAAATGTTACAAAAGCCTATAACATTTTAGGTTGGTCCGGTTAACACTTTAGGTTGTAACCTAAAATATTAAAAACACGGAACTTAAAATGTCATTCATACAACCTTAAAATGTTATACATTTTGATAACAATTTCGGTTGCAATATAAAATGTTATACACGCACAACAAAAAATGTAATACCTTTTAATAACATTTTCAATTTCGTATTTTTTAGCCGTTTTTATCATGTTATACCTTTAGACTCCCAAAAATAATGAAATTAATTTGGATCATGTGGGTGCAGTTTGCTTGGAGCAGCCATAATAGCTATTGGATTTTATGCTGTGATTTGGGGGCAAGCTGAAGAAGAAAAAATGGTCAATGTCACTGAATCCTCCAATAAAGATCCGTTACTGTCAAATACAACCTCCGCAATATAATATGGCACAAGCTCGTGAATATTTTTAATAGTCTTAAAGTATTTGTGAGGTAATGTTCGAAATTTTTAGAATGAATATTATTTTTCTTTTACTAAAACTATTTGTTGTATTCAGTAGTGGATCCTTTTTCTATAAACAATTAACTGTTCCCATGAAATATAATTCATATTTATCATATTTTATGTCACGTCTCATTTTATATATGACATGACTAGGAATTAAGATAAATATAACACGAATAGTTTAGGTAACATAGCATGAAAAACATGTTTAAAACTCCATGATAGATCGGGGTGGGTGTGACTTGTGAGAGTGCAGTTGTATTTTCTGGAAAAAAAAATTAAATTCTCGTATAATTTAAAATTACGAGACAATTGATATGAATGAAAATAATTAAATTTTAGGTAAACTATATGTGAAAGTTAGAGACAGAGAAATTGGTGAACTGATCTATTTTATTAAGCTGAAAAAGTCTGAAATATATAGTAGAAACATAACTAAAAACTGCGTAAATAAAGGAATTATTCCACTACGAGTAAAACTCTGCTAAATATAAGACACCAACTAACAAACCCAAAAGACTAGGACTGTTAGCAACAAATTGAACTACTGACTAATAATTTCCTAAATAAACTGATTTATGCATTAATATTTAACATTCGCTCCCTTAATGCAAAAATCTGTAACACCCAATTTTTCTCTAAAACAAGCAAATTTTTCTGCTGATAATGGCTTTGTAAATAGATCAGCAACTTGCTCTTGAGAACTACAATGCTCCATCTTAATGCTTCCTTCATTCACCAATTCACGTACAAAATGATGTCGAGTATCAATGTGTCTTGTGCGATTGTGATGAACGAGATTCTTTGTCATGGCAATAACAGACAAATTATCACAGAAAATTGTTGTAGCTTCCTTCTGTTGCTGCTTCATGTCACCCAAAATTCTTCTTAACCATACACCTTGACATGATGCTGAAGTAATAGCCATGTATTCAGCCTCAGAAGTGGATAATGCAGTAGATGGTTGCTTCTTTGAACACCACGAAATGACATTTGATCCAAGCATGAACAGATATCCAGTAGTACTCCTGCGATCATCGATGGAACCTGCCCAATCGCTATCCGAGAAACCCAATAATTTGAAATTACAAACACTAGAGTACCACAAACCATAAGAACATGTTCCCTTCAAGTATCTAAGAATCCTCTTTGCTGCACCATAATGCATTTTGCTTGGACAATGCATGAACCGAGAAAGCAGACTAGTAGCTTGCAAGATATTCGGTCTACTGTTTGTGAGATAAAGCAAACTTCCAACTAAGCTCCGATACAACTGAGCATCAGCTTTTTCTTCTCCATCATCGAAACTGAATTTTTGATTTTTAATCATTGGAGTAGCAACCACATTGCATTCTTTTAAATTGAACTTTTGCACAAGATCTTTCACATATTTCTGCTAAGAAATAAAAATTCCAGCTTTACTCTGATGCACTTCTAACCCCAAGAGATATCTCATTTCACCTAAGTCAGTCATTTCAAACTCAGACACCATAATCTTCTTGAATTCATTAACCAATGACACACTATTTCCAGTGTAAATTAAATCATCCACATAAAGGCACACAATCAGTACCTCATCAACTCCACATGTTTTCACGTACAAAGTCGGTTCGCTTGCACTCTTTTGGAAGCCATTTTTGTTGAAGTGACGATCAATCCTTTCATACCACGCTCGTGGCGCTTGCTTAAGGCCATAGAGAGCTTTCTTTAATTTGTAAACCTTCATTTCCTCTCCTTTCACTTCATAACCTTTAGGCTGCTCCACATAAATTTTTTCTTCCAAAAAACCATTCAAAAATGCTGACTTAACATCAAATTGATAGACTTTCCATTTGAAATTTGCACAAATTGACAGAATGGTACGAATGGTATCAAATCTCGCTACAGGAGAGAAGGTCTCTTCGAAATCAATACCTTCACGCTGCATATAACCTCTAGCAACCAAACGAGCTTTGTGTTTTTGGACTGAACCATCTGGCTTGAATTTCAGCTTATAAACCCATTTAAGCCCGATGACTTCCTTTTCCTCCGGTGGGTCGACAAGCTCCCAAGTCTCATTGTGTTTTATCGCAGCAATTTCCTCCTCCATGGCTGTGGTCCATTTTGCATTTCGAGCCGCTTCTTCAAATGTTTCTGGCTCCACTACAACAACTTCTTCCATTGTGGCAGCATTAGCATATCTAGGATTCACCTTTTTTATTCTTGTCGATCTTCTCAATGGAGCTGGTGCTCTTGCTTCATCATGTTCAACTTCTTGAACTGTTTCACCTTCACTATCACAAGCATCATCTTTAGTCTTCAACTCATCAAAACTCAGTTGAATTTGGGAAGGTTGTGCATCAGCAAAATTTTTTGAATTCAACAGCTCATCCTTTCTTGAAGTCCACCACGAAGAAGCTTCATCAAATACTACATTTCGAGATGTGTAGCATTTTCCATTTGTAGGATCGCAGCATCTCCAACCTTTTCTTTGACTGTCATACCCTATAAAAATACATTTTACAGCTTTCTTGTCCACTTTACTTCGTAAATGGTCAGGTATGAACACATAGCACACACTTCCGAAAACACGAAAATAACTAACTGAAGGTTTTCTATTCCACAGTTGTTCAAAAGGTGACAGAAAACCTGACATTCGTTGAGGAAGTCTGTTGATAACGAATGCAGCAGTTCTCATTGCTTCTGCCCAAAATCTCCCTTGTACATTTTTTGAGTGAAGCATACTTCGACAAATTTCTGCCAGGTGTCTGTTCTTCCGTTCTGCAATGCCGTTTTGTTGTGGCGTATTTGCACATGTAAACTGATGATATATTCGACAATCTCGGAGATAGCGAGAAAATTCATCGGAGCTATACTCTCCGCCATTATCCGTTCTTAAGCAACAAATGCTTTTCTCAATCTCTGCTTCAGCTGTCTCCTTGAAATCTTTAAAAATAAAAAACGTGTCAGACTTTTCTTTTACAAAGTAAACCCACACATACCTCGAAAAGTCATCGATGAAGGTCACCATGTACTTCAATCCACCATTTGATGCTTGTTTGACAGGTCCAAATACATCAGAATGCACCAACTCTAGAGGTTCATTTGCTTGAAACGTAGAGTCTGCATATGGCAGTTTATGGGCTTTCCCATATTGGCACCCAGCACAAACTGTCCCACTTCTTACTTCAATTTGTGGAAGACCTCTCAACATTGATTTCTTCATCATCACATCAAGCTTTGAGTAACTTACATGGCCCAAACGCATGTGCCATAAATCTGCTGTCTCATCCTTCCTGGTGCCGTCAGCATATGCAGCTTCAGCTGACATCACATACACCGATTCTGATCTCTGCCCCTCCATTATTGGCACCTCTAAAACTTTAAGATCGTGAAATACCTTCACATCCTCTGGGCCAAATAGGACAAAATGACCCATATAAGTTAATTGTGCCACCGAAAGCAAATTCTTCTTCATGCCTGGAACATGGTAGACATTTTGAAGCGACAACTCACCATCATCATGGTTTGGAGAAATTACTGTGTTACCAATATGGGCTATTGGTAGCTTTGAGTCGCTTGCTGTCACCACTACGCGACTTCCCCTGTACTTCGATAAATCATGCACCTTCTCCTTATCACCTGTCATATGATTTGAGCAGCCCGAGTCAACAATCCAATCCTCCTTGTAATTAATTTTCCTTGTTTCTGTAGTTAAAGCTGGCTCCTCTTCTTCAATTGCAACCAAAGCTTCAGCATCCCATTCTTCATCGTTTTTGGACGTAGCAGCATTACTCTCAACGGTCTTTTTCTTTGACCAACAGTCCTTAGCCATGTGACCATTCTTTCCGCAATTGTAACACTTCCCGTCAAACTTCTTAGTGCCACCATAGTGCTTTGATGATGCCCCTTCACGGTCGCCTTTTGATTCTCTTTCCCGATTACCCTTTTTCTCTTGATTTCTTTTTGATCTCCAGGTAGCATTTTGCTTGAAACTCTGTTTACTCCTGCCAACATAGAGAGCTTCTTCTTCACTTTTCGATGAATTTCCTGCCATTTGCTTAGCCAATGCTTCCTGACCAGCCAATAAATTCTCGAATTCAACAAGTGATGGTTGATTTTGCCATCCTTGTACTGCTGTGATGAAGCCTCGATATTCCGGTCTTAATCCATGAATGATTACCCTCTTCATTCTGGTTTCACCAATCGGAGCTTCAGGATCCAATTCAGAGATCTCTCGACATAATGATTTCACCTTGTGAAAATACTGAGCAATTGTCATGTTACGCTGTATTATTGACAGTAATCACTTTCCAGAAGTTGAAGTCTGGTCTCATTTTTTTTGGGAGAACAAAACAACAAATATATCCCAGGCTTCTTTTGGGGTCTTTGCATTCCGTATGTGTTCCAACACATCTTCCTCCACTATCGTCTTTAGAGCAAACATGGCTTTACCTGCCTTAATCTTCCATTTTCGCAGAGTACCATTTCCATCATCTTCTGGCTGCGTGCTTTCATTCCCGTTGACGACCTCCCATAAATCTTGGCCTTGCAGATACGACATCATACATGTAGACCATGAATTATAATTTTGGTTGCTCAGTTTTTTGATTCCACCAACAACCTGTAGATCAGCCATCTCACCAGTAACAAGAAATAATTTCCCTGATATGCAGGCTGTTAAGCAAACTGCCTCTGATACCAAATGTGAAAGTTAGAGACAGAGAAATTGGTGAACTGATCTATTTTATTAAGCTGTAAAAGTCTGAAATATATAGTAGAAACATAACTAAAAATTGCGTAAATAAAGGGACTATTCCACTACGAGTAAAACTCTGCTAAATATAAGACACCAACTAACAAACCCAAAAGACTAGGACTCTTAGCAACAAATTGAACTACTGACTAATAATTTCCTAAATAAACTGATTTATGCATTAATATTTAACACTATATCAGGTATCACTAAACTATTGGTGTGACCCGTTTATACCATTAATCTTTCAATTGGTTTAAATTTGTCACCAAATTTTATTTTTCATCTCATTTATACCACAGCACCGTTAACTCCTTAACGGTGTGATGACTTGGATGCTAGACTAAAAGAACGTCGTTTGGTGCCGTTATTTTGATACTAAATTGCCCAAAAATGCGTCGTTTTACTGGAGGAATGTATGAAAAATTATGCATTTAATGGGATTCGAACCTGAAACCTTCATAATTAAAGAGAACCTCCTAACCACTAAATCAACTTAACATCTTTATTTTATTTTCAGCACAAATAATATATATTCCAAACTGCAGTTTATCATATAAATAATATTACTATATATAAATAATGTAAATATATTATTTCTAATATAAATTTATTAGTATACATATCAATATTTAAATAATAAATAAAATAAAATATATAAATATTTATATATTATAAATAATATATAAATTGTTATGAATATTTATCTATGTGAATGTCTACCATGATAAGAACTCTATCAAGGATATTTGATTTGCTTTACCATTAGAAATATTATCTTTATTAATTAAAGTTTAATGTATTATGCACTTCTTATGCCTATAAATAGATGGTCTAATTAAGACATTGTACACACTTGAATATTGAGAATAATACGAATTTCTCTCTTCCTCTAATCTCTTTGTTCTTTTTCTTTCTCTTGTTCATTATTCTTGTTTTTCGTTATTTTATTTATAACACGTTATCGGCACGAGACTCTAATCCATTGAGGTCTTCATCGTTCGAATCCAAAAAAAAGTTACAACGAAAGATAAGTTTTTTTTTCTTTTCCTTATTTTTTTAATTACTGATTGTTTTTCTCTTTATATTTTAACTTGATTTTTAATTTTTGAAAGATCTAAAAACATAATCTCGCTCGATTCATAATTTTTATTGGTGATTTCTTGAAAAGATTTTAATTTCATATCGGTGACTACCATTTGTGATCTACAAGAAAAAGAATGCGGTGAGGAAAATATGAGATATTTACGCGCACATAAACAATGTTTAATTGCCAAGTTTTTGGCTTGAAATGTGAGATGTTTATACGCATAGAAGTAATGTTCGATTACCAAATTTTTGGCTTGAATGCAATTGATTTACCCTCCACTCTATAAAGGTCACTGTTTTTTCTTTTATTTTTATTTTCAAAAAAAAATTCTTTATTTCTTTAGCTTATACCTAAATATTGATATTTATTTCGATTATTTTAATTATAAGAGTTGACATTCTTAATCATGTTTTTGAGTTTTACATGTCTTTAAATGGCTTAGAAAGAGATACGACATAAAAAGATTATAAAAAGTTGTCTTGGTCATTTGTTATGTCTTTATTGTCCCCGAGAGGAAAACCAATAACAGTAAATTCTAATTTTATTTTTATTCTTTAACCTATGCTTTTAAAGTGCGGTAAATCATGATAATTTTGAATCTACAAGAAGACTGTTATAAAGTTTATATATGCTCGAAAGCAATAATTCTCATGTGTCGAACTCGACTATTGACTTCTCCCAAGTTCAATTACGAAAATTCGTCTTGATCCAAAAAAATTTATGGGAGGCGTTGCCTGAAGTGAATGCAAGCATGATGTTTATTTCATGCGATTATTGGATATGTTTCATTCACTGAAGTGAATGCAAACATGGTAAATCACTATTCAATTGGTAATATAACTTCGATATAATCCAATAATATTGGCTGAACATCCCGTTCTGTGAGGCTACTGGTCTCAAAGGAGATTTTTAAAGGACCATGTGAACTGGTTTAACAATGTCGCGTATGAGGATTAAATCTTTGTTCTCTGTGATAAGGACATGTTAATAAAAACACACTCCACTTTTCACGACAAATAATGTTGTCCCCAGACACAATATCGTGAAAAAAGTTTCAAATTCCCTGAAGTGAATGTGAGGTTATATTATGGAAATAATAAAAGTCACATTAGAAGTTGTGGTCATGGTTGAGACCATAAATATATACATGGATAATGTGGTCATTTTAGGAATGTTTATATCCATCAAAAGTGAGGTTATAAGGATGACAAGAGTGATAAAAGATCATTTTAAGGAAGTAAAATCCTTTTTATTACCAATGCGATGTAATAAACTATTGGTCTCGTACTTTTCGTACGTTGAAAAATCAACAATTAATGAATGATAAAGGAAAAAAAAATAGGAGCAAATTTTGTTTACAAAAAATGACGAAGATGATATTAGTCCAACTTATTTGGACATTGTTGGTCCAACTCATTTGGACTTTGTTGATTTTCTTATAACACTCGAAGGAAATAAATCATCTTCTAATAATTCTCATAACTTTAAAGATAATTATTTATCTTTTTATTTATTTTGCTTTATGTTTATTTACTTTACACGTTAATTATTTACGTTTTATATTTATATAATATGGTATTTATTTATTTTGTTTCACATAATTACTTATCAAATATAATATATGGTGATGATTTATACTTAGCAGAAGCATAAGAAATATTTTCTCATTTAATGCGAGGGATAATGTGAGTACTATATCTCAAAGTACTAA
Organism: Hibiscus trionum; assembly: GCA_030270665.1. Taxonomy (NCBI): domain Eukaryota; kingdom Viridiplantae; phylum Streptophyta; class Magnoliopsida; order Malvales; family Malvaceae; genus Hibiscus; species Hibiscus trionum. Next base: position 6,714,510 of record BSYR01000011.1, on the reverse strand, counting down.
AAACATTGATGTTCTAGAAGAGTAATAAGTTCTTGAGAGAAAACACGTTTTGAAAAGTGCAGTATTGCGAATATTGTAATAATTACCGCTAATGGTAATGATATCGTCACCACTAGAAGTAGAAACTTTAAAAGAGCAATATGAGTTCGCAAAATATTCATTTGGATTTATAGATAACATATGTTATCAATTGACATTTGAAATAAACCAATGTGGATATAAGTTTTGGTAGCCAAAAAGTCAGTTGAAAGCTCTAGAAGAACTATATATTGCTACCAAATGATAATTTTCATTGAAAGCTCCGAAAGAGCTAAATATATTCCTATTTCAAAATTTGTACCACACATGTACAAGTGAGATTGAAACACATGTTTTGGTAAATTAGAAGTTTACAAATTGAGGAATATATATATATATACACACACACACAAACACATGTATATATAGTTGGCATGATCGGTTAGACCATTCTGATCAATAATGATGCGAAAGATATGAGATTTATATGTACATTTATTAAAAGAACCTGAAGTTTTTGTGGTGCTTGTTCTCAAAGAAATTGATTAAATTCCACTTACTGAAAGAACACGAAGTTCTTGTGTTGCTTGTTCTCAAAGAAAATGATTAAGATCCCACATACCAAAAGAACTTGAAGTTCTTGTACTAAAGTTGAGACTGCGTGTCTTGCATATCTGAATGAAATATGTGCTCATTTATCCACAAATGTGAAAAATTTTATACGATTTTAGTAAATGCATCTACATTGTTTTATCAACTTACAACCAGAATTTTGTGAGATTGATTATAAAAGGATTCAGATTATGCAGTTAGACTATTCGTCTTGCAAAAGCTAGTGAGTTTATATTTTAGGCAATATCAATTGTTACAAGCCTATTGATTATGAAAAATATAGTTTAGCAAAATTTAATTGGATGCCTCCTCTATAATAGTTAAACTATGAGAACAAAACAATTATTATTTATATGTTGTTTCCATATAGAAACACTTATACGCATCAGGCCAACGAGTTATAATAAACTCCCCGTTATGATTGGTTTTTGGTCAGAAGTCATACATTTCCTATTTTATAATTTTTGAATGTGCGATATATTGTTGAATTGCTCCACCACAACGCACACAATGGATAAATAAAAAAGGTTGAGAATATATATATATGAGTCTCATTTTATGTTTAAATTCTTAAACATTAATTGGAGAATCATTTATTACATGATTTTTATCAACATCAAGGAGATATAATAATCAGCTAGATAAAAAAATGAATTATCGTTATCTAGATCCTCGTATATAAACCATAAGTTCATAAGATAATTCATGTTATTACATGTCAACTGCTAGACATATTTACTAACCCAATGAGAATAACCAAGTCTCATATACCAGCTGAAATGCTCTAAATTTAAATTACACGTTAGAGCGAATGGATGTAAATCATGCATGAAGTATGATAATTGGTTCCAATGATCAAAATTCTCGTAAATAAAAAATAGTATGAGATGATCATATATTAGAGGTGGATGCTCTTGAAGAGACCCGAGACATAACTAATAATAAAACTCTAGAAGAGTTTTAGGTACCTAAAATAAATATTGAAACCTTGAAGAGATCTCGACGCGTTATGTCACTACGAGAATGGAACCAAAATAAAAAAGTTGTCGACAACGATTTTGCAAACAATTTTACATAGAACACTTCTATAGAAGTAAAGAAAGAAAACGAGGATCATGTATAGAAATCTATCTAGAAGTATAGATATTGAATTTGCCAATGTAGAAAGACGTTTTGAACTTCTAAAAGAGAAGTATTTGGACCAACAGTCCAAACACCTAAAAGTGTAATGCAAGTAAGGAGCAAATAAGTAGTCTTAAATACAACTTGAATTATGATTTATGAAGAATTCTAATTACTTCATGGTGGATGCAATTACTTTGACAGTTATGAAATATTGTATATGTGTCTAATCATTTTGTAGATCCCTATAAAAGGAAAGTTATCCTTGACGGACTTAAAATGCTAGGAGCATTTGAAAATTTTTGAGAAAATTTATTTAAACATGTCTTATTGAATATTTTGACGCATTTGGTATAATTGCCTTAGTGAGTACTAATTGAAGAAATACTATAAGAATGATAGTATTCCCTTATGTATTTTATAAAGGAGTTTGGATCAATATTCATTATGATAAATTGAATTTCATTAAAACTCCTAAAGAGCTTCAAATTGGAAACTCGTGAAGTACTTTCAATGCATTTAATGAAAGTATTTGAGCAAAAGAATCTTGAGATATGATTTTGTCTCGACCTAAAGATTGAGCACTTATATGTAACGCCTTGGTTTTGGGCCTAGATGTTTTAGACATCGGATCGGACCGGTCGAGAACGGTTCGAATCGCGTAAGGTGATTTTAGGAAATCAAGGATCGAGATAGGATAAAATTGTGATAAAAATGATAAAATCCTCTAAAAATATAATTAAGAGGTTGGTTAAGTCAATTTTACAAAAAAAGGTTTTGGAAAATGGACATTTTGAGTAGTGACCAAATTGTAAAGTTTCAAAACTGGGAAAAATGTGATTTTTAAGGTGGAAGCCAAAATCTTAGAATATTTAGGGGGCTTTAAGTCAATTTTACCTTTCTTCAATATGACATGTGATTTAAAAGAGTTTTTAATTAAATGATTTTTAATTGGGATTTTTATATTAATTAACTAAAAGGTAGTTAATGGGATTTTCATTTACGTAACTGCCAATTCCCTCTCATTTTCAGCCAAACACCATTTTCTCTCATCCTTTTTCCAGAATTCTTCCTCCCAAAAACTCTCTCAATATTTTCTAAATCATTTTCAAGAGATCTTCCTTAATTCTTCAAGACTTTTGCAAGGAAAACTTGTCATCTATTGAAGGAAGCAAGGATTTGAGGTAAATCCCGTTCTCAACCTCTAATCTAAGTTCTTTATTGAAATTCCCAAGATATTTGGCTTCTAAACACTATTTTTGAGTGAGTTTTCAATATAGTTTTGATTTGAGATCAAAATCTTGTGAAATAGTGGATGAAATCTTGATTTTCGGACTTGATGAGTTGGGCTCTGTTTTGTGTTGATTTTAATTGATTTCTAAGTTGGTTTATATTTAAAAATGATGTGTTAATAACATCGATCATCGAAATCCTTGGGATCCTTGAGTTTCTTGGTAGTTTTAAGTGAGATTTTGGGGTGAAATGGTGGAATCTTGCTTGCTAGAGATATAAGGTTGAGTTAGGTTGTTTATTAGATGTGTTTTGATGTTGATAATTTTTTGGAAGTGAGGTATGATGGCTGGGCTTGGTTTAGAAAGTAATCGATTGAGTTTTCGGTTGTTTTGAAATGGTATTTTGGTGTAGTTTGAGTGGGCAACGAGTTTATGAATTGTTACTGGTGTTAGAATTCATTTTAATGCATTTATATCTCTGTTTTAATGATGTGAAAACATGGGATCTTGATCCGGGAGCAAACAAGGTGATTTTGGAGGCTCCGGAGGTGTAATTTCCGTGTTGGCGAACGAGGCTTCGCGTATCGGTGAGTGGAAATGCAATTTCCTGCTTTGTAACGCCTTGAGCGTGATCTTGGGAGCTTAGTGTAAGTTTGATACACTTAACTAAGCTCAAGTGTAAGTGCTTCGATAATCCCTCTCTTGGAAATGTGCTATGTTTGATGAATTTGCACTTGATGTGAGAGTGGATTTGTTTACTGTTTCTAAGCATGTTAAGCATGGTTTAATGCTGGATTTTAATGCTATTATGTTAAGGATGCACTAGGTAAGTGATCCTTGGTTTTCATGTGTTGAATGCATATGATGTTAAGCATGTTATGCTTGTGGGAATGGCATTGTGGTTATGCTTGTAAAACAGTGGATTAATGTGGTTAAATGATTATATTGGCAGGTGATGAAAATGGTTTTTGGTTACTTTAATCGGATATAGTTAGCCGGCTAGAGGATTGAGTGCACCGTGAATAAAGTCGCCTTGGATGTCGAGGGGTTGTGATTGTGCCGTAATCTCCATCCAAGTACCCTAACGATTGAGGTTAAGATCACAACGGTGAGTGGTTAGTCCCGTGTGTGAGTCTTGTTTATGTGTCCCATACTCTCGTTAGTGGAATTATACAACTACCGATGAGTGATGTTGAGGGGTTGGGATTGTGCCATTAATCTCCATCACGGGTGTTGAGGGGTTGTGATTGTGCTATTAATCTCCACCTTGTGTAGTCCGGTAGTTTGTATGAAGCATGAGGGACAACGCTTGTAATCCGCGTATCCGATTATGTCTTGTGTCTTGCGTTGAAATGGTTTATGGATTATCACTTGAAAGCCAATATAATGTAAATGAATAAAGTGAAGCATGAGATGCTTGTATGTGATGCAAGGATGCATGAGATAATTGTATTTGATGCAAGAATGCATGAGATGCTTGGTAAAGCATGAGCAATGGTTTAATTGCTGATTATGATGTTGCATATGAGCATGTGTGTATAGAATGCATTGATGTCTTGAGAAAGCATGATTTATGAAAAGGGCATGTGATAAAAGTAGTGGCTTTGCAAGCCATGTTAAATGCATTGATGAATGTTGCTTAGCGATCCTCACTAAGCTTTATGCTTACGCTCTTTTGTTTCATCAACGCAGAGAATTAAACATTTGGAGGCAGCCCAAAAGCAAGAGGAATCCAAGGCTTTGTTAAAGAGATGTATGTGGTTCACTCTTAGTGTAATAAGTGGCAACGTGTGAGATTTATACTTTGGAATATTGAGGATGTTTCCCTTTACTTTGAGTATGTTAGATTGCTTATACTTGAATTGTAAATGACCTTTGGAGTTTGGATTTTGGTTTGTTTGATGCTATAGCTTGTTATGATTTTCATGTGATTAGGAAGCATGCCTATAGACTCTTTGGTCACTTGATTGATGTCATGTCTAGCCTAAGCTTCTTAAATGTAACACCCCTAACCCGGGTCGGGAGTTAGGAGCGTTACCGGAAACGGAAAACGGACAATCGGAACATCTCAGAAAATAACGGAAGTATTTCAAAACACAAAATATCATTTTTAAATTAAGTTATTCATATTAACGCGCATGCGGAAAATAAGCTAACAAAAAGATTTTCTTAACTTCTTATGATCATACATAAACTTAGACACAATTTCTTTTAATCTTGTTACCAAATTACAAGCCAATTTAAATCTTTATTATCATCATCAAATTACAATTAAACCAAAAAGCCGAATACTTAAAACTATTCAAATCCATGCCATTCGAAACCTTAATTAAATAGTCTAGGTGATTTTCGAATTAATCCCATTTACCAATAATTAATTACACCAATTTTTCATACAAGACATAGCAGATTTCAATTCCATGGCATTCGATTTACTTTACTTAGAACCTTACAAAATATCATGATTTATATGCCCCTAAACCATGTCAAGCTATAGACTATGGACAACAAAAAGAATCGACACAACCACTAGCTCGACTTACATTTTTATACAACAAAATAATGAGGCTACCTACTTAAATACAAACATGATTCTAGCCTCCTAACCAAGCATCACGGAGCATTTAACTTCAAACAGCATTCCAGACTTAAATTACGGCCGAACACAACAAAACGAATCCTTAAACAGACTTCAAAGCCACCATCTAGGAGTCTAAAGATAAGACTAAGATCATACATATTTCCGAACTCGTAACTTGATCCAATCGAATGCTAGCTTTAAGGTCCAAGCGATCCTACTAAGGTTGGGAAGAAGAAAACAACGGAGCGATAAGTACAAATAGTACTTAGCGAGGTAATGCTAAATCTAATTCATTCTTGAACTTTTAATGTGATCAAGCATTGAGTTTACTTAGCTAGGTTTATTAACAATCATTTTCACCCAACTAAGCTTATGTAAAATTCATACATATAGCATCATACATATCATAACAACATTCATAGCACATGCTCGAATACATAACATAACATAATAATTTATCACATGCTTGCATATAATCCATTCAATATCATAATTCAATTCAATTTCAGCATACTCAATCTCATGCTTAACAATTGAATTAATCAAAATTTCATGCCAATCCAAACATAGCATTATTAACTTATCAAAACGAAATCGTAATTTCATCATAAGCATATCATTCAGATGATCTCAACCATCATCCAAAAATCAGAACTTATCATTTCTTAATTCCATGTATTCGAATAGGGCCATTACCCAAATTACACATAATTGGACTTATAAGCATATCATATGCATCATATCATAATCAGAAGGACCAATGTCCACATAATTTATCATTTCATATCACATCATAACATGCCAAGTCATTCAACCATTTATCCACTTTATAAGCTATACTTAATTTAGCAAATTTTCATTTAATTCATGTAAATTATATTGCATTATAATTCATTGCATTACATTTTATTCAATTTCATTGCCCTAGTTAGATTAGACATATCAGATATTCAAGTCATCAAGAGGGTAACAAGTGCCGCATAATAGTTGCACGAAGCAACATCAAGAGTTGCACAAAGCAACGAACAAAGGATGCCCATAGCATCATGTGTCTCGAACAGCAATCAAAAACACATATCTTATAATTGAAGAGTACACAAAGTACTATCAAAGGTTGCACAAGGCAACAAGCAAGAGTTGCACGAAGCAACAACAAACAAGAGAGCTCAGACTCTAGTCATGTCGTACTATCTAAAACTTCTAATCGACCAAGGGCATATTATTCTTGCTGAATTATTATTCATTATTTCATTTAACATATACTTTTTCATAATTCAATTTGCATGCTCATTCGATCATATCATCATACATGGCAGCAATTTCATACATACATAATCACATGCATTTTAACCATGGCATAAATATCATAGGGCAGTCCACATACTCATTTAATCAAGCATTATCAAGAATCCAATTCATACATGTTCAACATACAAATAATCACATGGGCAGTCCACATTTGCACATATTCAAACATTATCAAAATTCAAATCGAACATATAATTCATGGCATTTAAAGTCACATAAAGCAACCCACATTTTCACACAATCAAATATTAACCACAAGTCTCAAATCATGCATCCAATTTTCCTTTGATCTCCTTCCCTTACTAAACACGTTACCGAATATCAATTAGTCCAATTTCATGCATAGAAATCATAAATTACAAATAATGAGGTGGTTCGGACACTAGTCCCAACCCTAATACAAAATTACACTCACAACTCCTTAAGCTTGATCTCGAATTGAGATGCCTTTGTTTCTTCCCTTCGAGTGATCGATCCTAGCTTCCTCCAAAGTTTCTTCACAATTCCGATCTTAACTCTCAACATAAAACGAATACACACTATATTAGGAAGCAATTCAATCATAATTACTCCTCAATTTCAAGCATGAACTCATATTTTCAAATCTGATTTTCTATTAAACTAGTTGGAGGACTAGTTAGTGTTTTGATCATATCTTTTTAATTACTAATCCAAAATTAACTTATCATAAACCTTTGGAAAGGTATTAAACTCAATTTTATACTCATGTGAACCTCATATTTTTATCTTATTCGAATCAATACAGTTTATTGCTTAATTACACTCCTTTCGGTAAATCTGGGCAGCCTGTATTGTTCAACTTTAAAAATTCATATCTCCTAATTTACATACTGAAATTGAGTTCCGTTTCCTCTCAATGATTCTAGACATACCAAAGTTTATACAGTAAAAATTTCAACTCGAAATACCTTATATCCAATTTTTGGTGAATTTCCAAAGTTACTGTTTATAAGTTGTATACCACTGGACAGCTTATCTAGTTTACACTTTAAACTTAAAATTCACCTAATCACATTCTTCAATATAAAAATTCATTCATGGCATGACTTATACTATTCTTCCATGACATTTTACAGTCCATATTAACATTTAATTTCAACAATCAGGTACTCAATTTTATAGATTTTCCAGTTCAGTCCCTAATCTCTATAAATTTCGAATATGTGTCCACTTTTAGTTCTAATCGAATTTTCATCTTTTTAATTCATTTTTCCAGCAACCAATAGTCATTTATAATAAAATCCTTATTTCTTCTCAACTTTCTCCTAGTGAGAATTTTCTAATTTTAATCTCCAAGTATAGAAATTTTCCAAATACCCAAGATTTTACACTTTCTTTCAAAACAGCCCCTTATGACTCTATTCATATTTTCTCAAGAAATTTTCAAAGATTTCATTAGTTCATCTCATCATTTTCATCAAGACTCTCATGGTTTCATGTTCATACAAATTTTAGGTTTGCATGCATGGTGTTATACTCAACCGAATAGCTACAAGGAGAAGGAAACTTACTTTTGATTTCCTTGATAACACTAGCTATCCCTTCCAAATCCTAGCTTAATCCATCCACCATGCAAGCCAAATCTTCACCCTTTAAGCTCTAGAATTTTTCAGACCTTTGAGCTCCTCTTCCCTCCATTTTTCTCTCAACCACACGGCAAAGGAAGGAAAAATGATCAGGAGAAGACTTGCTCCCCTAATCTAGGTGATTTGATGGTCTTAGAAATTACCCTAGTGTCCCTTTGTCTATAACTTTTATCCTTATTTTGCTAAGGGCAGCCCTAAGGATATTTTATTTTTAACATGCAAATTTCAATCTTTATAAACATTTTAAATTGGTCAGGAAATTCCCTTGTTCCATGTTTTCTTGAATTTTCTCAATTTGATCCGATTTCCTCAAGGAAGTGCAACATTACTTAATTTCTTTTCATTCTTTTAATTTCACACTTTGTATCTTGTTATCACTAATTTGAATCTATTAATATCACTCGGCTGAATTCCTTAATTCAAAGCTAAGTTTCTTTTTAATTCGAATTGGTGCACTAATTGCCCAAATAAGAAATTTAAGGACCAAATTGAACAATTCACTAAATTGCAAGCTCAAATGCTTCTAAGAATAAATAAGTAATTTAATTTTAACGACCTTAAATTCTAGGACGGAAATGTGGGTGTTACATTAAATATGTTCTTTGATGCCCAATCATGTTACTGGTAGGTTATGGTATGTTTTGGGGTATGTTTGAGTGTGGAAGGATGTGAAAAACCAGAAAATTATACTGTTGCAGGGCAGGGTGTATCAGAACACCCTTGTCTGTTTCGAAACAGGGGCCCAAAATGGCCATAGTGTTTCGGAACGGATGAAGGTGTTTCAGAACACTTTGGCTACTCGATGACCCTGTTTCGATACGGGTTCCGAAACGAGCCCGAGTTCCGAAACGGTCAATTCAGTTTCGGTACGACCGTTTCGATACCAGGGTAAGCGTTCCGAAACGGATGACCGTTGGATTTGAATTTTGAGATGTCCTGAGTTTCTGATTCTTACACTTTGGTCCTTAAATGTTGGCTGCTTAAATTAATGAGTTTGAATGCTCCGTTTGAGTTGATATTCGACATGATGGCATGTTATGTGATTAATTGAGGCTTGGTAACTTTAAAATCACGGAAGTCCCTAGAATTTATGAAATTTACAGTTTAGTCCCTAAAAGTCAAATGTATGCAATTGAACCCCTAATCGAACTCCGATCGTTGTGTCGTTTTCACCTAATCGCTTTGCTGAACTCATAGGTTAATAATATGCATCTAGTGAAGATAAAAAGGAAAAAAGGTCATAAATCAAGGTTGACTTTCGGGTTGACTTTGGTTTTCCCCGTGTAATCTTTGTAGTTCGGGTTAAACGTCTAGACCGGGCTAAGGGGGTTACATTATATATGTGTTTTTGTCTATGAATGGACATAAGCTGAAAGAATCTTAAAGAAGATTCAATATGAATAAATCATGTCTATTGAGTATCCTAATAATTGTAAGATTGTTGGATGTGAATAAAGATAATTATATCTTTTCTTGGTCTTGAAGCACCATATATTAGTTGGTCAAGAAATATCTATGGATATACAAAGATCATTACATTTAGATCTTCAAACATTCGTCGATGTCTCCTCAAATCTTGTATAAATAATTGTTATGCACGAGGCAAGCCAAAAATGTGTTTGGCTAAGACCATTGACCCAACATATCCAGAAGATATGTGAATTTACTTTCACAATATATAATACAAAGCTATCTTGTGTAGAGATAATGCAAGATGTATATCTCAATCGAAAGGTTGATACATCAAAGATGACAAAATGGAACATATTACTCCAAAACTTCATCCCTCGCGATCTTTAGAAAAATAATATTCAAGAGTGAATTATAAAGATTCAAAGATCTTCTATGATGTTTTCATGAGGGGGAGTAAATACGCGTTGCACTCTTTTTCCCTTAACTGAGGTTTTGTCCCAATGAGTTTTCTTAGTAAGGTTTTTAATGATGCAACATGTTATGCGTATCAAAGATGTGTACTCTTTTCTTTCACTAAAGAAATTTTTTCCCACTGGGTTTTTATCTTACTAAGGTTTTTAACGAGGCGCATTATCTTCATAGACATTCAAGGGGGATTGTTATGAATATTTTTCTATGTGGATGTCTATCATGATAAGAACTCTATTAAGGACATTTGATTTACTTTATCATTAGAAATATTATCTTCATTAATTAGAGTTTAATATATTATGTACTTCTTATGCCTATAAATAGACGATCTAATGAAGGCATTGTACACACTTGAATATTGAGAATAATACAAATCTCTATGTTCCTCTCATCTCTTTGTTCTTCCTTTTTCTCTTGTTCATTGTTCTTCGTTATTTTATTTATAACATAAACATATTATTATAAAAACTAAAATACTAATTTTCAAAACCCAAAATTTCCAAAAAGTCCAAAATCTAACAAAACCCTAACCCCAAACTATAAACCATAACCCCTAAAATTTTATTCATAAACAAATAATATTAAAATATATAAATAAATAATATATTATTATAAAAACTAAAAATAACTTTAAAGATCTAAAATTTACAAAATTTACAAAAAAAATCCAAAAGTTCACAAAAACCCTAAAGCTTAAACCCTAAATCCATCCATTTTGGCTCTAACAGGTTTATGTTTTAGGGTTTAGGATTTATGATTTAGGTTTTTAGGGTTTATATGTTAGAATTTAATGTTCTGGTGGATTTTGGGTTTTTTTATAGAAATTTTGGGTTTTTTGAAAATTAGTTTTCTAGTTTTTATAATAATATATTATTTATTTACATTTAATATTATTGATAATATAAATTTTTGTTGTGAATAAAATAACAAAGAACAAGAATGGAAGAAAAAAGAGATGAGAGAAAGAGGGAGATTTGTATTATTCTCAAATATAAAATTGTGTATACAATGCCTTCAATGAATCATCTATTTATAGGCATAAGAAGTACATAATACATTAAACTCTAATTAATAGAGATAATATTCCTAATAATAAATAAATCAAACTCCTTAGATAAAGTTCTAATCATGATAGACATCCACATAGATAAATATTCATAACACTCCCTCTTGGATGTCTATGAAGATAATGTGCCTCGTTAAAACCTTACTAAGATAAAAACCCAATGGGAAAAAATTTTCATTAGTGAAGGAAAAAGAGTACACGCATCTTTAATACGCATAACATGTTGCCTCATTAAAAACCTTACCAGGAAAATCCATTGGGACAAAACCTCGGTTAAGGGAAAAAGAGTGCAACGCGTATTTACTCTCCCTCATGAAAACATCACAGAAGATCCTTGAATCTTCATAATTCAATCTTAAATATTATTTTTTCTAAAGATCGTGAGGGATGAAACTTTGGAGTAATATGTTCCATGATGTATCCACTTTCAAACTGAGATATACATCGTGCATTATCTTCACACAAGGTAGCTTTTTATCATAACTTGTAAAAGTAAATCCACATATCTTTTGGATATGTTGGGTCAATGGTCTTAGCCAAACACATTTTTGGCTTGCCTAGTGCATAACAATTATTTCTACGACATTTGAGGAGGCATCAACGAGTGTTTGAAGATCTAAATGTAATGATCTTTGTATATCCATGGATATTGCTTGACCAACTAATATATGGTGCTTCAAAACAAAGAAAAGATATAATTATCTTTATTCACATCCAACAACCATATTGAATCTTCTTTAAGATTCTTTCAACTTATGTCCATTCATAGACAAAAACGCATATTTAAGTGCTCAATCTTAAGGTCGAGACAAAACCACATCTCAAGATTCTTTTTCTCAAATACTTTCCTTAAATAACCAAATGCTTTGAAAGCTCTTCGGGAGTTCTAATAATATAATGAATCTTGATTCAAATTCCTTTATAAAATACATAAGGAAATCTTATCATTCTTATAGTATTTTCTCAATTAATACTCACTAAGGCGATTATATCAAATGCGCCAAAATATTCAATGAGACATGTCTAAATAAATTTTCTAATGCGCCAAAATATTCAATGAGACATGTCTAAATAAATTTTCTCAAAAAATTTCCAAATGCTTTTAACATTTTAAATCCTTTAAGGATAAATAGGGATCCATAAATAATTAGACGCATGTAATATATTTCATACTGCCAAAGTAATTGCATCCACCATGAAGTAATTAAAACTCTTCATAAATCATAATTTGTCGTATTTACGACTACTTATTTGTGTCTCACTTGCATTACACCTTTAGGTGTTTGGACTGTTGGTCCAAATACTTCTCTTTTAAAAGTTCAAAGCGTCTTTCTATATTGGCCAATTCAATATCTATACTTCTTGATAGATTTCTATACAAGATCATCGTTTTCTTTCTTTACTTCTATAGAAGTATTCTATTTAAAACTATTTGTAAAATCGTTGTCGACAACTTTTCAATTTTTTGGTTTCATTCTCGTAATGACATAACTCATCGAGATCTCTTCAAGATTTCAATCTTTATTTCAGGTACTTGAAACTCTTCAAGAGTTATATTATTAGTTATGTCTTGGGTCTCTTCAGGAGCACCCGCCTCCAATATATGACCATCTCATATTACTTTCTATTTACGAGAATTTTGATCATTGGAACTATTTCAACTATCATGCTTCAGGCATGATTTACATTCTCTCGCTCTAACATGTAATTTAAACTTAGAGCATTTCAGCTGGTATATGAGACTTAATTACTCTCATTAGGTCAGTAAATATGTCTGGCAGTTGACATGTAATAACATGAATTATTTTATGAACTTCTAGTTCATATACGAGGATCTAGATAATTGTAATCACTAATTTTGTCCGGGGTGTTAGACCCAATTTCTTTTATTTTTAATAATGGGCTTTAATATGATATTATTATTACTACCTTATTAATCACCTATTAATCTTATCATTATTACTATATTACTATCATATTTATGTTTGCTTATCAATATTATTATCTATTATTACTATACTTATTATTATTAATAATACTTATTTATCATTATTATTACCTATTATTATATCTATTAGTGTTATGTTATTAATATTATTTAATATTGTCGTGTGTTGTTATTATATTAATTATTAATTATTATTATTATTATTAAATCTGAAAACCAAAAAACAAAAATACTAATATAAATAAAAGCCCATTTTATTAAGTTTAAAAGTCTATATTACATAATAAAAAGCCCAAAAATATTATTATACATATATTACGGCCTGTTTAGGCCCAGAAAATAAAACCTAATCTGATCTAAAAAACCCTAATGTGCCTCTTATCTTGTGTAGCCGCCACCCATCTCCACCGTTAGATCTGGGATCCAGATTTAACGGTCCAGATCGATCAAGGAAGCAAAAACACTAGAGGCCCCTTCCTCAAGCCTCAGCGCCGCACCATCCCTATCGTTCGATCTGGATCGAGATCAACGACTGAGATCGAACTGGGGAAGTCTCCAGAACCTCCACGCGCCGCACGCGCGACTCCCCAAAAGCCCACGCGCGGCGATCCGATACCCACACGCGCGCGTGTAGACCACAACCAACCCCTCAGCTTCTCTCGTGCACCGTTCGATCAATCCGAGCCCGTCTGGATCCCATCAACAGTGCGCACGATCGGCCACGTCCCGTGCCTCTCTAGTCCCCTCCCCTCATGGATCACATGCAACAGAAAACAAAAAAAAATTCAGAGCCAAAACGCACAAGGCAACAGAATCAGAAGCAATTAACAGAAAATCGTACAAATCACAACAATTTCCAGCATTTCATGTAATTTAGAAAAGCAAAATTGTAAAAAAAATCAGGCTATATAAAGCCGAATACATGCAATGTAAAGAGGGGATTGATTCGAAAAATATTTAGAGAGAAAGAGAGCAGTTGTAATCATCTTCATATTAATACAAGCAAGGAAAAAAGTTTGAAGGTATCATCCTTTTATTTTTCAGTTCCGAATTGTAAAAAAAACAAAATAAAACAAAAGAGGGATTAAGGTCTTACCCTCGTCGTTTCTTTCTTCTCATCCGTTTCCCCGTTACCGGCGATAAGCCTTCTGACTCCCTCGGAAGCCATGCATGGTGAGCCGGTGATGCGAAAGGGGTAAGTTTATGGGTTTTTTTAGTTTCGGTTTTGGGTTTTAAACACAAAAAAAACAGAAACGTTTTTGGTTTTTAAAAAAGAAAGGGATTTTTGGTTGTTTTGGTTTCGAAAAAAGAAAGGGATTTTTGGTTGTTTTGGTTTCGGAAAAGGGGAGGGAAAGTTTTTTTAGGGTTCCGGTGCCGGCAAAGGCGACCGGAACCCCTTTGCGGCGTCGGAGTTGCAAAGAAAAGGATGGGAGAAGCTCTCGGTTTTTAGGGTTACAAATTGGCTAAAAGGGGATTAAAATGATTTTAGTAGTGTTTATATAATGTTTTTTTCTTTTTAAAATTGGGTTAATAGCCTCTTAAGCCCCTCCGTGTATTGTTATTACGCGTGCAGGGGCTTCCGCTTTTTAAAATCACAGCCGTGGTCCCCCGCGTTTTCGGTCGTTTTCAATTCGGTCCTAATTTCCGTCCTAATCGATTTCCGAATGGCAAAATCACTGCTTTAGTCCCCTTGATTTTCTGCGTCTTTTTAATTTTGCACTCTATTTCGTGTTTTGATTATTTCTTTAGTGGGTAATTTACATTTTCAGTCCCTTAGAGTTAGCATTTTGTTTATCTTGCATTTTTGTTGATAATGCATGTCATTTTGGTCATATTGTGTTATTATTTATGCATTCCTGTCCCCTTAATTTATGATTGCATCGAATATATATTTTGTCATGTTGTTATGCTCATTTGATGTAAATATATGATATGCGGTTGACAAGAGTTTTAATACATGGTCATATGTTTTTTATATTTAGCATTTAATTTTATGCATGTTATATATGCCGTATGTTTTTTATGTTGTTCGAATATATTTTCGTGGCATGCACTTTATATGTCATTCATGTGATTTTTAGAATTTTAATTTGTATATTAATTGATTTTTAATTCTAAAACGGAGATACCTATTAATTCGCGTATTCGGATCGACAAGTCTAACTTATTAGATGTCCCCCGAATATTCAGATTAATTCGAATCGTCTAAAGGTAAATCCGTAATTAAAACGAACAAGACCATAGCACCATATTTTATCTGCTTGCATCATGCATAAAGGTGACGTACGGGTTCCGAACCCTAAACTAACACGACAGTCAGTCTTATATGATGTCGGTTTAGTCTTTGATCCGGTGTACTGTTATCCTTTTTAATTAAACGACGAATTAATTCGAAACCACTAATTTGAAGAAAGCTCGTACGATTAAAGTCAAGTTTTCAATTAAGAACCCCTAATTAAAGTCTTTTTAAATTTCGAATAATTTCCATCAAATTAAAAGTAACAATTGTTTTGGTACCGATTTCCGGGCGTGATGGGGGTGCTAACCCTTCCCCACACGTAACCAACTCCCGAACCCTTTCAAAAGAATCTCTGGTTTAGTTTTTACGGTGTCTGGCCTACCTTAGTGGCCGGTGGCGACTCCAAACCGAGAAAAAGATTTTTTAAAGGTTTTTTTTTCCAAAACCCGAATTAATTTTTAAATTCCCCTTTTTTTAAATAGAATGTTTTTCAAAAATAATGGGGACTTGCGAGAAAAAACCCCGTTACAATAATGATAATTCATTTTCCTCTATCCAGCTGATTATTATCTCCCCCTGATGTTGAGAAAAATCATGTCATAAATGATTCTCTAATTAATGTTTAAGAATTTAAACATAAAAGGAGACTCGTACTCAATATATATTCTCAACCCTTTTTACTTGCCCATTTTGTGCGTTATGGTGGAGCAATTCAACTATATATCGCACATTCAAAAAATTCAAAAATGGGAAATATGACTTCTGACCAAAAGTCAAATCATAATGGGGAGTTTATTATAACTCGTTGGCTTGATGCATATAAGTGTTGCTATATGGAAATACCACATAAATAATTGATAAGTATTTATTTTGGTTATGTTTTTAGTCCTTATTTTGATTGAATATAAGTTTGAAGGACTTAAGTGGGCTGTTTTTATGTTGTTTTCATGCAGGTTACGTTATGCTGGAAATAAGCTGGAATGCTGCAGAAAATACTGGAGTCGTGGGTAGATTCATGGGCATGAATGCTGGCTGGGCGCCACGCCAGCACCTTCTAGAAGCTGACGTCAGCAACACATATAGCTTATCAAGCCGCTTATCAGATAGCTTATCATCCGAATTTTAATTTTAAAATTCAAACTTAGGATAATTATCTTATGTAATTTAATTTAAATTTGGGATTTATCATTTTAGTTTTTTAGGGTTTTCAGCTACTATAAATACCCCACTTTGGGGGTGAATTAGATCATCAGTTATTCATTGTTCTCTTCTTCCTTGAGTTTAATAAAAGTTCTCTATTTTCTCCATTTCTTTCTTTATTTAATTAAGTATGGTTTCTTCGCCAACCATGCTTAACTAAATCCCCTTTAGCCAAAAGCAACGCCAAACCCGACTAAACTCGTGAGATTAGAAAAGTACTTCAATCCTTCAACAACTCTTTTTTAGATTCTCTGTAAAATTGATTAGGCAATCGGCCTAATCTTTAGGCATCTCAATTGTTTCATTCCGAGAGCGCGCATCGGGTTGAAATGATTTAGATCCATCATTGGGGACGAGGAAAAGCTTGTAGCCAATTCAACTCCCTAAGAACAAACTTAGTGGCGGTCCACAAAGGGGAATCAAAATCGGAAATAATTCTCATCGAGACGATTATTCGAGCACGGGCTTCTCCAGCACTAATTCAGACTTGAGTTAGCATCGATTGCCGTAGCAAACCAATTAAAGCTTGACTTCAAGGATTGCCCTCGGAGTCAAATTTACCCAAGAGAAGTAAGTTGCAAGGGTTGGGCCTTGTAGACTGTAACCGGCAAGAAATTTGAAGAAAAATCAATTTCAGTGATCGAAGATGTCGTGGCAAAGCGTAGCTTGAGGCTAATTCAATCCATAATCCATTTTTAATATTTATTTTTCGTTTTATTATTTTTCTTTATTACTCAAATCACTTCTCTAAAACCCCTTTTTTATTTTTACAGATTTCTTGGTCTAAGTCAGAACGAAAGGTGTTAGAATTCCTATTCCATGTGGATCGACCCTTACTCTCGCTATACTATTTTTATTCTATTTATTTGAGTTTAAGGATTTATTTTTGACACTATACGACGCGTGTCAATAATAAATGTTTTGTTCTCACAGTTTAGCTATTAAATAGGAGGCATCAAATTAAAAATTTGCTAAACCGTATTTTTCATAATCAATAGGCTTTCTTACAACCGATATGGCCTAAAATATAAACCCACTAGCTTTTCAAGACGAATAGTCTAACTGCATAATCTGAATCTTTTTAGAATCAATCTCACAAACTTCTGGTTGTAAGTCGATAAAACAATGTAGATGCATCTACTAAAATGATATAAAACTTTCACATTTGTGGATATATGGGCCCATATTTCGTTCAGATATGCAAGACATATAGTCTCAACTTCAGTACAAGAACTTTAAGTTCTAATTCTTTTGGTAAGTGGGATCATTTATATCCTTCAAGAACAAACAACACAAGAACTTCAGGTTCTTTTAGTAAGTGGAATTTAATCAATTCCTTTAAACAACACAAGAACTTCACATTCTTTAATAAGTGGAATTTAATCAATTCCTTTGAGAATAAGCACCACAAGAACTACAGGTTCTTTTAATATATGTGCATGTAAATCTCAATAATTTCTGCACCAATATTGATCAGGATGCTCTAACCGATCATGCCAACTATATATATGTGTGTATATATCTCTGAATTTGTAAACTTCTTGTTTACCATAACATGTAATTCAATCTCACTCGTACATGTCTAGTACGACCATCAAAATTGTTCCTTTAAATAGGAATATATTTAGCTTTTTCGGAGCTTTCAATTGAAATTATCTTTTGGTAGCAATATATAGCTCTTCTAGAGCTTTCAACTGACTTTTTGACTACAAGAACTTATATTCATATTGGCTTATTTCAAATGCCAATTGATAACATATGTTGTCTATAATTTCCAAAGGGATATTTTGCGAACTTATATTGATCTCTTAAAATTTTCAGTTATAGTGATGACGATATTATTACCATTAGCGGTAATTATTGCAATATTCGCAATTCTGCACTTTTCATAATGTGCTTTCTCTCAAGAATTTAATGCTCTTCTAGAGCATCAATATTTTCAGTACTTTGAGATATAATACTCACATTATTCCCTTGCATTTAAATGGGAAAATATATCTTATGCTTATGTTGAGCATAAATCGTCACCATAGATTGTATTTGACAAGTAATCATGTTAAACAAAATAAATAAATATCATAATATATAAATATAAATATAAAACATAAATAATTAATGTGTGTAAAATAAATAAACGTAAAGTAAAATAAATAAAAATAAATAAATAATTCTCTTCAAAGTTATGAGAATAATTAGAAGATGATTTATTCCTTTCAAGGGTTAAAAGAAAATCAACAACGTCCAAAAGAGTTGGACCAACAATGTCCAAATAAAATTGGACTAGTATCATCTTCGTCATGTTTCGCAAACAAAATTTGCTTCTATTTTCTTTCCTTTATCATTCAATGATTCTTGATTTTTCAACGTACAACACGTACGAGACCAATGGTTTATAACATCACATTGGTAATAAAAAGAGTTTTACTTCAATAGAATGATCTTTATCACTCTTGTCATCCTTATAACCTCACCATTGGTGGGTAGAAGTATTCCTAAAATGACCATATTTTTCATGTCTATATTCATAGCCTCGACCACGACCACAACTTCTAATGTGGTTTTTATTCCTTCCATAATATAATCTCAAATTCACTTCAGGGAATGGAGTAGAGCCAGTTGGCCTTTGAAACTGTGATAAGGTTTTTCCTGAGAAAACTAGCTAAGTGACTAAGGCCTTATCACCATCTCTTCTTGAAAAGGATTTTTATTCAAAAAGGGGGGAAATCCGTATTTTAGAAAACTGTAAAAACTTGGAGTCGCCACCGGCCACTAAGGTAGGCCGGACACCACAAAACTAAAGATTCGTTTTAAAACGGGTTCGGGAGTTGGTTATGTGTGGGGAAGGATTAGCACCCCCATCACGCCCGAAAATCGGTACCAAAATACTTGTTGCCTTTTGATCGATAGAAATTATTTAAAAATCGAAGTGGATTTAACAAGAATGTTCTTAAATGAAAATGCGACTTAAATAGCACGGGCTTTGTCGAATGGTGGCATTTAGAATTATTTAAACACTTAATTAAGAAGGATGACGGTACACCGAGCCATAGACTAAACCGACATCAAATAAGGCTGACTGCCGTGTTAGTTTAGGGTTCGGATCCCGTACGTCACCTTTATGCATGATGCGAGCAAATAAGGGATGATGCATGTTATTTCTATTTTTATGCTTTCGCTTACCTAGAGACGGTGAAAATTAACCTAAGTATCCGATAGACATCCATTAAGCTAGGACTGTCGTTTTCGGATACTGAGGTTAATTAATACCTCTCTTGAGGTTAATTTTTAGGTCCGATTACCATGCTTGATTATTGGGCCATATGGATGACAAATATATATACACATGCATGCCATAAAAAGCACCCAAAATAGACATATAAAGGAAAGGCCCACATTGATAAAAGATTAAGCCCACACATACTTAACCAAATTAGCTCCTAAAGCCCAAAAGCCCACTTTAAAGGTACCCACATTTAAACACCATGAAGCTCAAATTTAACATTCTTTAATTATCTACTAATCAATTTAATTAAGGAGATAAATTACATTAGTAATGGGTTGATAATCATGGCAACACATACATATTCGATTCATATTATTGTTTGAGATAAACATGAAAACCTAATAACTCTAAACATTTTAGACCATGAAAACAACCCCACAAAAACATACATTCGATACAACGGTAACAAATCACACGGGACCCACTAAACTTAAAATAAAATTAACAAACATGCATATATTCGATTCATAAAGACAAGATAAGCACATGGCATAACATACATAATTCCATATAAATTAAACATTATTAAAACATAAAGTAACAAACAAAAAGCATTCGAATGGTGACTAAACTGAAAGAAAACAAAAACAGAGGCTGAAATCGGAAAGTCACAAAAAACTCAAGACTGTGGGGGACTCAATTGAACATGGGGTAAACGGGGGAGGACCGGACGAGTAAATAAACCCTAAACAGACTCAACCTAGGATTGAAATACGAACCGACCCAAACTACCAGGGACCTAGGACGCTATTTACCCATACGAAAGCCCTTAAGACGTTATTTACTTGACGCGGAGGGACTAAAGACGTTAATTGACCAAAAACATAACCCTAAAACTCTATAAATACCCTATCTAATCGAACTAAACACCCTTTTGCCCTGATTGGAACCCTAGCCGCCATCACTCTAAACCTTTCTCTCTCGACCTCGAACGCCGGCCGGTGCTAATCACCGTTCGGCGGACCCTAAACGCACTCCGACCAGAAAAAACCGACCAAGGAAGACAAGAAAAAAACGCTACACTCCCCAAAAACCTAAACACCCTACCCCCATTTGTTCTCTGGAAAACGAAACCCTAAAACTAAAAAACATTCCCTTTCAGACTCGAAATCGGTTACGTGAAAGAGCCACACATCCTTCATCAGGCTCACCCTTCGAAGCCATGGGAGGCCGGGATTTGTAGATTAGAGGTGTTTAAAATAGATAAATTATCTTTTGTATATCTTATCTCTTAGATGTTTTATCTCTAGCCTAACTCTTATCCTAAAGTGTAGATAAAGATAAAGATTTAGAGAAAGCCTAGCCAAGGTAAAACACTTGTACATAGGCATTTATAAAGGCCAAGTTTTCTGTAAATAAAAATTAAAAAAATCAGAGTAAGAATTGCCTCTCTGCTCAAATACTACTTATTTACATGGTATCAGTTTAGGTTTTAGATCCTAGAAAAATTCTTCCAAATATTGCGAGATGGCTGAAACTTATTCCACACCTGTTATTGGTTCTGGGTCTAATCAATTCGTGAGACAACAGAAGGAGAATTCTGCTCATGTAGCTGCAACTGCAACTAGGGTTTGTTTCAGTAATCAGCAAATTGAAGACTTGCAGAAACTACTTAGCCGAATGACTACCCAAAGTGACTCGCCTAGTGCTAATACAGTCCTAAGAGGTAGTTCAGTTTTTGCTAATTTTGCAGACAATGGTACTTGTCAATCTTGGATTGTGGATTCAGGGGCATCGGACCATATGACAGGCGATCTGTCCCTATTCCAGACTTTTCAGCCCTTGCAATATTCTTCTCATATAAGAACTGCTGATGGATCCTTATCATCTATTGAAGGGAGTGGTTCTATTCAGATTTCTGAAAATTTTATACTGCCAAATGTGCTCTATGTTCCTAAATTGGCCTGCAATCTTATTTCTGTCAGTAAATTATCAACTGATTTACGATGCACATCTAAATTTTCTTCGAATGTTTGTGAATTTCAGGCTATGGACTCGGGGACGGTGATTGGTAGTGCTAGGTTGTGTGGTGGCCTATACATTCTTCAAGGGCAAAAATCTCTGCATAAACAAGCCCAATCAACTTGTTCATCTCTGATTCCTTGTTTTCCTACTATTTCAGATTCATCCCATAATGTTTTGTTATGGCATTATAGATTAGGACACCCTAATTTTCATTACCTTGCAAAAATGTTTCCAACTTTGTTTCTTAATAAAAATCCCAGTATTTTTACTTGTGACATTTGTCCACTCGCTAAACACAAGAAAACCTCATACCCTCCATCAACACATAAAACATCCTCTCCTTTTTCCCTTGTGCATAGTGACATTTGGGGCCCTTGGAAAGTATAAAACATAGACGATTCTAGGTGGTTTATTACCTTCATCGATGACCATACTAAGCTTACTTGGACTTTCTTAATGAAAGAGAAATCTGAAACTGAGGCAGTTTTTAAAAAATTTCACCATCTTATAGAAACCCAGTTTAATAGTCACATTCGTATGTTACACTCTGATAATGGTAGTGAATACTTTACTCGAACTCTAGGGTCCTATTTTCAAGAAAATGGAATTATTCATATTACTTCTTGTGTTGATTCTCCTCAACAAAATGGAATTGCCGAGAGAAAAAATAGACATTTATTAGAAGTGGCTCGGTCTTTGTTATTTACTACTAATGTTCCTAAATTCTATTGGGGGGAAGCCATTCTTACTGCCACATTTCTTATAAACAGAATGCCTAGTAGACCTTTAAATTTTAGAGTTCCTAGGAACTTCTTTCTTTCTTATTTTCCTGATTTTAAGCCACTTTCTTCAAATCTGCCAGTCAAGGTTTTTGGGTGCACTGTCTTTGTTCATATTTATCCTCATTCTAGGACTAAACTCGATCCTAGAGCCATTAAGTGCATATTTTTAGGGTATTCTTCTACTAAGAAGGGCTACAAGTGTTACTCTCCTATCACTAAGAAAACATACACCTCGATGGATGTTACTTTTCATGAACATAAACCCTTTTATCCCAAAACCGAAATTCAGGGGGGGAGTTTAAGGGAATTTCAGCTTGATGATAATTTTTATCCTTGTTTACCTTTACCTACTGTTTTACCTTCAGAACCAGCAGCTTTTTCAAAACCTGTAGATTTTTTAGAACCAGTAAATTCTTCAAAACCAGCAAAATTTTTGGAACCTGCTGTTGTACCTTGTTTGAACTCTCCTAATACACCAAAGACTCCTAAAAACACCCCGCCTGAACAACTTGAACAAAGGGAGCTCAGTGTTTACAAAAGAAGAAGGAAGCCTGCTAAAGAGACCACCATACAACCTGCAGACTGCCGAGAGCTGGAATTTAGTCCTACAGCCTTGGAACACTTGGAAGGTATGGAAACTTATCAGAATAATGCTCAAATTCCTATTGTCAATACTGATGACTTACCTATCGCTCAAAGAAAGGGGGTAAGAAAATGCACATCTCATCCTATCTAGAGATTTGTAGCATATGGGAATCTAAATGCTTCATTTAAAGCTTTTACTGCAAATGTGGACAGCATTGTTATTCCAAAAACAGTAGAGGAAGCTATACAAAATCCTAAGTGGAAGATGGCAGTAGAAGAAGAGATAAGGGCACTGGAAAACAACAAAACTTGGACACTTGTAGATTTACCACCATGAAAGAAACCAGTTGGCTGCAAATGGGTCTTTACAGTTAAGTATAACTCTGATGGTAGTGTTAAGAGGTTTAAGGCAAGGTTGGTAACCAAAGGATTTACACAATCCTATGGGATAGACTACCAAGAAACGTTTGCCCCAGTAGCCAAGTTAAACACGATAAGAGTGTTATTATCCTTAGCTGTTAATAAGGATTGGGAACTTCACCAACTAGACATCAAGAATGCTTTCTTAAATGGAAGTCTAGAAGAGGAAGTTTACATGAAAATTCCTACAGGAATGCAACAAGAAAAAGATGGTAAAACAGTGTGCAAGTTGGAGAAATCATTGTATGGCTTGAAGCAATCCCCTAGGGCTTGGTTTGAAAGGTTTACCAAGGCTATGTTAAAAATTGGCTATAAACAGTGTCAGGCTGATCATACACTGTTTGTGAAGACAACCTTAGGTAAAAAGTCAATTTTAATCGTTTATGTTGATGATATTATTATTACAGGTGATGATGTTGTTGAAATACAAAATTTGAAGAAAATATTATCAACAGAATTTGAAACTAAGGAGTTGAGCAGCCTTAGATATTTCTTGGGGATGGAAGTAGCACGGTCTAAAGCAGGTATTGTCATAAATCAGAGAAAGTATATTCTTGATTTACTTTCAGAAACAGGGATGTTAGGATGCAAACCAGCCGAAACACCAATGGAAGTTAATTTAAAATTGAGAAGAGAAGAAATAGGCAGCCCTGTTAACAAAGATCAGTACCAAAGACTTGTTGGGAAGCTTATTTATTTATCCCACACTCGACCAGACATAGCATACTCAGTAAGTATTGTGAGCCAACACATGAGTGATCCTAGGGAGGAACACCTTGAGGCTGTTACCAGAATACTGAGATATTTGAAGATGACTCCTGGACATGGTCTAATCTTCAAGAAAAGTGAAGACAGGTCAGTAAAATTATTTACAGATTCTAGTTGGGCTGGTGAATTAACTGACAGGAGGTCTACTAGTGGCTATTGTTCATTTGTGTGGGGAAATCTAGTGACATGGAGGAGCAAGAAGCAACCAGTAGTGGCTAGAAGCAGTGCAGAGGCTGAATATAGAGCTATGGCTTTGGGAATCTGTGAAGGAATATAGCTGCAAAGGTTGCTGGCAGAATTGGGGCTAAAGCAGTTTGAAGAATTCGAATTGCAAAGTGATAGCCAATCAGCTATCAGCATTGCAAGAAATCCAGTCCAACATGATAGAACTAAGCATGTGGAAATTGATCGACATTTTATTGCCGAGAAGGTCAATGGTGGACAAGTTAAATTGCATTTTATCCCTACAAAGGACCAGCTGGCAGATATTCTTACTAAAGCACTACCTAGAGAGACTTTTGATAAGTTTACATCCAAGCTGAGACTCTACAATATATACTCTCCAGCTTGAGGGGGAGTGTAGATTGGAGGTGTTTAAAATAGATAAATTATCTTTTGTATATCTTATCTCTTAGATGTTTTATCTCTAGCCTAACTCTTATCCTAAAGTGTAGATAAAGATAAAGATTTAGAGAAAGCCTAGCCAAGGTAAAACACTTGTACATAGGCCTTTATAAAGGCCAAGTTTTCTGTAAATAAAAATTAAGAAAATCAGAGTAAGAATTGCCTCTCTGCTCAAATACTACTTATTTACAGGATTATTGTCGGAGAAAGAAGTAGCCGACTCGAATAGAAGAAAACTCATAAGGTAAAAAAAGACTTCCTCTTTTACTTCTATTTATGCAACAACGGTAATGGATACTTGAATACTGTGGTTAAAATCTCTATTGATCTTCGTGTTTTTGAGGGAGGTCACGAATCCATTTTACAGTGATTTTGCATCTGGCTTTATAGCCGGAATTTTGATGCCTTTTTTTGTTAATCCAATGGAAAAATATCCATTGGTTCGTATCTCCGATTTTGGCGAATTCATGCGCGGCTCTGCCATTCTGTTGCACATTTCATTCTGCTTTTCTTTTTTTTTCGCTTTTGTTTTTTATTCATTTGGGCGTTGCTGATCTGTTTTCTTTTTTGCATGGTTTGTACGGCGGACGACGTGGCCACTAGAACGGCCGTTGGATCGGACGGGGACGATGTGGCGGGCATCCGAGAGGTCGGACGTGTGCAGCACGCGCGCGTGAGGTGATCTGGAACGACACGCGTGGGCGCGCGTGGAGCTTTGTGGCACCTGGACCGTCAAATCACATTTTGATCCAACGGTCCAGCTTCGAGGCGGCATGAGGTCGATCTGGAGACTCTAGGGTTTCTACATATGGAGTGATCTGGGCCGTCTGATGCTCATTTGATCCAATGGCCACGATCTGTGCGGCGCCGAACCAAGTGATGGCCTCCTTGGGTTTCTCTCGTGTTCTCATATGGGCCGTTAATCTCGCGCCAGATCCAACGGCCAGATCTTTCAGCGGCTGCACAAACATATATGGCAGATTAGGGTTTCCCTTTATTTAAGTTGGGTCAGAAATGGGCTATGTACTCTTTTTGGGTTTCCAAATGTAAATGTACTGTGAATAAACTATTGGGCTTTGCATTTATTAATGTATATTGGGCTTATTTATATATGTTTTTTTTTTATTTTTTTCCAAATTTAATAGTAATAATAATAATAATAAAGAATGTGATACCAAATATAATAATATTAATAATATTAATAATAATAAGATAATAATGATAATAAGATGATGATAATAATAACGAATAATATGCTATGTGACAAACAGTTCATTCGATGAAAACAATGCATATAATAAACGGCAGTGATGGTGATGTAGTAACCATGTATAATAACAACATATTTATGGTAAGTGGTAATAACATGATAGCCTAATTAATAGAGATAATATTCCTAATAATAAATAAATCAAACTCTTTAGATAAAGTTCTAATCATGATAGACATACACATAGATAAATATTCATAACAATTTTTATTTAATATAAATATTTTATTTATTAGTTATATATATTATATGTATATTAATAGTATTTATAATATATTTATATTATTTATATAATAAATTAAATTAAATTAATCTCAACTTTTTTTAAAAAATATATATTATTTGTGCTGGAAATAAAATAAATATATTAAATTGGCTTAGTGATTAGGAAGTTGTCTTTGATTCTAAAGGTTATAAGTTCAAATTTCATTAAGTGCATAATTTTTTATATTTTCCTCCTGCAAAATTACGCTGTTTTAGGCAATTTAATATTAAAATAACGACATTAAAACGACGTCGTTTTGGCCTAACATTCAAGTCAATATACCGTTAAAGAGTTAACGACGCGGTGGTATAAATAAACTGAAAAATAAAATTTAATAACAAATTTAGATCATAATTTGATGGTACTTTACATAGTTTACCTTAATTTTTTTTTTTACAAACTAATAAAGTATAATCATACAAAAAGGAAGGAAAGTCGATTTGGACACTTCCTCGTATAGTCGTATTGTAGCGAAGTTATTTCCAAACTTCATAGTACAAATCAAGTACGTCGGTCCAACGACCAAAGTCTCAGAAGGAATTCAAAATTCGTTCCGCACGAAGAGAGAGAGCTTTTCCTATGGCGCGGGGACGCCCAACTTCAATCTATTTCGTATTGATTTCCTTTTGCTGGGCAGATCGGAGCATCCGCCGCTCACTTTCTCTTCCTTTCGCCGGTGTTTCTGGCTGGGCCTTCTTGGGTATGTAAAATATATGGAATTTATCATGCGTCTGCTTCCAGTTTTTGTGTTTATGGAAGTTGATTATTGTCTAGGTCGACTTCCATCTGGATTCTGGCGTTAGCCATTGTTTTCACAAATCTATCAGTATAAATTGAATTCACTTGGTTGGTTAATCTGGAAAAGAATGTCATACATTTCTTATGAAATCAATGTGATCAGCTTAGCATCATGTTTTTGTTATCTCAAATTATGAACTTAATTGAATATTTACTTGCTTGTCATGCACATTATTAATTACTATACTGGAAGTGTGATGATGAACTTAATTGACTATTTACATGCTTGTCATGCACATTATTACACTGAAACTTTATTTGAGAAGTTGCAGTGGCCAAGCTAAATCACGGGAAACTATAGCTTCGATTGTAGGGGCATTCATTGTCTGTTCATGGAAAGAGGTGTTGGTGCTTGGAGCTTGAACCTTATGCCGCATTGGTTGCTGTTCGATACTTGGTATGTGGTTAGAGTCGGAAAATATTCCCTACTACTTAATTAGCAATGCATTCCAACTTGGGTTTCTTCCTGGTGCCTGCACAAGACCAGGCCTGTTTCTGTCACCATATTCGAGCCTTTGGGAAGACATTTTGATTGTCATGGATGTTATCTTCTTAGGAGATATATACATTCTTTATTGGGAGGTAACATACATATATTCATCGCATGCTATGGTTTTTCCATTTGTATAGTTCTTTACTATGGATGCTGCTGCTGTTTTACATATTGCTTTTGTTTAAAGCTCTTTTCAGCTGTGGAATGGAGATAAAACAAAGTAAGACATATAAGGTAATTAAAGCCATTCAAAAATCAATGATGTGGAAAAGAGCAATAGAAGAAAGGGTAAATGCGCATCAGGGAATTAGATTGGAATTAAACAGTCTAGAAGTCGTCCCTCTCTTGTTAAATACTGCTGGAGAAACATAGGAGATTTTTTACAGCCAGTCAAAGCAGGTGCTTCATTTTGAATGTAATAATAAGGGGAATTGTGAAATGAAAGTTAATAGCTGCCATTGTGTCATCTTCAATTAATTTTTGGGATTTAGCTCACTACTCACTTTAGAGCTAATGCTGTGAGTAGTCTTGTTTTCCAGGCTAATGCGAGGCTAAGAGAACCAAAAGAAATTGCATTTTTTTTTCTTAGTGACATGTGTGTCAAATACATCCTTCCATTAATACCTACTTGGAATTTCATTTTGGCATCTTTTTGGACCTGCACAATAACCTTTTAAATTTGTTCTTAATTTCATAGTTGCAGTGCAGGGAATATCCTGACTTCAATGCACTACCACTGGTGTACATGCATGATTTGCTTGGAAGGTTGGATTAAGAATTGAAAAACCATTCTGATATGCTTTTGGATTAGAATAGAATTAGTTGAGCTGGTAGCATTGGTCATCTATGGTAATTGACTTGTATCCTGATTTAAAATCTATCACAAGGTATGACAAGCATCCATTTTTAGTTACATATATCTTTTCTGTCATTCAGATGTATTTTATATTGTCAGCATAGATTACATCAGGTTGGTATTGAAGGTTGGTTGGAATTAGCCATATTTCATATGTGATATGACGCCGGAACACTATCAGCTTGTAATCTATTCAAATTTGAAATGCCCCTTTTTATCTGTCCCCTCATACATTCTAATCTATAGTGGCTTTCTCCTCTTGTTTCATACCCTTAATTTATAGTCCAGAAGGCAATTTATAAAGATTATTTCAAACATGGTCGGCACCTCCCAAATTTGGAAGGACAGCTTGCATACCTTGCATGTTTATTCTTTCAAAACCATAGAAGCACACTTTACCATATTCTTTAGAATTATATTTTCTTTGTCAACGCATTGATAATCTGTATGTTTTCTCCTATAACGAGTCATCCAATTCGGTGACAGTTTCCCCACACTTCATTTTTGAAGTTTTAGTTAGTATTATAGTTGTTTTCCCTGTACCTTTAATGAGGAAAAATACCAATAGAAATGATGTGAATGCATAAACACGGGAAACCATTGATCTAAGAAAGAAACCATTTCAGCAAACTTTGGTTTAAATAACACAGGAAACCATTGACCTAAGAAAGAGCTGATGCTGTGAGTATTCTTGTTTACGAGGCTAATGTGAGGCTAAGAGATCCTCTGTACAGGTGCATGGGTGCAATCTCAGCTTTGCGACAGCAAGTTCAATCTTTACAAACTGAAATAAATGCAGTGAGGGCCGAGATAATAAGATACATGTCTAGGGAAGCTAATCTTATACCACCGCACACTATGTCACTGTCACTTTATCGAATGAAAATGTTTCCTGTACTTTGGAATTTGGATAACAAGTATTACCTAGAGAACTGAAATCAAAACATCCCATTTTTATTTCTTTGTTAGGAATGAAATAAAAAGAAGAGTATTAATTCTTGTTTCATTGCTTTGGCATATTTAGTCACACAAATAATACTCTCTTAGATTCACAGTTGAAGTCCATGTAGGCCTTTACTTATAATTGTTGGTTGACATATTTCTTTCTTCTAAATTTGTTTCTTTATCATTTACAAATAATTATAATAAATTTCTTTATAATTGTTGGATTTGCAGATGGAATATGTATATGTATAGGATAACTTTGAAGGTTGATTAAAGAGCTGAAAAGCCGTTCTCATACAGTTTTGGATTACATTAGAGTATAATTAATGAAGCTGGTAGCATTGATCATTTATAGTAATTGACTTGCATCATGATTTAAAATTCTATCACAAAGCATGACAATTAGCCATATTTAATTACATTTTTTTCTGTCATCCAGATATATGTTATATTGTCAGCAATAGAGATTACATCAGGCTGGTATCGAAGGTCGGTTTGAATTAGCCATATCTTCCATCTTTTGTATGACGCTGAAACATTGCTCATAAGTCATGTTTCAGCTTGCAATATTCAAATTTGAAATGGCCCTTTCTATCTGTCCCCAGATACGTTGTAATCCACAGTGGCTCTCTCTGTTGTCCCCCCCTTAGGCCAGAAGCCATTGTATACAGATTTCAAACATGGTCCGGCACCTCCAAAGTTTGAGACGGCAGCTTGAATACCGAACTTTAGAATTATAATATCTTTGTCAACACATTGGCAATCTGTATGTTTTCTTCTATAAGGTGTCATCTGCTTCCTTGACGGTTTCCCCGTACTTCGTTTTTTATGTTTTAGTTAGTCGTATAGTTGTTTTGCCTGTATCTTAAGTGAGGAAGAAGTCCAATAGAAACAATGTGAATGCATAAACATATTATTTTCTGTAATACAGGATCATGGATATGGCAGGCACGTTCATGGATGTCAACATTGCTTGCAAAGTTCAGTCGCAGTCAGTTAGCAGAGTTATGTATGGAAAACCCTAGTCTTGGTTCGGCTTTTACACGTTACGGGAAGCGTACTTCATCGTAAACGAAGACGTTAGTTCGTATTTGTTTTTCCGGCACCAGGTTTCAGAGGTTGTGGAAAGAGAGAAGCGGTAAGGAATATAAATTAGACATGCCTATCTCTATTGCACGGGTGCAAATGGATTCGAATATTTAAATACAGTTGATGTATGTTCGGCATATCAGACATTCTGTCTGGTATTATTCTAAGGGAACAGCCATGACCATGACCTAGCTCTGATTCATACCTGCATTTTTTTATATATAAGAAAATTATACAAGTCTCGTGTCTTCTGGGTTTAATATATATATAGTTTTAATACATAGACGGTGTAAAAAACAGAAGCTTATCTATTTGAACTCGAAAATTATAAACTCTAAATCTTAAAAGTTAAAACCTTAAATTCTAAGCTTTTAACTCTAATTAAAACTCTAATTTTTAAAACAGACAAGATTGTGTAAACTAAAATTTGTACGGTCTATATATTAGATAAATTTTCATGCTTTCTTTTTCCATTTCTTTATAATTTATTATGTTGACATAGCAAGTGAGTCGTGCTTTCTTTTTCTATTTCTTTATAATTTTCTATGCTTAATTTGATGGTTACAATTGACTGAGCATGCTTCATAATTCATATTTTTGTACTCTAAAATTCCCAAGGGGCCCTAAACCCTAAACCCGCATTTTAGATTCTTAGGAAGAGGCCCAATTAAGGGTGATATAGAATACACAAGAGTGGGAAAAGGGCAAAATTGGGCTAATAAGCCAATTTGAAGAGAATATTTAGGGAAATAGGGTTCTTTGGCAGAAATTTGGCAAAATAGGCCAAAATCTACAGTGGTACAGTGACAACGCCACCTACTGCTGATATTGTGTGTGAACCATATTACCAGATGTATCTGGCATCAACACACCACCAATAAGTTGCAGTATATAAGCTCGAGCTGCACACTCAAGTTCTTGATGACCAGATTCATCGGTCACAATAAATTCCTGCTACAACCATGATACTCTGACGCGTAGCCCGTCCACACAGCTCTGAGGAGGAGCTTTGCCCAGGTACTGCATGCAAAGCTCATATGTATTGTAATTATTTTGTCCAACAAATGGTGTCCCATTTGTTGGAATACCAAGTTGTACTGCAACATCCTCCAGGGTTATTGTACATTCACCAAATGGAAAATGAAATGTGTGGGTCTCTGGTCTCCACCGTTCAATCAATGCAGTAATCAACCCGGGGATTATCTTAAACCCACGGAGAAAGATGGCATTATAAAAACCAGCTCGCTGTAAGTAATACACTAAACGCTCATCAGGTTCCTTTATCTTCATTCCTCGACGGCGTATCATATGCTCTACATCCTATAATTAATTCATTATAATTTCGAGTTATAATAATTACATAGTAAATATGAAATTTTAAATTACAAAACATTTACTTACTTGCTCTTCGTGAATATGAGACGAAATGTGTTCATGGTCACGGTACAACAAAACTCCTTCAGATGCCATTATCTATTTCTACAGCTAAAAAACAATTAGCATTCGAATATATAGAAAAAAAATATATTAACTTCAACATTTCGAATATATACAGCTAATAAACTAACTTTAAAAAATCAGATTACAAAAAATACATGCCCTTACCAAATTCAAAATTCGAAAAACTAGCTTCTTTTGTTCGAAACGACAATCACAACCAACCAGGATAGCTTCATCAATAATAAAAAATAAATTTCATTAGATCATCAATCACACAAAATAATATAGGGACACTAATAATTACAAAAATAACAGATAAATTTTTCTCACCCTCTTCGAATATATCTTTAAAAAGATATACAGATAAATTTAAACTCAAAATTTTTCTCACCCTAGTTTGTCAAATTCTTCACCTTCACAATTTTTTTTCTCTTCTTCTCTTCTCAATTAACCAACTCACACACCACCTATCTATATATATACACACAAATAAAATTAATGTAAAAAAAAAATTAATTGGACAACACCTGTTGCAGCCCGTGAGCAGCAGGCCTGCCAGCCTGCACCTCGCCATAAGGAGAGGGCGAGGTAGGCCAGCCCACGTGAAGCCGCCTAAGCAGCCTGCACCAGCCACAGCTCGCCTGCAGCAGCTGCCATTGGCTCTCCCAGCCGGTCACCAGCAGCAGGTGGCGTGGTCACTGTACCACTGTAGATTTTGGCCTATTTTGCCAAATTTCTGCCAAAGAACCCTATTTCCTTAAATATTCTCTTCAAATTGGCTTATTAGCCCAATTTTGCCTGGGAAAAGACGGCAATAGAAAGGGTGAGGAAAGCACTTGGGCCCACTCCTATTGTATTTGATGTTATCTTTTAGGTCGGTGTAGGGCTGTAAACGAATCGAACGTTCAACGAACCGTTCGTAAACTGTTCGACAGGAAGTTTGTTTATGTTCGTTTATTTATTGAACGAACGAACATAAACAAGATTTTTTGTTCGTTTAATTAAATGAACGAACATGAACAAATGGCTCGTTCGTTCATTTATGTTCGTGAACGTTCGGTAATACGTTCGTTTATGTTCATTTATATTCGTTCGTTTATGCTCGTTTAAATTTATTCACATATTTTTAGGGGTGAGCATTAGATCGAGTTGAGTAAATTTTTTTTGAGTTATTCGACTTGACAAGTCCTATTTTATGACTCGTTAAAAACTTCTTTCTTATTGACTAGGGGTGTTCATTGTTCGGTTAAACCGAACTAACCGGCGAACCAAAACAAAATTAGTTAATCTGTTACATAATTTTAGGTTTCGGCTAATGATTAAGAGTTTTTTCAAATTTCAATTGTCGATTAATTCAGTTTAAAATCGATTAATTAACTGAATTAACCCAAAATATTATATATTTAACATATTATATACGTTATTTATGTTCGTTTATGTCTGTTTATCATTTTGACGAACGAACACGAACGAGCTACATTCCTTAACGAACGAACATGAACAAGAAATTTTGTGTTTGTTTATGTCCGTGTTCGTTCATTTGTTTGGTTAAAGTTAAACGGACGAACATAAACACACACTCGTTCGTGTTGGTTCGGTTCGTTTACAAGCCTTAGTTGGTGGTATCCATATAAAATAATTTTTGTAGGACATTTAAATTTCTCAAAATCTTATAATTTGTGAATAGGAGATATTACGTTTAAACACAGTTAAATTTATGATTTTTAAGAGATATTAATCGAGTTATAATTCAGTTGACAATAATATATATAATTTATTAAGTGAATTTGAATTATAAACATCATCATTAAATGTTTAGTGCAGTAGTTAGACTCGTTGTACTTTAAGAAAAAGTTTTAAATTATCTAAATTTTAACTTTAGAAATAACATGGTCAAAAGGGTTAATCACAAACTTATATCATGAATGAACCGTAAAACAAATACTAAATATATTGATAAAAATTTTAGCGAAAAATATAGGCAAAATGACAAAAGATGCCCCCAATGTTTGCATGTTTTGTCATTTGGCCCCCTATTCTTTTTTTTGGTCCAAAGATGCCCCCAACGTTTGTTTATTTTGTCATTTGGCCCCCTATTCTTTCTTTTGGTCCAAATATGCCCCCAACGTTTCATTCATAGTCCAAATATGCCCCTGCTGGATGTAAACTGTCAATCAACTGACGGTCAACAGCTTATAAAAAAATTTTGACGTGGCATCAGCAGATCTTAATACGCGGCAAGTCCAGTTAGCATCAGCTGTTGAACGTCAGTTGACTGACAGTTTCCATCTAACGGGGGTATATTTGGACCAAATTGAAACGTTGGGGGCATATTTGGACTACGAATGAAACGTTGGGGGTATATTTGGACCCAAAAAAAGAATAGGAGGCCAAATGACAAAACAAACAAACGTTGGGGGCATCTTTGGACCCAAAAAAAAGAATAGGGGGCCAAATGACAAAACATGCAAACGTTGGGGGCATCTTTTGTCATTTTGCCAAAAATATAATATATTTAAGCATTTTATTATTATTTTTTGTTTTTTATGTCTATGGTGTCAACTTTGCTGGATTGAAATCTCAAATTTACTAGTTGTCTACTTTTGTCATTATACATGTAAAGAGTTAAATTGTGTAATTATTTTTCTTTGTACATTCACGGGACAGAGTTAGAATTTAGAGTTAGGGACAAAACATAAATATTTAAAAGTTGGGAGGATAAATTTATAAATAACTCAATTTAAAAAATTATATAAAAACAAAGGTTAAAAAAATTGAAGACTAGGGGCAATTGCCCTTCCCACAGCCCACACGCCTCCGTCCATGTACATCCATATCAATTGATCGGTTTTATTGATAAATTCATTTATTAAATAAAGAATAATTTGTTATTTTATTTAGATAAATTACAATTTTTTTTATGGAAATGAGCCTCAACATTTCATTTGCAACTTAATATCGGATCGAATTCTTTAACATTTTATATGTGATTTAGTCGAATAAAACATAATGTTTGACATATGATGGGTCCATATTTGAGATTCTGTAATATTTCTTTTAACATTCTAGTGTAATTATATAATAATATCTATTTTTTCTCGTAATTTCTTAAAATATATACATATCGTGCAAACAAACTGTTCAAAATCAATTTTTTTATAAATAAAAACAAAGCTTCTTTTTCCATGAAACTACTCCATGTGTTGAAATTTTATAATATTTTTTTATTGTTTTTATATTTAAAAAGACTGATATAAAATTCATGACACACACGAATTATCTGAAATAGGATTACTGCAGTTGTCGGCTTCATAAAGTAGAATAAACTGCCTTATCAACCATATTGTAAGCTAATGGAATTCTGAAATGCTACATAATGTTGACCTGCAGCAAAGCAGAATATTTAAATATTTCTCCCCATTAAACTTCTTTTAATTTTTTTCTTCAAACGTCTTACTCAATGGTGAATAATCGATCGAGTCGAGTCAAAATATTTTGAGTAGGTCGAGTTAACGAGCCATATTTTATATCTCAAACTTTATTTGAATATATTTAGTCGAGTTTATGAAAATTTGAATCGAGTCGAGTTGTTCAAATTTCTGTTCAAATTTAATTGTAAATGTTTTATAAGCGATATACACACATCATGAAGAGTTGAAAGACTTGACTCGAACTTAAAAATCGATCCACCAATTACTAAAAATTTCGAATTATTTACATCTTATTTTATAAAATTAAATCAAACCAAATTTATAAAATTACGATTCGAATCAATTGAAATAAAAAAAATCATCTTTTTTAAATCAAGTTTTTCTCCACGTATCCTAATAAAAAATGCACCAAAACCTAAAAGATTGTTTGCTTCTATTGAGAATTTAGACCAAGGCTCTTGGCCTCTAGGATGCATCATATTGATTTGGAGCCCTTTGTTATATGCTTAGGCAGGTTGGGTGGGCCCCTACGAATTATTATAATGATATAAGGTAGGGCCATGGTGATTTTCCACCACAGCTTCAACCATGAAATCAAATACATTTTAGATAATGGTTCCTAGTTAACTAGAGATTTTGGTTATATTGTGATTTTGGTCCTTCTTGTTTAAGGGTGTAAATGAACATAGCGTTCGACGAATTGTTTGTGAACCGTTCGTATAACGTTCGTTTATTAAGCTAAATAAGCGAGTATGAACAAAATTTTTATGTCTGTTTAATAAACGAACGAACACGAACATAGGTGTGTTCGGCTCATTTATGTTCTTGAACAAACTCGTTTATGTTCGTTTAGAGGCTCGTTTATAAGCTCATTTATGTTCGTTTATTAGCTCGTTTATGTTCGTTTATAAAGTTCAAAGTATATAAACCATATTATAACCTTAATCACCATTTTCTCTAATTTCTGTAGCCACACCTCTCTGAAAATAAACACTCGTCTCTTCAACCTTTCTTCTGATCAACCTCCGACCACCGGCCTTTTAATTCTCTCTTGCGCCACCGTTCGCCGTCACCAACCATTCGAATCTTTGTGCCGCCGTCCTTTCATATTCTCTGTCAGTCTCTTCCGTTTGTGTGTGTTGGGTGAGTATCACTATCAAATTCATATTTATATTTTTAATCAGTGCTTGTGTTTTTAGTCGCTTAATTAGTGCCGTCGTTTAATTAGGCGTTGTTTAAGACTTACCTAGATGAAATGGACAAGCTCCAATAAAGAAATATGATTCTCAAAAGTAAAAAAATATGGCATCTGAAAATAAATTACCTACCTCACTTTTCCTCAAAAATAAAAAAAAAATGATTTTTCTTCTACTTGTGACAAAATTAACTTCCCATCACACGTCTTTAGATTCTCAAATGGTATACGTCTATTGGTTGTTTTCTTTTTATTTTCAAAGGATATATTCTGTTATTTGTTATATTGAATGCATATGAGTTTAATTTGTTGCTTTGTTATATATTGGTTCTCTTTTGCTTGTGACAAAATTAACTTTCCATTGCTACTTCGAAATGATTTATCATATCACCTTGAATACTCTATATAAGTTTGAGTAACATGGACTTCCTATCTAGTTCACTCTGAGGAATTAATGAATCTAAGATTTAAATTTGTTGCTTTGTTATATATATATAGTTGAATTGGAGTATTTTATACTTTTAGAGTAATTTTTAGTATTTTACGTTTACAGTAGAGTTTAGGATCATATTTTAATTTGTAAGTTACATTGGTTTGTTCTCTATTTGTAGTGTAAAATTTTTTATTAGTTCTATGCAGACTAGGAGTCTGTATAAACTAATGTACTCAGTCTATTGTAGGAGATTAATGATGCATTCGAATTTATATTTTGTTGCAGCTTAGTTTCGTCTTGGATTCAACATAGTTTCATCTTCAAGTCAAAATTTTATTGTAACTCTTGATAAATTTCTCAAAGGTATGCGAAAGAGTTTTTTTATCTTCTATATTTTAATAATATGTATATCTTCCTATAAGATCCAACTCTTTCTGACAGTTTTTTCAAAATGGTGTTCGGAGAGGCTGCAAAGAGTTCGGGGTGACATTTTTAAAATTTTATTTGTGGTATATTATTCTCTTTTATCTTATTTAAGCAATAATATATTATTGCTTCTATAGAAATTGTTTATCATAATCGATGTTATTCATTAATAATGATTTGATTTTAAAATTTTAGGTATGTCATATAATTCAGAACAAGGACATCATTTGTATACTGGTTCTTCGTCACCGATGGTTGTCATTGAAGAAAAAGAAAATAAAACTTTCAATGTTCGAGATACAACTCATAAAAGATCAACCCTTGAATATCCTGAATGTTTGGATGATACTGAAGCTGGCACTTATACGAGGAGAAATAAAAAGAAGACATCAACTGTTTGGTAAGAACTGACTGTAATTAAGCTTGCTGGTGGTACTGAAAAAATACAGTGTAATTACTGTAAGATCAAACTTGCAAAGAACATGGAATCATTTGCCCAGATGTTTAAGATTAAATGTTTGAAACTGAAGGTGGGATGACCAAAATTCATCAATGTAATTTTTGGTATGTCCTTTAGCCCTTTTTATCCTATTATTCCATAGAATTTTATATTAGCTTGATTCTTTTTTTAGCACTGTTTTTCCATTGTATTATCTTATGCATAATTTTTTCATTCAGGTTGAGCTGGTTATGATATTTTATTAATATTGTAAATTATGTTACTGATTTGTGTTCGATACTTTTTTATTTAATCATCGAGGGCAATTTCACAACACGAGTGTTTTAAGAAAATGAAGAGTCAAAATTAACAGTTTTTACTCAATTTCTTAAGAAAACGGAGGAGCGAGAGCCTAATGTCACGCCCCACCAGGTCGCGACCCAGCCAACCGAGGGGCACACTCGCTAGGGTGCACCGAGCAGCACCGATGTGTGCCACCCAGGTGCGCAGTGCGCGCCCGAACAGCCCCACCTAGGTGCTCACGGGCCAACTTAAAGAAAGTGAGCTACAATGATCCTTTTAAGGCCAATGAAGACTCATGGAAGAATCTAGAATGGCCTAGAGGGCCCCAAACGTCTCCACACATCTCCAAGGGGTTCCAGAAGCTTCCACAACCATCTAGGCTCACCTGGAGGAACCTAGAAGGCTTGAGACAAGTCGGGAAGGCTCAAGACAAGTCCGGAAGGCTCGGGACAACTCCGGACATCTCCGGAACATTCTAGAAACCTATAGATATGTATAGAACTATAGGAGTAATCTAGAATATTATGGATGTATGTAGATAAGCATGAACTTATCTAGAAATATCTAGGCTTAGTAGATATTTTAGGAGGCAAGATCCTAACCGTTGGATCAAATAAATCGTAGCCGTCCATTTAGGAGGTGAGAGCCTATAAATAGGGCCACCCCCTCATTTGTAAATCACCTAAGTAGTCATTCAAGCTCTCTTGTAAAGTTCTCTTGTAAAGTTTACGTTGCTTAATACAAGGTTCTTTCCTTGTAAACATTCTTGCTCCTTATGTTTGCCATAGCGTTGCGACATTAAGGCTTGCTAACATCGTGCCGAGAGTGTTAGCGCCGCACGGATTTGAGCTTGAAGAAATAAGTCTGTGACAGTTGGTATCAGAGCAAGTTCCGATCGCTCGGGAGCATGGCCAAGACCGCCAAGAACCAAGTTGCTAGCCCGTCCGAGACTGAGGTCACGCATGACCAAGGTGGGCAAGAAGTAAGGGCCGACCTTGTGGAAGGAAGGCCTCGTGCCAAATCAAAGGATGTACTCTCTAGCTTGGAGTCGCGCTTGACTCGCGTGGAGGAAAGCGTTTCGGGCATGGGTGCCCAAGTGGACGACCT
Source organism: Hibiscus trionum (assembly GCA_030270665.1). Taxonomy (NCBI): domain Eukaryota; kingdom Viridiplantae; phylum Streptophyta; class Magnoliopsida; order Malvales; family Malvaceae; genus Hibiscus; species Hibiscus trionum. Next base: position 6,674,776 of record BSYR01000011.1, on the reverse strand, counting down.
TCATGAGCGGATAGAAGGCCTTGAGGCGGAAGATGCTGAGATCCACACAGCCGTGAGAGCTATGAAGATCAAGCTAGAGGAGACCTTGCGCGCGGAAATGGGTGAAGTACGCGACGCACTCATGGTAGAACTCACAAAGGTACGTGAGTCATTTCAACGAGAACTTGACAACATGCATGCCCAATTAGAAGCATTGCAAGGCGACCTTGCCTTGTGCAAACGTGCTATGGCAGCCGGGCCAAGCACCGCCGTGGAGGCTAGGAGGGTCGAGGTGCCCAAGCCTCAAACCTTTTCGGGATCACGCAACGCCAAAGAAGTCGACAACTTCTTGTATGGCTTGGAGCAATATCTTGAAGCCGTTGGCATCAGGGAGGATGCCTCTAAGATCCAGACCGCAACCTTATACCTCACCGACACCGCCATGCTTTGGTGGAGGAGAAGGCGTCTCGATGTCGAGAGAGGTACGTGCACCATCACTACCTTTGCCGATTTTAAAAGAGAACTCAAACGGCAATTCTATCCGGAGAATGCCGAGGAAGAAGCAAGGGCACGACTACGAAGGCTCAAGCAAACGGGGAGCATTCAAGACTTTGTCAAGGAGTTCACTAGCTTGGTGCTCGAGATCCCCGATCTCTCAGAGAAGGACTCACTCTTCAACTTTACAGATGGCCTCCAAAGTTGGGCCAAGACCGAGCTAAGGCGAAGAGGAGCACAAACCCTTGCCGATGCTATTGCCGTGGCCGAGAGCCTCATTGACTATTCCACCCACAAGGAGTCCAACAACGAGCCGAGGGACAAGAAGAGTGGCCACTCCAATGGAGGAAGAGATAGGAGCCCTCGTAAGGAGAGTCACAAGGACGAGGACACACCGAAGTACAAGGGCTCGTCCTCATGGAGGGACAAGGACCGAGGTAGGTCTAAAGACTCTCAAGGTGCCAAGAAATCTCCGCCTAGTAGTTGCTACATCTGCGATGGCGACCATTGGGTTCAGGAGTGCCCACAACGTCGAGCCCTCAGTGCAATCCTAGCAAGGCATCAAGAGGGAAGTGATGCCGATGAAGGTAGTGATGTCGAAAGGGACCAAGGTGCACAAATGGGATCACTACAGCTCTTGAATAGAATCCAGTCCGCCCAAAAGACCCAAGCCAAGGGATTGCTATTCGTGGACGTCACCATCAATGGAAAAGCATCGAGGGCTATGCTCGACACAGGTGCGTCCCATAACTTTGTTTCTTTAGAAGAAGCAAAGAGGCTAGGTCTTAGTGTTGTGAAAGGGGGAGGATCCGTCAAGGCCGTAAACTCTACCGCTCAACCCATCCATGGGTTCGTTCGAGGAGTCAAGACCAACATTGGGACATGGTCAGGCCGCATGGACTTCTCGATTGTGCCGCTAGATGACTACCCGATCATCCTAGGGCTCGAGTTCTTCGAGCAAGCCAAGGCAATTCCGATGCCGTTTGCCAACAGTCTGTGCATCACGGAGGGTGCACCATCATGTGTGGTACCAGCAATAAGGGCCACCAAGCCAGGGACGAGAGTGGTCTCAGCACTCCAGCTCAACAAGGCCGTCCGTAGGGCCAAGCCGTCCAAGGGACTAAATGAAGACAAAGGGGTGACCGTGTCTAGGAAGGCCACCAAGCATGTTCAAGGGGAGAACATCGCTTCAAAGACCACCGAGAGTCAAGGTTCGAAGGGAAGGTCTTCCAACAATGCCGACAAGCCGAGGGCAAAGGCAAGGCGAGCTAGGAGTCGAGGGAAGCGCTCCAGCAACACCCCTGTTCCAAGAAGACGCGACGAGGGCATCGCGAGATCGGGTGGGGGAGGATGTCACGCCCCACCAGGTCGCGACCCAGCCAACCGAGGGGCACACTCGCTAGGGTGCACCGAGCAGCACCGATGTGTGCCACCCAGGTGCGCAGTGCGCGCCCGAACAGCCCCACCTAGGTGCTCACGGGCCAACTTAAAGAAAGTGAGCTACAATGATCCTTTTAAGGCCAATGAAAACTCATGGAAGAATCTAGAATGGCCTAGAGGGCCCCAAACGTCTCCACACATCTCCAAGGGGTTCCAGAAGCTTCCACAACCATCTAGGCTCACCCGGAGGAACCTAGAAGGCTTGAGACAAGTCGGGAAGGCTCAAGACAAGTCCGGAAGGCTCGGGACAACTCCGGACATCTCCGGAACATTCTAAAAACCTATAGATATGTATAGAACTATAGGAGTAACCTAGAATATTATGGATGTATGTAGATAAGCATGAACTTATCTAGAAATATCTAGGCTTAGTAGATATTTTAGGAGGCAAGATCCTAACCGTTGGATCAAATAAATCGTAGCCGTCCATTTAGGAGGTGGGAGCCTATAAATAGGGCCACCCCCTCATTTGTAAATCACCTAAGTAGTCATTCAAGCTCTCTTGTAAAGTTCTCTTGTAAAGTTTACGTTGCTTAATACAAGGTTCTTTCCTTGTAAACATTCTTGCTCCTTATGTTTGCCATAGCGTTGCGACATTAAGGCTTGCTAATATCGTGCCGAGAGTGTTAGCGCCGCACGGATTTGAGCTTGAAGAAATAAGTCCGTGACACTAAGGAACAAGGACCCAAAGCAATGGAAAAGAAATCAGCTATGATACTTCCACATATTCTTGGATGAAAATGTTTGTGAAAGGTTCTTTTATTTTGTGTTGTTTTTGTGGATGTTTTAGGATGAAAATACTTGTGGATGTTTATAAGAATTTAAATTTTTATGCTTTTATTTTGTTGTTGTGGTACTTTATATAAGCTAATGGTGAAGTTTATGTTGGTTTTATTTTATTTAATTTCTGCCTGTTTAGTTAAAATTCTAGAAACCATAAACGAACATGTTCGTGAACGCTAAACGAACATGTTCGCGAACGCTAAACGGACAAGTTGACGAACATATAAACAATCATGTTCATGAACGCTAAACGAACACATTCGTGAACGTTAAACGAACAAATTGGCGAACATGTTCGTGAACATTAAACGAACCGAGCCCGAACGCACCAAAAAATAAACGAACCGAGCTTGAACATACCATTAAAAAATTAAACGAACACGAATCGAGTTCGGACACCTTTAAAAATAAATAAACGAACACGGACATACCCTTATTCGTTCAACCTCGGTTCGTTTACACTCCTACTCTTGTTCAAATTTGAGATTTAACTTCTCTACTGTTATGATGACGTTGTTTGAAATTATTCAGATTGAAACGTTAATTGTGTTTTCTTAAAAACAACCATTCACAAATAAAAAGACATGTCAACATTTTAATCGAAATAGACAATGGTGTTAACTATTTGAACCAAATAACGAAATTATAAAAAAAGTAAAGAGTCTAAATTATATTAAATTAAAGCATACAAACAAAATCCCAAGTTCAAACATAGTAGGAGGACTTAAATCACAATTTGACCAAAAAATTAAATTTAAAGAAAAACTTATTTTTGGTACACATGTTTAAAGATATATGGATTAGAAAAAAAATCCTATAAACATAATTCTAACCCTAAACCCTAAAATATATTTTTGAGTAAAATACATCATTCATCACTCAACTATCTTCTCACTCCTATTTTTGTCACTCAACTTTCAAACTTTTCAATTTACTAACCAAACTTTTGGATTGATCATGTTTTGGTCACTCTGAAATATTTTTTTTATTATTTTTGAAATTTTTAATATTATTAAATATAAAAATAATTTAAAATAAATAGTAAAATATAATTTTATTATTATTGAATTTAAAAATATGAAGAAAAAAATCACCACTACCGTTGGTCTTAGAATTGACGATCGTTTGATTCCAAATTGCATCGCTGGACTCGTTTTGACACGCTGAGTTCGAATCTGGTGTTTGTTTCACCGAAAAATGTCCCAAAACCCGCAAATCTCGTTTGAAACATTTCGATTTCCTAACTTTTGATCTATTTTTCGTGGACTTCGGAGCACTTTCCAGCCAAATGGAAGTTGGGTTCGGGCTCAGGTAAAATCTAGGACTGAACGACCACCATCTATGGCCGTCGACGGTGGCGTCTGACGACGGCGAATGGTGGCTGGCGAACCGTTGGATTTAATTTTATATTTTAAATTATTTTTATATTAAATAATAATAATAAATGCTAAATTTTTTGAAATAATAATAAAAAATCGAGAGTGCCAAAATAAGAATAACTCGAAATTTTAATTAGTAAATTGAAAAGTTTAAAAGTTGAGTGACTAAAATAAAAATATAAGATAGTTGACTGATGATTTGTGTACTTTATCCTATATTTTCTAATAAAACAATGATTTATGTTCGCTGGATTTTGCTAGGAACCAATGCAATAATGGTGTAATGCAGACTAACTCCATGCTAGTGGCTAAAGCCTCGGCAGTTAAGTTTGATTCATCTTTAATTCATGCTGACGAATTGGAGTAAAACATGTAGCCAACCTTTTTTTAATTTAAGAAATGGCTGTGATCCGGCGTCAGCAGCACCGAGTCGCCATTTCACTCCCCCAAGTAGCTTCACCCATATTCCAAGGGCTACTCTTTCGCTGCCTTCTCCTCTCAAAATAAAGCCTCTTCTTTCTTTATAAATTGTATCCCCCGAGCACACACGCAACCACCACCAACAACAATTTCCTTACTTTCTCATCTCTTCTTGTTTTATGAGCCAAACCAGATAAGATGGTCGAGCAGATTCGAGATAGAATGAGTGTAGTGGCGCCGTTCACGGTGATGGTCGTAATGGAGGCTTGCACCATAGCACTGACGATATTGGCCAAAACGGCCTTAACGGGAGGGCTTAGCCCTTTTGTGTTCGTGGTGTATACAAATGCTGTTGGCTCTTCTTTGCTTCTCCCTTTCTCCTTCCTTTATCATCGTAGGGAAAGGTATCTATAAATGCTTACCTTTACAGTTTACACTTTACAGTACGTACGTAAACCTTTGTTTTCTATTCCAGCAGAGACTTCACCGTTATTGTTTCTTTCTCGTTAATTGCAGAACACAACAGTCGCTCTTCACTTTCCCACTCCTCCTTCGTATATTTTTCCTGGGTTTAACAGGGTAAGTTTCTCTTCATTTACATCTTCCTGTGCAGTTTTCTTAGCTTTTTCTTCATGTTGTTTAAAGTGAAAGTTAACCTTTTTTTTCTGGTGTGGATTTGTAATGGTAGGATTGCTATATCTCAGAACCTTGCGTTCCTGGGGCTAAGCTATAGTTCACCGATCGTTGTGTGCGCAACGGGGCTCCTACTGCCTTCTATTTCCTTCTTGCTTTCCATCATTCTCAGGTTCTTAATTATCTCCCAACCATCTTCATTTGTTTGTATTTTTTTTATCTATTTGGTTTAGAAACGAAAACTTGTAAGAAAACATATGTATAAGAAACTTAATATAAATATTTTAAATTTTTTTTGGGATTAAAATTAAATTTTTTAAAAATATTAAGAGATTAAATTCTAATTTCCAATTATTTAAGGGACAATGGCCCTACAAGTCCCTCCTGTGTTCCGCCCCCTTTACACTGATCCATTTACATTTGTATGTATTTTTTTAACATGCTGATGTGATTACATGTTAGTATTTAATTCATACTTTTTCTTAACACTCTAACAAGGCAGACACGCCTTGTACACACACGTGCTCAAACTTATATTTACTAGGATAAACATCATACTTTTTTTCACTGGAAACACTCGTTAGATTCTGAAAACAAAACTTTGTACGAAAACATATGTAAAAGAAACTTAATATTCAAAGTTGATAAGTATTAACTATATAAATATATATTCACCCGTAACCCATGCATGATTCATGAGAATGATATAATTGCAATGATATAATTTAAACATATAGACTATGGTAAATACTATCCTTATTAAAAACCATCAGCTGAAATTCCATAATTATCGCAGGACGGTAAAGCTGGATCGGAGAAGCTCAGGCTGCCGAGCGAAATGGATTGGAACTTTGATCTCAGTCGCGGGAATCATTGTTGTAGAACTATACAGAGGCCCATTCATACGAACATCACCGGTTTCACTTTCCCACCCGCTTCAACTTATACCTAAACTTTTTGTTTTCTACTCCACGCCTGATCGTTGGGTTCTCGGCGGCCTTTTGCTTGCCGCTGCTAACTTGTCCGTTTCAATATGGAACACTATTCAGGTATTGCAATAAATCAAGATCCGTACTTGGTTTGTTTCCTTGAAACCTTGTTGTCTTGTTCCTTATAGGCAATACTAGCTACTTTTGTAATTTGGCAGATGGGGACCGTCAAACATTATCCACAAGTGATGAAAGTGGCCTCTTTTTACAGCTTAGTCGGGACAATCCAATGTCTGGTTTTTTCTTTGTTTATGGAGAGAGATATGAATGCATGGAAACTTAAACACACGCGGGATCTCCTACTCATTGTTGCGACAGTAAGAACAGAACAAAAACCCTGAAATTTCGCTAAATGTTAACACCAAATGACAAATACTGACCTAATAGATTCGATATCGATGATTATATTATAGGGAATCTTCGGGAGTATTATCCGTAGCAATGTTCATTTAGCATGTACGAGAATGAAAGGCCCTTTTTACGTGCCAATGTTCAAGCCATTCGGTCTACTCTTCGCAACGATTTTCGGAACCAGTTTCTTCACAAACAGTCTTCAGTATGGAAGGTAAACCAAAACCTTTCTTCCATTAACATGTTTTCATTTCCTTGACCTCTCAAATCTTGATGATATAAAGGATTTTTACAGTGTAATAGGGACGATGATAGTTGGAACCGGGTATTATGCTTTGATGTGGGGACAAATCAGGGAAGATGAGCTTCGTAAAGAGACAGATGTCGAAAAAGCGGATGATGTTTCAGACCTCAAGGCCCCTCTCTTGCAGGAGGAGGAGGAAGAAGAAGATGCCCATGTCTAGCCTCTACATTTATATAGCTTATAAAATGAAAGCTTCAGCAGCAAGTGGCCTGATCAGTCAAAACCATAATGGGGATGTGATTTTGTAGAAGTCCCTTTGATTGCATATATATATACATATGATATGATGGCCTTTCGGTGTAAAATGTAAATCTTCTTGCTGGGTTTTTTTTTTTTTTTTGCCCTGCTTGTGGGAGGTTTGATGATAGATTCATAAGTTTTAAATGATTCTGTCATAAATACGGTGTCCGTGTGAATAAAAAGAACCAGAAATCACATATTTGTTGTATTTATGTATTGAAGTGTTTAAAATATAGTTAATGCTGTTTGAAGATTTTCTTTGTTAATATATTTACCTGCTTACGTAAATATCTTTCTTGTTGTATTTTTTTTTGAGTTTCTATCAAAAAAAATCATATAAAAAGATTAATAACAAAATTTTAATAAACTAATTTGATTTTGTTCCAAAAGTATATTTTTATTTGAAATTTATTAAGAAAAAAGTTTTTAATAAAAATTTAGTAATATGTTTCTGTAGTGCCCAAGGTAATTTTTTTTGCCCTTGTTGATGACATCATATGTTATGTTCTTCTATTGGTGGTTGGATTTTTTTGCCGTCTTCCTTATTTTCCATTGTGTTGTGTCGTACTCGTGCTTGTTTTTCATTCTTGCTTTGGCTTATTTTGCTACGATTTGTTGCGTTGTTCTATTACTCCGACTCGCCTGTTATCGGCTCTGTGGAGTATTATTTTTTTGAATAGACTGGTTTAATTTTCTCGAGATATACATATTTTGTTGTGTGTAAAAATTTTATACGTGTAAAGAAATATTTAGCATTTAATTTTTATTATTAAAGACATTAATTTATTTTAACGAATTTTAAATTTAATTTTAATCTTGCCTAAAGGGGATGGAAAGGGGAAGGAAAGAGAGTGCTCCTAGTGAACAAAAATCTTTTGCCCCCTAATAATGTCTCTTTCTATGTCACACACTAAAAAATATTAAAAAATTAAATTCTAAACCCTACTCCTAAATTCCGCATCCTAAACTCTACACCTTAAAAAATACACTCTACCCCTTTTTCCTAAACCCTAACCACATCCCTTAACCTTAAACTCTAAACCCTAAACTTTAAACCAATTTTTTTATAATGGGACACCAAAAGGAGCATAGTCTAGGGCAAAAGATTTCCATCCGCTCTTAATAAATTTAGAACTCTAAGAAAATATGCGAGAACAAATATGAGCAAAATGTACATGCTTTATTAAAGACATTATTTTGTATTCATATTTTGATGATATAAATTATATGTTTTAAGTGTAAAATTTTAGATTCAAACCTTTGTTAATTTAAAAATACTATTTACCTCCACTGATAAAATTTAAACCATCTTTTCTCTAATTTTTGTATATCATGGCGCATGATTTTTTTTTATGGCCGATAAGAATTATAAGTTTTTAGTGTTTTTTTTTCTCGATTTGTTTTTCTCCCAATAGTTGAACCCAGAGATGTTGACTTTTTTTTTAATGTAGAGAGTAACTCATTAAAGATGTTCTCTTAATTTAATTAGATTAGAGTTTAATCAAGAAAACGAAAGATATAGCAAAATCTAAACTTCCAATTTTTCACGACCGGACTCTTTTTGTTACCTTTATTTATGATGTAAGTTCGATCATTGAATTCTGCTTAAAATAAAACTCCATAGACGTTGGTTTAGGGCTAGTTTAGCATTGCTTTTGAAAAGTGATTTTTAAAAGTGCTGTTAGAAAGAGATTTTGAAAAGAAATTTTAAAAAGTTAATTGTAAGATTTTAGTGTTTATCATTGCTGTCAAAAAGTACTTTTAAGAAGATAAATGACTATTTTGGACATGATATTGTAAGTTATATATATATATATATATATATATATATGATATTCAAATTCTCTAATGTTATAATATATGAAATATATCAGCTTAAATTATTATAAAAATATAAAAAATATTTTTATTAATAAATATATTTTTTTAACAATTATACGTGTTCCATGAAAATATAACAAATTTGAAATATTTTATTTAAAAAACTTGACAAGAATAAATATAAATCATTTTAAAATTAAAAAATAATTATTAATAATATAATTATATCTTCGTAAAGAATTATAAATTTATAAATAAACACAATAACAAATGAAGGTTAAAATTGTAATTTAGCTCTCAAAATCACTTTTATAACCGCAAAAGCTAAAAATTTTAGCTTTTGCGTTTGGGCTAAAAATCACTTTTCAAAAGCAGATTTTTCTCCAAAAGCTAGCTGTTTAGCATAACTTTTGGCCTCAAACCAGCTTTTAGAACCAAAAGCTGGTTTGAAAAGCAATGCTAAACAAAGCCTCTAAATTAGATAAACAAGTTGTAAGTCATCTTGTAATAAGACTACACAAACCTAATAGATATGATTAAATATTAATACATAATAAACGTGTATTTAAGACTTAAAAAATATAATTAACAGCAACTCAACAAGTGTCACAGTATAAAAACGGATGATATTTATCTTAGGAGACACGGATTCAAATCACTTTGTCTACAAGGTGTATGCGCATTGTCAAAGGGTTAAGAATATCTATAAACAGATACTACCTTGTAATTACCTTTACACCATTTAAAAAAATTAACTAACAAAGCAAGCATATTTGGCCGGTTGGCCAAGCTGCTCATCTTCGTTCCCTCATAATCCCGTAGGTCATGGGTTCGAGACCCACTAGAAGCACTCCCCTTCCTTTCCCTAGAGTCTCCCTTCTAAATTAGTTGGCCTAGAGGTATGAGGCACTAGACTTCTTAATGACAATGTCAAAAATTCGACTCTAACATTGTGAATGAAGCAATCAGATTAAGATGGTCAAATATCATCTGCCACTTTCTAAATTAAATTCTAAACCCTAAACTATAAACCCTAAAAATACACATCACCTTTAATACTCTAAACTTAGTTTTTTTTTTTAAATGCGGTGGTATAAATAAGAATACTAAAAAAGTAGTGAATTACTATTTTCTGTATTGGGTCTATATAATACTTGATCTGAATTAATTAACTAATAAGTTAGATACCGATAATTAAAAATAGAAAATATAATAATATATGTTTGCTTTTATATATTCATATACCTGATAGGACTGATAACGTGACACAATTGGACGGTGAATCACATACAGCAGCAGTCGAGTCGGCTTCATAAAGTAGAATAAATTGGCTTATCCAACAGCGAATGAGATACAAAACAATGCAACGTAATTTCGAGGTGTAAGCTGTAGCAGCACAGAATATTCAAATACTTTTCCTCCCATTAAACCTTCTTTAATCATTATTCTTCTGACCCTCTTAGGCGGATGCTAATAAAAGAAATCCATCCGATTCCCATGCCTAAGATTATTTGCTTCTATATATGGAGACTCTAGTGTTCCATACACATGTTTGGAACATATGTTTTGGCCCCTTGTTATGCTTTCTATAATGCTTTAAGGTGGGACCATGGTTAATGTCGACCACACCTTCAACCTTAAAATCAAAATCATTTTAGGTGTTGGTCCATTTATAGTTTAACTAAAGATTAATATTGGTCAATGAGACAATATATTTCTTAAGTATAGTTAAAATATTGACATGATTTTTTCTGAAAAATACTCTTGCAATTAATTTTTATGCTAGATCAATTGGTTGTTGGTTTATTAAAGTTTTTAATATATATAATGCAAAATGTAAGATATGTTCATACAGTGCAAAACTTAAAAGTTTTGTTGGAGGTGGGAAAATAAAGGGATGAGATAAACAATAGGAAATGAGAAAACTTTTACGGAAGATTGAATTATTCTTAATTTAAAAATTTTAATCTCAACCATTAAAATTGGTTAACATTTTACAAGTTTTTAACTTTTTTCATTCTACAAACAAAGTTATCCACCCTTGTGATAAACCTGTTAAGATATGTGTTTTGATATAATAATTGAAAAAAAATAATTTGGACTAAATTGAAAAGGATTTTAAAATATTTTGTAAGTCCAATCAACTTGAAAATATGTTTAAGGGTTTTTACAAGGCTTTAGAATGGTTTAAAATGTGTTTTAAGTAGCCAAACCTGCGTTTTCAAAGTCACCGTATCGATACGGTATACACCATATTGATACGCCTTATGGTTTCAGCTACAAGAAAATTTCAGTAACCAAAACTCATACCGATACGCTTTTGTCGTATCAATACGGAGTGCTTTAACCCCCCCCCCCCAACGGCTAGTTCGCGTACCGATACGCCTTAATCGCTCCCAACGGTCTTTTTCTCAACGACTATTTGAAATGCGTGTCGTACTGATACGTTACCAGGCGTATCGATACGCATAAGCTGAAGCAGGCTCAACGACTAGCTTTCAAGAGGGGAGTATCGATACCCTACTGCTCAGAACTGCATTTATGGAGGGAAATAAAGATCACAGCGGCTGCAATTCTATCTCAACGATCCTCAACGGCTAAAAGCTCAATTGGGAGTATAAAATGGACCTCCAAGCATCTATAGAAGACTAATGATCCTATTGTCAACAGCATTATGATGCAAAGATTGTCTTAGAGCTAAATTCTCATTTTTTGTATAGATAAACACTTGTGAGCTCAAATTGTCAATGTATGCTCAAGTATTCTAGGATTTAGGTGAGTGCTTTAGTGTGCAAACATCAACCTTTGTAGAGGAATTTCGTTTGTTTAGAATTCTCTTGTTTAAAGTGTAACACCCTAAAAATACCCTAGAAGAAATTATAAGAAAATAAAAAGAAAAGTGTAAACATTTTGGTTAAGCTTAGTGAAATTATAAGATTTAAGTATTAAAATGAATAATTATAAAGTGATAGATTAAAAAAAAAGACATACATGTGTAATATGTATAAAGAAAATGTGATTTATTATATGTATATAAGTTTAATGAAATGAACAATGTAAGTTAATACATATACATATAATATACCCGGTGGATCATTAGGATAATTATCTATGTATATATATGTATAATATAATATAATAATAATAGTAATAAAACAAAAGGTTAGGGGAAAATTTGGTGGAAATTTGGTAGAGTTAGGCAACCTAATCCTACTAACCAAATTAATCATTTCCCACCACTTTCCTTCATCTATTTCTTCCACCATCCCTCCACCGATTACTCAACCCTTCTAGCTAAGTAAATCATACATTCACACACACTTACAAACACAAAATTGAGAGGAAAACCAGAGAGCTTTAAGTGAAGAAGACAAGGGTTGCATAGCATAGAAATTGAGTTAGAAAATTCAAGGAAAAATCGAAAGTAAGTAGCTCTCTCTCTATAGTTTTCGAATATGTTAAAATCTTTAATAGATCAATGGTTTTAATGCCTTTAGAAAATCATGAAAGTGATGATACTAAAGGTTATGCTGCTGGAAAATTTTAAGAATACAAGAAACCTCAAGAAATTTTGAAGGATAAAAGCTTATGAACATGCAAGAGTAAATATGGACAGATTTAGTAGTTATAAGAACATGCGACTTTAGAAAATTGTAGAAAATTAATTAGTGGGAATTTCGTGATGAATTTTTGATATGTTCTACTTTGACATGTCTAAAGTGGTAGAAAAATTATAAATCTGAGTTTTGATCATTGTAGTGAAATCTGGAAGCTTAATACGAACATCATGTAAAACTGTCCTGCACTGTTCTTAGATGGACAGTGAACTTTAGAAAATTGTATAAAATTCACTAGTAAGAGTTTAGTGATGAAATTTGAATATGTTCTACCTTGACATGTCTAAAATGGTATAAAAAATGTAAAATGGATTTTTGATGACTGTGGTAAAATCTGGAAACCCATTTCGAACAGCATACAAAACTGTCCAGTAATGCTCTTAGCTGGACAGTGAACTTTGTAAAATTGTAGAAAATAATCTACTAGGAGTTTCGACCTAAATTTTTGATATGTTAAAATTGGGTATGTTAATTAAATTTAGGAACAAACGGTGTTCGATTTGGAGTTGTGTACATGAAATAAGAAATTAATTAAATTAGGTGGTCAGAAATGTGTATAAATGAAAAGAAGAAAAATTAAAAATTTGTGAATTTTTAAAGATGTAAAATTGGATTAAATGGAGTGTTAATAAATTGATTAACAATCTGTAGGATGTGAAATCCACCAATTTTAATGATCAATTTGAAAGTTTAAGTGATTAATTAAAGAAATTAGGAAAATGGAAATTAGTCTTATCAAACCGTAAAAGTATAGGGACTGTTTTGAATAAAAATGCAAAAATTCAGTCTCTAATTGCATAAATTGAATTCTGAAAAATTATTATTTGCTTGGCTTAAATGCCTTAGATCCTAGAAGTGAAAGGGTAGAAGAAGAAATTGCACCGGGATCGGCTTCTGATCGAGCGAAGGGCGTTCGGATCCAAAACTAGCTCGGCGAACTGTGAGTGAAACGATTTTTAGAGTTGGGATTAGAGTCCCAACTGCCTTAATTTGATTTTTAAGTTATGATAAGCATGCAATTTGGACTAATTAATTATTCGATTTTAGTAAGGGAAGAAGGAATAATGGAATTCGGATTTTATGCTTGTGTTATGCGATTTTGTTGCATATGTGATTGAAATTAAATTGATGATTGATATGTTTGATTCCGAATCTGATTTTTGGTTAATCTTACTGTTTTGGATGAATTAATCATGCTGATTATTGGAAAATTATTGTGATATTGATTTCTTGTGGAAACAATGAAGTTGTGATATAGTATGTGAGTATGCAATGCTCTTACATGTTATAATTATGTTTGATTAGTTCAATTGAGTGTTGAACTATGAAATGAAATTCTGAATTATATGATATGAGTTTGGATTGTTCGAATGCTGAGCTGAAATGTGTGAATTGAGCTTGTAAATGTTTATATGATCATGTGTGATAACATGTTATTGGAATTGGAACTATAAGCAATTAATCGAAATGATTAATTAAGAATTTCTGAAAATTTGATTGATTATGTATCTGATTAAATTAAAGATTTAAATGCAAAGCCCTTGGTGTGTACAGTCTGTTTAGGTAGTACGGCTAGCCTAGAGTCTGAGCTCAATAAGAAAATCGGTACGTTAGTGTACTCGATATTGTGGTACGTAAGTGTACCTTCTTGCTTAATGTCTGCGGACATTATGATATGTTATATGTGATACGATTTGGTACGTGGTACCTTTATATGGTGAATTTGATTCACAACCTCTGTTATATGTGACTTGATTACCTAGCATACTCTACTATCCAAGGCATTGCTAAATGAATTAAATGAACAATTTAAGGAATGAAATCTGAAAATTGAAAGTAAATTCATGAAATTGGTTGTTGGATCATTTGAATGAAATATTGAATTTCATGATTTGCTATTATTGATATGCTATGAAACTTTAATTGTGATAATTTGATAATTGGAAGTTAATTCAGATTTCATGGCTTGTATGTGTATTCATGATATGAATGATATGTAATCACTTGCATGTATTCGAATAGAATTACATGATTCCTTGGTGTTTATATTCGAATGGTTTCTATGGTGCACTATTAATTGTGGATTGATTATATTGCTTGAATCATTCAAATGAGCTAATGTGCAAAGTGAAATTTAATTGTTTGATCATAATGTTTAAATTGGAAACCGAATAGAATAGGGTTTCCTCACTAAGTACGAGAAGTACTTACCACTCGAACCTTTCCTTCCTTCCCCTAAATTTCAGGTTCTAGCATCGTTGACCTCTACCCGTATTCTACTCGTACGAAGCTTAAGTATGATTTTCCCTGTCTTTGTCATACTCGTGATGGGTGGCCTAGCGTTCAGCATGTTAGTTCAATTTGGCCTGATGGTTATGTTCATGAACTATTTCTTTAGTATTGTATAAATTCATAAGAAATCTCCCTACATTTTGATATGTAATTAAGGGAAACTAAAACACTATGGATGTTATTATCGGATATTATATATATATATATATGATGATGAAGTATGTCCATGGGATAATCGAATGTGAAAAGAAATTAAAATAGATGTATTCGAAAGAAAGAAAAAAAATATCACACGAAGAATTATTAACCCGCTTCCGCCGCTGCCTAATACGATTCCGTCACATGTTAACATAACGCTCCTTGCCCCTAATCCGGGGTGAGGGGTGTTATATAAAGTGGTAATCAGAGCTTTTTAGGTTAAGTCCTAAAAATTTAATCGAGTCTGCATACATCTGCATTGTTTAGGTTTGCCACCCATGTATTGTATGACAAGATATCTGTATTGAGCTTTCTGATCTTCTGTTGTTTGACTGAATGATAGAATATGACGAACCCAAAAGACCCAAAGAATGGGAGCTCGCACGAATCTTCGAGCGAAGGTGAAAGTGTGAGATTGGGTGATAATTCTCCTACTCGAACTGAAACTCCGAGAAAGGAGAGAAACAAAGAGCATGCTCAGACTTCTGAACAAATTGCCAAAAAGCCTGCTCAAGTCACTGAACGGATCCCTACAGAGCCTGTTCAGAACACAGAACAACTTCCACCTGAAAATCCTATGGTTCAGTCTGCCCAAAAGGAATGTCTCCTCAGCATGAAGGAAATGTTCAATCAACTTCTGACAAATCTGAAACAAGAGCAACCTGCTGTTTCTGTCTCTACTGCACCTAGCAGAGCACTGATAGATAAGCTTTCTCAACATCGAGCCTACACTTTTACTGGTGCTAATGAAGAAAGACCAGAAGATGCAGAGTATTGGCTTGAAAACACCACCAAGGTGGTAACCCGACAATTACAGTGCTCCAATGAACACAAATTGGAGTGTGCTGTAGCTCTGTTAGCTGATGAAGCTATGAATTGGTGGGAAACCACTACTCTTACTGTTCCGAATGAAATGGTGACATGGGAATTCTTCCTTGAAGAGTTCAAAAAGAAGTACATCAGTGAACAGTACTTAGCTGAAAGAAGAAAGAGATTCTTGCACCTTAAACAAGCCAACCGTCCTATTGAGCAGTACGTTGCAGACTTTTGCAAGTATTGCAAATATGGTGCAGAATACATCAAAACTGAAGCTGATAAATGCCGAATGTTCATTGAGGGCATGAATGATGAACTGATTCCAATCTTCACTGCTTTGGGAATCAATGATTTCCAGAATCTTGTTAATCGGGCTATTGCAACCGAAGCTAGAATGAAAGCTGCTGAAAAGCGAAAAGGGGGCAATAGACCTGACAAAAAGCAGAAACGAGATGACAAGTCTCAATGGCAGTTCAAGAAGCCCAAATTTCAGAAAGAAGGGTCTTCTAATTTCACTTCTGCTCCGAGGAGCAATTATACTTCTAAACCAGCCACAATAATCAGATCCTCAGTACCTACTATGTCTGTTAATAGTTCGGGAAATTCTGAAAAGATTCCTCCTTGCAAGTTCTGTCAGAAACCACATCGAGGTCAGTGCAGACTTCAGGCAAATCTCTGTTATGCTTGTGGTGGTGATGATCACTACATCAAAGACTGTCCTCAAAAGCATGAATTTATGCCAGCTCGTAACACTGTAGTTCCTAGTCCGACATTCTCTAATCGGAATAGGAATGCCAAGTCAGCCCAGCCGAGTTATCAGAAGAAAGGCAAGGGTACTCATTCCAATGCTACTACTCATCAGGAATCTCGAGCACCTGCTAGAGTTTACCACATTCGTGGTAGAGATGATGAAGAGTCTCCTGAAGTGATTGCAGGTACTGTTGAGCTAAACTCACATCCTGTTTATGCTTTAATAGATTCGGGATCCACTCATTCATTCACATGTCTATCTATTGTAAAAAGGTTGAAATTAGAACCTGAAAATGTGAAAACAAGTCTGATAGTCTCAAACCCTTTAGGAGGAACTTCGAACATAAACCTAATATGTAGAAATTGTTCATTGCATATTAGCAATTTGCCATTCCTTATTGATCTCTACATATTACCCTCTTGTGAGTTCGATCTAATTCTGGGTTTAGATTGGTTAAGTAAACATGAGGCTTGGGTAGATTGTCAAAATAAAAGACTGTATCTTCAGGGTTTAGGAAAGGAATCCATACTCCTAATTGATAAAAAGCCCACTTCCATTTTTGCATCCATGGTCTTACGAGATCAAATTGAATTTGGAATGTCTGAAATACCTGTTGTTTCTGAATTCATTGATGTATTTCCCGAGGAACTACCTGGTCTCCCTCCGACTAGAGAAGTTGAATTCGGGATTGAAGTACAGCCTGGCTCAAATCCGGTGTCTATCACTCCGTACCGGATGGCACCTCTTGAGTTAAAAGAATTGCAAAAACAACTTCAAGAACTTCAGGATAAGGGTTTTATTCGACCCAGTACTTCTCCCTGGGGTGCACCTGTTCTATTTGTGAAGAAGAAGGATGGAGCAATGCGTCTTTGCATTGACTACCGTCAATTGAACAAGATCACAATCAAGAACCGATATCCGCTCCCAAGAATAGAAGATCTGTTTGATCAACTTAGGGATGCTTCAGTATTCTCAAAGATCGACCTGCGATCTGGATACTATCAAATGAGAGTCAAAGAGGAGGATGTATCAAAAACAGCCTTCCGAACTCGTTATGGCCACTATGAATTTCTGGTAATGCCTTTCGGATTGACAAATGCTCCGGCGGCATTCATGGATCTCATGAATAGAGTATTCAAGCCCTATCTTGATAAATTTGTCGTCGTCTTCATTGATGACATTTTGATCTATTCTCGCAACAAAGAAGAACATGCTGATCATCTTCGCATTGTCTTGCAAACTCTCCGGGAACGCCAGTTATTCGCAAAATTTTCCAAGTGCGAGTTCTGGCTATCGGAAGTCTCTTTCCTTGGACATGTAATTTCTGCAGAAGGAATTAAAGTTGATCCGAAGAAAATTCAGTCAATCATGGATTGGCGACCTCCCAGAAATGTCAGTGAAATACGAAGTTTCCTTGGTCTTGCTGGTTATTACAGAAGGTTTGTCAAAGGGTTTTCCTCTATAGCCTTACCTTTGACTAAACTTCTTCGTAAAGATCAACCGTTTGAATGGTCTGACAAGCAACAGAGAAGCTTTGACCAACTCAAAGCAGCCTTGACTCATGCCCCAGTTTTGATCCAACCAGAACCTGGCAAGGATTATACTGTGTATAGTGATGCTTCACATGCGGGTCTTGGATGTGTTTTAATGCAAGATGATAATGTGATAGCTTATGCTTCACGCCAACTGAAATCTCATGAATTGAACTATCCAACGCATGATCTCGAACTTGCTGCAATTGTATTTGCTCTCAAAATATGGAGACACTACTTATACGGTGAGAAATGTTACATGTTCACCGATCATAAGAGCCTAAAGTATCTCCTGACTCAGAAAGATCTGAATTTGAGACAACGCAGATGGATGGAGTTATTGAAAGACTATGATTTAGTCATTGACTATCATCCAGGAAAAGCCAATGTGGTTGCAGACGCCTTGAGTCGTAAACCGACATTGGGTAAAATCTCTAATCTCTGAACCTTAAGAAATAAAATATAAAATGTTTATAATGAAAGTTTTGATTTTAAAGTGGTATTTATTCTTGTAGCTCCAACTGCTATCAATGCTCATCTTCGAGTATATCAGAAGCAAGGATTTCTGTCCGAACTTCAAATTCAATCCAGTCTAATCTCAAGGATTGAAAATCTTCAGAAAGCTGATCCAGAACTTCAGGATATCGTTTCCAAGCTGGATACAAAATCTGGTGAAGGATTCCGTATTCATACAAACGGTCTCCTTTATTTCAAAGATAGAATATGTGTTCCAAATGATGAAAATCTGAAAAGAGATCTTCTAGAAGAAGCACACCAGAGTTCTTTCTCGGTCCACCCTGGATCGGTTAAGATGTATAAAGATCTCAAATCTTTGTATTGGTGGTCTGGTATGAAAGCGGCTATCAATGATTTCGTATCCAAATGTCTAAATTGTCAGAGAGTCAAAGCTGAACATAGAGTTTCCACCGGACTACTCCAACCACTTGTACTGCCACAGTGGAAATGAGAACGAATTACTATGGATTTCGTGACTGGTCTTCCTTGTTCTCCCAGAAAATATGATGCTATCTGGGTGATTGTTGATCGATTCACCAAATCAGCACATTTCATTCCTATTTGTATCAATTACAGTTTGGAGATTTTGGCCAATCTGTATATTCAGGAAATAATCCGGCTACATGGAATTCCTATCTCCATTGTCTCTGATCGCGATCCAAGATTTACTTCCAGATTTTGGAGAACATTACAGAGAGCTATGGGAACTAAATTGAATTTAAGTACAGCTTTCCATCCGCAAAGTGATGGTCAGTCTGAACGAGTAATTCAGATTCTTGAAGATATGCTTAGAGCTTGCATTATTGACTTTGGGAAAAATTGGGAGAAATCCCTACCCTTAGTGGAATTTGCCTACAACAATAGCTATCAGTCGTCTATTCAGATGGCACCTTTTGAAGCATTGTACGGCAGAAAATGCAGAACACCTCTGTGCTGGTCCGAACTTGGTGAAAATAAAGTTTTGGGACCACAATTGCTCAGAGAAACAGAAGAAAAAGTTCAAATCATCCATTCTCGTTTAAAGCAAGCCTTCGATAGACAGAAAGCATATGCTGATCTGAAACGAAGAGATATCCAGCATAATGTGGGAGACAAAGTCTTTCTTAAGGTCTCTCCATGGAAGAAAGTATTTCGGTTCGGAAAGAGAGGGAAGCTTAGTCCTCGCTTTATTGGACCTTTTGAAATCACAGAAAGAATTGGCCCAGTGGCTTATCGACTTGCACTCCCTCGTGAGTTTGATAAAATTCACAATGTCTTTCATGTGTCAATGCTCAAAAAGTATAGATCCGATCCTTCTCACATCTTAGAGCCGGAAGAAGTAGAACTGAATCCTGATTTGTCCTATGAAGAGGAACCAATTCAGATTCTGGATAGAGAAATCAAAAGACTCAGAAACAAAAATGTTGCACTAGTTAAAGTCTTGTGGAGAAATCACAAGATGGAAGAGGCAACATGGGAACCTGAAGACACGATGAAAAAGCAATATCCTCATCTGTTCGATTCAGGTAAAATTCGAGGACGAATTTTCTTTAAGGGGGGAGGAATTGTAACACCCTAAAAATACCCTAGAAGAAATTATAAGAAAATAAAAAGAAAAGTGTAAACATTTTGGTTAAGCTTAGTGAAATTATAAGATTTAAGTATTAAAATGAATAATTATAAAGTGATAGATTAAAAAAAAAGACATACATGTGTAATATGTATAAAGAAAATGTGATTTATTATATGTATATAAGTTTAATGAAATGAACAATGTAAGTTAATACATATACATATAATATACCCGGTGGATCATTAGGATAATTATCTATGTATATATATGTATAATATAATATAATAATAATAGTAATAAAACAAAAGGTTAGGGGAAAATTTGGTGGAAATTTGGTAGAGTTAGGCAACCTAATCCTACTAACCAAATTAATCATTTCCCACCACTTTCCTTCATCTATTTCTTCCACCATCCCTCCACCGATTACTCAACCCTTCTAGCTAAGTAAATCATACATTCACACACACTTACAAACACAAAATTGAGAGGAAAACCAGAGAGCTTTAAGTGAAGAAGACAAGGGTTGCATAGCATAGAAATTGAGTTAGAAAATTCAAGGAAAAATCGAAAGTAAGTAGCTCTCTCTCTATAGTTTTCGAATATGTTAAAATCTTTAATAGATCAATGGTTTTAATGCCTTTAGAAAATCATGAAAGTGATGATACTAAAGGTTATGCTGCTGGAAAATTTTAAGAATACAAGAAACCTCAAGAAATTTTGAAGGATAAAAGCTTATGAACATGCAAGAGTAAATATGGACAGATTTAGTAGTTATAAGAACATGCGACTTTAGAAAATTGTAGAAAATTAATTAGTGGGAATTTCGTGATGAATTTTTGATATGTTCTACTTTGACATGTCTAAAGTGGTAGAAAAATTATAAATCTGAGTTTTGATCATTGTAGTGAAATCTGGAAGCTTAATACGAACATCATGTAAAACTGTCCTGCACTGTTCTTAGATGGACAGTGAACTTTAGAAAATTGTATAAAATTCACTAGTAAGAGTTTAGTGATGAAATTTGAATATGTTCTACCTTGACATGTCTAAAATGGTATAAAAAATGTAAAATGGATTTTTGATGACTGTGGTAAAATCTGGAAACCCATTTCGAACAGCATACAAAACTGTCCAGTAATGCTCTTAGCTGGACAGTGAACTTTGTAAAATTGTAGAAAATAATCTACTAGGAGTTTCGACCTAAATTTTTGATATGTTAAAATTGGGTATGTTAATTAAATTTAGGAACAAACGGTGTTCGATTTGGAGTTGTGTACATGAAATAAGAAATTAATTAAATTAGGTGGTCAGAAATGTGTATAAATGAAAAGAAGAAAAATTAAAAATTTGTGAATTTTTAAAGATGTAAAATTGGATTAAATGGAGTGTTAATAAATTGATTAACAATCTGTAGGATGTGAAATCCACCAATTTTAATGATCAATTTGAAAGTTTAAGTGATTAATTAAAGAAATTAGGAAAATGGAAATTAGTCTTATCAAACCGTAAAAGTATAGGGACTGTTTTGAATAAAAATGCAAAAATTCAGTCTCTAATTGCATAAATTGAATTCTGAAAAATTATTATTTGCTTGGCTTAAATGCCTTAGATCCTAGAAGTGAAAGGGTAGAAGAAGAAATTGCACCGGGATCGGCTTCTGATCGAGCGAAGGGCGTTCGGATCCAAAACTAGCTCGGCGAACTGTGAGTGAAACGATTTTTAGAGTTGGGATTAGAGTCCCAACTGCCTTAATTTGATTTTTAAGTTATGATAAGCATGCAATTTGGACTAATTAATTATTCGATTTTAGTAAGGGAAGAAGGAATAATGGAATTCGGATTTTATGCTTGTGTTATGCGATTTTGTTGCATATGTGATTGAAATTAAATTGATGATTGATATGTTTGATTCCGAATCTGATTTTTGGTTAATCTTACTGTTTTGGATGAATTAATCATGCTGATTATTGGAAAATTATTGTGATATTGATTTCTTGTGGAAACAATGAAGTTGTGATATAGTATGTGAGTATGCAATGCTCTTACATGTTATAATTATGTTTGATTAGTTCAATTGAGTGTTGAACTATGAAATGAAATTCTGAATTATATGATATGAGTTTGGATTGTTCGAATGCTGAGCTGAAATGTGTGAATTGAGCTTGTAAATGTTTATATGATCATGTGTGATAACATGTTATTGGAATTGGAACTATAAGCAATTAATCGAAATGATTAATTAAGAATTTCTGAAAATTTGATTGATTATGTATCTGATTAAATTAAAGATTTAAATGCAAAGCCCTTGGTGTGTACAGTCTGTTTAGGTAGTACGGCTAGCCTAGAGTCTGAGCTCAATAAGAAAATCGGTACGTTAGTGTACTCGATATTGTGGTACGTAAGTGTACCTTCTTGCTTAATGTCTGCGGACATTATGATATGTTATATGTGATACGATTTGGTACGTGGTACCTTTATATGGTGAATTTGATTCACAACCTCTGTTATATGTGACTTGATTACCTAGCATACTCTACTATCCAAGGCATTGCTAAATGAATTAAATGAACAATTTAAGGAATGAAATCTGAAAATTGAAAGTAAATTCATGAAATTGGTTGTTGGATCATTTGAATGAAATATTGAATTTCATGATTTGCTATTATTGATATGCTATGAAACTTTAATTGTGATAATTTGATAATTGGAAGTTAATTCAGATTTCATGGCTTGTATGTGTATTCATGATATGAATGATATGTAATCACTTGCATGTATTCGAATAGAATTACATGATTCCTTGGTGTTTATATTCGAATGGTTTCTATGGTGCACTATTAATTGTGGATTGATTATATTGCTTGAATCATTCAAATGAGCTAATGTGCAAAGTGAAATTTAATTGTTTGATCATAATGTTTAAATTGGAAACCGAATAGAATAGGGTTTCCTCACTAAGTACGAGAAGTACTTACCACTCGAACCTTTCCTTCCTTCCCCTAAATTTCAGGTTCTAGCATCGTTGACCTCTACCCGTATTCTACTCGTACGAAGCTTAAGTATGATTTTCCCTGTCTTTGTCATACTCGTGATGGGTGGCCTAGCGTTCAGCATGTTAGTTCAATTTGGCCTGATGGTTATGTTCATGAACTATTTCTTTAGTATTGTATAAATTCATAAGAAATCTCCCTACATTTTGATATGTAATTAAGGGAAACTAAAACACTATGGATGTTATTATCGGATATTATATATATATATATATATATGATGATGAAGTATGTCCATGGGATAATCGAATGTGAAAAGAAATTAAAATAGATGTATTCGAAAGAAAGAAAAAAAATATCACACGAAGAATTATTAACCCGCTTCCGCCGCTGCCTAATACGATTCCGTCACATGTTAACATAACGCTCCTTGCCCCTAATCCGGGGTGAGGGGTGTTATATAAAGTGGTAATCAGAGCTTTTTAGGTTAAGTCCTAAAAATTTAATCGAGTCTGCATACATCTGCATTGTTTAGGTTTGCCACCCATGTATTGTATGACAAGATATCTGTATTGAGCTTTCTGATCTTCTGTTGTTTGACTGAATGATAGAATATGACGAACCCAAAAGACCCAAAGAATGGGAGCTCGCACGAATCTTCGAGCGAAGGTGAAAGTGTGAGATTGGGTGATAATTCTCCTACTCGAACTGAAACTCCGAGAAAGGAGAGAAACAAAGAGCATGCTCAGACTTCTGAACAAATTGCCAAAAAGCCTGCTCAAGTCACTGAACGGATCCCTACAGAGCCTGTTCAGAACACAGAACAACTTCCACCTGAAAATCCTATGGTTCAGTCTGCCCAAAAGGAATGTCTCCTCAGCATGAAGGAAATGTTCAATCAACTTCTGACAAATCTGAAACAAGAGCAACCTGCTGTTTCTGTCTCTACTGCACCTAGCAGAGCACCGATAGATAAGCTTTCTCAACATCGAGCCTACACTTTTACTGGTGCTAATGAAGAAAGACCAGAAGATGCAGAGTATTGGCTTGAAAACACCACCAAGGTGGTAACCCGACAATTACAGTGCTCCAATGAACACAAATTGGAGTGTGCTGTAGCTCTGTTAGCTGATGAAGCTATGAATTGGTGGGAAACCACTACTCTTACTGTTCCGAATGAAATGGTGACATGGGAATTCTTCCTTGAAGAGTTCAAAAAGAAGTACATCAGTGAACAGTACTTAGCTGAAAGAAGAAAGAGATTCTTGCACCTTAAACAAGCCAACCGTCCTATTGAGCAGTACGTTGCAGACTTTTGCAAGTATTGCAAATATGGTGCAGAATACATCAAAACTGAAGCTGATAAATGCCGAATGTTCATTGAGGGCATGAATGATGAACTGATTCCAATCTTCACTGCTTTGGGAATCAATGATTTCCAGAATCTTGTTAATCGGGCTATTGCAACCGAAGCTAGAATGAAAGCTGCTGAAAAGCGAAAAGGGGGCAATAGACCTGACAAAAAGCAGAAACGAGATGACAAGTCTCAATGGCAGTTCAAGAAGCCCAAATTTCAGAAAGAAGGGTCTTCTAATTTCACTTCTGCTCCGAGGAGCAATTATACTTCTAAACCAGCCACAATAATCAGATCCTCAGTACCTACTATGTCTGTTAATAGTTCGGGAAATTCTGAAAAGATTCCTCCTTGCAAGTTCTGTCAGAAACCACATCGAGGTCAGTGCAGACTTCAGGCAAATCTCTGTTATGCTTGTGGTGGTGATGATCACTACATCAAAGACTGTCCTCAAAAGCATGAATTTATGCCAGCTCGTAACACTGTAGTTCCTAGTCCGACATTCTCTAATCGGAATAGGAATGCCAAGTCAGCCCAGCCGAGTTATCAGAAGAAAGGCAAGGGTACTCATTCCAATGCTACTACTCATCAGGAATCTCGAGCACCTGCTAGAGTTTACCACATTCGTGGTAGAGATGATGAAGAGTCTCCTGAAGTGATTGCAGGTACTGTTGAGCTAAACTCACATCCTGTTTATGCTTTAATAGATTCGGGATCCACTCATTCATTCACATGTCTATCTATTGTAAAAAGGTTGAAATTAGAACCTGAAAATGTGAAAACAAGTCTGATAGTCTCAAACCCTTTAGGAGGAACTTCGAACATAAACCTAATATGTAGAAATTGTTCATTGCATATTAGCAATTTGCCATTCCTTATTGATCTCTACATATTACCCTCTTGTGAGTTCGATCTAATTCTGGGTTTAGATTGGTTAAGTAAACATGAGGCTTGGGTAGATTGTCAAAATAAAAGACTGTATCTTCAGGGTTTAGGAAAGGAATCCATACTCCTAATTGATAAAAAGCCCACTTCCATTTTTGCATCCATGGTCTTACGAGATCAAATTGAATTTGGAATGTCTGAAATACCTGTTGTTTCTGAATTCATTGATGTATTTCCCGAGGAACTACCTGGTCTCCCTCCGACTAGAGAAGTTGAATTCGGGATTGAAGTACAGCCTGGCTCAAATCCGGTGTCTATCACTCCGTACCGGATGGCACCTCTTGAGTTAAAAGAATTGCAAAAACAACTTCAAGAACTTCAGGATAAGGGTTTTATTCGACCCAGTACTTCTCCCTGGGGTGCACCTGTTCTATTTGTGAAGAAGAAGGATGGAGCAATGCGTCTTTGCATTGACTACCGTCAATTGAACAAGATCACAATCAAGAACCGATATCCGCTCCCAAGAATAGAAGATCTGTTTGATCAACTTAGGGATGCTTCAGTATTCTCAAAGATCGACCTGCGATCTGGATACTATCAAATGAGAGTCAAAGAGGAGGATGTATCAAAAACAGCCTTCCGAACTCGTTATGGCCACTATGAATTTCTGGTAATGCCTTTCGGATTGACAAATGCTCCGGCGGCATTCATGGATCTCATGAATAGAGTATTCAAGCCCTATCTTGATAAATTTGTCGTCGTCTTCATTGATGACATTTTGATCTATTCTCGCAACAAAGAAGAACATGCTGATCATCTTCGCATTGTCTTGCAAACTCTCCGGGAACGCCAGTTATTCGCAAAATTTTCCAAGTGCGAGTTCTGGCTATCGGAAGTCTCTTTCCTTGGACATGTAATTTCTGCAGAAGGAATTAAAGTTGATCCGAAGAAAATTCAGTCAATCATGGATTGGCGACCTCCCAGAAATGTCAGTGAAATACGAAGTTTCCTTGGTCTTGCTGGTTATTACAGAAGGTTTGTCAAAGGGTTTTCCTCTATAGCCTTACCTTTGACTAAACTTCTTCGTAAAGATCAACCGTTTGAATGGTCTGACAAGCAACAGAGAAGCTTTGACCAACTCAAAGCAGCCTTGACTCATGCCCCAGTTTTGATCCAACCAGAACCTGGCAAGGATTATACTGTGTATAGTGATGCTTCACATGCGGGTCTTGGATGTGTTTTAATGCAAGATGATAATGTGATAGCTTATGCTTCACGCCAACTGAAATCTCATGAATTGAACTATCCAACGCATGATCTCGAACTTGCTGCAATTGTATTTGCTCTCAAAATATGGAGACACTACTTATACGGTGAGAAATGTTACATGTTCACCGATCATAAGAGCCTAAAGTATCTCCTGACTCAGAAAGATCTGAATTTGAGACAACGCAGATGGATGGAGTTATTGAAAGACTATGATTTAGTCATTGACTATCATCCAGGAAAAGCCAATGTGGTTGCAGACGCCTTGAGTCGTAAACCGACATTGGGTAAAATCTCTAATCTCTGAACCTTAAGAAATAAAATATAAAATGTTTATAATGAAAGTTTTGATTTTAAAGTGGTATTTATTCTTGTAGCTCCAACTGCTATCAATGCTCATCTTCGAGTATATCAGAAGCAAGGATTTCTGTCCGAACTTCAAATTCAATCCAGTCTAATCTCAAGGATTGAAAATCTTCAGAAAGCTGATCCAGAACTTCAGGATATCGTTTCCAAGCTGGATACAAAATCTGGTGAAGGATTCCGTATTCATACAAACGGTCTCCTTTATTTCAAAGATAGAATATGTGTTCCAAATGATGAAAATCTGAAAAGAGATCTTCTAGAAGAAGCACACCAGAGTTCTTTCTCGGTCCACCCTGGATCGGTTAAGATGTATAAAGATCTCAAATCTTTGTATTGGTGGTCTGGTATGAAAGCGGCTATCAATGATTTCGTATCCAAATGTCTAAATTGTCAGAGAGTCAAAGCTGAACATAGAGTTTCCACCGGACTACTCCAACCACTTGTACTGCCACAGTGGAAATGAGAACGAATTACTATGGATTTCGTGACTGGTCTTCCTTGTTCTCCCAGAAAATATGATGCTATCTGGGTGATTGTTGATCGATTCACCAAATCAGCACATTTCATTCCTATTTGTATCAATTACAGTTTGGAGATTTTGGCCAATCTGTATATTCAGGAAATAATCCGGCTACATGGAATTCCTATCTCCATTGTCTCTGATCGCGATCCAAGATTTACTTCCAGATTTTGGAGAACATTACAGAGAGCTATGGGAACTAAATTGAATTTAAGTACAGCTTTCCATCCGCAAAGTGATGGTCAGTCTGAACGAGTAATTCAGATTCTTGAAGATATGCTTAGAGCTTGCATTATTGACTTTGGGAAAAATTGGGAGAAATCCCTACCCTTAGTGGAATTTGCCTACAACAATAGCTATCAGTCGTCTATTCAGATGGCACCTTTTGAAGCATTGTACGGCAGAAAATGCAGAACACCTCTGTGCTGGTCCGAACTTGGTGAAAATAAAGTTTTGGGACCACAATTGCTCAGAGAAACAGAAGAAAAAGTTCAAATCATCCATTCTCGTTTAAAGCAAGCCTTCGATAGACAGAAAGCATATGCTGATCTGAAACGAAGAGATATCCAGCATAATGTGGGAGACAAAGTCTTTCTTAAGGTCTCTCCATGGAAGAAAGTATTTCGGTTCGGAAAGAGAGGGAAGCTTAGTCCTCGCTTTATTGGACCTTTTGAAATCACAGAAAGAATTGGCCCAGTGGCTTATCGACTTGCACTCCCTCGTGAGTTTGATAAAATTCACAATGTCTTTCATGTGTCAATGCTCAAAAAGTATAGATCCGATCCTTCTCACATCTTAGAGCCGGAAGAAGTAGAACTGAATCCTGATTTGTCCTATGAAGAGGAACCAATTCAGATTCTGGATAGAGAAATCAAAAGACTCAGAAACAAAAATGTTGCACTAGTTAAAGTCTTGTGGAGAAATCACAAGATGGAAGAGGCAACATGGGAACCTGAAGACACGATGAAAAAGCAATATCCTCATCTGTTCGATTCAGGTAAAATTCGAGGACGAATTTTCTTTAAGGGGGGAGGAATTGTAACACCCTAAAAATACCCTAGAAGAAATTATAAGAAAATAAAAAGAAAAGTGTAAACATTTTGGTTAAGCTTAGTGAAATTATAAGATTTAAGTATTAAAATGAATAATTATAAAGTGATAGATTAAAAAAAAAGACATACATGTGTAATATGTATAAAGAAAATGTGATTTATTATATGTATATAAGTTTAATGAAATGAACAATGTAAGTTAATACATATACATATAATATACCCGGTGGATCATTAGGATAATTATCTATGTATATATATGTATAATATAATATAATAATAATAGTAATAAAACAAAAGGTTAGGGGAAAATTTGGTGGAAATTTGGTAGAGTTAGGCAACCTAATCCTACTAACCAAATTAATCATTTCCCACCACTTTCCTTCATCTATTTCTTCCACCATCCCTCCACCGATTACTCAACCCTTCTAGCTAAGTAAATCATACATTCACACACACTTACAAACACAAAATTGAGAGGAAAACCAGAGAGCTTTAAGTGAAGAAGACAAGGGTTGCATAGCATAGAAATTGAGTTAGAAAATTCAAGGAAAAATCGAAAGTAAGTAGCTCTCTCTCTATAGTTTTCGAATATGTTAAAATCTTTAATAGATCAATGGTTTTAATGCCTTTAGAAAATCATGAAAGTGATGATACTAAAGGTTATGCTGCTGGAAAATTTTAAGAATACAAGAAACCTCAAGAAATTTTGAAGGATAAAAGCTTATGAACATGCAAGAGTAAATATGGACAGATTTAGTAGTTATAAGAACATGCGACTTTAGAAAATTGTAGAAAATTAATTAGTGGGAATTTCGTGATGAATTTTTGATATGTTCTACTTTGACATGTCTAAAGTGGTAGAAAAATTATAAATCTGAGTTTTGATCATTGTAGTGAAATCTGGAAGCTTAATACGAACATCATGTAAAACTGTCCTGCACTGTTCTTAGATGGACAGTGAACTTTAGAAAATTGTATAAAATTCACTAGTAAGAGTTTAGTGATGAAATTTGAATATGTTCTACCTTGACATGTCTAAAATGGTATAAAAAATGTAAAATGGATTTTTGATGACTGTGGTAAAATCTGGAAACCCATTTCGAACAGCATACAAAACTGTCCAGTAATGCTCTTAGCTGGACAGTGAACTTTGTAAAATTGTAGAAAATAATCTACTAGGAGTTTCGACCTAAATTTTTGATATGTTAAAATTGGGTATGTTAATTAAATTTAGGAACAAACGGTGTTCGATTTGGAGTTGTGTACATGAAATAAGAAATTAATTAAATTAGGTGGTCAGAAATGTGTATAAATGAAAAGAAGAAAAATTAAAAATTTGTGAATTTTTAAAGAT
Source organism: Hibiscus trionum (assembly GCA_030270665.1). Lineage (NCBI taxonomy): Eukaryota > Viridiplantae > Streptophyta > Magnoliopsida > Malvales > Malvaceae > Hibiscus > Hibiscus trionum. The sequence goes on along the minus strand of BSYR01000011.1, from coordinate 6,644,879 downwards.
GTAAAATTGGATTAAATGGAGTGTTAATAAATTGATTAACAATCTGTAGGATGTGAAATCCACCAATTTTAATGATCAATTTGAAAGTTTAAGTGATTAATTAAAGAAATTAGGAAAATGGAAATTAGTCTTATCAAACCGTAAAAGTATAGGGACTGTTTTGAATAAAAATGCAAAAATTCAGTCTCTAATTGCATAAATTGAATTCTGAAAAATTATTATTTGCTTGGCTTAAATGCCTTAGATCCTAGAAGTGAAAGGGTAGAAGAAGAAATTGCACCGGGATCGGCTTCTGATCGAGCGAAGGGCGTTCGGATCCAAAACTAGCTCGGCGAACTGTGAGTGAAACGATTTTTAGAGTTGGGATTAGAGTCCCAACTGCCTTAATTTGATTTTTAAGTTATGATAAGCATGCAATTTGGACTAATTAATTATTCGATTTTAGTAAGGGAAGAAGGAATAATGGAATTCGGATTTTATGCTTGTGTTATGCGATTTTGTTGCATATGTGATTGAAATTAAATTGATGATTGATATGTTTGATTCCGAATCTGATTTTTGGTTAATCTTACTGTTTTGGATGAATTAATCATGCTGATTATTGGAAAATTATTGTGATATTGATTTCTTGTGGAAACAATGAAGTTGTGATATAGTATGTGAGTATGCAATGCTCTTACATGTTATAATTATGTTTGATTAGTTCAATTGAGTGTTGAACTATGAAATGAAATTCTGAATTATATGATATGAGTTTGGATTGTTCGAATGCTGAGCTGAAATGTGTGAATTGAGCTTGTAAATGTTTATATGATCATGTGTGATAACATGTTATTGGAATTGGAACTATAAGCAATTAATCGAAATGATTAATTAAGAATTTCTGAAAATTTGATTGATTATGTATCTGATTAAATTAAAGATTTAAATGCAAAGCCCTTGGTGTGTACAGTCTGTTTAGGTAGTACGGCTAGCCTAGAGTCTGAGCTCAATAAGAAAATCGGTACGTTAGTGTACTCGATATTGTGGTACGTAAGTGTACCTTCTTGCTTAATGTCTGCGGACATTATGATATGTTATATGTGATACGATTTGGTACGTGGTACCTTTATATGGTGAATTTGATTCACAACCTCTGTTATATGTGACTTGATTACCTAGCATACTCTACTATCCAAGGCATTGCTAAATGAATTAAATGAACAATTTAAGGAATGAAATCTGAAAATTGAAAGTAAATTCATGAAATTGGTTGTTGGATCATTTGAATGAAATATTGAATTTCATGATTTGCTATTATTGATATGCTATGAAACTTTAATTGTGATAATTTGATAATTGGAAGTTAATTCAGATTTCATGGCTTGTATGTGTATTCATGATATGAATGATATGTAATCACTTGCATGTATTCGAATAGAATTACATGATTCCTTGGTGTTTATATTCGAATGGTTTCTATGGTGCACTATTAATTGTGGATTGATTATATTGCTTGAATCATTCAAATGAGCTAATGTGCAAAGTGAAATTTAATTGTTTGATCATAATGTTTAAATTGGAAACCGAATAGAATAGGGTTTCCTCACTAAGTACGAGAAGTACTTACCACTCGAACCTTTCCTTCCTTCCCCTAAATTTCAGGTTCTAGCATCGTTGACCTCTACCCGTATTCTACTCGTACGAAGCTTAAGTATGATTTTCCCTGTCTTTGTCATACTCGTGATGGGTGGCCTAGCGTTCAGCATGTTAGTTCAATTTGGCCTGATGGTTATGTTCATGAACTATTTCTTTAGTATTGTATAAATTCATAAGAAATCTCCCTACATTTTGATATGTAATTAAGGGAAACTAAAACACTATGGATGTTATTATCGGATATTATATATATATATATGATGATGAAGTATGTCCATGGGATAATCGAATGTGAAAAGAAATTAAAATAGATGTATTCGAAAGAAAGAAAAAAAATATCACACGAAGAATTATTAACCCGCTTCCGCCGCTGCCTAATACGATTCCGTCACATGTTAACATAACGCTCCTTGCCCCTAATCCGGGGTGAGGGGTGTTATATAAAGAGTGTCCCCAAAGCTCGATTTGTGAGCTTTAGTTGCTAGACTAGGTGAGTAAGTTTACGTTGTAAATGGTTGCCTCCTTAGCCTAGAAAAGATGAAGAATTCTTAGTGAATTGTTAAAATACTTGGTGGGTAGCTAAGGTAGTGGATGTAAGCTTTGGTTAGAAAGTCGAACCACTCTAAATCGTGTGTAAATTTTATCTATCTTTTGCTTCCACCACAAACACTCAAAATTACATCTTCTCCACAACTTGGCAAGCAACGATTGAGTGATCATCGAACCTAACAGAACCACTATTACAATTGTTCACCATGTTTATCCCACTCCTAGGGCGTTTGACGTGAAATCGAGCAGTCAAGAGGTCACTCTGATACCACTTGTCACGAAGTCATTATCTTCTTCCAAAAAAACATGTCTAATAAAATATGCAGTGTCACCGCTTTTATATCACTAAACCTCTCATTTTTTTAAGTGAAATTAATGTCTCTCACCTCTTTAATGCATTATAACTTGTTAAAGGTATGGTCCGATGAGGACAAAAATCCCCTGCTTTTTTCGTTGCCCATTTTCTATGTCTCAATGCTTAAAAATTAAATTTTAAGCCCTAACCCTAAATTTTGAATCTTAAATTATAAACTCTAAACCTTAAAAATACAATATACCTCTAATTCTCTAAACCCTAACCTTAACTCTAAATCTTAATCTTAGACTTGGTAACAAGTTTTTAGGCTAGTGTACAGCTGGATTTTCATTGCCCTGGTATTTTCCGTTTTTGCTTTATGTTTATACCTATTTTGTAGTTGATTTCCTTATTGGCTTATTGCCTTTTATAAATATGAGAAATATTTCTGCTGAGAATTATTTTAGGGGGGAAAAAACAGAAGGAAAAAAAAAAAGAATGCCTGAGAATCCATCGTCAGCAACCGAGTCACTTTTTCACTCCAAGGTAGCTTCCCCCATATTCGAAGGGCTACTCTCACTCTCTCCCTGCCTTCTCCTCTCAAAACAAAGCCTTTTTCTTTCATTATAAATTGTACCCCAAAACACTGAAAGCAGTGCACACACTCAGATAACAACAACAGCAAGTAATACTTTCTCACACGGCCAAACGAGAAAAGATGGTTGAACAAATGAGAAGAGTGGCACCGTTTACGGTGATGGTCGTAATGGAGGCTTGCACCATAGCACTGACGATATTGGCCAAAACGGCCTTAACGGGAGGGCTTAGCCCTTTTGTTTTCGTGGTGTATACAAATGCTGTTGGCTCTTCTTTGCTTCTCCCTTTCTCCTTCCTTTATCATCGTAGAGAAAGGTATCTATAAATGCTTACCTTTACAGTTTACACTTTACAGTACGTACGTAAACCTTTGTTTTCTATTCCAGCAGAGACTTCACCGTTGTTGTTTCTTTCTCGTTAATTGCAGAACTCAACAGTCTCTCTTTGCCTTCCCACTCCTCCTTCGTATTTTTTTCCTGGGTTTAACAGGGTAAGTTTCTCTTCATTTACATCTTCCTTTGCAGTTTTCTTAGCTATTTCTTCATGTTGTTTAAAGCGAAAGTTGACCCTTTTTTTCCTGGTGTGGATTTGTAATGGTAGGATTGCTATATCTCAGAACCTTGCGTTCCTGGGGCTAAGCTATAGTTCCCCGATCGTTGTGTGCGCAACGGGACTCCTACTTCCTTCTATTTCCTTCTTGCTTTCCATCATTCTCAGGTTCTTAGTTTTCCCCCCGAATATCTTCGTTTTTCTTTTCTTGTTTAGAAGGGTAAACATGCAAGAAAGTTGACGGTAAACCAGGCAGATGTATGTGTGTATGTATGTATGTATTCACCCATGCATGATTCATAGGTAATGGCTTATACGTATCACATGACCCGACACTCGACAGTGTTGACTGAAGCTTCGTAATTATCACAGGACGACAAGGCTGGATTGGGGAAGCTCGGGCTGCCGAGCGAAATTGATTGGAACTTTGATCTCAGTCGCCGGAATCATTGTTGTAGAACTATACAGAGGCCCGTTTATACGAACATCACCGGTTTCACTTTCCCACCCGCTTCAACTTATACCTAAACTTTTTGTTTTCTACTCCACGCCTGATCGTTGGATTCTTGGCGGTCTTTTGCTGGTGTCTGCTAACTTGTCCGTTTCGATATGGAATATTATTCAGGTATAATAATAAATCAATACCATTACTTGTTTTGTTTCCTTGAAATCTTGTGCCCTTTTATCATTCAAAACAATACAAAACTTCTTGTTTTTCAGGTGGGAACCGTCAAGCAATATCCACAAGTGATGAAAGTGGCCTCTTTTTACAGCTTAGTCGGGACAATCCAATGTCTGGTTTTTTCTTTGTTTATGGAGAGAGATATAAATGCATGGAAACTTAAACACATGCGGGATCTCCTACTCATTGTTGCGACAGTAAGAACAGAACAAAAACCCTGAAATTTCGCTAAATGTTAACACCAAATGACAAATAATGACCTAATAGATTCGATATCGATGATTATATTATAGGGAATCTTCGGGAGTATTATCCGTAGCAATGTTCATTTAGCATGTACAAGAATGAAAGGCCCTTTTTACGTGCCAATGTTCAAGCCATTCGGGATACTCTTCGCAACAATTTTCGGAACCAGTTTCTTTACAAACAGCCTTCAGTATGGAAGGTAAACCAAAACATTTCTTCCATTAACATGGTTTCATTTCCTTGACCTCTCAAATCTTGATAAGAAAAAGGGTTTTTACAGTGTAATAGGGACGATAATAGTTGGAACCGGATATTATGGTTTGATGTGGGGACAAATCAGGGAAGAAGAGCTTCGTAAAGAGACCGATGTCGAAAAAGCGGATAATGTTTCAGACATCAAGGCTCCTCTCTTGCAGGAGCAAGAAGAAGAAGCCCATGTCTAGAGCCTTTGCTTATAAAACGAAAGGTTCAGGCTTCAGCAGCAAATGGGATGATCAGTCAAACCAGAAAGTTGCTGTGATTTGGTATAAGCCTCTTGTATGTATGTATATATATGATGGCCAGGATCGGGGTCGGGGTCCTCTTTTTACCCTGATTGTTGGAGGTTTGAGGACAGATTCATAAGTTTTAAATGCTTCTGTCATATATGGTTTCTGCCTGAATAAAAATCTGTAAGGAAAACCAGAAATCATATATCTGGTGTATTTATGTATTGTAGTGTTTAAAATAATTAATGCTTTTGAAGGTTTCTTTTCATTTATTTAACTGCTCTTGTAATTATCTATATTTTTATCTTTTTCTCTCCAAAATATACTATAGATTAACCGCTGCAAAGTGATTTAATATGTATTCTCAAATATTTGAGAATATATTTAAAACAGATATTATTTGTAATTACCTTAGCTTTCAAAAAAATGTACAAAAGATTATCTAGCGAAAAAGCTGTTATATTAAAAAAATTAAAAATAGTCGATAACAAAAACTATACAGGAAAATGATCATGTATTACATTACTAGAGTCGGTCGTTTTTAGTATCATACTTCTATTAACTTTAATAAATTACTTCACAAATAAAAAATTAATATATACATATTTTAAATATACTTAATAATGTTATATTAAAATAAATTTATTTTTATAATTAAGACCATCTTCATGGGACAAAGGGAATAGTAATAACGAATAAACTACTCAAACAAATATTTAATATAATCGTGTTTTTATATGTTATTTTTGGTCAAATAAGAAAATAACTATCAATTATTAGTTAAATTTACCAAACACTTTTATGCAATCAATTTATACAATCAAATAGACAAATCAGCTAATATAATCCACTATTATTTATCAACCATCCGCAATTGCGAAACATAACCAAAACGTCAAACAACTATACTATCAAACTTTCATTAACTTTTTTTTTTTTGAAAATGCCAGCTAGCTTTAATTATTAGGAAACCGAAAAGTCGGACTGAAAACCGACCGACACACCAGAGTCTTAAAACAATAAAACAACACATCTGTCTCAACAAGACTTTAAAACAAAAAATAAACCAAAAAAACGTTTAAAACCAAAACCCCCTCCCGGCAAAGAAAAAAAGGGGAAAGCTAGACCGACCATGGACGCGCTCCGGCCACCACTTCACGGCGAAGGAAAGCGATAAACAGTGGAAAAAGATCTGGGTGGAGGCGACACATACTAAGAATCTGGGACGAAACATGCAGAGGAATCCTGATTCTTAGAAAACAAAAGCGAGGATTGACCCTCACGGTGGTTCTGCACAGCGGCGGTCTTCGGCGGCTAGGGCTTCTATGCGATCTGGAGCGTCTTCAACCCATGTTGTGTCGACGGCGATGTTGAGACGCTCCTGGGCCAGTTCGTGTGCAACTCTGTTCCCTCCCCGGCGTATGAAGCAGATCTGGTAAGTTTCCAAACACCTTAGGAGTTGTTTTGCGTCTGCTATGATCGCACTGATGTTTGATGAATCTGGGCTCTTGGTCCGTAGCTTTTTAATCACTGTCAAAGAATCCCCTTCTATCACCAGCTTTTTAAAACCTAAATCGATTGCTAACTCAATTCCTTTTTTTGCTGCCCATGCTTCCGCCGCAAAACTGGAGGGGACATGATTCACAAGAAGACATTGAGCCCCTAGAATAAAGCCCTCTTCGTCACGGATGACCAAGCCCAAACATGCAACCCTTTCTGAGCTCTTGAAACTTGCATCGAAATTCAACTTGACCGAGTTTGGTGGTGGAAAAGACCAAGGCTTCATATCAGCACTCTGTTGATGTTGCAACCTTACCGATATTATTCCCAGTTCCAACAAGTAACTTTTAACCCAGCTAACGACATCCTCAGGTTTCTGTATAACATTCTCAAAAACATATTTATTTCGCGCATGCCACAAAGCCCATATCGTTAATAGAATACCTTCGTGGTTCGTAGTACCAAAATGATCTAGTAAACTATTAAGCCAAGCCGGTAAATCATTTAAAAACGGAGTAGGGATAGGGTACGTTGTCTGAAAATTCATACCTCTCCAAACTTCTTTCGCGAAAACACAATCTCGAATCACATGAATGGAGTCCTCTAGCTCTTGATTGCATCTTGCACACACCCCATTATTTGTAACTCGTTTGTGGCAAAGATTGACTTTAGTCGGAACAAAATTCTTAATAAATTTCCAACATTGAATGTTTACTTTTGATGGGCATTTTAACTTCCACAATTTTCTGAGCACCATTTGTTCTTCATTTCTGATGTGTACTGCTGGGATTAGTTTTTTGTAGCCACTTTTTACTGTATAGATGCCTGATTGTTCTCCACACCACACCTGTCGATCCGGTGTTACTTGGTTTGCTATAGGGATACTTAAGATTTCCTCAGCTTCCGTTGCACTGAAAACTGAAAAAATTAGCTCCTCTTTCCAAACTCTAGATTCTGGTTCGATTAGGTCCGCTACATGGGCCAGGCCTGCACATTCCGCCGTAGATACTAACTTAGGTTCCTGGGCCGGCAACCAAAAGTCATTCCAAATGGATATCGAGCTTCCCGAACCCACTTGCCATCGCAACCCTTTCTCAAGGAGACCCCGGGCGCTCCATATACTCCTCCACGTTAAGGAAGGGTTATTCCCTAAACAGGCCTTCATAAAAGTACCTTCTGGAAAATAGCGAGCCCGAAGAAGTCTTGCTACAAGTGAAGACGGATTCTGAAGGATTCGCCAACCCTGTTTCGCAAGGAGTGCTACATTGAATTTTGCAAAATCTCTAAACCCTAGTCCTCCCATATCCTTCGTTAAACACATATCTCGCCATGAGCACCAGTGAATACCTCGACGTTCCTGTGAGTGCTGCCACCAAAAACGTGCCAGGATTTGCTCCAACTCGTGACAGAAAGACAACGGTAGTAAGAAACAGCTCATGGAATACAGCGGAATAGCCTGCAATATGGACTTTATGAGCACTTCCTTCCCCTCCTGGGATAGAACTCTAACACATCTTGTTGATAGGCAGTTTATAAATCGGTCCCGAAGAGACATGAACGCCTTTCTTTTATTCCTACCAACTATCAACGGTAGACCCAGATATTTTTCTGGGTTTATACTGTGTCTCACTCCCAGAATGCGGCGTACATCCTCTGCTGTATCATCTAACACATTTGATCTGAAAAAACCCCCCGACTTTTCCATATTTATAACCTGTCCCGAACTTCTTTCATAGCTCTGGAGAATGCCATTGATTTGGGTAGCACCCCGAGTAGAGGCTTCACAGAAGATAAGACTATCATCCGCGAAAAATAAGTGAGATATTAAAGGGGCTCCTCTTGTAATGCGGATACCGAGCCAATTATCTTCTGACGCAGCTTGTCTTACAGAGCAGAAAGTCCCTCACTACAAATGACGAAAAGGAACAGGCTTAATGGATCCCCCTGCCTTAGGCCCCTCAAGGATGTGAAACTCTCCCCGACCGAACCGTTTATCACAACAGAATAAGATACTGTCGTTAGACATCTTAGAACCAGAGACACCCATTCTGAAGCAAAACCCATCTTCAACATAATAGCTTCTATAAAGCCCCATTCCACACGGTCGTAAGCCTTGCTCATATCAAGTTTCAAAGCAACATAGCCTTTTTGAGCACATCTTCTTCTCCTCATGAAATGGATCAGTTCATAAGCCAGAAGGGTATTATCCGAGATTAACTGTCCCGGAACGAACGCACTCTGTGCCTCGTCAATACACGGGGAAAGGAAGCCCTGAAGTCTGTTTGCCACACACTTCGAAACAATTTTAAAAAGGACATTATAAAGGCTAATTGGCCTGAACTTGTCCATCGAAGCAGCATTAGAGGTTTTAGGAATTAAAACAATTCTAGTATGATTAATTTCAGACATAGAACGGTTACCTTTAAGTATAGCTGTGCAAAAATGGACAACATCTTTTCCGAGAATATGCCAGAACCTTTGATAAAACAAAGCACCTAGGCCATCTTCCCCTGCTGCTTTTAGCGGATTCATAGATTTAACAGCCATCAAAATCTCCTCCTCCGTCCATTCCGCTAAGAACACTTGGTTCATGCTATCGGATATACATCTCGTAACCTTCTCAATAACATGATCAAACTGGGTGCTACTATTCGAAGTGAATAAGGACATAAAGTACTCACGGGCTATGGAGTGCATTTCCTCTTCACTTGAAACAGTATCTCCTTCACTGTTCTGTAGGCCTTTGATGTTATTTTTTCGTTTCCTCTGCGAGGCAAATCTGTGGAAATAAGCCGAATTCCTATCTCTGTGTTTCAACCAATTAGACCGTGCACGTTGCTCCCAGTAAAGTTCTTCCCTATCCATCTCAAAATTCAACGCAACCTTTGTGTCCAGAATGTCTCCCAGAACCTCATCAGTGGGGATAAGATTGTTCAGCCTCTCCAACTTCTCAGTCAAATCTTTCCTTGTTAGTCTCTTTTCACCCCGAAGTTTCTTAAACCAAGCATCAAGACCACTACAAGTATACCGCAGTCGGTCAAGGAACTCGCCTTCTGAATTCAACCACAACCGCTTCACCTCTTCTTCGCAAGATTCCTCTAAAACCCAAGATGCCTCAAAACGAAAATGCCACGTCTTTTTAATCGGAGCCTGTGCTCCCCTCGTGTTAATTAAGAGGGGGCAATGATCCGAAAAAGTATGTGAGAGATGTTTCAGTTGGAAATCTGGGAATAAATCCCACCACTCTGAGTTAGCAACGCCTCTGTCCAGTCTCTCAACTATATATTTTTCAATTATGGATTTTCATTAACTTAAATAAATTACTTCTCCCAACTATATATTTTTCAATTATGGATTTTCATGATAATTTTATAGTTATATTATGCCAATGTATATATTATAATATTATCTTCCGTACAACTTACTATAAAAAATACTATTTCACTATATATTACTTTCTATAAAAAAAAAATATTTCACTATGATGGGTGAAATTACCCAACTATTGTCCTCTCAAGTTTATTTTTAGAAGGATTAATTACCCATTCATACATAAAGTATACCGAATTTTCACTTTCATACATAATGTTTTAAAATTCTCGATTTTATACTTGAAGTTTTCGCCGTTAACGAGTTTGCCCACTTCCGTCATAGAAGCTGACGTGGCATGTACGGACGAATCATAATTGAACACGTGGCATTTTTTTTATAAAAATACTATTTAAAGGTATAATAGCTGAATTAGTCCTTCAAAGGTTTTTTTTCAATTTTAACCTTAAGTTTAAAAATTCTAAACCTTAAACGTAATCCCTAAAATTTAAAAAACCTAAACCTTAAACCCTTAACTCTAAACCATAAACCCTAAATCTTAAAATCTAAAACAATAAGCCTTAGAAACTCTAACCCCTTTCCAACTACCACCTCCTATCACCCATCATCCAGTCGTTACAACTTCCGGCGACCGTCCCAATAACTTTCTCACTTTCGTCCGACTTCGATCATGGTCGTAACATCTTTAGCCGTGGCCTCCATTGACCGCTCGAAACTCCCCTACCCGTCTTTAGTTGTGGTCTCTGCCGGATCCTAGTAAAAGGACAAAACGATATGGCTAGCGGCGAAAATCGGGGCAGATGCACGGGACTGGGTAAAAGGACCGGACGCCGAACGATAAGGCTTGCGACAGATGCACGGGGCGAGCAACAGATCTGGGTGGTGACGGGAACTTGAACGGGTTCAAGCGGTCGATGGAGGCCACGACTGAAGACGTTACATCCATGAGCGAAGTCGGACGGAAGTGTAGAGGCTATGGGGACGGTCGCCGGAGGTTGTAACGACCGGCTAGTGGGTGACCGGAGGTGGTAGTTGGGAAGGGTTAGGGTTTTTAGGGTTTACTATTTTAGATTTAAAGATTTAGGGTTTAGGGTTTATGGTCTAAAATTTTTAAACTTTAAGACTAAGGTTTAGGATTTATGTTTAGGGTTTAGAATTTTTTAACTTTTAAGGTTGAAATTGAAAATAATAAACCTTGAAGGTCTAATTCGACTATTATGCCTTTAAATAAATGGTAATTTTCGTTTTTGAAAAAATGTCACGTCAGCTTCCGTACATGTCACGTCAGCTTTTGTGACGGAAGTGAACAAACTCGTTAACAGCGAAAAATCCCATGTATGAAACTAAGAATTTTAAAATATTATGTACGAAAGTGAGAATTCAGTATACTTCATATATGAATGGGGTAATTAACCCTTTCCAGAAATATGGTTGATTACTATAACAGCCAGAAGTCGGACTGCTTATACCCCGTTTTTTAACAGTATTTTACCAAAAAATATTAAAAATGATGTTGCAGCCGTCCTCCATTGATCCATGCACGCCATGTGTAAAAAACATTGTTTGAAGTCTGTTGAGTGGATCACACGAATAATAATAACCAAGAGGGGGGGTGAATTGGAATTTTAACGATGTTGTAACGGAAATTGCAACTTAAAAATATTGACACGGGAATTTAGAGTGGTTCAAGTTCACCAACCGAACTCTACATCCACTACCTTAGTCTCACCAAGGATTTGCAACAATTTCCACTAAATTGTTCGTCCCCTTTTTCCAGGACAAGGAGGCAACCTTTACAATTTCGGTTAATTTTTTTTACCCAAAAATTAACCCAATCCTCACACAAAAGAACAAAGAAATTTGTTGGCTAATCTGGTATCTCTCAATACAAATGATAGCCCAATATCAAGCACTCAACCCAATTGAACAAAATAGAAATGAAGGATACAATTGGGGTTTCTAGACAAAAATGGGATTTCAACACAAATGCTTGTATTTGATGAAAGGATGTATGCTTGTAGCTCAATTGTTGATTGCTGGAGCTTCTTGGGGTCTTTTTATAGCCTCTTGATGATTTCCAACCGTTGTGGGTGATGGGCTGAAGATTAGAGCCGTTGGGGTGCTTTTCTCACAACTTTACAGCTCCCAGACGCCTACCGTTTCGGAACGGGGTCAACCTGTTTCGGAACGGATTTCAAATAATATAGCCGTTGGAGCGTCTACGAGAGCCCGTTTCGAAACGCCTAGGGCCGTTTCGGAACGGTTTTGCCACTGCCAAAGGGGTGTTTCGAAACGGTCTTTCCCGTTTCGGAACAGATTTGCCACTGTCAAAGGGGTGTTTCGAAACGGCCTAAGCCCGTTTCGGAACGCCCTGTTTATTTTCGAAAGTCAGTTAAAAACCGTTGCCCATGTTCGTTTGAATAAAGGACCGTTTCGAAACGAGTGATACCGTTTCGAAACACCTTAACCCGTTCCGATACGCGTTGCGGAACAGGTTTACATCGAACTGAAAGTGTTTCGAAACGCCCTGGGGCCGTTTCGAAACGGGGCTGGAAAATTACTGTTTTAACTTTGAAATACTTAAAAAAATGATTTGTAAGTATTTGGTTTTAACTATGAAGTGGTCTTTATAAATATGTAGAAAATTTTAAGGACTTTAAAATTTGTTTTGACATTTTCATTTTAGTCCTTAGGTTTTTAGTTATATCAAAATTAAAGCATATGTTTCACAATCTCCCCCTTTTTGATATAACAAAACCAAAGTTAGAATTTTTTTAAGAATTTTGAAAGTTTTGAAGATATTCTAACTCCCCCTTAATTTAAGATAGGTTTTGAAATTTAAGACTTGTGACTTTTGAAATCAAGGATCAAAACCTTAAGACAAATTTAAAAATTTGAAAATTTTTGGTGCCATGGCATGGCATGGCAATTCTCTTAAATATCTTCTCCCCCTTTTTGTTAGATCAAAAAGAAACAAGCTCATAAAGAAGATTAGTACCAATAAGCAATAATAAGCAATCATAATTAATATCATCAAAATATCTAAAGCATAAACAATAAGTTCATAATCAAATCCCAAAATAGAAGATCATAAGCATAGGTTCTAAAATATAAAGATGCAAACTTAATCCTAAATGCATAACTAATATGATAAACATCCTAAGCCTCGTCATCCGAATCATCATCATCATCCTTGGCTTGCGAACGATGAAATGTCGTCCATTGCCCATAAAGCGTAGAGAAGGAAAGATCAAGGTTGGCATGCGAAGTCGAAAGAGTATGAAGACCATCTTCAACGTTCTTCAACCGATTGCCCATAGATTCAAAACTCGAAGCAATGCGAGTGTCCATAGTATCAAGTCTAGAATCCAAGGCATTGAATCGCTGGGTAAGGAGAGCAGTGAGAGCATCAGTGTTTCCCACTTGATTTTGAGGCGGAGGAGCAACAGGCGGAGGAACCGCTTCCCTATCAACCCTTTCCCAAATACCATTCACATAAGTGAATCCTGACTTGCGAAGAGAGGACTCACCAATCTTGGTCTTGCGAGGTTCCGGGGAGTCATAGGTACAATCAATATGAGATGATGGAAGAGGAAACTCAAAACAATCCCATAGGTGAACGAAATTAACTCATTCGTGTCAATAAGCTTAATGTTATTGACAATCTCGGCAAAAATAATTTTAGGGACATTTGGGCGCTCACCCCTACGGAAACACTCTAGCCAAAAGTGATCTTTTTCTCGGATGTGGGAGTATTTACCCCCGGATGGTCGAATAAACCAAGAAACAATGAGATGAAGCACACGATCATGCACATCCAAATTTAGAGCTTTCCCGGTAAAAGTGCCAAAATGGCGTTCATCTTCAAGACCCTCATTCTTGAGTTTAAGGGCAGACTCTAAAAGAGCAATATTAATAACAAACTTTTGCCCCAATAAAGATGACTCAATTCCTACTATCTCGGTTTTGGTTTCATCGTAAAGGAAACGAGCATTAGAGTAGAAAAGGAGTACCAAGTTTTTGTAGCAAATATCCTCGATGCTCAAGAAGAAAAGAAGATCCCACTCATCCAAACGTCCAAGATACCGAAAGAGGAATCGCTCGGAATTGAGGAAATCTAGATCAATGACTCTTTCCTTACGAACCGCAAAGTCCTTGACATAAGAAAAACGAGCACGTTGGTCCGCAGTTCTAAGAGATTTTTGAAAAAGCTGTGTGATATTTGGACGAATGCTCGATTCACCGGATTGAACGGCTTTGCGCTTTTTGTTCGATTGATCCGCCATCTAAGAATATTAAGCAAGAGTTTTAAAATTAAGTGTATGCATTGATTTCTAATATCATTCCAATAATAAATCCCACTTAGGTTTTTGAAAATAAAATTAAAAAAAATACGATTAAAAAATTTTATATTCGAATCAAAAATTTTGAGATTTTGAAAATTTTTTACAAGATTCGAATAACCCACAACTAAAAACATATAATGTATACAAAAATAAATTTTTCTATCCTATGATTCGAACATAATTTGAAAAAGAAGAAAAATAAGAAAAATTACCTTAATTTGAGATTTTGGATGATTTGAGTGAAATCTATGCAGAAGATTGATGAAGCTTGCTTAGACTTGTGTTTTAGAGCAAAACCCCTCACAATTTTGTGAAAAACAAAGGGTTTGAGAGGGTATTTATAGAGAGGAATCGGTTAGGGTTTTGGGGGTTTTAAGGGTTTGATAAAAATTAGGTTTTTGAACTTTTAGAAGCCCTAAATAGGGCTGTCCGCGAGTCCGTTTCGGAACGGTCACGACCGTTTCGGAACGGGGCGGCTAGGGTTTGACCCTTCTTAAAACCTTCGACAGATCGTTTCGAAACGGGGATGACCGTTCCGAAACACGTTTGACCCGTATCGGAACGCGTTCCGATACACCCTTACATCGAACCGAAAACGTTTCGAAACAACTGGGGCCGTTTCGAAACGTCCTTCTCTCAGGACAAATTTTAAGGCACCCGTATCGGAACGGGTTAACCCGTTTCGATACACCTGGGCCTGGAAGTGCAGATGAGGCTCTAAAATGCAGAAAAATGATTTTCTAAGAGGCCAAACATGCATATATGATATGAATGAGCAGGCAAAACATATTTAGGCATAAACATACTCCCCCTAACTATATGCATGGAAGAAATTGGGAGTCTAAACACATAAACATGATATTTCACAAAATCAAGCATATTTAAGTTTGAAAAGAGGTCCAAAAAGGTCAAGATAGGCTAGTTAGACCTAACTCTCTCCTAAGGGACCAAAAACGCTCTTTATCTAATGGTTTTGTAAAAATATCTGCTAATTGATTTAAGGTGTCTACATATTCTATAACCACATCTTTCTTAAAGACATGATCTCTAATGAAATGATGTCTTATTTCTATATGTTTGGTTCTAGAATGTTGGATGGGATTTTTTGTTAAACATATTGCACTAGTATTATCACATTTTAGGGGTATGGTTTCTATGTTTACACCATAATCTAAGAGTTGTTGCTTCATCCAAAGAACTTGAGCACAACAAATGTACTCGGCTTCGGTGGTAGATAAGGCTACACTATTTTGTTTCTTAGAGAACCAAGATATGAGCATACTACCTAGGAATTGACAAGTTCCCGAAGTACTTTTCCTATCGATTTTGCAACCCCCATAATCCGCATCCGAGTAAGCATGTAGGTTGAAGGTAGAGACTCTAGGATACCAAAGGCCTAAACAAGGAGTGTCTCTAAGGTATCTAAAGATTCTCTTAACGGCTATAAGGTGTGACTCTTTAGGACTAGCTTGAAACCTAGCACACAAGCAAACACTAAACAAGATATCCGGTCTACTTGCGGTAAGGTAAAGCAAAGACCCAATCATAGAACGATAAAGCTTAGAGTCAACACACTTACCTCCTTCATCTTTGTCAAGCTTTGTAGATGAGCTCATAGGAGTGGCTTGAGGCTTTGTGTTCTCCAAGTCAAACTTGTTGAGCATATCCTTTATGTATTTTGCTTGACTTATGAAGGTGCCATCCTTCTTTTGTTTGATTTGGAGTCCCAAAAAGAATGAGAGCTCCCCCATCATGCTCATCTCAAATTCACCTTGCATTAACTTAGCAAATTCTTGACAATGACATTCATTAGTAGATCCAAATATAATATCATCAACATAAATTTGAACTACTAAAATGTCATTTTTATACATTTTTATAAAGAGTGTAGTGTCCACCTTACCTTTTTCAAATCCTTTTTCAATCAAAAAATTTGAAAGCCTTTCATACCAAGCTCTAGGAGCTTGTTTTAAACCATAAAGTGCTTTTGTAAGTTTGAAAACATGATTTGGAAATTTTGAGTCTTCAAAACCCGATGGTTGTTCTACATACACTTCTTCATTTATAAAACCATTTAAAAATGCGCTTTTAACGTCCATTTGAAAAAGCTTGAAATTATGATAACATGCATATGCAAGCAACATCCTAATGGCTTCCATTCTAGCTACGGGTGCATAGGTTTCATCAAAATCTATTCCCTCCTCTTGAGTGTAACCTTGTGCTACAAGTCTAGCTTTATTTCTCACAATGTTACCACTCTCATCTAGTTTGTTCCTAAAGACCCATTTAGTTCCTATTGTAGATTGATTACTAGGCCTATCAACTAATGTCCAAACATTACTTCTCTCAAATTGATTTAACTCTTCTTGCATAGCCATAATCCAAAAATCATCTTTCAATGCTTCTTTGATATTTTTAGGCTCTATGCATGAGATAAATGCAATATGATTCATTAATCTAAGAGAAGAACGAGTGGTTACCCCCTTGGATGGATCACCCAAGATTTCACCATCTTTGACATAGTTCAACTCCCTTGGATAGCTAACTTCCTTTTCCTCAATGGCCAAGTCCCTCAAGGCTTCAAGAGGTGGATCTTGTGTGTCTTCTTCTTTTGGTTGAATCTCATCCTTCTTTGAAGTTTGACCTCCATCAAAGGTATTTATGATTCCTACATTATCATCATCACAAGAATCCTTCCTAGGAAGGGGATTATCATCGAATACAACATGAATAGATTCTTCTACAACTAAAGTTCTTTTGTTAAATACTCGATAGGCTTTAGAGGTTAAAGAGTAACCTATAAAAATAGCTTCATCACTTTTTGCATCAAATTTACCTAAATTATCTTTTCCATTATTTAAAACAAAACATTTACATCCAAAAGGGTGGAAGTAGCTAATATTAGGCTTTTTAGATTTTAAAATCTCATAAGGTGTTTTCTTTAAAATCGGCCTAATGGTTACTCGATTTATAATATAACAAGCTGTGTTTGTTGCTTCCGCCCAAAAATATTTTGGTAAATTATTTTCGCAAAGCATAGTTCTAGCCATTTCTTGTAAAGTTCTATTTTTCCTCTCAACTACCCCATTTTGTTGAGGAGTTCGAGGAGCTGAAAAATTATGACTAATACCATTTTCATTTAAAAAATCTTCAAATCCTAAATTTTGAAATTCGGTTCCATGATCACTTCTAATATGTGAAATTTTAAGTTCAAGATCATTTTGAATTAATTTTGAAAATGTGATGAATTTTTCCAAAGCCTCATCCTTAGTACTTAAAAAGAGAACCCAAGTGAATCTAGAAAAATCATCAACTAATACAAAAGCATATGATTTGCCACCCAAGCTCATAGTCCTAATTGGCCCAAATAAATCCATGTGGATTAGTTGTAAACATCTACTAGTAGAAATGTCATTAATGGATTTAAAGGAAGATCTATGTTGTTTACCCTTTGAGCATGCATCACAAATTTTATCGTTCGAAAATTTTATCTTGGGTAAACCTTTAACTAGGTTTAGAGAGACTAGTTTTTCTAAAACACTTGTGCTAGCATGTCCTAGCTTCCTATGCCACAACCATGCATCATTTTCGTTTTGAGCAACTAAGCATGCATGAGATGTATGAATGTCATCTAGATGCACCATGTATATATTCCCTATGCGATGACCTATGAGCATAATATTATTAGTTTTAATGTCTACAATTTTACAACCGGTTTTATCAAACATAACATTAAAACCTTTATCACATAGTTGACTTATGCTCAATAAATTATGTTTAAGACCATTGACATATAAAACATTTTCAATGAGAGTAGTAGAGTGATTACCTATGGAGCCAATACCTTCAATGTGGCCTTTGGAGTTGTCACCAAATGTTACTACTCCTCCACTTTTTGGCTTTAGATCCATTAGTCGACTCTTGTCTCCGGTCATGTGTCTCGAGCATCCACTATCAAGGTACCATGAGTTTTGACTTTGTGCTTTGGCCTTGTAGCAATGCTCCCCCTACAAACAAAGATATTTAAACTTTTGTTTTTGGTACCCAAATCATTTTGGGTCCATGTGTGTTAGTTCCTAAAACTTTGGTTCCCTTAGGAATCCAAGGTGACATAGCAATAATATTATTAGATTTAACAAGTTCCTTAGGAACCCATACATTTCTAATTCTTTTAACTTTACTATGTCTAGGATAGTTACCTTGTTTGTAGTAGTTAGTCTTTTTCTTATATTGGTGTGTTCTAGAGGATTCTCCTATGTCATGTTTGACACTACCATTTTTTAAAGACTTTTTGAGCTCATTTAGCTCACTTAACACCTTTTGGTGTTCACAATTATTTTGAGATAAAAGATTATTAAGATCAATATTTTCTTTTTGAAAGAATTTGAGTTCATCTTCTAATCCTAATATCTTTTTCTCAATTTTAGAATTAGTTTGAGTAAGTGAGTCATTTTTCTCTTTTAATTCTAGAATAATTTTTCTATTCCTAATAACCGACTCCTTATACTTCTCAACTAATTCATCATATACCTCTTGTAACTCATCATAAGCATCATTTAATTCTTCATATGAAAAATCTAAAGTAGATGAGTTAGAGGTTACCAAGGAAGAATCTTCCTCAAGTGCCATGAGGCAAAGGTTCGCCACTTCTTGTTCGTCATCCTCCGATGACTCCTCATCACTCCAAGTAGCAAGCTTGGCTTTGAGCTTTTTCCTCTTCTCAAAGCCCTTCTTCTTGAGTTGAGGGCACTCCGAACGTATGTGGCCGGGTTGTTTGCACTCGAAGCAAGTGAGCGGATCCCTTCCTTCTTCTTTGTTCTTGCTTTTAAAGTCCATCTTCCTTTGGATTTTTCTTCCTCGGTTGGACCTCATAAGGCGTGAGAATCGTTTGGCTATCATAGCCAATTCTTCAAGCTCATCCTCATCACTAGATGAGCTTTCATCAAGTTGGGAAGTTTTAGCCTTGAGAGCTATTCCCATTTTCTTCTTTTTCTCCCCTTCAAGCTTCTCCATTCTTTTTTCTTCTTTCTTTCTTTCATCTTCTCTTCCTTGCTTCATGATCTCGTGAGTAAGGAGAGAGCCTACAAGTTCATCAAGCTTTAGAGTTTTTAAATTCTTTGCTTCGATGATTGCGGTTCTCTTCCCATCCCAAGATTCGGGAAGTGAATAGAGTAGCTTTCGGACAAGCTTATCTTCCGGTATAACTTCTCCATATCCTTTTAAACCATTTACAATTGTGGAGAACCTATCAAACATCTTTGACACCGTCTCATCGAATTCCATCTTGAAATTTTCATAACTAAGATTGAGAATTTCAATCTTAGTTTCTTTGACATCGTTGGTGCCTTCATAGGTCCGAAAGCACAAAATAGCATGTGAAGAGCTTTATCATTTACTTGGATCTTTTTCCTTTCCTCTTCACTCATTTCCGTTCTTCTTTTAAGCACCATCTTGCCATCAACATCTTGCTTCAATGGAATATATGGTCCATCCTCAATGACATCCCACACAAGATAGTCACTTGATTTAATGAATAGACGCATTTTATTTTTCCAAAAGGAGTAGTTCTCATCATCTTGTTTCGAAACACTTTCAGTTCGATGTAAACCTGTTCCGCAACGCGTATCGGAACGGGTTAAGGTGTTTCGAAACGGTATCACTCGTTTCGAAACGGTCCTTTATTCAAACGAACATGGGCAACGGTTTTTAACTGACTTTCGAAAATAAACAGGGCGTTCCGAAACGGGCTTAGGCCGTTTCGAAACACCCCTTTGACAGTGGCAAATCTGTTCCGAAACGGGAAAGACCGTTTCGAAACACCCCTTTGGCAGTGGCAAAACCGTTCCGAAACGGCCCTAGGCGTTTCGAAACGGGCTCTCGTAGACGCTCCAACGGCTATATTATTTGAAATCCGTTCCGAAACAGGTTGACCCCGTTCCGAAACGGTAGGCGTCTGGGAGCTGTAAAGTTGTGAGAAAAGCACCCCAACGGCTCTAATCTTCAGCTCATCACCCACAACGGTTGGAAATCATCAAGAGGCTATAAAAAGACCCCAAGAAGCTCCAGCAATCAACAATTGAGCTACAAGCATACATCCTTTCATCAAATACAAGCATTTGTGTTGAAATCCCATTTTTGTCTAGAAACCCCAATTGTATCCTTCATTTCTATTTTGTTCAATTGGGTTGAGTGCTTGATATTGGGCTATCATTTGTATTGAGAGATACCAGATTAGCCAACAAATTTCTTTGTTCTTTTGTGTGAGGATTGGGTTAATTTTTGGGTAAAAAAATTAACCGAAATTGTAAAGGTTGCCTCCTTGTCCTGGAAAAAGGGGACGAACAATTTAGTGGAAATTGTTGCAAATCCTTGGTGAGACTAAGGTAGTGGATGTAGAGTTCGGTTGGTGAACTTGAACCACTCTAAATTCCCGTGTCAATATTTTTAAGTTGCAATTTCCGTTACAACATCGTTAAAATTCCAATTCACCCCCCCTCTTGGTTATTATTATTCGTGTGATCCACTCAACAATTGGTATCAGAGCCTCGTCTCCATCGAAGGACTAACATCCGGGAGTAAAGATCTATTGCTCGAAGTCCAACCGTTCAAGAAAATGGCAAGATTTGAAGAAGGCCGCTCTATCTCGTGTCCTCCACTCTTCAAAGGAGAAGCATACTTCCAATGGGCAAATATCATGAAATTATTCATCAAGTCTCAAGACTATGAGGTTTGGGACATCGTTGAAGATGGGTATTTGGAAGCTCCAAAGAAGAAGAAAAAGCAAAGGAGTGCCAACGACACGAAGGCAAAGCTAAACACCAAGGCGATGCACATTCTCTATTGTGGCCTTAACGAAGAAGTTTCCAAGAAAATCTCCACATGCAAAAGTGCCAAAGAATTATGGGAGAAACTTGAGAAGCTTTATGGCAACAAGAATGGAGAAAAGAAAGATGATGATCAATCATGTGCAAACCTTCTCTCCAATCCAAAGGTGGATGGTGTTTTGGCTCTCGAGGAGCCTAAGGTATCTTCTAACTCAAATGAATTAAATTCATATTCTTTTGATGAGTTACAAGATGCTTTTGATGAATTATTTTTGGAATTTGAGACCATGAATTCCAAATTTAAGAAAATGATTTCAAAACTTGAAATTGAAAATGATTTTCTTTTAAAAACAAAAGTGGATTTTGAAAACCAAAATGAAATTTTGAAAAATGATTTAGAGTTTTCAAAAACAAGTAAAGATGTTTTAGAAAAAGAAAATCTTGATTTGAAAGTTAAGCTTGAAAGCTTAACAAAAGAAAAAGAAATTGTTTTCAATAATTCATCTTGTCACATAATGGCAAAATGCTCACATTGCCATTATCATGGTCATTCCTTACATACTTGTCCTATTAGGAATAGAAAGTCTTATAGGATTAGACAAGTATGGGTTCCCAAGGGAACTAAAGACATTGTGACTAACGTAAATGGATCCAAAGCAATTTGGATACCAAAAATCAAGTGAATGTCTTTTGTAGGTGTGTTGGAGCAATGGCAAGCAAAGCAAAATCAAAGAATGCTCAAATCACACATGAGAAGAAGATTGGGTAACCTCTAAGCCTAATTACTTCATTTTATACATTTGGTTATCTAATTTTTGTTTAAAGTCTTGGATTATCTGTTAAGCCTAATATGATGCAATGAGTAAGGGGGAGCCAGTTTTTTTTTTAAACCAAAATTTTAAGTGTGTCAAAAATTTTTTTGCCTCCTATGTTATCTTGAACTTAAATGTCATTTTAAATTCTTTTTGATATAACAAAAAGGGGGAGAAATGGTTTGAAAAATTGAATTTTCAAATGAATAAGGGGGAGCTTTATATGATTTCATATCTTAATCTCTTATTCACAATTTTAAAGCTAAAGGGGGAGAATCCCAAACAAATTTTTCAAGTTGGTTTTATTATATCAAAAAGGGGGAGATTGTAGAACCAAGGTTTTGATATAATATTTGAAAAATGTTTTGGACTAAATTGAAAAGAATTTAAAATGTGTTTTTAGTCAAAAACAACTTGAAAATATGTTTAAGGGTTTTTAAGGCTTTGGAATGGACTTAAAGTACATTTAAAGTGGTCAAAACCGTGTATTTTAAGTGACCGTACCGATACGGTATTGAACCGTACCGATACGCCTTATGGTTTTCAAACTACCAGAATTCCAGTAGCTAAAACCCGTACCGATACGCTTAGCCGTATCGATACGGTGTATTTTGAAATAGCCCAACGGCCATAAATGGTATTATTCCCAACGGCCATAAATGGTACTATTTCCAACGGTCATAAATGGTACTATTCCAACGGCTATAAACGGCTATATTTCCAACGGCTATAAACGGCTATATTTCCAACGGCTATAAACGGCAATATTCCCAACGGCTATAAACGGCTATATTCCCAACGGCTATAAACGGCTACAAACTCATTTGGGACTATAAATTGAAGGCTGGAACACTTGAAGAAAGCAAGAGACAACATCCAAGCAATATGGTCAAGAGAATTAGAGTCTAAATCTTTACTTTACTATTCTCTTGTACATAGTCTGTAGAGAGTGATTTTTTATTGTTTTTATCCTTCACTCTTTCTTGTGAGCTAAATTGTGTAAACACCCACCTTGTGAGGTTTATTTGTTTACATTTTTTTACCCTTGTAAAAGGAGAGGTTCTAGTTTAGCCTTGAGAGAAAAACTAGAGTTGGTTCTATCTTAGCCAAGTCCAAAAGATAGGGTTGTAACGGTTTCCTCTTGAGCCTGGAAAAGGGGACGAATTCATTGTTGAGTGAATTGGGAAATCCTTAGTGGTGTGCTAAGGTAGTGGATGTAGACTCGGTTGAGTAGTCGAACCACTCTAAAATCATCGTGCAAATTGTCTACCTTTATTTCGGTTTTAGCCAATTCAACCACCAAACATTTACAACCCTCCTTGACGGTTTTGGTGATCGATTCGAGCGTGCAAAAAACCCAACAAAGTCGGACTGCAATTTATCCGAGTTTATTATTTTAATATTAAAATGAAACTTATTGTTTGAAGTCGGACTGTAATATATTCGACTTCTGACTTGTTACAGTAAAGAATAATATTTCTAAAAATAAACTTGGGAGGACTATATTATTAAAAAAAGGGAAAAACAATATTTAGGTAATTTCTCCTGCCATGATGTAATATGTCATAAATCTAATGCAAATGCAGTTAATTACTTGTAGGATTTGAGAGACTCGTTACGTAATTATTATTCAGCAATCAGCAGCCCGTCAGTGGCTAAGGTAATCTGTCATAATCCAATGCAAATGCAGTTAATGCAAACGTGATTATACTCATCTTCCCATACGTTTTCGTAAACCTTGCTTCAAGTTTTGGCATCATCCTTCATTTGGTAACTCCTATTTAATGTCTTTTTTTTTTCTTTTAAATTTAGCAGCAGAAGTAACAAATACAGAGAAACATAAACATAGTGGCGTAGCATGAGCAACCGCTTAGGGTTCCCACCTTCTATTTTTATAACTTCACAGAATTTTCATTTCAAATGATAATCTAGTTAGTTATTGGTTGCTCTTTATTTTTTTTAGTTGTATATACGGTCTTTTTTTAACAAAACAATAAAAGTGATTGATAAATTTTAATCATGTTTCTATAGTTTATTAATGAATTATTAAATTAATTGTTCATTACTAAAAATGTCTAAGATGGATCTGCATAAACATGTATATGTTCTACTTTGGTAAAAGAAACAGAAGCATGTTAAATAGCACTAAACAAGATCTTGTTGGTTGGAATTTGAGAGCGTTTGTAAGAAGTAAGAACCCATTTATCATATGATATAATGCTATCTACAATGCATAGATGAAAGGAAGAACATTTGGTATCTTAGGCCCCCACACATTGCTGTAAGAATGAAATAAAATGAGGACCAATCTCTTACATTGTCATTTTCACAACAACAATAACGTTTTTGAATTTCTAAAATGATAGTGGGAGATTGTAGTTTGGAAGGAAATAATCATGGAGAATGCCACTAAAACAAATCAATGAAAGCACCCTCTCAACGGCTACCCTCAAAATCTCCTTTCAAAAGCCAAAAAAAAGCAAATGAAAATTGCATGGAGAAAGTGATAGTAATAGTAATAGTAGCTTCAGTTTCAAAACCAACTTCTTTTTCCTTTTTCACCTGCCTTTTCTTTTCCTTCAAGTACCTTTCTCTCTCTCCATCTGATATATGTTTGTTGGGAAAATGGTCTAAACTTCCTTTTCAGGCACATCCCGAGAATCATTTCCTTCTCATTCATATTGATCGAGCATTAATCTGTCAATTCTATCATCAAGCACGGGTAATTCCATCCGAGGAAGGAGATACAATGCCTTTCGGCTTCATTGCAGCGTGGAAAAAACGCCGGAGAAGCAACACCAGGGATCATACCGACCCTTGTATGCTATTTTCCTTCATATGATAACCAGTTCACCATTTGGCAGTGCTTTTTAAGTTCCAACATCTTTCATTCCTACTTTTCAGGGATTTATAAACCTGCAGAGTCCTGGGGAATTGAGGATCAAACTCCCCAGCCAACAAGACGACGTCATGGGTCGTCAATTTTCACACTCAAGGAGATGGAGGAGGCAACATGTTCTTTCAGTGACGAGAATCTGCTCGGGAAAGGAGGGTTTGGCCGAGTCTACAAGGGCACTCTACGATCAGGGGAGGTATTTATAATTTTCCTAATATTTGTTCCATGAATTAGTTATGCTACTTCAATAGGCGGTAATGAACCAAAGAGTGTAGGAAACATACAAATGTTCTCTTTCTGTATTCTGAAGGTCGTTGCAATCAAGAAAATGGAGTTGCCACCATCCAAAACAGCTGAAGGAGAACGTGAATTCCGTGTTGAAGTTGATATCTTGAGCAGACTTGACCATCCGAACCTGGTTTCGTTGATAGGTTATTGTGCAGACGGGAAGCACCGGTTTCTGGTCTATGAATACATGCAAAAGGGGAACCTGCAGGATCACCTAAATGGTAGGTTTCTACTCAAATCTGTTCCCAACCTAGTCCCTCATTCATTTAACATCTATCAAACCTTAAACTGCTAAAAATAGGTAGTTGTGAAAAGAAAATGGATTGGCCTTCACGACTCAAAGTGGCAATCGGTGCATCTAGGGGACTTGCTTATCTCCATTCAAATTCTGCGGTTGGAATTCCTATAGTACACAGAGATTTCAAGTCCACAAATGTTCTTCTAAACAGCAACTTCGAAGCAAAGGTAAGAAACGTACGTACTTTTTCAGCAAGCATTGACATTATAAAGCATTCATAACTAAAACTCTTACTACTCTTCACAGATATCAGACTTTGGACTAGCCAAACTGATGCCAGAGGGTCAAGAGATTGATGTGACTGCAAGAGTTCTTGGCACATTTGGCTATTTCGATCCCGAGTATACATCAGTATGCATCTTCATGTCAAACCTTTTCCCTACATTTCTCTTCTAATTCCTGACAAAAAGTATAGATAAGTCTAAAATACTAGGAAAAAGAACTCTTATACAACAAATATTTCATTTTTAACCTTCAATAGAAAAAATATTAGATGATAGATTTTGTTAAACTAAATTAGATTAGCAAAAAGCAAGCATGATCTCGGTTTTTCATTTGTCCTCTCTTATGACAGACAGGAAAATTAACTTTACAGAGCGATGTTTATGCATTCGGGGTGGTTCTTCTAGAGCTTTTGACAGGACGCAGAGCCATAGACTTAAACCAGGGCCCAAGTGACCGAAACCTCGTAGTCCAGGTATGTTATAAGCTATAACAGCTTATAATTCAAAGAGATTATGGCTCTAAGGTTTTAAGGACTTACAACAAATAAGTTGGCTGTCTATGTCACAGGTTAGGCACATACTGAATGACAGGAAGAAATTACGAAAGGTGATTGACCCAGAGATGGCTCGGAGTTCATACACCATTGAATCTATAGCAATGTTTGCAAACCTGGCATTACGCTGTGTCCGTGTTAAGAGCAGAGAGCGACCCTCGATGCCAGAATGTGTGAAAGAACTCCAACTGATTTTCTGTACAAATGCAAAAGGCCTAGGGCATATGCCTTTTAGGATGGGTTGAGCAATTTTTTTTACCAGCAGTAAAACTGTATCATATCAACAATAAGGCCACTACAAGTTAAGAGCAAATACTATTACCAGGGAAATTTGATAAGAGGCCTAAAAAAGACAAATTTGTAGGATTCATGTTGAAGAGATAATATATCCCTGTATTTGTTCCTGTTAGAATCACCAGTTTGTTTGCTAATATTTTGCTTAGTGCAGCTAATTCTATGCATTGTACATTGTGTGAACACAGTTAAATAAGTATTTTGCACCAAAATAAAAATATATATATTAACAAATAGTGGTCTTTGATTTAGTTTGCACCAACAATAACGAAAGCACATAGAAAGGCATCTCATTTTCTCCCTTTCCTGATCATAAGTTCATGCTCAAAAACATGGTAACGGAGCAAGAGAGAGGAAGTGCATTAGAAATTTGTCTAAGACAACAACTTGAGAAAAAGTGACAAACGCAATGGATATGCCAAATGCAGTTTACCCTTCTTCAAGTGTGCTCTACCATGCCCATGATAAACTAAACACGAGGAGATATTGTAAGTAGCCATCGAATTCCTAGTACGACATCCACCCAAAAGGATGATCCTAGCAGGCTTTTTGAACTCCATTAGGGACTACTAAAAGAGACAATGCAGCGGAAATGATACAAGAACAAAATATATCCTCGTACAAGCAAAAAAATTGACAGGTTTATGACAATGAGTAACAACCAGGAGAAGAGGGAGTAAGAGTTCCAGTAAAAAAACATGTGGGTTTTATGTATGACTCGAACAGCTCTTAGCTCAAATGGTAATGATTACAGTATGATTGCAACTTATACATTTATGAGAGAAGTTCCTCACCGGATTCTGACATATCCGACTCTGAGAAACTGCTAGAAACAGGGAGTTTCTTGCACATCAAGTGCTTACGTCTCTGTAATGTCAGCAAGATAAAGATACTATCTGTCTGAATAACATTGTATCCTGCTTTTATGTACATGTTGAATGGAGCCTCATCGATCATTCTGCAATGCAAGTACACCTCTTTTGAAGAAGTCATTCGAGATATTAGCTCCTCACTTGCTTTCAGAAGATGCCAACCAATCCCCCTCCTAAATGATTCAAATGCAAACACCAAGATTTAGATAAAAAAGTGTCCTTTGTTTCTAAACTCAACCAGCAATGAGAGAGCTTGTTGACTACAAGAGTAAATTTTTAGTCCTAAAATGGCTCCAACATTACAAATACTACATTTTAGTCCTAAAGTGCTTAGCACCATTATCCAAATGAACAAACTCAACTTGGAACATATTGAACACATTAACATAACAAATCCAGCATCATGTCATTATTCCCTTGCACTAATAACCACCAAATAAGTAATAGAGACAACTAATACAAAAGTACAACGAAAAGAAAACTTTTTTTTTGGTTTACCTTCTAAGCTCCTTTGTGACAGTCATGTTACAAATGTATGGAGAATTCTTGGGAGCTGTAGGTGTAGGAGGAGAAACATTAGCACCCCTTTTGTCAAAGCAAACCTCCACTGTTCCAGCCAGTTCCTCTCCTCTCTTCCCACCTTCTTCCCTATAGAACCCAACTAGAGTGACAGCATGTGGCATCGAAGCTCTCCTCTCCATCAAATACTGCTTCACAAAGAATCTCAACAAAGCCTCGTATTGCAAAGACATGAACATTGACTCGGCGAATGACAAAGCCAACAACCCGACGGTCAAATCCATTTCCTCGGCCCTCATGACCCGAACCCACAAAGACCCAGATTCCAACCGTTGAATATAGACGAAAGACTCCAAAGCTTTGAGCTTTTCGAGCTCTTCGTTTGATAAAACACGGTTCCCCCTAAAGGGTTCGTCGAGGAAGGAGAAGTACTGAGTGGGGGTAACAGAGTTGGTGGAGGAGGAGGAAGAAGGGAGGCAGCATTTGAAGCTGTAACGACGGAGTTTGCGGCGGGGAAGAAGATGGGTTTTAGATGAAATAAAGGGCTGAGCTTTGGTGGGTTTAAATTCGGTTTGGAAGCGCTGACACTGTGGTTGGAGATCTGAGTAAGGAGATAGTTTAAGTGCTGCTGTTGCCATGGAAATTTGGTGAGCTTATTTGAGATCAGAATCAGTTGATGATGAGATAAATTTGGGAAACATCATCGAATAATTGTGAAGGAAAACATTTCTTAACTGCTTGTTTTCATTTGGGAGTTTGCGAATTTGTAATCTGTTCAAAGTGACGGACGAACACAAAATAGATGACCGGTCTGATCGTTGACGGGGGAACCAAATCCAACCATGTAGTTTGAAGCCACGTATCGTGTTCTTCCAACAAGTAATACATCTTATAAATGCTTAATGATAAATAAGTGCTTAAAATATATATAATTTTTTTATAAATGTTTAAAGTATTTTTTGAGCTAAATAAGTACTTAATATTTCTAAAGTTATTCAAATAAATGCTCGTCGTGATTGTTCGTTAAAAAATAGTTCTGTTAAGCAATAAAGTTATGACACGTGGCAGTATTAAACATTTTTTATTTTATTTTTTAACTAATAAATCAAAATTTTTAAAATATCCTAAAATTTTCAAATAATCTCAAAATAGTCCTCAAATTCCTAACCCTCAAATTCGGTCACTACCATCCACGTTAGTCGTGTTTCCGGCGACAGACTGAAGCACTCTACCCTTGTCGAACGACCCACACACCGTTCATCGTCCGTTATGTCATCGTTCATCGTAAATTATTCGAATGAACCCTTCAATGATTTCGGCCGATTCCCGAAGACGAGGTGATGGGATAAATGCTCGTGATAGTCCGACGACGGATGTTGTGGGCGGCAGTGTGGCAATCGACGACAAAATCAATTCAAATCAAGATTTCGGTTTTGAGTGTTAGGGATTTCAATTTTTAGGGCTAATTTGTGAAATAAAGAAAATATTTTGTTTTTATTTATTTTTTAATATAATTGGGAATTTTAAGAAGCTGACATGTGTTATTTAACGGTGAAAATTAACGGACGTTGACGGCGGGCACTTATTTGAGTAACGTTTAAAACGTTAGGCACTTATTTAGCCCGAAAAATATTTTAGGCGCATATTTAAAAAAGGTATAGTTTGGGCACTTATTTGTCACTTAAGCTTTTATTTAATTTTTTTTATTTAAGTATTTAAAGTATTTTTATCAAAATAAATACTTAAAGTATATATTTTGGTTAAAATATGTAACTATAATATTTTTTCGTCTGAGTATGTATTTAAAATATATTTTTTCATTTAGGGTCTTAAAAGTTGACATTTGACCTTGATTAAAAAAATATTAAGCACGTATTTTTTAATAAAAATATACTTTAAGTACTTATTTTAATTGAAAAATAATAAGTACTTAAAATGACCAAAAAATATACTTGAGAATGAGAACTGGAACAAGAATTTTTTTCCTAAAATAAACCAATATCAATAATAAAAAAATTAATTTTTGAATTTCTAATTTTGGTTTTTAAGGGATGTACCCAAAGATCGGAATTTAAAAGGATTAACTAGTGGAATGGTTATTTATATTTTTTCAGTACAATTTCAATCGATAAGGTTATCTACATTTTCAAGCCATAAATTTTTGGGTCAATTTAATTATTAGAGAAATTTAATTATTTATTTTTATTTAAAACAAATTTTTCTTTTGCCTTGGTTGGGAATAAACTCAAGTTCCTCTAGATGTAAGTGGTGTTAGTTTGCAACTGAACTAAATAGTCATTTATGACATAAAGTACAAAATAGAATATATATTTTAGTTTGTTGTTAAATGCAAAAAAAAAAAAAAAAATTAAGGAGATTTGGACCGGACATACTTGAGACACATAAAAAAATATTTAAATCACTGTAAAAATATAATAATTAAATTAAAGTTCACAACATTTTATATATTTATATATAATTATATTAAAAATAAAATTTATATTCGAGTGAACTTTAATTTTGTTATTGGTCTTATTTATTTTCTATTTCATGATATTTAACTTTAATTTAATTATTATTTTTTATTTTAGACAAAATTTAATTTAATTAAAAAAAATTTAAATTATATTAAAAATTCATTTAACGAAACTAAACTTATCTTATGATTAGAGTTATATTCGTGAGTTTGAATTCGTTATCAAAATTTTTATTTTAAATCTTGAATTAACTATTTTTAAATATTATATTTCTACCGTGTTTAAATGTTCTTTTATGTGTCTTAAATATGTCATGTTTGAATCCCCTTAATCTATATTTATATCTTTTTTCTTGCATTAACAACAAACTAAAAATATATGTTATATTTTGTACTCTATATCACAAATGACCATTTGATTTAGTGACAAACTCACACCACTCATACTTAACTTGGTTTCAATTCCCAACCAAGATATAATAGTTTGTTTGTTTTATTTTTCTCATCTAATCAGGTGATATGATATGTGTCACTATCTGATTTGAGGAGGAAAATAAATTTATTGAATAAAAATAAATAATTAAATTCTTCCAATAAAATAATGACATATATCGACACCTAATTAAGTGATTAATTTATTTAATTAAATTAAAATTAGGATCAAATTGATATAATAGGTAACTAACAGGGACCAAATGTATAATTATATAAATTTCCTTTTAACAACCACGTCATCCATTTAACAACGCATAACAGAAATTAAGTTTTAGTGACCAAAAATTTACAGCTCGAAAACGTAAATAATCTTATTGGTCGAATTTAAAAATCGGTGATTAAAATTGTACTGAAAAAACATAACTGAACATTCCAGTAGTTGACCCAAACTTAGATAAGGCATGGAAAAACCACTTAATGCAAAGCCATTGCCTAACTTTATCTTATAAATCAAGTTTCTCCTATACTTACCTTTTTGGTGCATTCGGATGAAAATACCCAACTCATTTCACCTACTTTTAACGACTTCTTAAAGCTTTGTCCCACTTTCGTATGAAAAAAAGAGAGTTTCTTTTGGATACCTTGGGGTTTAGATACTCTTTTTACAATCAGAATTATATGATTTTAATACAAACCGAAGCACACATAAATTCTGGTATAGACCAGAACAGGAGCATCTTCCAGTGGTAGTGTGGCCAAGATGATAACCTTGTTTCCCAAGAAACAAACAGAAAATTCCAAATGATCTTTAAAACTTCCTCCACGCATTGATCACATTTGTACAGATCTGATAATAAAAATCAACATGTGTTCCAAAACAATCCCCATCTTTGTCACCCCCACAACAAAATCATCTCTTTTCTATCCGTTTGTTTTGAGAAAGAAAAATATACACCAACCAAAATACAGTAGAATAGCAAAAATGAAATCAAAAACCCGAGTTTCGTGTTGATGTATTTGCCTTTGCCTCGGCCCTCACTCTCCTCTCCTCCACCTTCTGATAACTTGCAACATTATCTGATTCCATGTATCGATTGGACCCGGAAGACACCAATGTACGCAGTCGTTTTGAACATGTTCTTGAACTCCATTAGCGAACGGAAACGGATACATGTAAGGCCCCGGATGACCGTCTGGTCTCATCAATGACAATTTGGTCACATCCAATATCTCAAGTCTCAACCCTCCAAATTGCTTTGCATTCACCTTAGCAGCTTCCATTTCTTGGACCGCAATCGATCTCATATCCGCATCCATTCCTTCAACCATCTTCTCTCCTTCCTTGTAAGGCTCTGTCTTGGGACAAGCACCGGCCTTATCCCATTCGCCTTCGAAATGTGAAGGCGAAAAACTGGTTAAAAACACATCAATTCCATTACCGCTACCCATTTTCCTTTCGATTATCGTCCCTAGAGCGGTCTTTATCGCCTTCCTCATCACATCATAGAAGCCGATCTCGGTATGGTTCAATCCAGGGCAGTAATGGCAACCTAAAACCGAACCACCCTCATAATAAACAGCCGGATGAAGAAACCAATGCCCAATTGAGAGTACAACCATATCCAAACGGTCCAAGTCAGATCCCCACCTCTCATCAACAACATCAACATACAATTCATTATGATCCGGACCGGCTTTCGATTTCTCGATACCGCGAACAAGAAACGGTGACCAATAAACCGAAACCGTAACATTATGAGAATCGAAATGCCATCTACGGAACTTGTTATCCTCCCCGTTCGTGTAAACCAGGTTCGGATTCGAGGCAGTGGACAACAAGCAAAGGAGTGATTCCAATTGGTTCCTAGCCATAGAGTCACCAACAAAAGCTACATGCTTGTTGCTAACAAGGTTGAAGAAAGTGTTGGGATCAAACCTCGGGAGCTCGCATTGGCTCGGTTGCCATCGCCAGTAAAGGTAACCCAAGTCTGGTCTCCCATGTGAGATGCAATTTTGACCGTCTTTGATTGTACCACAGGTTGTGCCATTGTATAAAGGCCCCATCTTGTCATGAACCCATCCGCCATTGGTGTAGTTACATGGAGCTTCATAAGCTATTTCCTCTTCTGCAGAAGAAACAAAGATAGAAAAAGATCAAAACTTGATTAATAATAATAACACCCATAATCGAAAAAGTGAGAAAAAGATTAAAAAAAGTGACAACTTTTGTTTTTTTTACGGTGTGTACCTGTGGAGAAAGATAAAGGAGGAGGAGAAGTGAGAATGATGCGGTTGCCGTGAGGAAGCTGGTCTGTGGTGGATAAAGGGAAGGGGAAAGGGTGGAAATAGAAGCGAAAGAGAGCTATTGGGAAGAGGGCATAAAGAACATAAGGCAAGAACTTAGTGGTGAAGGAACGAGAGTGAGTTTGGCCTTTGAGTGGACTCGTTACACCCATTTTTCGAAAGACGAAGATTGCTCTGTGTTTTTTCTGGGAGATCTCAAGTCTCAAACTAGAACATTCTCCACCTCTTGTACTGTTTTTTTTCTTTCTGGGTTTGTTTTGGTTTTGGCTGCTTCAGAAGAACTGTGGAAATTAAAAGTGTGTTTCTGAAGGTAGCGGCCGAAGAGAGAGAAATACAGAGATGCATAATGATCTTTTTTGTCCTCAATTTTATTTATTTTATCTTTTAAAATGCATGTCAATAATTTTGTACTCCTTTTAATTTCTATAATTTTTTATTAAATAAAAAATTATTTATCGTCAATTAACTAACAATTTTAATATCAGATACA
Organism: Hibiscus trionum; assembly: GCA_030270665.1. Lineage (NCBI taxonomy): Eukaryota > Viridiplantae > Streptophyta > Magnoliopsida > Malvales > Malvaceae > Hibiscus > Hibiscus trionum. The sequence goes on along the minus strand of BSYR01000011.1, from coordinate 6,611,373 downwards.
TCATTTTGACCTAAAATAAAACGTTAATAGTTAAATTACTTAAAAAGAAGAATAAGGCTAAACTAACTATTCAATCAAACGTTTCAAATATTTTTTAATATTATGCCTTTTGAAAAAGATAGACCATTTTTTTATTTTCCCCAAATTCCATGATGCGGTAGAATAAAAAAAATGGATGGAATTCATCCGCCCCCTAAGTATACCCCATTTGTGCCTCCACTTTAAAATAGTGGGTTTAGGATATGAAAATTAAGGTTATGGGACAAGATTTAATTTTTAACTATTTTTTTAGGCAGATGACATAGAAGGAGGCATGGTTAGGAGTCAGTAGATTTTTACCAAAAAAAATAGCTAATATTAATATTTCGTTAAAGATAAATAAAACAATTGTCCCATCATATTTTGACCCAATTTATATAAAAAAAATTAAAATAATTAAACATATAAAATTAAAGGCAGAAAATGTCTATCGAGAAAAATGGAAGGTTATGACTTTGTACGGTGGGGGCGGTGTTTGTGTTAGAAGTGACATGAAAAGAATCTTATAGTATTAATCTATATAATATGTGAATTGTGAGTTGGGCCAACTAACAAATGCAATGGAAAATTGTTGTTTAGTTTAGCACCGTCGCCAGTCTTATTCTGTGAAAACTAGACATGTGTGCCGCTCTGTCAACTTATTCATAAAATATTATTTATCAAAATTATTTAAATAATTTTTTACGAAAATATTTTTAATATAACATAGAATAAAGGTGCCTCTACCAACGTGATTTGTCCAAATAATAAAAAACTTGTTATCGTTTAAGCGAAAGTAGATGTGTAATATCTGTTGGTATGGACTAGTCATGATAAATTTAAAAAAATTAAAATGTTATTTGATGGATTCCACTATTTTTTTTGAATATGCTGGTGTGATGTAAGGGTAGCATCTGTTCAACTTTCTTGGTCTTTTCAAAGACGGCACACACAACATGCATTACTGGTGCTCGAACCCGAGTCCCAAAGGATGATAAATATCTACCTTTGCCACCAGGACACAAGGGGATGAGCGACTTTTAATTATTTTAAAATTAAATTAAATCCAATCATTATTTGATTTATAAAATCGCTTATTATGAAAGAAAATACTTTAATATATAGTTTACATAACTTTTCTAATTTTAGGGTTTAGATAATTAAAATGTGGTTTAGAGGTTTAAGTTTTAGAGTGTATAATTTAAGATTTTTTTATTAGAATTTAGACTTTATGGTGCTAGGATTAAGGATTTAGATTTTAGATTGTATAGTCCATTACCTTCCGGCATGTCAACCGTCGTCTGAATCTCGCGGCGCATGCCTTGGCGCGGCTGGGTAACTCGTTCCCCTCGAGTATGATATGGATTAAAGAAGCCCCATCGTCTATTATGCGAGTGGTCGATCTGGAAAGGGGCTTGGTGTCGCCGGCGAGTTAGCCCTTTTGTTTCCCCCTTGTTGATCGGGAGTATTTTGTCTATCGTCTTCCCTGATCGTCTCAAGAAACCCTCTCCTTTTGTTGGTTTTGATGTTTGGTTGTCTTTGGTTAAAGGGGTGGGTTAGTTTAACTGCTTTGTCTTTATGTTTCATTTATTTTTTGCCGTTTTTTTATTTTGTTTTAATTGTAAGGAATAAACAGTAGCACTCTTTTCCCCACCTAGGCTTTGAGGGTTTTTAATGAAGCTATTGGTTATTTTTCTTTTGAATAAATGCAGTTAAACCGTTTAAAAAAATGAAAAGTTATATAGATTTTTTATAGAACTTGTGTATCAAAATTTAACCCTATTATACAAATGAGGTTGGTCCAAGTAGTAAGCAACTTGATATTCCTTAAACAGGTCTCAAGTTCGAGTCCTTGTGTATGCAGAAAACTCTCGTTGGAAAACTCACCCACCTAAGTGTGTATTTGGATGGGCGTTTGGAGGCCTAAAATCTCGATTCAACGGGATTTTTGGTCTCGAACGTTGTACCCACATGCTTGGATCTAAAAATTCAAAATCAATTCCGGACCTCAAACGTGATTCTGGGAGAAGCAAGTTAGAAGTAGCTTTTGCATTTCGTCGTGATTTTTTACACTATATTTTTATACAATCGTGATTTTTAAGAAAAAAAACTCACAAACATAAATCACGTTTCTTTAAAATTAATTTTACACAAAATCAATTTTATAAAATCACATTGATCTAAAATCAATTCTACCACCGCAAAACCAAACACACAACCAAATTATAACTCAGATCGGTCTGGATTAATAAAGGTAAAATCTTGAAAATCGAAAATATAACTCTATTATGAATCCATGAAAGGTTACCTAGGGTCACAATTCACAAAATAGGATACTAAAACAGAGGAAGCCAGAAACGTGAAGGTTTTAAGAAAAAGCAAGGAGTAAAGGCAAAAGGTGGTGTTTTCATTGCGCATTACTATCATTTCCCCATGGAATACATGTTGACATCCCACCTAAAAGCCATCATTGAGATGAAGATGGATACCCATACACAACCCGTGGAAATGGGATGTCCGATCCAAATTATGTGGTTTCTGTATTTTTATTTTAATATATCTAAATGTTGTAATCACCGCAAATCATTACATTATTATTATTATTATTATTATTATTATTAGAGATAACTGTATGTTTAGTACCTAATGTATTCTCGCTTTCCTATTTTATTAGAGAAAGCAGTGCAAATTAGAAAGGAAATAATCGAGTTTTGCGAAAGCAAATTCGGGTTAAGATTGGATAATTCTAAACTGGAGAGTGAACATATTAGTAGAGAAAGCAGTGCAAATTAGAAAGGAAATAATCGAGTTTTGTGAAAGCAAATTCGGGTTAAGGTTGATAATTCTAAATTGGAGAATGAACATATTAGTAAAGGAATTCAATTCTAGATTGAACATATTAGCATGGGAAGAAGAGGGGTTAGGGTTTTGGGTAGAAGAAATAAAATGATGATTTATAGTTTTAACCCAAATATTTAAGATGATTATTAAATTAATAGAGTTTAGACCAAATTGATAGAAATGTATAAATTTGGTGGACTAAAACTGTGATTATCCTAATTAAAAACAGACCACGTCGTCATCTATGTTTGTTTTTAACGGTTGGGTACCAAAATAGAACAAAAATGTAACGTTGTGTACTATTTTGTCAAAAAATAGGTGGAATACTAAAATAAGAACACGAAAATAAATAAGGTACTAAATATGTCGTTATTCCTTATTATTATTAAACTATTGAATTGATAAATTAAAATATAAATTGATTTTTCCAACTTCAAATTTATAACAATGTAAAAGAAGTAGGAAGAAGGTGGCGGTGATGAAAGTGAGATGTGCATTGAATCTTGTGTAACCACTCCCACTACTTCCTCATGGACTTTGGCTTCTTCTTCTTGTATAATAACACTCCCTACTTATTTTATAATGATAATTGATTAATTTATTTTGGGATCTAATTTTTTTTAGTTTAACTATAAAATAAATAACTAAATTATACACATTTTATAGGATATGTGCATAAAGTCTTTTTAGCTAAAATATGTGTTTAAAATTATTTTTTAACTAAAGTATGCATTTTAGTTGACTTTAAAACAAACTAATAATAAAAACACATATTCCAGCTAAAAATACTTTAGGCGCCTATTATAAAAAAGAAACATAATTTAGCACTTATTTTATAGTTAAGCCTTCTTTTTTATTATCAATGTATCAGACAAATATCAAATAAGACAAGACTTTGTTTTAAGTGCATCATGTCCATGGGCGGAACTATGTGGAGGGTGGGAGGGGCAATTGCCCTTCCCAATGTTTGATGGTTTAATTACATTTTAGGTCATTAATAGTTTTGAAACTATTTTAATTAAGTCTTTGTCCTTTCAAAAATTGACTGATATAATTTATTTTTAGTACATTATCAGTTTTAAAATTAATTAGATTAAGCATTGACCTAAAATTCTTATGGTTTAATTGTTTTTAACATCTTTTAATTTTAAAATCAGTGAAATCAAATTGTATATCTTTTAATTATTTATAATTTAATTACTTTTTAAAACCTTGATCATTTCAAAAATTAAACAACTTGTCCCCTCATGATTCAATCCTGACTTCGTCTCTGATGATGTCCAAGCAAAAACTGGTATGATGAACTACCAAACATATGAAGCTGCATGTGTTGACAATAATGAGAGTTTGGTCATGTGCAAGAGGAGCAACCGCACAGGGCTCCAAAAAAAAGGGACTTAAATGAGTTGAATTAAATGTTGTAGGGGAAACATAAGATTTTGGTTTAATAAATTACAAGAAAAATTGAAAAATGACTTTAAAGAGGATCTTATAATAAATTTTTTACTAAGATAAAATTATCTTTTAAAAATTTTATATATCATTAAGATTATAAATTAAAAAATCCTGTTTTAATAAATTGTACAGAGCCCGTAAATTTTTTAACCGCCCCCGGTTGACAATGGAGGTGGGGGAGGGAGAGGGCTTTCAATTCCCATTCTTATATGGTAAAAGCCGTACCTTAAACAATCACGGACACTTCTCACCGACATCCATAAAAAATATTCGGGTCTCAAAATAGAGAGATGGGATAGAGACCAACTTATGAATTTATCTTAAGGGCTGAATTTATAGAATTTTAAGTGATGTACTTATAAATTTTTATCGGAAACGAAAATAAATTTTTAATAATTTTTTTTAAAATTTTCAAGTGCGTTGTGGGATTAGAATCTAGGCTTAGATCTGAATCTGGGCAAATAATAATGCAGGTTTAGTAAGGACAAAAGTTGCTGAATCCAGTCTCATTCATTTACATCTAACTAACACGTTTTCTATTTCCTTGGCTTTCTTGTCTACTTGTATCGTTGTCGCAAACTATTACCAAAACGTTAATGCATGCTTCAGCCACCGACACAATCAAGTTTAAGTGATGAGATGGACTTGTGATGTAACACCCTAAGTTTTTAAGGTTTAAAAAAAAAGAAAAAAAAAATGAGAAGAGAGAAGTGTTGTTCAAGAGTTTCAAACCCATAACCTTTGGCTTTACATACATATGATACCGCCATCTAAACTAAGAAATTTTTTTGGTCATAATCTCTTTCGGATTAAGTTTAACCAATGAATATGAAGTCTGACCACTTGTAAATTAAAGTCAGATCTGACTTTTCACCTACCGTTTAGATGCATATTCGAATCAAAAAAAGGAAGAGAGGGGAAATCGGATCTTTCCAAAATACCAAACGTCTCACCTAACCACCATCGTTCTCAGCTCCGATCTGCGCCACCGCTAGGCCGTGGCCTTCACCGCTGCTGCCACCGTGTCCGTCAGCTCTCCCCGAACGCAGCCGCGGTAACCACTCGCGGTTATCGGCCGTCGTCCACCGTGGGAAGCTGTTTGCATGCTTCGTCGGAGAAGCCCAAAGCGGCCTCTATTTTTACGCGTTTTTCGGCCACCTCTGTCACCGTTGGGACGCGTCGACGGTTCGAGTGTGTTCAGCGTGTCGTGGGGAGCAAAACCCAATCGACCGATCATGTGTCCAACGTTGGTAAGACGCTCATCGGAGCTGCGTCGCTTTCGACCGTTTCCCCTCCGTTTTGGTTAATCTCGGTATGAATTCCAGTTTTTTTTGGTGTTGTTGATGTATGGGTTGGAATTTTGAGCTAACGAGCTCCTGTTTTCCGACAAAATCGGTGCCAAAGGCGTCTCCGATGATCATTTCCGGCAACCGCCCGGCGAAGCCAATCCAAAGGGTAAGTGAACCGGCCTAAACCCATAGTTGAACCGGTCTGATCAGAACCGGTCTGGCCCAATGAATCGGGTCAGGCCTATTAGTTTTAGGAAGTGGGTCGGCCCGTGTAAGGCCCAATGGCCTTTAGCCCAAACCCGTGTAACCAACCCGACCCGACGCTAACCCGGTCTGAACCCGTGTCGTACCCGCCTGACCCGACCCGTTGACCGACCCGACCCGTTGACCCATACCCGGCCCGTTGACCGAGTCAACTCAGTGAATCAACTCGCCGAGTCAGCCATTGGACCAGTGACGTCAGCGTTGACTTTGACCGCTGGCGTTAGCGTTGACTTTGACCAAAAAGTCAAGTTTTCTCGAAAAGCCCTATTTTATATTTTTCGACGTCCTGAGTCCGTTTTTGAAGCCCGTTTCATGAAATTCTAACCCGAAAGCCTCCGAATTGGACCTTGAAATCGAGTCTGCTTATGTATTTTAATAATAAATTATGAGCAATATGAATAAGGACTGAAATTGGAATTTGTGTGATTGAAGGTATTCGCAGTTTCTTGTATTCGAGATGCTGAGGACGTCGCATTCGGGTTTGAAAGTGATCGAACGGAGTATCATGATTGACCGATGTAGAAAGTATTAAAGGTAATACATTACTACCTTTAGTATGCTTTATGAACATGTTGGTATTCGGTTAATGCATGCATAAATATGATGATGAGTGTTGTTAACTCTGCTTAAGTCAAACCAGATATGGAATTGATTATGGTAACCTAGAAAAGATCAAAATGTTCGAATGAAAAAGTTAATAAATGTAAGGATCTGAAAACCTCGATCTAATTGGAAAGTTATGGTAACAAGATTTAAATCTTCGAGATTGTAAGGTGTTAGGTTTCCTTGAATTTGGAATGAATCTCCGAATATAGATTTACGGAAAACTACACATACCTCTGAATTAATCAAGTGGCTCAAATCTCCGAATTGATTGAAATAACAAAAAGTACTGAAAATACTGTTATGGTTAAATTAATCAGAATGATCGTATTGACAAAAGGGCTGAAGTATCCTCGGACACCGAGGTTTACAAATTAACTGGAACGATGGATAAACCCTTGAGTTCTAAAATGAATGAAGCGGTTGGAGGTAACGAAATTTCTTGAATGGCTGAAACACCCACGAGTACTTAAATGATTGAAATGCTATAAATGGTTCAATTGACAAGAATGATGGATATCCCGAGCTTCAGAACGACTGAAATACTCCCTTGACTGGAATAAGTAAATTGCCTTTGATAAAATTCTAGAAATGCCAATAAAGCTGAAAATGACTGAAATGCCCCTAAGGGTTGGAGCATGACTCATGTATGTCAATCACTCATTATATTAATATGAGGATGGAAGTTTTTCCGCATCGAATATAAGTTCGTCTACGCCGTGGCAAGTCCTGTGGTGAAATATGAAGGCAATCGTTTAGATATACGATACAATCAGTATTTGGAAATGATACTCGTGAAGTGCATACATCAGAAGGTTTGGTTAGTACTGTAAGGTTGGGACATGTTAGTCTCGATTGATTTTAGAGGCTCGATAAACTTCTGGAAATCTCAATTATTGTAAATCATCATTTTATCACTATTGGGCTAAATTACAAAATCACCCCTGGTAGTTAAATGACCAAAATGCCCTCGTTGGCCAAAATAATCAAAATAGCCCTGAATGTATCTGATATCGTGAAAGATCTTGACATAAAAATCTCGGAATGCCTGGTTGGAAACCCAATGAGCTAATAGAATTCTCGAGCCACTATTTATGCCTTGTTGGTGTAATTTACCAAAATGCCCATGTGTGATAAAATGACCATAATGCCCTTGTAGGCTTAAATGAGTAAATCGCTCATGATATATCTAAACTCTCAAAGATCTTGATGTATCATCTCCTGAATATCTAGTTTGAACCGTTAGTACGAACCCCTTTTTTATAGGGACTTCGTTTCTAAAATCTGTTCAAATTGTCAAAAGTTTAATGTGTTCCCTTCCGTAAATGCCAAGTATCTCCAAGGAATAAATTGTTCCACCTAGTGTGTTCCATGTGTGCTACACGACTGTTTTTGCATACTGACTTACATGTTATAATACCGATCACGTGCACATGATTCACATACTTGAATTCACAGGAACATGACATGTTTTATAAATTAAACATGACTGTACTGTATTTCTGATATATGCCTATGCACCCGATATGACAAACATGCTATATGGATAATGTATTACTAAAAATACAGTTATTGATTAATGAACTATTGATGATCTGATTCACTGGGGTACTTGGGTTATGATATGAAGTTACCGTCGGCTCAGCCCTGATCCAGCTGGTAAGTCCGCCCGTTTTTGGTCCTATGCTTCGGCTAGGTCCGCCCGTATTCGGCTCCTATGCTTCGGCTAAGGCCGCCCGTATTCTAAGGTATTCCCTTAGGATGGTACCCACGCCCAATGGGCTCGGGTTAATGCCTGTACATGATACCGCACTGGGGAAAACTAAATACTGGAGTATGGTTGGAGGGTAAATAAAGAATTAAAATGAACTTTACTGCTACTTGAAACAAATGTATTTGAAATAAAAGGGTTTACTGCATTGTTGCATTTCATGTATTAACGTTGCACTGTTGGAACACACTAGAAACTAAACTCTCTAATTCCACCTCCGTATATTATCAACCTATAATTCCCGTCTAATTCTCGATGATTGAATAAAGAACAAGTATAGTTATTATCAAGTATAACGTTACCCTGAAATAGCGAAAAGGAAATGGAGACTGTTACTACGTGGAACATAATGAAAATGTTATGCCTACCATATATCTGCATGAGCTTATAGCATCTTTTGGTAGTTCTGTATTACTGAGCTTTTTCAAGCTCACGTTGTTTTTATCATCGCAGGTTAAAAGAATATATCATGGTAATGGTTGACATCAGTGTTTAGAGTTGTCTCGGCGTTGCCTTTGGAGTACGGTACTATATAGTTAGTGGGCATGTATGTCATGTATTGTTTTATGACTGTTTGTAAAGCACTTTCTGAAATTTTTGTTACATGTTTAAATGACTTCCCGAAATGGTATTTTAAAAAGAAGTTGAATTTTTTACAGTTTAATAAGTGTTTGAAAAAAATATTTTTATGTGTATCTTTACTGTGGGTCGTTCTTGTGACCTTAATGTGACTTCCTAGGATCCGTTGTAACGCATAGGCAGGTCTAGGGGGTTACATGTGATCCTACTTAATTCGATCGAATATTTATATATATTAGAGGATGATTCTACAATAAATGTTATGTACCGTTATGTACAACTAATCATATGTACCGCTATATACCATTAACTATTTTAATTACCTTTGAAATCATTGGGAGCGTTATTATCTTTTTTAGAATAAAATTTAAAAAATGTTATGAATATCTTTATTTACGGTGGATATCCATGTATTAAATGAAACTTTAATGGGTTTTATTATTAGGGTTTAATACCCATTGAAATTAGGGTTTCTATCTTATGCCTATAAATATAGACTTTTGAAGAAAGCATTGTACACAACACTACATTGAGAATATAATAAAAGTCCCTCTCTTTGTCTCTCATCTTTGCTCTTATTTATCTCTCTTGTTCTTCTTTACTTTATTCACAACACGTTATCAGCACGATACTCTAACCAACTGAGGTGTTTTGTCGTTCGAATCCTAAAGGAGTTATTGAAAAGAATTTGATACTGGCATGAATCAAAGATAAGTTCTTCTCCCTCAATTATAATTTAATTATCGATTCTCTTTCTTTCTTTGATCTTTAACTTGACTTTTAATTTTTGAAAAATCTTTGGTTGTTTGGTGTTAGTGTAGCCATAGAGTGACTCAATTACCGTGGTTCTTGTCGACAATTCCCGAAAAAGATTTTAACAAGATATTGGTAACTACATCTACCATATATTTTGATATAGCGATTGATTAATCATTCTTATTTATACATCCTTATGGTTGTTTATTTGTTTAAGAATGACAATTATTTTGTAGTGATTATATTTATGTTTTTTTTGTTAAAGTTGGTATTTTAACCATATTTTGAGTTTTACATGATATCTTTAAATGGCTTGGAAAGACAAAAGAGATTATGAGAAGCTGTCTTGGTATGTATATCTCCATTGTCATTGAGAGAAAAATCAATATCGGTAAACTCTATTTTTATTTTTATTCTTTAATTTATGATTTTAAGGTGTTATAAATTATGGTGATTTATGTTTTTTATTTTGATGGTTTAGCAATGCCGCGTATGAGAATTAAATCTTTGTTCTCTCTCTCTCTCTCTCTCTATATATATATATATATATATATATATATATATATATATTGGTTGCTCAATTATTCTTTAATAGTATGATTGTTATAAAGTCTATATTTGCTTAAAAGCAATATTATTTTTGTGTCGAAAAATTCGACTATAGACTTCTCCCAAGTTTAAGTTACGAAAATCGTCTTGATCCAAAAAAATTTATGGGAGGCATTCCCTGAAGTGAATGCAAGCATGATGTTTATTTCATGCGATTATTGGACTTATGTCATTCCTTGATGTGAATACAAACATGATAATTCACCATATGGTTAGTGAATAAAACTCAGTTATGTGCCAGAGTATCACTGATGAGGTTTTAAAGACCTATTGTCCTCCACTACATTCCTTGAAATGAATGTGATATTTTTATAGCGAAAAAATAAATGTCACATTAGCAATTGTGGTCGCGATTGAGGCCATAAAAATAGACATGGATAAGATGATCCTTTAGAGAATGTTTATATCCACCGAAAGTGTGAATATAAGGATGACAAGAATGATAGATATCATATCAAAATCTTTATGTTATCAATACGATGATACAAACCATTGGTCTCGTACTTGTCAAACGCCAACGTATTATGGACTTTATCCATAAGCATGAATGATAAATGAAAGAAAATATAAACAAGTTTTGTTTATGGCGAAAATAATCATGGCGTTGTTAGTCCAACTCAATTAGATATTGTTAATTTCTTCATAACCCTTGAAGGGAATAATTCGCCATTTATTTTATTTCCCTTATATCCTCTAAAGGGAATAATTGATCTTTTATTTATTTTATTTTATGTTAATTTTATTATTTATTTATGTTAATTTACTTTATATTAACTTGTTTTACATATTATTTATTTATGCTTTATGTTAATTTATTCTTTGAAGAATGTGATTACTTTCGGAATAAAATATACAATAAATTGTGGCTATTTATGCCTACCAGACAGTGCAAGTACTCATACTATACTTAAGCGTAAGAAATATTTTCTCATTTAAATGCAAGGGAAAAAAATATGAGTACTATTTCCCAAAGTACTAAAATATCAATGCTTCGTAAGAGCAATAAGTTCTTAAGGGTTTAACTCTAATAGATAACCGATTTGATATGATTTTCTATATTTAATATTTTTCATTCCTGAAGTGAATGAAACAAAGCACATTTTGAAAGATGTATAACTATGCATATTTTCCTATTTAAAATGCAAGGGAATAATGTGAGTATTATATCCGGAAATACTAATATCACAGAAGGCTTCGACTGAGCAAATATGTTATTGCCAAATGGAAATATATTCCATTTTCACAGTGCATTATACTCGTCAAAGACGCAAAGAGACTTATTGAATTTTAAAGATATTTACAGAAATATATTGAGAATATTAGTCGAGGGGGTGCCGACTATCTCATTATTACGAGTATAACTCAAGACAATAATAAAATCTTGAAAAAAAATATATGCACTGTCATCTATATTGTACTACACAAGAATTAGTACAAATTGAAGCCCATGCTATTGTAAATCAGAAGTTTACTGATAACTTTATTATTTGGCATGACCGGTTAGGCCATCCCGGTTCAATTATGATGCAAAAATTTGTTGACACTTTCATGTGGTCATTATTGAAGAACTAAAATTTTATTCAAGATAATGTTTTTCATGTGATACTTGCTATCAAAGCAAATCGATTATTCAATCATCATCAGCTAAGATAGATTGTGAATCTATTAATTTTCTGGAACGGATACAAGGTGATATATGTGGGCACATACACCTTTCTTACAGTTCATCTAGATATTTTAAGATTTTAATCGATGCATCGAATATATGGTCATATGTATCATTGTTATCAACCCGTAACTTGGTGTTTGCGAGGCTACTTGCTCAGTTGATAAAATTATGAACACATTTTCTAGATTACATGATAAAGACATTCGGTCTTGATAATACTGGTGACATGTCATTTTACATGTAGTATCACTAATTCGCATCAAGCCAACAAATTATCATAAGTTTTTCCCATTACAAATAGTTTTTGGTCCAAACCAAATATTTCTCATCTTAGATTTTTTTTGTGCGGTATATGTTCTGATTCCTCCACCACAACGCACAAAGATGAGTTCTCAAAAGAGGTTGGGAATATATGTTAGATTCAAATTTCCCTTGATAATTAAATATCTTGAGCTTCTGATAGGGAATTTATTTACAGCTCGATTTACTACTATCATTTTAATGAGTCAGTTTTCCCAATATTAGGGGGAGAAAATAAAATAGCTGAAAAAAGAAATAAATTGGAATGAATTATCATTATCTTAAGTTGATCCACGTACTCAACAATGTGAACTATAAGTTCAAAGGATAATTCATTTAGCAAATCAATTGTCAGATGATTTTGCTGACTTTAATAGAGTGACTAAGTCACATATACCAGCTATAAATGCTCCGTTTAAATTTGATGTCCCGGAAGAACAAACTCTAATTGCTAATGATTCTAACTTACGCCTGTAGCGTGGTAGACAAGTAGGTTCCAAAGATAAAAATCCCCGAAAAAAAGGAAAGGAGCTATAGTTATAATGGTCTGATCGAGAAATCAATGAATTATGAAAATCTCAAGAAGAGATTAAAAGGTCTCCAATAGAGACATTAACATGATTCATGTACATGATAATAAAGAGATCTCAATAGATTATGTCATGTCTGGTAATAAGTGGAACTGAAATCAAATCGACGTCGATAATACATTTGCATGCAATATATCACTAGAGATTTTATTTGATGACGTGAATCATGAATCATTGTCAATTGGAAAATGTAAACAAAGAAATGATTGGCCAATATGGAAAGAGGAAATTGAGGCGAAACTAAGATCTCTTTTGAAAAGAGAAGTATTTGGGCCTATAGCCCGTATATTAAAATGTGTAAAGCCCGTGGATATTAATGAGCCTTTGTGAGAAAGAGAAATCAAAAAGAAAAATTACGAGATATAAGCTCGTTTGATTGCATAAAGATTCTTACAAAGACATGAAATTGATTATGAGGAAAATATATTCCTCGGTGGTGGATGCAGTTACTTTTAGATAGTCCGACAATAAATGAAATAACTCAGTTTCTGCCTAATGGATGTTACATATTATTTGTATGAGCCTCTTGATAAAAACATTTACATGAAACTTCTGGAAAGATTTAGACTATCGGAAGCATTTAATTCAAGTTCTCGAGAACATTATTCAATTATATTGAATATATCTTTTTATGGATTAAAACATTTTGGGCACATTTGGTATAATCGCCCCATTGAATACTTATTAGCGGAAGGCTATAAGAATTATTTAATTTCCGAAGTATTTTATTAAGAGGTTTAACTCTAGATTTGTCTTTGTTTTTATTTTGTATGTTGGCGATTCATTGAGACTTATGAAGAGATCTCCTTAATAATGGAATCATTGTACAGCAATCGGCATACACATAAAAATGTTTAAAGAGACTTTACATACATAATGCATTGTAGAACTAATGTTTTGATATAATAATTGAAAAATGTTTTTGGACTTATCTAGAAAGTATTTAAAACAATTTCCAAAGTCCACATATCTTGAAACTATGTTTAGGGATGTTTTTAAATGAGTTTAATATGTTTTCAAAGGCCAAACTACACAAAACCGTCCAGGTGTTTCGAAACACCTTAGGGCGTTTCGAAACAGGGGATTCCAGTAGCAAAATCGTTTCGAAACTTGTTTCGAAACGGGCTTACCCTGGACTGAATTTTTGCCCAGCGTTTCGAAACGGGCTAGGCCGTTTCGATACGCCCACGTGGCAATGACCACAACGGTCATAAACCCCAACGGCTATTTTCCCAACTAACTTTTAAATGCAGGCGTTTCGATACGGGCTTATAGCGTTTCGATAAGAGTTTCGAAACGTCCAAGAGGCGTTCCGAAACGGACATGAGGCGTTCCGAAACGGCCAGGAGGCGTTCCAAAACGAATGCCCTGACAGACTGCAACGGCTCTTTCTACATTGAGAGTGTTTCGAAACGGGGAGCTGCAGAACTGCATTTATGGTGGGAATTAAAGTCTTCAACGGCTCCAATTTGATCCCAACGGCTAGTAACGGCTACAAACTCAATTGGGAGTATAAAAGGGACCTCCAAGCATCAAGAGAAGGCTAATGCTCATATTGTCAAACATCAAATGATCAAATATTGTCTTAGTGCCTAAATTGTCAATTCTTGTATAGACAAACACTAGTGAGCCAAAATTGTCAAATTTGCTCAAGTGTTTTAGGTTTTGGGTGAGTGTTTCATTGTGCAAACAAACACCTATTAGAGGGTTTAAGTTTGTTTTGTTTATCTCTTTGTAAAAGAGGGTTTTGATCAAGGCTTTGGGTAGAAGCTTGATCGTTTGTAAGGGTTACCTCCTAAGCCTAGAAAAGGGGACGAATCAATAGTGGATTGATTGTGAAATCCTTAGTGGGGAGCTAAGGTAGTGGATGTAGACCTTGGTTAGAAGGTTGAACCACTATAAATCATTGTGTCACATTTCTTATTAGCTTCCTAAACCCTTCCACCCAAAAATCCATCTCTCCACCACTTGGTGAGCATCATTGGTTGATCGAATCGAGCCCCACACAACTCAACAATTGGTATCAGAGCTTGGCTCAATCGAAGAGGATTCACATCCTATTGAGAAGATCCGGCAAGCTCGATCACTTTTTCATCAACCGGCTCAAATGGCGCAATCCATCGACAAACCGCCTTTCTTCAACGGAGATCACTATGCCCATTGGAAGACAAAGATGAAATTCTTCTTGAAGTCAAGAGATTACAAGCTATGGGATATAGTTGAAGATGGTCCGTTCGTGCCACAAGGGAGCAAAGCGGAATGGAGTGCCGACGATCGCAAGAAGATAGAGCTTAATTGCAAAGCCTTGCACATCTTGTTTTGTGCATTTGGTCCATCCATCTATGAGAAGATGTCTTCTTGTGAGAGTGCCAAGGAGGTATGGGACAAGCTTGAAGTCACATACGAGGGAACCAATGAAGTCAAGGAGGCCAAAATTGGGCTCCTAACCTTAGAGTATGAGAACTTCAAGATGGATCCGGAAGAGAACATCGAAAAGATGTTTGATAGATTCTCCACCATCACCAATGGTCTTAAGGGTTATGGAGAAGCCATCCCGGAAGAAAAGCTTGTCCGAAAGCTCATCTACTCACTTCCCGGGTCATGGGACTCAAAGAGGACCGCCATCATCGAAGCCAAAAATTTGAAGACTTTGAAGCTTGATGAACTCATGGGGTCACTCCTTACTCATCAAATCATGAAGAAGAACAAAGAGGATGAGAAGAAGAGGGAAGAAATTAGAGCTATGGGAGAGAAGAAAATTAAAGGGCTTGGCATCAATGCAAGTGCCATGGCTCTCAAGTCCTCCACTTGTCATCATGTCCACTCAAGTGAAGAGGAGGATGAAGATGAAGAGATAGTTCATCTCTTCAAGAAGTGTGCCCCGTTCATGAAGAAAGCCTTGAGAGAGCTTGAACGAGAACCTAAAAGGAAGGAGAGGGCAAGCACTTCTAGCCATAAGAAGAAGGCACATGTGGCTACTTGGAGTGATGAAGACTCCACCGACGATGAACAAGCCAACATTTGCCTTATGGCCATCGAAGAAGATTTAAGGGTAACTTCTAATTCATCTACTTCATGTTCTTACTCTTTTGATGAATTACAAGATGCCTATGATGATTTGGTTTTAGACTTTAAAAGCCACATTTTGAAAAACAATAAATTGATTTCAAAGTTAAAAATTCAAAATGATTTGCTTTCTAAAACCAAACTTGAACTTGAAGCAAAACTTGAAGAGTTTGAATTAAAATGTTTTGATTTACAAAAATTGCTTCAAAAAGTTCAAGAAGAAAAGGATTTGATTTCCAAAGAACTAGAAATGAAAAACAATTTTGGAAAATCAAATTTCTATGTTAGACAATCTAGTGCCCCTAGATTTAAAAATGGTAAATGTTTTAGAAGTGTTTGGGTCCCAAAAGGACTAACCACTTCAATTAAAAAGGATGACATTGAAAAATGGATTCCTAAGGGGTCAAAAATTTGTGCTACTAATGTTCATGGATCCAAAGCAATTTGGATACCAAAAATTACTTGATTGTCTATTGCTAGGTGTGATGGAGATGTTCAACAAGTCAAACATTGAGGGGGAGCTCCATGCACACAAGGAAGAACACTTGAAAAGGAAGGCTTCACATCCCCCCTTGGGTTCAAGTGTTGGTAAAATCTAGTTGCTTTAGTGTTTATTTGTTTTATTTTTATTTATGTCAACTAGATGATCATATATGATGGACTAACAATTTTGATGATGCTTTGAGTAAGGGGGAGCCATTTTAAAACCAAATTCTTGTTTTTGTCAAATTTTTTACCTCTATTGTTATTTTGAACTTAATGTTTTAAATTCTTTTTTGATATAACAAAAAGGGGGAGAAATGGTTTGAAAAATTGAATTTTCAAATGAATAAGGGGGAGCGCTTTACTTGAATTAAAATTTTTCAACTCTTATTCACATTTTTAAAGTTAAAGGGGGAGAATCCCAAACAATTTTTCAAGTGAGTTTTATTATATCAAAAAAGGGGAGATTGTATAACTAATGTTTTGATATAATAATTGAAAAATGTTTTTGGACTTATCTAGAAAGTATTTAAAACAATTTCCAAAGTCCACATATCTTGAAACTATGTTTAGGGATTTTTTTAAATGAGTTTAATATGTTTTCAAAGGCCAAACTACACAAAACCGTCCAGGTGTTTCGAAACACCTTAGGGCGTTTCGAAACAGGGGATTCCAGTAGCAAAATCGTTTCGAAACTTGTTTCGAAATGGGCTTACCCTGGACTGAATTTTTGCCCAGCGTTTCGAAACGGGCTAGGCCGTTTCGATACGCCCACGTGGCAATGACCACAACGGTCATAAACCCCAACGGTTATTTTCCCAACTAACTTTTAAATGCAGGCGTTTCGATACGGGCTTATAGCGTTTCGATACGAGTTTCGAAACGGCCTGGAGGCGTTCCGAAACGAACATGAGGCGTTCCGAAACGGCCAGGAGGCGTTCTGAAACGGATTCCCTGATAGACTGCAACGGCTCTTTCTACATTGAGAGTGTTTCGAAACGGCTTCGAGCGTTTCGAAACGGGGAGTTGCAGAACTGCATTTATGGTGGGAATTAAAGTCTTCAACGGCTCCAATTTGATCCCAACGGCTAGTAACGGCTACAAACTCAATTGGGAGTATAAAAGGGACCTCCAAGCATCAAGAGAAGGCTAATGCTCATATTGTCAAACATCAAATGATCAAATATTGTCTTAGTGCCTAAATTGTCAATTCTTGTATAGACAAACACTAGTGAGCCAAAATTGTCAAATTTGCTCAAGTGTTTTAGGTTTTGGGTGAGTGCTTCATTGTGCAAACAAACACCTATTAGAGGGTTTAAGTTTGCTTTGTTTATCTCTTTGTAAAAGAGGGTTTTGATCAAGGCTTTGGGTAGAAGCTTGATCGTTTGTAAGGGTTACCTCCTAAGCCTAGAAAAGGGGACGAATCAATAGTGGATTGATTGTGAAATCCTTAGTGGGGAGCTAAGGTAGTGGATGTAGACCTTGGTTAGAAGGTTGAACCACTATAAATCATTGTGTCACATTTCTTATTAGCTTCCTAAACCCTTCCACCCAAAAATCCATCTCTCCACCACTTGGTGAGCATCATTGGTTGATCGAATCGAGCCCCACACAACTCAACATGCATATTCGTTGATCACTATTTGGTTGCTAGGTCTCTTAATGTAAACAAAGATCCATTCCGCCCTCGAAAAAAAGGTGATGATATTCTTGGTCTAAAAGCACCATATATACATTAATTGATCTGAAAGCATCGTATCTTAGCTGGTCCAGAAATACTATCTAAGTGTTACGAGACCATTGCCTTTAAATAATTGATATGCATGAGGCAAAGTCGAAATATGTGTTTGGCTAAACATATCCAGAATGTAACCCCTTCGTCCCGGTCCGGACGCTTGACCGGTCCGAGCGGGCTACACGGGGATAACCTAGATGAAACTCGTTAAGGCTCCACTTCAGTTACCGACCCTAGGAAAAACTTTTTCACTTTATCTTATCTAAATGCATTAAGTTAACTTAAGCGGAAGCCCAACATCAAACCGGGCCTAAGCCCAGCCCTTGAAACCCCTTAGAGATGTCAAAAAGCCCAAAAATAGGCCTGTGTTTCGAAACAGTCAAGCCCGTTTCGAAACACCAGCTCTAGTTTAAAAAGTCAGACACCCGTTTCGAAACGCATCCACCCCGTTTCGGAACAGGGTCTCATTTTGCCTTGCCGTTTCGATACCAGTTTCAAAACGGTAATTCCAGTAGCAAAAGTGTTCCGAAACTTGTTTCGAAACAGGGGCTCACAGTGGCCAAAACGTGTCGAAAAGAGTTCCGATACGGGGCCCTGGAACCACACCTGTTTCGAAACAGGACAACCCGTTTCGAAACACCTGCTGTCTGCCACTTCCCAAAATTAGTTTTAGACATCCCCAATTGGTCCCAAACGTCCGAAACGACTACACGAAGCATACAAATCATACGAATACATTCTAGAGGCATGCATCCTATATAAACAAACTCAAGTACACAAGATGTAAGATGGACATCCAAACACCAACTCATACATAGCATTTAAGGTTCATATTTCAAAAGGTCATACACTTAACTAAATCAAGGTAGGCAAATCCACATGGTTTACAAGCAAGGCATACAACCAAAAGCAAAAATCAACATAACATATAAGAGGAGTCTAGCATACTCCTAAACAACAACATCAACATACTTCAAAGTATCACACCACAAATACATGTCCCATTGCTTGACCATTACATCATAACTAAAAATACACATACTTGTTAGCTATCTAGCACCACAAGCACACACTTGGAGGCCCCTTCTTGCACTAGCAACCCGCGAACTAAGGATCTGCATTGTCGAACAAAAGAGAGCGTAAGCGTAAAGCTTAGTGAGGGTAAGCTCATTTAAAACAAACCTCGACAATGCAGGGTCCAAGCACGAACACAACCAAGGTAGAATGTATAATTTACCTTCGTTCCTCAAGAGCCAAAATGTACATGATGCATGAACAATTATCCAATGATATGTCATGCTCCACAAGCTCAATTTACATCATATGTAAACACATATAATCATCCAAATAGGGATCACATTTCATAACTCATTGATACACATATCAATTCATATTGGCACCTAGCTATGACTCGAATACGCGAATAAACTCGTTGGAGGTCACATCCAACACAACCATTACCTTCGGTGGGATTACACTCATCACCAGTCTCGCGAAGGGGATTCCACCCATCCTCACGCCCCGTCGATGGGATTACACTCATCACCGACTATCATTTATACAAGAAGAATTTCCAGGCGAACCCGTACTCCATCTTGATGACTACCATCATCAAGACCACGCGCGCATTTGACTCACGTGTGCACACTAACATCCTAATGATCGATCATTTGTACCCAAGTATACTAGTGCCAATACTAACACAATCCACAATATCAATTATAACCAATTCCGTGCTTAGCACGTACTCACCATGATCAAAATCATGAACAATCCACATGCATATCACAATGCATCGCAACCATGCCTCATCACACATGTATAATACATTATACATAAATCACCATATCACAAATCATCACGAGGCATAAACAACAAGTTAAGAGTTCAACCAATGTCTCTAACTAAAGCTTAGGATTAGGCTACCACCCTAATCCTAACTCTAGGTGGGTCTATCAAGCCCAACCTAGTCCACATGCTTGAACCAAAACATTCAAAGACCATTTCGAAAACATTAACCACTCACCTTCACTTCCAAGCTCAATTACCAAGCAAGCAACCACCTTCAAGTTTCTGGATTCACTCTCGATGCTTCACCAACATAAGCTCTTGCCTCTAAACTACCTCAACACAATCCAAACAACCTCAAATCAGCTCAAACATCAAGGTAGCTAACCCGGAATACAATTCAAACATCAAACACAACATTTCAAGCCATGAACAACCCCAAAAATTACCAAACTCGGGCAGCCCATAAACCTCAATCAAAACTCATGTTTCCAACACTTTTAATACCCCAAATGATTCCAAAACAACCCCCAACCATAGTACTAACCTCAGCCCACAAATTCAAACCCAAAACAACCCCAAAACCACTCTAAAACCCTTCAAAAACCCTTTGGAAACCCAAATCCGGGAATGTGAATAAAATCATGTAAAAATCATATATGTTGGACTATTTGACTCACAAACACCATATCTAACATCATTAAATCAAAACTTTAAGTTAAACACCATAAAGCTACCATTTTTAATCAAATCCTCTAAAAACTCAAATTCCAAAACCTTGATGAAAATGAAAACTACTTGTACTTTTGAAGAGAGGAAGTTGAGGACAAGTCAAAAACGTAATTACCTTTCAAAACCGAGTTGAAATGAAGAAGCAATGTGATGGAATAGTGAAAGGAGGATGAGAGCTCTCTTTGTCGTTGGTTGAAGAAGATGAATAGTGAAAGGTGATAAAAATGGGTGTTTTAAATTAAAAAGGGGCTTTAAATTGAAAGTGGAGTTATTTACAAGATTGCCATTAATGAATGGCTATTTCCCATTTTCTTTAAAATCCATCCAAATTGAATTTCATTTCAATTTAGTCCAACATAAAATGTTTGTTTTTTTGAAACCCGAGGCCCAAAAGATTATTTTAATTATAAAACCGAACCCGAAATAATATTAAAATATTATTTTCACCCGACCCCTAAACCCGGGTGTTACATAGAAGATATGTGAATTGCTTTCACAAGATAAGATGCAAGCTATCTTATGTAGAGATAATGCAGAATTTATATTTCAAGGTGGATACATTAAATGTGATAAAACGAAACATATCTCTTTAAAGTTTCGTCCCTCATGATCTTCAGAAGAATGATATTTGATGAATCATTTCAAGCAATAATTTGAAAGATTTATCCACTAGTGCATACTCTATTTGAACATTTGAAGATTATATTCAAGATTTAATTATGAAGATTCAAAGATCTTATGTGATATTTGTATGAGGGGGAGTAAATACGCGTTGCACTCTTTTTCCCTTAACCAAGGTTTTGTCCCAATGGGTTTTCCTGGTAAGGTTTTTAATGAGGCAACATGTTATGCATATCAAAGATGTGTGTACTCTTTTTTCTTCACTAAGAATTTTTTTTCCACATGGTTTTTATCTTAGTAAGGTTTTAACAAGGTACATTATCTTTATGGATATCCAAGGGGGTGTTATGAATATCTTTATTTATGGTAGATATCCATATATTCAATGAGACTTTAATGAGCTTTATTATTAGGGTTTAATACCCATTGGAATTAGGGTTTTCATCTTATGCCTATAAATATAGACTTTTGAAGAAAGTATTGTACACAACCCTACATTGAGAATATAATAAAAGTCTCTCTCTTTGTCTCTCATCTTTGCTCTTATTTATCTCTCTTGTTCTTCTTTACTTTATTCACAACAAAAAACAATTTTTATATTAATTTTTCAAATATTTTTCTTTTTGGGTAAAGTACACAAATGGTAACTAAATTTTGGTAGAGTATTCAATTTGATAAATAAACTTTTAATTGCTTCAATGTTACCATTAAATTTTTAGTTATGCTCAAATTTGGTCACTGACCCGTTAACAACCGTTAAAGGGTAATGTGACAGTTAAACTATTTTGTATAATAACATATTTAGTCCTTAACGTTTATACTTTAAAAATTTTGTCCTAATTCAAAAAAATAATAAATTTAAGGGTAAACTACACGAAATACCACTCAACTTTACCCTTTGACTTGAACATACCACTGAACTATAATTTAATACTATTATACCACTAAACTTAGCTTTTGGCTTCAATGTAAGCACTCGACCGTTAACTTATAACGGGTTGCTAAATCCAAAACGACGTCGTTTAGGTTTCGTTGTTTTGAAGCCTAAAATAGGCCAAAACGACGTCGTTTTGTTAGTAAGGAAAATAAAAAACATTGCATTTTGGGAAGCTTGAACCCAAGACCTTTAAGATGAAAGGCTTATACAAACCACCAAGTCAACTTAAATACTTGATATCATTCTAACGAAAACAATATATATATATATATATATATATATATATATATATATATAATACTGCAGTTGAACTTAATTTCATTTATCTCATGATATAATTTTATAATATTTATAATATAATTTTATAAATATATTAACTTTATAAATAAATATTATTTATAATTTATATATATTTTTTAATAGATATAATATATAACTTAACCCTAAACTCTAAATCAAATATTAATTAAAACACCAAACCTAAAACCTTAAAAACTACAAACCCTAAACTATAAATTAAATACAACCCCAAACCCTAAACCATATATTAACTAAAACCCTAAACCATATAGATAAATCCCAAACCTTAAATAATAAACCATAAACCCTAAACATAAGTAAATCATAAATCTCAAACCCAAAATCCTAAAATTAAAATATTATTTATAATATATAGTTGGATTTGTAATATAGGGTTTAGGTTGAGGGTTTAATTACATATATTGGTTATGGGGTTAGGGTTTAGGATTTATTTATGTATATGGTTTAAGGTTTGAGTTTTGAGGTTTAGGGTTTATTTATATATATATATATATTATCTATTCAAATATATAAAAATTATAAATAATATTTATTTATAAATTTAATATATTTATATATATGGTTTATGGTTTATGGTTTATTATATGCATTGTTTAGGGCTTGGGGGTTTAATTAATATATGGTTTAGGGTTTGGTTTTTTTGGGGTTTAATTAATATATGGTTTAGGGTTTGGGTTTTGGGGTTTAGGGTTTAATTATATATATTATATCTATTAAAATATGTATATATTATAAATAATATTTATTTATAAAGTTAATATATTTATAAAATTATATTATAAATATTATAAAATTATATCATGAAATAAATGAAATTAAGTTCAACTGTAATATTATTTACATATTATTTTCGTTAGAATAATATTAAGTATTTAAGTTGGCTTGGTGGTTTGGTATAAGGCTTTCATCTTAAAGGTCTTGGGTCCAAGCTTCCCAAAATGTAATGTTTTCTTATTTTTTTTACTAACAAAACGACGTCGTTTTGGCCTATCTTAGGCTTCAAAACAACAAAACTAAAATAACGTCGTTTTAGATTTAACAGCCCGTTATAAGTTAACGGTCGAGTGCTTACATTGAAGCCAAAAACTAAGTTTAGTGGTATAATAGTATCAAATTATAGTTCAGTGGTATGTTCGAGTCAAAGGGTAAAGTTGAGTGGTATTCCGTGTAGTTTACCCTAAATTTAACCCTCTTTATTTACACATTATTTTAGTTTCACTATATTTTAATTAAAAATAATTTAACCATAAACCCTAAAACCAAAACCCTAAGCTCTAAACTCAAAGCCGTAAAGATAATTTAATGTAACATATAATCCCAATTTTTTCCTATTATTTTATCTGTCTGCATGATCCTTTAAATGTCATTTTGTAGCCTGAAACTTTGATCACTTATTGAAAGAGTGATCAGGCATCAGGGTACTCTTCTACTGCAAACTACCGAGGAAATACATGGTTAAAGTAGATTCAGTAGGGAATACCACTTAAGCATGTAATATATCTTAGGACCACTTCGATTGCTACATGATTACTTAAAATGGCACTCAAGTCGCTTGAATCTTGGGTTTGTTTATCAACATTATTGTAGTCTGGAGGAATGACACCCAAAGTTTTATGGTTTATGATATTTTTAATTAAAAATAGAGTCAAATTAAAATAATATGTAAATAATGAGGGTTAAGTTTATTATTTTTTTGAATTAAGATTAAATTGTTTGAAAGGGAAAACGTGGAGCATTGTACAAAATATTTTAATTGTCACGTCACCCTTTTAACGGCTGTTAACAGGTCAGTGGCCAAATTGGAACAAAACTAAAAGTTTAATGGTAACATTGAAGCAATTGGAAGTTTAGTTATCAAATTAAATAATTTACCAAATTTTAGTTACCATTTGTGTACTGTACCCAAAAAGAAAAATATTTGAAAAAGTAATATAAAAATTATTTTTTAGATTTTATTCTAAAAAGGAATAATGACGCTTCTGGTCCTCATGATTTCAAAAATAATTAAAATAATTAATGGTACATAACAGCACACATAATTAACAGTACACAACGACACATGACGTTTATCGTAGAATCATCCCTCTAGTAAATATAATGTTTAATGTTTTTGTAAAGCGTTACTGACCTTATCTAACCTGGAGTATTCTCTGTCTATTTGTTAGAGTTTGGTGTCATTTTAACAAATAAAAAAATAATAATCAAGAAGCTGATATTTACTGTTACTTGTGAATGCTTTGAGTTTGATTAAATATCTTAATCCTGATTTGATAGGATTACCATTTACATGGACATTAATGGCCACTTTGCAGTCAACAAGATCAGTTGAACTATTGTTGAGCATTATACATGGATTGATCTGAGATTCAAATAAACTGTTGATGAGATAAATATAAATTTTAGGGTTTTAGTTATAATAGATTTTGGTTTTTGGATATATCTAATATGGTTGGGTCAAGGGTGTAATTTGGATATGGCCCGTGTTGTATGGGTAGACCTATGTTGGATATGGTTAATATTGTTTAGGGGTTATGAATTTATTTTTATAGAATTTATAGACTATGATTTATTTTTAAAAAATTGATATGCATATTGAGCAAGCACATTTGGTCGGTTGGCTAAGTTGTTCATCTTTGTTCCTTCGTATTTCCTTAGGTTATGAGTTTTAAACTCACTAAGAATAATTCATTCCTTCCCTTAGATTCTCTCGTCTCCCCTCTTTAAATATAATTAAGATTAAAAATAAAATTTATCAAAATAAATAAATATGTATGCTCGTGTAATTTTGCACACCATATATATCAAAAAAATAATCTATAACGTATATAGTATCATGTGTTGTAAATAAAGTAAAGAAGAACAAGAGAGATAAATAAGAGCAAAGATGAGAGACAAAGAGAGAGACTTTTATTATATTCTCAATGTAGGGTAGTGTACAATGATTTCTTCAAAAGTCTATATTTATAGGTATAAGATGGAAACCCTAATTCTCTATTGGATATTCCGACCAGCATTTCGATCATCTTGGCAGGCCGCTATACCGACATTGTAAATCCTCAAGAGGTTAGCTTCACTAAAACCCTACAATTTTTGTTTCTTTCTTGTGACATAAGTTAACAGAATCCCAGCATTGAAAAGTGGATTCTCTATTGGATATGAAGAAATTCGAGAGGATCATGCGCGGAATTCAGGGTGCCCTTATTGTTGCCTCCACCCTTCAGATTGTACTCGGATTTAGTGGCCTTTGGCGTAATGTTGCAAGGTAAGTTCATTGTTTTGCTGTCTGTATATTTTCTGAACAGGATAAGAGTTCCATATCCGTTTCAATGGGGAGCTTCTTCGTTCGATGCCGGATAAGCTTTTGCTATGATGGAAGCTTCATTTGTTGCTTTAGTAGAGGTTTGCTTCTGTTATAGTCTTGATATCTGTTCGGATAATTTTTATTAATCATGTTTATCTAATTTTGGAACACTTATACCATATTGTTAAACAGTCTACTGGTACCTACTGTTGCAAGATATGCAAGTGCAACTCCGCTGCCCCTTCCATTCTCAGCCGCGGTATCGGTTGGCAGGTAAAAATAAACTGATTAATTTATATACAAAGTGTTAAAGCCTAAATCCATTTGCTTGGTGGAGTTTTAGAGATGTTGAGTATAGTTACATGTCTTGTTTGCTTCAATCTAACACATTGTGTACAATGGCAGTGAGAACGCCGGTTTGTTGGCACTAACACGTGTCGACGATCGAAGAGTTGTCCAGATATCTGCAGGGTTCATGATTTCTTCTCCATCCTTGGTCAGTTTCAAATGCCAATCTCTCTTGCTTTCTCTCTGTCACACTCCCGTGCTCATATGTGTTTACATGCATTGCTAAACAGGAAAATTCGGGGCAGTTTTCGCTTCGATTCCGTCTCCAATCGTTGCAGCTTTATATTGTGTTTTCTTTGCTTACGTTGGTATGTCCTATCTTAATCAAGTTTATATTAGGTTTCTCTGTTTTCATGGGATTATCAATACCATAATACTTTAACGAGTACACTGCAATTAATGGTTTCGGTCCAGTCCACACTAGAGCTAGATGGGTAACTATCTGTTCTTTTACAACTCTACTTTGAATCCCTTGCAGAATGCATAGTTATTCCTCTTCGATTTTGCAGTTCAACGACATGATAAACGTGTCGTTCTCATCTGAAGCATTCGTTGTCGGTTCATTGGCAATGTTCCTCGATTGCACGTTGCAGGGGAAGGACAATGCAAGTAGGAAGGATCGGGGCATGCATTTTTGGGAGAAGTACCGATCGTTTAAATCCGATGCAAGAAGTGAGGAGTTCTATTCCTTGCCCTTCATTTTCAACAAGTTATTCCCATCGGTGTGATTGATCTTCGGACATAGGTTTTGAGGTGATACGAGAATAGGAGGGATAAAACAATGCATATATCAATGTTTCTCAACAACGAAAACATCGATCTCGTCCCCTTTCATGACCAGCTGTTAACTCCATGAAAAATAACACATATGCTGCAGCAAAGTGCAAACAAATATGTTCCATTCATCTCCTTTAGTGGTACTTTGATATTGTTTAGGACATCTTATATATGATTATAGTGTATCTCCCACGGCTCCGGTGCGTGTGTCGATGAACCTATGCAGGCATCGATACATGTTAACACGGGTTGGTTCAATTGATCGAGTACTCGTCGACTGGTAGTTCATGCCTGCATAACAAGCCAGCTAGCCAAGAATACTTGGGCTTTTCTCAAAACTAATACTTTGGACATTCATGGTCCAATGAACCATCTTCCAACAAGCAGGCAAACATAGCTCCACCATCCTAAGTCTGTTGTCGTGTTGCAGTACGGACTTGCTTAATCATATGACCAACACAATGTGCATATATATAGTCTAGTCATATCTGATACGAACAAAACATGTATTATTGCAGTCAATGCTTAAAAAAGAGCTCAAATTGTAGGATGTCCAGATTGGATTTTTCGAACATGTATGAGTTAGACCAGTCTTTTTCTGACAGGCTATTGACAGGATACATGTGGGTTGAAGCCAATGGGTGATGGCCATTTGTGCCCCCACATTTCCGTGGACTGCTCGTTAGGCCCAAGAATTTGGTCCAGGTGATAAGCAACTTGGTATTGTTTAAGCAGGTCTCGATAGAGACCTTGTATATGTAGAAAATCCCCACTGAGAGACTCACCCACTAAAACTAAATAGACGACGCAGGTCATCAAGATTAATCAGGACAAAAACCCTAAAAAATCGGAAGAAAAGAAAAAATATGGTCCATTTGGCCATCCATGTGAAATTAGCGTATTCCATGGTAAAGTATAAAACACAATTAAAGTGCGCAATAAAATGTTCCTGTTTTCTTAGTGCATTTCGTTTATGAAACAAGTTTCTTAAAAATAAGTCTTGATTCACATTAGATATGAATTCGATTCGAACATTTTATTAACTAAATTTGGATTCGAATTTTAATATCTATAACTATTTTTGAATTCTTAGAGTATGAGTTATTTCATGTTTATGTGTATACATATATGTTTTTGCAAGGTCGGACCAGAACTATCTAGGTTGTTTTTGCTGGCCAACTTTTGTCTAAATTGATAATTACTTGTAGTGTTTTATTAAGGCACTAAAACTTTTACAACACTCTTTTTGAGCTAGTTGGCATGTTGTACCAACTTTTGATCAACATAACGTACAAACTCTTTATTATATCTTTTCTTATCATATTTATTTACAATCCAATCTTTAACTATTCGATGTGGGATTATTATTTTTCTATAACTAGGGTTGATAAAACTCAAGCTTACTCGACTCGAAATTCATGAATTTGAATAAAAAATCATTTAATAGATCAAGTAGTTAAAGTTGTTCATCCGCTTTCACCTTGTGTGGGTTCGAACCTTGCATTTGTATTGGAAATTTAAACATCTCTATTATAACAAAAAAAAATCAAATAAAAATTGAATGATGAAATAAGACACAAATAACTAGAATACATATGTAACTTTAATTCCATTTTTCAAAAAAAAATCCTTCTTTTGTAATTTAGTCTTTCAACTTTTTATTTTATTCAATTTAGTCGTATGACAACAAACTCTTTGCAAATTCTTTCTTTCCATCCATCAATTTTTTTTACTCCTTCATACTCCATCAATATTTTTCTCATCCAAATCCCTTCTTTAAAAAACAATATTATATAATTTTAGATGACCAATTTCAGAAATTGCATTAATTTTTTTTAAAGAAATTGTAATTATTTATTCTCAAGGTACATTGAATCAAAATAAAAATTAAACTAAATAATTGATGATCGCCTGTTTAGGCAATCCAAATGTAAAAAAGAAAGAAAGAAAGATAATCTTAATATCATAATAATATTTTACTTTTATGTGTCTAAGAAAAACGGGGCAACCCCATTGTTTGATTTGATGCAAATAAGAAACACAAGGTGACAAGCAGACCAGACCACCATGTAATCTGTTGTGTCAATTTCTGATCTTCACAGTCGGCATGTCTTTAGCCTAACAAATTCAATAATTTCATACCCCTAATTCCAAGTGCATGCAAAGGAACAATGGCGATCATCATTCATGAAAAAGGGATTAAAAATAAAAATAATAAAAGTGGAGATCTCTTTCTCGAACATGCATGAATTTGGCTGTTAACGTCAATTCGAATGTGTATATTAAGAGACAAATAACGTTGCTGTTGGTGTTTGGAAGTTGTTTTCAAGAGTGGAAAAAAAAAAAGAAGCAAAGATTATTTATATATTAAGTGAATGCCAAGAGCAAAACAAGTAAAAATCTAAAGATTATTTATAATGTTACAATTATTGAGTTAATGACAATGCTGTTGAAATGTTTTGGTGTTTCACTTTATGACAGCAGTTATAGTTCTTGCCCATGTCAAGACAGAACCCTAGGTTTTGCAGCCAAAACAGAAAGTAATTAGCTGGTGCTTAATGAGAAAATAATCTTTAACCGGTGTCTACCAAGGAAATTAAGCATTTTCACTGAAACATCACCTTTAAATTTTTTATTTACCAATCTAACGTCCAGGCAAAAATATTTCTTAAGCTATCACTTTTACAGTGAGCTCGCTATGCTCGCATGGCGAGTTTCATTATTTTAAAATTTTTAATGGAACTCGTCATGCTAGTCTAACAAGTTCTATTAAAATATAAATTCTTTAACGCTTAAAGACTTCATTACTCACATCAAAAAATCAACAAAAATATAACTCGTCACGTTAGTCTGGCGAGTTTACTGTAAAAGTGTTAAAGTATAAAAATAATTTTAAGTGTCAAAATAGTGAATAATTTATTTAAATGTGATATTTTAGTGAAAATGCCAAAAAAAAATTAATATATATTGCCATGTTTTTTTACGAAACATGTTGCTAGCATTAATTATTCTGCGTACTTCAATTTTGGTAGGGAACTTTCTCAGAGCATAAAACCCTAAACTCAAATATTCTTATCATCTAATAATAATGATAAATAATAATAGTTAAGTTAAAAGAAAGAATATCTAATAATAATGAAAATAGTAGTCAAGTTGAAAGGTTGTTTCCACTAAATACGAGACTTATACAAGATAATAAAAATTTCTCTTATATTAACATGTGGTCGATAGTTCGATCATCGCTTTAAGTATAAAATAACTGTAAAATTTATGATTAATATTTACCATTATATGAGCTAGCATAACACGAAAAATTAATTATTGTACTCGTGTTTTCACTGTGTCTAAGCGTGTGGAGATGCTGCATTATCTTAGGTATAAGAAACATCAAGATGCTATATTAAGTATTAATTAGTTGAGAATATATGCCTTGCTTTGCCTCTTCATTATCACGCTTCGGCTTTGCATCGGCCAAGCGTCACGGGCCCTTACTTTTAAAAAATAAAGTTACATTTTAGTCCTTGAATTTGTTCATCCTTGCATTTTGATATTTAGATATTTTTGTCTTTGTTGATACTTGAATTTGTCTATTTTTCACATTAGCACCTTAATTTTTCGGGCCCACGTTAGCACCTGAGCTTCATACTTTTTCTCGCATTGGTACATTTTGTTGTAATGATTTTAACTTCTATAGCTTATAAGTTTTTTTTTTATAATTTTTAAATCTATGACCTAAAAAATATTATCATGATACCACGTTAAAAAATGCTAAAAAAATAATTGTTTAAAATTTGGGTGATGATGTAGCACAATCTCATAGTACCACATCACCCCCTTCAATTTTCGTTACAAAAAGTACCTACGTGGGAAAAAGTAGAAAAGATTAGGCGCCAATGTAAACTAAAAAGAAATTAATGTACTAATGTGAGAAAAATAGACAAGTTTAAGAGCTAAAATGTGTCTTATCCAAAAATAATAATAATTCAATCTGAGTTCTTTTAACATAAAATGTTTAATTTTGATCCCTTCAAAAATTTTATTTGAATACTCTAATACAAAATTTTATTTTTTTCATCATATACAAAGCTAACTTTTTTAAAAAAAAATAATTCTTTAGAAAAACCATGACAATAATTATCTTAGATAAAAATTCACACATTATTAAATTGAAATAATTAACTTTTAACCAATTCTTTAAAAACAAATCTTTAGATAAACTATCAAATTTATTTAAGACTTTAATAATAAATAATCATCTATACATGTGAATAAAACTCGTATATCATATAATAATCAATAATTGAAAATTATTGTTGCATTGATAAAAGTATATCGATACTACATTGATTATTTTAGATTAATTATCACTTAATCACTAACTTTTTGAATATATATATATATATATATATATATATATATATATATATATATATATATACTTTGAAATACAACTCTTTACATAAACTACAAGACTTTATGTTAAAATTCATTTTAAAAATTTAATAATGAAAAATTATTTGATACACAAGCGGTATAACTTTAGTTTACGCATGTATGATTCTTTTAAGATTTTTGAGTTTAATTTAGGGACTAGGGGTATACGTTGCATAATTTACGATTTTGGGTTTAAGACTCAAGGTATGAATTTAAATTTTAAATTTTAAATTTTATAATTTAAATATGAAAGGTTACGTACATTTTCTTTACACGAATTATGTATTAAAATAGAACTCTTTCCTAATAATAATTAAACATTTGTGCACGTGAACAAAACTCTTATAGAACATTATAATTAAAATTTATCATGATATAAAGATATTAATAATAAATTACAATAATTATTTGGTTACAATTATGCTTAATTAAATTTACAATTATATACCAATTAATTATCACTCATACAATTCTCTTTTTTTTTCATTAAATGCTATTTTTTCTTACAACAACATGATTGTGGTCGAATATCACAAATACTGAAATAAAAAAAATAAAAAAAGTAAAAGATTATCTAATATCTTATTGCACCAACAAGGTTAGTCTTGGTGACAAAGTGTTTGGTGTTGTTTAAGCAAATTTTAAATTCGAGGCTTGTGTATATAGAAATTTTTTATTAGGAGACTTACTCACCAAAATTAAATTTATAACGCGATCGATCACCTACCAAAACCAGATATGATAGCTGGCAAGTATTATATTTTGTTGATGTTTTTTCTCTCTTTTTTTACAGGAAATGGCATCTCTTAGGAAATTCTTGATTAGATGTCACTCTGGGTTTACTTGAATCCCATTGGGTTTCTCAGCTTTACAAATTTGTGTTTACTGTTCCAATATTCCATTACCATGAAGAAAAACAAAAGTGGCTGCTTTTCTTTTCTCCACCCACTTTTGCTTCATATATTAAGATTTTATTATTTATTTCTTAATTTAATAAAAAAAATTAATTACTTCAGTCGATTACTATGTGCAACATTAACCAGTGTGCCAATTTGCAGCTTGTTAAATGCTTTAGGGGGAAATGGCTAAATTAGGAATTTGTTGTATTTTAAAAAATGGGAAATGAATATTGAGACAATTATTTAAGAATTCATGATAAAATTTATAGTATTTATCTAAGACATTCAAGTTTTAATGACTTTTTCATGTGACTAAAAAATTGAAACCAAATTTTTTCTTACATCAGAGGATGATTTTGCTAAAGTCGTCAACAACTGAAGATAACTTTGATAATTATTGTAAATTTCATCATAAATTTCTTAAATACACAATTTCCTTTATTTTAAAACACAAAATTTCTCAAAATTTTTCGTTGGAAAAGAAGAATTAAAGTAGATTTTCAACATAAAACTATATTGTTAGTTCATATATTATGCACAAATTATAGATTTAATTTTAATATTCTAATTTGGTTAGTGATGATTCTTTTAATTTTTGAATTTTAAAAGTTCAGTTATGCATCAAACAATAAAGAGACAATATAATTAAATTAAAAGGACTTAAAGTGATTAAAATGAAAAACAAGAATTAAACCTATAAGTTACACGTAACATTGAGATTAACAGAAAATTTTAACTTGATTGAATTAACTGCAAGTATTTGGGTTAGGAATTTTTTTCTAAATTTGAAATGGACAGAAACTAAAAAACGATCAAATCAAAACACAAGGACTGAATCCGTATTTTGTACATAGCACGAGAAGTAATAAAAAATATACCAATTTAGATGAGCGATAACAATGTCCATGTATAAACTTTATCTTCAATTGTTTAAAAGAACAAATGTGAAAATGTTATATCTAAACACTAAAAAAAACGATATCTTTTGGTAAATATTTTTGGAGCCAACTAATTCTTTATTAAAGAAATAAAATTAAAAAAAAAAGTCAAATTTTCTCTAAGTAATTTTCTTTAAAAAAATGTCGGCTCCGAGATTTTCGGACGTGAAGAACGCTAACCCTAATGTATCGCGATCTGGGATCACGACTGCGCCGGTCTTCTCTGCGGCGACAGATCGGCCACCGGATCAAAGGCGGAGCGTACCGTTCCCGGCTGTGGACTGGTCGTCATGCTCCAAAACGAGTGTTTCCCTTGGTGGAGATACGGTTGAAAAGGGGGAGAATGGAAAGGGCACAGTGGTATCGATGGATTCTGCCCCGGTGGATATGGAAGTTGTTGGTGATGCTGAAGGTTCTGCTCCGGCGGTGATGGAGACACAGCGAACGGTGGCAGTGGGTGCTAGGGTAGAGGAAGTGGTGACTGCGACTGGTGCGAATGCTGTTTCGAAGCCGTCTTTTCGCGACATGGTGGTGGGTAATGCTGCTGCAACCAAGCCGGTGTCTACTATCCCGGAGCTTGATGTGGAAGTTGGTGAGGGGGATGTTGAGATGAGTTCCGTTGAGGGTACGCCGGTGATCAAGTTTTCAAATCGATTGCATGATCTAATTGATGCTAAATTGGCTAATTCAGTTGTGGTAAGGTTATTAGGGCGTGCTATTGGCTTTGCTGCGTTGGAGTCTAGAATTCGATCGTTGTGGAGCCCTAAGGGGGACATCGCTTTGGTGGATCTGGATAATGACTATTATCTGGTACGATTCGCCGAGGTGGAGGATTATACGAAGGTTTTGATGGGAGGACCGTGGCTCATCTATGGGTGCTATCTAACGGTGCAACCGTGGAGTAGAGAGTTCTCGACAGCGGCTGATCACCCGGCAAAGATTATGGTTTGGGTACGGCTTCCTGGTTTGCCATATCGTTATTATACCAAAAGTTTGTTTCGTATTATTGTTGGAGCAGTGGGGAAGATAGTTCGAATAGATTACAATACTACGGAAGGGAGACGGGGTAAGTTTGCAAGACTTGCGATTGTTGTTGATTTGAATGCACCTTTGTCGTCGAGCATTATTATAGATGGTGTCCGTCAGAGGATTGAATATGAAGGGTTACCTACTATTTGTTATTCTTGTGGTTTGTACGACCATGTTGAAGCGTTGTGCAAAGGTCATAAGGGTAATGAAGCAAACAAGGGGATAGCGGGGTAATGGAGATGGCGGTCACGGAACCTGTTGAGAAGTATGGTCCTTGGATGCAAGTTCAGGCTTGCAAGCCTCGGAAACAGCTTAATGGGAAAGGTGGTGGCAGCTCAGTTCCAAACAAAAGCACGTCAGGGTTGAACATTGGACGTTTTGCTAATATTGCTATTGAGGATGAGGATGTGGGGGAGCCGGCAGGTGCGGAACAGATAACAGTGAATGGTGTAGTTGGGACGAGTGGTACGGTGAATTCCAAGTCGGTTCTGATGCATGCTCGATCAAGTATAGGCGGGTCTGCTTCATCTGTGATAGAGGGAGTGTCGAAGGGTAGGAGACATGGGAAAGAGCCTGTGGTGGCAAACGCTGAGGCAGGCCACGATGTGTCGGAGTCAAGGGTTTTGTCAGTCGCGCGAGGAGTGGGGAAGGTGAATGGGATTGTTATCAGTTTGGTGGAGAATAAAGGTGGGGATAAGGGTAGTCGTAATGAGGTGGCGGCTGCTGGCCATGTTGTTTCAGTGCCGGTGACGTTGAGTTCAAATAATCACACAACTGTTAAAGTGGTAGAGCGGTCAAAGTTTTCGAGTGTGCCAGTGTTGGATGGAAGTTCTAAGACCAAGGACGGTGGCAAAAATTTGGTTGGGCCGGTTCTGGTGCGAAGGTTGTCCAAAATTAAAAGTGCGGCGCGTTTGAGTCTGTATTCGCAGCGAAAGAAGTCGCATGTGCAGCAAGAGAATAGGGATCCTAATCTTGTGAATGTAGGAGACTGGGTTGTCAACACTTCAAAGGAACTGGATGTAGCAAACATGACAAGGGTTGCGGATGAGAATGTTGATCCAAAGGGTGCCGAGGTTCGAGAGGAGGGGGTCAAGTGGCGTGATAACACGGCATTTGATGTGGAGCCGGTGCAATTGTAGGGTGCGAGGTTCGTCTTCTCCTTTTATTTTTTTTAATGGTTAAAGCTCTATTTTGGAATACTCAGGGTGCTCTTGACCCTAATTTTAATCGCTATTTGAGTTTATTTATAAGGCAGCATGATCCGGATATTGTGGTCTTGATGGAACCTAGAATTAGTGGTAGGAAAGCTGATAGGTTTATTCGTCGGCACCGGTTTTTGCATTCGTATCGCGTGGAAGCTTCCGGTTTTTCAGGAGGAATTTGGCTTTTTTGGAATGATTTGGTGATTATGGATGTGATTGCCGTTTCAAATCAATTTATTCACTCGTTGTGTACTGATCGCAATTTAGGAATTAAGAGTTTGGTTACGTGCGTGTATGCTAGTCCTGATCGACTGTGTCGGAGTGGGTTGTGGGACATGCTGCGTGCTCTTGCACCTTCTTTTGAGTTACCGTGGGTTATTGGCGGAGATTTTAATGCCATTCTTGATCGTCGGAATAGACTTGGGGGCTCGACTAGACGTTCAGGTGTGTGTCGCAAATTTGGGGAGTTTATGCAGGAGGAGAACATGACAGATATGGGGTTTCAAGGGTCACGGTTCACGTGAAAGCGTGGGAATCTGCAACAGCGCCTTGATCGTTGTGTTGCGAATGGCACATGGTGTGATACATGGCTGATGGCTCGGGTATTGCATCTCCTGCGATTGGGGTCGGACCATAGGCCTTTGTTATTGTTGTTTGAGGCTTTAGACACTTTTAAATGCACACCAAGTTTCAAATATCTCGCTGCTTGGCAAAGCGATAATTCCTTCCGTAATATGCTTGTTGAGGGTTGGGATTCCAATGGAACGATTGAGTCGAACTTGGTTAATTTTCAGGACAGTGCTGCACACTGGAACAGAGAAAAATTTGGACACATTGGTCGTCGGAAAAATAAACTTTTAACGCGTATTAAAGGTATTGAAGAAGCGGCGGAATTTTCTACTAATGTTAGTCTACATGATTTGGAATATGAGTTGAAGAGAGACCTTGATCTTGTGATGCGTCAGGAGGAATTGTTGTGGTTTCAGCGCTCTTTTAGTCAGTGGATCAAAGATGGCGATAGAAATACAAAGTATTACCATCGTGCTACGAAGCAACGGCAGAGACGCAAGCTTCACACGATGATCAAGCTTGAGGATGGGAATTGGTGTGATAATGTTGAGCTTATTAAAGCAGGTGTGGTGCGTTTTTTTTTTCAGGGTCTCTTTTCTAAGGAGGCGGGGACTCTTGCGGATTGGAATCATAGGGGACTGTTTTGCAGTATCTCTAGTGGGGAAAGGGTGTTGCTTGAAAAGGATATTGATGCGGCTGAGGTCCGTGCTGCTGTCTATTCTATGGACCCGTTGAAGGCGCTAGGGATTGATGGTATTCATGCGATGTTTTATCAGCAAAATTGGGATATTGTGGGGTCGCAAGTTGTCGACTTTGTGCGCAATTGTTTCCATAGGAACCCCTTACCGCATGGTTTTAACCGGACTGTCATTGTTTTGTTGCCTAAGGTTTCGGTGCCTGAGTCCTTTAGTCAGTTTCGTCCTATTAGCTTGTGTCCGGTTATTTACAAGGTGTTATCGAAGTGTATCGTGAATAGGCTAAAGCCTTTCCTCCCGAACTGGATTTCGCACAACCAAGTTAGTTTTGTTCCTGGACGATGCATAATGGATAATGTTGTTGTGGCGCAGGAAGCAATTCACTCTATGTGCAAGAAAAAAGGGCGGGTTGGTTGGATGATAATAATGATCGGTTTGGAAAAAGCGTATGACAGGTTAGATTGGAATTTTATTGCGGATACACTTCGTAATTTGGGTCTACCCCAAGGCCTCCTTCGGTTAATCATGGACTGCATTATGTCCATCTCTTCGCATGTTATGTGGAATGGTGAGTTAACTGAGCATTTTTATCCGACTAGGGGTATCAGGCAGGGTGATCCCCTTTCTCCATACATTTTTGTTCTATGTATGGAGCGGTTATCACGGCTGATTAATTTACAGGTTGATTAGGGGAATTGGGCTGAGGTCAGATTAAGTCGAAATGGCCTAGGTTTATCGCATTTGTTTTTTTGCTGATGATGTGATTCTGTTTTTAGAAGCGTCGGTCACTCAGATGGATGTTATTGGTCAAGTGCTGAATGAGTTTTGTGCATCGTCCGGGCACAAGGTTAGTGCTGCGAAGACTCATATTTTCTTCTCTAAAAACACTGATATTGCTTTACGTAGAGCCATCTCGGATGGTTTGGGGTTTTCTGAGGTGAGCAATTTGGGTAAATACCTTGGGATTCCTCTATTGCATTCTAGAGTGACTTCGGCGACTTACGAATATCTAGTGGAAAAAGTGAAAGGTCACCTTGCTTCTTGGCCAGCTTGTTCGCTTTCCTTTGTCGGAAGGGTCACGTTAGCGAAGTCTGTCCTCCAAGCCATTCCTAGCTATACTATGCAGGCTTCTTGGTTACCTAAGTATGTGTGTTTGGAAATTGAAAAACTGATACGATCGTTCGTTTGGGGCAGTACATCGGAGCATATGAGTATGCATTTGGTTCGTTGGGAGGAGATGCAGAAGCCAATTGAGTATGGTGGGTTGGGATTTCGCGATCTTGAGAAGGTGAATTTTGCTTTTCTTATGAAGTTGGGTTTCCAGTTAATGAATGATACTGATAAACTGTGGGTTAGAATTTTGCGTGCGAAGTATAAGTGGCAGGATACTCTACCTTTTAGTATTCATCGGTGTAACTGTTCTCGCTTGTGGGCGGGAATTAGCCAGGTTTGGGATGTGGTTCGACAAGTGATTGTTTGGGTTGTTCGTGATGGTAGGTCTGTTGATTTTTGGTATGATGTCTGGATTTCGGATTTGGGACCTTTGGCGCCTTTTTTCCTAGATTCATCTCTACCAGCTTCTTGTGTTGTTTCCGCGATGGTCAATAGTGAAGGTAGTTGGGATGTGGATTTGTTACGAATGCTTCTTCCTGAGGATTGTGTTCTTAGAATTTTAACATTTGTTCCGCCTTCTGATATGCTTGGTCTGGATCGGCTAGGATGGAAGGGGGAGGCGAATCTTCTTTTTTCAATTTGATATGCGTATAAATCTCTTAGTCCACAGTCCGAGCAACCGAATGTTGTGTGGAAATGCTTGTGGCGTTCTCCAGTACCTCATCGGATTCGGACCTTCCTTTGGCTTGCCTACAAAGGGACACTCCTTACAAATGAGGAACGCGTGAGACGTCATATGGCATCTAATAACCGATGTGATTGGTGCAGGGAAGATGTTGAGAGTGTGCTGCATGTTTTGCGTGACTGCATACATACTAGACGTGTTTGGCTACAGTTGCGCAATATGGATGATTGGGGTTGTTTTTGGTCACAATCTTGTGAGACCTGGATTCGTGCCAACATAACCGGAAATGGTGTGTGTGGGGATGAAAATTGGAAGGTGTTGTTCGCGGTGGTTTGTTGGAAGTTATGGTCAAGAAGAAATAGTAGATTGTTTGATTTAGATTGGATTGAGAAGGTTGATTTTGTTGCCGAGGCGCGTAGATTTGCACAACTTATTTTGGAGTGCCGTGAGGATCGGAGAGGGGGTATGTTGAATCCGGTTAGGTCAGAGGCTGTTGTGACTCGGTGGATGCCACCGGACTCGGGTTGGGTGAAGGTGAATGTTGATGCGGCGAGGTCCATTACCAACGGTTTGGCAACGATAGGGGGTGTTATCCGGGGTGATCAGGGCGAATGGTTGGTTGGTTTTACTCGCTTCTTAGGGCGGTGTGATATTGTCACGACTGAATTATGGGTGATTAAAGAAGGGATTGGGTATGCTCGGGACTTTGGGTTCGACAAGATTATCATTGAGTCGGATTCTACTGAGGCAATTCGGATGGTGCAAGGTATGGTGGACTCTAATAGGGAAAATGTGCTCCTTACGGATATCAAAGCGAGTTTGAGGGGGGAATGGGAGGTTGTTATGAGGCACATTGATCGTTCGGCAAACGCTGTTGCCGATAGGCTTGCGGCGAAATCAATAGACGGTGACTTTGCTGATAAGATGTTAGCTGTTGAACCAGCTGGTTTGCGGCGATGGTTGGACCAAGATCGGATGCACAGTACGGTGGTTGAGTAGTCCGGAAGGGTTGGGGTGCCTGTGGGGTGTTGTTTTTGTATCGCCGTTTGTGGCGTTGGCCATTGTGGTTATCATATGTAGCTACATTCGAGTGCACTCTTTTTCCTCCATTTAGGCTTAGGGAGATTTTTTGATGAGGCACGAGAATGCTGCGAGTTCTCTTCTTTAATAAAATAAACGATATCTTTTTAATGTAAGATTTGAAAGTATTAAATCATACGTCAAAAATATGTATTGGTTTTCTTACGTGCACTTATTGACTGATTGAAGACAAAATTTATACACGAACGACGATGTCCGAACCAACTTGGCTCATGATCGTGCTAATACATATTTTCGACACATATTATACGTGTTGTATTTTTTTAGACAAATTTCCTTATTTTTTTCTCTTCTCTAATTATTTTTTCTTTTTATTTTCAACCTTAACGGTGTGGGTTACATACTTAAACACTAAAAGCGCTTTTTCTCATATCTGCATACTCAAGATTTTGTCATGTAAGCAAAGACGCTTCCTATCAAACATGCTTTTGCAGGATTTCAACGTCACATAAGTAAAAATGTTTCTTTTTTCACCGAATACGCTTTTCAAAAATAAGTGTTATTTCAAGAATTAATATTCCATGGATATTATTTTGATAATTATTTTTTTGAATCAATTTTATTAATAAAAAAAATAAAGATGAAAGTTTACAATAAATTTGATTCGGACATATTCTTAAAAACACGAAAATTAACGTCTTTAGATCATAAACAGAACCAAAGAAAGAAAAGATAAAAAAATCTAAATCATAAACAGGACCAAAGAAAGAAAAGATAAAAAACTTAATTCAAAGACTTGAAACAAAGTAAATACAAAACATCACTAAAGCTCGACGGTGAAAGGTAAAAACCATCAACAAATAATATTAAAAAATATATATTACAGAATTGGGGTAAATTGATAACACGTTTATTATCACAACTCAATCGTGAACAAGAGAATGACCAACAATCGACAACCAGCACTAACACTAGTAACGTCTCTGGCCATAAAACTAGACAAAAATGAAAATAGAGATAGCGGCACTGAAAAAAAAACAAAGCGGCTAGGGTTTACCGGGTGGTTTTAGAGAAAAAAATGAGCGAGATATTTTGATAATTAATTTCAAATTCAATAGATTTGAATAAAAACCAATTAAAATAAGTTATTACTATTTTGTCATTAGTTTTAATAAACTAATGATTAGGCGACATTGAATTTTCTTATCCAAAGTTTTCCTCTGTTATCACTTAGAACAATATTATTATTTTGGAATAGATTTTTTAATAAAGTATCGCAAAAACTAACTTGTCTTAGTGGTTAAGGAAATAATTGTTCTTTTTAGAGCTCTTAATTTCGAGCACCAGCAACTGCAGCAGGGTGATTGAGCATACATTATCAAATGGTTGAGAATATATTCAGAACAAATAGGTTTTTAATGTCAAAATAAGTGCCCAAACTATCATGGTTTCTCTTATTAGTGCCTAAATTATTTTTTGCTCCTATTAGGTGCTCAAATTATCTTATTTTTTCATTTTAGGTGCCTAAATTTTTTTGCCCCTTTTAGGTGTCCAAACTATTATTTTCTGCCGCTTTTAAGGTCAAATCGAGGCACTTATTTTAACCAAAAAATAGTTTAAGCACTCAAAGGGGGCAAAAAAATTTTAAGCACCTAAAAAAATGAAAATAGTTTAAGCAACTAAAATATTAATAATTTGGGCATTTATTTTGATATTAAACATTTTTTGACAAATATATATATATATACCAATTTACTAAAATCAACTATTATAATACATAGTATTTATATATTGACGCACACCAAAGTACACATAGACTAAAAAAGCAATTATGCGAAATTAAACCCTACTCATAATGTTTAGAAACCTTCTTTAAAAAGAACTTATAGTTACAACCAAAACATTATAAATTTATTTCGAATCCAAGATAGCACGAGGATTATGTGACCCTTTGACTTCCTCCACACGGACCACACCCAATGACCTAAGCCTACTGTTACAACTTCCTAAACTTTGTAACAATTCGCCACGTGGAGATCGTGCCGGTTTCCAAGGCCTACTGCCGGTGTCCATTCGTCATGCCTTAAAGTTGTCAATGATATATATATATATATTGATTTAGTACAAATCATAATCTAATTACTACCCTTAATTCTAATTATATCAACAATAACGTGGCGTTTTTAAACCAACAAAAATTTTATGTCCGTAATCATGTTTTTTTTATGCGTCACACTAAAAAATATTTAAAAATTAAATTTTAAATTTTAACCGTAATTTTTATACCTTAAATCTTAAACTTTAAATACTAAAAAATACAATATACATATAATTCTCTACAATTTAATTTTAGATCTTAAACCCATTTT
Organism: Hibiscus trionum; assembly: GCA_030270665.1. Classification (NCBI taxonomy): domain Eukaryota; kingdom Viridiplantae; phylum Streptophyta; class Magnoliopsida; order Malvales; family Malvaceae; genus Hibiscus; species Hibiscus trionum. The sequence goes on along the minus strand of BSYR01000011.1, from coordinate 6,569,545 downwards.
TTTTAAAGTGAATACATTAAATGAGGCACAGTTTGGGCAGACGATTTTCGTCCTTTTTAAACAAGAGTATTATTTGTATATATCATAAGGGCGTGGGGGGAGCTGGCTAGAAAGAGACTGCTGTTTCCCCCTCCTTTTCTTCTCTTTTATCTTTCGATCTTCGTTCGTTTCTCTTTCAATTTTGCATCATAATTTCAGAGATGGGGAACTGTCAGGCCATTGATGCTGCGGCGTTGGTGATACAACACCCGTGTGGGAAGATCGAGAGGCTGTTTTGGTCGGTTCCGGTGAGCGAAGTCATGAGGATGAATCCGGGGTATTATGTTTCGCTCATCATTCCGTTGCCTGTGTCCGATCAGAACGACGACCGAGAAGACAAGGCCGTGCGTTTCACCCGTGTCAAGCTTCTTCGTCCTACGGATACTCTCGCCCTCGGCCATGCTTATCGGCTCGTAACTTCTCAAGGTCTTTTCTTTTTCGCCGAACCCTGATTATTATTGCTTGTTTTGATTAAGAAACTGATGGTTTGTGTGTTTTTGGCCGGGGTTGCAGAGGTTATGGAGGTTCTTAAGGCGAAGAAATATGCGAAAACGAAAAGGCAACAACAACACCTGGGATCAAATGAAAAGTTGGAGCATGAACAAGGGAACCGGAGTTCAGACACCTTGCAGACGCGGGTGGCGAAGCATGAAAGACGACGCCGGAGGACAGCACCGGCGAACACTGCTGCGATGAGCTCGAAATCGTGGCGGCCTTCATTACAGAGCATCTCTGAGTCTGTAAACTAATACTGTTTGTTTTTCGGGTTATGTTTGTAAAGATCAGATTGTGTTTTGGGTGTGGTAAACTGTTAATCAACAACAGCTTCTTTACCCAAAAATATGGAGGGAAAAAAATAGAAATTCACCTAAATGAATGAAGATGGTGACTTAGATTTGTTGTTGTAATCGTATTTCGTATTGTCTGATAAAATATTAGACATAATACTTCCTTCATCCTATAAAAAATGTTCTTTATTGACTTTTTAAAAGTTAAATTTTTTAGATATTGATTATATTTAAATTTGGATTATATTTAACAGCGAAAGAAATATAAAGGAATCACACCTTTTATAAGAGAAATACAATGCAGAACAAAATAACAAAAACATAAAAGTGTGAAAGACATTAAAATACCAGACCTAACACTGTCAGAAAAAATCTTCTGAAATAAAAATCCAAAAAAACTATAAATTTGCCTTGAGTGCTCTTTGAATATAGCAAAAAATTTTCCGCTACTTGTTTTTAGCATGTCGGCACAACCACAAAGGGGAATCATAACATGTATAGAACGACCTCCTTCGTTGAAAAAACGCTCGTTCATACTCGTCACTCGAACGCGTAACTGTCAAAAGATAGACAAAAACTGTTAAAAAACAGACGAAAGAACTGCCACTAAGCAGACAAAAGAACTGCCATAAAAGCATATTTGAATAAGAATCTGAAAAAGTAGAAGAAAAACAAGAAACAAACTTAAAAAACGAAATATTCATCGAAAAAATGAATATTATTTATGTACAAAATCATCAGAACAGTCAAAGGCCGCCTTCGATAAAAAATAATAATAAAGAAGAAAAAATTAAAAAAGTTTTGTAACCGCCTCAGAGAGAATAGAGAGAGAAAAAAAATTTAATTTTGAATTTTTAACTGAGTGTGCTCCACTGTTGAATGCACTTATGAACATGACAATATTTTTACTAAAATATGTTCCGTGAAATAAAAGAAACATTTGTATAGTTTTCGAGTGCATTAAATCATGACATTCTGGTAAGAAATTTTTAAGTTTTTCAATCTACGAATACCAAGCTTGATGATAAGAAAATGTAATGAATTATGATAAGAAAATTACTTGGGTGAGTTTGAGTTCCAAACTTCCATGATCAGCACAGGTTTGGGCAAGAATGCTCTTGAATCCATAGGTGTTCGATCTATGTTGTTTTACCTGCTTAATTATATAATAAATGCTTAAATTATGTCTCTTTTTTATAATAAATGTCTAAAATAATTTTTGACTGAAATATGTGACTAAAGTATTTTTTTGGCTGAAATAGGTGCCTAAAATTTTATTTTTGATTTCTTTTAAAGCCAATTGAGGTACTTACTTTTACACATATTTCAACAACAACAAAAAGTTTAGGCACATATTTCAGCCAATAAAATACTTTAGGCACTATTTCAACCAAAATATACTTTAGGCACCTATTATAAAAAAAACATGGTTTAAACACTTATTTTGTAGTTAAGTCATAATATAATGATATAGTTCTTCAAAAATACTTGTGAAAAAACATATCCAAAATACATGTATTCATCATTTACACCCAAATTTAAATAACATAGGCTATATGTTTCTAACCCTCAAACGTAAAAAAAAATAAACTTAACAAGTGGTCTTAGTAAAAAAATGAAAGATGTTCATTTTAGTAGATCCGAGTTCATTTTAGTAAAAAAAAAAAAACGTGAACCTAACAATGTGTTTTACAAAAATTGAATCTTGTGTAGGTAGAACATAATACAGGTAAAAAATTGTAACCTTCGATCAATACAAGTACCACGTATTTAGAGAAAATCCCAATCCCCAACATTGGACAAAACATTCACAGAAACAAGAGAGTGACAGCAGCTGTAAGAAACAGAGTGATTAGTTATTGTCGTGCCAGATATTTCTGTTGGGTCAATTATTGAATTTTTTTTCCAAGTCAAGCAAAAACCATTTACTTCAGCCCATTTGTATTTATAATAACGTCAGCCCAATTACACAAAAACCCACCCAAAAACCCCATTCTTGAAATTAAAACCCAACAAAACCCCATTCTTGAAATTAAAACCCAAATCTAAAACATGCAACCTAACTTTCCTCCTATATTTTATGCTTTAACTATAAAATAAATACCTAAATTATGTCTTTTTTTACAAGTATTTTTAGGCTGAAATAAGTGCTCAATTTTTTATTTTTGACTGAAATAAGTGCTCAATGTTTTATTTTTGACTGAAATAGGTGCTTAAAGCATTTTTTGGCTTGTTTTAAAGTCAATTGAGGCACCTACTTTGACACTTATTTCAACCAAAAATGAAACTTTAAGCACCCATTTCAGCCAAAAATGAAACTTTAAGCACCTATTTCAGCCAAAAATGAAACTTTAAGCACCTATTTCAGCCAAAAAATACTTTAAAAGGCTATTGCAAAAAAAAACATAATTTAAGCACTTATTTTATAATTAAGCCTATATTTTATGTAATACGACATGTTAACAAGTTTAAGTAATAATCATAAAAATTAGTCATTTGTTTTCGTGCTCAAAATATGTTTTTTAATTTAATTACTAGTATTCAAATTTATTGGTCGATTATTTTAGGATCAGATATTACAGAAGTTCATTACGAGGGCGATCTTCTCAATCCGACCCAATTTGTTTTATATACAACGTCAGGATTCAAATCCTTCGCCTTACTTAAGGAATCTAGTGCCTCGTCTCATTAGACTAATTGGGTTCATTACATATAATTAGAACAACAATGAGTCAGCTGATTAAAACAGGTCAATTTAAAAACCAATTAGAAGGCAGGAAGCCTTTAAACACATTTCAAAAGGTAGTTGAAAAGGGTGCCTTGTAAATGGAGGGGACCTTGCACATTAAAGCAATGTGACAATTAATATATATAAATTAAGCTAAAAAAAGGTTTGGGGGTGCTATTGGCATACGGTCCAACCCCATCATCAACTGTTTGTGCTCCACGATCATCACGTTTCCATTTCTCTATATGTGCAAATGACAAATTCTAAAGCCTTTGTTATAATCAACCAAATGCTTTACCTTTTCTTGACAGCAATGGATCAGATATACACCCACTTTAATTAGATATTATATGTGTATATAAATATATGATTTCCATCAAAACCTCCTATGATATTAGTATTCAGAGTCAGAGGTATTTATCGAGATAAGATGTTAGGACGTTTAAACAATGTCTAAGGTTCAAAATCTTAATCTTGTGAATTAAGTAAGTTGAATTGGGAGTAGGGACGGAGACTGACTTTAACATTAGGGGGTAATTCTTAATTATCCAATAAAATTTTTATTTTTATAAATAAATTAAAGGTAAAAAAATGTGTGGGGTTGAGGGACTACAACCCCTCCTAACCCTAATGTGCATCTATCTCTGTTTGGGATGGTCTTTTCCATAATCAAGGGCAAAGCGTACGAAGGGTTAGAGGGACCTTACCCCCAAAATTCGAAAATTTCATAATAAGCTATTCATTTTTTTGAAAGGTTTAATTTGATCCCATAATTTTTTAAAAATTTATAATATATTTAATTAAACCGCCTTCTAAAATTTAATTAAACCCTCGTTTTTTAAAATTCTTTTAAAACCCTTATTTTTGAAGATTTTTTTTGAATAAATGTTGGTTTTTATTCATCCAAATAAACCTCCATCGTACACCTCTGTACACCACTTTAATTACAGTAAATTTTTTTAAAGATTTTAATTTGACCTCCTCTAACTATTTGACCAAAACTTATCACGGGTCATAATGAGCCTTTACAATACTCGAAACGAGATTAATCGGTCAGTAAATTGAATATCAAAAGATTATTGTAGAAAAATATTAATACCCTAAGCAAATGAAATGTAAAGTGAATACTATGCATACATACATTATGTTTTCTAAGTTATCCACTTGTCTCCCTCACTAGAAAAGAAAAGAATGATTAAAGAAAGATTTGGGGTTGAAATATTAAACCAGATTATCCATGCATGCATGTTCCAATATCAGTCTAATCTGAACATTTACATTGTACTTTGGAAAAAAAAAACCCTCTGCACTTGTTTCCATGCATGCATTAAGGTACAAGCTTTCGGCTAAACAGCTGTTGCTTTTGAATGTCCCCGGAAGTTTCACGTTTTGTCTTGAACTAAACCGCGTTTAATTATAATTATTAACAACATAATTTATATATACACATATGGCGAAAATGCAAAAAGTGATGACTTTTCTCGTGGATCCACTCTCGGGAATGGGCACTATGACAAAAGGAACATAAAGAGCAGTGACGACGCTCCCTCGAGAGTATCCAAAGACCCTAAAATCGTGAGCTGGAAACCCTAGACGAGGGCCTCTCGGCACCATTCCATGCCTCTTTTATATATACATACACAGCTTTACCACACATTCCCCTAGCAAAAATATACGCGAGTTATAGAGATATCACGGTTAAGGTGTAAATGAACAGATCGTTAGATGAACTGTGCGTAAATTTTTATGTTCATTTAATAAACGAACAAACATGAATAAAAGTGTGTTCGGTTCGTTTATGTTTACAAACAAACTCGTTTATCGGCTCGTTTATAAGCTCTTCTACCTGATTTCTCTTTTCTTTTTATTATTTTACATTTTAAATATCGGTGAAGGTAGAGAATAAATTGAACATAAAATGAACTTTGGAGTTTGAACTGTGAAGCTTGAGAAGTTTAAGGACTAGTGACATAATTTCACTATTTTTCTTTGGCTTGCAAATAAAAGGGTAAAAAGAGAACGTTGGTTTTTTTTTAAAAGCAAAAGAGAATGCTGGTTGCCCAACCTTTGAACATTTCTAAACATATAAACTAATAGGTTGGCGAACATATAAACGAACATGTTAGCTAACGCAAAACGAAAGAACACATTCAAAAACAAACGAACACGATATTCAAAATTTAAACGAACACGAACCGAACATGAACACCTTTAAAATAAACAAACTAATAGCCTAACATGGACACAACATTGATCGTTAAAGCCCGATTCATTTACACCCCTAATCACGGTATCAAGAACCGAATGAACCTGCGAATCGGGTATATTTGGCAGTCCATGCTCACATAATTAAAGAGACAAAACATGGATTTCATCTCAGGTATGTTAAGGGGGGGGATATATGATCAAGATGTAATATATATATATATATATAGTTTTCTTCTTTTTCTTTAGCGTGCTTGGATGGGGACAATTGAAGTACCCAATGGGGTGGAGGGGAATGACAGTGTCTTGAATTCAGCAGTGAATCAAAAACCAAATCCCAGAAATTGCAGCATATCATTCTAGCTTTTGAACTCTTTAGCATGAGTTGGGGTCCAATATCAAACTTTTACAGCCAACCCCACGAGCTTGTTTTTCACAAAAACAAATCATCTTTCAAAACCTCAACTTTAGGGGTCCTCCAATTTTGTCATTGCCATGTTCTAAAGTAGGAAATTGCTCAACAAAGAGTTGGTAAAAGAGATTTTGGCTTTTGGGCACATACTTTGGATTCCTCACTTTTCTATACAAGTGTAAAGATAAGGAATGAAGTGCACTAGTTGGAGATTGTTCAAAATCAAATATTTCTTATTACTAAACACGAATAATGACTCCGAATCCGTTGCGAATAGTAATCGAAAATATTATTCGTAAGTACTCGAATCGAAGCCCGGTTTATGAGCCGCCAAGAACATGGTGTTATAGTGTACTGGGAATGATGGTGAAAAATGAAAAACCTAAACTCCCATATCATATGGTATGATTTGGTGTTGATGATAGTGGGGAGTGGGAGCCGGTTGCACACAAAAATCCAAATCCTCTTTCGTTAAAAGCTCTCTCCCAAAACACCAAAATGTCACATCTTTATCAGCTCGATAGTTACGTTTATACGCTCCACCCCATCATCATCATGCATGCGTCGTTAATTCAAATAAATTAATAAAAACTGTTGAGTACAGCCTAAAGGGATATTTTGCAATACGGTCCTTGCTATTTAGTATTTATATCTACTTCTCTTTTTTAATAAAAAGTTAAATATGTTTTTTTATCAACTAAGGTTGTATTCCAACAGCTTGGCCTATTGTCTGTCCCATTTGTAGATTAATCCAACTTTTTTTATATATAATACATAGGTGGACTGTGGGGGATTAATTATAGTTATCAATTTTAATGTTTGCATTTAGTTATAATGTGGCCTTTTTAGTGGGGGAGATGGTGTCTTTTTGGGGTTGATAATACTCCCAAATCTACATGGCTCCCACCTTGCTGTACTAATGAGAATGCACCAATTCGCATCAATCGATTGGTTAATGGCTCCCCTCACCTTATAAGTGGATTATGACCATCGAGTTCACACTATTCAAAGTCTATGAAGAAAGGAAACCGCCCATTCGTTTCTTATTTTCAAATGGTAAACAGATTGGTATCGCTTAAGTATGTCTCGAGTTTAAGACTTTGTGTACGTAGAAAATTCTTATTGAGAAACTCACCCACTAAAACCAAGTATGCGCCATGAGTCAATCTAGATTAGTCAGGTTAAAGCCCTTGGGAACCGAGAGGGCAACAAAAAGAATTATATTTAAGAGCAATTAACCAAAGACTTGGTCATCGATTAATGTCAAAATAATCAGCCTGAGAGTGGGTTGTGGTCCTTGCATGCATCCCTTATTCTATGGGGAAGAATATATATGTCAGAAGGTGAAATAAGAACAAGTCCAAGTGAGTTAGATAAAATAGTACTGTTGAATAATTGTCACCTTGTGTCAGATTTCATTTCTCCCTGGTCCATACCCATATATATAGTAAGATACCACGTGTACTGAGGGGAGTGGAGTAGAATGATAAGGTTATCAAGTAATTTGCATGACGATTGGTCGAGTTGGCCTGAAAAAGCATGGTCACGTTTTTACGTTCTACCTTTCTAAAGGGTCATTGTTGTAATCTCCATCACGGACGGGTACAGGGTGCTGGGACAGCCGCACCCTTTAAAAATTTTAAATTCCTTTATATTTTATATTAATAATTTAATTCTGCACCCCTAAAATCTTATAATTTTACACCCTCTATATTTTTAATATAGATTCTTGATATTTCATACCTCTTACATAAAATTTTATGTCCGTCCCTGATCTTCACCCACGTGCAAACCATAAATATACCCTAGGTCGGGGAATCAAGGGCAATATGACAACTTGGTTTGGCCAAACTTTTTTCTTGCATATATGTAATGTTATGTTGCCCATATGTGGGGACGGAGCCATGTTATGGAAGAGAGGGAACCAGCTTGCCATGTTGATGGGGGCGATGAGCAGTGAGAAATTGTTAATTAGGCCCGGGAACTGAGGGGGTTCATGTTCATGAATTGAACCATCTTTATTGCCTGCGGGACCAACTGCTAGTCCCTTCGCTTACTTACCAAATCGATGCCTCCACAAACTTCTATTCATTCATTTAATTTTTTCTTTAGACTTTAGAGACATTAACAGTATAAGAGCCATGAGAAAGCTACAAATTATGTAATGTCAATTAAGTGCGGTGCATAGCAAAAACAAAAGAAAGAAAAGATTGAAATGAAATGAAAAATGTTATTATAATACGACTTTTATTTATTCACGGGTCGAATACAACAAGCTTAAAAAAAGGCCCCAAAGACCTTCCTATATTGTTTTTAGACCAAAAACTGGTCGTCAAACACATTTTCCTCCTCCTCCAGAGGAAATTTCAAAAAAATAAAAAATATATGCAACACGTGTCAACATCGCACGCACGAAAGAACAGAAGATGAATGAAAAAAAGAGAGAGGCATTTCCCGCCAAAAAAGCACACATGCCAAATGCGTGAACACACAATCCACTCCAAAAAAAAAAAACCAAACTTATTTGTTCCTTTTTTTTACCTTTGCTATCAGTGAGCTTGACTGACGTTTGATCTGAATGACCACAAAAACAGCTCAATCCCTAAATTGGCCAACCCAATCTCACCAACAATTTCCCTGCTTTCGGCTCCCCTTCTGCCTAAGGGACCACCCATGCCCATCACACTAAAATATTTGCATCAAACCCCCCACTCCCTTGGGAATCTGCAAACCCATCCCCACCAACGAAACTATATTTAATAAATCTGCAAACTCACCAAACTCTTTCTTTTTTTTTTACATGCACATATGACATATGTATACACTATATAAATCTACATCACTCTTGCAAGTTAATTTACTCTCAAAACCCTGACCCTTCAGCAAAATTATATATTATTAGGGTTCTAGACAACTTGGGCCACCACCATTTTTCTTTATTGTTTTCTTACTTGGAGTTTCTGTCACCATCCACCCGGAAGAAGTTATTTAATCTTCTCCTTTTGTGTGAAGGTGATGAAGAAGATGAGGAAGATGAGTCACTCGGCCTCATTCGGCCTCGGATCGTTACACGAAGCTGCGGTAACACCTTTGGCTGTTTCCTCCTCGCATTGTCTTCAACGAGCTCTTGCATTAACCTGTAGCAGCTTAGGATTTTCTCCTGAAAAATTGGATATTTATTTTATTTTTCCCAATATTCGTGTTTACTAGTAATTCCTATGTTTGAACACTTGTTAATGGAGCTTACCTTGCTTAGTCCATCACACCATGACTCCGCATGTTCAGGGTTGAAAAGAGACAAGTTCGGGATTTCGTTGGCTGCACAAAGTATCGCCGCCGCAGCAATGCTTGACGGCCGGTACTCTAGAAAACTCGCCTCTGTTCACAATATCAAAACCAATACAATTGTCAGCTCATCAACAAACAGAAAGAGAATAGCGATCATAATAGTACCTTTGATATTGGATAAAATAATATTCGATGCCCTCGAAATCAAAAATCCCAGAAAAGTTCCTGTTGGATCGAGCTTGCATGCAAAGAAATCAATGAAACTGAATGGCGTTACTGATCGCAGTCTCCAGTCCAGAACCGTCAGCACGAGCAGTTCCATTCTTTGAATTGTTTTTGGTTCAAAAATGTATTTCGCTCCCTCTACCTGCAAATAGTGCAGCATTTTTGTTGAAATCACAGTAATTTCTAATCAATCAAAATACATAATTGTTGTTTATAGAAAAAGAAATAACCTGAAGATCTACAAGAGATGGAACAAGAGGTTCCTCCATCTTCGCCGCTAACGACAAGCAAGCAATTGATAAAAGTTGCAATGGCCACCCACTATTTTCCTGAACAGTAAAACAAATCTAACTTTTAATGAATATAGTAAAAAAAAACAGATGATATTCATTTTAGAATATGCGAGTTTAAATCACTCTGTCTACATGGTATAAACGCATTGTCAAATGGTTAAAAATATATATAAATAAGTATTAACTTGTAATTACCTTTAAACAATTAAAAAAACTTTTAATGAATATATTTATATCAAAGTTAATGATCATAAAGCTTAATGCATGTTATAATCTGATTAAATATATATATATATATATATAAATAGTTTATTATAATTAATTACTGAGTTACTTGTGTCCTTTTCAGAACTTCAAAAAAGGCAAAACCATTGTTGTTGAAAAGTCAAAAATAATTTCATCAAACAGTGAAAATATAATCACTTAAATTCCGTTATCCGCCTAACAAATCATTCACTAATAAGCTTTTGAGAACTTAACAGTGACGGAAACAAGAGCTCACCGGCAAGCGGCGGGAATACAAAAACCGATCCAGATAGTTGACGGAAAGATAGGCCGTCAAAGGCTGCAAATTGTAGTACGCTTGCACCTGCAGCCAAACAAACAAACAAAAAGGGATTATTAGCATTACTTGAACAAAGAAGAGAGAAAAAGTTGAAAGCAACAGCCGCTAATCAATTATTCATCTCAGTGCATCAAACGGCTGTTGTGTGCATTTTAGCAGAGCAATGAAACTTTGAACTAAAGTGCGCGGTGGTATTATTGTAATATCGATGAACAGAGTTAGTCTGTTAAACGTTTTACCTTTAGAATCCATGCAACAGATTCCTCTCGAGCCGACGCGTCAAGAGATTGACACTGAAACCGAGCCAAGTAATCGAATCCGGGGACGAAGTTCGTTTCGTCTTCGATGAAGCTATCGATGGAGGATTCCTCAATGGAAGTCGCCGGAGACTCTAGCTCCGATGAACATGCCGGCGACTCGCCGGATAAAACCTCGTCGGAATCCTCGGCGCAGAGCAAGTCCGTGAAGCGATCGGAACATGATAACGACATATTGATAGTGGTTTTGATGACGGCAATCGTAGCCGTTGATTCCTCCTCCTCATCTCTCCATACTCACCGGTAGATTTAGTAATGTCTCGATGTCGGAACAAAGCGACGGCGGAGTTCTTTTAAAATGGGCCGGCGTGTGTGTGAAATGAGTGAGCGATGTAGAGGAGGAGAGACAGAGAAATGGTTTTGGGGTTTCGAAGCGTTGATGAAGTTTTTGATAGTTTGGGGTTGAGAGTCGGGATATAAAAATCTGAGAGATTCTGTTTCCTTAGGGGTCAATTTTATGGATAAACTATACCCACGTCACTTAATTATGATCTTAATAACAAATAGGTCACTTTTCTTTTAAAAATTACAAACAAAACACTCGATTGAAATTTTGTTACACAGTTGCCACTTCAGCCTCTAATATGACATGTTATGATAACATTTTTACTTTCTCAAAACATATACAATTTATTAATTTTGTCCTAATTTTAAAATAGTTTAATAAATTTAACTTTTTTATATTTTAAAAATTTATCAATCGAATCAAAGTAGCAGTTGTATAACTATATTTTTTCATAAGAAAGCAACAAATTATTGTAAAATTATTATTATACCAGGAAAGAAATAGAACAATTCTGGGAGAAAAATAAATATTTTAGGGGAAAAACATAGACTAGAATGGTAAAAATTACAAACAATTCAACTACCGATTTAATTTCTACTATATTTTTAAAGATTAATTTTTACTATATTTACTTAGCCTCATAAGCTCCAATTTTGCTGCTCATGTTGTACATTCTTTCTATGAAGTCTTACTTTCATAATAGTCCCGTTATGAACTCGTTGAGTGGTCATAATAAAAGATGGTGTGTTGTTATTCATAAGACATTCGGATACGAATAGTTTATTTATATTGTATAGGTACATTTTTAAACAATTAAAAGTAAATAATAAGTATTATCATATAATCACACCAAAATATGAAAAAGTAGTTTGCTTGGGACGTAATAAAATTTAAAAATAGGTTATAATTTAAAAGTCTCAACTCTCAGTACTATAATTAAGTTAAGGCTTAAAGGTCAAATTGACCCTCAACGAAAAATTAAAAAATCAATTAAGTTCTTATGAAAAATTTTCACCTAATTTAGTACTCAAAATTCAAATTGCACCCAACTTAGCTCATCCGTTGTGTTAACCGTCAATACCCTCTAACGATCAAAGATAGAAGGACATGTGGAACGCTCTAAACATGCCACATCATCAAAATCTTTTTTTTTTTGAAAATTCTAAAAAATCTACAAAATTATAAAATATTAATTTAATTTTTTCTTATTTTCCTTTGATTTGTTTTTATAAAAACATAAAATAATATTTTTTTCTAAACCCCCAAAGTATCATTTCTTTCAAAAAAATCCCTAAATCAAGCATTAAAATCGATTAAAAAATTGGGCATTTTAAATTTTTTGAGGATTTTGGGGTTTGGGGATGTAGGGTTAGGGTTTGGGAATGTATGACGGCAAATTTAAACTAATTTTAAGATTTGTAAATGTAGGGTTAGGGTTTAGTGTTAGAGATTTGAATTTTGAATATTTTGAAGAAATTTAAATTTTAGTGTTTTATAATTAAAAATATTTTAAAAAATACAATTTTTAAATATTATTTCATTATATACATATAATAATTATTACAATTATTTTTTATATTTTTTGATTTTATGTAAAAAAAATATTTGCATATAATTTTATACATAATTTTAATTTTTTACACGGTTTAATATTTTTTAGATTTTTCTTGAATTTTTAATTATATATACATTAATTTTTTTAATTTTAAATATATTTTCTGATTTTTAAAATATTTTTAAATTTTAAATATATTATTTATAATTTTAAATATTTTTAAATGATATTTACGAGTTTGATGACGTGGTACGTCCAGAGTGTGTCACGTGTCACCATCATAATAATTACTTTTGAGTTAATGGTCAACTTAACGGAATGACTAAATTGATCGCAATTTGAATTTTGAGGGCTTAATTGATCGTAATTTGAATTTTGAGAGCTCAATTAAATAAAAAAAAATTATAAAAACTTAATTAGATTTTTTTTTCACGAGTTTGACCTTTAAGCCTTAAATTAATGTCCCGGTGACGGTATATATAAAATTCTTTAAAATCCAAGAAAGATATCTGCATTGAAAATAAAAACTAGTGAATTTAATTTTGGGCATTAGAAATTTAGAATGATTAAGGGGGCAGGGGTGGTGGCAATGGGCATTGATTAAAAAAATGGTGGGAAGGTGAAAACATGTTACAATTTTCATATGCCAATGCCAATGACAATAGTGTTGAAAATTTTTCTTTGTTATCATTATTACTGAATGCAATTAGAATATATAGTATAGTATTTATTTGGTGGCTCCATGTGCAATGTGAAGAAAAACAACCTACTCACCCCCACAACCCCACCATTCAAGTTTTTGCGTGCATCAAAACTCAAAAGACGATAACAATTTTCAACTTTCTAGGGCTCTCATTGCATTTCCATTCAGCTTGGATAATTGTTTGAATTAAAAAATAATAATTAAATAATCAATTCATATTCAATATACATGCGGTGGAAATAAAATTTTTTCACTAGCGCATTGGTTTTAGAGTTTATAGTTAAATTTTAGGGTTTAGATGTTAGGGGTTTAAAATTTATGGATGTGATTAGAATCTAGGGTTTAGGGTTTAGTGTAATTTGGTTAGGAATTTGAATTTTAACCTAGAAATCCTAAATTATAACACTAATATCTAAATTCTAACCACAACCTATCAATTCTAATCCACTAAACCTAAACCCCTAGCATTTAAACCCTAAAAATAACCTTAGCTCTAAATCTAAGGTACTTATGAAATTTTTATATTTTCACCGTCTGTGTATTGAATAATTACCTAGAAAGTTATGATTGTATATGTGATTTAAAAAGTACAATGGTAAAATTATATTGTATTTCTTTAAAAAGTTATGATTGTATATGTGATTTAAAATTTTGGTCATCTAAAATATAGTATATATTTTTAATTTGAATTAATTTCATCATTCGTTTCTAAACTAGACCCTCCTTTTAGTTTGATTTCTAAACTTTGAACATTCTTTTCTCAACTTTTGACTATATTTTTTTATATTTTAAATTGGTCTTTAAACTTTTGATTGTTTTAATTCCATCTTCAATCCATGACACTTATTCTAAATTGCTCTCTATATTTTTAATCATTCTAATTTCATCCACAAATTATCAATACATGCGGCAGAAATTATCATTTATGCCACATTATATTATTATATAATACACACTAATGTTTATATGACGATTAATATTTTTTAATGATTTTATAACAATGGATGCAATTCGAATATATCGATAGTTTGAGGATGCAATTAGAATGATCAAAAGTTTGAGGGACTAATTTAGAATAATACTCATAATTTCAAAATAAAATTGAAATATTCAAAAATTAAGGACCAATTTAAAATAATGGTCATAGTTTAAGATGTGGGGTGCAATTAACTCCTTTGTTTTTGGTAAAAAAAGGGAAAGTGGGATAACTATACGGTGTCGAGGGAACAAAAAAGGTTAATTAGGTATCTCAGATTCTGTAAAACGGGCCATGCAATCAAAATAATTTGGGATTAGGTTTTCTGTCCCTTTGTACAAACCTGAATTATTTCAACATTGAAATATGGAAACTTCTCATAATTGCATTTGATGGAATGTTACTACATTCAATTGTTTTTTTAATTGTTAAAACGAGTCCAATAACTAGTCATTTGTCTTCTGTTAGTTCATGTAAAAGATAAGCGTTACTCGGAGCCAGATTTACATGGCTTTGAAGGAGAGCAATTGTACCCGTAATTTTTGAGAATTTTTTAAGTGCTAAATTCCGTCTAAAAAATTAATTCAGTGTGTAAAGGAAAAAAATAAAAAACTACATACCTATTTGAAAAAAAAATATTTTAAATCTTATTTTTAAATTTATAGATTCGTCACTGATGCTACTGCATTCAATTGTATGCTACTATATTTACATTTTTATCCTATAAATGTTTTGACATCTTTCATTCTTGTATGTTAAAAGTTGTTGGAGTCAAGAAAATCAAACTGGTTGAAATATTTAATTGATTTGGACTCCCAATATGTCATATTAAATGGCTTTGTGTATATTATGAAAAACAAACAAAAACTTATGTATTATTTGCTGAGCATAGAGACCATGACCTAAGGCTTAGGTAATTATTATGTCTTCATTCTTTATTCTTTACTTTTGTTATTTTTTTAAAATTCATCATTAAGTGAATTATTCATTTATTTTTTAGATATGAAATGAACAACTTAAATAAATTTAAAACATTCTAAAAAAAACCCAATTAAACTATTAGAGTTATTATTCTATGCATAGTGACAAAAATTCACAAGAAAATTTATTTTAATCTTAAATTGTATTTGAATGGTTTTAAACATTATTCTAAACTCGAAAACTTAAATTTTAAATATAACCTTACATCTTAAAACGTAATAAAAATAGTAAACCTTAAATAAAATTCATGACAAAAGAATTAGGGCATTGCCCAAAAGTATTAAAAACTGAAATTGAGATGATAATAACATTATTTTTTTACCCTTCAAATATATAATTTATTATTGATCTCATTAATTTAATTTCTTAAATGATGACTCTAACAAATAATGTTAATTCCGCCACGACGTTTATAGGATGCTTTTACCACAGTTAATGCATGAAATAATTTACTAATATTTATTATAGATTATTATCATGTACATCGGCGAAGGGATTAGATTATCCAACAAGCAGGGTTATTTTAGAGTTTAGAAATTTAATTTAAGGTTTAAAAGTTATGAATTTAGGTTTTATATTTTAGAATTTAAGGTTTATGCTCTAGGAGTTAGAGTTTATGGTTACAAGTTTAGAGATTTAGATTTTAAAGTTAAAATAAACATGTAATTTTTTACATTGACAGTGTATTAAATAATAATTCATTTATTATATGACTACTTATTTTTTAGTACGTCCTTTTAAACCCTAAATTTTAAATACTAAATTATATACTTTAAACCTTAAATATAACAAATGATATTCGAATAAATAATTTATTATATAAAATAAAATTTAACTACTTATTATATACCTATCATAATTACGTGTTGACTACATGAATTCACACTCACCCATATACATATATAGTGGAGCATATTGTGTTTCTATTCCTAGCCCTAGCCCTAACCCTAGTCCCAAAGCTGGCATCATCACATTTATGTTTTTTTTTTTCTCAATACCTAATTATGAGGAAAAACAAAATAGAAAACAAATAGACTAAGGAAAATCCAAAACCATGGCAGAAAAAGTTATTAATCTGCTTTTTGTTTAAATTCTTTTCTGGATTAGTGTTTAAATTTATTGTTGAGAAATATCCGATTCAACAACCTTACTATAATGCGAATAATGACTAGAATCCTGCCAGAAAATTAGAGCTTCGGATGCTCACATGTTTGCTATTTGTTCACTATCCGATTCAAAATAAATTGATATATAATATATGGTTAGGTATAATTTGATTATAAAATGACAGAAAATTTAAGATTTAACCAATAAAATAATTGTTTCCCTTTTCTTTAGGAAAGTAGGGATATGAATTGTTTAGAATTTTTAATTTAAAGTTTAGTCGACAATCTTTTAGAATATATGATAAAGTTTTAAGTTGACACTGTCCCTTTTCTTAAGTTGTATTTTTTCTCTACGTAAAAACTGTTCGAAAAAAACTCAAAATTGGGTGTTAACTGATGGTTTGTTATAATAACACCACTGATTAGTTGACGAGATAATAACTTTTAATATGGCTTATCATATGTATAAGTAGATTCACATAAGTCTATCTCATAATAATTTCGAAAAAGTTAAACAAAAAACGATAGAGAAAGATCTACATTTTAATACCATGTTAAACATTTAATTTGAAATATATTTTTAGTATAATTACCTGTATCTAATCTATTGGTTGATTAATTTGGATGAGATACTACGTAAGCTCATTATGGAGAATTGAGGATGATTTTTCCAACCAGTTCTCAGCCCAATTTACTTCATTCACATCATCAGAATTCAACTCCTTGTCTTTTTTATTGAGTAGAGAAATGTTATATTCTCAAGGCAAATGTCGGGATTCAAACACATACAAGATGTAACAACATAACATCTTTGATTACTCGACTAATTAGTGAATCTCTCAACCTCGTATTTTTTAAAGAATCCAACAGCCAAAGACGGAATCAAAATTAAAATTTGAAGAACAAAACATAAATATTTGAAAAATGTGGACAACTCACAATTAATTTTGTTTAATATAAACCAAAGGTAAAATATGTGAGTGAAGGGCAAGGACCATTCTTTATATTAGTCCTTTTTTTATAATCATGGGTATTAATTAATTTAAAAATATAACATTACCTGTATTCTAATAGTTCATACCTGCTGGTTGGAGCGTTAATTTAGCTTCTCACTGATAAGTGATAAGACATTATAGAGGGCCATTGTTTGCATTTGTTGACTGTTTTCTATTTTTCAATAGTTCATATTCAGAGTTTATGATTCTTCATTCTTTTTCTTAATAATATTATTTTAAAATTTTGAATTAAAAATTTTATTTTTGCTTTTAAATAAGATCACTACACAAAGTTGGGAGCAGTCTATTTCAAGTTTCAGACTGGTACATTTCCCTATTCCAATAAACCGAAGATTAGGGAAATGGCTTTACATTTTCCTTTTAAAAATTGTAGCTTTGATGGTGATATAATATGAGAGATAGCCTAATTATAGGCCATAGGATTCTGGTATCTGTTCCTATCCAAGACAATTCCAGCACACTAAAAAAACAAAATTCACATAGGACCCCATAAAACTGCCTTTGGGACTTTGGTCGGTCGAATTAGGATGTTTGAAGTGATCTAACCACATTGAACAACAGTTTTGAATTTCTGTTGCCAATACCTTTTGTGCTATTTGCTCTTTAAATAATGAAATCTTTTGTGCTATTTACTCTTTAAATTATTCGAATGTATTATTTGTAATTGTATTCGTATTTAAAAAAGTGTAAATGAAGGGGGTTTTTTCTTAACTAATCTGGACCGACCAGCATCGCACACAAACTCGAAACCTGTTTAAGCGATACTAAGTTACTTTCTATTTGGACCAATCTCCTTCGATAAAATGAAGGTTATTTTTAATTAAGCCTTGCTTGCCTTAGGTCTTCTTTAGCAGCCTATAAAGTTTGGTAGCTTCCATTGTTTGAATTAAACTAATGTGATTTCTAGAACACATCAATAATAATGTGTATTGTCTTCTTTTCAAAGTGGCTTGATTATTTATGAACTTCAATGTAATTTTATTCAAATTCCAACTAAGGTGTGAATATTTCAAAGTATGGGGACAAAACCCAAGATCATAGTCCTCTACTTCAGTTATATTATAAATAATATACCCAATTATTGTGGGTGACTATACCCTATTCTTTATCCACACATTTTCAAACACAACAGCTATTGCTGATATGAATCCAAGGAAAAAAAGTGTTGTGATAAATATTAGGTTTAAATATGTCAGAAGTTACTCAATTATTTTTAAATTTAGTTGGTTGGCCAAGCTGAACATGTTTGTTCCCTTGTATTCTCTTATGTCATAGGTTTCAGATCCACTAGGAACACTCTCATTCCCTCCCATAGAGCCTCCCTTCCCTCTAGGTAAGATTAGGATTATATTGAAGATTTGTTAAAATAAAAGCTTAAATATACATTTGGTACTTGAATTATACCTTTTCTCTCAAGTTGGTACCTAAAGAATTTTTACTCCCAAACTAGTACTTGAACTAAACATTTTCTCCCAAGTTGACACCTAAAGAATTTTTCCTCCCATTTTGATATCCAAACTTTAATTCCATCAACTATTCTAATACTTTTTATTAACATACTTAGCCCCAAAACTTATACATTCTATCAATTTGGTCCTAATTTGAAATAATTCAATAAATTTAACTATGTGTGCTTAAAAATACCATCAATTTAGTCTTTTTTTACGATACTTTCAAATTAAACAAGCCTAACGGATCAAAACAACAATGAGATAATTGCATTCTACCATAAAATAACATCAAGTTACCGTTAAAAAATTTTATACTAGAAAAGTGATATAAACATTTACGGGAGAAAAACAAACAATTTAAGAACATAGCAAAGAGTAAATTGATAAGATTTCTAAATATAAAGGTTAAATTTATTGAATTATTTTGAATTAGGACCAAATTGATAGAATGTATAAGTTTGGTATCAACTTGGGAGAAAGTGCCTAGTTCAAGTACCAACATGGGAGTAAAAATTCTTTAAGTACCAGTTTGGGAGAATATGCTTAATTCAGGTACCAACTTGGGAACAAAATTTCTTTAGGTACCAATTTGGGAGAAGGTGTATAATTCGGGTACTAAATGTATATTTAAGCCTAAAATAAAAAACCTACTATAAAGGTAAAATAGCCTCTCTCTCTCTCTCTCTCTTTTTTAAGTTTTATATGTTTATTTAATCAAAAAAAAAGTTTTATATGTTTATAATTTTTTTTTACCATTTTGACCCTTAAAAGCTATAAACATAAATGACTGAAAATTGCATTGCTCAATTAATGATAATTTGTTATTTTAAAGATTAAGGACAGGACTAAAAATGTTTTGCATTTATTTATAATTGTCCTATAAATAATTAACAGTAAAATTAAGGGTAAACTACATAATGACCACCTTACTATTGCAAAAGTTGCGATCTGACCACATTACTTTTTTTTGTCACAATTAAACCATCAAACTATTTAAATGGTATCAATGTGATCACCAGCCGTTAAAGGTTAAGGGAAGGGTGACATGACAGTTAAAAAAATAAGGGTATAATTACACATTTAGTCCTCGTTACTTATAAACTCTATCAATTTAGTCTTAATTTTAATTTAATAAAATAAATTAATTATTTAAATATAAATAATTAAATTCCTCCAATAAGGTGTTGACACGTGTTAACACCTAATTAAATAATTAATTTATTTTATTAAATTAAAATTAGGACTAAATTGATAGAATTTATAAGTAACGAGGACTAAATGTGTAATTATACCCTTATTTTTTTAACTGCCACGTCACCCTTCCGTTAACCTTTAACGGCTGGTGGTCACATTGATACGATTTAAATAGTTTGGTGGTTTAATTGTGACGAAAAAAAGTAATGTGGTCAGATCACAACTTTTGCAATAGTAAGGTGGTCATTTATGTAGTTTACCCTAAAATTAAACATAAATCAGGTGAGAGATCAAGATTTTTAAGAAAAATAGTACAATGACTTAATTTCGTAACGATTAAAATTTAGATTTTGAAATAGATTTAAACCTAAATGTTATTGTGGAAAACTATTAAGGGTTATTATATCATGCACGAGCAATGGAAAAAACTTTTTAACAAGCATGCCTAAATTCATTTTAAAATTAAAATTTAAATCCCTAATCTTAAAACCCTAAAATCTAAATCATATACCCTAAATTCCTTAAGATATAAACCTTTAATATCTACACCATATACCCTAAATTCCCTAAGATATAAACTTTTAATATCTAAACTCTAATCTAACCCCCTAAACCATAAATTAAACCTACTTATGAAAACATTTTCACTCCGGTGCATGAGATATTTTTTCAACTATTAATAAATTAAAACAAACATTTGTTTTGTTTTTTGTTCAAAGTACATATTCATAACCCATTTATGTCCTCTTCAATCTTTCACCTTTTCTTTATTGTTTTCTCACCATAATAAATAAATAAATAAATAAAAGAGTGAGACCTTGTACCTAAATTTTGCTATTTTCTAAGAAGGAAAATTAAAATAGCAAGGAGTAGGAAGAAAAGTTCTTAATTTGTGAAGGTTGGCAATAGACAAATCGGCTTGTCCATGATTAGAACCCTATCTTAGCAAACTTGATACTCTTATAATCTTGTGTTTTTAACATCATTATTAGTATATTCATCAACGGGTTTGTCTGGTATTGTAAGTTTGTAACACATCTTAAACTGAAATCTCAACAACCTTGTTGGACAGTGGAGGCATAAATTCTCAACTTGTGTTAGAAGAATTCCATGTCTTTTTTATCATGTTCTTTAAATTATGTTAAATTTGACTTAGGTGTACGAAAAATTATTAGATGAATTTGGCTCATCATGTCATTTACGACCCACCAATAAGAATTCATCAATCTCAAAGTAATTTTTAAGTAACCACCCACTCTTCATTTACATGTAGGAAAGATGTGAAGATTCACCTTGAAAAAAAAAAGATTGAATCTTATTATTATTTTTTTGAAACACAAATCTTATTGAATGGATGATGTTCGAAACATCTCAGCAACGGCTTAGGCCTCATTAAAAAACCCCCCTAACCTAGAATGGGGGAAAATAGTGCTCCAAGCCGATGCTTTACGCTGATACAAGCTTGTATAACAACAGGGTGGCCTGCACCTTATACATTCTGGACCATTTCACACTACATTAAGCCCTGCTGTGCTGAGCCTAGTCGCGGAAATACCACAAGCTTAGGACGTCAGTCTCGCGATCACCTCCTACCTCCATCGCACAGCGCTCCTCACTTTTTCCCTGCATTGACGGCAGCTCTCCCCCGGAGGTTTCGCTATACCTCAGTTGTGCTTACAGCACTTGTTCCTTCCACGTTATGACAAAACTCCAGCAGGTTAACCGCCCTCCCTATACCCCTCTTGGCAAAGCTATCCGCCAAAATGTTCGCCTCCCTCGGAATGCTTCTAACCTGCCATTTCAACCCCTGAAGATTTGCTAGGGTACCTTCGATGATGTCTCTATATATCATAGGGGACAGGAAAACATTTTTTATCCAGAATACGGCATTAGCGCTATCGCTTTCAATCACAAGATTCGGATACACAGCCCCGTAGTACTCTTTATATATCCCTGCCGTCTCCCTAAATGCTAGCAACTCTGTGGTTGTGACATCTAACAAGCCAACGTTTTTGGAGAAGTAATATACCAGTTTGCCGGAATGATCTCTTAAGGCTCCTCTGATCCCCGCTGGTCCAAAGCTTCCGCTAGCCGCACCATCGATGTTGAACTTGACATACCCCTGTTCAGGAAGCTCCCAATTCCCTCTAAAATGCTTAGGCTTGGCAATGGAAACGTCCAACAGAGCCTCACTGCTACACACAATGACTGATGGGCTGGGAAAGTTGTCACCCCACTTTGCCTTACCCCAACTACTTACGCGAAATACGGATAACTGAAATAGGTCCTCTTCGCCAACTCTTACTCCTCGGAAAATCGCTTCGTTCCTGCACAACCAGATGGTCCAAACCGCACTAAAGAAAATCAACAACTCTACCTCTGGCTCCTTGAACCCCTGAATCGCTATCCTCCAGCACCTCAATAGTTCTTTCGGACCTTTAGGTAATACAAAGAACACGCTCCGCAGCCTGCACCACCTCATCCACAAACCCCAGCCAAAGGACATTCACAGAAAATATGATTTACCGTTTCAGGGGTGTTGCATCCAAACGCGCAATTCTCATTTGGGTTTGTTAGACAACCCCTTTTCTTTAACTCAGACTTTGTGGGGATACGCCCATGGAGAAGTTTCCAGACAAACGCCTCGACCCTGGGAGGAGCCACATTCGACCATACTTGTTTCCAAATCTGATCCGAGTTTCCAGTGTTGCTTGTCAGTGATTTACAGAAACTTGCTGGAGAATAGCAGCCATTGGAACTAGCTATCCATCGAACCGAGTCCTCCCCCATCTGACTTGGTTTAATGTTTTCCAGTAACGCCATCATACCATTCCAAGCCCCTTTTTCCCAATCGAACAGATTTCGTCTCAGAGCAATAGACCATCTCCAATCGCCATTTTCAAATATCCTGAATTGAGAAATAGTGCCTTACTTGCAAACAGCCAATGGATACATTCTAGGATATACACTCTTCAAAGGTTGCGGCGGCGCCCAACAATCATTCCAAAAATCCACCTTGTCACCATTACCTACTACAAATCTGATGTTGTTTTTAAATTGTCCCGCCTGTGAAACCAATGGTTTTGTGATCTGTCGCCAAATCTAGGAATGGTTTGGTTTCTAGATATTCATTGGCAGAAGGCGATTAGGGTCCTTCTCGTACTTGGCGTTAATAACCTTACGCCACAGCTTATTATATTCGGAACCGTACCTCCACAACCACTTCAACAAAAGAGTAGTATTTTTAGTCGCAAAATCGCACAAACCTAAGCCCCCACAAGCTTTGGGTTTACACAGGGTCTCCCAACTTAGCCAATGAATCTTCTTATTATCCAAACCGCCCCAGATAAACTTAGCAACTAACATATTCAATTTTGAACTCACCGCTGCTGGCATATGGAAAAGAGACATGTAGAAGACCGGGAGGTTTGCAAGCACCGCCTTAACCAGAGTAATTCTTCCTCCTAACGACAGAAGCTTAGATTTCCATCCCGCAAGCCGGCGTTCAAAGCTTTCAATAACTGGACTCCATAAGGCATGCAAATTCTTGGTTACGCCTAAAGGTAGACCCAAGTAAGAGCATGGGAGATCTTCACGCCTACACCCTATAGACTCTGCCCATGTTTGAATTCTTGAATGCTCAACATTAATGCCAATTAAGGACGATTTGGCTAAATTCAATTTTAAGCCAGACGCGATTTCAAACCCACGTAGAATTCTGATAATATTGGTTATTTCAGTCTTGCTATCTCTACACATAACTATTAAATCGTTCGCGAATTGAAGATGGGTGATGGATACTTCCTTTCCGCCAAAATTTACTCCAGTAAAGAAGCCAAGTGACGCTGCTTTCTTCAACAATATACTCAAACCTTCTGCCGCCAAATTAAAAAGCATAGGTGACAGGGGGCACCCCTGTCTCAGGCCCCTCTTAATCTTAAAGCTTCGCGTGGGAGACCCGTTGACCAAGATCGATATCGAAGCGGTGGAAATGCAGTGAAAAATCCACTTGTGCCACGATCGTCCGAACCCCATCTTTTCCAGCATGAACATGAGAAATCCCCAATCAAGTGTGTCGTATGCTTTACTGAAGTCAGCCTTAAAGAGCACCCCCGACAGTCCCCTCCTTCGAATGAAGTCTATAGTCTCGTTTGAAATCAAGGAACAGTCCAGCAGCTGCTTCCCAGGACAAAAGGCAAATTGAGTATCGCCTATGAGATCACCCATGCACGCCTTCAGCCTGAGCGAAAGAACTTTCGCCAACAACTTGTATATGCAACCCACTAAACTGATGGGGCGATAATCCCCGATGCCAAAAGGATTATGTCTCTTGGGAATTAACACAATAAACGAGTGATTGAACGGCTGGTCGAAGTGGTGATAATTATAAAAGTTGGCAAATAATTCCCAAACTTTATCTTTTACGCAGCCCCAAAATTTCTTCAAAAAATTGACGTTGAAACCATCGGGGTCAGGGGCGCGCGACCCATCCATGGACTGCAACGCCTCCTCAATTTCCTGTATCGAGAACTTCCTCTCTAAAAACGAGGCTTGTGCTGGGGAGATGCTGCTGACATTACAGTCGAGGCTCTTAAGGGGGATAGTAGGTGAGAGATTATAGCTCTGATTAAACTGATGAAAAATGGCTTCTTTGATTTGATCTGGATCTTGTATCACCCGACCATTTGCGCATAGTGAGCGAATCTGATTTTTTCTTTGCCTTGAAGAAGCCACCGTATGGAAATATTTGGTGTTGCGATCGCCCGCCTAGAACCACTTCGATCTAAACTTCTGTATCCATTCTAGTTCTTCGATCCTGTATCGACTCCATAGTTTCTTTCTTAATTCCTCCAATACTTTAAATGAACTGGGATCAGCCCCACCCAATTGAACCTCTCTTTCTTTTTCCATGAGCATATTCTCAAGCTGATGAGTAAACTCAACATACCCAGCAATCTTATTACGAAACCACAACTTCGTCGCTGCTTTGCAATTTCTCAGAATATGGCCAATATTTGGGGCAGAATCCTCCTGACATACCTTAGCTATTACTTGCTGGATATCTTTATCGTCGTTCCAATGGTAAAACCATCTAAACGGCTTGGGGCCCCAATTCGTTTCACCCCCATGTAGTGCAATAGAGTTGTGATCCGAAATGCTTCTCGGTAACAGCTGCTGTATTACGTTTGGCCATTTGCCCAGAAGTTCAGGGGAAATCAAGAATCTGTCCAAACGGCTAAAGAAGGGTAAATCTCTCAAACTTAACCATGTAAACTGACCGCCAGATAGGGGAAGATCGATTAAAGCGAGGCTATCAATAAAGTTCGAAAAAGCCTCCATAGCCATTCTATTAAACGACACACCACTCTTCTCCTCCCTTCTCCTTATAATGTTGAAGTTGCCACCTATGAGCAAAGGACTGCTCGAGTTTGCAAACAGATACCTCAACTCAGTAAACATAGCTTCCATTTCCTCATTATCATTTGCGACATACACATTAACAATTGTACACCTTGTCTTCACCGATTTGATGCATCCCTGGATGATGACAAAACTTTTGTTCACCACTTTAGTTTCTAACTCAAAAAATTCCTTATCCCAGATAGTAACGATGCCTCCAGAAGATCCCTCCGCCGGGGCAAAAACACACTGCCATTCTCCAACGTCTCCACAAACAGATTTGACCAGACTGTCATCAACACTCCTAGCTTTTGTTTCCTGTAGCATTAGGACACGAGGTTTCTCCCTTCTAACTAAGTTTCTGACAGCACCTTTCTTCACCCTACTGCCCAGGCCCCTTATGTTCCAAGATAAGAAAAGAGTTGAACAATTTAACATAGATGTATAGGTTTGAAAACACACACGATCAATCGGGGCTCATCTGAATTCCCCTCATTCGGTACGCCCCTTCCCTTGCGCGATTTCCATAAACTTCTTAACCACTGTGCTTTCGTTGGCATTAAATCTGAGTCCCAGCGTATTGCAAACTTCTACAGATTCTCGCGCTTCGGCAAGCAAACCTGCCGCCTAGTCAGTCTGGTCCGGGATAACAACAGGCACACCAGGGCTTTTGTCGGCCGAGATGTGTTGAGTAGAGCCCTTACCTGGGTTTCCACGCCGGACTTTCCTAGGCCCGGGGATCAGATGTCGAATCTTATTGCTAGTTCCGATGAAATTTTCCATCCACTCCTGGACGCTATTGGGGGTGGAATTACTTTGAACTGAATTATCCCCTCGGCTGCATCGAAGGAACTTAGTTCTTACAGAGAATAACCCCGTGCTACTATCAAAAGACGGGGATTTTGGCAGGCTTTCAACTGAGATAGACCTTGATGGGTCCTGTTGTATATTGACTTCTATGTCTAGCAGCTCCCCGTCTAAGGGTGGCCCAGACCGCACATTATTCTCAACTGGGCTTAACCCAGGATCATCAACTTCCTCAAAGCTGTTTTCTTCCGGCCCATTGCTTAGCCCAACAACCCTCTCAGCTTGCTTTAGACCACGTGGAACTTGTGGCGGCTCGTTTGTTACCAAGAAGTCTGCCTCTTCCCCATGCAACCCTTCGTTTCCAGAGAGAGAATTTCCCATGCAGTGACTGCCGGAGGCTTCCCCAACCTCGTCCGTTGGACTGTCCTCGTCGATCCAGGCTCTCTCATCTTCATACTCCGACGTGGATGCTCTTACCCAGCATACTTTCCCATTTACTGATATCGGAACAAATGGAGGGATGTCGGACACTGAGCTAACTTCCACCAGCACTCTAGCTACGTCGAAACTGGTTTTCGTCGCTGTGCTTTCATCTAACCTAATGACTTTACCCCACATGCCCACAAGGTAATCAAAGAAGCAATTATACCATACCGATAACGGAACTCCGACCAAATTCACCTACACTTTTAGCTTCTTATTACCTTCGAATGAGCTCAGATAATCGATATCTTTGAACCACAGCCTCATTAACATGTCCTTCTCGTTCATAAACCTCTGCAATTCGCCTTCCTCCTCGAACTTGATAACAACGAAAAATCCAGACCATTCGCAGACTTTGCATTTAAACCCGTCCGAATCCAGAGCTTGTTGAACCATTTCCACGTTGTACATGCCCTTGAGCTGACCCACCAGAGTAAGCTTCCCCTATTCCTCCTCTGCGAGAGGGTTAGCACGGTATGAGACTTCCACTGACGCATTGACAGGGCAGATTTTCACCTGCACTTGCGATGTCGGGACAGGGGCATTCTTGGTGAGGTTTGGCTTTCCCACTAGCACATCCTTGAATGACCGACCATCCCTGAGTGCCTCTCTCGAAACTGAAATGCCCATCCGTTTTCCACGTACTACCTGGTTCTGCCGCTCACCTCTACTGTCCTTCGAGTGGAATACCTTGATGAAAAACACATCCATCCTTCTGTTGTGAGCGTCCATCACTGCTCTTCTGGCTGCCGACTTCTCAAAGAACCTTACGAAGGCAAACGTAAACAGTTTTCCTTCCCTTCTTCTGTTCCTGTACGCGATGAAGACGTCCTTTACTTCCCCGTAGACCCTGAAAGCTTCCCTAAGAGTAGAAGGGAGGATCCTTCTGCTCACTCTATCGATAAACACCGTTTCGCCCTTTCTCCGATCCTGCTCCGCCTGCGTTCGCCTGTCTCCAACGCCTGCTCCCCCGTGCCGCTTCATTCCCCCCGTTTGACTTGATTATTTGCCGGTACCACAAATGACGTAGTGAGCCGAATCCACCTAATAATTTTTCAATGTGTACATAGTTTTAATGCAAATATATATAAAGATGGAGTAATTAATTATCATTAAAAGGGTAAAGTACATCAATGGTCACAAAACTTTTAGGGCACTTTCATTTTAGTCATCAAACTTTTAAAACTTTTATTAGAATCACACATCTTTTATTTTGCTTTCATTTTGGTACTTCTCGTTACCTTCCGTTAAAAAATACTGATGTGACCCGTTAGTTTTCCTTTTCCTCAAGGGTAAGCTACATAAATGGTCACTAAACTTTTAGGACGCTTTCATTTTGGTTACTAAACTTTTAAAAAAATTATTGGAGTCGTCCAGCTTTTATTTCGCTTTCATGCTTACGTGACTCATCCGTTTTCCTTTTCTCGAATAAAATAATATACTTTGGGTCACTCTACATTTTTAATGCATATATATATAATATATATATAAAGATGTAGTAATTAAAATTATCATTAAAAGAATAAACCCCATTATCTTAATAGCTATTTCCTAAATATAGAAGAACCTGTCAACCACCCGATTGAGACCAACTTGTCTCACGGTCACACAATGCTGGCAGAAGTTTGAAGCCTCTCATATTTGGAATTGAAAGAGCTCTGTCAATCACATTATATTGAAATAATAATAATAATAATAATAATAATAGAAAAAAACATAAAATTGAAAAAGAAAGATTGTAGGCCTTGATTAGAGGGTGTCATATCTAGCTGGCTGTACTCGATCGAGTTTATATATAATATCAATACCATATATGTTTATTATACATCAGTTCAACCAAAATATGATATGAGGTGTGGATTTTGGGCATTTTTAGTTTCTTACCCCCTCTCTTCATATATATAATTAACGGTAAACTACACTAGTGACCATCAAATTATAGGGTTGATGTCAATTTGACCAATATACTTTTAATTTTAACAAATATACCATTTAACTATTTAAATGGTTCCAATTAAGCCACCAACCGTTAAAAAAATTGACGGGACTATTAAAAATTGGTATAATTACACATTTGATCCCATATATTTATACAATCTATCAATTTGGTCTTAATTTTAATCTAATAAAATAAATTAAGACCAAATTGATAGATTGTATAAATATAGGGGACCAGATACGAAGATTATTTATTGAAATATCACTGGTGTAGTTTACCGTATAATTAATGATCCAGATACGAAGATTATTTATTGAAATATCACTTTTTGTGATACATAAGGTAAAGACTTGGTGGATAAAGTACGTTTTCGTCTACTGATAATTAAATTTCAGGAAGACATAATTAATAGGACGCATTTTACGCCTATATAATAATAAAATCAGGGGAAGACACAACCATAGAGTGTTTTTACCTAGGGGTGGGTATTATCGAATACCTCATTAAGCGGCCCGTGTTCCGGTCCATTATATCTGGGTACTCAGGATTCGGGTACCCGGTTCCTTTTTTTAATTCTAAAATTAAAAAAATCACATGTTAAACACAAAAATATTTTTAAAAAAGTAAACTTAAAACTTAAAAGAATATAATACAAACATAGAAAAATTTAGGGATTTAAACTTAATTTTAGAGTAAAAATATTAAGAAACATAAAATAAAAATATAATTTTAAATATAAAATATATATATTAAATTTTATCGTGTCGGGCCGGGTACCCGTAAGTGGAAACTTCCGGCCTGTGTCCCGGAAAATTTGTTGGGTCGAGTAATTTTTTTCCAGAAATTACCCGACATTTTTAAGTTCGGATCGTCGGGTCTAGTCAACCAGGTCGGGTATTTTTGCTCACCCCTACCTTTACATATATGGCACGATCCAAGAAATGTGCTTATGACAAAACGCATCTTTGCTGGATTTTAAGTAAGGTACCATTATTTAAGGACTATAATGAAGATAATTAAAACTAATGAGAAAATTGAGTGAATTTTGCTCGAAAAGATATAACACATGTGGTACATGTCAAATACACATGTTAATATTAGCACTAGTACTGGTATAACGGTGACGTGCATGTATAAGCCGTGTCTTTAATCAACAAGAGATACCTTTAGTGAGACGAAATAAGTAATTTTATATAAAATCGGGACAAGTCTAAACTAGATGGAAAACTCTTCATACCAAAAAAAAAATAATGCCAACATGGAGGGAACAATGGCCTGCCCCTTTCTATTCCATCATCCACACACAAATTCCAAATCAAGAATGGTATGGTATGGGCACACTGAGAACTGCTGGGGTCTACTAAACAGCTTAGCTCTTGCAGACCCGTTTCTGAGATTTTGGTGGCCCATGGGCGAACTTAAAAATAGGCCCCTAATTAAGGGTGAGCGTTCGATCGAGTAAAAAAAATTCAAGTTATGCGAGTTTACGAGTATTTACGACTCGAACTTAAAAATTTATCTACTAAATACTAAAATTTTGAGTTATTAGAATTTTTAATTTACAACTCAAACTTTTTTTGAAATTTTTTTCGAGTCGAGTGGAGTTTTGATCACCCTTTCCCCTAAAAACGAGTATTGGAAAAAAATAAAATTTGAAATTAGACCCTTAGTAACAAGTGATATATAAAAAAAAGGTCTCTATTAACAAATTTTGAAAAAAATGAATTTTAAGAGTATTCTTGTAATAACAAATATGGGGGAAAATAGAACCCTAATAACAAGTATTGAAAAATTAAAATTTAAGAGTATGCATGTAATAACAAATATTAGGGAAAATAGATCATAAATAACAAGTATTGGAAAAAAAAATGGACTCGTAATAACAAGTATCGGAAAAAATAAAATTTAAGAGTAGAGCCCTAATAACAAATATTAGAAAAAATAGGCCCCTAGTAACAAGTATTGAAAAATTAGCCTCATAATAACAAGTATTGAAAAATTTGTACCCAAATAACAAGTATTAAAATAACAATAAATAATAAAAAATGGGCCCCTAATTACAAGTATTCAAAAAAATGAGCATATAATAACAAGTATTGAAAAAAAATTATACCCCTAATAAAAATATCGGAAAAAATAAATTTTAAGAATAGAATTCTAATAAAAATTATTAAAAATTAAATTTTAAACAATAAATATTAAAAAAATATTAAACCTTAACTATAAATATTCGAAAAAAATGGGCTCTGTGTAGAGTAAGGGCCCTGGGCGGGCGCCCCTGTTGTCCATGCCCCAGGGACGGCTCTGGCTCTTGTGGTCTTGTCTACTCAATTATAGTGTACATGTAGATTTCATTTCCCCCATAATTTGTCCAATTGATTCCTTGCATTTCCCACTTCATTTGTTTCTTAATACTTCACCGTCCCATTAATTTTGATCCGTTTATATTTTGAATTTATCTCATTAAAATTGTCTTATTAAAAAGCTCAATAATTTTTACAAGTCATAATTTTTTTAGTTTTTTTTTATTTCCTAACAAAAGTAAAATCTGACAAAAATTTATAGGACCAAAGGAGTTATATTTTTTAACATCAAATCAACGAGATATGCAGCGTATCCATTAGGAATGGACATCAGGATGTGTCCCCCTGCAGCAGGGAACAACATTTCCTGCCCACCTGCTTCGCCCTCAATCGTTGATCACATTAGACTTGGGATTAAAGGGGAGCGTTTGAACGAGTTGAGTCAAAACATTTCGAGTTATTCGAGTTGGCGCATCATATTTTACAATTCAAACTTAGATTGAAATTTTTTCGATTGAAGTCCAGTTTATGAAATTCGAGTCGAGTTTTCGAGTTCCTACAAATTTTAATTGTAATTATTTATCACGCTATAGTACGGTTTGATTTCAATTTTAACGACTTTCTCTGACCATATAAGATATGTATATATACTTTTTTATGTAATTTTTTCACATGTATAAATAAGATTTGTAATGTTATTTAATAAAAAAATATCATCTAAGCTTCTAAAATATATTTATAATGTTATTTTTAAATAAGGGACTTTTGGGGATAAAGTGTTGATGGGAGTATAGATGAGTCAATAATTTGATGTGAAGAAAAATTTTACAAAAAATTTCAGTTGAATGGTCAAATTGAATAAAATGTAAAGTTAAAGGACTAAATTGCAAAAAGAATATATTTTGTTAAAAATATTAATTGTAGTTACATGCATATTATATAGTGTTACTGAATCACATGGTTTAATTTTGGTAAAAAAAAATACTTAAAACGAAAAATGAATTAAAGAAATGAGAAATCATTCAAAGTTGAGGAGCTAAATTGAAGAAAATAAAATTTATTTTAAAAAGTATAAATTGAAGTTAAATAGGTATTCTACAATAGTTTAGAAGCATGTGGTTCAAATTTTGTCAAAAATTGACTTAAAACAAATGAGGAATTGAAGAAATGAGAAAATCATACAAAGTTGAAGGGCTAAATTGTAAAAAGATAAAATTTATTTTCAAAAATATGAATTGAAGCTAAATATGCATTATACATTAGTTTAGGAACATGTGGTTTAAATTTGGTAAAAAAAATGGTCTTAAAATGAAGGAGAAATTGAAATCATGGATTAAATCACAAAACTATAAAATTTGATTTTTTATTTTTCGAATTGGAAAAAATTCAACTCGACTCGAATTCAATTTTTCTTGAGTTACTCGAGTTGAATCGAATAACGCGACTCGAATAACTCAAAATTAAAAAAAAATTAGTCAAATCGAGTTTTGCTCACCTCTACTTGAGATAGTTTTATTGACAAAACCATATACAACTAGCAAGATAATATTTGTTTCTGTCAGTTGGTTTAGTAAAATGAAATGTTAATTTTTTTAAAATGTCTTTGGTGATGTAGATGGAGTAATTTGAGTTGAGAGATCGTGTTATGAAAACTTTCATAATTTTTAAATATGAAATAATCGATTAATAAATCAAACACTAAACCGGGCTCAATTCAAATGAATACTCACTCCTAGAGTCATTCTCGCGTGTTGGAGTCTTTCCAACAAACATAAATAATAAAATATAACTCTTTAATTCGATTAACTTAAAATTTGTTGATTCGAGTCAATTCAATTCAATAGAACACTTGCTGCTTGTTGAAAGGTGTTATCAATTTCAGAAGCCCAATAAAATTAAGGCCGATGAATAAATGAGCTTTGATGTTAAGGCCCAACATAGATTGGTTAAAAAATGGAACTTCATTGTTTTATCAGATTACGATCTTCGGCATAAAACTACGGTTAATATGAATTTGATGATTTTTCTTAAATCACATTTTTAGTCCTCAAAATTTTAAAATTTTTAATCTTTAAAACTTTTTTATACCAATTTTTGATCTTTGAACTTTTAATTTTTTGATAATTAAATCAACTGACAAAAAGTAAAATATTTGTTAGATTGATCTTAATTAACACTAGCATCGATAAAAAGATAAAAAAAGTAATATAGTACATTATTTTTTTTCGTTAATTGATTTAATTTATAAAAAATAAAAAACTTCAACGTAAAAAAAGTTGAAAGAAATAAAATAAAATGGGAAATGGGCCTGAGTAAATAAACCCAACCTCAAAAGATAAACTCCATTTTTCTGTCTCTCTCAGTCTCACTCTCCAGCGTGATTATCAACAGAAGGCTCCCTCCCGTTCGTCCCGAATTCCAGCTGCTGCACTGCTAATGGTACGTGTTAACAATATATATATATATATATATATATATGTCTTCCCATTTCTGTATTTGGCTTTCCTTCTCAATTTCCTACCTAGGGTTTATTAACTTTCTTTAGCTGTTCGCATGAAAGTTCTCCATTGCTTAAATAGCCGATGAAAAGGGTGATTCTTTTGTAAATATTTTTCAATCACTTTTATTTTGCTTATCAGTAGAAACGATTAATACGAAATGCTATAAATAGTTTGGTATATCGGTTTTTATGATTGGGAAACTCATGTTCGTTTTAATTCTAGAAATTTAGGCGCTGCGGGGAAGGTTTACTCTCTGATGAACTGCTTGTCTCATGTGCGTGCTTATGGTTCGACTTTATTTAGAAAGGCTGGTAATTTCATTGCAACTGCTTCTTTGAACCAATGCCATGCTCCCTTGTGGAAAAGAAATTTTCGAAACGCCGGTGTTAAGACTGCGGATTTAGAGTTTCTGTTGACAAGATTTCGTGTTCAGTGCTACTCTTCCCAGGATAGTAATAGTAGCAGTAGTCGTAGAAAGAAATCATCCAGGAAAAAAAAAGTTGATACTGTGCAACCGGAGATGGAAAACGAGAAAGATGCATTCTTTGTAGTGAGAAAGGGAGATGTTGTTGGTGTTTTCAAG
This sequence comes from Hibiscus trionum, assembly GCA_030270665.1. Lineage (NCBI taxonomy): Eukaryota > Viridiplantae > Streptophyta > Magnoliopsida > Malvales > Malvaceae > Hibiscus > Hibiscus trionum. The sequence goes on along the minus strand of BSYR01000011.1, from coordinate 6,535,401 downwards.
AGCTTTGCTGAATGTCAGGCCCAAGTTGGTTCCTCGGTAATTCCTCTTACTTCCTTTTTCTAATGTCACCTAAAGTTGATTTCTTTTTCAGCTATGTTATTGCAATATGGATATTAATGTCCTTTTTATTTTATAATGAAGTGATGTAGTAATCGTTATGCAAATAACATGGTAATCTTTCAAAGTTAAATACTGTTTTTTTTTCTGCTCGCCTGTTAACCTCGACATGTTATTGTTCTATTTCATGTAGATATGTGATCCTCCAGTCAGTGTTTACAAAGGCTCCTCTTTGACGAAGGAAACTGAGAAATATCTGTCTTCCTGTGGGCTTAAGAATGCACTCTACACTATTAAAGCTGCAGATGTGAAAGAGGATCTTTTTGGAGCGCTTATCCCATGCCCTTTTCAAGTGAGACCTTAAGCATGAACCTTATGCATACTGTAAATTTTCTGTTTGGTTGAATATATTCTTGTGACTACAATTTCACCTAAAACTTGCATCTCCCTAGTCACGTGGTTGCTTGCAATATGAGGTTTTGAATAGGCCATCAATTATCAAGCTATTTGTACTTTGACTAGTTTGTTTCTTTCACATGCTAACTGTATCACAAGGGCTGTTTTATACCATCCACAGAAGGTGTAGATCTTGGCTCTTATATGTTTGAAGGTTGATATTCCCTTTCTTTCTTTCTTTTTGTATCAGGAACCTGCTTCTTCTAAGAGTGAAACATCTCATAAAGATGCAACCCAAAAGAGGTCACGTGATATGCTTCAGTCAGAGTATGGGGTAGGTTACAAGTTTTAATTTTCTCCGAGTTTATCATTAATAATACCTTACTCATGATTGGATGCAACATTATTTTTCAGTGTCATACCTTTAACCTTTTCCAGGGACTGGGATCGCTTGGTTCACCAGCTGTAGCTGATCCTGTGAGAAAGCTTGTGAAGTTGGATCCTCATGCTGAGGTTCAAACAGCACCTGTTGGTTACGTAAGTAGATCTGGGAGCAACTAGCAACGGCTGAGTATGCCAGTAAATGCTTGAATATAGTTCCTCAAGCTACAGAACATATATATATATATATGTGTGTGTGTGTGTGTGTATTATGCTAGGCTGTGATGCCTTTACTTTATGTCTTTATGCAGCGGTCTTGTATTCTTGAATTTGACGGTGCATCAAAAGGAAATCCTGGACCATCTGGTGCAGGAGCTGTGTTGAAAACTGATGCTGGAACCGTGGTATGCAATTTGCCATTTGCAAATTGGACCTTTCCACACCTACATCTTTCTATAATATGATATTTTGTACAGATTTGCAAATTGCGTGAGGGTTTGGGCGTAGCAACCAATAATGCCGCTGAATATCGTGCTGTAATTTTAGGGTTGAAACATGCTCTTAGAAAAGGTTATACAAACATTCGTGTTCGAGGTGACTCAAAGCTCGTTTGTATGCAGGTAATCTAACTATTTTATCCGTTTATTGTTGCTTTGATGCTATTTTTTCAGAAAAGAAAATCTAGATGACAATGCTGGAACTAGGTTCTTACTTAAGATCAAATGCAGTACGCCTATCCCATACAATATGTTATTGGACATCAATTTCAGGGGACATACCTATTGCAATAGTTTTTGCCATGCTAGTAGAATCCTCATTTTAGGGTCCCTTTTAGCCTTTACACAATTGTTTCCTCAGTGACTTGGTTCTGCAGGGAAGAACAAGCCCTTCTCCCTTTCCACATAGAAGCTTCTGAAACAAGAAAGCGTTGTAGTTTTCCCTCTTAACGTGGTCCTACAGGAAGAGTATTTAATCCATTTATATGGTCTTTCCTGTCAGAACACACACCTTATCTATTTCTTTCTTCCTACACCCAATCTTTCCCCCCAAAAAATAAGGAAATCTTTCTTCTTTTTTGGCTGGCCTGTCACCTGAGAAAAAACCGAATTGTCTCTGAGCAAACTTATAGTTATAGCTCGACTGTTGCTATTCCTGGGCCTTCAATGAAGTCCTAAATCTTGGTTCACCTAAAACAAAGTAATAGTAGTGGTAGTAATAAAATTTCCTAAATCTTAGAGCTTTGCTGTTTATTTTTATTTTATTGAAGTATTATCAATTCTCAAGTTCAGGAGCTTCGCTTCTGCATTGTTCTAGTATTCTTATAGCTAGTATTTCCTTGAACAGCTACAGGGTTTATGGAAAGTCAAACATGAGCACATGTCTGAGTTACATGAGCAGGCAATGAAACTGAAAGATAAGTTTCTTTCATTTCAGATCAACCATGTTTTAAGGGTATGACCATTTTTTATGCTTGATTGCAAAATTATTGGCAAAAATTCTTTTTCTTGTGACAAAATCGCATCATTAATAGGTATATACAATGTTTTTAAAGCTCAGGTCATCACTTGCAAGTTGCATCCACAACCTTTTTACTTCTATTTAAGCTCTTTTAACGCTTGCATGCTTTGGCTATTGTACCAGTTTTTGGTTGGAAGCCTTTAAACTAGAAACTCATGGCTGATGTTTTCAATGCCATTTTAATCTCTCATAGATAGTGCAGAATGAAGAATGAGAGCTTGTAAGTAATTTGAGCGTCAAAGCATCAGTTTTAGATCAGTCTTACTGGTAGTTCTCAAGTCTCAAATCTAAAATACCTCAGACCAGCATTTGCGATAAATATAATGTTAGTTTACAGTTGTTTAGTCGCTTTTGGTGTCATCAAATTAACTCGACCAGTTGTTCCACAAGTGTATTCTCATGAATAAGACCTTTTGCTGCCCCTTTTGTGTTGTTACTTGTTATCGCATTGCATGATTTGACCTTTTCTTGTTCACCTCTAAAAGGGACTGAATGGGGAGGCTGATGCTGAAGCTAACTTGGCTGTCAAACTTGCTGGTGAGGCTTGGTTTTAACCATTTTGCTCTTTTATCTTAATCAAACCAAATACAGAATGTTTATGAGATATTTCTGACCGATGCAGAAGGCCAAATCCAGGAGGAGTTGGCCTAAGTCATTGAGTGTGCAGGCTGGAGTATTTCTGGTTTGTTCCACATTTCGTTTATAAAGCACAAATGAGTCAAGGGTTTTGTCACTCTTTCGCTAAAATTTTGTTCTTGTGTAGGTGCATTTTTTTACATTTAAACCCCAGATGACCATGTGGTTTGTTGGCTTTCAAACTCAGCTCTGCAAGGAACAACGTGAATACCATTTTTGTATTTGTTTGCAGCAGGGACATGCTAAGGGGGGTATCAAATTCAAATGGCATACATTTTGGTTTTATTTTAAAGCCTTACACATTGTTGTGCGACGGGAGAGGAGTTCATTTTGAGATATCTATTGCGTATAGACGTATATAGATTTACTGCCTCCGTAAGATAACTTGATTATTATTTTGGATCTCTGTTCACTACTCCAGGTTTCCATTTTACCCGAATGCAGAACACTTAGGCTGTAACTGCAAAAAAATTGTTCATGCTCAGGATTGTACTCATGGTCCTGGTTTTATAAGGCACATATATCTAAATGTGAGTGCAGGTTGACAGTAATTTTATGATTTTGGTCCTTTTTTTATTTTACCGTTGCATGATCTAGAAATTTAAATATGGTCTCGATCGATTTGATAATTTACGCACCACACTTTTATCTTTAATCGAAGTCACGATGATCGAGTTTTGAGTACTGTGTTTATGGATCGGATTATGTTCAGGTTAGGTTAGGCTAGGCATAAATATGTGTTATCAAATGAGGATATATTTGATAGCTTGGGTTTCAAGTTTTATTGATGCCCCCTTCATGTTTATAAATGTAAGATTTCACACTCAAGTAAATTAACTCATGTTATTTATCTAAATTTAACTGAAAGTGTTATTTTTTATTTAGTCTTAAAATATAGATTGTTTAATAATATTTGTTAATAAATAGAAAATTACACATGAAGTTGTAATGTTATGTATGAACTTTGGTTTTATGTAACTATATTTATAAATTTATTTATTCAGCTGTATGCATAAAACTTCAATTTTAATTAATTAATTTATGTTTAAAAATAAACAAGTCTACATATTTCTACGTAAACATGAAATCATTTTATGTCGATAACAATTTCAATAATTTAGGGAAAATATTTCATGACGGATAGTGGAAAAAAATTTATAAATGAATTCAATTTAGGGTTTGGCAGTTTGTTTAAGGTTTATGTTTTAAGGGTTAAAATTTAAAGTTTATGGTTAAAATTTAAGCTTTAAAGTTTAGGGGATAAGATTTAGGTTATGGGTTTCCGAAGTTGGAGATTTAAATTTTTAAGGTGAATTTAGACATATTATGGGGGTGGGGGACTTTTCCACCGTGACCGCATAAAAAAATTATTAGATGGGTTTGGCTCACCACGTTATCAATGGTCTCATCCAATAACATTTTTCCTATATGTAACTAAGGAGTGGTAGTTACACTGAAATGATTAAAAATTATTAGATAGACATAAATGACGTGGTGAGCCGAGTCCATCTAATAATTTATCTGACATAATAACTCGTAATTTAATGCCTTATTTTATAAACTATTGAATTTATATATACATTGTGTGGGCCGGAATTTTCAGTCAGAAGCATAAGCCTAGTTATACATGCGAAGCCCAAAGAAAGATTTTCCTGATCATTCACTACAATTATATCAGACGGCTAACACTACTTCTGGTTTTATACGCCGACTTGGAAGCCAAGAAACGAACCATCTGTATTCTGTGCCCAATAAGGCAATAAGTGCAGCAGTACAAATAAATATACAGAACCAAAATTCAAAAAAATGAAATGAACCATGGCAATGCTGATGAAAAGAATTGCAAACTTCACCAAAACCACACCTAAACCCTCCCCTCCTTTTCCTTTCCCTTTCAAATACTTACAATTTTCCCTGCCTTCATGCTCTGTAAAACCCCATGTCCTCGCCGGCACTGCCACTGATGTCGCCGATATTTCTGGAGAAGCCGATCTGGTGTACTCAGACCCACCACAATCAGCCACCGTCAGCCCCCTCTTGCCCAACCTCCTTCAACCACGTGTCGTCATCTATGATGGGGTCTGCCATCTTTGCCACCGAGGTTCCTCTCCCTCTCTTTTACCTTTCTCATTCTTTGGCCAGAAATGAAGGATTTCCAGGGATTGGGTTTTGTTTACCGTCGAGTGTTTTTTTGTTTTGTCTATTTAAAGGGGTTAAATGGGTGATTAAAGCGGACAAACACAGGAAGATCAAATTCTGCTGTTTGCAGTCAAAGGCCGCTGAACCATACCTGAGAGTTTGCGGCGTTGATCGAGAGGATGTTCTTCGCCGTTTCGTTTTCATTGAAGGCCTTGGCGTTTATCATCAAGGTTCCACTGGTTTGTTCAATTCCTTTTCGGTTGTATTCCTCCCGTAGATTACATGCTATTCAGAAAGATTATCACTTTAGATTTGAACAATATTTCCATGCAAAAACTTCTAAACTTAAATGTAGGCTGAAGTTAATTTCTTGATGGTTATCAGATTTGAGATTTTTATTGCTTTTTCTGCCTTTTGAAATTGAACATGAACTTGTAATATTTTGGTAGAAACATTAAGTTATAATTGGTTGTTCTGCAGCTGCATTGAGAGTGCTATCATACTTGCCACTTCCCTACTCTGCTTTAAGTGCTTTCTTGATAGTTCCAACTCCGTTGAGGGATGCAGTTTATGATTTCGTTGCCAAGCGGCGTTACAACTGGTTTGGAAAGAGTGAAGACTGCTTAGTTTTGCAAGAGAGTGAACTATTGGAGCGTTTCATCGATAGGGAAGAAATGATGGATGGTAATCGGTCGAAATTGTAAGTTGGATTCCCTTGAATATACTATCAGGCAAGTTCACTTTATGGTAGATTTCCACTGTTGGATGTAAAATGTATAGCAGTAACTGTTTTCAACCTGGTTGCTATAGATTGCAAAGCTTTATTTCTTATGAAGTGATCCGAATACTTCTTGGTTGGTCGTATAATCATGTTTTAGTTATTCTTTTCGATTCCGTTTCCGCCTGGATCGATCTGATGTGAGCAATTTGATCAACATGTTCCATATTAAACCAAAGAACAATTTCATTTCTATGAACACCCTAGAGATAATGAATGAGATGGAACATAGAACAGCTTCTACTTCAGAATCAACAGCATCAAATTGCAAAATTGTCTATGGATCATATTCTGAGCAAGAATGTCCGGTACAAAGCTTCCTTCAAAACTACTTATTGTAACAAAAATCCGCTCAACATTGAATCGATCGGAGTAAGTTCTTAATCTCGAAAGAAATCAGAGAAAGAACAGAAGCTTTCTCCAATACCTATACTAGTTATTACAACATACATTAAAATGTTACTCAATTACATTCCTAGTAAGAGGATTTTTGTCAATTGGTGCCGTTCCATTCTTTCCAGTCCCTGTCTACGTGAACCGTAGCCCATTTAACTGCAGCACGTGCGACTTCCAGCCCGCCGAGCAATCCGCGCTCATTTATAGTATCACCCATGTCAATGAAAGGAATGACCAAGAGTGTTCCAGGACCAACATATTCAGTATGCAAGAAAGTACTGAATATCCCCACAACAATAAGACAATGAATGCTTATTCCATTATTGCATACCAATTAGAAGTACTGGTTTACCATATTCTTTGTCACTATGAACAAAGGGCTTGTTTCCATTTTTCTTCCAACAATCAGTCTAGGATTCAAGTAGCCAAGACAAATGACACAATTATCTCTATTTTAACTAATTATGCCATGGAAAGCCAAGCCTTTAACGTTCAAAATCATCTCATTTGAACTTCAAAGTCTACTCTATTTGGATTCGAGTGCAAGTGTCAAACACATGTATATATCCGACATTGGTATGATTGGATTCATATTGCTACGAGTGTAACACATTAATACTTTGTGAGAGATGAAGAGTCTGAGTAACACAGTTTAAAGTTTAAACCTTTGGTAAAATTGGCGCTTTTAGTTTATTTAGCAAGTGGTTTTAATGAAAATTATGAATGGGAAATTAGTTTAGGTCGAGTTTGGGTTACTTCAGAAAATTCACTTGTTGGGTTTGTTTTTTCTTTGGGTTACTTCAGAAAACTGATAAGTTTAGGTCGCATCTGCTCAAGAAACTGTCCAAGAAGGAGGATGATTATGGAGACTCAGTTGAAGAACTTTACTATAATAATTGGTGGAAATGTGGAATATTTTGTAGCAGCTTTGGTGAAGATAATGAGAAGATGCTTTTATCATGTAAGTTGTGAAAGACTTACCTTTACTTGATCGAAAGAATATGAAAAAGAAGAATCTTTAGAAAATCAAAAAGAAATTAAGCCAAAGTGAAAGAGATTCCTTTATGTTATGATTCTTGCCTAGCTTCACCTTCACACTTCATACCTTTTTCTCTCACTCTTTTTATGTTATGATTCTTTCTTTCTTTCTCCCCAAATTGATCTCTTTTTTCACTGTTAATGCTTATCTTCTCGTAACACTTTTGTGTTTCATATTCATTTTCACTGTCATTCTAGTGCACTTGGTCACCGGTCACCACCTTTCTTTGTTTTCTCTCAGTTAATACAACTTCCAAAGCAAGGGTTTCTCAGTTCCTTTTTTTCTCTTCTAGGAATTGTGGTATCATCTGGTTCTCGGATTTTTCTTTCTTTCTTTAAAAAGAAAATTTTGTTGTGGGGTTTGAAAGATTTTCCATTAGGAATTTGTTTTGGTGATCTGGGTTTTCTTTTAGCTAGGGGAATAGATAAAGTTTTTGTTTTTAAAACAGGTTTGAACCAAGAAAAAAGATAGAAAAATGGCAGGAGAAGGAGGAGGTGGAGGTGGAGGAGCTGCACCAAAACCAAAGCAAGACGAGTTACTGCCGCATCCAGTGAAGGAGCAGCTGCCTGGTGTTGCTTATTGCATGACTAGTCCTCCTCCTTGGCGTGAGTTCATCTTATTTTAAAACTCTTTCTTGATTACTTATTGTTGGTTTTTAGATACCAACTTTCTATTTTTTTTCATGTAAAAATATGTCAATTCTCATTTAGTTACTATGTTCCTTATTCATTCTTGTATTTGAATGTCTATGTGATAAAAGTGTGTGGGTTTGTTTTTCGTTTCATTTGCAGCTGAGGCTTTATTATTGGGTTTTCAACATTACTTGGTGATGCTTGGGACAACTGTTCTCATACCAACCTCTCTGGTTCCCCAGATGGGAGGTGGATATGTATGTTTTCACAAATTGTCAATTAGTTCTTCATGTTTTTATTGTTTATGATGTGTACAATTCTTTTCACTAGGAAGAGAAAGCAAAGATGATTCAGACATTGTTATTTGTGGCTGGGGTGAACACATTGTTCCAAACATTGTTCGGTTCCCGTCTACCGGCAGTGATCGGAGGTTCCTATACATATATGCCGACCACCATTTCGATCATCTTGGCCGGCCGCTATACTGACATTGTAAATCCTCGAGAGGTTAGCTTCACTAAAACCCTACACTTTTGTTTCTTTCTAGTGACATAAGTTAACGGAATCCGAGAATTGAAAAGTGGATTCTCTATTGGATATGCAGAAATTCGAGAGGATCATGCGCGGAATCCAGGGTGCCCTTATTGTTGCCTCCACCCTTCAGATTGTACTCGGATTTAGTGGCCTTTGGCGTAATCTTGCAAGGTAAGTTAAGGCCTGGAGATTAGTTTATAGTCACTGGATCTGTTCTCTGCAAGTTTTTTACATGTTTCAATGCATTTCCAGATTCTTAAGTCCTCTAGCTGCTGTTCCCCTGGTTGCTCTCTCTGGATTTGGGCTCTATGAGTTTGGTTTTCCCGTGGTATGCATCAAAAGCTTCTTCTAGGAACATTTGTTATAAAACTGTTTCACCTTTGTCTCTCAAGTCTGGTTATTTCTTTTGTAGCTTGCCAAATGCGTAGAGATCGGGTTGCCACAAATCATCCTTCTCTTAGTTTTTTCACAGGTAATTTAGATTTTCCATTTAAAGATACCCGAAAAGATGGTTGATGCTTGATCATACAAGAACATTTTGTTGAATTGTAAGTTTGTAACAATGACCTTATGAGTTTTTTTTTTTTTGCAGTATATACCTCATATTACAGGCAAGGAAGGACAGATGTTTGACCGCTTTGCTGTCATATTTTCAGTTATGATTGTCTGGCTATATGCTCACTTGCTGACTGTCGGCGGAGCATATAAGAACACCGGACCTAAAACTCAAGTGACCTGCCGGACCGATCGCGCTGGGATTATAGGTGGTTCTCCTTGGTAAGTCATTTTTCTTTCTTCATTCACAATGCAATATGATCTGATCTGTGGGATCTATTATTTCTTGTAATTGGATAGTCAAAAGTTTGTTGTTTTGCTGTCTGCATAAGAACAATAATGCTTATTTAATCTAGTATATATTTTCTGAACAGGATAAGAGTTCCATATCCATTTCAATGGGGAGCTCCCTCATTCGATGCCGGAGAAGCTTTTGCTATGATGGCAGCTTCATTTGTTGCTTTAGTAGAGGTTTGCTTCTGTTATAGTCTTGATATCCGTTCCGATAATTTTTATTAATCGTGTTTATCTAATTTTGGAACACTTATACCATATGGTTAAACAGTCTACTGGTACCTACCTTGCTGTTGCAAGATATGCAAGTGCAACTCCGATGCCCCCTTCCATTCTCAGCCGCGGTATCGGTTGGCAGGTAAAAGTAAATTGATAAAATTCTATACAAAGTGCTAAAGCCTAAATCAATTTGCTTGGTAGACTTTTAGAGATGTCGAATATAATCTTATGTCTTGTTTGCTTCAACCTTAGGGTCTTGGCATTCTCTTTTCTGGACTATTCGGAACCGGGAGCGGATCATCCATTTCAGTGTAAGATTCTTTCCTGCAGCTAGTGGCACGCGAGAAAACAATATTTGTTCATCTAACACCTTGTGAACAATGGCAGTGAGAATGTGGGTTTGTTGGCACAAACGCGTGTCGGCAGTCGAAGAGTTGTCCAGATATCTGCAGGGTTCATGATTTTCTTCTCCATCCTTGGTCAGTTTCAAATGCCACTCTCTCTTGCTTTCTCTCTTTCACACTCCCTTGCTCATATGTGTTTACATGCATTGCTAAACAGGGAAATTCGGAGCAGTTTTTGCTTCGATTCCGTCTCCGATTATTGCAGCTTTATATTGTCTTTTCTTTGCATACGTCGGTAAGTCATATCTCAATCAAGATTCATCATTGCTGTTACATTCAATATTTCCATAAATTCAACACTTTTTTGAATTACATGTTCAGGTTCCGGGGGTCTCAACTTGCTTCAATTCTGTAACTTAAACAGCTTCAAAACAAAGTTCATATTAGGTTTCTCTATTTTCATGGGATTATCAATACCGCATTACTTCAACGAGTACACAGCGATTAATGGTTTCGGTCCAGTCCACACTAGAGCTAGATGGGTAACTATCTGTGCTCTTTTTAATTATGAATCCCTTGCAGGAAAGCATAGTTATTTATTCCTCTTCGATTTTTGCAGTTCAACGACATGATAAACGTGCCGTTCTCATCAGAAGCATTCGTTGCCGGTTCATTGGCGATGTTCCTCGACTGCACGCTGCAGGGGAAAGACAATACGAGTAGGAAGGACCGGGGCATGCATTTTTGGGAGAAGTACCGATCGTTTAAATCGGATGCAAGAAGCGAGGAGTTCTATTCCTTGCCCTTCGATCTCAACAAGTTCTTCCCATCGGCGTGATTGATCTTCGGACATAGGTTTTAACGTGATGCTCAAGTCATGCAACTTCAGATATGTTCCATTTTCATGACCAACTGTTAACTCCATGAAAAATAACACATGCTGCTGCGAATGCGATGTGCAAACAAATATGTTCCATTCAGCTCCTTTAGTGGTACTATGATATTGTTTAGGACATGTTTTATATTATTATAGTGTATTTTCATACATATTGTATAACAATAAAACTTATTTTTAATTCTATCAACTTAGATGTAAAAAAGAATGATCTGAAAAAGTTATTCAGAAACTCGTGATGTTCAGCGGTGTTCGACGCACGTGGTAGACTCATTCAATTATAATAGGATAAATTATACAGATCGATCACTCAACTTTGCTCTCCGGCTTATTAATGATATGAAAAAAAAAGTAAATTTCTAGTTTAATCTCAAATAATCTTTCCTCCGTTTTTTGTTAAAAAATTATATTAATTTTAAAATTATTTGATGACATCATATTATTAATGAAAGGCGCAAGATTACCGTATTATCACGGTAAAATATTTTACTAGTTTAATTAATTTCTGTTAAAATTACAATAATTTAACTAAAAAAATAGTAAAAGATTAAAAGATTAAATTGATAAAAAAATGTAAACATTAAATGTCAAATTTAACATTATGCCAATATACATGATTCGATTGCCGTTTTATTTTTAATTAAGTTTGAAGGGCCAAATTCACTTGAGCACATAATAATCAAGGAAAAATACTTAAATTTTAATAGAAAAATCACTTTTTGAAAATAACCCAAACTTAAAAGTTATATATTTTAATTTTTAGGTTGAAAATTCCATTTGGATATTTCATCCTTATTAATTTTAAATTTAACTTTTATTTTTTCAAAAAATATTTTTAATAACATGTCTAAAATAAACATTTTATCTTTTAACAATACTTTTTAACTGTAATATCAAATACTAAATTTTTAAGGATAAATATTCTATACACAGGTGGTGGAAACTTTTAGTTTCCACAAGCGCCTTAATTTTAGGGTATAAGGAGTTAGTGTAGGGTATAGAGTTTAGGGGTTTAGGTGTAGGGGTTAGAATTTAGGGATAGTTGTTTCAATTTAAGATTTATGGTTATAATTTAGGGTTTATAGATTAAAACCTAAATCCTCATTATATTACCCTAAAAACTAAACCCTAACCTATAAACCCTAAATTCTAAACCTAAACCATAAATTGAAACCACCATGCCTAAATTCTAAACCCATAAACCATATACCTTAAAACTAAAACGCTTGTGGTGTATAGGATATAAATCCAATTTTTAAACCCAACTTTTTACGATCACTTTTATACAGTATTTTTTTATAATCATATTTTCACCGTAATTATCATTAAACCCTAAACCCTCGTCTCCTCCTCCTCCTCCTCCTCCTAGTCCTGCCACTTTGAAAGTTTTAGTTTTTTTTTTCCTGAACCGAAAAAGTTTTAGTTTTTAAAATCCCCAGAAAATAGAAGAAGCTTATCTCAAACAGAGGCAATCGTGATTTTACGTAGCTCAATTTCAATGCTCCATTTCTACAGTTTATTCAGCACCACCCCAAAGCTCCTCTCTCGTTTGAGCCACTCCTCTTTTCTCTCTTCTTCCGCGCCATCTCCCCCATTCCGTTTAATTTGGCTCAATCAATCCTACCGGCGCCGAACCAGGGCCTTTAGTAGCGCCGCGGTTGCTGCCTCTTCTCCAAATAAAACTGGGACGGATACCTTCCTTGCTGAAGAGACTGTTTCCTGGAAGTCTCTAGGCTTATCTGATCGGATCTCTCAAGCTCTCTTTAATGCCGGTTTCGACCGACCCTCCCTCGTTCAGGTGCTTTACCTTCTTCTTTTCATGAATTTTAATCCATTCCTTGTAATTTAAGCTCCGTTTCTCATTAATTTTGCTGCTCAACACATTTTTATAAAAACAAAATGATGGGTATTTACTTTAGCGTTGGCGTATGTCTTTGCATATTTACTTTAGGTGGTTTTGGTTGTTTATTGAAAAGTTTTCCCTTTTGAATTATAGGCTGCCTGCATGCCGTCTATACTCTCTGGAAAAGATGTGGTAATGGCGGCGGAAACCGGTAGTGGTAAAACATATGGTTATCTAGTTCCCCTGATTGATAAGCTCTGTAGTGCTCTGCGCAATGGGGATATTGCTTCAGAGAAACCTACTTCTTCTTCGCGTAGCTTTTCTGTTGTTCTTTGCCCAAATGTGTTGCTTTGTGAACAAGTGGTTAGAATGGCCAATGATCTTTCAGGCGGTGATGGAAAACCGCTTCTCAGAGTCGCAACGGTGGGCGGTCGACAGGTATTTTTGTGAATGGCAACATACATCTCTTTGGCATTGTTAGAATTCATGGTTTTCTATGTTATTGAAACTCGGAGGGTGCTTTTAAAATTTTGTCTGATGGATGTATATTCTTGGCATTGTTCTTTTTATATTGGATGTATATTTTTGACTACAGGGGTGGCCGGTTAATGAACCGGATATTATTGTGTCAACACCTGGTGCTCTTTTGAATAATATAGACCCCAAAACCCATCATCGTTCAGATTTCATTCGTTCTGTAAAGTATGTGGTATGTTTTCTGACTCATAACTTTGTATTCTTTTTGGTTATTTGGGAAACTACAAGTCCCCTTTTTAAGAAAAATTATTTACAATAATTGGCAGGTTTTTGATGAAGCAGATATGCTTCTTTGTGGGGGCTTTGAGAATCAAGTTATCCGTCTTATACACATGCTCCGTTTTGATGAAAAACTGTTGTCTCGGACGAATAAATCTGGACTTGAGAATCCTGTAGAACAGAATTCTGATTCTGTATCACACTTTGACTTCAAGGGTGAGGAAGACAAACAAAATGAATCCATATCTGAAGCTGCGGAAATGTCTGAGGGCGATGTTGATGCTGTGGACTTGACAGAAGAAACTCGAACTTCACTTGTCAAGAAAAAGGACCGGAGGAGAGTCATAAAAAAATATGAACGAAGTAAGCAGTACATATTTGTTGCTGCAACCCTTCCAGTTAATGGAAAGAAAACTGCTGGTGCAGTGTTGAAAAAGATGTTTCCGGATGCCAACTGGGTTAGGGGAAGCTACCTCCATCAACACAATCCTAGGTGCCAAATTCTTATACTCTTAGTTTTTCCCCATCTTCCATTGATAAATGGTGCTGCATTTAGTTATATTTATCAGAACTGTTTAGAGGCCAAAGTTTCTCATATTTTGTTGATGTAAGCTTGTCACTGCTCATTGTGATCAGTTTTGATCCAAATTTGTCTGTTCTTGCCATCACTGTGGAAAAAAGTACTTAAATATTTGTGATATCATTTTTCTTATGCATGGAGATTTAGGCTAGACCTGGCAGTTTGTGTATCTGGTTGGTGTTCATGTATTTTGTTGTTCACTAATCATATTTAGGGTCTTTTATATTTAAATAAAATTTGATAATAACTTGTATTATATAGATTCTAAAACATTCATGCAATCATTGTTGTGTTCATGTCATGGTTCGGTTATTTTTCTATGTCGTGTTTAATATTGTAAGTCTAATTTAGATTATGTCACAAATTACCAGATTAAAAACTGCAGTTGTTGAACGTCCAACCATAGTGTAGAAACCACTGTAACCATTTTAAGAATAATATTTATTTTACTTTTGTCTGCTCGTGTCTTTAAACTTTGAAGGCTTCGGACGCTTGAGTCTTGAGTTTCACAAGATGCATTTAATTGGCTTTGTAAGCTGGAAATGTTGGTAATCAAAATAACTGACATATAGGTGAAACAAATTCCTACGTCATATGTTTCTTTGATTAGTTGATCTATTGTAGTCCTTAGAGTTAGACATTGATTGCACTACCTCTACCTCAGTTGTCTGGCATTGTTGATCAGCTTGGAAATGTAGGAACTCTGGGGAATCTATGTTGAAGCCGTTAAGTCGTGCTGAATTTATTAGGTTAGATGTGGCGTGCTGGCTTGTGTATCTTATAATAAAGATTGAAAACAGAACTTGTTAATCTGTGTGTTTTGAGGAAAAACGCTGAACCCAACTAATTTTTGGGGATCGAATATCTTGATAGTTTGATATTGTGCAATTGCAATAACAGTTAACCCTACAGAATCCAACCTGTTCATGGTTGGTTTATTATGTGGCATGGTTTTCAGTTCCCCTACACCTTTGAGCTATCATGTATTTGCCCTATGTCAATAATCATCATTTCAATCCCCTTATGTCCTGTTATTTTCAAAGCCAATATTTAGCTTTGTTGGCCAATATTTCAATCACTTTTCCAATTTCAGATTGAAGGAGAAATGTATTGAAGTCACAACTGACACTCAGGTTGATGCACTAATAGAGGCTGTAAAGCAATTTGACTCAAAAGCATTGGATCATGGTGCTGGTGTTAGCCGAACCATGGTGTTCAGTAACACTGTTGAGGCTGTTGAGGCAGCGGCTAATATATTGCAGAGGGCTGGAATTGAGTGTTTCCGTCACCATAAGGACCTCTCTCTGGAAGAACGTGCCGAGTCCTTAGATGATTTCCGAGAGAAAGGCGGAATTTTTGTGTGCACAGATGCTGCAGCTCGTGGTGTTGACATTCCAAATGTTTCCCATGTCATCCAGGTTATTCATTTTACTATATCAATTTTATAGAGGCAGAATATGTATACTTCTTGCAAATTGCAATCACCTCCGAGGAATAATATACAGACCAAGATAAAAGTCACTCCTATTATAAGAGAAGTACTTGTATAATATTGATAGGGAGTTTATGACTAGCAAATTATCTAAATTATGTGGTCCAGTTAATCATCTGAAATATTTGATTTTTTTTCCAGGCCGATTTTGCCACTTGTGCAGTAGATTTCTTGCATAGGGTTGGTCGAACAGCACGAGCTGGTCAATTTGGAGTTGTTACTAGCCTCTACAATGAATCCAACCGACACCTTGTTAATGCAATACGTGCAGCTGGGAAGCTGGGTCAGCCTGTGGTAATTGAAAAAGCTTTCAGTTTCTATTTAGCTAAATTAACAGTTCAACTCTCCTTAAACTCATATGAAGGAGATAATAGTAATATATACAGACATGCACGCACGTACGCACACACGTATATATATATATATATAATATTGTATATGTTTGTGTATGAGTTGCACTTTCTTATGCAGTGACTAAACAATGTCATTTGTTGATGGCTATAGGAATCGGCATTTAGCAGGAAACGGAGATTCCGGAACAAACTAAAGAAGAGAGGTAAGCGTTTGTGCTTGGAATTTACTTGCCAAAATTTTATGGTTCCTTACATTCTATAAAACTTACCCCAAATTCCAGTTATACATGTGTAATAAATTCCAAAATTTTGATATTATTATCTTGTCTTAGCAGGTCTAAATGAAGCCAGAGACACACCAACTGCTGAATTGATGGTGTAAGAAACATGGTACATAAAAACAGTAGTTATCTATTAATCTTTTATTCTTAGTTTGCTTGGTTTGCTAGCTTGTGGCATTGTCACCTTAGTGCACTATTTTTAGTAAATTTTTCTCATTACCTACTGTTAATCGAAGCCATTATTTTCACTAATCTAATTGTCTAATAAATGTGTAAAACTCTCAAGTTTTACACAATTTTTGGATTGTTGGGTTAGGACCCGTTAACATGTAAAACTCGAAAGTTTTACATATTTTTTGGATCGTTAGATTAGGTCTCATTGACATAGTTTAAAAGTTTTGCACATATTTTAAATAGTTGGATTAGTAAAAATAGATTAATGAAATTAACAGGAGATTTTTACTAAAAACATGTAAAACTCTTAGTTTTACATTGTGTAAATAAATTTGGTTTTGTATTTACGTAATGCAGCTAGAATCTTGATTTGATCGATGCACAAGATGAAGATAGAATGCTTTTGTATTTACAGTCTTTGTTTTTATTCAAATTAACTTAAATATGACAGGATTGTCACATTGTATTTACGTTGTGTCAATGATTTATTTATTTTTATATGCAATCAAAAAAATTGAAAAATATTAATTTGTCCTTATTGAAATATTTGTGTTATTTTTAAAATTTTTTGATGACATGATAGAAAATGATAATACAATAGGCATCAACATCTCAATAATGTCCAATAATAAATAAAAATGTTATTATTTTTTGACCAAGAGAAGTATATATTCAAAGTAAAAAAAAAAATACAAAAGAATTACACCATAAATATTGAAAATTAAACGGTATAAAATTCAAAAGGTGTGAAAGACATAAAAATAAAAATGTCACTTTAAGAAGAACTTCAACATTTTTTGAATAAAATGTAGCAATCAATTATTTTAAAAATTTGTTCACTGCTTGTTCTTGACATATTGACAAAAGTACAAAATAGAATCATAAGCATAAATAAATTGTCGTCTATCACTAACAACGCTAAACTGTACAAAAGACAGATGACTGTCATAAGAAAAGGCAAAAAACAACTATAAAAGCAGGAGTGATATGAATATGTCAAAACAAAATAAAAAAATAAAAATAAAACATTCTTCAACAAAGATAAATTTTATTTATATACAAAAAAATCAACAAAATAACTTTGAAAACTGCTAGGAAAAATTACAAAAATGATATTCTTTAAATTGAAAAAAAAAGTTATATTTACAAACTCGTGCATAATAATCTTCTTTTTCTAATTTATAATAAGCATGATGATAAAATCATAGAAATTCTTAATCAATTTTCAATTGGACCAAATAATGGATATAAAAAATTTTCTTCAAATTTCAATATTTTTAGATAGAAAATAATATAATTTCCCTTGTTTATTTATATTATCAAGGAAGGCTTCAAAAGTTAAAAAACAGACAAATCAAGGCAATAGATTTCAACGATTGAAGCTAAGCTGCCATAGTCCTTGACCTTAACGAGCCAGCAGGCAGGGCCATAAATCAGCATTCACCACTATATATATATATATATCAAGCAGCTAATCTCAATCAATCAAATGATTAAGCAGCTAATCTCACAATTAATCACTCCTCTGAATCATTCACAAACATGGCTTCTTTGATCAAAGCTACCGTTTGGTCCACCTGTTTTACGGCACTAATCATTACTGTTGCAGCTGAAATGTACATGCCGCCCGGCATGGTGATGCCGCCTGCGTCATCGCCGAGTACGAGCAACCTTGTGTCACCATCTCTGGCCATTGGATTCCTTGCTTTCATTGTCTCAATTTTCGTTGTCAACCAGAGAACCTGAGCATCCTCCTACACTCACACACAGATATATTAATAAAGCTTTCTATGAATGCATGGTATTTTGATTTTCATGAATGCATGGTAATATGGTATTTCGATTTTCATGTTTTTTTTTTGTCTCGATATGTGGCTCGATCTGTTTGTAACATATTCTCTTTCTTAAATTATTATCTAATTATGAAATAATTTACTTTTTTCCAAGTTTGAGAATGAAGAGTATATATATATATATATAGGGTTATATTTTGATGTACAAGTTGTGTAAAAAAATTACACAATCCTTTATATTTAAACTATAAAATTTAAAACTTTAATTTCTAACCCTAAACCCTAAACTCTACATTCTACCCCCTACTACCTAAACCCTTAAACCTTAAAATTAAAAGACTTGTGTAAACCTTGTGTATAAAAGTATTTTTCACACACACCTAAACATTAAACTCTAAACTTTAATCATTAATCTTATATTATATACACTACAACATAAATCTTAAACCCCAACATAAATTCCTAAACCATAAAATTGAAATACTTGCGTAAACTATCCAACGATTACCGTTGTAAAATAGGTAGATGTACCACCATTTGTTTAGTACAAATGCCAACGTATTCGTATTTAATTTTAAAAATGACTTATTGTAAAATAAGGGTTTAAATTATGGATTAATATCTTATTTACTAGCGGTGAAAACTGAAAGTTTCTACAAGCGCCTTATTTTTAAGGTATAGGGAGTTAGTTTAGGGTATAGAATTTAGGGGTTTATGTATAGGGGTTTAGAGATAGTTGTCTCAATTTAAGTTTTAGGGTTATAATTTAGGCTTTATAGGTTAGGGTTTAGTTTTTAGGGTAATATGGTGAGGATTTAAGTTTTAACATATAAAACCCTAAACCTTAAATTGAAACTACTATCCCTAAATTCTAACCCCCTAACACCTAAACCCCTAAACCATATACCCTAAACTAACTCTCTATACCCAAAATTAAGGCGCTTGTGGAAACTTTCAGTTTTCACATGTTGTGTATAAAATATTTATCCTTAAATTATATATATATATATATATATGATTTTGGGTGTCTAATTTTTTTTATCAGTCTTCTTTAATCAGAATGAGTATCTAACCTTTGCAAAATCCATAACATATTAGGCACATTAGAAAACTCAAATCATTAATTTTATTTTTTTATTTTTTCGGTTTAAGATATTTCAATATTCAATAGTTGTATTGAATTCAAATTCAATCATTTTATAATCCTTAAAAAAATCAGAATCCAAAGAAAAAGAAAGTTCTACCACTTTTATTTTCTATATTTACCATAATCGAAATCGATATTATACTTCAACTACATCAAATATCTAATAATCGAGATTATACTTCAACCACAACAGCAAGCAAAAGATAATACAATTTTTTTTGACAAATTTTAATTTTAATCCTACTCAAAGAAGAGGAAAAGAGGAGTTTAAGAAAAGGAAGAAAAATCTTGTAATTCTAGATATTATGACCTAAAAGAATATAATGAAACAAAGATAAACAATTTGACCAATCGACCAAATGTGATTACTAAAGAGATAGTACAGTTATGACTTCTTGCCATTACGAACGTGATGTATTGTCCAGTCTTCATATAATAAAATTCATTTTAAGTATTAAAGTCGAACTGGTTATTTCGATGCAGCCACTGCCGAAATAAAAGCAATATTAGAGGCATGCAATTTGTTTAAACTTTCCCCCTGGTGTCGTTCTCATTGCCTAATCATTGAAAGTGATTGCCTCCAAGTGGTGAATTGAATTAAAAAAGCTCAAGATTGTCCTGGAAATTTCAAAAATCTGATCCTCAAATTTATCAGTTGCTGTGAAAATCTGAATTGGTCGATTCACTACGCTCCTAGGAAATGCAATTCCTTCGCGGATTTCCTTGCTAAGAAAGGCATCTCCCATCGGATTCAGCTATGCCAGGTCTTCTCGAAAAATCAAGTTGTGTAGCACCAGCGTTAATGGCAGCCAGAAAGTGCGACTATGATTGCAGCTTTGCTTGTGGAGCAAAGACCTATCCAACCTGTGCGTAGTATTCCTTGCATGGCCAATAACAACTTCGCTCCTCTCCTTTAGTTTATTTGCAAGCCTTGACTTATTGTGTTGGTGTCACCTGCTAAGTTAAGCTGGTTTATATCGGATATAGTTGATTCGAGTTGTATAACATAGATGGATTGCACTCTTTTTCCTCCAATTAGGTTAGGGAGGTTTTTTAACGAGGCAATCCATTTATGCGACGTTTCAAAATTAGTTAAATAAATCTCCAATCTTTAAAAAAAAAAAAAAGTATTAAAGTCGAACCCAGAATTAATCATTCTATTTAAATCAAATCCATAGTCTCTTGAGGCCTCGCAAATTGAAGATATGCCATCTTTGCTGCATGTTGGGGCTTGCTGATCATGGCTGTTTCCCCCCATGAGGGGCACGAGCACACACCCGGCATGAACATGTCGCCAAAACCGGCAGCAAGTGTCGGTATTTTCGCTGCTCTGACAGCCGTGATGGGGGGATTCCTCACATGAAAATTTCCATGATCCAAGTTCATTGAAGCTTTTGTTGAAAGCTGAAAGTTCTTGCTATTGTTGTACCAGTGCATGGTGTTTATCAATGGGGAATCTTACAAGAGCACTTGTTGAGAATACAAACGGAAAAATTACAAATATGACCGGGAGGAGGAAAAAGAAAAAGAAAGGGAAAGAATTTTACAATAACAATGAGTTGCTATCGTCCTTGACATGGTGAAGAAATGGTCAAATTTCTATCTTAACCATCTTTTCACATCATGATCAACAAAATACGATGCAGTGTGTTGCACCCGAAAGTTGCAGACTTCTTTATCCTGATACATTTGGCACGGTTTAAGCAAATCGTAACGGTCCATCCAAAACGGGGCAGCAAGCTTTTCGTAGAAAACGAAATTCCAATGCTTTACCTGTTCAGCATGGCTGCTTTCTCTTGTCAATTTTTAAGTGGATGTTATACCATTTCTTCTTCTTAGTTCTATCCCTTGTAGAATGTTTCCTTTCTCTCACTTCGCCGTCTTCTTTGGCCTCCTTGGAAGCACCCTTACTCCTGTTCCTACTTGAACTTCTCTTACTTGGAGGAACAGTTGTGTACGAGGCGTGAATCTCGTTCCTTTGTTTGAGAAGTTCATCAATCTGCAAAACCAGCATAAGGGATTTGTTCGAAAAAGTATCCATTTACCTATAAATTTCAGTTCTCATGGAGCTTAGACTCGTAATTCCCACAAGTTAATCTCACCTCTTGCATTTCCTTTGTGTATCTGCTTGTCATCTCGGTAAATTGTGCCAGGACCTGTAGCACTCTACATGAATATCAACAAGAACAAATACTTAACAGTGGCATACACACCGAATTTGAGAAATTAGATACCTCTCTGTATTCAGTTTCAAACTTTGACAATTCCACCCGTTTGGATAGAATCTCAGCTTCGACGGCTCTAAGGTTCTCCTTTTCTTCTACGAAAGGGGCAGTACAAATAGCTTCTATAGTGTAGCTTACACTTTTGAAAAAGTTGTCACCTAGAAAAAAAAGGGGTTCCAGAATATTAAGAAGGTAGTGAGTTTCATCTAAGCATGTGAACCAACTAACTGGAGATTCGAGGGGCATAGCCATGAAGGAGCAAACCATAAACAGCAAAACAATGTGTGCCAGGTTTTAATTCAGTTATTTCACATGGTTGAAATCCATCCAGTTTTTTGAAGAAAGCTGTATCTGGATCCTTGGCAGCAGCAACCTGCAGTTAGGCATTTTGAAACCACACAAAGGATGGCAAGATCAAACTTCAGCTTCAAGCACAACTACATCATATCTGGAAATAGTCACTCACTGAGTTGATTGTGTGATCCAAGTGGTAGACAGGGAAGCCAAGAAAATACATTCCAGCAGATGTAACCTTTCCCGTTTTTGCACTGTTCTCCTACACCAAAAAGAAACAAAAGTATTTTCAACACACAGTGAAGTAACATAAGCATGATTACCTAAAGTCTTAAAACAACTGCGCTAATAAGACTTCATTTAAAAGAAAAAAGGAATAAATTTTCTAATCAGAAGCGCCATAACAGGTCATAATGAAGCTACGTCCCAGACAAACTTGAGTATATTGACATTTTATCACTATATGAAAAGCATTGAAAGGTGATAAGAAAGAAAAAGAAGGCAAGACGAAAAGAACAAACACATGAAGTGAGGAACAGACAGGATAGGATTGCAAGTTTCTGAAGATAAATATGTATGACAATTTGTTACGTGCATAGGTCAAAATCCAAGAAAAAGTTTTTACCTAATTCTACTCATGCCTCAACAGTGTTCTGAAAGGGGATAGGTGGAGCGTAAAACATAAACAGAATGGAAGAGCTTATAATTAGGAGATTATAAGATTTAGTGATAGTTTGTCCGAAGAAACTGGCTACGCAACAAAACAGTGTGCAACTCAAAAACTTTAAAAAGTGAAAGGGGAAGGAAGGGACCTCATTACCTGCAAAGCAAGGCTTAATCCACCATTCTCTTCTAGATCAAAATGCAATAGCTGCATAAAACCAATCAGTTGAGAAAACAATGAGTAATTATTGCTGACCCACCAGAAAAGGATAAAATTATTATACGTAACATTTTCCCTGTCTCCTGGTAAACCAGATAACTTGTAGGGAAGTTTATTTAGTACATATTTTCATTTCTAAATATTTTGAAAGGAGAACAAGCATTATATGATTGTCCATTGGATCTCAAGAAAATAGGTAGCTCTTAGCAATTCATGCAACAAAAGTTCAGAAGCAAAAAAAAATTATAAGGATCCCGAATGCAAAAATTAATTTCATACAAGGGTTTCAATAGAACTCAAATGAAACAATACCAGACTCGTAATCTGATTCAAACTACACTGAAGCAGTGACACTTTTAAATTAATATCAAAAGTTGGTAATCTGATTCAAACTACACTGAAGTGGTGACACTTTTAAATCAATATCAAAAGTAGGTAATCTGATTCAAACTACACTGAAGTAGTGACACTTTTAAATCAATATCAAAAGTAGGTAATCTGATTCAAACTACACTGAAGTAGTGACGCTTTTAAATCAATATCAAAAGTAAAACTACACAAAAGCTTTTCCCTAGCCCACATATTAAAACTATCTAGAAAGAAAACAATAGCACATGCCACAATAAAATTATCACGGACAAAGTTTCATCTATCTATCCTTGGTACATAACAAAAGACTGCTAATTGACCATAAGAAGAGATGAAAAACCAGCTCCAGTATCAATCCTCTGCAACTTAGAGTAAGGACTTCAATCATTTTCAATGCAATATATTATTATATCCTAAATCAGCGAAGTACTCCCAGGGCATGGTATTTTTCTTTTTCTTTTATGGTGGGGAGAAAGGGAACCTTATATCTTTTGATGTGAAGTAAAGAGTCGTACTCTCACTGTTTAAATTCCTTTCCTAAAAAAATCTTGTGGCTACTTAATATCTAATATTACACATTGCAAAAAGCTCAAAATAGATAAAGTTCAAATTTTGTTCATTAGTACAGAAAAAATGAAAATCAATCTCAGTTTCTATCATTGTCAACACTACCACACACCCACCCCCCAAGGGAAAAATTCACTACTTTGCATATGCAGATTATGTTGAATCAACTAGTTTTTAACTCATTGTCTATCTACCTTGAACTTGCTTTTATCAGGTGATTGTACACGGCAAACAAACCCATTCCTTGCTTCCTCTTCTGTTATTTTGACAGAGTAGAAGTGAGCACATTGTTTCTCAACCTGTTAAAGTTGCAACAAGTTTGGTGACTGCATAAAAAACAGTGTAAAGAATTAGCAAAGAACAGGAATATGATCATCTCACCTTCCTAGAAACAGGTTGCCCAAGCAGAAGGGGTTGAATATTGACCATACCATTAAGTGCCTCCTCCAAAACAGTTGCAGATACAGTAGTCTTAATTGGCACACCAAGTTTACTATTTACAGGAATTAGTTAAATGTATACCCAAAGAATTACACTCATAAAGGCACAAATGAGTGGGAAATGTTAAATAATATAAAAGGACAAGGTGTTACGTAAAAAGTGCAGCAAACATAGTGTTCACAGCCCCCAAACTTGAAAGATCTAGCTCCAATTCTTGGTTATCTGCTTCAACAGCCTATTCAAATGAAAGAAAATCATGATCAACAAAATTCGTTTAGTGGTGCATGATGGTGTTAACAAGTGGAAGCATGGACCGACTGAAATTTTCGCAGCCTCCGTGTATAACCTGAAATACCCGTGTTTGAGAAATATTTGAACATAGGTATGGGGTTATAGTCCTCCAAAAATATGAAGGAAAAAAATTAACAAAATTGATCATACCCATGTCAGCCAGATACCTATGCTTTACACTCAAAGTATGAGTCCAAGTAACATGGGCAGATAACCATCAGCCTAAAATTACTTTAGAAATTAACTGCATGCATGCATATCTCACCTCGAAACCAGCTGTATCAAACTGGTGTCTTTTATCTGGATCGGACAAGATATTGTAAGAAAAGGTGACCTCCTTGAACATATCAGCTGCAACAGGATCATTTGCATTCTTATCAGGATGGTACCTGCAATAGCACAAGATTAGCATAATACCAAACCAACCTAAATAAAGAAAGAGTATAATAGCAACTTTATTTGTACAATAGCAAGAAATAAACAACATATTGCAAGGGAATAATCAATTCTTTTAATTCATGTTGGAAATAAGCTCCTTCCAAGGTGCTCGGTTATCTTTGTCCTCGGAATACTTTTGGCAATGGTTTATCTGTTTGTTTGGTCATTCTTCTACTGTTCTACATAACTAACTAGTTATCACAACCTGAGGCCACTCCAAAAATCTGAAGTCTGGTCAAGTCCTCGACAGCTACTTGCTATTTGAAGATATAGAGAGTCTCCTACACGCGACCAATAGAAGGCAAAACCACCAACCAAATCCCAGTCGCTCATAAAGCTCCAATTTTCATTCCCAATTTGACTTCTAAATTCAAGTCCTCGATTCTTATTCTCCATGTATGCGTGTGAGTTTACCCATAATTAACTGATAATTATCACTATGCTCAAACTAGTGAACCCTGATCTATTCTACAACAGCCACTAAAAACTTCACGAGATAAAAGATAGAGAGATTTAAACATTTCAATACTTTTCAACTTATGGAATGAAAATTTAAATATACTTGAGAGCCATTTTCCGATACGCGCTCTTGATTTCCTGATCCGTACAGTTCCTGGAGACTCCAAGTACTTCATACGGATCTCGACGAACCTGCTTCGCCATTTCGTCGTTTTTCTCCGACTTGGATCGATGTGGCGGCATTTTTGGAAAAACACCACCGAACAAAAAATACGGTAACGGAATTTTCTTCTCACTTTAGTTTTGCCCCCTCCGGAACCCTAAAAACCCAGCTCTCGAACTAAATTTCAAAACCAAATGAGAAAAACTATTTTCCTTTTGGTTGCCACTTCATTTCAAACAAATGAGAAAAAGTACGGCATTTTGGGATTAGGAAAGGCAATAGGAAAAGAAGAATAGAATGATTCAATTTCAGGGGCATTGAGAAGAGAAGAGAGAAAGAGGAAACTCCATTGGACCTCTCAGCTGAAGCTTTGGAGGAGAGAGATAAAACAAAGAGGGACAAAATTTGGAGGGGAACTTCGGTGAATGTTAATATTCTTTTCTTTCTCGTTTTGTAGCGGCTTAATTATAGTTTTGGTCCCTCAACTTATCACTTTCTCCTAACTTGGTGTCTAAAGTTCTTTCATTTTCAATTCGATGCCTGAACTTAGGTGAATGTTAATATTCTTTTCTTCTTCAGTTCGATACCCGAACTTTCTCATAAAAGAGGACATGAGCGATGGTGATGAGAATTTCCTCTACGAAAGGATCAATGCGGTGGAGGACTGTTAAATTGAGGATTTTCGTGTTTTGTTTGTTTTGATTCATTAAACCAAAAATTTGGGGTTTAAATTTACATTTGGGATCTTCTTCTCCGAGTTCCGAGCACAGCTTTAGTAGACTGGAATTCTTCATTGGTATGAAATTGTGCGGTGAGAAGATCGTTATTGAGAGGGACTTTAAGTTAGGAGGCGAACTTTCTAGGAGGAGCGAACTTATAAAAATTTAAGGGACGAAAATAGATTTTCAATAGAAAATATATAGAAAAATTAAAAGAAATTAAGTCATATAGGAATTTCAAATTTTTAGGGGGCGACCGCCCCTGGCATCCCCCAGTCCATCCCTAGTTAGTGGGTCTTTTGAATTTTTAATTGAGTTTTTTTTTTCTGTTTTTTTATCCAAAAGAGATCAAGATTCATTAAAACAACAAAGATACAAACCGAACTCATCCAAACAAAACAAAGGAACAAAGCCATGCAATCTCATGCACCAGAAAAATTAAAAAACGACAAAACACAATCAAGTGATCGATCATAGGAGACAAAACAAAAAACTAAAACAAAGGCAAACATCGTCTAGACCAAAAGAGCAAGCGAAAACAAGAGAAACAGCCTCGCAGGTGAAACCAGGGATGAACCCTAACCAGAGGCAAAAACCAGATAGACGAATCGATCAACCTGTTGAGTTGTGTGGTGCTCGATTCGTTCAACCGATTATGCTCACCAAGTGGTGGAGAGGTGGATTTTTGGGTGGAAGGGTTTATGAAGCTAGAAAGAATAAAGACACAAAGATTTTAGAGTGGTTCGACCTTCTAACAAGCACCTACATCCACTACCTTAGCTCCCCACTAAGGATTTCACAATCAATTCCACTAATTGATTCGTCCCCTTTTCTAGGCTTAGGAGGAAACCCTTTACACCGATCAAGCTTCTACCCAAAGTCTTGATCAAAACCCTCTTTTACAAAGAGAAACAAGAAGCAAACTTAAACCCTCTAATAGGTGTTTGTTTGCACAATTAAGCTCTCACCCAAAACCTAAAACACTTGAGCAAATTTGACAATTTTGGCTCACTAGTGTTTGTCTATACAATAATTGACACTTTAGGCTCTAAGACAATTCTTGATCATTTGTTGATTGACAAATGAAGCATTAGCCTTCTCTTGATGCTTGGAGGTCCCTTTTATACTCCCAATTGAGTTTGTAGCCGTTACTAGCCGTTGGGATCAAATTGGAGCCGTTGAGGACTTTAATTCCCACCATAAATGCATTCTGCAGCTCCCCGTTTCGAAACGCTCGATGCCGTTTTGAAACACTCTCAATGTAGAAAGAGCCGTTGCAGTCTGTCAGGGCATCCGTTTCGGAATGCCTCCTGGCCGTTTCAGAACGCCTCATGTCCGTTTAGGAACGCCTCCTGGCCGTTTCGAAACCCGTATAGAAATGCTATAGTCCCGTATCGAAACGCCTGCATTTAAAAGTTGGTTGGGAAAATAGCCGTTGGGGTTTATGACCGTTGGGGTCATTGCCACGTGGGCGTATCGAAACGGCCTAGCCCGTTTCGAAACGCTGGGCAAAAATCAAGTCCAGGGAAAGCCCGTTTCGAAACACGTTTCGAAACGAAATCGCTACTGGAATCCCCTGTTTCGAAACGCCCTGAGATGTTTCGAAACACCTGGACAGGTTTGTATAATTTGGCCTTTGAAAACATGAAAAACCCATTTAGAAACATCCCTAAACATAGTTTCAGAATATTTGGACTTTGAAAATTGTTTTAAATACTTTTTAAATCAGTCCAAAACATTTTTCAATTATTATATCAAAATATTAGTTCTACAATCTCCCCTTTTTGATATAATAAAACTCTCTTGAAAAATTGTTTGGGATTCTCGCCCTTTAACTTTAAAAATGTGAATAAGAGACTAAAGATATGAAATCAAATAAAGCTCCCCCTTATTCATTTGAAAATTCAATTTTTCAAACCATTTCTCTCCCTTTTTTGTTATATCAAAAAGATTTTAAAACATTAAGTTCAAAAATAACAATAGAGGTAAAAGTTTGACAAAAGTAAGAATTTGGTTTTAAAATGGCTCCCCCTTACTCAAAGCATCATCAAAATGTTAGTCACAACATATATGATCATCTAGTTGAATTTAAACAAAGATAAACAAATAAAACCAAAACAACTAGAATTTTACCACACTTGAACTCAAGGTAGGATGTGAAGCCTTCCTTCTTCAAGTGTTCTTCCTTGTGTGCATGGAGCTCCCCCTCAATGTTTGACTTGTTGAACATCTCCATCACACCTAGCAAAAGACAATCAAGTAACTTTTGGTATCCAAATTGCTTTGGATCCATGAACGTTAGTAGCACAAATTTTTGACCCCTTAGGAATCCATTTTTCAATGTCATCATTTTTAATTGAAGTGGTTAGTCCTTTTGGGACCCAAACACTTCTAAAACATTAGTTCTACACAACCTCGCTGTCCCAACACCTTGGAATAAGCCACAACTACGACGCTCAAATGAGAGCTCCTTTCGGAGGCAAGCTCCCTTGTCGGACGACTCGGGTCTTGTCAACTTGAACGAGACAGTCAAAATTCCAGGCTTGGGTTTAAGAGTGGCAGAGGCGCGAAAGCCAGCAACATACAACGCCTTCAGTCTGAAAACTGAGAACTGGAAAAGACGAAAACGACGATGATCCGATAATGGACCACATAACTGAAAAGGAGGTGACCAACACCAAACCCTGAGTTGTGGAAGGAAAAAGTCTCATAGCCATCATTCGATCCTTCCAAACTATGAAGATGGCCGGGATAATGGTGATCATTTTTGTTGCGGATGCCCCAACAAAGAGACATCCGCTAATGAGCGTTGGAAACTACCCCAAATTCCCAAAAAAAACTGGCTCGTAACTGCTTTAAAAGTTGTTATTTTCATTATACGTTTCGACTTGTCAAAGACCTCAAGTTGTCCCACTTTCAGCAATGTACCATAACACCAATCCAACCCGAACAATAGGCAAAACAAAGCCTTATCTGACACACCCAAAAGCACGCTATCCCATGTGAAAAAGTCAACTATGGCTTTTATAAAGGACAAAGCCTTGCAAGGAAAACCAGCTAGCTTTGCATGGGAAAGGCGGATGTTGGGTTTTATGATGCTCGATTTCCTTCAACCGATGTGTTTGCCAAGTTTGGAGAAGATTGGATTTTTGGCTGATTTGGTGGAAGCTAAAAGATTGGAATTGGACACAAGGTTTTAGAGTGGTTCGGATTTCTAACCCAAAGCCTACATCCACTACCTTAGCTTCCCACTAAGGATTTTCAAACAAATTCACTAAGAATTTTGTCCCTTTTTCTAGGATAAGGAGGCAACCTTTACAACCCTCAAAGCTTTCTACCCAAAGCTTGAGTAAACCCTTTTTACAAGAAAAATTCTAAGCAAACTTGAAATCCCTCTAATAGGTATTTGTTTGCACTATCTAGCTCTCACCCAAAACCTAAACACTTGAACAAATTTAACAATGTTTAGCTCACTAGTGTTGTCTATACAAGAAAATGGACAATTAAGCTCTAAGACAAAATCTTAATCATAGTGTTGTTGACAATTGAAGCATTAGCCTTCTCTTGATGCTTGGAGGTCCCTTTTATACTCCTAATTGAGTTTGTAGTCATTAGGGTTGAATTGGAGTCGTTAGAGACTTTATTTCCCACCATAAATGCAGTTCTGCAACTCCCCGTTTCGAAACACTCGACTATATTTCGAAACATCCCTAAAATAGAAAGAGTCATTGCAGTCTGATGCAGCACCCGTTTTGGAACAACCTTGGCCGTATCAAAACGGTCATATCGAAACGTTGATTCCCGTATCGAAACGTCCTACAATTTAAAAGGCCGTTGGGAAATAGTCATTGAGGGTTTTGACCGTTGAGGTCATTGCCACATAGGCGTATCGAAATGAGAGTGGCCGTATCGAAACGCAATGCAAAATTCTCACCTAGATCAAGCCCCGTTTCGAAACAGACAAGGTTGTGTCGAAACGCTTTGTCTCTGTGAAGTCCTGTATCGAAACACCTAAGGGGCGTTTCGAAACACCTAGGTGGTTTTTCAATGTTTGGCTTTAAAAACACTTTAGAAACCCCTTTAAAATACTTCAAACGTATTTTCAAGATATTTGGACTTAAAAGCAAAATTGAAATCTTTTCAATTTAGTCCAAAACTATTTTTCAATTATTATACCAAAACAATAGTTCTTCAATCTTCCCTTTTTTGATATAATAAAACTATCTTGAAAAATTATTTAGGATTCTCCCCCTTCAAGTTTAAAATTTTGAATAAGAGATGAAAAAATTTAAGAGTAAGTAAAGTTCCCCCTTATTCATTTGAAAATGCAATTTTTCAAACCAAACTCTCCCCTTTTTTGTTATATCAAAAAGAGATTAAATAATTTTAAGTTCAAAATAACTTAAGAGGTTTAGAATTTTGATACAAATAAAAAAATTGATTTTAAAATGGCTCCCCCTTACTCAAAGCATCATCAAGGATTGTTAGTTCAACACATGATAATCTAGTTGAATTAAAAGTAAATAAATTGAATTAAACAAATAAAAACAACTAGATTTTACCAACACTTGAACTCCAAGGGAGGATGTGAAGCCTTCCTTCTTCAAGTGTTCTTCCTTGTGTGCATGGAGCTCCCCCTCATTGATTGGACTTATTGAACACCTCCATCACACCTAATCAAGACAATCATACAAATTTTTGTATCCAAATTGCTTTGGATCCATAAATGTTAGTTGCACAAAATTTAGTCCCCTTAGGAATCCATTTTTCAATTTCATCATTTTTAAGTGAAGTGATTAGTTCTTTTGGAACCCAAACACTTCTAAAACATTTTTCATTTAAAAATCTAGGGGCACTAGATTGTCTTTGATAAAATTTTGATTTTCCAAAATCATTTTTCTTTTCTAGTTCCTTGGAAATCAAAACCTTTTCTTTCTTAAGATCATCAACTTCTTTTTGATGATTTTTTCCATTGTTTGAAGCAAGTTTTGTAAACTACAAACTTGTTGCTCAAAATCCTTCAATTTTGCTTCAAACTCAAAATTGGTTTTCAAAAGCAAATCATTTTCGTTTTTCAACTTTGAAATCAATTTTTTGTTTTTTGAAAATGAAGCATTGAATTCGAAAACCAATTCATCATAGGCTTCTTGTAACTCATCAAAAGTATAAGAATTTGAAATGGATGAGTTAGAAGTTACCTCCCCCTCATTGAGGGCCATCAAGCATAAGTGGGCTACTTCATCATCAGTGGAGTCTTCATCACTCCAAGTGGCCACATATGCTTGCTTTGAAGATGATTCCTTCTTGTTGGACTTGTGGGATTCCTTCATCTTCTTTTTCGATTCATGATAAGATCTTTCCATTTCACTCTTCATGAACCGAGTGAATTTCTTGAAGAGATAGGCCATCTCTTCGTCTTCACTTTCCTCCTAACTTAATTCAACATGTCGGCATTTGGAGGATTTAAGAGCAACGACACTCTCGTTGATGCCTAGCTCTTTGACTTTCTTCTCCCCCATCTTCTTTATCTCTTTCTTCTTCTTTTATTCTTCTCTTCCTTTCTTTATGTTTTCGTGTGTGAGGAGAGATCTCATGAGTTCATCGAGCTTTAAGGATTTGAGATCTTTAGCTTCGATGATGGCCGTCTTCTTTGAGTCCCAAGACTCGGGAAGAGAGTAGATGAGTTTGCGGACAAGTTTGTCTTCCGGAATAATTTCTCCATATCCTTTGAGTCCATTGGTGATGGTGGAGAATCTATCGAACATCTTCGTGATGTCCTCATCCGGTTCCATCTTGAAGTTCTCATACTCGAGGTTGAGGAGTCCGATCTTGGTCTTCTTTACTTCGTTGGTTCCTTCGTATGTGACTTCAAGCTTGTCCCATACCTCCTTGGCATCTTCACAAGAAGACATCTTCTCGTAGATGTTGGGGCTCAATGCACAAAAGATGATGTGCAAGGCTTTGCAATTGAGATCCATCTTCTTGCGATCATTCACGCTCCAATCCACCTTCCTTCGTTGTGGCACGAACGGACCGTCTTCTACTATGCCCCAAAGCTTGTAGTCCTTGGACTTTATGAAATACATCATTCTTGTCTCCAATGGGCATAGTGTGTTCCGTCGAAGAAGGGTGGCTTATCGATGGATTGCGCCATTTGATTGGTTGGTTGATATGTTGTATCGAGCTTCTCGGATCACCTTAATAGGATATTAATCCTTTTCGATTGAGCCAAGCTCTGATACCAATTGTTGGGTTTTATGATGCTCAGTTTCCTTCAACCGATGTGTTTGCCAAGTTTGGAGAAGATTGGATTTTTGGGTAATTTGGTGAAAGCTAAAAGATTGGAATTGGACACAAGGATTTAGAGTGGTTCGACTTTCTAACCCAAAGCCTACATCCACTACCTTAGCTTCCCACTAAGGATTTCCAAACAAATTCACTAAGAATTTCGTCCCCTTTTCTAGGCTAAAGAGGCAACCTTTACAACCCTCAAAGCTTTCTACCCAAAGCTTGAGTAAACCCTCTTTACAAGAGAAATTCTAAGCAAACTTGAAATCCCTCTAATATGTATTTGTTTGCACTATCTAGCTCTCACCCAAAACCTAAACACTTGAGCAAATTTAATAATGTTTAGCTCACTAGTGTTGTCTATACAAGAAAATGGACAATTAAGCTCTAAGACAAAATCTTAATCATAGTGTTGTTGGCAATTGAAGCATTAGCCTTCTCTTGATGCTTGGATGTCTCTTTTATACTTCTAATTGAGTTTGTAGCTGTTACTAGCCGTTAGGGTTGAATTGGAACCGTTGGAGACTTTATTTCCCACCATAAATGCAGTTCTGCAACTCCCTGTTTCGAAACACTCGACTCTGTTTCGAAACATCCCTGAAATAGAAAGAGCCGTTGCAGTCTGATGCAACACCCGTTTCGGAACAACCTTGGCCGTATCGAAACGGTCGTATCGAAACGTTGATTCCCGTATCGAAACGTCCTACAATTTAAAAGGCCATTGGGAAATGGTCGTTGGGGGTTTTGACCGTTGAGGTCATTTCCACATAGGCGTATCGAAACGGGAGTGGCCGTATCGAAACGTAATGCAAAATTCTCACCCAGATCAAGCCCCGTTTCGAAACAGACAAGGTTGTATCGAAATGCCTTGTCTCTGTGAAGTCCTGTATCGAAACACCTACGGGGCGTTTCGAAACACATGGGTGGTTTTTCATTGTTTGACTTTAAAAACACTTTAGAAACCCCTTTAAAATACTTCAAATGTATTTTCAAGATATTTGGACTTAAAAGCAAAATTGAAATCTTTTCAATTTAGTCCAAAACTATTTTTCAATTATTATATCAAAACATTAGTTCTTTAGTGGAACAAGCCAAAACAAAAAAGGACAAAAACATTCCCTAAAAGATTGGGAAAGATTTCAAAGCTAAGCACAAATAAGGATAAAATCCCATAAAGAATAGCCTTTAGCATGAGAAGAGGAAGTTGTCTAGCAAGCATAACATGCACGCAAACCAAGCATGTTCTCATACTAACCAAAGACCAAACTGCCCTTTTTGGCTTACCCTTTCCCATGAGACTCCCGGAGCAGTACATCACCTCCACAGCGGCGACAGTTTGCACTGAAACCGAAGATGAAAATGGACGTTTAAGGCCACCATTTGTCGTGCTTTCAAACCCCTCTTGAGTCTTGGGGGAGGAAAGCCACGAGATACAAATACTGAAAACCTTGGGCAAGACCTTTCTTTTCCTTTTATTTGGCATTTCACCAAGCTTGAATCCCTTAAGATTGCTAACGTATTAGAAAATGAAGTCAGGAAACCGACTTCGCCAAAAGTAGACAACCAAGATCCAACGGTAACCATGTCCATTGTTAGAGACCACAGCGCGCCGATGCTACGCAACACCCCCCACCCTGGTTCTTTGAACCCGTCGCCAACCCAACCCACCAACACGTCCTTCATTGACCATATTTCTTGGAAGAAAACCGACGCCGCTCTTGGAAGGGGAATCCACACGACCAAGCAAACTAGCGAGCAAATATCTTGCCAGAAATTGTGAACAAAGGTTGGGGGTTGTTTAGGGGAGAAGACAAAGGTTGATGAACGGAGAGGAGACCATGGCTTTTTTCCCTCCGACTAATTAGTTTGTGTAGAAAATAAGGTTCCAATTTTTAGTTTTTTTGGACAAAACGAGTAGGTTGCAAAAAGGTAACCGACTTAGTTACTCCATTTACGAGATTTTTTACTGTTTGGTTCAAGAGAAAATGGTATGGAAAATCTTTGGGAGGTTTGATTTCAAGCATTTCTGTTAGGGAAAGGAAAAGAATATAATAGAGTTTTTAAAGTTATATTTAAAGATTTTCAATATATACTATGTAACACCCTATTATATTGGCAAAATAAAATATGAGAAAGTCAAAAAAAATAGTTTCACTGCTATAGAGAATTGAACCCTTGACTTGGAGCTTTGTAAGCCCGTGCTTTAACCACCTGAGCTAAGACATCTTTTGGTCTTAGTTTCCAATAGTTTTTATGTAAGCTATGTTCGGTGTTCATTACCAAAACTTAATAAATCAGATCTGACCTCTTCTCTATCCACTTTATGGATATCCGTTCGGGAGTGGAGAACCCAGAAAGTTCTAAACTTTCTTCCCAAAACCCCCCTTCGCCGTTCTAGCTCTGATATGCCCTCACCGCCGCTCCGTGCACTCCACCGCCGCCGTCAGTGTGAGCCCCGTCAGCCCCTGAACCGCTTTCCGTCAACCACGCGCGACGTCGGCCGGCTGTTTGCGGTAGAAAACGGATCTGGAAGCTTAAAGGTTTCGGCCGCCACCGTTTTCCTCATTTCCGGTCTTTCCCGACGTCGGCTCGCCTCACTGTGGGCACAGTCGAGCTCCTCGCGTCCCGATCTACAAAACCCATGTGAGTCACCTCCGCTTTGCCGCCGTTTTGCCCCTCGTCGGAGTAGCGCAACTTTCCGGCGAGATTTGGATTTTGGGGTAAGATCCGGCTAAATTCCGACGAGTTTTTGGCATGTTGGTTCGTGTAATGTTGTATATAGCTGAAACCTTTCGTTTTTGCAGGTGAATCGGGCGATTCCGACATTCTCCGGCGAGATTCCGGTCGCTGCCAGTGACGTTCTCCGTTTAGGGTAATAACCCGTTAACCCGACCCGCTCTGCCCATATCCGACCCGTGACCCGACCCGTTGACCGACCCGACCTAGTGAGTCAACTCAGTGAGTCAACTCGTCTGAGTCAACTCAGTGAGTCAACTCGCCCGAGTCAACCCGGTGAGTCAACTTGATGAGTCAGCCTTGGACCAGTGACGTCAGCGTTGACTTTGACTGCTGACGCCAGCGTTGACTTTGATCAAAAACTCAACTTTTTCCGAAAAGTCATATTTTATGTTTTTCGACGTCCTGAGTCCGATTTTGAAGCCCGTTTTGTAAAATTCCAACCCGAAAGCCTCTGAATCTGACCTCGAACCTGGACTTGTATATGTATTTAATTATTCGGTTAAGAACTTTGTGATTAAGTTCTGATCTTGGAGTTTGTGTATTTGAAGGGGTTCAAAGTTCCTTGTATTCGAGATGTTGAAGGACGTCGAATTTGGGTTAGAGTGCGATCGAATGAAGTATCATGAATCGACCGGTGTAGCTCGGAGTTGAGGTAATACACTACTACCTCTAGTATGCTATATGAACATGTTGGTATTCGGTTAATGCATGCATGAATATGATGAAGATTGATGTTAACCCCGCTTAAGCCAAACCTGATATGACATTGAGTATGATAACAAGAAAAGATCGAAATGTTCGAATGAGAAAGTTAATAAATGTAAGAATCTGGAGTTCAATAAATTAATTAATAAGGCGACTAATCCTCAACCCTGATTACTAATGCCAAGTGATTAAATGCTAAAAATATTTGGATATGAAATTATGAAAATGCCCTTTAAAGATGAGAATGTCTAAAATACCCTTGGAATTGGAAAGATCTAGAAATCTATACTAGACATGGTAAAATACCCCGTTTCATCTGAAAACCTCGATCTACTTGGAAAGTTATGGTAACAAGATTTAAACCTTCGAGATTGTAAGGTGTTAGGTTTACTTGAATTTGGAATGAATCTTCGAATATAGATTTACGGGAAACTTTACATACCTCTGAATTAATCAAGTGTCTCAAATCTCCGAATTGATTGAAAATGACTAAAAGTATTGGAAATACTGTTATGGTTAAATTAATCGGAATGATCATATTGACAAAAGGGCTGAAGTATCCTCGGATACAGAGGGTTTGCAAATTAACTAGAACGATGGATAAACCCTTGAGTTTTGAAAATGAATGAAGCGGTTGGAGGTAACGGAATTTCTCGAATGGCTGAAACACCCACGAGTATTTAATTGATTGAAATACTATGTATGGTTCAAGTGACAGGAATAATGCATATCCTGAGCTTCAAAATGATTGAAATACCCCCTTGACTGGAATAAGTAAATTACCTCTGATAAAATTTTGGAAATGCCAATAAAGTTGAAAATGGCTAAAATGCCCCTATGGGTTAAAGCATGACTTATGTACGTCAATCACACTTGATAGTAATATAAGGATGGAAGTCTTCCCGCACAAAGTATTAGTTCGACTACTCCGTGGGAAGTCTTGTGGTGAAATATGAAGGCAACCTTTCAGATATACGATACAAACAGTATTTGGAAATGATACACGTGAAGTGCATACATCAGAAGGTTTGGTTAGTACTGCAAGGTTGGGAATATGTTAGTTCAAATAGTTTTGGAGGCTTGATAAACTTCTAAAAATCTTAAATATTGTGAATCGTCATTTCATTATTAATGGGCTAAAGTACAAAATCACCCCTGATAGTTAAATGACCAAAATACCCTTGTTGGCTAAAGTAATCAAATAACCCTAAATGTATCTGATATCGTGAAAGATCTTGACATAGAAATCTCCGAACGCCAGGTTGGAAACTTGATGAGCAAATAGAATTTCTGAGCCACTGTTTACGCCCTGTCGGTATAAATTACCAAAAATGCCCGTATATGATAAAATAACCATAATGCCCTAGTAGACTTGAATGGCTAAATCACTCATGATATGCCTAAACTCTCAAAGATTCTGATGTATCATCTCCTGAATATTTGATTTGAACCGTTAATACAAACTCCTCTTTTAATAGGGGCCTTGTTTCAAAGATTCGTTCATTTGTCAAAGTTTAATGTGTTCTCTTCCGTAAATGTCAAATATCTCCAAGAAACAAATTGTTCCACCTAGTGTGTTCTATGTGTGCCACATAACTGTTTTGCATACTGTTTGACATGTTATAATACCGATCACGTGCACTTGATTGACATATTTGAACTCACATGATATGTTTTATAATTAAGTATGACCGTACTATATTTCTGATATATGCATATGCACCCGATATGGCAAACATGCTATATGAATAATGAGTTACTAAAAATACAGTTAATGATTAATGAACTATTGATGATCTGATTCACTGGGGTACTTGGGATATGGTATGAAGTTGTAGTCGGCTCAGCCCTGATCCAGCTGGTAAGTCCGCCCGTATTCGGATCCTAAGCTTCGGCTAGGTCCGCCCGTTTTTAGATCCTAGGCTTCGGCCAGGTCCGCCC
This sequence comes from Hibiscus trionum, assembly GCA_030270665.1. Lineage (NCBI taxonomy): Eukaryota > Viridiplantae > Streptophyta > Magnoliopsida > Malvales > Malvaceae > Hibiscus > Hibiscus trionum. The sequence continues at coordinate 6,497,647 of BSYR01000011.1, read as the reverse complement.
GTTTTCGGTTCCTATGCTTCGGCAAGGGCCGCCCGTATTCTAAGGTATATCCTTAGGATGGTATCCACGCCCAATGGGCTCGGGTTAATGCCTGTACATGATACCGCACTGGGGAAACTATATATTGGAGTATGGTTGGAGGGTAAATAAAGAATTAAAAAAATGAACTTTACTGCTACATGAAACAAATGTATTTAAAATAAAAAGGTTTATTGCATTGTTACATTTCATGCATTAACGTTGCACCGTTGGAACACACTAGGCACCAAACTCTCTGATTCCTACCTCATATGTTACTAGCCTATATAATTATCGTCTAATTCTCGATGTATGAATAAAGAGCATGTATCGTTATTCTCGAGTATGATGCTACCTCGAAATAGTAGAACAGAAATGGAGACTGTTACTACGTGGAACATCCTGAAAATGTTATGCCAACCATATATCTGCATGAGCTTATAGCATCTTTTGGTAGTTATAGTATTACTGAGCTTTTCCAAGCTCACGTTGTTTTTACCATCGCAGGTTAAAAGAATATATCATGGTATAATGGTTGACAGCAGTGTTCGGAGTTGTCTCGGCGTTGCCTTGGAGTACGGTACTATACAGTTAGTGGGCATGTATGTCATGTACTGTTTTATGACAATGTCTGTAAAATATTTTATGAAGTTTTATTATGTGTTTAAATGACATAGCGAAATGATATTTTTAATCAGAAGTTGGTTTTACAAATTAATAAGTGTTTCAAAAAAATGATTTATGTGTATTTTTACTGTGGGTCGCTCTTGTGACCCTAATGTGACTTCCTAGGATCCGCGAAACGCATAGGCGGGTCTAGGGAGTTACATACTATATTATTTCCTAAGTGTTTTCTAATTTTAATCTGTAATTTTATATTATGATGTAAATTATTATTATTATGTGCCGATTACCTTAAAGAAAATTGAAATAATAGACCAAACGAAAATGTTAGTTTTACTGGGAAAAAATATAATTAAGTTACGGTGATTTCTCTTAAAATTTTTAAAGTGCATAAATTAATCCCTAAAATATAAAAAAGGATCATATTAAAAAGAGTTAAAACTGAACCAAACAACTCGAAAAATAATAAATAAGCAAATGTCATTATCGTCGGTGAATGATAAACGATATTAACACTAACATAAAAAATATATATAACGGTGATAGCACGTTAATAAAACTAACTTTATCACAACTTAACTACAAACTATCTTTGGTGATTGCAAGCGTCTATCAATATAAGAGACCTAGTTCGAGAGTCCAAAACAATGGTAGATCATCAGAGAACGCGTGCTACAAGAACATAAAATATTTTTTTATTTTGTATGAGTTCTAATTCCGACATTAACATAATAAAAATAAAAGTATTTTATTAACTGACTGATGAGTTGGATGCTAATAATTATGATGAAAATGTGGAGAACTTATTTTTAAAAAAGGGTAATTTTCACCAGTAGTCCCTTTCGTTTAGGGTGTGTTCTATTTTGGTCACCAAAATTCAAAAAAGATTATTCTGGTCACTTACGTTTAGAATCGTTTCTATTTTGGTCCCTTGGCCGTTAGTCTCCGTTACTTAAAAAAATTAGTTTCTAATTTAACCCCCAAACTTTCAAAATTTTATTTTTCACCATCTTCTCCAAAAATTATAAAATTAAAACTCCAAAAAATTAATTCAAAACCCTAACCTCTGCCTCTCCTCCCCTATAAATTCACTGCACACAAAGAACCCTCATTGTTTTCAGAAAACACTTCGAATATATGTTTTCAATACATTTGCTAATCAGATTAAGACCATTTCAAGCAAGGCTAATGCAGTGAATTTATCAATACTTTAATCGAATCTCAAAGCAAATATAGAGAAGAGCAAAGAGATTAAAGCATGCGATGAAGCAATGTGTGCTGCCATGAGGAAAATTCATGAGCACCGTAGAAGACGTGCATTCTTTCTAGGGTTCAGTCAATCACCTGTGGAATTTATCAATGCTTTAATCGAATCTCAAAGCATGGATCTTAAAATGGTTGCTGGGAAACTAGTCGAAGTGCTGAAAGAGAGCGACGATCAAATTTCTTCAACCAACCATGGTAAGCTTATTTTTCTGTCTTAGTTGAAGTTCTTGTTTATTTGTTGGATCATTTACCTCAAAGTTGGAAACCCTACCTGTGAAATTTGTGTGCAATGGATTTATAGGGGAGGGGAAACAAAGATTAGGGTTTTGAATTAATTTTTTGGGTTTTAATTTTATAATTTTGGGGGAAGATGGTGAAAAATGAAATTTTGAAAGTTTGGGGGTTAAATTAGAAACTATTTTTTAAGTAACGGAGACTAATGGCCAATGGGCCAAAATAGAAACGATTCTAAACGAAAATGATCAGAATAATCTTTTTTAAATTTTGGTGACTAAAATAGAACACACTTTAAACGAAAGGGACCACTGATAAAGATTACCCTTTAAAAATTACAAGAAAAAAAGGGTGGGAGCTTGATTGGCATAATCAAAAGATGAACTTGACAAATCGACATGTGTAAGAAAGGCCCCCAACCTTTAACTTCACCATGCTTTATTTATTTATTTATCTTTTGGGTATGGTTAAAAAAAAGAATGTATTGCATGTTGGGGAAACCTGCGACCGTTTTTTTAAAAATCTGTTTTATAGTTTGGAAAAATAGTTTGACGATTAAAATTCGAAAAATTAGGGTTTTTATTAATTTTATATTGTAATTAATTAATTTTTTATTTTTAATCAAAATTCTCTTTATTTGCTTAAAAACTCTTTTGGAGTCGCCACCGGCCACTTTGGTAGGCCGGACACCATAAAAATATACTAGAGATTTTTTTTTTGAAAAATTCGGGTTTGGGAGTCGGTTACGTGTAGGGAAGGGTTAGCACCCCTACAAACGTCCGTTATCGGTACCTCATTAATTACACGTGGTATTTTGGCATTTCGAACATTAATTTGAATTTAATTAATTCTTTTAACTGTAAAATGAATTTTATTCCGAATGGGGTATTCTTTTGTAAGAAAATACATTTTGGACGAATATAAGTATGAAACGTCTAGTTGCATTAGGACACTTCAATTTATATTCAAAATGTATCTTAACACAAAAAGTTTAATGCATGACAAATTATTGTATTTCGAATTTTAAGTAAACCCTAATTAGGCTCCATCAATTTGTTTAATTAAGAATCTATGAATATTATTAATTTTTGGACATAATTGGTAACATCCAAAATAATATTGGACAATACCTTTAATGGATCCAAAAGTAATAATATTCCTAATTAAGGTGATTCTAGTTAGTTATTCTATTTTAATTTTAATTAATCTAATTGTGTGTCACTTCCATTTTCTAGGTTAAATGAAACATTGAAACTTTCATCGGAATATTCATTGATTAACATCACTCTTCAATGTGATACTAACCAATATTGAACATTCTAATATTGTTTCAAATATTCATTTATTTGCTACAATGGTCTTTTCTATTTAATTATGTGATTAAGTAAACTATACTAAGGCTCTAATCCTATTTTAGACATGTGATTTAAATCCTTAAACAATATACTACATGGTGTTTAAAACATGCAAGCATACAATTTAATTTAAACAATTAAATAAAGGCAATTAAATAAAACAATTAATACTGAGGTAGGACTGAATTGAATTAATTTTAGAATTAAGGGATCAAATTATAAAGGAAACAATGACCAATTTGTAAGGGAAAAGGAATTAGGGAGTCTAAACCTAAATTTTCTAAAAGAAAGACCAAGCCCAATAAACCAAAGCCCAAATCGCCTTAAACCCAGTTTAAAATCGGCCCAAACCGAGCCCCTTTTTGCTCGACCGGGTCACAGACCTGTATCTGTGCCCGCACAAAAATCACGTGGATCCTCTCTGACCCGACTCTCCAAAACGGCATCGTTCCAGCTCGGTATAAAAGGACCATTTTCGAGTTAGAACGACCATTTGGGCACTTCTCACTCTCTCTCCTCATTCTCCTATCTCTCTAAACTCTCTGAATTAAACACCAAATTTTCGAGAAAATTAAGCCCTAACATATCAAAATCTTATTTTCCACTCGAATTCTTATCAAATTCATCTCATTTTCCTCATTTGGTCTCCACAAACACCAAAACCCACCTTGCTTCATGTTTCCCAAGATCAAAACACCAAAAACCCTATGAAAATCATCATTGTTCTTCCATTTTCATCCATTCGATCTACACAAACACTAAATCTCGATCCCTTTTATGATTTTTCGATCAAAACCTCAAAACCCTTATGAACACAAACTAAACCTTTCACCTTCACGATTTTGATCCGCAACCACCATTAAACCATAACTCGTTCAGTTCATCGGTCGTCGAAAGCAACACCGGTTTTCTTCTCCGGTGAACTAAACTTTTCGGTCACCAGCTATTCTCCGACCATCCCTTCCGGCCAACTGTACCTTTTTCGGCTATCTTCTCCGGCCAACATCCCTACTGTAGAACTAATGTTTTGATATAATAATTGAAAAATGTTTTGGACTAATTTGAAAAGAATTTAAAACTTGTTTTTAAGTCCAAACAACTTGAAATTATGTTTGAGGTATTTTAAGAGGTTTTTGAAAAAGATTTTTCATGTTTTAATAAGCCAAACTCGTGATTTCAAAGCACCAGTATCGATACGGTTGTACCAGTATCGATACCTTTTTGCCCAAGTTTGGCCACTGTCAAAACCCGTATCGATACGAGGGTTTAGTGTATCGATACGGAGGGGGTCGTTTCGATACGCCACGTCAGCGTACCGATCCCATTTTAACTACCCCAACGGCTATTTCCCAACGGCCATTTAAATGTCAAAGGGTACCGATACGCCCTCAAGCGTATCGATACGCCCAAGCTGGCAAGAGCCCAACGGCTAGTTCATATGAAGGCCGTATCGATACCGTTCCACGCGTATCGATACCATTAGCTGCATAACAGCATTTATGAAGGGAAATAAAGTCCTCAACGGCTCAAATTCATCCCCAACGGCTAGTAACGGCTACAAACTCATTTGGGAGTATAAAAGGGACCTCCAAGCATCAAGAGAAGACTAATGCTCAGATTGTCAAACATCAAATGATCAAGAAATTGTCTTAGCACTTAAATTGTCAATTCTTGTATAGACAAACACTAGTGAGCCAAAATTGTCAAATTTGCTCAAGTGTTTTAGGATTGGGTGAGTGCAAAATTGTGCAAACAAACTCCTATTAGAGGATTACAAGTTTGCTTTGTTTATCTCTTGTAAAGAGGGTTTCAATCAAGGCTTTGGGTAGAAAGCTTGATTGGTTGTAAGGGTTTCCTCCTAAGCCTAGAAAATGGGACGAATCAATTAGTGGATTGATTGTGAAATCCTTAGTGGGGAGCTAAGGTAGTGGATGTAGGTGCTTGTTAGAAGACCGAACCACTATAAATCATTGTGTCTTTATTCTTTCTAGCTTCCTAAACCCTTCCACCCAAAAATCCACCTCTCCACCACTTTGTGAGCTTAATTGGTTGATCGAATCGAGCCCCACACATCTCAACAATTGGTATCAGAGCTTGGCTCAATCGAAGAGGATTCACATCCTATTGAGAAGATCCGGCAAGCTCGATAACCTTTTCATCAACCGGCTCAAATGGCGCAATCCATCGACAAACCGCCTTTCTTCAACGGAGATAACTATGCCCATTGGAAGACAAAGATGAAATTCTTCTTGAAGTCAAGAGATTACAAGCTATGGGACATAGTTGAAGATGGTACGTTCGTGCCTCAAGGAAGCAAAGCGGAATGGAGTGCCGACGATCGCAAGAAGATGGAGCTAAATTGCAAAGCCTTGCACATGCTCTTTTGTGCTTTTGGCCCAACCATCTATGAGAAGATGTCTTCTTGTGAGAGTGCCAATGAGGTATGGGACAAGCTTGAAGTCACATACGAGGGAACAAATGAAGTCAAGGAGACCAAGATTGGGCTCCTAACTCTTGAGTATGAAAACTTCAAAATGGATCCGGAAGAGAACATCGAGAAGATGTTTGATAGGTTCTCCACAATCACGAATGGTCTTAAAGGCTATGGAGAAGCCATCCCGGAAGAGAAGCTTGTTCGAAAGCACATCTACTCACTTCCCGAGTCTTGGGACTCAAAGAGGACCGCCATCATCGAAGCCAAAAATTTGAAGACTTTGAAGCTTGATGAACTCATGGGGTCTCTTCTCACTCATCAAATCATGAAGAAGAACAAGGAAGAGGAGAAGAAAAGGGAAGAAATTAGAGCTATGGGAGAGAAGAAGATCAAAGGGCTTGGCATCAATGCAAGTGCCATGGCTCTCAAGTCCTCCACTTGCCATCACGTAAACTCTAGTGAGGAGGATAGTGAAGATGAAGAGATGGCATATCTCTTCAACAAGTTCGCTCGGTTCATGAAGAGCAAAATGGAAAAATCCAAGCTTGAATCGGTGAAGAAGATGAAGGATTCCCATAAATCCAAAATGAAGGGATCGTCTTCAAAACAAGCATACGTGGCCACATGGAGTGATGAAGACTCCACCGATGATGAAGTAGCCCACCTATGCTTGATGGCCCTCAATGAGGGGGAGGTAACTTCTAACTCATCTATTTCAAATTCTTATACATTTGATGAGTTACAAGATGCCTATGATGATTTGCTTTTGGAATTCAAGGCATCATTTTCTAAAAACAAAAAGTTGATTTCAAAAATAAAAATTGAAAATGATTTGCTTTCCAAAACAAATCTTGAACTTGAAGCAAAGTTGAAAGATTTTGAACAAAAATGTTTTGATTTACAAAATTTGCTTCTTAAAGTTCAAAAAGAAAAAGATTTGATTTCCAAAGAGCTTGAAGAGAAAAACAATTTTGGAAAATCAAATTTTTATGTTAGACAATCTAGTGCCCCTAGATTTATTAAAGGAAAATGTTTTAGAAGTGTTTGGGTCCCAAAAGGACTAACCACTTCAATTAAAAAGGATGACATTGAAAAATGGATTCCTAAGGGGTCAAAAATTTGTACTTCTAACGTTCATGGATCCAAAGCAATTTGGATACCAAAAATTACTTGATTGTCTATTGTTAGGTGTGATGGAGATGTTCAACAAATCAAACATTGAGGGGGAGCTCCATTCACACAAGAAAGAACACTTGAAGAAGGAAGGCTTCACATCCTCCCTTGGGTTCAAGTGTTGGTAAAATCTAGTTGTTTAGCATTTATTTGTTTTATTTTTATTTAATTCAACTAGATGATCATATATGATGGACTAACAATTTCTATGATGCTTTGAGTAAGGGGGAGCCAATTTTAAACCAAAAATTTTTAAGTGTGTCAAAATGTTTTCGCCTCCTATGTTATCTTGAACTTAAATGTCTTTTAAATTCTTTTTGATATAACAAAAAGGGGGAGAAATGGTTTGAAAAATTGAATTTTCAAAATGAATAAGGGGAAGCTTAATTTGATTTCATATCTTTAATCTCTTATTCACATTTTTAAAGTTAAAGGGGGAGAATCCCAAACAATTTTTCAAGTTAGTTTTATTATATCAAAAAGGGGGAGATTGTAGAACTAATGTTTTGATATAATAATTGAAAAATGTTTTGGACTAATTTGAAAAGAATTTAAAACTTGTTTTTAAGTCCAAACAACTTGAAATTATGTTTGAGGTATTTTAAGAGGTTTTTGACAAAGATTTTTCATGTTTTAATAAGCCAAACTCGTGATTTCAAAGCACCAGTATCGATACGGTTATACCAGTATCGATACCTTTTTGCCCAAGTTTGGCCACTGTCAAAACCCGTATCGATACGAGGGTTTAGTGTATCGATACGGAGGGGGTCGTTTCGATACGCCACGTCAGCGTACCGATCCCATTTTAACTACCCCAACGGCTATTTCCCAACGGCCATTTAAATGTCAAAGGGTACCGATACGCCCTCAAGCGTATCGATACGCCCAAGCTGGCAAGAGCCCAACGGCTAGTTCATATGAAGGTCGTATCGATACCGTTCCACGCGTATCGATACCGTTAGCTGCAGAACAACATTTATGAAGGGAAATAAAGTCCTCAACGGCTCAAATTCATCCCCAACGGCTAGTAACGGCTACAAACTCATTTGGGAGTATAAAAGGGACCTCCAAGCATCAAGAGAAGACTAATGCTCAGATTGTCAAACATCAAATGATCAAGAAATTGTCTTAGCACTTAAATTGTCAATTCTTGTATAGACAAACACTAGTGAGCCAAAATTGTCAAATTTGCTCAAGTGTTTTAGGATTGGGTGAGTGCAAAATTGTGCAAACAAACTCCTATTAGAGGATTACAAGTTTGCTTTGTTTATCTCTTGTAAAGAGGGTTTCAATCAAGGCTTTGGGTAGAAAGCTTGATTGGTTGTAAGGGTTTCCTCCTAAGCCTAGAAAAGGGGACGAATCAATTAGTGGATTGATTGTGAAATCCTTAGTGGGGAGCTAAGGTAGTGGATGTAGGTGCTTGTTAGAAGACCGAACCACTATAAATCATTGTGTCTTTATTCTTTCTAGCTTCCTAAACCCTTCCACCCAAAAATCCACCTCTCCACCACTTGGTGAGCTTAATTGGTTGATCGAATCGAGCCCCACACATCTCAACACCTACTCTGGCCACTGTCTGGTTCGTCTCTGGCGACCGGTCACCGTCGCAAGGTGATTTTTGGCCACCGTCTGTCTTCGCGTCGAAAACCTAAAACTACCCAAATCAACCGCCTTTTCACCCTAAAACTAAATCTAAGCCACCTTTCGACAGAAACGTCCCCCTTCTCCCGACTAAAGTCCTAAATCTACCCGAACCAGAAGAGAGAAAAAAAATTTAGCCTAGCCTTTTCACCTTCTATGGCATTGGACACCTCCACACGAACTCCAGCTACACTCGTATAAGCAAGCTAAGTGTTTATCCTCTTTATTTTCATTTAACTTTCGGTCTTGCTCGTATTTTAGCTCTAGATATTATTTCAGATCTCAGAATCCTAGATCTAGATTTAAGTTTGCTACTGTTTTTTAATTTTTGAAATTTAGATATGACTTGTTTATAGTTTTGACGCAGAAAATAAAAAGAGGAGAAGAAATGTTACCTTACGGCAAGCTCAGGTGACGTTGCGGTAATTCCGACCGTCGTCGACGATGACCGGTTCAATTTTCGGCGACTCCTCAACTCTCTGTAAGCTCTTCGAATTTTCCCTCTCTCCAATTAATTCGCCAATAATTGCGCCATAATTGAGGCTCTGACTTTCTCTCTCCGTATTTATATTGGTGCAGGCCGTGACGTCAGCGAGCTTCGCTGGTGAAGACAATTGGCTCCAGGCGAGCTATTATCCGCGTGAAGCTTATTTCCACCAATGGTGATGCGCCACGTGGCAGATTAGGCGGGAAATAAAAGCACAAAGTGTGTTATATGTGTTTGCTTGGGCTGGTTTAGCTGTTAATGGGTTGTAGACAACTGTAAAAAAAGTTTGATATTTGATTTGGGCTGTATTTGTAAGAAGGAGGACATTTTGTAATGGACATTTGGATATTTTAACATGTTTATTGAGCTAATTTTGTTATTTACTTGGGTTTTATTTATTTATTATTTTTATCTTATTTATAATATATATATACATATACCTGGACAAAATACGGGTTCTACACCGAGTTATTTCTCACACGAACATAACTTCAAATCTGAGTTGAAATGTCAAGATCGAAACTATCAAAATTTACACAACGGACAAATTCGTCAAAACTATTGAATATTGTAATCCAATAAAAACCCAATATTGAACAACTAAAATAAATAATTGAGAGAACACAGAATTTACGAGGTTCGACGAAATGTCGTCTACTCCTCGAGTATCAGCACCGGATGATAACTTCACTATTACCAAAATGGTTCAAATAAATAAAATTCCTTCATAATCATCAAATACAACAAATGAGAAAAGAGAACCAAATGGGAGAGATGGTTTAAGATTTGGGATGTTTTCAAAAGAAAAAAATTGAGCCTATTTATAGTTAAGCTTCAGGGACTGATCTTGTAAATAACCTAATAGTTTAGAGACCAAATAATAATTATCCCATGCCCCATTTAATATCAAACTTTAGCTTTGAAACCCCTACGTTTCAAGCCATTCTTAACATTGCATAATGCAGGTTTTATGTTTAAAATTAAAGATTATTAAGACTAAACTCAATTACATTTTGATTATATCTTTGAGCCGATGATTAAGGCAATATGTATAGTTTATAAAACAAATCAAACTTAAAATTTAAGCGATATCAAGTTATTATCACTTGGACCAATTCATATACTACTAAATTTGATGACGAGGATAAGATCATAATTAATGATGGATAATAACTGATAACTAAAAGCACCAACAAAATGTAACCAAAAGTTTAATTCCAACAAGTTGATAAAGATATATGAATTATTTATATAAATACGTGAGAAAACACGTAGAATAAAGTAAGAAAGGTATAAAAGACTGATGTTATCTAATCTTTTTTTTTTCTTTAAAAGGTATAATTTCTACACAAGAAAGGAATTGATGCCAAATAAATAGAATTACAAATAGAAGAAAAAAATTTAATGGGAGAAAATTACTAATAATCGAGATGTAAAAAGAAACGACAGCGGTTAGAGTGAATGATACGAGTGATTTGCAGTAGGTAACATCACCATGTTAGATCTAGTGGTAAATTCACCCGTATAATTTTAAAATTTACAGTAGGTGATTTGCAACAAGATGTTTAAAAACACCTATGAGATTTGAATTATAAAGGTGATTTGCAGTTACCGGTTAGAGTGGCAACGACAGTGGCGCCGGCCGCGGCTTGAATTTTAAATGAACAAAAATTAGAGTTTTATAATTTAGTGGTAGATATGTATTTTAATCTATATTTAAAAGAAAATTAAAAATAAAATAATATATTTTAATTAATTTATCTTTTAATTTTTAAATAATTTATAACTATACGGTGAGTTATTACATTTTTAATCTTTATAAATTAAATTAATGGTGATCATCGGTGCTCATCATTAATGATACTCATCGGTACTCATCAAGCGTGGCAGACTCCCTGTTTCATTTCTTGTATGGCTTTTTTGTTTCGCCTCATATGTATATTTTTCCAGTATTAATAATATTTAGTAGTGGGGTGCTCTTTTCCTCCTTCACTAAGAAGGGAATTTTTAACGAGGCCTATTCTTACCTTCAAAAACAATCTTCAATATGTACACAGTACACATACCAATCATTTAAAAGTGAATTTTGGTGTGTCAAAAAAGAGAGTAAATTTTGGTATACATCATATGAATTATTAGCAGGGCGGATGCTCTTTAGAGCCTGTCCCCAAAATTTGACAATTAACACATTTGTTCCGTTAAAAGTTTTAAAAATATTAATTTGACTCCTTTAAAATTTTTAAAAATTATTAATATATTATTAAATTTTAAAATAATTATAATTAAATCTCCTCCTAAAATTTTTAAAAACTTCTCGATAAGTTTCAATTTCTTTAAAAAAATTAGTTAAACCCCTAAAATTTTATAATTTTTTTAATTAAAACATTCAAAATCTTTAAAAAAATTTATTTAAACTTTCATAATTTTTAAAAATTTTAAATTGACTCCTTCAAACTAGGTTATCAAGATCCGCCCTTGATTATTAGTTTAACAATTGTAACTTGATTGATCCTTTTATTTATATTTTTATGGTATTATTTAAAAGTTTAAAAAATAAGTTACTTCTGCCATATAATATGGGTTGCAAATGAAACATCGTTTTCAATTTGAATAGATGCTAGATGTGGATTTATTGGTATATATACAAGGATAAAACTAAAATTAGATAATGAATAGAGAAATCGACTAATTTTTAAATTAACATTGACTTAATATATATTTAATTTGTACGAATTAATTTGTTTCAGTGGTTAAAAGAACTGTTGTTGTTCCTAGAGGTCATAGGTTCGAACACTAGCAACTGTAGTAAGGTGATTGAGCACGCATTGTCAAATGATTGAGAGTATATTTAGAACATATACTATTTGTAATCACTTTAGCTTTTAAAATTATCATTAAATAATTTTTTATTAATTCATTAAATAAAAAATTGAAAACACATGTTCAATCTATTTTCTTAATAGTTAATAGCATCGTCCTATGAATATTAATTTACTTATTAAAATGATTCATTTTTTTTGAATAATTTAAAGGTGATTAAAAGGTAGTATCTGTTCATACATATTCTTAACCCGTTGGCAATGCACATACACCTTGTAGACAAAGTAATTTGAACTCGTATCTTTTTAGATGAATATTATCCGTTTTTTCACTAGGACATTTGTTGGGTTCTAAAATGATTGAATTTGATCGTTCTATGATTAGCAAAGCTTTGATTTTCAATGTAAGGTTCTAATTAATTTGGACCACCACAATTTCTATTCACGTGTTGATTTATAAAACAAGCAGTCCAATCCAATTATTGGCTCCACACTTTTTCATTATATATCCTTTTGGTTATTGAGCATTCGGTAAATGAATTTTTTTTTCCCGTTTAACAAAAGATTAAATTAAATTTCAATAGTGAGGATGAGTACAAATATAATATTTTCATTAATAAGGGTGCCAATCCCCTGCCTAACCATCTGGTTTTGTTGCTCGTAATCATATAGTATATATGAACTGTCATGTGAATTATCACATCAGTGTCATAAAAATTTTAATGTTATATTCATCATTTCTGATAAAATTGGACTAACTAATTAAGAAAAGAAATTTCAATTGTCAAATTCAGCTTAAATAAAAATAAATATTAGATCGACAAAAATCTTTTAACTTTATAACCATTTGTCGATCTAATTTTTATTTGTAAAAAATAAAATTTATCAGTATGAATATTTCCTTATATAAATTTTAAAGGGAGGGTGCGAGGGCCGAGGATACCCTTCCCAACAATTTTCTATTAAAATTTTATTTTTACATTCTCCTAAAATATTATAAATTTGCACCCAAATATAAAGTTTTGTGTCCGAAGAACACAGAAAGCTCATTTCATTTTAATGTCTCAAAATTCAGGATCTTTGCTTTCGGGGCAGTTCATTAACGACATAAAATTGTCTAAACCAGGTAGCTATTGTCTTTAAGTTATCTGGTAATGAAAATATGCAAATCTACTACGATATTTGGTCAATCTGGTATTGAAAAAAGTCATGGCTAAATTTAATGTATGGAGGCCGTGGACTTCGTTTTTCAGAGAAAGTGTGAAATCTTTATTATGCTGCAGCAGTACCCTTTTCCAAAAAGAAGCATCCATCAAAGCTGAGAAGTCCTTGTCATCCTATTTAATGATTTGAGAATTTTGTAAAATCTATTAAAACGAGTCTCTTAATTTAAATAATAATATTTTTTTTTTGATTTATATGTGATATGGATGGAAATCGTCTGCCACTGAATTATGTTATTTTTGGTGCCCCATTAAAAAAAATTAAGTTTAGGATTTATGGTTTAGAGTTAGGATTTAGGGGATTATACATAGGTTTTATTTTTAGGGTTTAAGATGTGAAATTTATGGTTGTGGTTTAGAATTTAGTTTTTAGTGTTTTTTAGTGTGAGACATAGAAATAGGGCATACTTAGGGGCAGATGATTTTTGTTCGTGCGACATATCAATTTTTAAATAAAAACATGAGTTTAACACGACTCAAACTCATAAAATAAAACAACATTTTGTTTTTCTTGTGTGCTTTTTCACTAGTATAGAAATATTTTTTTATTTCTATTGCAAGCGTTTAACTTAATCCATTTTGAGTTTTTTGGTGCCCTCCCAATTTTTTAGAACTTTGACTTGATTAATTCGAACCGACCCACGTCACACACCAAATTTTGGTGGGTGAGTCTCACAGTAAATTTTTTTTACATACACTAGACTTTAAACTCGAGACTTACTTAAATGATATCAAATTGTTTACCACTTAATAGTATGAGAGGAAAGTATTAAAAGTACATGTTGGTTATAGGGCCGACAATCTCCTTTTTGGTTAGACTGTCAGTCCTATGGGCTTTCTGCGTCCAAAATTTTGCTAACATCATGTCTTAGAACCCATTTCTAATACTTCCATTTCACAATTGGGTTCCATGCCATTTGCCAACGTATACACAATATTACTTTTAATTATTTTAATGTTGAATATTAATAATATTCAGTAAAAATTGAACAAATACTACCTGTAATCACACCAGCATATTAAAAAATTTAAAAAATTAAACAAATATTACTTTGTAAATTGTAATCACACCAGCATATTTAAAAATATATTTAAATATCGAATGATAGCCACGTGTTTTCAAAAAAAAAATAGTTGCATTAAACTATACATTAAAACCATGTATTTTAATAATAATAATAACGATAATAATATAAGGTTGTTTTTGTAGAAGTTACGCTAGGTAACTAGATATTTATGTTTAAAGGAAAAGTGTTAAAATAAACTGATTATATGAAGTACGGTACTGAATAAAATAATTTTCTAAATAAGCATGGTTAGTTTACAAATTAGTTAATTACTAAATTGACCAAATTCAACATTTGAAAATATATTCAAATATTGTTAAATATACACGTCATTTTTTTGTTGGTATTATAGATTTCATATTTCATAAGAATTTATTTAAGTGGATTGCATACTATATAGTATCATTATGGATATAGCTGCTAACGTGCTTTGCTGTTTTACAATATATAATATATGTTGCGGTTTTTCTTGGCTAAATTATATGAAAATGTTGTTTGTAATGTGACTATTTATTTATTTATATAAGAAATCAAACATAGGTTAATAATATATCAAGGCATTGTTTTAATCAATTAAATTGTTAATTAATGTATGACCAAAAAATGTTAATTAATGGGTGGAGTATACAATTATATACCAATCTCCTTCACGTATCTAATATAGTATCATTACCAATATTATTATATTTAGTTGGACTGCTGATATTTGTTTATATTCGAACAATGCTGGCTAAAGAAATTTTTTAAGAAAACCTAAAAGAGCAAAGCTGCATGGACTAAGTTGAATGAATACAAAACTTTGGAGTATCCAATGCATAGTTCTTCCTTTTTCATATTAAAACTAAACTTAAAATAAACGAACTTTGGACATGAAACTGATACACTGACAACGAAATAGAAATTCTCTGCTCCTTTTAGGGCCCTTATTTATTTTTTTATATCAAGAAAATATGTTTATGATTTATGGTTAGAGTTTGTAATTAATGTTTATAAAATTTAAGATATCGTATATTTTTAGAGTTTAAAGTTTAGTGTTTAAAATTATTTTTTTAATGTTGGAACATAATAAGGGCATTGAAAATAGATATAGCTCTATTCTCTTTCAAAATAATTTCTTCATTAGATGGACCGATTTATAGAAACAGGCACCGAACATATTAAAATATTTGGTTATATAATTTTTAAGAATGCTTGTGCTTGGTGGTAATGGACATTTAATTTGAACCGCAATGTTGTTCATGCGAGAGTCAAATTTACCAACAAAGTAGGCTTAAGTGGCAAATAAGTCACTAGAGTATACATTTTTTTTTCAGTTAAGTGCTCAAACTATTTTTCGGGCTAAATAGGTGCCTAACGTTTCATTCCTTATCATATAGGTGTCCACCGTTAATTTTCACCATTAAATGCCACGTGTCACCTCCTGAAAAATTCAAAATTATATTAAAAATAAATAAAATTAATAAAAGAAAATAAAAATATATCCTAAAATTTTTAAATATTTCTAAAATAGTCCCCAAATCCCTAAACCCCCCAAATTCGACCACTTCCGCCGCCGGCGGTTGCGTTGCTGGCGGTGGAATGAAGCGCCCTCCCCTCGCTTAACAACCCACACGCCGTTCGTCTCCCCTCATGCCGCCGTTCATGGCGAATCGTACGAAAGAACCATTCGATAATTTCATCCACGGCGTCGGTCAATTTCTGGCAATGGGGTGATGGGGGAAATGGTTGGGATGGTCCGGCGACCGCTGTGGTGGGCGGCGGCGTGACAATCGACGACATTTAGGTTTTAGGGAGTTAAGGATTTTGGATTTTGGGGGCTGTTTTGTAAAATCTAGAAAATTTAGAGATTTTCTGAAAATTAATTAGTTTTATTTATTTATAATGTAATTTTAGATTTTTCAGGAGGTGACACATGACATTTAATCGTAAAAATTAACAGACGTTGACTGCAGACATTTATGTGAGTAACGTTGAAAACGTTAAGTACCTATTTAGTCCGAAAAATAGTTTAGGCACTTAACTGAAAAAAAGTATACGAAACTTTAAGAAAACAAAAGTAGCATAAATCTAACTTGTTTTTGTAAGAAATATTAAGAGACAAGTCGTTTCAGAACCGAACAGATTCTACATGCAATGGATAAGTTGTCTGCCAGTGAACGACAAATTATTATTTGCATCAATTTTAAAAGATGGTTCATCTGGTTTAAATAAAAACTTGTTTGATCAGCTAATGGCTCACTCATTCCTAATTAACAAAGACCAGCTTATTGCAGATAAACTGTGGTTGAATCTATTCACAACTGCTACCAGTTTATGGAAATTAATGTTTGTTTATGAGCAACTAGGACAGGTAAAAGAAAACCAAACCCCCCAAGAATATTAACACTATTATTTTATGGGAAATTTTACTGTTAACCCTTTCTTTTCTTCTTTTCTTTTTTGTCTTCTCAATTTCTCATAATTTTATATAATTAATTTGAACCGATTCGTGTCGTACACCTAATTTTTGTGTGAGTCTTCGAGCAGAAAATTTTTACGTACACAATATTTCAAACTCAAAATCTACTTAAACGATGTCAAATTACGTACTTACTATTTGGACCAATCCAACGCTATTTTCTTTCTTTAAAAGTGTGCAAGTTGTTGTGTATTGACAATTACTCCAAGTAATAAATAATAATTAATTAACAACCTTTTTCACCTTATAGAATGGTTAGCTTTTTTTATCAAGTGATATAAAGTAGATAAATAAAATTAAAAAAAGGAACTCTAGGTACTTAGCTTGTAGGAGAATTGAATTTTGGAGTACTAGGGTTCCACGGTTCCACCTCAAATTTATCTAACAATAATGGTATTAATTGATTAACGTGGTTTTGAACATGTGTTAAGTTAAATACTTACAAGGTAAAAGTATAAAATTAATTCTGGATCGATGATAAAACATATGAGAAAATAAAAGATAGTTTACCACGTACATAACCCGTAAACAAACATTTTTTAAAACGAAAAACCATATTTTAATAAATTACACATTACTTCTTAAATCTTTGAGCATACTCGATTTAGTTCTTTGTCTATATAATGGGATTCTGAAAAAGGGTTTCGTTCAATGTGAAAATTTCGAACGAAACAGGAAATGTACGCCAAATCACTGTATAAGATAGACAACATATAGCAGGAAAAAAAATCTGGGTTTCCCAGGTTCTTAATATATACTTTTAATATATTTCATATAATTACAAAAAAAGAAATAACTTTCATTCTATATTCAATCGTTTCTAAACGTATCTTTACTGTATATGTTCCCTTTTTGATCTCTTATCCAGCACGACGGGATACGTCTTGCGCTTGTGTCTTTTGTCGAATACGTATTTGGAATGTATATACATATTTGACACGGCCACGACACCTCACGCACCGTATATGTACGTTCTTCGTGGTTTACATGCACGGTTCTATACACCACTTCCAGAGGAACTATGTATCGTAGACTGCAAACTGAGGCCTAATTGAAGATCCAACGATTTACAGCTTTGCTTCGACGAAGGCTTGAAAGTGTTCGTCACAGATCGAGGGAAAACAGTCATGTTTTCCCTCGATCTGTGATGACCACCTTGTTGGAAAGGGATCATTTGAGACCGCAAAGCGTGCCATTGCGATGGATTCGCGACATTAATAGACTCATCGTGCTCCAATTGCCCGAAACTTATCTGAGATTCTTCGTGAGGGCTGAAATCGGCACCGACATCGTAACCGGGAGCCGCTTCGTAGTACCACGGACAGCCGAAACCGAGACTGTTTTGAAAAGGTTGAAGATAGCAGTTGAGGCTGGCTCTCTTGGCTTGAAGTTGCAACCTTTTTTTCTTCATCCTCTCTTTCTTGTGCGCATTCTGATGTCCTCCAAGTGCTTGCGAGTTTGCGAATTCCTTGAAACAATACTGGCACTCGAACTTCCTGTCGTCCGCCCCCGTTGTCGTCGCTGTCGTCGAGCTTTTCTCCTTGGCTGTCATCGAAACCGTGGTCGACGAATTCACACTCTCATCACCTTCAGCACAAACTTTCACGGAGCAGCCATCGTTGGTACTCGGATCGAGCTCGAACCCGAATAACCTAAGCTTTTTCTCCACAGATTGGGCGTAACCATTTTCGCCATCACATGCATAATTCCCCATCTCTCTTGAAAGTTGAGAAAATTATTAAAAGATATGAATCAAAAGAGCCTATGACTATAAATTGTCTGGCCTGTCTACCTTTATATAGTAATTCTCCTATCTCTAAGGTTTCCAACAATTCAATGCATCTAAAACTAGAATAGTTTTATAATAATCATGAACAGCATAAACATAAACGTGTGCCAACAGTAGCAGATCCAGAAATATTTTTGAGATGAACATTTTTAATCCGTTTTTAATTTTAATTTGTATGTAGGTGGATATAAATAAGATCTTAGGACGAATACAATCAATAAAATAAATAATTACCTAAAAAAATTCAAATATTAGAGTGAACACTTATCTTCCTAGAATTAGGGCATATTTTTTGTTGCGTTTAGCAACCTAAAAGCACTTTTTAAGTGTTTTTAGTTAAAATATGTTGTTTTTGGTTGCTTTTAAAACTAGCTTTTATACCCAAACTAAAAAGCTAGATTTTATAGCTTATTGGGTGGAAAAGCTAGTTTAAAAATAAAATTACTTTTTTACCTTTATTATTTAATTATAATTTATTGTTAAAATAATGTTTATGCATACACAATTGTAAAATAATATATATTTTATAATATTTATATTAAGAATAAAATTGTTTTATTTGTACTTTATTTTATATTTATTATTAATGTGTAAGTGGTATGTCCGTATATAATATCTAGAATGTAATTTATATTTTCGAATTAAATTTTATAAAAAATAACTTTTTTATTATAATTGAAATTGATTTATTTCGTAAATCATAACATTAATTACTTTGAACAATCACTCAAATTAAATTTACTTTTTAATATCATGTCTAAAATAGACAGTTTATCTCTTGAAAATCACTTTTTGACTACAATGACAAACACTAACCAGCTTTTCAAAACTACTTTTCAACAGCTAGTTTGAAAATTATTTTTTAACCACACTTTTTAAAAGTAACCTCAAACTGAGCCTAATGCGGATCTGCAACTGTACATAAATAAAATATAAATTAAAAAGAAAAGTCATACCAGAGAAGCCGTCCACTACATAATATTGAAACCTTTTCCTATTGGTTAAAGAATAAAGTTGTCCATTTTGTAGTAGATACACTTGAAACTTTCTCAATCAAAGAGGATTCAGTGTGTTTATTTATTTTTTAATTTGAAACCATGAATTCTATGGTCTGTAAACCAATTTAAAACAAGATCAAAGACAATGAATTACGACCGTTGATACAAGTGATAAGCAGCTTAATATCATTTAAGTTAATCTAAAGCTAGAGGTTGTGCGTATACAAAACACCTCAGACATATTTATTAAAGTCAGATGTGCAATACAAGTCGGTTCAATTTACTCCGGGCAGAACCCTGCGAAACTAGGAAGACAATAAAAAAACAATGAATTATGGTAGCACTTGCACATTTAAAACAAATATTCCATTCTTAAAGAGTGGATTAAAGTAATTATTACAATAATGTCTGGTTTACAAAAAGTCAAAGAAAGAAGGGGACGTAATCTTCATGGTAGGAAAGGGGTTGCAACTTTGCAAGATATCCCAAATCCCCTACTGTGTCTTAAATCCCATAATATCCAAAATGTTTTTTTTAGTGTTTTATTTAATTAAACCAACTAATCTCTCAGTGGATTGATCATGTAATTAATTAGTTCCACTTATTATAAAAGAAAAAAAACAGCCCCACTTACATTTTTAATCAATCATGATTGTTGGATCGATTTGACAATTTTAACCATTTTAATCTGATATATAGTTTAATTAATGGAGTTTCTGTAGAAATTAGATTATTCAGCACTTGATGAAGCTTCCTTGTACGTACCTTTCTCTCCACCCACTAAGGTATTTTTATTTATTAAAAATGTTTTTAAGTATTTTTTATTATTTTAAAACTTAAAATTTAGCATGTATATTTTAATGTTGTCACATTAGTATTTGTTCTGTTTTTTTTTTAATTCTGGAGTCTTTTATTGACTTATGTTGAATTTTATCATTAATTGTTAATCTAACGATTATAAAAAAAAGTAAAATATTTTTTTAGTATTTTATGTTTTACAATTTTTTTTTATCTATTTGGCTCTTAAAAATATGTAAATATGGATGACAGGTAAATTATATTGTTCAATTGATGATTATTATTTATTTATTTATTTAAAAAATTAAGGTTCATATTAATAAAAAAAGCTGAGAACATAAGTAGGCATGCTATTGATTTGGTTTGGTTGGATTTTTTGAAATCTTTTAACCGTTTATTTCAATTCGATTCAGTTTTGATCTTTCATATTAATTTTGAGTTTTAGTTTTCTTTTTACAAAATGACTTTCGTTTGCGTATTCTAATATTGTTTGATAATATTTTAAAGCCAATTTTCATAAATATATCTTTGTTCACCCTTAAATGTAAGGGTCTAAAAAGTTATTTTTACCTTTTTTTGTAGTTGTAGGGGATTCAGAAATAGCGGAGGCTTGGTTCGATCAAGCCGCTAAGTATTGGAAACAGGCTATAGCGCTTACTCCTGGTAATTATATTGAAGCGCAGAATTGGTTAAAAATCATGAGGCGTTTCGAATAAGAACAAGAACCAACAACTAACAATAAAATTGAATAAAAGTTAAAAGAGAGACCAATGTTTTCAGATAAAAAACAGTACAAAGATTCAATGTCACAAAATTAAAATATTTAGACTAATTTTTAAATATTAAATATTACAAGGACCCTTGCATATCTAAATTATTCTATTTTATTTGTTTATCTATGTTTTAAAAGAGATTTTTTTAAAAAAAATAAGGGAGGGTGAGGGGTAATATGTTAAATTGATCAAGTTTTTAATGACGCACACAATGGTATTTGATCAACTGTATGATTTTGAATTATAAATAAAATCATATTTTGCTGATAAAAAAATTGACCAAGTTTTTGAGAGATTAGAATATAATAAGTAAGAGTAGTTGCTAAACAAAGGAATATAAAGAAGTGGGCAATGATGTAAGCATATATACTATAATGCAAAGGGGTCATATATGAGATTTGAGCATATCTTCTTAGAGCAGGCAAAGCCTATATTTTATACCAAAAGCATATGTTTTTCAGGTGATTCAAGTCATCAACCTATTTTATTATTGTATCAACATTAAAAAAAAGCATTGTGTTGGACAGTTGTTATTGTTTTGGACCCACTTTTGTTAGCTTTAGGGACAATTTTAGAAACTGTATTAGATTGTGTTGTTATTTCAATGTCTCCATAGCTTTATCTCTCATTGGTGGAACAAAGTCCACCTATAGATCTCTCTCATTCTGCCCTAAATCCTATTCAAATTACTTTTTTTTTCTTTAGGACAAAGAATTTGAAGTGGGCATTCTTTCATTGATTCCTGTATTTTGTATATTATTTATATTATTATTACATATAATTTGTCGTATATTTTTTTACAAATCTTAATTCTAATCATAATCCTACTTAAAGAGAAAGAGAAGAGAATACTTTTAGTGAGTCTAGAACTCATAATTTAAGAGAAAATGAGGGAATAGATATGAGTAGCTTGGCCAGCCGGCCAAATGTACTTGCTCATCATTATTCAATTTGTATAACGGGAAAAAATTGTGGTACACTTCTTTATGTAAGTTAAAGTTTACACAGGTTTGTTAGATTTAGGCTTTAGAATTTGGATTTAGGGTTTAAAAGATTATATTATAATATTTAGGATTTGAGATTTAGGATTTAGAGTTAGAGTTTATGATTTAAGTTTTACGATTTTAGGTTTAATAATTTAGAATTTAGATTTTAAAGAAGAGTTTTGTAATATCTTTTACACAGCTTGGGTATCAAAATATAACTTTTGTTCAATATTCATAAACAAAGTCGATTGAGTTTAGTTTAATTGGTATTCTCGTTGGTACAACATACAAGTGGACATGAGATTGAACATAAAGCGCTCAATATCCACTTATTTATGGGTGGGGAGAGGCTTGAGTCGTATAGGCTTTGTAACCATTGCAATTAAGACTTGGTCCTCCCAAAATTATATGGTTTATTATTTTTTAGGATCTTGTTAATTAAAATTAAGCATTGATCTCTCGTTTTTTGTTTAATTACTTTTTAAGACCTTTCAATTTTAAATTCGATGAAATTAAGCCTTAACTCCCTTAATTTTTATAGTTTAATTACTTTTTAAGACTTATTTATTTCAAAATGAATCAACTTGCCCCCTCATATAGTTTAATCATGACTTCGTCCCTAGTGACATATCTATATATTCATATCATATTCGTGTCGTCGATTTTATTTTTATACTAATTGTCATGAAGCATTTTGAGTATGCTAACATGTGGAATAAAATGAGGGCATTGTGTAGGGAAAATGGGTATTAATGGTGGCAAAGTGGGTGGGTTGGTTGATTGATTTCAGCTGGTTTCAATTCATTTTTATGCTTTGATTGAGGATCAAAAGGTGCCCCACTCCTCCAAATTCCTCTTTCCATCCAATCCAATCTAATCTCTATTTCTCTTCTGGACAACTCCAAAAGTATTTAAAAAAAAAACTTAAAGAAACCCACAAAGAATGCCAAGATTGACCAAGGCAAAACTTGAATAAATAAAACACAAAGTAATTTATAGGTTGGTTTAAGATCACTTGAGCTACAAATAATATTATTATTATTGTCATTATTCCAATGTGTTTACACCACTCAATTGAATATTTGATGCAAAGTTTTAATACTCTCATTCTCCATTGTTGCCCTCAATTATATGAGTAGGTTGGTGATGTAGCTTGCACCATTTTGGAGAAGGTATCATTGATGGGATCTATCGTCTTCTGTTCCTTCTCAGTATTCGATTCTAACTCGTCCCAGCCTAATACTTTTAATGGAGTACACTAGACAATCTCTAAACTAAACCGAACTCAGATACTCTAAAAAATACAATAACGATTGTTGGATTCGATCAATTATTCAACAAATAACACTTTCAAAACTTCAATAAAAAAAATCGAAATATCTGTCTAGGCTCAACAGAAGTGAAAACTCCCCGATAATGGGAGGAAAGATGGAAGGTGAGGAATTGCTCCTAATGGTGGAGAATTTGCAGGTGTTGGAAGGCACTAGTTGAAACAACAGTGAGAGCAATAAAATAATGGATTATGGTTGGCCACCGAGCATAATATAACAAGATAGGATTATTTTCGAATTGTAATTTTTTAATATAACGTCTATACTATTTAGATTTCTCTTTATTTATAATAGAAGGACATTATATATTTAAATACGTTCGATCATATATTTTTTTACATACTTACACCGACATACTTACACCGACGATAATGTCAACCGAAATAAACTCAACCGACAACTAAATCAGAAATTAATTTCAAATTGTTCTGCTGATGGAGTGATGGCAATCTGTGATTGCTGGTTGCATGGTGCAACATTAATGAAATCGTCGATCATCATTTTCAAATTAGTGGAGCCAGTGCTCAATTGCCAATACAAAGCTCCATCTTATATTAATCATCTCTACAAGCTTTCTACAAACTTTAGCTTACATATATAATTATTACGAATTTGAAAAATATATTCTATTTGAAAAAAATATATATATTAAAAGTTCGATGGTCAAAAGAGACGATTAAATAATAACTAATAATCCACAACAGATTTTAGAAGTATACATCTACCAATCTACAAAGAAAAATGTCTAGCAACACATAAATTTCATATATGACAGGTTTTGAAAACAGTCATTGGTTACTCTTCACTAGCCTCAGCAGCAGCAATCTCAGAATCCAATTTGTTAATTAGCTGCTCACTTACATGTTTTGCTACCGATATCATGTCGAGAATGATACTCGGATCTAGGCCCGCCCCTCCCCGTTTCGTAAGCCCACAAACATGCCCTTTTCGGTTAACAGAAATCGAGATAGCTGAGCTCATTTGTGATTCCTCTTCTGATGTAGCATCAACAATATAGTGCTTCCCCACCTAGTGGAATCCAAGAAAATAAAGATGAGTAGGGAAATAGTTTTAAAACAATTGACAAAAGTTATACGAACCGAAAAACTGCTTTACCTTTGTTAGTGTAACTATGACAGGAATCCCGGATGTGTCAAACTGTAGAAACTCTTCATCACTAATGTTGACTTCAGGTTGTTCATCCCCTGTCGTTTCAGCTGCAACATCGACCTTAGGGATGCCAGTATTGCTTAAAGCAGCCTTTGCAAAAACCAAAGTCAAGTAGTTAATTTTTTCGAGTCTGAGAACCACCAAATGTATCAAACTAAACTAATGATAAGTCATTTACAAAGGTGAAATACAAAAGGAGACGGGACAAAACAGAACTTTGATTAATTTTGGGACAAAAGCTATTTACTTCAACCCATAACTTAATGTGAAGCACTAACATAAACACTACACAACTCATGGAAATTTACATAAAAATGTGAATTGATGCAAAATGGACACCTCAGCATGCCAGATAGGATACAGGTAATCAAAACGCTGAAGAAAAATCTGCTAACTCGAGATAATCATCAAGTGTTGATTATCAGGCACATTTTCACGGTATTTGACAAAACAAATAGAGAAGACAGACTTGAGCATGAATGATTCAGAACTCATTTTGTCTAATAATAACATTTAAAATTGCTTTTCAATACTTGGCATTAATTTGAAATTTAAACCCGAGTCACAACCAAATCAAGAGAGAGGAATACAATTTTGAACCGGTATTACCTTAATGGCAGCAGCAAGGGCATCTAGCAAATTCCCGTCTGAACTAATAACAAGACCATCAATATAGAGATCCCAACACACTTTTCCTTCCACAACTACCAGAGACGTAGGATCAATTCCAGCTCCTGGAATATATGGATTAAGATAATTACATACTCAAACTAAAGAAAAGTAACAAAATATAAAATAACAACGTAGTACAAAAGAACAACCATTTGTAAGAATGTCTACCTGCTCCACTTTTACCACCCAAGAGGCACCGTTCAAGCGCAACTGAGAGCTCTGTTGACAATTCCTCACCCCCTCTACCCTGTGCAAAATGAAATACAAGAATTTTAACGCATAAAACAAAGTGAGTGATGGATTATGAATAACATAACGGAGTACTAAAGATGCACAAGCATTGCTAAGTCATCTTACATAGTAGAATGTATAAAAATGCAAAAGGAAGAACATAAAGACTAGAACACTGGTAGTCCTTCCACATTACAGATACCAGTTTTCTTATTAGCGCAAAGAGGTAATAGCGTTTAACATACAATCACTACAAAAAGACGGCAACTAGCCATTTACAAACTCTTCATAAAGATCGTGTTATCCGAGGAAGATAATTGATAATTGCATACATGGATGTTTAAGCATGTGTATCATAAAAAGACCCATTATACCTTCTATGTAAACAAAATTGCAATATCACAATATTAACTCCAACGTTAACAAGGAAATTCCTTTTTATTATTCTTTAAAAAAAATTAACTAGGAAATCAAATGAAGAAGCACAAAAACATTCATGTGAATTCAACCAATTCAATCAACAAAAAGAAAAGATTTCACTGGTAAAGCAAAAACCACCTCAAACATTGGTGCTGCAGTTGGACTACAATCAACATATACAGCAATCTTCCCTTTGTCAGGTTGCAATGCACTTGGTTTTCCAAGTTCAGCCTGTGAAAACAAAAAATTGTAAAACCATATTACCTTGTATCTAAGACAAGGAAACAAAAAAACTACAATTACCTTATATCTAGGACAAGGAAACAAAAAAACTACAATTACCATATATCTAAGACAAGGAAACAAAAAAACTACAATTACCATATATCTAAGACAAGGAAACAAAAAAACTACAATTACCATATATCTAAGACAAGGAAACAAAAAAAAACTACAATTTCCTTATATCTAAGGCAAGGAAACAAAAAACTACAACTTTGGCATCTAATGAAGAAATACCTTGACACTGGCAATAACGTCAGTTGCACCAAGCCTAACTCTTGCCGAACCATGTGCCTGTCACAATACCCTTCAATGAAAATTCAAAGAAAAAAAGAAAAGTAAACAAATATATTGTTGTTGGTGTTGAAAGCAGTGAGAATGTTCCAGACCTGAGGAATAATTCCAGTTTCAACATATATGGGTCGGTAGGTTAACCTTTTTCTACCATCTAAACGAAGGTCTTGGGCAATTCCACATTGTATGAAATGCTTTTCTCCAACAGAAAGTCCCACCATTTCTGTAAATCCATAGAAAAACAGAGGAATTTAAAGCTAATCAAATTGAATTTTTTGGTGAAAGCAAAAGCCAAAATGAATGGTGGTGTAATCAAGCCAAACCAAAATGGTGACAAAGCTCGAACTTGATTCGGGACTCGGGGTTTGATCTTGGCATGAGGACAATCGAGCATCATTTTTTAAGCTCAAGATTGAGCTCGATCAGTCTTGTTTACATATTCTAGTACTTAAGCTCAATTAAGCTTGTTTAATTCAAGCACAAAAATATCACATGCCATTCAATACTTCAAGAATGAACATCCACTAGAATTTTCTCCATCAAGCATACAAAAAAAAAAGAATAACAGTTAAAACAAATTTATGCACCTTGGGATTTCATTCTTCAGTTAACCTTATAACTCCACTAATCAATCTCATAAACTCTTCGCGTTAATATGTGTCGGGCAGGGTTTCAAAAAAAACGGCCTACGGCCGCTATTTAGCGGTAACGCCGCCGGCAGAAACCGCTATCGGCGAAAACAACGGTGGGACGCGGAATCACACTAGTAGCAGTGGATCGCGGCCGCAATTTAACGAGTAGCGGTAAATAAAGGTAGTAACGGGCCGATATCACTGTTTTCTCCCGTTACTGTAAAATCTAAAAAAATCCATGGGCGGGCGATAAGGGTGAGCGTGAGAGTGTAAAGGGAGGCGAGCTGATGAGACTTACAGGGAGAGGATTGGTCGACGTTGAGGAGAGGAGATTGACGGCGCGCCGACGACAGGAGATGAAATCGCGCGGCTCTAGATGCTGGTCTGATGACGACGGCGTGAAAACAACCCTTTTAGGGTTTGAAAGCCAAAGAGAAAATGAAGAATAAAGAGGGATTTAGGTTTTGTTATTAATATTATAATCTTATTTTTATTGTCATTAAAAAATAATTATTTTATACAATAACGGTGAAAAATTAAAAGTTCCCCCACACACTTTAGTTATAGAGTTTAAGATTTAGTTTAGGGTGTATTGTTTAGCGGTTGAAATTTATAATTTAGTGTTATAATTTAGCGTTTATAGATTAAAACCTAAATTCTCACTATATTATCTTAAAAACTAAACCATAAACTCTAAACCCTAAATTCTAACCATAAACCTTAAATTCTTATCACTATTCCTAAATTCTAATTCCCTACATCTAAACCCCTAAACCGTACACCATAAACTAAGCCCATATGCTCTAAAACTAAGGCACCTATAAAAACTTTTAGTTTTACATCGTCAGTGTATAGGATAATAATCTAAAAAAATCCTTGGGTTATGAGAATCCAATTAGGATTTGACCCCATAAATAAAAAGTTAAATTATGAGATGTCAGCGAATTTTTTAAGGGTATAAGTTAATTTATATTTCAGCCATACCATTTTTTATCTTTGTTATTCTACTCTTTGAATTTTTTTTATAATTTAGAGTATAAATTTTATTTTTTATCTTTGTTATGTGTCAATTTTAAAAAAAAATTAAAATATAAAATTAAAGATTTAGATTAAAATTTTAAATTTTATAGTTTATATATCGAACTATACCACTTATAATATATATGTATATAATTCAGTGATTTAATTCAACTAAATAATTTGAACAAGCTGCTCAAATTTTGAAAATGTTATTGGGCTTAGGTCTAACTCAAAATTTAAAGTAAATTTATTGGGCCTGGATCAGGTTAAGCCAATTTTTCCTCGATTAACCTTAAAGTAAATTTAAGGGTAAATTACCGCAATGACTTCTTTCTCTTTGTAAGTGTTTATTTTGACCCGTGAAATTAAAAAACACATTTTGGTCACTTACGTTATCGTTTATAACATAGTTTGAGACGTTAAATGTTATTAGTTTGATGACATGACTTGTTAGTAAAATGGGTTAATTTTTAATTTGACCCCTAAACCTTAGATAAATATTAATTTTACCATTTAATTTTAGATAAAACAACTATTTAACGCTTTAACTTTAGATAAAATATCAATTTAAACCTAGATCCAACCAAAGTCACCCACTACATTTGGGCCTTTTAGGTAGTTTTCGATCTCTCTAGTCAATGGGAGTTTTGGATATGTGCGAGGTGAGTGACCGCACAGGGCCCCTAAGAAAAGAGGGTCCGAAATGAGTTGATTTAAATGTTTATATGGAAAAAACAAAAAGATTTTGGTTTAATAAATTACAAGAAAAAAAACTTTAAAAAGGCTCATAATATATTTTTTACTAAAATAAAAAATACATTTAAAAAAACTTATATATTTTTAGGATTATAAATCAAAGGATCTCGTTTTAATAAATTGCACATAACCTCATAAAGCTTTGAATCTCCCTTCTTTCTAGTCTCAAGTATTAAGGTGTTTCTTATTAACTAATTGGAAATGTTCTTTGATCAATTTAATGATATGTCATTTATAATATGTAAAGTGAGACTTCGAACAATTCGAGTGAAATTTTTTCCCAAAATATCAACTTGACGACTGTGGAGAATGTTTTTTTTATATGTTTTTTTATTGATTTTTTTTCTTAAATGATTACTTGTCTTAAAAATATTGAAAATATTGGAGTCTGGGTGGGGTTTGGACATATTTAACATTAATGAAAACAGTACTAGTTTTCAAAATTCAAGATTATACAACAATAATAAAAGTGGAGAGCCCTTGGGCTCGGAGAACACGACCCTTGTTATAAATTTTAGTTTAATTATCATTTGGAAGTCGTAAAAATAGGTACTTAAATTAAAAATACAAAAATTAATTAAATGTTTTAAATTAAATAGTTGTTGAACTAAATGAGATAGGCTCGTAAGTAGTGTCCCTCAATTTTTAGTTTAATAACAATTTAAGTCTTTATAAATTTAAATATTAAACAAATTAAACATCACCTCTAAGTTTTAAGTTTAAATAATTAATAAAAGCTTATATTTTTTTAATTTAATATTTGTCCTCTCTCAATGTTCGATCATAGCTCCGTGTCTGAATAACACCATAAAAACCTCAATTGTATTGGATTTATTTTAAAGTTTATCGTTCATACATCTAAATTAAAGCTGCACGGAGGCCATGTAAACAAAAACAAAAGTTGCCGACTTTCACGTTGATTCTTTGAAATAGTTCTAAAGAGTCTTTTTATAAATAGGAACTCAATTATTAAATCAAGGAGTAAAGGAACTAAATACCAAATGTGTGAAGAATGGAGGGACTAGGAGCAAAATTAGACCTTGTACCAAAAAGCATCTTCTAGGTAAATATAAAGGGCCCAATTTTGAGTCAACCAAAGCAAAGAAAAGCTGATTAATCTTAACTCACCTTTCTCTTTTTATCCAACCTTTAAATATTCTTAACTCAAACATAGGGTACATGCATGATTAATCTAAGGGTCCCTTAAAACAGTTGCAAATTTTGTAACTTAATAGGCCTAAAAGAATGGAAATTGATTGATCAAAAAGCCTAACAGTTAAAAGGAATAAGGTGAGGTGAAGTCAACCTCTAGCAATAACCAAAATATTTGAGTAGGGCCGTTTCGGAGATTTTCGAGGCCCTGAACAAATATTTAAAATAAATTTTTATATAACGAAAATATATCTCATTACAAATAGATATTTTCTGTCGCTATTTACGCCCCCAACATCAAAAGTTAGGTTTAAAGTTTAGGGTTATGGTTTAAGGTTGTGATTTAAGATTAGAGTTTAAGGTATTGGGTGTAGAGTTTATGGTTTAGTATTAAAAAGTTAAGGTTATGACTTAGAGTTTAATTTTTTAGTGTTTGACATAAAAATGAGCACCGAAAAGGGCAGAGAATTTCTATTCATTTCATTACTTTAAACAATTAATTTAATATTTCAAACACATTATTTTCATTGTTATATTAATTAATTTATTTAAGAAAGATAATTATTTTTTACTATTAAATTAATTTATTTATTTGATAAACTGAAAAATAAGAATCAAAAAATATAAATAATTAAATTTTAAGGGTCCTAAGCTGGTTAGGAGTTCTGAGTGATCGCTCATAGTACTCCTCTTATAGCCTGCCTGCATTTCAGCAAAGGGGTTAGAAGTTTTAGAGACAAAAAATGCACAAAACCTCCAAAAATGGAGGAAAGAAAAAAAATTATAATGTCATTCATTTGTAATGTCAAAACCTAGTTATGATTTGTTGATAGGATAATTATTTGATACACTGGCGGCGGTGGAAACTAATAGTTTTCACAAGCGCATTAGTTTTAGAGTTTATGGTGTATGATTTAGGGTTTATATATTTAAACCTAAATCTTCACCATATTACCCTAAAAACTAAACTTTAACCTCTAAACTCTAAATTCTAACCCTAAACCATAAATTCTAACCAATATCCATAAATTCTAAATCCATACACCAAAATCCTTAAACCCTACACCCCAAAATTAAGCCCATAAACCCTAAAACTAAGGCGTTTGTAGAAATTTTTAGTTTCTACCGTTAGTGATAATAATCATTTATGATAATAGTATAAGATTATATAAATCCATATATATATATATATATATAATTCATGAAAACATTTAATAATCGTAAATTATATAAAATTTCATCGCATCCACGATATGAGTGAAAGAAAACATTTTAAATAAAAACTATATATATAATTTTAAAATTTACTCAATAATAATTATAGGTAGTGTGATGGACTCATCAGTCATAAGTTTAAATCTCAATGGATGATTTTAAGTTGTTTTATTTAAAATTTTAAAATATAAAAGCACAGAAATAACTTTATAATAAGTAAAGGATATTTTTATCTTTTCTCAACTGAATATAGTGTGTGTATATATGAATAAACTATGCTATAATAATTCAATAATTTATCTAATATATGTAAATTTTAATAATTACTTTCACATATTTAATGGATTAAACCTATATTAAGTATGAAACAAATGTTGAATTCAAATAGGTTTCATAGGGAATAAATATATACAAATCACAGAAATGAAATCGGATACATATTCATAACCCTACCTGAAGATAATGAAATCTGTGCAACAAGATTACCAAAAAGTAGGAAATTACAGTAGTTAAGAATTATCATAATATTCAAGAACAATATTTCAACTGTTCAGCTCAACGAAGAACAATAATATTTATTGTCATACAAATCGAAATACATATAAAAACAGTAGGAAATTACAGTAGTTAAGAATGATGATAATATTCAAGAACACACAGAGAGAGAAAGAGAGGTATGATCAAACACATAACTCGTGCAATCTTCAATCATCTAAACCAAAAGCTAAAACCAAGTCTTGCTTCCAGCTTAGATTAAGATCTCAGACGCTGTAGAAATCAAAGAAAAATCCCATACAGAAAAAACAAATTAAGGAAACAGCTAGCTGGTATATATATATATAGTATTAGGTGTTTTTTTGTTGATATGTAGCATACAAATCGGACCATGATGCTTCAATTCCCCAAGAAATGAAGAGAAAAGAAGAAAAACGATGCTGTGAAGATTTTCATGAACCCTTAACTCAGATGGAGGGGGGAGGGTTTAGGGTTTCGTTTCTTCTTCTTGAGAGAAGCCATCTTCATGTGGAGTTTTTGAGTTTGTTTCTTCCTTGGCTTTGTTGTTTGAGTTGGTGGCCGGAGGTGGGTTGGGGAAGGCGGTGGTTTTTGTGCGGTTGGTGGATAGCAAAACATGGAGTGGCGATGATGAAAGCTGAGGGTTAATGATGATAGCAAAACATGGGTTGGGGAGAGGACATGATGATTGCTGCAACTTTTTTTCTCTTTTTTTTGGATCTCTTTTGGTTTGGGTTGAAGATAGATATATAGAGTTGAGGATAAATACAAAGATTTGCGTGCTTAATTAGTAAATTAGCAAAGGGGTTTAATTAGTAATTTAAGGTTTATATATTAAAATTTCGACATTTATTATTTAAGATACATGACAACATTAAATGTTTCGTAAAAATTTGTATAGAATAATAATCCTAAATTGTTTTAGCTATTAAAATAGAGAAAGTAGTGGATTTTTTTTTCCGCAAGCGTGTTCAATTAGGAGACAATTAGTTTAGAGTTTATGTTTTAATATTTTAAATTTTGAATTTAGAGTTTAAAGTTAATAAATTATATTTTATGACTTAAATAAGTATGTTTTGTGGGGTGGGGGGATTTTCACTATGTGCATCAAATATTAACCCTTAAAATATGTTGTTATAAACTTAAATTTACATAAAATAAAAGATAATTATTCGATATGCTGATAGTGGAAACTTTTAGTAATTTCTACAAGTGACTTTAGTTTTAGGGGTTTAGTAATTTAAAATCCTTAACATACTACCCTAAAACCTAAACTCTAACCTCTGAACCATAAATCTTAACAATAAGCCCTAAATTCTAAATCCATACGCATAAACCTTAAACCCTACACCATAAATTGAGTTCTTAAGTCTTAAAACTAAGGGTAAAAACTAAAAGTTTCCGCTACCAATATATTGAATACATCTTAAAATAAAAACTAAAAGGACATATATTATGTGCATTCTTTTAATTCAATTCAATTAGTGTGTTTTTCTTTATCTTTCAAATTGATTTTACCGTCTACGCTTGAAGTTTATTCAAACATAATTTTTAAAAAAATCATTATTACACAAAACACTTATCGATAATTAAATTGATATTTACTTAATTTATAAATTAAAAATAGACAAAAGTGCAGTCCGTACTAAGTAAAATACTATTATTTTTTTATAAATCTTAAATTTAATTTTAATTCTGCATAGATGGAGGAGGAAATGCTATTAAATTAGTGAATTTAAAACTTACGACCTAAAAAAATATGAAAAAATAAAGATGCGCAACTTGACTAATATACTAAATTTGCTTGCTCAGTACAATACTACTGTTTATTTCAACTCATTGGAGATTAGGGTTTTATTCAGAAGAAAACATCTTATAGACCATAGACTCTTCCCGTGCATCTATGAGTTCCATTCCATCGCCAAACTTCACGGTTATTTTTTTTTTACTTTTTAGTTTCTCGGTGAAACCTAATAGTATTTAACTAATTAAACCAAACCATATCGTTAAACCAAACCACACCAGTTAACCGGAATTAATGTTTAAATTTGACCACATATTTCGAAGCATCATGTTTGATTTTGGTGCTTAACATATATTTAAGTATAATTTTTAAACGTCGGTTGGATTTGATTTGATTAACATGATTATTGTTGTAATATATAGGTGGATGTAAATGTAAGTGTATGTTTTGTTTAACTATTGGTATTCGATTTATTAACCGATTAATTTGGATCGAATTTCGCAGAGACTCAATATGGGACAATTCTCCAAATTCAATTTTTCTATTCACAACGCCAGAATTTAAACTTCTTACCTTGCTTAAAGGACCTAACGTTTCATCTCGCTAAACTCAAGCCATGATAAAAAAAATAGGGTATTTATTTTTTTAACAATTGTAATAATATCATACATATTTTTATTTGATACTCAACTCGAGCCATGATAAAATAAATTCCAACAATAGTCATTAAAATTTAAAAGGCTTGTTTAAAAAAATTAAAAACCTTAATTTTCCATGAAAGGGATATAGTTTTGCTTGGAATCTTGAAATTTAATCAATGTGGAGCTACTCGAGCACTTGTTGAACGTTGATGTCAAACCTCAAACTGTCCCCCAGGCTTGTTTGCTCTGAATATTTTAGTTCCAGCTGGTGCTTCTTGGTGTACCATATTTAAGATTTCTTACGTAATAATCATTGTAATACAATATCATGAAATTACCAAAGATTCATTTGTCTGCTCCCCTTCCTAGATTTCACCAATCATCACGATCGTTGGTTGCACAACATGATGATGATCATTGTTGATGGATATCTAGGTCTGCATGACCAACTAGATTTAAAAAGGGTACTTACAGTCTTACTTAACCACACTAAAAATTAGGTTTAGGGTTTAAGGTTGAGTGTTATGGTTAGGGTCTAGGGGATTTAGGGTATAGTGTATTTTTAAGGCGTAGGGTGTAGGATTTAGAATTTAGGGTTAGTGCTTAAAATTTCATTTTTTAGTGCTGGGTATAAAAAGGGGCAGAAAATTTTTATCCGTTGATGATGGATGAAAACCGTCTACCCTTATCAGGCCCTCTTTTATACCTCGTTTAAAATAGCGAATTTAGAGTTTAGAGTTTAATGTTAGAGTTTAGGAAATTAGGGGTATGGTATATTTTTAGGGTGTAGAATTTTAGGGTTTAGGATGTAAAAATTAGGGTTACGATTTAAAATTTAATTTTTAAGTGATTTTTTGTGTATGGCATAAAAGATGGCATGATTAGGGCCGATGATTTTTACTCGTCGATGATGATGACGATGATGATACCATGATGATGATGATTATAATTTATATTGCTGTCATTTCATAGCAACAGCTGAACCTGGAGAGCATTGTCATTTCAAGGGTTATAACAATTAACAGATCACCTTGCTTAAGCAAAAAAGTAGACAAAACATCCTAATTTCATGTTTAATTTGGGGGTGTAATACAAGGAATCACGTGATTATTGTTCTTCGACATGTTGGGACTCCATCTTTAACTCCCATGCAAAGATTTCGTGAGGCAACATGATGATATGAGACATTGGATTCTTCACCGGTCAACACAGCCTTCATTGTTGTCTTTTGTCCATGGCTTCAGCTTATAAACTAATCCAAATGTATTGCTCAAGGAAAATTCAAACACATCTTGATTAAAGCTTGGAAAATGGTTAAGTGGAGACAAGATACAGAACATGATTGCGGTTGTAATAATATTATAATAACCTGTGAAAATCCAATGTATTTAGTGCTGAACTGCTGATGAAGACAAGCTTCCAAAAACAGTTTTAAAGCAACCATATACTGTTCTAGTTAGCGTAATTTAAGAATTGATTTCTCTTTTTTCTGTTGATGATAAAAATAGGAAAGGCAGGTGGGGAAAGAATCAACATTTAATCCGTTTCTTGCTAACTTTATGTTTGACCCTGGTAAAGTTGAGAACTTTAACTGGACTTAACTTTCAGAAAATTTTCACTTTTGCTGGCTAGTTCCTTCTGTCTTCTGGTGTTCAAATTTCAATTCCAGGTTTAACACAGAACTCGATTTTTATTACATTATATTTATCGTGATTGCAGATATAATTCGAGAAAAATGATTATATATCAGCTGGTTCTCATGATTATCTACAACTTTTGGTGGTACAAACTGGCACCTGATTTCATTTCACCACCGAGAAAATGCTTCTGAATTCTGTCATCTCAAAGGAAAAAGGAATTGCATACAAAAAAGATGATCAAAAAGGTTTATATTTTGAAAAAAGGGACCATTTTGAATGCTCAAAATTTAAAAATGTTGGCTTTAACTTTCACTGTGAGAAAAAAACAGGATGATGTAAACCCATTTTCTCCACCAGAGTAATGATTATGAGTCCATTTTATGGGGCAAACAGAAAGTCATGGACTTTGGTGTGAAATAAATTCTTTCACCTTTATGCTCCACCACCATATGTGCTTTTTAACCTAAGTTACCTACTCACCTGTCCTGCAATAATATTTACTTTCTCAAAACTCTCTGAATATTCTTTAATGTAATTCCTTTTTGCCCTAAAAAAGAAGAAAAAAGAATGAATGGTCCTGAAAAAGTCCAAACCCGAGGACCCCCACAGCGTAAGGAGGGTTGTCGATCGAGGAAATGCTGGGCGAAAGGCAATAAATCAGTGTTGGACAGGGACGGAGCTAAGATTAAACATTGGGAGGGACAATAGTCTATTAAGACTTTAAATTTAGAAATTGGGAGGGGCAAAGGACCTATTTGATTAATATTTAAACTAAAAAAGACTTAAAATTCTATTATGCCAAAAAAATTTGGGAGGGGCAACAGCCCCACCCACCCCTTGAACAGTTCCGTCCCTGGTTGTGGAACCATATTTTTCTAAACCACATTATAAAGTTGACTTGGGGGTGCCCAATAGAGATGTTTATTGAGTTGAGCAACTCGCAAACAATTTGAGTTTGATTCGGTCAAAACTCAGTTAACGTTCGACTCGAGTTGACTCGACTCAAAATTGAGTTCGACTCGAGATCTTAGCGAGTCAAGTCGAGCAAGGTCTAACTCGATTCGTTAAGTTCGTGAGCAGCTGTTATTTTTGCATAAATAATTTTTTGATTTTTTGATGGTCGCCTTAAAAAATTATATTTCAAGAAGTTTAAATACTAGTCGAAAACTCTAGAAAAGTTCATTGAATTGCTAGTTAATTTACCCATAAACCAATTTTTCAATACATTTTGTATTCCCGAGAATTAAAAAATTAATTTGAATTAATAAGAAATTAAATTATGATAACGAGTCTTTTCTTTTTTTATTAAAGCCTTTCCCTTTTCTTTTATTATTATATTATGTATAAAAGTAGAAAAGAGGAAAAGTCTTCAGTTTCCACTTCTCATATAAAAAAATGCGATTGAAAGTTAAAACCTCGAAATTCCTAAGGTATTCTATCCTTTGTTGTTCTTCGAAGATTGTTGAGAAATTAAAAAGAGTCTTAAAAGTCTTCAGTTTCCACTTCTCATATAAAAAAATGCGATTGAAAATTAAAACCTCGAAATTCCTAAGGCATTCTCTCCTTTGTTGTTCATCGAAGATTGTTGAGAAACTAAAAAGAGTCTTACACTCGAATATCGACTTCATCTCTAACTCGGTTATGACATGTTCGTTTATTTATCTCCTCAGACCTCATGTTTTTTTATTAATTATAAGTTTATATTAAGCTCTAATAGTATCACTAAATTTTACCTATATTTTAAAAAAAAATAAGGTAAAAATTTTGGCAAGCTTAACAAGAAACGAGTTGAGTCGACCAATGAGATTTTTTAACGAGCACAAGTCGAGCAAAATTTTACCGAACATAACGAGCAATGAGACATTTTAATGAGCACAAATCGAGCACTACTCAACTCGCGATCGACTCGCTCGATAATCACCCTAATGCCAAATTTTCTAAACATGTTTTTTTCTTTCTTAGTGGGCTTATGGAACCGTGTTTCAGTATGACCCAAGTGAACAGGTGGAACCATGTTGCGGATAAGACCATCCAGATCACTGTTCGGTCTCTACAAACCATTTCTTTAACTTAGCCCAATCATAACCATTTTCATGAAATTTATAGTTATAGGCTTATAGCTCCATCTTGCTACTACAAGTTTACTCTTAATCTATTAAAAATGTACATATTATGTACATCGGCGATCAATAGCCAACACTAAAATTGATGTTACTGTTCGTCGACCAAAACAAGATAAAAAAATACAAAACGGCTTAGTTGGAAAAAAAAAAAAAACAAGCGATTAATTAATTTATTTTTCATCATTTTTTTTCATCTTTTATATCAAACAAGACCTTCGGTAAAAGATAAGTTTCATCTTAAACTCTTTTATCCTTCCTCAATTTTCACCAAGGTAAAGATAATTTATTCGAATTACATTTTGAACGAATGTGCCAATTTATTTAGGAATTAAATCAAAAATTAATTTTACACCAACTCATTATATACATATAAAATTAAAAAAAAACTTTTTTAAATAGACTACAACAAATTTAGATAAAAAATCATAGAATTCATGTATATTTTATTTTGATATATAGAGAAAGGAACAAACCATACTACTACAGGCTTCGTTAAAAACCCTCATAATTTTAAATGGGAGAAAAAAGTACCCATAATAATACTTACATATCAAGCGAGATAATAACTCGACACCATAACAATGAACATCACCCGTGCATATTAGTTTAGCATACTATAAATTAGTTTGAATTCCATCGTGTATATTTTAGTCAAACATGTTCTTTTTTAATAAAGAACTTGATATGTAAGTATTAAAATATAAAATTATTTTAGCGAAATTGATTAGTTTAGCATTTAAAAACATTTTTAATAGCATGTATATTAAATTTTTATTTGAGACTATGATAATAATTGAATGTGTATGCAAGTGAATAAAACGTTTACAGCACATACATAATAAAAGTCCTATATCAATAAATTTAAAGAAATTATTAACTTAAACAGGTTAAAAACTGGGTTGGAAGGTGACGAGACACTAGAGCTCTTAAATAACATTAAGAGTTCGAATTCTGACACTGTAAATGAAGAAAATTGAGTTGAGAGGGTCGTCCCCATAATAGACCTCTGTAAAATTCGATCTGGATTAATCAGCCAATGAATCAAAACTAATGGTTAAAAAAAAAGTCAAAAACCTGCTTACCCCTAACTTCGCCCTTGATTAGCTAAGCTTTTCTAGAAGATGATTTATAAGTAGATAATCTAATTTCTTTAATCAATACTCTTTCCCCTGTTCCCCCAAAGTTACATGTCGTTTATCTTTTACACAACAATAAAAAAATAAAAAGTTCTGTCGAGGATTAAGTGCTGGTTCAATAAACAAATGCCTGGTAGATGACTTTTAACCTAACTGACCCACCCACTTGTGATTAATTAAGAGCAAAAATTCTCTACAAACAAATCATGTAATTAAATATTTCAATGAAAGATTTAGCAATAAAGTAATGGTGCTGAAGTTCGGTGGCATGTTTATCTCGGTGGTTAAGGGAGAACGTTGCTTGTGTCGCTTGTTCCATGGTGTTTAGAGCAATGGCTATGGTAGTTTTGTGATTAGGCTTATGTAGACGAGGTTTTGCTCGCATTATTCTTTGTATTGGTATTCCGATAGGTATTCTTTTTCCCATTTAGGTTTAGGGGTTTTTTAACGAGGCCTATAGGTATACTTAACTCCTTTTTTATAAAAAAAAATCATTTGATGGATACCAATAAAGTACTCTTGATATCATGTTAAAATTTTCGAAATCACAATTTATTTTCCTGAAACAAAATTTATTTATTTTTATCTCTCATTAATTATTTTATATCACGTGTATTAATATTTTTTTATTATTTCGTAAGAAGAGTGTGTTGTTTAATGCTCCATGCATAAGTCAATCACTTCTTTCAATTCTGGTTGAACCATAATTGTTTAAATAAATATTTGATTTAAAATGGCCCATGCCTTGGAGCAGCAATTAATTCCAACATCAATGCTTCGGTTTCAGTTAACTTATTGATTAAACTTTGGTTAATTTTTATTTTTTTTGAAAATCCTATTCTACTTCTACCTAGAGAGGGAATGGGAAAATATAGGTGAAGACAACACTCTTGAGGAGTCTTGAACCCGAGGCCTAAGGGAAAAGGAGTGGAACAGGTGAGTGTGCTCTGACCACCGGACCGTCATCTCAGGCTACTTTGGTTATATTTTATGGGGTAAATTGCAGATAAATAACATAAATCAATGCTTATATATACAATTCAAGTTCTAATTTCCTAAACCTGTTGAATCTTGTATATACAGGCAAAGAGAAAGATCAAAATACTGGTGCTGATACTTGCCAGACCTTAATACCATAATCCAAACTGCCACTGCAAACCGTACAAGAAATAGTTTCAGAACCACCTTCTTCGGTAGTTGTATTAACTGTATTATTACACTCATCAACTGCCGCCGTCAAACATTTAACTGCCTTTGTGTGCCCTTCCAGAACTACTAAACAACAATGGCTTCTGTCGGTTCCTCTCCTCCAAATCCTAACTGTTTTGTCAGCCGATCCACTGAATACCAAATCCATCACAACGGCCAAGCACAATATCGCCTTGGTGTGACCTCTAAGTGCACCCAACAACACCATCCGCCACTCGCCGTCGTCTCCGCCTGTGGTACCGCCGCTTTCTCTTTCCCAAACCAGAATCGATCGGTCGCATGCACCGGAATAAAGCACGGTGCCATCGTCACTTAGAGCCAAAGCGTTGACAGCCGATTTGTGTTTCTCCAGTGTCGAACTTAAGACAAGCGAATGTTTGTGTTTTATTCCTGCATGATTCTTTTTCCATACCTTAATTCTCTTGTCTGCTGAGCCTGTATGAACAAAACCGTCTTTGGATAATACTATGGCGTTTATAGCATCGTCGTGCGCGTTTTGCACCGACTCCACACACTTGAAATCCGACGTCCGCCAGATTTTGAACGTCCGATCCCATGAGGCGGAATAAAGGAGAGAGCAATCCGTTGATATCGCGAGAGCGGATACCGTGTCGACATGATGTATCCACGTTCTTTTCTTATGCCGCCGGACCTGTACGTAATTTTTCTCCGATAAAGATTTCCACAACCGATCGTTCAACGTCGGGAGAGTGGCTAAACATTTATACTTGCGATTTACGTGGCTTTGAATTCTCCAAACGCGGATTTTGTTATCATGATGAGCACTGAAAAGCTTATCCCCTAAAACCACTAGGGACTTAACCGCACTGCTGCAAGTAGCCACAACGTTATCAGTATTAATATTATCACCTTGCTCGGAACAATCCAGCTCCAGCCTCCATGCTCGTATCTCACCGTTTGAGGAGCCGCCGTAAAGGAACTTCCCGGCGAGACCAAGGGTGAAGACATAGGACTGGTTCTTAAAGGTGGCTACGCACTTAGAGTGGATGGCTCGGGTGATCTTTTCATCATGTCGGTGAGATGCCGAAGCAAGCGACGGAACCGATTGTAGACTCGGTTGAGAAGAGATGGACGAGACTGACGACGGTTCTGAATAAAGATGGTTGGAGCCACGTTGAGACTCATCGTCTTTGTGGCAAGAAAACTGACATGGAAGAACCCCCATTATCACCAAAGCTGATCAAACTGGCTTAGAATTTTATATGGCTGGTTAGGTTTATGTCAACATCACCATGAATGTATAGGCTTGTTAAACGAAAATACAGCAGCAGAAAAGCAATCTGCAATTTTTATTTTTTATTTTTTGCACTGTAAACCAGATGCTTTCATTTGAATAGTTTTGAGTTCAAAGTTGAAGTCTTTAGGAGCAGCTCACATCACTACAAAAAAATGTGTGAATTATGAGGGAATTTGCGACGGAATATTTTATTTCTATCGAAACATTATGACGGATTTTAAAGTAGTCGGTATTATTCCGTCGGTAAATTAAATTTTTTTTGTAGTGCATGAACTGGCTTTCCATGGAAGGGACCAGAAATTTAAGCTCATTGGGTTCCACCATTAAAATGAACATTAAAGCATGCATTTAACTCATGTTTATAAATTATATGTGTATGTTTTAACCACTGCTGATGAAAGGAGATTTCTAGATAAGTTTTTAGTGATTGTTGTTTTCCCATGGGACTGGTTTTACGAGCTTGGTTGTTTGTTCCCATCTTTATGGGTCCGGTTGCACGGGATTTTGCTGTCAGACAATTGTTTCTCTCAATCGGATAAAAATATGAACTTTTCGTTGCTTTAACACTAAAAAATATTAAAAAAATAAGTTTTAAGTTTTAACCTTAAATTTTAAATTTTATACCTTAAAAATATAGTTATCTCAAATTCTCCAAATCCTAATCTTTAAACCTAACTTTTAGTGTTAAGGCATAAATAGAGATACCGAAAAGAGAGCGATGATTTTTATTCACCTGAATCACAATCATCACAGTCGGTCATTATTATTTAATTTATTTATTGTATGATTAATGTGTGTCTGTTTTAACATAAGTGGGACTGGATTCACTTTCATACATTAATTTTTTCGACATTCAAAGATTTTTTTCCCGTTTTTCAAGAGCCAACTGCTTCGAATTTGTTGAATTTGGAGGTGTTAATGGCTGACTCTGATCTGAAAATTGTTATTAACCTATGTTAGTATCACTATACTTTAATCTTTTCGTATTTCTATATGTTAGAGTATAAAATATAATTAGTAAAAAATTAAATGTAATTAGAAGGTTGTTATAAGTTAGTTGGCATTGTTGTGTTAGTTAGATATTAGGCTATATAAACCATACTATTGGGTTAATCAACCCTATTAGATTCATTTTGAATAAAAAATTAAATGTTATATTTTAAAAAAAAAATTACTGTGTCATCTCCACCTCTCAAACTCCACCGCCGTGAACCTACTCCAGCTACCATGTCTTCTTTTTCATATGGTATCATTCGCCACTGACGGTCCTGAGACCTTCGTTCTTTTTTCTATTGCCGGCTGTTTTCGATTTATCATCCACACACACTTCTCCTTTGTTGCTCACTTTTTTTGGTCTACCTCGCTAAATCCGGCCAAGTTGTTTGTATATCTACTGTTTCATCTTCATTTGTTTCTACCTCTTCGATCTGAATCAATCGTTCGAGGCTCGTCGAGTTTCATATCTTGTTCGCCTTCATCATTTTTTGATTTCATCGCCGTTGGAGACTCATACGACGCTTATCAATTTTTCAGATCTGATTTGTTCAGTTGTTCGATTGCTTGTGATAGTTTCCTTCTTGTTTCAACCTAATGGTCAATTGCTCTACTTCTTCGGTGAGATTCCTATGACATTTTTAGATCAGATTTCTACTGTTTGGTTCCCCTTGTTGGTCTTCAATTTCAGAGCATTTTTTTTGCTGGTCGGGTAGTGTTCGGATATCGTTTGATTCATTTGCATCGGATAGTGTACTAGAGGTTTTTCTGATCAGTTTTGAAGGGTTAGACCCGTAGTGTGATCAGTTTTTTTAGTTGAGTGCAGATTGTGTTCGAAGCAACTAGAGTATAAGTTTGATTCACTCATTTTATTGTCTAAAATGGTTGAATAATGCAATTTGTTCAGTTTGATTCTCATGCTTCATTTGTATCCCTGGTTTAGTTATTCTCATCGAAAGTAGTTGTCTGTTAGTACTTGATGATCGGCAGCTGGTTTGATGAT
This sequence comes from Hibiscus trionum, assembly GCA_030270665.1. NCBI lineage: Eukaryota > Viridiplantae > Streptophyta > Magnoliopsida > Malvales > Malvaceae > Hibiscus > Hibiscus trionum. Next base: position 6,454,069 of record BSYR01000011.1, on the reverse strand, counting down.
CTAATTCCTGGTAATTGATTACTTGATTTGGCCATTGTTGAATACATTTGGTGATTGGCGGTATGAGGATTTTATTCCTACTCTGCAGCTCATAGATTTTGAGCTAGTAAGTTTAACCAATGGTGTGATCTATTCACCGATTTATGCATTGACTAGTGCTTAAATTATACATTATTTTATTGATAACTAATCCTTGATTAGTTGTTTTAAGATGCTTAGCTGGTGATTTTCTGTTCTTTTCTGTGCAGGGCAACAGATTCTGGAAAATGTGCTAAAAATGCTGGATTTTGCAAGTTTTTTGGATTCATGACTGGATTAGTGGGCATATATTGGGGCATGAATGCGATGACTCGACGACACGTCAGCAGGCTTCTAGAAGATGATGTCAGCAGCGCGTGATAGCTTATCAGCCGCATTCCGGATCACTTATCAGCTGAGATTTGGATTAAAGCTTGGGGATTATCTTTTATTTTTAAATTTAAGCATTTTAGGATTTATTTATTATCACTTAGGAATTATCTCTTGTATTTTAAATATTTTAGGATTATCTCTTATCATTTTAAGAGTATTTTTAGGGTTTTAGGAAGCTATAAATACCCCTTGGGGTAAGCTTCAAAAAAATCATCTTTCATCTCTTGTTCTTAGTTTTTATTTGTTCTTAGAAAATTTTATTTTAATAAAAATTTTTTCATAGCCAAAGGCTAAAGCGATGACTCGATTTCAACGCCAGGGATGAAAAATACTTAAGTAACTTCAGGTTTTTTTTCTCGGTTTTTTAAGCTTAATTTCAAAATCAAAACGATTTCAAAACTAAAGATTGACTTTGGTTAGGATGTTGTTTTGGTTAAATATGTGGGAGGAAGGATTGGCTATTGAAGCACATTCGACTTCTTGGGAACACACTTAGTAAATTGATTACTAAGAGAAAATTGAGATCGGAACCGTTGTTATTGAAACAACATCCGAGTCGGGTTTTTCCAAGAACTTTAAAACTGTTTATTTTTAACAGCGATAGCCGCGGTTAATCTAACCAGAAAACTGGAATCTAAAAATTGATTTTAGATTATCGGTTTACCGGAGAGAAAAAAAAACAAGTCTCAAGGATTGATCCTTGTAGGCAAGTAACCGACGTGAATCCTGAAGTAAAAACTTTTTCCGATGATCTGAGAAAATTGAGTCAAAGCAAAAGCCTGAAGCTAATCTTTATTTGAATTCACTTCTTTTTAATATTCTCTACAATATTTATTTTTACTTAAATTCTACAAATCACCCCTTTTCTATTTAAACATCATTCAACTCTCTTCCTGGCTCACCGATCAAGCGAACATAAATCAGGAAGTTGGTGAATACTCAAATCCGGTTCATTTTGTGTGTTAGCTTTGCATCACTGCTATTGAATATTGGTGATTGGCTTTGTGCATCTTCTGTTGTTGTGTGACAATGGTATTCTGTTGGAGGAATATTAGACTTTAGAAGGACTTTCAAAATGAAAAAAAATAATGTTAGGACAGAAAGGTGAGTAAAGAAGAACGAAAGGATGAAAAACATATTCGATTCTCATTAAACCACCAAATATGAAATACATATTTTGTTTCTGAAGAATTTTCGAATGAAAGCATGATGTTTGAAGACAGAAAGCATTTCCCGTTTCGTGTAGAAGCTATACTAGGCCATTGTGATTGTTCATTTGTTCCAAGAACCAGTTCATTGTTGTTTGATCATCTCATCAATAGAGGAAGGAAGAAGAAAAAAAGGTGATCGAAGCAATTTTTCTTTTATTGTTCGAGAACCAACTCACACTCTCAGTTACTGGTCTAATTCAAGATATTCAAAAGAAGAAAATAAAAAGAGAAAGCAGGGTGAATGTTAGAGTATAAAATATAATTAGTAGAAAAATAAATGTAATTAGCAGGTTGTTATACGTTTGTTGGCATTGTTGTGTTAGTTAGATATTGGGCTATATAAGCCATACTATTGGGCTAATCAACCCTATTAGATTTATTTTGAATAAAAAATCAAATGTTATATTTTCTCTAAAAGAAACTAATGTGTCATCTCCATCTCTCAAATTCCACCACCGTGAACCTACTCCGGCCACCATGTCTCCTTTTTCACACTATATAATATTTAAATAAAGTAAATGTTCAAAGATTGATTTTATTATTTAGTAAAATTATTATCTATCAATTTATTTGGATCATTATTAAATATAATTTTAAAAATAAATTTTCAACGTAAAATACTTTCTTTTAAATTATATTGTAAATATGATAAAATTAATTAATGGGAAAATATTCAATGCACTTACAGTAGAAAACAAGATTTTTACAGGCACCTAGTTTTTACGGTTAGCATTTTAGTGTTTGTGGTTAAGTTTTAAGGTTTGCGAATAAATTTGATGGTTTAAAGTTTATAATTTATGGGTTATGGTTTATGGCTCCTAAAATGACACGGAAACTTTAGAAGCCCATTTGTGAAAAAAAAACTTTCCACTGACTGTGCATTAAATATTTACCCTTAATGGGTTAAGTATTCTATGCACTGACGGTAGAAAACTTATTTTTCTCAAGCGCCTAACTTTTATGGTCTAGGTTTGAGAATATATTTTATAATTTAAAGTTTATAATTTAGGGTCCCTGAAAGGGACATGCGACAGCTTTAGAAATCCACTCGTAGAAAGCAACGCAGCATCAAATAATTATCCTTAATTAATTAATATAGTGTTTCTTATTGTGGTGATTAAAAAAACTAAGTTTTGAAAGTTAACTGTTTTTTAATAGTCTTAAGGTGATTATAATATAGTATTCGTTCATATATATTCTTAACCCTTTTACAATGCACACACACTTCGCAGACAAAGTGATTTGAACTCAAATCTCTTAGGATGAACATTATCCGTTTTTTTTAATGGTACCACTTGTTAAGTTCGAAGGTTAACCATTTATAAGTGAGCAGCAAATAAAAAAAGGTCTTAGGGCCAAAATAGCTAAAATTATAAGCCTGTTCCTTTTTTTTATTTATTAAATAAAGATGTAATATAATTATCATACCGAGATTCAAACTCATATAAAATAGAACAATATATACATTCTTAGTCACTAGTCTAATTAATGGATCTCATAAGCCTAGTCCCTTTAAAATTAAAGTTTTGAAATATAAAAAATATTTTCATTTCCACAAATGATAATTAGTAGGGGAAAATTAACCATTTTAAAAATTATGAAATCATAAGTTAAAAGCAATGATAAAATTATATTTTAACCCTTTAAAAACTTATAATTCCTTTTAAATCCCTACATTCGCTCTTGCTTAAGACCTTAGATATGTAAATACTAAATAGAGATGAGCATAAAACAGAGTAGGTCCTTTTAAATCCCGACATGAACGATTAATACACCCATCCTCGTCTTGCATTATTTGTCTCTGTTTGATTTTCTACTAATTATTTTTAATACATTTTCAACTCTTTTAAGGTAAACAAACATAATCGAAGAAAAATACTTCAATATAAAAAATAAACGTTTTTCGCAATTATCTAAATGAATTTAGATTTTTCATATTACACATTAATATTTTTTTAACAATTATACGTGTTAGACTAAAATGATAATTTCGTTTAATGGAGTGGGGCAAAATGAAATAAACAAATACTATAATTTTTTTTATATCCACCTTCCTAAAAAATAAACCATTCAGTATTCATCAAACAATTCGAACTTTATCATCCTAACTCAAAATCTTATTTTTAAGATTTTAAATCAAAGACTTGAGTCATATAAATCTAAACTTGTTTTTTCTTTAAGTATGACGTAAACCATTTTATTTCCAAAATTATTACAATATGAATAGTGCCTTAAAGGATGTTGCAACTGAATCCTACTTTAGGTTGAAAATTATAAAAATATCTTTGAAAGTCAGGGTTAATTAGGAGGTTTCGACTTTAAATATTTTTGTAAATTTTTTTTGAAAAAGAACTGTTTATAGTCGAATTCAGCTGAATTCAGAAATAATGTTGAATAAAGAGAGAAGAATTGAAATTATTGGAGCCAAGTGTCATATTTGTTTTTATCTATATCTACACAATAATATTGAATAGTAGGTGAACCGTCACATAAGTATCACAATCAAATCAATTAATAAGTAGCCAACTTGATTTGACTATTTTGCACAGATTTTATGGTCAACCGCTTGATTTTGACAATCCAGATTTGTATTATGTATTGTCGACGTCGTTTTTGGTCCGGGCCGAAGTTGATTGGGCCTTCAAAGGCTCGTCGTGGATTGGAGTCGCCATCGGTCATTTTGGATTGAGTATGACCGAAAACCTGTAAAATTGGCCTGCGTCTGAACCGGAGTCAAGTTGGGCTCGGGAGTCGGTTACGTGTGGGGAAGGTTATAGCACCCCCACAACGCCCAAAATTGGTACCTAAAGGGGTTGTGTTGTCTAAAAGGCTTCAAAGATAGGGTTAATAGCACTATTATACGCGGTGAAAAAAAAATCGAGTAAATCAAAGAAAAACTAAGCATGCTAAAAATGATATATATATAAAAAACAAATGGAAAATTAATATTTTGATTGAAGACCATAACCTTAAGTCAAATCATAATTTATCTCAAATTAAGCGAATTATTAATCGAACATATCTTAAGACCAAATCGCATTATTCGCAAAATTTTAAGACCAATTTATAATTAAACTCAATTTTAAATCCAATTAAAAAAAATTAATCGTCCACTTTAAAAGGAAAAAAAAATTAATCAGGACATCCTAAGTAAATTATTCGTTCTTAAATCATCTAATTAATTATGGGAATTGAGGACCTAATTAAAAGAATTTAAATATTAAAGTTCATAAAAAAAGAAACTAACTAAACCTAAAATATAAAGAGCCTAAAGTAAATGAGGGACCTAGGGCGTGATTATCCCCTAAACTTACAAAGGTGAAATCATCACCCAACCTGCGCGTGATTCAGCTTCCCAAAATGTTGATTTCCAATGCATGAGCTGTTATTATTAAATTATTTAATTAAAAGTGAAATCGATTTGAATAAGCTTTATTTGGTTTCCCGTGCACTGTGAGCTGTTGTTATTAATGGGGTTTTGATTTTTTTTTATTTGCTCTAACAATATATGAGAGCCATTTTCTTTCATCTCTGTTTTCATTTTCTCTCGACCCACACCGCCGCCGTCGCCGGTGTAGCTCCGACGACGGTGAGTATACAAAAATAATACCTTTTTTTTTATCTATTCTTTCCCCTAAACCCAAATCTGGTATTAATTTTCTCAAAAAAAAGGAATATATTCAAATAGATCTGAGTTTTTGTTTTACCTCTCGATTTCGAAATCCCACCGTTGGATTGCGTTGATTCTCGAATATGTTGGTCTACTACTATCTGCGAACTTTTTCACCGTTCGGATTTCTCAACCACTGCTTCTTGCGCCGGCAATCGAAGGTAGATGATTCGATCTCTCTTTCCGACTTTACTCGAACTGCTTTTCTTTGCTTCGACTGAGTATTTTATCTCTCGTTTTCTCTCTGCCTTTTCTTCCTTTTTTTTCAGATTCTCAGCCTTCTTATTTATAGCCTAAGATTAGGGTTTTTTTTGAGTTTTTTTCTTCCCGGATTCTTAGGGGATAAGCTTGAATGTGTTTGTAGAGCGCAAGAAACGGAAATGCTGATCAGGTAGATGAGTCCTCGCGGCCATGGACTCTTACGGGCGGCGGACTAGGGTTTTTTTAGGATTTTTTTTTATTTTCACATTATTATTATTTTTTTGAATTTTCTGTAATTTTTTTGGTTTTCTTTTTCTTTTTCCTTGTTGGACCATATATTAGGCCCTAGAAAAAAATTGGTGTGTACAGCTGCCCCTCTTTGCTCATTGCTCGAATGAGAGGAATGAAGCAAAGATCAGAAACAACAATTTTTCGGTGATAATGTCATTCTCTTTTGGAGGCGAATCATGACACTCCCTCTTGAAGGCGATTAACAGCATTCCTTCTTGGAAGCATACATTGGTATTTCATTTTGAAGGCCATTGATGACACTTCATCCTGAAGGCGATCGGTGGCACTTCATCTTGAAGGCGATTGGTGGCACCTCATCTCGAAGGCGATTGGTGGCACTTCATCTCGAAGGCGATTGGTAGCACTTCATCTTGAAGGCGATTGGTGGCACTTCATCTTGAAGGCGATTGGTGGCACTTCATCTTGAAGGCGATTGGTGGCCCTTCATCTTGAAGGCGATTGATGGCACTCCTGTCAACCTGTCTTGATAAAAAATGCATGTGTTTCTAATGTATTTATCTTACATGTAAAATGCTCTACTATTCTAAATGCATGAAAATTGCATATATTTTAAGTTCTGAATTTATTTTTATTGAGATCGAAGTCCTTGTACTTTTTCTGTCTGCCTCGTATCGTGCCTCTTGAATTCGTTCCTTTCCATTTATCCAAGAATAGTGTTCGTGAGCATTTTCTAGCCTTATCATGTTCTAAAAATCTCTTTTCAAGTAATACATCGAACATCAAAATATATTGTAAACCCCCTTAGGTAGAGCAACGAGATTACCAATCAAAAGAATGCACAAATGTCCCAAATGACAAGTACAAGGAAATGCAAGATAACAAATATATATATATTATTGAATGAAAGTGGTCTGATCCTTGACAGATGATAATCAAACGTTTAAGACAACAAAGGGAAACGAAAACAAAAGAAAGAAGGGAGAAAAAAAAGAAAAAAAAATAAATGCCCCTAAATATCAATTGCGAGGACTCAATTGCTACTTCGCTCAAGGGTCTTTTTGAATATGACCTCCGCCCAGTAAAATTTGAGTTCTTGGACCACATATGAAGGCATGTAGATTTTCCCTTGATCATATTTGTACTATTCTTGAGCTTCTGACCCTTGAATCTTCTATTGATTCTCAAACGCCCTTTCGGTTTTTTACCTCTTGGCTTTTCTTTTTCTTTTCTTTTCTTTTTTTTTACCAATAGGGCCCTTTCGGGTTTTCACCTCTTGGCCTTTTTTTTTACCAACAGGGCCCTTTTCGGGTTTTTACCTCTTGGTATGTCATGAATTCAAGCATAATACTTCTTCACTGAGTCAGAATTCACAGGACTGGATAACTCGTTCCCATCCATCTCGGTTAGGATTAATGCTCCACCAGAAAAAGCTTTTTTCACAACAAACGGCCCTTCCCAATTTGGCATCCATTTTCCTCGAAAATCCCTCTGCATAGGCAACCTCTTTTTTAGAACCAAATCCCCTTTTTGAAACGTTCTTGGTCGGACTTTCTTATCGTGAGCTCGAATCATTCGCTTTTGGTACATCTGCCCATGACAAATTGCTTTCAATCTTTTTTCTTCTATCATATTCAACTGGTCATATCTAACTCGAATCCATTCAGCTTCGTCCAACTTAAGTTCCATTAAGACTCGGAGAGACGGAATCTCAACCTCAATTGGTAATACTGCCTCCATTCCGTAAACTAAAGAATATGGAGTTGCCCCCGTAGATGTTCGCACTGATGTACGATACGCTAGCAAGGCAAAAGGTAATTTCTCATGCCAATCCTTATATGTTATTGCCATTTTCTCCACAATCCGCTTGATATTTTTATTGGCTGCTTCTACGGCCCCATTCATTTTTGGGCGATAAGGTGCTGATTTATGATGCTTTATCTTAAACTGCTCACACACTTCCTTCATCATTTGGTTGTTCAGATTTAAAGCATTGTCAGAGATAATTCTGTCTGGTAGACCATATCGACAAATGATTTCCTTTTTTAGGAACTTGCATACTGTCGACTGGTTACATTGGCATACGAAGCAGCCTCCACCCACTTGGTAAAATAATCAATCATTACAAAAATGAAACGATGTCCGTTTGATGCTTTTGGCGTAATCGGTCCGATCACATCCATGCCCCACGCTGCAAATGGCCATGGAGCCGTTATAACATGAAGAGGTGAAGATGCCGCATGAATTTTATCTCCGTAAATCTGACATTTATGGCATCTTTGAGCAAAGTTGACGCAATCTTCTACCATAGACAGCCAGTAAAAACCCAACCTCATAATCTGCCTAGACATACTAAGGCCATTTGCATGAATTCCACAAATTCCCTCATGAACTTCCTCAATAATCTTTTTTGTCTCATGGTTTTCTACACATCTGAGCAGCGTTTGGTCGCTCCCTTTTTTGTATAGAATTTCTCCGTCAAGAACGTACCCTGCAGCCATTCTTCGAATTGTTCTTTTATTCACATCATTTGCCCCCTCAGGATATTTTTGATACTTGATATATTGTAGAATATCGTAGTACCAAGGGTGATCATCTACCTCATCTTCGATGGTATAACAACTAGCGGGTGAATCATAAATACTCATTTGTATGGGCATTATATCATCTTCTTTGTTTGCTTTAAACATAGAAGCCAAAGTTGCCAATGCATCAGCCATTTGGTTATCTTCTCGGGGAAGGTAATGGAAAGATATCTCCTCGAACTCTTTTATTAATTCAAGGGCGAGTTTTCGGTACTCAATCAATTTTGCATCTTTAGTTTCCCAGTCTCCACGAAGTTGATAAACCACTAACGACGAATCGCCGTATGCTTTTAAGACTTTAATTTTTCGCTGGATTGCCGCACGAAGTCCCATTATACACGCTTCATATTCCGTCATATTGTTGGTACACTCAAAATTCAGTCGACCCGTAAACGGATAATGATTCCCTTTGGGAGACACTAAAATTGCCCCAATTCCATGCCCAAATGCGTTTGAAGCTCCGTCAAAATTCATTTTCCAAGGTTTCCTGCCATTTGGTTCCTCTTCATTAGCAGTTAAGCACATTAAGTCTTCGTCAGGGAACTCAAAACTCAAAGGTTCATACTTAGAAGAAGCACGACTAGCTAAAAAGTCCGCAATGGCGCTACCTTTGATGGCTTTCCGATTTACATACTCAATATCATATTCAGAGAGTAAAATTTGCCACCGAGCCATCCTTCCTGATAAGCCTGGCGATTCCATCATGTATTTTATTGGATCTAATTTTGCAATCAACCATGTTGTGTGGTATAGCATGTATTGACGAAGCCTGCGAGTCGTCCAGACTAATGCGCAACATAATTTCTCGATAGAAGAGTATCTCGATTCACAATCAGTAAATTTTTTGCTGAGGTAGTAGATAGCTCGCTCTTTTCTCCTAGTTTCATCGTGTTGGCCCAATACACAACCCATAGAGTTTTCAAATACAGCTAGATACAAAATCAAAGGCTTGCCTGATACAGGAGGAACTAATACAGGAGGTTTTGACAAATATTGCTTAATTTTATCAAAGGCCTCTTGACATGTTGAGTCCCATACGCCTGTATTATGCTTCCTTAAGAGTCGGAAAATGGGATCACATTTATCGGTTAATTGAGAGATGAACCGAGAAATATAATTTAAACGACCTAAGAAACCTCGAATTTCCTTTTGAGTACGTGGAGGCGGAAGCTCTTGGATAGCCTTGATTTTATCAGGATCTACCTCAATACCTCGCTTGCTAACAATAAAACCCAACAATTTGCCTGAAGCAACTCCGAAGGTGCATTTTGCCGGATTTAGCTTCAATTGAAATTTCCTCAAACGTTCAAAGAGTTTTCTAAGATTTGTGATGTGTTCTTCTTCTGTTCGAGACTTGGCGATCATGTCATCCACATAAACTTCTATTTCTTTATGCATCATGTCATAGAACAATGTCACCATGGCCCTTTGATATGTTGCCCCTACATTTTTCAAACCAAAAGGCATCACTTTGTAGCAAAATGTGCCCCATTCTGTTACAAACGTAGTTTTCTCCATGTCGTCGGGATACATTTTGATTTGATTGTAGCCGGAGAAACCATCCATAAATGAGAACAAGTGGTGTCTTGCTGTATTGTCTACCAACGTGTCTATATGTGGTAGAGGAAAATTATCCTTAGGACTAGCACGATTAAGATCTCGATAGTCAACACACATTCGCACCTTTCCATTTTTCTTTGGTACCGAAACAACGTTAGCTACCCATTCTGGATATTTGGCCACTTGCAAAAATCCAGCATCATATTGTTTCTTTACTTCCTCTCGTATCTAAAGTAACATATCTGGCTTCATTCTTCTGAGCTTTTGTTGTACAGGCTTGCATTCTGGCTTCAGCGGAAGTTCGTGTGTTACAATATCTGTATTTAATCCAGGCATATCCTGGTAGGTCCAGGCAAACACATCCTTGAATTCTTGAAGTAGGGAGATGAGTTTGTCTCTTGTATCTGAAGATATGAAAGTACCGATCTTTATCTCTCGCTTGTCGTCCTGAGTTCCCAAGTTCACTGTGTCCATTGGTTCTTGGTGAGGAAGAATTTGTTTATTCTCATGCTCAATTAGTCTAAGTAGATCAGGAGAAAATTCATGTTCCTCATAGTTGTCGTCAGACTCATACTCTCCTAAGCATATGGTCTGTTCAAAGTTGACTTTTGAGCTCGAAGCAATGTCATTCGTGCAATTGATATCTAAAGGCCTGCAAATGTGTAAGAGGAAATATATATATACAAGGCACAAGAAAGGGAAGTGTAGAATGTTTTAATGAAATGGGACAAGTGAACAAAAGAAAAGAATGTACAAACAATGAGACCAGATTGAAAGGGAAAATGCATTCATTTATTGAATTGATAAACTGATGCCTAAATGGGGGCCCTTACAATAAATCCCCACTACTTTCGGGCTTAAGTAGTGGGGCAGGTTTCGAGCATTACTCTGATAAGGATTTAAAAACAATGGGGAGTTCAACAGCGGTCCAGTTATCCAAGACACAACCCGAAGGACACGGGCGAATTTTTGACCGATTTTTTGCGATTTCTTCCTCTTCCCCTATAGCATTTATGCTCAGTTCTTCGAACCTCTCTGAAGGCACCACTAGGATTTTCTTTTCAGAATGAATGTGTCCCCCAGACACGAAGGTTTCAGAAATATGGGGAAATGCCATCAATTCCCCTTCGATGCTCTGGCCAACCAATCTGGCCCTTCTCTTTGCTCTCATTTTCAAAATTTGTTTCATCCTTTGACGTGGATTTGGCTGAAATCCAACACCACTTCGATCATATTTCAGACATGGTTGTATCGCCGTGTGCATCCCTTGCAAATATTTCCCAAGTCCTTTTCCTGATTTGGCTCCTTTCCCAACGGTGAGCCGTATTCCCATCATAGTATTCTTTGAGAGTTTGGGTTTTGGGATCTTATTTCCTTCAGCAACAAAAGTAGCATTCACGAATTCGAGTGATCGAAATGTACACTCGACTGCATTTTCATCGACATCAATGTATGGAGCTTCCGTTGATGCAGATGCAATGATATCGTCCTCAGCGCTAACGCTTACAAGGCGCTCGTCAATTGCAAACTTAACTTTCTGGTGAAGCGTTGAAGGTACTGCTCCGGCCGCGTGAATCCAGGGTCGTCCCAATAGACAATTATAAGCAGGTGTGATGTCCATAACAATAAATTCTACGTTATACGTAGCTGGCCCAATCAGAAGTGGGATGTTAATCTTCCCCACGACTTCTCTCCTGGTTCCGTCAAATGCCCTTACGGTTGTGTGACAGGGTCTCATGTGAGCCTTATCCACTGGAAGCCTATTTAATGTGGTCATGGGCATGACATTCAAAGCAGATCCATTGTCGACCAGAACATGATGTAGTATATGTCCATTGCAATAGGTAGTTATGTGCAATGCTTTGACGGACCCCGTTCCTTCAAGAGGAATTTCATCCTTGCTAAAAGAGATGAAACTGTCGGCATGTAAATTATTTACCAATCTATCCAACTTATCCACTGAAACATCATTTGGGACATGTTTGGTTCAATACTTTTAGGAAGGCATTTCTGTGGGGCTCTGAACTCAGCAACAAAGACAACACAGATATACGACCTGGTTCTTTGTGTAATTGTTCAACCACACTGTATTCGTTATGCTTGATGAACTTCAGGAATTCACGTGCTTCTTCCTCTGTTACAGGTTCATTAATTTCTAGTTTTTCTCCAATCAGTGGGAACTTGCCCTTTTGCTCAACATCTTTTATCTCTACCGATTTTGCAATTTCAGGAGAGTAACATCTTCCACTTCGAGTGAAGTTCCCAACTCCACTAATTCCTGCAGCCGCAATTTCAGAATCCTCTTTTCATGTAACAGTCATGTTACAACCATAAATCCATGGCACTTGTTGATTACTCTTGTATGGGAAAGGAGAAGGAGTCTCAATCACCAATCGAGGCAGAGGCTTCTCTAATTCCTCTTCGTGCATTCTGGGCCAATTAATCACAAAAGGTCGTCTGCCTTCATCACTCTTTTTGGACGATTGTTCATCTACAGTAAAAACATCCCTAACTTCTTGACTCTTTTCGAAGAACTCTATTTCTTTATTGTCCATCAGTTTCTGGACAATCTTTCTAAACTCATCACAATGTTGAATCTCATGATCCACATCATCATGGAATTCACAGTAATCACCTTTACTAGTCATAATAGCTCCACGGTTAGAACTCACCAATCCTCTTTCTGCCAGTTTCTTCCAAACCCACTTTAACGGTGATTGCACTTCAGATAGTCGTGTCTTAATCTTAAACTCACCACCTCTCATCACAGCGTTAACCTTTGGTTCTTCATGTGTCGGCAGAGGGTTATTAGCGACATTTGGCCCCTCTGATGTGTTGAATTGAAGGATATTTTGATTAATCAAACTCTGAACCCTTCTTTTGAGAGCTTGACAATTTTCGATTGTATGACCAGGGATTCCAGCATGGAATTCACAATGTGCAGAAGGATCGTACCATTTTGGGTATGGTGGTTGCAACGGTGTGAGAAAGACGGGGGATATCAATCGTTCTTCCAATAATTTAGCATACAACTCTTTGTAAGAAATTGGAATAGGCGTGAAAGATTGTCTTTCTGTATTAGTCCTTGGTGGCTTGGGCCCTCCTTGCGGTTGTTTTTCTTGATTTGGGGAGGTTGTAGTGGATTTCGAATATCCTGTACGATACACAAATTGTGGTGATGATTGATATCTGGGGTATGGATGTCGATTGTCTCCCACAACATCAATTTCATTCTCTTTCTTTTTGGTATACGATTTTTTTGAAGTCTCGAAACTGCTAAGTTTCCCGCTTTTAATAGCACGTTCAATTGCTTCGCCTGTTGTCACTAGATCAGCAAAGTCTCTAGTGGTATTACCGACAAGCTTCTCATAGTATGTTGACTCCAAGGAATCAATGAAGAGGGTCGTCGTCTCTTTTTCAAGTAATGGTGGTTGGACTTGTGCAGACATGTCCCTCCAACGTTGAGCATATTGTCGGAACGTTTCATTGTGCCTTTTTTGCATGTTTTGGAGTGTCAAACGATCAGGTACCATGTCCAGGACATGCTTGTATTGTTCTTTGAAAGCACGTGCTAAGTCCCTCTATGTGCTTATTTGGGCCCTATTCAACTGATTATACCACCGCATGGCAGACCCAGCTAAACTGTCCTGAAAGCAATGAATTAACAACTTATCATCGTTCCCGTACCCCGTCATTTTACGGCAAAACATAGTAAGGTGGGCATTAGGACAGCTCGTGCCATCAAATTTCTCGAATTCTGGCACTTTGAATTTTGGGGGTAAAATCAGATCAGGGACCAAGCTCAGCTCCATTACATCTGTCCCTATGAAGGCATCAGTACCTTCCATAGCTTTGATTCTTTCTTCCAAGCACCTGAACTTGTCATCATTTATTCCAAAATGTTTGGGTTGCCCTTTCTTCAAATTTTCCAACTCATTAGGGTCATCAAAATTTGGGATTTCTGGTTTGATTGGGTTTCCCCACATGTTTGAACCAGAAGCACCTTGAATATTTGTTTGGTTCTGGACATTTGATTTTAGCCCGCCAGCAGAGAACACAAACCGAGGATGTGTTTCTTTTGACCCAAAAGGTGATGATGAGTCTTCCTCGTGAACTTCGTGAGCTTTTCCTTTTTCAGCGTTTGTTGCCTTGGATAACAATTGTGACAGCTTATCTTCTAACTTGCTTAGAAGAATCTCTTGACCTTTCCCTATGTCGTCTCTTAAGCCCTTTACATCCTGAATGACTTGTTCTTGAAATTTTTCTAGCTTCTGGAGTCTCTCTTCCATTTTTCTAGCCTTGAATCGCGTGTAGTGAGGATGGTCGCTTTGATCGTCCTTCGTTTCCAGTATCACTAATATTGAACTCCCACGGATTAGTGTTTTATTTAATGTTCATGCATATGAAACACAAAATGTAATGTGTAATGATGAATGCAAGAATGAATGCAACTAGGTGTTGGTTAGAAAATTAATAGGATAGAAGAATATTCGCACAAACCGAAAAAAAAACTTTTATTAAATAACTGGAAAGAAAAATCTAATCCATCCACCAAAATAAAATAAAATAAAAATCATCCACGAACATCCACAAATAAAAATATAATATCCCAAAAACATAAAGAAAGAAAAAAATCTCCAATCAACGTTTTTAATGACAAAAAAACAAATTAACACCAAACTCGACGGTATGGTTTGGCTTGACCTCCCAACTTCTCAACTTTTCCCAAAAACTTCTTCCATTCATTTGCAAAGTGTGTCGAGGGATTGATCCAAAACTTCAACGACTCTGCTTCCTTGGCCAAATCGGTGATGTGCTCAGCTGTCTTCCGGATCTGAATGAGCGCTTCCCTCATCAAGTCTTCCCTCACCTTGATATCACCCCTTGCAAACCGAAGTCGTAGGTCCCACTGTTCCTCGCTGAGTTTAGAACCCCTTTCCATATCATCTATCAAGTCCCTGTGTTGTTGTAGTGAATTTTCTAATGCTGTTACCAACTCCTTCAACTTCTCATTTTCAACTTGCGCCTTTTCAAGCTCAATCACTGAGTCTTGTTGTTGGTAGATTTGAAGAATCCCTTGCAGAGATGCAAGATGTTCTTGCAGTTCTTGGTTCTGAGCGCGACTAACCATGAGATCATTAAGGGTTGTCGTATTTGTCTGTTGGGCTGCTTGCAAATTAACTGTAAGTTCCTCCACTCGATTTTCTTTGGTTTTCAATAGCTTCATACAACGCTTCATATCGTTCTCCAGATCGCGAATCTCTTGCTCCCATTCTTGTGGAGTTTTGTGCAAGTTGGCGTTCCTTATCTTCTCCTGAAGTCCCCTATAGCCCTCTTGTAAGTCTTCTAAATCTTCACTTACAGTGCTCAGCTTCTTTTCAAACCCCTTTGATTGATTTTCAAAATACGCAGCATTGTACTCTAGCTCTTCGTTTTTTGCTTCTAGCTCAGAAATCCTTTTATTCAGCGCCTTCTTCTCCTCCTCACTCTCTTGTCTAACTATGTCAGCTTCAGTAGGCATTTCTCTGAATCGTTCCTCTAAAGATGGAGCATTCCCTTGGCTAGGTGATGGGATGTTGCAATTTTTCCTCTTTGTCCTCCAAATTTGGTAATCCGAAGTAAGCCTTAGAGGTCCGAATCTGGCTTGGTATGGGTGAGTCCAAGCTCTGGCTATCTCATGAATTTGCTTTTTAGACTTCTCTCTCTCGAAGATGAATTCACACATCCCTAATACCCTCGTGGCTGGGACAAATTGTAATGATCCATATTGCCTTGATACCAATAGAGGAGCATATCCAGTTGCACCCCAGATACCGAGAAGAGGGACCCAATCAAAGGCACCACACTTGTACAAGATATAATTGTAATCCAACCAATAAACCCGCCAAGTAATGTCCTCCAACCTCAGGTCTCGCAAGATTGATTCCCATTCTCCCGATGTTTTTTCCTTTTTCGGCTCCTCTGTTAAGAACTCCCGTAATGGTGAATATTGTGGAGTATGTACGCGTCTGGACAACTTCCTCTTGGCTCCCAAATGACTTTGCATCCATACGGTGAGGAGTTGTGTACATCCTATAAAATATACGCCTTCATGCCTTTTGAGGAAATTAAGGGATCGAAAGGTCTCTGCCAAGATAGCCGGAACTGGATTAAGGCCTGAATCGAGCTCTCCAAATAAATCTATCACTGACGCTTCAATGTGTCCAGCTACTTTAGGAAAAATGATCAAGCCATAAATCCCTAAGGCAAATATATCAACATGTTTTCTCGGATCAGGGTGAGAATGGATCAATCCCCGAAGTCTATCCCAAGCGATGGCTTTACTTCCCCCTTTGCCTTGAAACTGGGCTTCCACCCATGACATGCTAGTCCCAGTCAAAGTCATAAGCTTCTCCTTGTATGTCTTAGGTTGAGCTCCTTTCACATAAATTTCGAACTCATGGACCTTCCTTAGATGGAGCAGCGCCGCATACTCTTCTATCGTTGGGGTCATGTCTTCCCCATTGAATGTGAAGCAATTGTATAAAGGGTTCCAAAATTGTGCCATAGCCCGTATCAACCCTTTGTCCGCATGCACTTGTAGCAAATAGGCTATGTCTCCATATGCGTCATACATCATCTGCCTCTGATCAGTCTTCCACTGGCCCCAAATCTCTGCTAATTCTTGGGTATCGTTCTGCTTAAGCTGAAGGTGAACATATCCTGAGAATTGTTCATCTGGTCTTGCTAGTATACTGTCGCCTCTCCTTCTCTGGGTGTTTTCTGACCACTTTCGAACATCGTCATTTTTCTCCGATAAGCATTGAACTCTTTTGGCCATGACGAAGATTTTTCTATCGAATTATTTTAATAACCAACACCCTTCTATGATGGTAATGATGATGCATGTGTACATAAACAATAAACACCCAAAGAAATTTGATTAGTGTCGCACAAATATAACAAATAATTAAATACAAAAAAAACATAATATGAATAGTAAAAAAAACAAAACGAAACAAAACACATGTTCATATATCAATGGGTGACATCTTAAGGTTTGAGTTCAGCATGGCTCTAACATGGGTGGGTTTTTACGGTTTGTTATATGAGGTTACGGTTCTAGACAGGGTACCCGAATTGTCCTCACTGACGCCTACTAAGGCTAGTAAGGTCCCTAGTCCTCCCCCATTATAGGTTCTCAGGACCAGGTTCAACTCGAGGGGATACACTTCCCTATGACCATACGGAGGTTACCCTCACGAAGACATAGATCATATGCATCTCGGAGGCGACTACTATCCCATACGGAGGTTA
Source organism: Hibiscus trionum (assembly GCA_030270665.1). Classification (NCBI taxonomy): domain Eukaryota; kingdom Viridiplantae; phylum Streptophyta; class Magnoliopsida; order Malvales; family Malvaceae; genus Hibiscus; species Hibiscus trionum. Next base: position 6,436,886 of record BSYR01000011.1, on the reverse strand, counting down.
ACCTCACGAAGGAGCAGCGTTTTGCCCCCACTTAAACGGGACCAAGCTCGGGTAGAAAGCTCATGGAATGATGCAACACAACATGTACCCCTTTTTGTATGGCTTGACTCTCTTGAATAGTCCCCAGCGGAGTCGCCAAGCCGTCGACGTCGTTTTTGGTCCGGGCCGAAGTTGATTGGGCCTTCAAAGGCTCGTCGTGGATTGGAGTCGCCATCGGTCATTTTGGATTGGGTATGACCGAAAACCTGTAAAATTGGCCTGCGTCTGAACCGGAGTCAAGTTGGGCTCGGGAGTCGGTTACGTGTGGGGAAGGTTATAGCACCCCCACAACGCCCAAAATTGGTACCTAAAGGGGTTGTGTTGTCTAAAAGGCTTCAAAGATAGGGTTAATAGCACTATTATACGCGGTGAAAAAAAAATCGAGTAAATCAAAGAAAAACTAAGCATGCTAAAAATGATATATATAAAAAAAAACAAATGGAAAATTAATATTTTGATTGAAGACCATAACCTTAAGTCAAATCATAATTTATCTCAAATTAAGCGAATTATTAATCGAACATATCTTAAGACCAAATCGCATTATTCGCAAAATTTTAAGACCAATTTATAATTAAACTCAATTTTAAATCCAATTAAAAAAAATTAATCGTCCACTTTAAAAGGAAAAAAAATTAATCAGGACATCCTAAGTAAATTATTCGTTCTTAAATCATCTAATTAATTATGGAAATTGAGGACCTAATTAAAAGAATTTAAATATTAAAGTTCATAAAAAAAAGAAACTAACTAAACCTAAAATATAAAGAGCCTAAAGTAAATGAGGGACCTAGGGCGTGATTATCCCCTAAACTTACAAAGGTGAAATCATCACCCAACCTGCGCGTGATTCAGCTTCCCAAAATGTTGATTTCCAATGCATGAGCTGTTATTATTAAATTATTTAATTAAAAGTGAAATAGATTTGAATAAGCTTTATTTGGTTTCCCGTGCACTGTGAGCTGTTGTTATTAATGGGGTTTTGATTTTTTTTATTTGCTCTAACAATATATGAGAGCCATTTTCTTTCATCTCTGTTTTCATTTTCTCTCGACCCACACCGTCGCCGTCGCCGGTGTAGCTCCGACGACGGTGAGTATACAAAAATAATATCTTTTTTTATCTATTCTTTCCCGTAAACCCAAATCCGGTATTAATTTTCTCAAAAAAGGGAATATATTCAAATAGATCTGAGTTTTTGTTTTACCTCTCGATTTCGAAATCCCACCGTTGGATTGCGTTGATTCTCGAATATGTTGGTCTACTACTATCTGCGAACTTTTTCACCGTTCGGATTTCTCAACCACTGCTTCTTGCGCCGGCAATCGAAGGTAGATGATTCGATCTCTCTTCCCGACTTTACTCGAACTGCTTTTCTTTGCTTCGACTGAGTATTTTATCTCTCGTTTTCTCTCTGCCTTTTCTTCCTTTTTTTTCAGATTCTCAGCCTTCTTATTTATAGCCTAAGATTAGGGTTTTTTTTTTAGTTTTTTTCTTCCCGGATTCTTAGGGGATAAGCTTGAATGTGTGTGTAGAGCGCAAGAAACGGAAATGCTGATCAGGTAGATGAGTCCTCGCGGCCATGGACTCTTACGGGCGGCGGACTAGGGTTTTTTAGAGTTTTTTTTTTATTTTCACATTATTATTATTTTTTTTGAATTTTCTGTAATTTTTTTGGTTTTCTTTTTCTTTTTCCTTGTTGGACCATATATTAGGCCCTAGAAAAAAATTGGTGTGTACATGTATTTATGCTCAAATTTTAGTTTTCTTTGGACCTTAAATAGAGGTGTAAGATCATTTTCGAATTGTGAGTTTTAATAAAATACTAATAAGTATTTAATTAATTAAATCAACATAGGTTGACATGTTATGAAATTACCTTAGGATATTATGTTATGCCTAGATATCTTTTTATATAAAAGGCTAACAATAACTGCATTTTTTTCTTCTATAATTTATAATTTTGTTTAGCCGGCAATGGTATCAACTTTGATATTAGTCATTGACCGTCGGTTTTACATTTTTTTGTTTTTTATTTTTATTTTTAATAAGAATAATTCTGTTTTTGTGGCATGTTTTCTTCTGTCTTTGTGGTACATTTTCGTTTACTTTTTTAATCGTTTGGCCGTTTTTTTTTTTTTTTATATTTTTCCAGTGTTAGATTTGATGACAATGCGACTAATTAAGATGACGCTTATTTGTAATCATGTTGATCTTTCAAGCTCTGGACCCTCGGATTGAATTTGGATACACGATTTGTGTTCGCAGATAGTTTCCTACGACGCTTGGCTCTGATTTGCGGTTCTTGATGGTCTTTCAATAGATTAATCCGTTTTTGTAGTTCGTTTGCCGATGCAGTCAGATTGATTCGTATCTAGTTTTTGTTTGAGTCTTTTTGTTAGATTCTTAACATTTTCCATACATGGTCCTTGTATGATCTAAAGTGGCTAGTTCATTGTGTTAATGTTATAGGAAAATGTCCAAATTATATATTTAATTTACGATGACAGTTGTAAACTTTTATTCTAATTGTAAGAATTTTCTCTTTTTAATAAGACTAACGACTTCTATTCAAAAAAATAAAATAAAAGGCGGACACTAATAGGCCTATCATATAGAAATGAGAAGATCCACTAATTGGTTGAATGGTCAAAAATGCTCATATTGTCACCTCATGTATGGATTTGATCCTAATATTTATTGTAAGAATATAATATATCTTTTCTTAATAAAAAAAATTTATAAAAATCGTCAACAATTTTTAGAGCAAGTGATTAAAAACTCTTTATTAACATTTTTCTTTTTTCTTTAAATTGTGAGTTTAATACTTATCAGGAGTAAATTTTTCCTTTTTTTTGAGACAGTAATTGTTCAATATAAAGAAAACAAAATTCATTATAGATATGTTAAGAGGATAAACTAGAATAATTGTCAGTGCAGTTTGAACCACACAACCGACGGAATTAGTTTCTGGTATTAAATTACTCTATTAGAAGAGATGATTTTTTATTTTCATTTCGATTTTTAAGGGTTTTTTTTTATTAATCCTGATTGATCTGTATTGCACATCTAGTTTTGATAAGTGAGTCTCCTATTAATTTTTTTTACATATACATTATCTCGAATTCAAGATTCGTTTAAACGATACAAAACTACTCATTACTTGGATCAATCCTATTGATAAAAGAAATAAAATTTAAGTGTCAATTACATTTCAACCCCCAAATAAAACTATGTAAAAGAGCTAAAAAGAAAATAAAAAAAAAAGAGCGAGCCTGGCGGATAGAAATTGTCTGTCCTCAAATTATGTCTCTTTTGACGTCCTCACCTTAAAAATGATTTAAGGTTTAGGATTTAGGGTTTAAAATTAAGAGTTTTGGTTAAGGTTTAGAGAATTTGGGGTATGATGTATTTTTTAGAGATTATGATTTAGAGTTTAGGATGCAAAAATTAGAATTAAAATTTAAAATTTAATTTTTAAATATTTTTTAGTGTGGAGTATAGAAGGAACATGATTAGAGGACAAATAATTTTTGTTCGAGCCTGACTGCCTATCAAACTCGCTTTCGGAAACGAATATAGAAGACTACAGGCCCAATAAATATTGTGCTTATAGCTTATTTACTTTTAATAGTTTTTCTCTTAATTAATGAAAGAATTTGTTGATAAAAGAAAGGTAAAAACAAGAAAATAACTAAAAAAAGGCCGTTGCTTTATCCCCACCGGCTGTAATAATTTAAGTTCACGTGCCACCTCCATCCCTGTCGTCTTCCTATTGTTCTCTACACAGACAAAGATATTCTTCCCAGGTTCCTTTGCTAAGCCAAAACAGCAACATTTTTTAGTTGACGAAGAACAGTAGCACATGCCGTAAACCAGATGGATACCAGTTTCAAAGCATCCCCTTTGAGCATTCCAGAATACGTTTTGAGTCCCGGCGGCAGGCCAATGCCGATTCTGGGTTTAGGCACCGCCGCTTCACCACCGGTGGGATCACAAGTTACTAAAGCCGCGATTCTCCAAGCCATTGAACTCGGTTATCGCCACTTTGATACGGCTTGTTTGTACGGATCAGAGCAGCCACTTGGTGAAGCAATCGCCGAAGCGGTTTCGGTTGGGTTAATTAAGTCTAGAGATGACCTCTTCATCACTTCCAAGCTCTGGTGTAGTGACGCCCATGGCGGACTTGTTCTTCCTGCTCTTCGCCGGAGCTTAAAGTAAGTAATACCCACCGGCCACCACCACTCCACCACCTTATATTATGATTTCCAGTAATCTAAACTATTTGTTTTGCAGGAACCTAAAGTTGGAGTACCTTGATCTTTATCTCATTCACTGGCCAGTAAGCTCAAAGCCTGGGTACGAGTTCCCCATAAAACAAGAAGATTTCGTCGCAACGGATTTCAATGCGGTATGGAAAGCCATGGAAGATTGCCAAAGGCTTGGCCTAACAAAGTCCATTGGTGTCAGCAATTTTTCCTGCAAAAAACTGGCCGACATCCTTGCCTTTGCTGAGATCCCTCCTGCTGTTAACCAGGTAATATTCCCTTTCTCAAACCCACTTTAATCTAATTTGTCTATGTTTTGTAGCATAAAACATTTGATAATGTTTTTTTGGGCAGGTGGAATTGAACCCATTGTGGCAACAAAAGAAGCTAAGAGAGTTCTGCAAGGCAAATGGTATCCTGGTGACTGCTTATGCTCCACTGGGAGCACAAGGCACCATTTGGGGCAGCAATAGAGTTCTGGAGTGTGAAATTCTCAAGCAAATTGCCAAAGAAAAAGGGAAGACAGTTGCTCAGGTTCTTTTTCAGATACAAAAATGAAATCCAGTTCCTTTTTCTTTCCTCCATTTTTGTATAAAAATGATGATTTTTTTGTGCAAAAACAGATTTGTTTGAGGTGGGGGGTTGAGCAAGGGATCAGCATATTGGTGAAGAGTTTCAACAAGGAGAGGATGAAAAGCAACCTTGAGATATTCAACTGGTCACTGAGCCCAGAAGAGGCCAGAAAGATAGATGATATCCCACAAACCAGACTTTGCAGAGGAGAAAATTATATCTCCAAATATGGGCCTTTTAAGACTATAGAGGAACTCTGGGATGGAGAAATTTGATCTCATGTAAGGTAAAATACTAGAATAAGGATATATGAAATTAATTTAAATAAATATATTTATTTACAGGAAAATATTTCACAAGCACTTAATTTTTAGAGTTTAATGTTTAGTGTTAGAATTTTAGTGTTTGTGGTTATGTTTTAATGTTTGACAATAAATTTTATGGTTTAAAATTTAGTGTTTGTGCTATAGAACTTAAGATTTAAATTAGGGGTGTGCAAAAAACCCGAATAACCGAAACCGATTCCGAAACCCGAAAAAACCGAACCGAAAAATTCGGTTTCGGTTCGGGTTTTTATTTTTTTAAAAGAAACCGGTTCGGTTACGGTTTACGGTTTTGAGATAAACCGGGTAACCGAACCGACCGATTATATAATATATATTATTATATTATATGTTATTTTATTATTTTATATTAAAAAAAATAAATTTTATTTTATTTTTTCATTCCCCAAAAGTAATACCATAATTTTATTTTATCAAGTTTAAGTGTTTAACTTGCTAGTATTAGAAAAGATAATAATATCATGTGTCGATTTTAAAAAGTATGTACTTTTTTTAACATATTATTAAAATTTATATTTTTAATAAACAAAATAAAAAACCGTTACCCGAACCGAACCGAACCGAATTTTTCGGTTAACCGACTAAACGGTTAACCGGTTGAATGGATACGGTTTAGGGTCGAGAATTTAGTGACCTGAACTTATCGGTTAACCGAAATAATTTGCTAATGGTTAACCGAACCCGGTTTTGCACACCCCTAATTTAAATCATGTTTGTGAAAATAAATTTCACTGAGGATGCATCAAATTATTATCTTTTATTTCAACATTATTAATCTGTAAGATTTTTTTTAATATGTTGATGTGATTACAAGGTAGTATATCTGTTCAGTTTTTAACCTTTTAATAGCGCACATATATCGGACACACATAGTACTCGAACCTGGGTCACCTGAATGAAATACATCATCCTTTAATAACTTTATTTTTTTAGCAAACAAATAATAGTATAATGTAAACATCCCTATAATGTACCGAGTTTTTTTTAACTTTTCAATAGACAATGGTCCTATTTGACAATTAGCGGATAGCTGATTGCATTAGCTGATTTAACTAGCGGATTGTATTAGCTGATTGTATGAACGTGTTTGATAAGATTAACGGATAGCTTATAGTTGTTTGACTATTTAAACAAGCAAAATGACATATAAGAACATGATTATATTCGATACTTATCTGAATAGTTTATTAGTTATCAATATTTTGTATATATTAATATTAATTAGATTATAATTTTTTTAATATAATATTACTAAGCATATTTGAAGGATCTATATATGAATTTATTATTTATATAATTATTTTTAATACAATTTAATTCATTATTATATTTAAATACAAATATAAATGTGTGAGAAAAAAAAGAAAAAAAAAAGCTCATATTAGCAGTGTTGAACTTATTTTGATTTTGATATAACTTAAAAGATTTTCAAAGGACTAATTTGTAAAAATTTGTAAAGTAATTTTTAAGAAATAAATTTGTCAAAAACTCGATTTAAACTTGATAAAATGTTTTGAAAAAGTTCGACTTAATACCTATATCGAACTATACTTTTAAAAGTCGACAAAAGCCCAAAATACATGTTTTTAGAGGAAAGTTTCGAAACCTCAACAAAGGTTTCGAAACCTCTCTGGGCAGATAGCCAAAAATTAAATATTTAAAGTAAAGTTTCGAAACCTTCATTAAGATTTCGAAACCTCTCTGGGCAAATGGCTAAATTTAAAGAACAGTTTCGAAACCTTCATTAAGGTTTCGAAACCTCTCTGGGCAGTAAGCTACTGTTTTTGAAACCCTAACAAAAGTTTCGAAACCTCTATGAAGGTTTCGAAACCTTGGCCCTGTAACGGCTAGTTTTTACAAATCCCTTCTTAAGGTTTCGAAACCTCTGGTAAAGGTTTCGAAACCTCTGTGCAGGTGAGCATTTAATGCTTGGTTTTAATGGCTCCCAACGGCTCCAAACTCCCTCCAAAGTCTCCCAACGGTTAGAAAAGATCAAGAGCATATAAAAGAGGTCTCCAAACAGTAATGAAGTAACAAGAAAGTCAATCCAAACTTCCAAGCAATCAAATTCCAATTTGTACTCAATTTTCAATCTTTCTTGTAAAACACTAGAGTGTTCTTCATTGTAATTCTTGTGCTAGTGTTTCTTTGGGTGTGTGAGAGAGCTTAAACTTTGCAAACACATTCCTAGTGAGGATTTTCTAGTTTGCTTATTTGTATTCATTCTTGGGATAGGATTCAATAGACTTTGGGGTATAAGTCTATTGAATTGTGTAAGGTTACTCCTTATCCTTAAAGGAAAGACAAATTAGTGAATTTGTGGAAAATCCTTAGTGTGGTCACTAAGGTAGTGGATGTAGACTCCAATTAGGGGAGTTGAACCACTCTAAATCTCCTTGCAATTTTACCTTTGCAATTAGTGTCCACCATTCCTTCAAAAAATCCAATTCACCCCCCTCTTGGTTTTGTTCGATCGATTGCCACTCTCATCAATTGGTATCAGAGCTTGGCTCATTGGAAGGTCTTACAACCTCTTGAGAAGATCCAAGAAGTGTGCAATCATCTACAAGGTCATCCATGGCTTCCACCTCCACCGTTGAAGCTTGCGGCGATTCTCAACCCACCAACAAGCCTCCCTTCTTGAATGGAGTTAATTATGCTTATTGGAAGAACCGCATGAAGCTTTTCATTCAAGCTTTTGATCTTGAAGCTTGGAAGATCATCATGAGTGGTTACACCGCACCGACTAGTAACATGGAGACATGGAGCAATGAAGAAAGCAAGAGATTCTCCACAAATGCTAAGGCAATGCATCTCATTTTTTGTGCCCTTGGCCCGGATGAGTATGGAAGGGTGCCATCTTGTTCCAATGCTAAAGAGATTTTGGACAAACTTGAAGTTACACATGAAGGAACAAATCAAGTGAAGGAGACCAAAATCGGGCTTCTCAATCTAAATTATGAAAACTTCAAGATTGACCCCGAGGAAGACATCAAAACCATGTCCGATCGATTCTCCGTGATTGTTAATGGTTTGAAGGGCCACGGTGAAGTGATCCCGGAAGATAAACTTGTGAGGAAGATGATCTACTCTCTTCCCGATTCATGGGATTCAAAGAAAACGACGATAATAGAAGCAAAGGACCTCAAGACTCTCAAGTTAGATGAGCTCATCGGTTCCTTGCTTACACATGAGATGATGTCAAAGGGCAAGGAAGAAAAGAATAAGGAAGTGGAAAAGAAGAAATTCGGTATTGCTCTCAAAGCATCTAAAGAAGATATTGATTCTAGTGGAGATGATGAAGATAAAGAGATGGCTATGTTTGCCAAGAGATTCAAAAGATTCATGAGGTCCAACAAAGGAAGAAGATTTCAAAGAGAATAGGGCTTCAAGAATGACAACAAAGTGAAAGATCCGGTTATTTGCTATGAGTGCAATAAACCGGGACATATCAAGTTCGATTGTCCTCAATTGAAGAAAAAGAGCTATGAGAAAAAGAAGCACAAGGCTCATGTAGCTACTTGGAGCGATGATGAATCATCCGATGAGGACGAGAATGAAGTAGCCAACTTGTGTCTCATGGCTATCGATGATGACTCTATGGTAACCTCTAATTCATCCTTTTCAATTGACTATACTTTTGATGAATTGCAAAAGGCTTATGATGAATTAGCCTTGGAGTTTGAAGAGTCAATTTTAAAAAATAGAAAAATTATTTTAAAATTGAAAAATGAAAATGACTCTCTCTCTAAGTTTAATAAGGAATTTGAAAGTAAAATTGAAGAAATTCAAGTTAAAATAAAAGAATTTGAAAAGAAAAATCAAGATTTGCACAACTTACTTTCAAAGGTCCATGATGATCATCAAAAGGAGCTTGATGATCTTAAAGTTTCTTTCAATAAAGTTTGAACTAAAATTTTTAAAAAAGGTGAAAATTCAAGACTCAACTATGTTAGGAAGAACTTTAATGGGTATAGACAAAGAGTTCATCAAAGATCATTTAATAGGAAGATAATTAGAAGCATTTGGGTTCCAAAAGGACTCATTGCTAACAAAGAATATGATCTATTGTCTAAGTGGATACCAAAATGGACTAAAATTGTAGGAACTAACTCTTATGGACCCAAAAGAGTTTGGGTACCAAAACATGCATAGTTCCCTTTTTGTAGGTGTGTTGGAGCCATGATAAGCAAATTGAAGAAACTTGAAAGCTCTAGACACACTAAATGGAAGGACACTTGAAGAGGATAAAGCCTAATCAATCTATCTTGGCTCAAGTGGTAACATTTTCCTTTACATGCAATATTTACTCTTTCATGTTGCTTTTTATATGGTTATTTGTTTTAAAGCATGTTTGAGGCTCCCCATATGTTGTTTGAATGCTTTTAGTAAGGGGGTGTTATGTGTTGCATGTTTGCTTAATTTTTGGCCCTATGTGTTTTTGTATCTCTTTTGGCCTTAAAATTAGCAATTTTGTGTGCTTACATGTTTTTTTTAATCTTTTGTTAGTTAAGTTAGTCACTTTTGACTCAATTTGAACGTTTTAAAATCCAACTTTTAGCTTAAAATCATTGTGATTCGTTTTTGTTTGATCTTAGTTCAAAACGGTCTTTAATGCTAATAATAATCATAGAATTATTAGAATGCTTTTCCGGACTTTTTTTAAGGCAAAAATTTGACAAAATTTGTCAATTCTGGACCTAAGTTTCGAAACCTTATCTATGGTTTCGAAACCTTTAGAGTTTTCTAGTTTTTAGGAGCTTACTGGAATGAGAAGTTTCGAAACCATTCATAAAGTTTCGAAACCTTCTGCTCAATAGTTTCGAAACCTTAACCATGGTTTCGAAACCTTCATTAAAACCTGACCAATTCGAACGGGTTTTTCAAGCATAAAACAAAAATTTTCCAAACCCTAACTTATCCTTTCAAACACCAATAGGCCAAAACTCAAAATTCTCTCAAATCCCTCAAATCCTTGACCCTAAACTACAAGATTTAATCAAGTTTTTGGGCATACATCTTCATCTTCATCAATCATTTGAGGTATTTTTTTTAAAATCTTTCAATTCTTTAAAATTTTCAGAAATTTTGGGTAATCAAATGTTTTTGGGAATCAATTTTATTGCTTATTAGAATAATGTGGGTTGCTTAAATTGTTATATATATCGTGTTTTTGCAGGAGGTATCACCCAATCTTACTTGAACTCTTGTCTAAACTCCTTTAGAATTTTGCCCACAAAGTGTTTGATAAAATTCCCCAACCAATTTTTTAAAGCCAATTTTTTTTTTAATCATGCCTCCTAGAACAATCCTTCCTAGAACCAACCCCCCTAGAGCAAAACGTTCTCGTACTGAATTTGGTCAAAATTCCGGTTCTAATCCTAATCCTCAATTTGAGGATGTTTGTTTTAGAGATGCCGAAAACCGAGATAGATATCGTAATATTTATGAACCTAAAAAGGTTAGAGAAGAGCGAACAATAGATTTCAATTTTCTTATGTCTCAAGAATTTAATTTTGACCTCTTTGAACTCTTTTCCGAATGGGAATGGCTCGATTACTTGAATATCCCTCCTTATACCCATCGTAAGTTGGTTCGTGCATTTCATGCAAATGCCGAATTTATTCGGTCCCCTAGTGAGCAAAATTCTATTGTTGGTATCCGTTCTTATCTCATGGGTACCGAATTTGTTTTAACACCTCAAATAATTGCCGATCATTTAGGTGTTCCACTTGGTGGAAATTTCAATGAGAATGAGGCACATAATATTCCCGCCTTTCCGGATGATAGCCCCACCCAACTTCCTCTTGAGGAACGTCTTTTCTTACTCCTTACTACATGGTTCTTTCGTCCCTCCGGCGGAAAGGCCACTAGTATGCGAGTAATTGACTATTGGTGGCTACGCCAATATCGTGATAGGACTCGTCTCGATATAGCTACCATCATTTTCCTCAACCTTATCAAAGTCATCACCAATCCCACTTCATTCTCCCTTTCCTTTGGGAATGTTCTTAGCCATATTTTTAGGAAGCTCAACATTGACACTTCCTTAGATCCACAAGTTAAGAACAAGAGCTTCATTGATATAAAATCTTGTCATAAATCTCAATGGTATCATGGAGTTCATGGTTGGGTTCATCGAGGAGGAGTAGAGGAGATTGACATGGAGGATCGTGAGGCTCCGGTAGAAGAGGATGCACCGGCACCTTTGACTTTGGAGACCATGTTTGCGACCATGGTCACACGCTTTGATAGCATTGATGCCCATCTTCGTGGCTTAGACGGTCGTGTGGCATCATTGGAGCATGATATGCATGATGTTCATAGTCACTTTTTCCCACCTACATTGCCTCGTGACGCACCGGATGTTTAGACCTATATGCATTCTAGTATGACATTATGATTTTATTATAGCACTTTTAGACTTATTTTGATTTAGGCTTCGGTCTTTGTTTTTAGACTTGTTATGATCTTTGTTGAATACTTTTGCCTATGGATTTTATTTTGTTGGATTTTATATTTTGGATGGATGTTATGCTTAATATGAATATTGTGGTTATTTTGCTATTACTTTTTGGATTATACCTTATTGCTCTATTAACGTTTGTTCTTGTTGTAGCTATTTATCCTTTTTGCTATAACAAAAAGGGGGAAAAAATTCACTTTAAACAATTTGTTTTCTCAAAATTTGTAATCTTGTCTTTAAAACTTATGTTTTTCAAAAATTACACAAAGACATTTATTAAGGGGGAGCTTATGAAGGAGATTTGTAAGTTTGACAAATTATTCAAAAACAAATTTTTACAAAATGTTTTGTTATATCAAAAAGGGGGAGATTGTTGAACTTATTTTGATTTTGATATAACTTAAAAGAAATTTTCAAAGGACTAATTTGTAAAAATTTGTAAAGTAATTTTTAAGAAATAAATTTGTCAAAAACTCGATTTAAACTTGATAAAATATTTTGAAAAAGTTCGACTTAATACCTATATCGAACTATACTTTTAAAAGTCGACAAAAGCCCAAAATACATGTTTTTAGAGGAAAGTTTCGAAACCTCAACAAAGGTTTCGAAACCTCTCTGGGCAGATAGCCAAAAATTAAATATTTAAAGTAAAGTTTCGAAACCTTCATTAAGGTTTCGAAACCTCTCTGGGCAAATGGCTAAATTTAAAGAACAGTTTCGAAACCTTCATTAAGGTTTCGAAACCTCTCTGGGCAGTAAGCTACTGTTTTTGAAACCCTAAAAAAAGTTTCGAAACCTCTATGAAGGTTTCGAAACCTTGGCCCTGTAACGGCTAGTTTTTACAAATCCCTTCTTAAGGTTTCGAAACCTCTGGTAAAGGTTTCGAAACCTCTGTGCAGGTGAGCATTTAATGCTTGGTTTTAATGGCTCCCAACGGCTCCAAACTCCCTCCAAAGTCTCCCAACGGTTAGAAAAGATCAAGAGCATATAAAAGGGGTCTCCAAACAGTAATGAAGTAACAAGAAAGTCAATCCAAACTTTCAAGCAATCAAATTCCAATTTGTACTCAATTTTCAATCTTTCTTGTAAAACACTAGAGTGTTCTTCATTGTAATTCTTGTGCTAGTGTTTCTTTGGGTGTGTGAGAGAGCTTAAACTTTGCAAACACATTCCTAGTGAGAATTTTCTAGTTTGCTTATTTGTATTCATTCTTGGGATAGGATTCAATAGACTTTGGGGTATAAGTCTATTGAATTGTGTAAGGTTACTCCTTATCCTTAAAGGAAAGACAAATTAGTGAATTTGTGGAAAATCCTTAGTGTGGTCACTAAGGTAGTGGATGTAGACTCCAATTAGGGGAGTTGAACCACTCTAAATCTCCTTGCAATTTTACATTTGCAATTAGTGTCCACCATTCCTTCAAAAAATCCAATTCACCCCCTCTTGGTTTTGTTCGATCGATTGCCACTCTCATCAAGCAGTTTTTTTGAAATTAGGGATTTCACCTCAATTCGCTCCTTACAAAACATCCAAATTAACGGTTTTGAACGGTCAAACATTTAATTTTAACTCAAACCTCTCTTTATCAAACATGGCCATAACTCTATTAGTAGCTTTTTAATTTATGAAATATAAGCTTTTTTGGTAATAATATTATTAGAATATAAATTATTTAGCAAATTATCGACACGTCATTTCTATTATATTTCGTCCATTGAGTTAAAGTGTAAAATTTAATTATTTAGTGGACAGATTAAAAGATTATCTAAAATTATATTTAAAAAAAAATTATCCTCATATATTTTTTTATTGTTTTTTATACAAAGATTGAAATTTATTGTATTTTATTTTACTGATAAAATAATATTTTTTTCTTATATTTTAATTTCAAATTTATTTATTTAAATAAATATATTAAAATAAAAGAAAAAATGAACAGTTAGGATTTCTCTTTTTATAAAACAGAGGAAAATTGTCATTTTACTAAAACATATATCAAGGTTTAAAAGCAAGCCAAATGTGACGAAAATGATAAAAGAGAATGGTAAAGTAGTAAATATAATATATAGAATAAAAGTTGATAGACAAAACGTGGAGTTAGAACAAATTTTAATTATCTAATTAACTTAATTATTACTATAATTTTACAAAGATATTTTGTATTTATAAGAAGAAGAAAACAAAACATGATTTTGATGGCTTAATTTTTTTAATATGTCAATTAAATTTCTATTATAACATGTAAGATATCACAATTACAACGCATCAAGGAAAGAAAATAATGAGACTAATCTATCTAAATTTCATACAACTTAAAACTAAAAAAAATGAAAAACTTCTATGGATATAAGTATACCATAAAATTTTAAAAGTTTCTTAAAACTAAAAAAAGTGAAAAACTTTTATAGAGATAAGTATACTATAAAAACTTAAAAGTTTCTTAAAACTTCTTATCTCTGTCTAATCGAGACTCATAACTAATGAAGAAAGAGTGATGAGCGATCAAAATTAGCGATTAAAATGTTCCGCTACTTAAAATTGATTACATCGATAAACAAACATCAACTTAGTAGAGATCTAACTTTGCGTGACCAGTCCACCGACAAAATCAAAGAGGCGCACACTCAAGTGTTGAACCGGTCCTCGAATTGTGTGGTGGTGTAATTCAAACTCACGTGTTGAACGGTTGAACCAGTGGAATCTGGGCAGATCGCTGATGTAGACTCGAATAATTTATTCAAAAGTATCGGGATGGAATATAATTCCACAACCCTCAAATCAAACGCGACTACTCCATCAAAAATTACCCTAAAAAACCTCCGTTTTGAAACATTGAAGTTGAACAAAACTAGATTAGCGCCGCTAAGCAGATTTATCAGCAGCTCGGGAGATGGAAGCAACTCCTTTGAGTATTCCGGTGCACGCCGTGGGCTCCAATGGCGAGAAAATGCCACTTCTGGGTTTCGGAACGGCGGTCTCCCCACCAGTAGGAGCTGAAGCTACAAAAATGGCGATTCTCCAAGCAATCAAACTCGGTTATAGACATTTCGATACGGCGGCCAAGTATGGGTCGGAGCAGCCGTTGGGCGATGCGATTCAAGAATCACTTTCGATTGGGTCAATCAAATCTCGAGACGAACTCTTCATCACTACTAAGCTATGGTGCGGCGATGCTCATGGCGAACTTGTTGTCGCCGCCCTCAAGAGAAGCTTACAGTAAGAACTAAGAGCAAACATAAATATTGATCATTCTCATGTAATTGTGCGCCACTTCTGTTTGTGTAAAATTTTGCAGAAATCTGAAGTTGGAGTACCTGGATCTGTTTCTGATTCACTGGCCTGTCAGCGCAAAACCTGGGACTTATGAATTCCCGATAAAGGAAGAAAATTTCCTTCCCATGGATTTCAATTCTGTATGGGCAGCCATGGAAGATTGTCAGAAGCTTGGCCTCACGAAATCTATTGGTGTTAGCAATTTTTCCTGCAAGAAGCTAACTGATCTCCTCGCCATTGCAAAGATTCCCCCGGCTGTTAACCAGGTAAATTAACATCTCTTTCTCTCTGTTTCTGTTGGTCCGTTTATGGAATTTTGATAACATATGGAGGAAGTAAAAAATTGGACTGTAATGAAAAATATTTAAACATGAATGTTAAGAGTAGATAAAAAAAATTAATTTGTTTGTAAATTGGACCTTTAATAATAAGAATTGAAAAGAAAATGAATTTTAAAAAGTAGACAAAAAAATATTTTGCTTGTAAATTGCGCATAAGGATGTAAGTGAATTTAGTTTTGAACGAATAAAGATATGTTTATGTTCGTTTATTTATTTTTGAAAGTGTTTATGTTTGGTTCGTGTTCGTTTAAATTTTTAATATTCTGTTTGTGTTTTTAGTTTATTTCTTAAGGGGTTAGTGTTTGTTTGTTTAGCGTTCGCAAACATGTTCGATTATATGTTTGCCAAAATTGTGAAATTACACTATTAGTTCTTAAGCTCCTTAGGCTTCACACTTTGAATTTCAATTTCACGATGTGTTCAATTTAGTTCGTACCTTCATCAATATTTAAAATTTAAAAAATAAAGGAAAAAAGGGACTCTGATAAGCGAACTTATAAACAAGCCAATAAACGAACTTGTTCGTGAATATAAACAACTGAACATACATATGTTTTTGTTCGTGAGTTTATTAAATGAATATAAAAATTTTGTTCATACTTGTTAATATAACTTCATATACGAACGGTTCATAAATAGTCTACCAAACAATCTGTACATTTGCACCTATGAATTTGTGCATCAAATAACAAGCATTCAAAAAAAATTAAATTCTAAGAATAAACAAAAATAAATTAATTTACTTGTAAAATGTGCCTCTAATAATAAATATTAAAATTAAATTAATTTGCTTGTGATTTTGACTTCTTAATTATGAGTCTATACGGACAATGTCCTCCTGTTTAGCCCAGCTACGGCTCTTTTTGTTAGGGATGTAAACGAACTAAACGTTCAGTGAATCGTCTAACGGGAAGTTTATTTATGTTCATTTATTTATTAAATGAACGAATATAAATAAGATTTTTCATTCGTTTAATTAAATGAACGAACACGAACAAAAGACTCGTTCATTCATTTATATCTCTGAACGTTCGGTAATCCGTTCGTTTATATTTGTTTAGATTAATTCGCATATGTCCATGTATAGTTATTATCTTTCATAATAAAAGTATTATATTTAAAAAAATA
This sequence comes from Hibiscus trionum, assembly GCA_030270665.1. Lineage (NCBI taxonomy): Eukaryota > Viridiplantae > Streptophyta > Magnoliopsida > Malvales > Malvaceae > Hibiscus > Hibiscus trionum. The sequence goes on along the minus strand of BSYR01000011.1, from coordinate 6,420,454 downwards.
TCCTCATATGTTCGTTCGATTAAATTTATTCGCATATGTCCTTTTATTTCCGTTCATTTGTGTTTGTTTTCGTTCGTTTATCATTTTAACATGAACGAACATAACAAACTACATTCATTAACAAACGAACACAAATGAAAAATTATGTTTGTTTAGTTGTTCAGTTAAAATTAAACGAACGGACATAAACATACCATCATTCGTGTTCATTCGGTTTGTTTACATGCCTACTTATCGCCTATCTTTGAAATGTATCTGCCAGACATTCATTCAGAATTGTTTGAGTTTTGAAAGGTGGAAATGAACCCATTGTGGCAACAAAAGAAGCTAAGGGAATTTTGCAAAGCCAAAGGGATCTTTTTAACAGCTTATTCCCCATTGGGAGCCGTCGGAACCTTTTATGGAAGCAATAGAGTGATGGAGTGTGAAGTACTTAAACAAATCGCCAAGGCTAAAGGGAAAACTGTTGCTCAGGTACTCTTCCACCCTCCATTTTTTTGGTTTTGTTTTCTGGGTTTGATAATTTCTTATAAAAAAAACAGATATCTCTGAGATGGATATACCAACAAGGGGTTGGCGTGATTGTGAAGAGTTTCAATGGCGAGAGAATGAAGCAAAACCTTGAAATATTTGATTGGTTTTTGAACGAGGAAGAGTTGGAAATGATGGATCGGATCCCACAGAGCAGAGGGGTCCCGGGGACGCCTTTCACTTCCAGATATGGACCTTTTAGAACTATTGAGGATATTTGGGATGGTGAAATGTAATTTCTTCTTCTTCTTTTTTTCTTTTATCATAAATTCTCATATGAGAAATGTTTGATTCGGGAACATTGTTAGCTTCATTATTTATAAATATCTAAATAAATACTCGGTCGAACAAAGTCGACTTTACAAAAGTTGCCAACAGTTATCGACGATTACAGATGGGCATTTCACCCGGGCCCGAAGAGTTTCAACCCGACTCGGTCTAAACGAGTCGGGTATTTTTATGAAAAAAATTGGGTTCGGGTCGGATTTTTGTGTAGAGCAGGGTCGGGTCTGGTTCGGGTTTTAGGGCGAAAAAATTCGACCCGACCCGAGACTAATAGTGTAGTTTTCCCTTAAATTTTTTAAGAATATTTGCAATAATACCCCTCTTTATATATTTTTTATAATTAGGTCCTTAAAATTAATTTTTTATTTACAATTTAGTCCTTAAATTTATTATTTTTTATAATTATGTCTTTTAAAATTGTTTTTTTACAATTAGATCTTTAAAATTAATTTTTTTTTCTATAGGTCGAGTCGGTTCGAGTTCGGTTATAGAATTATTGGTTTCGAATAAAGTTCGGGTGGGCCAAAAACTTAACCCGTGCCCATCCCTATCGACGATTTTGATGGTGGATTGTGGAAGATGGGGGTGGCGCCATTTTTGAAGGATAACCCAAGCTTCAAATGATGGGCCGGAAAATTAAAGAGAGTAGTGATGGGCCGTTGGTAGTGGTTGCTCAATTAGAATAAATTATCTTTATAGTCACTTAATTATAAGGGTACTTTTATGACCATCGAACTATTAATTTTATTAATCACATTACTTAATTATTTAAATGATATCAATTACACTATCTATTATTAAAAATGCATAGTTATATATTTGTTTCTCTCATTACTTACCTATACTACTAATCCGGTCATAATTTTAGTTTGATTTAATAATTTTATTATCTTCTAAAAAGATAATGACACATATCATAATTTGATGAAGGAAATTAAATTTCTCATGGAGGAGAGATTTGAATCGGGTGGCTAAGAAGAGAAGGGGCGCCCGCCACTAAACTAAGATCACTGTTTAATTTAAAATTTATAACATTTTCTATGTATCTCGAACTGCATCTTATTGCTTAAAAGTAAAAAAAAAAAATTGTTAATAAAGATAAGAGTGAGACTCAATCCTACAAAATAAGTACATGTCTTACCACTAAACCAAATTTAACCTTTAATTTATAGTTGACAACATATTATATATACACATATATGTTATTTTAATATACATATATAATACAATACTTAATGTTAGCGAATATATGTGAATACTAAACAAACATGTTTATGAATATGTTTATGAACATAAAGTTGAGGTAATAAAAGAGATTGTTCGTATTGGTGGTCGGCAAAATTTCGCCTAAGGCACATATAAAAATATTTTCTTCTGCATAATTTCACCTCCAAACTCTAGCCGTTCTCCACTATCAAAATTTCTTCAACTCTAGTTGTTCTCTACTTTGATCAAACCCTTTAATCGGTGGTCGACAATCAATTTTAGTATTTGTTGTCGACTACCGGATCTATTGGTTTTCTTGTTTTTTATTTTAATAAGAATCTCTTTCTCTGTCCTTGTGACACGTTTTTTCCTCTGTCCTTTTGACATGTCTTTGTTTTGTTTTGTGGTTTGATTCATCTGTCTTTGTGGCATGTTTCAGCATACCCTAGCGATCAGTTGTTGTTTGCACAGAGATTCAATTGGCGCTAGTTTATGATTTATGTTTTGTCGGTGGTCACTTGGAAAGTTATATCCCCACTCAGTTGATGGTTGTTTGCCGATAAAATAAATCCTAGGTAGCGGTATTTTTTTGCTTGACAACTTGGATCGCACACAACTCCTTCCTTATTTATGCGTCTCGTTTGGACAGAGACAATGAGATTCATGAGGTTGCTAAATTTTGTTGGTATGCTTATCTCAATAAAAAAAATTCTTTGTTTTTGGGTTGTAAAATTTTTTTGGTTGTTTAATCCAAATATTCTTCTTCTTGGATGCATTGTAATTGTAATTTTTCTATGAATTTAATAAAATTTAATAATTTTTTATCAAAAAAGAATTGTTCGTGAAAAAAAAAGCAAACACATCTATATTCATAATGTTTGTTTATTAAACAAAAGTAAACAAAAAAATGAGAATTACAACTCAAATAACGCACAACCTTATACAATCAAATACCAAGCTACCATTTTTTATATTTTTTAATTAATATCACATATTTATATATCTTTTAAAAATATAAAAACACATCTTTATTATTAAAAAATTGTCACGTATTCACAAACCATGAATACAAATATTAGTTAAAAATTTTATTCTGATTCGTAACAACTCGTTTAATTTTAGATGAATTCACAGTTTCACACCTTGCTCTCTCTTTGCATTAGTGTTTCATTTTAGAATAAAAATCTTCTACTCTTTTTCAACCCTCCTATTTATTCCCCGACACTAAAAATTAGGTTTAGGGTTTAGGGTTTAAGGTTAAGGTTTAGAGAATTATAGGGTATGATGGATTTTTTAGGTATGAGGTGTAGAATTTAAAATTTAAAATTTAAAATTAAGACTTAAAATTTAATTTTTTTAGTGTTAGAGCATAAAAAGAAACACCGAATAAGTCAGAAGATTTTTATCCTTCGATTTCACACCCACAACGCTTTGTTCTAAAGCAAAAGAAAGAAAGAAAGAAAAATCAAGGGGAAATCATTAAGATTTGAGACCACAAAATCAGCAAAACTGAGTCAATGTAGGTCATCTACGTGTGAAGTAGCAAATATGGGATGTTCATACCCTTATATACCAATTTTCTGAAAGTCATGTGTCCATATATCTCACCCCACCACTAAGCAATGTTTTCTTTATAACTATCAGTATTCGACATATTATTTAAATAATTTAGTTTTATATTACATAAAAAATGATTTTCTAATTTATTTTATTTATAATAATAATATTTAAATAATATTATTTAAAAATTGTACTACATTATCTCACTAGACCATCTAATTATTAGTACCGCAACATATAGTATAAGGTTCGGAAAATGTTACTTAAACGAGGGGGGAAAAAGAAAATTCGAGAAAACGTGTTAATCTCGTGTCTTGTAGTAGAAATAGTATAAGAGAGAAAATTCCGAAGAGTAAGATATTTCAGTGTGGAAACGGTACAGAAAAGACGCTCCCATGAAAACGATGTTAAAAGTTCTTTGATTTCGGCTCTCCAACTTCCAAGAATTTGTTGGGCGTGGCCCCTTATTAAATTATAGGATAAACTACATAAATGGTCCCCTGACTATGCTCCAATTATCTTTTTCGTCCCCCGACTATCAGAAGTTACAAATTGGTCCCCCGACTAAAAAAAAGTAACAAATTGGTCCAACGCCGTTAAAAATTTAACGGCTGATGACGTGGCAGTTAATTTAAATTGATATAATTACATACTTAGCCCTCAAGTTCTACACTTATTTTAATTTGACCCTAATTCTAAAAATTTAACCCACAAATTTTAATATTCTATCAATTTAGTCCATCTTCTTTTCTATTTCTCTTCTCCTTTAATTTGACTCTGTTCTTGCTGTTTATGAATGCTTCTGCAATTTGAAACAGGTTTGGCTTCTCTTGTCTTCAATCATAAAGAGTTATGGGGAGAGAAAAACCCAGTAATTTCCAAGAAAAATATTGTCCAAATCCCTAAAGAAAGCCACCAGTCAGTTTGGTTGCTCGAGAAAATGCTTGAAAGGGGTTGGTTAAGGCATTCTAGGTAGCAATAAGATCATATAAATTTGAACTTTCAATAATGGTGGAAGAAGGCAAACTACATGTCTAGTAGTGTCATCGTTTTCACCTTTTTAACATGTTTCTAATATAGGAGGATGGATTGCTTCACACTGCTTGTGGGACTCCAAATTATGTTGCTCCAGAGGTATTCACTCATGACTTTATTGAAAATTATTTAACTCTAATGCTGTAACTTTTTCTTTCTTTCTTTTTTACCATGATATCTGATATTTTTCTTATTAGGTGCTCCAAGATAAAGGTTATGACGGTACTTCAGCTGATATTTGGTCTTGCGGAGTTATTCTCTTCGTTCTCATGGCTGGTTATTTGCCTTTTGATGAGCCAGGCCTTCTAGCCTTGTATAAGAAAGTAGGTACCTATGACCTATCCTCCCAGATTTGGCTTCTCTTTTTCGATGAGAACTTCATTAAAATTGTTGGTACATCTTGATAAATTTCAGATATGTTCGGCCGATTTCAGTTGTCCTTCATGGTTTTCATCTGGTGCAAGGAAATTGATTGCACGAATTCTTGATCCAAACCCTCTTACAGTAAGTTCCAAAATTAATCCGTCCTATGAAACTTTGTGATTGCTTGCAATCTTTGTTCTCGGCATAGACTGATAAACACATGCATTTGTATTGAAATGCTATGTGTTCTTCTTTGCAGCGTATAACTATTCCTGAAATTCTACAAGATGAATGGTTCAAGAAAGGGTACAACCCACCCCAATTTGAGCAGGAAGAGGATGTAAATCTTGATGACATAGACGCTGTTTTTAATGACTCAACGGTAAGACATTTTATATTCTGTCTGTTTTGTTGTTCTGAAAAAGAGATCGATAGTAAGCAGAATTCTTTACAAGCACTGTAGTTTAGAATGTGGGTGGATGAAATTATTTTCTCCAGAACTTTGAACATTGACCCTGTAAACTAGTTATTTTTTCATTTGTGGCCATTGCTTTGGAACCTTTCTACCCTATATGTAAGAATAAATTGCATCTCATGCTCTACTTATCGTTTGTTTATTTGCAGGAACACCTTGTAACAGAAAGGAAAGAGAAACTTGTGTCCATGAATGCTTTTGAGCTTATCTCTAGGTCACAGAGCTTTAGTCTTGACAAATTGTTTGAGAAGCAGAGTGTATGTATCTAAGATCCCTTTAGATTTTCCTGTATTATATCGTGTTAATAATAGAATTTGAACAATTATCTAAGCACACACCTTTTGCTTCTAGTTTGAATTGAAACTACAGGGTGCTGTGAAGCTAGAAACCAGTTTTGCTTCTCAATGCCCTCCTAACGAGATTATCTCAAAAATTGAGGAAGCTGCAAAGCCTCTGGGCTTTAATGTTCACAAGCAAAACTACAAGCTTTGCTTTATCTGAATCTATGTGGCAAACCAATTCTCTTGCTTAATCAAAACGTCTAGTTCATATGTTTGCAAATTAAAGGAGAAGAGAAATAGAAAAGAAGATGGACTAAATTGATAGAATATTAAAATTTGTGGGTTAATTTTTTAAAATTAGGGTCAAATTAAAATAAGTGTAGAACTTGAGGGCTAAGTATGTAATTATATCAATTTAAATTAACTGCCACGTCATCAACCGTTAAATTTTTAACGGCGTTGGACCAATTTGTTACTTTTTTTTAGTCGGGGGACCAATTTGTAACTTCTGATAGTCGGGGGACGCAAAAGATAATTGGAGCATAGTCAGGGGATCATTTATGTAGTTTACCCTAAATTATATTAATTTCATTTTCTAAAATAATTTCAATTTAAATAAAACCATTTAAAGGAAGCAAATGAGTAGGAATGGCAAACGAGCGAGGCATTTACCCCTCCTTCATATTTGTACCCATCTAAAATTTTATATTCGCCATTTATTAGGATTAGTTATATTCTGTTTATTGTTTGTTAGGATTAGTTTATTTCCAGCTAGGATTAGTTAATAAAGGTTTACTTTCTTTATTAGTATATAAGGTATGTTAGTGTATTGTAAATAATAAGTTGAATAATAATAAAAGTTTTCTTTACTTAAACTCTGTGTTTTGACCAAGTATTTGGTTTCTATCGAAAGTCAAAATCCCTCTTTCAATTTCTCAATATGGTATCAGTTGATTTCACGAGTTCTTCTACTGAGGGTACCGGCTTCAAGAACGATGATCCGTCCGACGCATATTACATTCACCCGAATGAAAATCCGGCGTTGGTGCTCACCTCTTCCTTGTTGAACGGCGGCAATTACCATGCGTGGGCGCGTTCAATGAAGATGTCGCTTATTTCAAAGAATAAGCTAGGGTTCGTGGATGGTTCGATTAAACAACCACGGCCAGAAGATCCGAAGCATTCCGCATGGATCAAGTGTAATAACTTGGTTCTTTCTTGGATTCAAAGAGCCTTGAATCAAGAAATTGCTCAGAGCGTTATCTGGATCGACAGCGCATCTGAGTTATGGTCTGACCTATTCGATCGATTCAATCAAGGAGATTTACTCCGAATTTCCGATCTACTCCAGGAGTTTTACTCCTTACAGCAAGGTACACTCTCTGTCAACACGTATTTTACCCAACTTAAAACTGTCTGGGCTGAGATTTGCAATCTGCGTCCGTTAGTTTCCTGTGATTGTTCATCCCTAAAGTATAGAAATCATGATTTCTTGCTTAGGTTCTTGAGAGGTCTGAATGAAAATTTTTCAGTTCAAAAGTCCCAAATTTTAATGGTTAAGCCCTTGCCTTCGATTAATGAAGTTTTTTCCATAGTGATTCAACATGAGAGGTCTGTTAATGCTACTGTTAATTCTACCGAGTCCAATATTCTGTTGACTGATAGGGCTTTTAAAACTGGGGATCAATCTGGTGTTAGGGGAGAAAATAGGTATTCTGGTAATAAGAAACCTTCTTTAGGAAATAAAAGGCCCTTATGTACTTATTGTGGGATATATGGCCATGTTGTTGATAAGTGCGATCGTAAGCATGGATTCCCACCTGGTTTTCGTTCTAGGAATCAGAATGGTAGAGTTAATCAGGTTGATAAGTGCGTGTGTTTCATGAATACCTGGATAAGTTTGTTGTGGTGTTCATTGATGATATCCTCGTGTACTCGCGTACTGAGGAGGAGCATGAAGAGCATTTGAGAGTTGTGTTGCAAGCTTTGTTGGAGAATCAGCTTTATGCTAAGCTGAGCAAGTGTGAGTTCTGGCTTAAAGAAGTGGTGTTTCTTGGGCATGTGGTTTCTGCTGAGGGGATTCGTGTTGATCCTCAGAAGATTGAAGCGGTGATGAATTGGAAGGTTCCTAAGTCGGTTCATGAAGTCCGTAGTTTCCTCGGTTTGGAAGGATACTACCGGAGGTTCGTGGATGGGTTTTCAAAGATTGCCGCACCTTTGACAAAGTTGTTGCAAAAGGATGTTAGGTATGAGTGGACGGAAGCGAGACAGCAGGCTTTTGAGAAGCTTAAGGCAGCTTTAACGCAAGCCCCTATCTTGGTTCAACCTGAATCAGGGAAAGAGTTTGTGGTGTATAGTGATGCATCCTATGTTGGTTTGGGTTGTGTGTTGATGCAAGAGGGTAAGGTGGTGGCTTATGCATCGCGGCAGTTGAAGGTGCATGAGCGCAATTATCCTACGCATGACATTGAGTTGGCTGCGGTGGTTTTTGCTTTGAAGATCTGGAGGCATTATCTGTATGGTGAGAAGTGTACTGTGTACACGGATCACAAGAGTTTGAAGTATCTGATGTCTCAGAAGGAGTTGAACCTTAGGCAGCGACGTTGGGTGGAGTTGCTCAAGGATTATGATTTGACGATTGAGTATCACCCTGGGAAGGCTAATGTTGTAGCAGATGCCTTGAGTAGGAAGGTAGCTGTTGAGTTGAGGGCTATGTTTGCCAGTTTGAGTATTTCGCATGATGGTGGTCTTGTGGCTGAGTTGCAAGTGAAACCATCTTTGGTTCAGTTGATCAAGGAAAAGCAGTTGTTGGATGATTCCTTGGTATCTCATGTTCAGGATATCGCGGAGGGTAGGCCTTCGGATTTCTGCTTTAATGATGATGGAGTGTTGTGTTTTGGGAGTCGGATAGTAGTGCCCAATGATGCTGAGTTGAGGCGTGCTATTCTGACTGAAGGTCATAGTAGTCCTTTTGCTATGCACCCTGGTAGTACTAAGATGTATCGTGATCTTCGTGATGAGTACTATTGGGTGGGTTTGAAGAAGGATGTTGCTGAGTTTGTGAGCAACTGTATGGTGTGTCAGCGAGTTAAGGCTGAACATCAGTTTCCATCAGGTTTGTTGCAACCGTTGAGGATTCCTGAATGGAAGTGGGAAAGGATTACCATGGATTTTGTATCTGGTTTGCCCTTGTCACCATCGAAGAAGAATTCGGTGTGGGTGATTGTGGATCGCCTGACGAAGTGTGCGCATTTCTTGCCTGTGCATACTACGTATACCTTGGATAAGCTTGCGGAGCTGTACATTGCTGAGATTGTGCGGCTGTATGGTGTGCCTAAGTCGATTGTGTCGGATAGGGATCCGAGGTTTACATCGCGATTCTGGCAGTGTTTGCATCAAGCTTTGGGTACGCGGTTGAATTTCAGTACGTCTTATCATCCTCAGTCGGATGGTCAGTCCGAGCGTGTTATCCAGGTTTTGGAGGATATGTTGAGGTGCTGTGTGATTGAGTTCCAGGGCTCTTGGGAGAAACATTTGCCTTTGGTGGAGTTTGCCTATAACAATAGTTATCAATCAAGTATTCAAATGGCACCTTATGAGGCTTTGTACGGGAGGAAGTGTAGGACTCCTCTTTGTTGGGCTGAAACAGGTCAGAAGTTGGTTTCGATGCCGGCTTTGTTGAAAGGAACCACCGAGAAGGTGAAGCTCATTTGTGAGCGTTTGAAGGCAGCTTCTGATCGGCAAAAGTCTTACGCGGATCTGAAGCGTAAGGAGATTGAGTATGCGGTGGGTGACCGTGTGTTTTTGAAGGTTTCGCCTTGGAAAAAGGTGATGAGGTTTGGCCGTAAGGGTAAGTTGAGCCCTAGGTACATTGGACCATACGAGGTGATTGAGCGTGTGGGTCCTGTTGCGTACAAGTTGAGGTTACCTCAGGAGTTGGAGAAGATTCATGATGTGTTTCATGTTTCTATGCTTCAGAAGTATAGATCGGATCCTTCACATGTGATGCCTGTGGAAGAAGTGGAATTGAATCCGGATTTGACCTATGATGAGGAACCGGTGAAGATTCTGGATTCGGATAGTAAGGTTCTTCGTGGCAAGACCATTGAGTTGGTAAAGGTGTTGTGGAAGCATCGTGGTGCTGAGGAGGCCACGTGGGAACGGAAAGATGACATGCTGGAGCAGTTTTCGTATCTCTTTCCTTCAGGTAAATTTCGAGGACGAAATTTATTAAGGGGGGGAGAGTTGTAACACCCCAATTTTGGGCTTAGAAGTTTTGGGTTTGGACCGGACCGGTCGGTTCGCGGTTCGAATATAAAAGAGTGAATTTAGGAAAGCCTAGTTTGGGTTGCGTTAAAAATGTGGAAAAATGTCTTAAAATCCTCTTTTATTATGTATAAGAGAAAAGTGAAATCAATTTTACAAAATGAGGTTTGGAAGTGTGACATTTTGGGTTAGTGACCAAAATGTAATTTTCGAAAACTGTGAGACTGTTTTAAAAAGGATTGAAACTTTGAATCTTTAAGGAGCTATTTACCCAATAGGAGTTTCTCCAGATTTTTCCTAAATATTAAAGGTTTAATAAATGGTTTTTAAATAAAAGAAAAAGAGAGGGAAGATATTTTGGCATTTTCCAACTAACTTTTCCTAAAAATCTATTTTCATTTTCTCTCATCTTTTCTCTCAAACCAAACACATTTCTCCAGAGCTTTTTCCTCTGATTTTTGACATCCAACATGAGATTTTAATTCTCTTTTGATCTCTAATCATCTCTTCAACAAAACCTCACCATTTGCTACTTGGATCTTCAAGAATTTTGATTCTAAAAAGGGAGAAACTCAAGTTTAGAGGTATGAACGTCCTTCTCCTCTAAATTCTCAGTTCTTTACTGAAATTCCCAAGTTCTCAATCCTTGATTTGTGTTTAATTTAAGGCTTTACAATTGTATTCTTGATTTTGGCTTTAAAATGCAAGATTTGTTTGATTTTGATGAAATTTCGTATAATCTGATTGGGCAGTGCTTTGAGGTGTCAATTTGATGTTAAATGAATGTTTAATTGATGAGAAATTGAGATTTAATCAATGCAATCCCGGATAGGTTGAATTTCCTAAGTTTTACTTGTAATAGTGATGGTTTGTGGAGTGATCTTGATGATCTGTTATGGCTGGAGGTATAAGGATGTGTTGAGATCCATTTTGGATGTTAATTAATGTTTAAAGATGTTTGGAGTTGATGAATCTTGGCTGGGTGGTGTTGTGGAGTTGTTTGGTTGTGTTTTCGGTTGTGTTTGGTAGCCGAAAATGGAGTGTGGATGAGGGCAGCGAGTTTAGGTGCTTTCATTGTAGATATTAATGCATGATGATGCATTAATCTACTGTTTTGATGTGTTTAAAACAGGGGCGTCATCTTTGGATCCTAGTGGTGGAGATCCGGAAGCTTGATTGGTGTTTCGGCAAGAGGCGAAACGGAATCGGTGAGTGGATTTTGGTTTTCAGCTTTGAAACCAATGTTTTGAAGGTTTGGGAGCTTAGTTTAAGTCTAAGCAACTTAGCTAAGCTCAAGAGTAAGTTTTCGGAAAAACTCTCTTGATGATGAACCATGGATTGGTTGTGTGCAATGTGGTTTGTTTGCATGTTTTAAATCCTGTTTTGGAAGCATATTTAGCATGTTTATTTGCTGAGATTATAAGCCATGTGTTGAAGGATGCTCAAGGTAAGAGATCCTTGTTTTTGAACATTGTTTTAATGTGGTTTGATGCCTAAGGATGCATGATGTTTATGGCTTTGTTAAATGCTTAAAAACAGTGGAATATTGTCGTTAATGATGCATATTGGCAAGTGATGGTTAAGGTCACAAAGGTGTTTAAAAGTCCTTGTGTGAGCCTTGTTTATTTAAGAACAACATGGTGGTTAAAAGTCCATGGTTGGTTCTTGGTTAAGATCACAAAGGTGGTTAAAAGTCCTTGTGTGAATCTTGTGTATTTTAAGAACAGCATGGTGTTTAAAAGTCCATGGTTGGTTCTTGGTTAAGGTTACAAAGGTGGTTAAAATTCCTTGTGTAAGCCTTGTTATTTAAGAACACCAAGGTGTTTAAAAGTCCTTGGGTGATTCTTGTTAAGGACACAAAGGTGTTTAAAAGTCCTTGTGTGGTCCTTGTCATGGTGTTTAAAAGTCCATAGATGATTCTTGTTAAGGACACAATGGTGTTTAAAAGTCCATGTGTGGTCCTTGGAAATTATAAGATCACAATGGTGTTTAAAAGTCCATGTGTGGATCTTATGTTGAATGTATCACTTGTTGCCAATGTGACATGTTATGAACTTGAAGCATGAATTGCTTGTTTTAAATGCTTTAGTGCATGTGCAAATGATGTATGATTTAAGGTTTTTTTAAAGGTGTTTCATAAATGCATTATTGTGTGGTTTTAAATGAGCATTCCTCACTAAGCTTTTCGCTTACGCTCTCTCTCTTTTCTTAAACCAATAATGCAGAGCATTAAAGTGCATTGAGGGCAGCAAGGAGGTGAAGAATCCAAGTGGTGAATTAAGCTCATGTATGGTGAAGGTTTCTTAAACACTATTAGCTTTTGGCATTTGGCAATGGGGAACCTATGTTGATGTTTTAGGAGATGTTTTGGACTCCTTAAGTTGGTTTTATGTTGTTAATGTTGTTGGAACATGTAAATGGCCTTTATGTGGTTGATTTGGTATTTTGATGCTTGAATGGTTTATGAAATAGGAAGCTTGCCTATAGAATTGGGGATTTGCTTAATTGATGCCATGTTTGAGTATGATTGAAGCAATTATGTTCCTTGATTGTTGAATGACTTGCTGGTATATTTTGGTGGCATTTGGAGCATGTTTGATGGGTCAAATATGTGTTAATTCAGCAAAAATCTGCAAATCTAGGCAGGCCGTATCGGAACGGGTGCTACCGTTTCGGAACAGGGGCCTGAAATGGTCTAGGCGTTCCGAAACGGGAGGAACCGTTCCGAAACGGAAATGCCACTGCCAAGCCTCGTTTCGGAACGGTCCTGCGTTTCGGAACAGGTCCTCCCTGTTTCGGAACACTCGACCGTTGGGCTCTGAAATTGATGGTTATATGTTTTGAAATGCTTGCGTTTTGGTTCCGAAATTTGTTATTGCAATTGAATGAGTTTGGAATGTCCGTTTGAGCTGAAATTTGGCAGAGAAGCATGAAAAATGATTAATTTCAAGTTGGTAACTTCTAATTGGGTTAAGTCCTTATAATTTTTAGAATTTATATTTTGGTCCCTAAAGTTGTAATTTGTTCAATTGAGTCCCTGAATGTTCTCTGATTGTTTTGATCTTTGAGTATGATTATCTTGTGAACATATCTAGGGTTAATGTGCATTTAGACAAGATTAAAAAGAATAAGAAAAAGGTTCGTTAATCAAGGTTGACTTTCGGGTTGACTTTGGTTTTCCCCGTGTAAACTTCTTAATTCGGGTCAACCGTCTAGGCCGGGTTAAGGGGGTTACATATGGAGTATTGTACATTCCTGCTTTCAAGTTCAATCTTATTTCTGTTTCCAAATTAGTGGAGAATAAAGATATTTCTCTAACTTTTTCTTCTGCTGGTTGTTGTTTACAGGATGTACTCAATATGAAGAAGATTGGTACAGCTGATTGTGTCCAAGGTTTATATGTTCTGTATTCAACTGTTGCTGACCAGGTTTCAAAGTCTGTTGTATGTTCTTTAGTGCATTCAGATTTATGGCATATTAGGCTAGGGCACCCCTCTCCTGCTAGGATGAAGCATTTTTCAAAATTGTTTAGTGAAATTCCTAATTCTTTTTGTTCTCATTGTGATGTATGTCGATTAGCTAAACACAAAAGACTCCCATTTCCTGTTAGTACTTCTAATTCAGATAGGTTGTTTGATTTAGTACACATGGATGTGTGGGGTCCTTTCCCTGTAAAGAGCTTGTATGGGCATACATATTTTTTTGACTGTGGTTGAGGATAAGAGTAGGTTTGTTTGGGTGTTTCCTATGAGAAATAAAACTGAAGTTAGAACTCATATTACCGCCTTTTATCAATTTGTTGAGACTCAGTTTGCTGTTAAAATCAAGTGTATAAGAACTGATAATGCTCATGAGTTCAATATGATTGATTTTTACAAAAGTAAGGGAATTGTTCACCAAAATTCATGTACTTACATTCCTCAACAGAATAGTACTGTTGAGAGGAAGCATCAACATATTCTAGTTGTGGCTAGATCTTTAAAAATACAGGCTAATTTGCCTTTAAACTTTTGGCTTGATTGTGTTTTACATTCTGTGTTTTTAATAAATAGAACACCAACACCTATCTTGTCTAATAAGACACCTTTTGAAGTTCTTTTTCACAAAGAACCTAAACTAGAACACATTAAAATCTTTGGATGTCTAGCATATGCTGTTGTTTTGCCTAAACCTAAGACTAAGCTACATCCTAAAGCAATCAAATGTTTGTTTCTTGGATATCCTCAAAACATTAAGGGCTTCAGATTGTATGATTTAAAAACAAAACAGGTTTTGGTCTCAAGGGATGTTGTTTTTTCTGAAACTCATTTTCCTTTTAAAAATAGTCATTCTTCTTATGAAATTATTTTACCAAATTCTAATGAAAATGTTTTTCTTGATGATTTTTTAAATAACAAGAATTTTACTTCTCTAAATTCTGATGCTAACCTTACTGGTTCATCTTCAAACCAAAATGAGTTTATTCCTACTAATTCTTTAAATCAAAATGAGTTCACTGCATCTGAAAACCTTGAACAATCTAATGATCAATCTGGTAATTCTTCTGTTCTTCCTGATGTTATTCCTACTGGTTCTATACCTTCTGCTATTATTTCTGAGCAACATCAGAGACCTTCTATAACTGCTAAGCTGCCTAGCAAGTTCAAGGATTTCCAAGTCAATCTGCCTCAGTCAAAACCATCTAGAACCTCTCCTCATTCAATCAATCAGGTAATATCTTATTATAATATATCTGTTTCTTATCATTCTTATATAAATGTTGCTGAGGTTTTAAAAGAACCTAGTTCATATAAGAATGATGTTAAACATGAATGTTGGAAAACTGTTATGTCTGAGGAAATTGCTGCTTTAAAAAACAATAAGACATGGGAATTAGTGCCTTTACCACCAGGAAAACAAGCCATAGGATGTAAGTGGGTTTATAAAACTAAGCTCAATTCTGATGGTTCATTAGAGAAGTATAAAGCTAGGTTAGTTGCAAAAGGGTACAATCAACAGCCAGGGTTAGATTTTATTAACACTTTTAGTCCAGTTGCAAAAATAACAACCATTAGAACCTTAATAGCTGTTGCTGGTGCTAAAAACTAGAAATTGCAACAATTGGATGTTAATAATGCTTTTTTACATGGCTTTCTTAGTGAAGAAGTTTACATGCAACCACCACCTGGTTTTTCTACACCTCATCCTGGTTTGGTTTGTAAACTTAAAAGAAGTCTTTATGGATTAAAACAAGCAAGTAGACAATGGAATGAGAGACTTACCCTTGCTTTGCTTAGTCAAGGTTTTAAACAAGCTTCTTCTGATAGCTCTTTGTTTTTAAAAGGAAATGATGATAATTTTCTTGCTTTAGCTGTTTATGTGGATGATATTGTGCTTGCTGGTCCTAGTTCCAAGTCTATGAATGAAATTAAAACTTTCTTACATGAGACTTTTAAGATTAAAGACTTAGGAGATCTTAAGTTCTTTCTTGGAATTGAAGTTGCTAGGTCTTCTAAAGGTATAAATCTATGTCAAAGAAAATATACTTTGGAATTACTTGAAGAAACAGAGTTTTTGGAATCAAAACCTGTGTCTACTCCTTTAAATTGTAAACTGTCTAAAGATGATGGTATTTTACTGTCTGATATTATTCCCTATAGAAGGTTAATTGGTAAATTAGTTTACCTTACAAACACTAGGCCAGATATTACTTATGCTGTTCAGCAGCTATCACAGTTTTTATCCATGCCTACTGATGTTCATTTAACAGCTGCTCATAGGGTTTTAAGGTACTTGAAAGGTACACCAGGCCAAGGTCTATTTTTTCTAGCTAACAGTAGTCTCAAGCTTAGTGTCTTTTCTGATTCGGACTGGGCTTCATGCCCTGATTCGAGGAAGTCAACTACTGGATTCTGTGTGTTCTTAGGGTCTTCTTTAATTTCTTGGAAATCAAAGAAGCAACAAACTGTATCCAGGTCTTCCAGTGAAGCTGAGTACAGGGCATTAGCTGCTGTCACTTGTGAAGTTCAATGGATAACTTATCTCTTGACTGATTTACAGATTTCTTTACATCCTACTAACCTGTATTGTGACAATTTGTCTGCTGTGAAAATTGCAGAAAATCCAGTCTACCATGAGCGTACAAAACATATCGAAATAGATTGCCATCTGGTGCGAGAAAAGATACAACAGGGCCTTATTCGATTGTTGTCAGTTTCCACACAAAACCAGCTTACTGACTGCTTCACAAAGGCTCTTCAGCCAACTTTATTCAGGGAATCTGTAATCAAGTTGGGCATTCAAAATTTGTATGCTCCAACTTGAGGGGGGCTATTAGGATTAGTTATATTCTGTTTATTGTTTGTTAGGATTAGTTTATTTCCAGCTAGGATTAGTTAATAAAGGTTTACTTTCTTTATTAGTATATAAGGTATGTTAGTGTATTGTAAATAATAAGTTGAATAATAATAAAAGTTTTCTTTACTTAAACTCTGCGTTTTGACCAAGTATTTGGTTTCTATCGAAAGTCAAAATCCCTCTTTCAATTTTTCAATACCATTTACCCACCACCTACAGCAAGTAAAATATTTAAATTTACACCAGTCTACGCGTAGGGATGGCAACGGGACAGGACGAAGTAAGTTTCTGGCCGCCCTGAACTCGCCTGAACCTGATCTCATTCCGTCCCAAATTAAAATATTAATTTACCCACCCCGCCTCAATACATAACCTCAAAAACTCGACCCTGACCCAACCCGAAAAATTAAAAAAATATATATTAATCTTCATCGACGATAAATGTTAGATTCGACCAAACCACCATCACAATTACAAAATATAGGTTTCAAGAGACTTTAAACCTATTATAAAAAAAATAAAACGCAATTAAATTATTCACATTAAAAAATTCATATTTAAAAGAATAAACTTTAACCATTGACCGTTAGAATCAGATATTTTAAAACTCGAACAACATCTAACAAAAATTTACGATAAACACAAACTAAAAAACAGCTCAAAACCCCTAAAATTTACGATGGGTATGATTTTTTACATCCACACCCGCCCACTACCCACCAAACTCATACCCATCTCCACCCCAATTGGAGCAGATGCGGTGTGGAATCCGCGAAACAATACCTGCCTGCCATCCCTACCAAAGAGTGGTTTGAGTGAAAAAATGATGATGTTCATCTTAAAAAATCGGGATTCAATTTGATTTGTCTGTAAAGTGTATATATGTTGTCAAAGAGTTAAAAATATTTATGAGCAGATGCAATCTTGTAATCACATTTAGACTATTAAAATAAAACAATTCAAATATACTATTGTTTGATTAAAAATTCTACTTATACTATATGTATTTTTTAAAGTTATATTATGTTTTAAGTACTCACTTATCTTTAAAACTTACAATATTTTTTAAATTTTACAAATAATTTAGAGTGATTTTACTATACGGTATTGATAATTCACTTACAAAACCTAAATATTCCCATTATAATTATTTTTTAAACAAAATTTTATAATATATTTGTTGAGATATTGATTTTGATATAACTAAAATGAAAATATTCCAAAAGTCCGTTAACATAAAAAACATGGTTGAGAGATTTTCAAAGGATTTTTGACATGTTTAAACTTTTTTTAAAATAGCCAAAATTTCAAAAACAGGCTTTGAGTACCGGTACGTTCTTCTTCGTACCGATACCCAACAGTTTGTACCGGTATGATTGCTCGTGTACCGACATGCCTTTTATTTTTTAAGTTTTCAAATTTTTCAGTAGCTAAACTTTGTACCGATACGGCCAAGCCTGTACAGATACAAATGGTCTCGTACCGATACGTAAGTATCGTGTAGTGGTACTCAATGTAAAAATGTCCAACGATTCTTTCTTCTTTGAGATAGGTACTAATAGGTTGTGTACTGATATTGACGAGCCTAGAAGTGTATTTAATGTGAGAAATAAAGTCTCCAACAACTTAAAAGTCATAAAGCCATTAGAGGGTTTAAAAGACCTCTTCAAGCAGCCATAGAACAACAAGATACATCATTACCAACATTCATGTATACAGAAAGCGTCTTGTGCTTGTAAAGTCTATTTTTCATTAGAACAGACTTGTGAGCTTAATTGTTATATTTGCTCAAGTGTTAAGTTTTAAGTGAGAGATTAAAATTACAAGCACATTTGTCCTATGAGATTTTTCTTCTTTGCTAAATTTGTATTATTTTGAGAGAGTGTGTCTCAAAGCTTTGAGGAACAAGCTTTGAGGGTTTGTAAATGTTATCTTCTTGAGCTTAGTAAAAGAAAAAACAAATTAGTGAATTTGTGAAAAAAATTTAGTGTGGATAGATAAGGTGGTGGAGACAGACTTGGTTGAGAAGTCGAACTACTATATATCATTGTACAAAATTTAAAATTTGAATTGCTTCCACCACAATCACTCAAAGTCCAATTCATCCCCCTCTTGACATATTCGGTTGATCGTTCGAGCCCAATAATAAGTTTTGAAATTTGTCCAAAAATTTAAAATGTTAGACTTTTTGATAACATTTTACGTTGTTTTTTTTTTGTTTGACAAGTTTTGGTGCTTACAAAATAAGTTTCGATACTTAATTTTTTTATAACATTTTAAATTATTGGACAAAGTATCAAAAATTACGAATAAATTAAATTAAAATATTATCATAAAATCTAATATTTTAGGTTTTTGAATAAATTTTAAAACTTACTGTATTTTAACAGCACTCTTGACTTGTCGTATCCCAAACTTACCCAAAAACTCCAAGTACCTTCAGGGGTGATCTTCGGCCTAAAAATCAGGAGTACCTTCAAAGGGTCAATCAGTCCTAGAAAAAGAAACCAAACTTTGTCTGGTTTTTCTCGATTTATAATGCATCTTACTTACGACTTCAGATTTGTTTAAGAACAAGTCAACAATGAATTTATGATACGTATGACAAATTACAGAGTCAAAATAATCCACAATTTGAGTAAGTAAAAAGATTGATTATTCAAAACTTGACCCAAAGAAAAAATTGAAATTGGATGATTTCTTCTTACTTTTGCGGCCAGAAACCATGATATATATTTTTAAAAATATATTTGGAGGAGCTCACAATGTTTTTTTTATGAATTTATGTAATATTCGATCAGAATTCATCGATAAATAATATATATTTATGCATAGTTTTTGTTTTTTACCAACAAGTGTTAGGTGTATTGGTAAGGTACATCGCACTCTCAAGGAGATGACACGAGTTTAAACTTGGAGATGACATTATTGGGAGGGGCATCCTCGTACCCCGAACATGGACCATAAGACGAACATGTATATTACCAAAAAATGGGTCAAGATTCATATATACAGTCAGTGACGGATCCATAAATATATTTTAGAGTGTGCACACATATTAGCAAAGGAAATTCGGATTTTAGGGCACAAATAAAATCTCATGGTGGGCATAAATAAATTTTCAAGGTGGACAAAATTAATAAAATAAAAAATACATTAAAAATCGAGTTTAGAAGATTTCAGGGTGGGCACTCACTCACCCTACCCTAAACGTGGATCGGCCACTGTATACAAGGTAAACCTTATAAGTTTTATATGTTTTTAGAACATTGAATGAGTGGAAATAAATTGATTAGATTAAAACTTTTAATCCAAGTATAATTCGTTTCTTCTTCTCTCATAAAATATTTTCATTTCATAATGTTAAACTTAACCATTTATTTTTGGAAAAAACACAATGAGGGCTAAGGAGCCTTGGCCCCTACCCGACCATTTGAATTTTTTTTAATAAGTCCTTTATTTTTTTTGAAAATGTTACCTTAAATTGTTATAAATTCATGTTCAATATTAAAATTTTTGAAATTTTTTATAAATCTTCTAAAATTATAATTTGGCCCCTTCAATCTTTTGATCTTATGACAATTTAAGTCCTTATAAATTTAAATATTAGATAAATCAGGCATTGCCACTTAAATTTGAGTTTAAATACTTAATAAACCCTTATATTCTGAAGTTCAATAATTCGGTCCCTCCTAATGTTCAATCTTGGCTCCGTCCCTGCAAATAATCTAATTATAATAGAAGGGATTAAATTTTCCAAATCCGTACAAGATCATATATGTAAGTTGAGTTTTATTCTTATAAAGACGGATTCTTATTATAATTATATAAGCATATCAAATCGTTACAATAATTTTACATTAATTAATTCTAATTAGGATTGCAGAGATACATATTGATACTAATGGAAATCGTAATTTTAATAAATAAATTGAATAAGAATATTTTTTTGTTGTCTTCTTGATTTTTTAGAATTTTGTTCTGATTAATTCGGATCGATTCATATTGTATATTTAGTTCTGGTGAGTGAGTCTTCTAACAAATATTTTTTTGCATTCACAAAACTTCAAATTCAAATTCTACTTAAACTATACTAAACTGCTTATCTCTTAAACCAACGGATTGGTTCAATCGAAATAATTCTAGATTATGATGTTTTTTTGGCGTTGGGTTGGGAGAAAAAGGGCGAAGACCGCGTAAGGAGTCAGTTGTTTCTGCCAACCACTACCATTACACAAAGATAAAGTCAAATTAGATTAGACTTATTATTATAAAATTTGGTGAGCCACTCCCCCTTTGTATTCAATAAATAATAAACTATGCAATTTGACTTCCATTTTGTAAAATTAATAATAATAATAATAATAATGCTCTCTTATCTTACCTTTCAATTTTCACCCATTCTTTGCTCATTTCCTTTTTGTCTCTCATAAATAATTAGTCACAATTTGTGGGGTGGAATGGAACTTTCCCTTTCCAGATCACAATCATCACCAGATTCTTAAAAGCTTAATTTTCATAACCTCTCAATAAAATAGTTAAAATTCTAAAATTTAAAAATTACAAAAAATTGAAGATAAATAGATTAAAGTAGAAGAATTGAGCATTTGATCAATAAAGCTGTTGATTTGGTTGTTTGGTAAACGAATACTTGTAACAACATATTCCGGTAAATTTTTTTGAACAATTTCTATTTAAGAGAGGAAAAAGAAAAATTTGTTCATGAATCTAGAACTCAAGTGTCAACAGAGAGCTTTTAACTACTTATTCTAAAAATTATTGTTCATATTGCGGTAAATTTTTATAATTGAAGTAAACAAATTATTGTCATTATCAATTATAAAGACGGTTCTTATGAGCTATTTAGGTTTAGAGGATTGAATATAAGAATTATAAAAATTATTTTGTTATCAAGGTTCTCCAAATAACTTAATTTGAATACCCACATATGTTTTTTAGTAAAAATATATTTTCATATATAATTTAAATAACCATTACCCTTCAAATAGATGAGATTAATACACATGCTTCAAGTATATAAATGATTCAAATATACTTACTAACGATATATTAAAATAACTAATAATTACATAATCTACCACATATATAGATATCAAATATTGCTAACCAATAAATTATTTGAACAAATATTGAATATAATTATATTTTCATGTCATTATGCTTATTCAAATAAACAAACAACGTTAATTTTCAAACAAATATTATATCCAATACATAAACTGATTCAACAGATACAAGATGTGACAAGATAAATATCTTTGATCACTTTACTAATTAGTGAATCTCGTACTAAATACAATTTAATCTGACCATGATTACTTTTTCACATATACATTTTACTCGTTCAAGTTTGTATCATTAACTGATTCATCTGTTCTGAAAGGGTAAACACCTTTGTTTTTATAATAATCTAGGTTAGTATATTTTTTCAATGTTCCAATTTCCAATTTGTTTAAAGGATTGAAGTAATCATCCATTGATTAGTAATTAATTACTTTTCACAAGAGTGGGCGGCCATGGCCATAGAGATAGGGTGGGCAAAATTCGACTCGAAAAAAATAAATTATTCGACTTGACTCGAGGCAAAAAAGTCGACTCGTAATTTTATAAACTCGATTCGAAATTTTTAAATAAAGTTTCAAGTTCGAGTTGATTCTATCAATTATGTCTAATTTGTTATGTATATAACATGTGAAAATATGAAGAAATATAAATATATATGTATATAGAAAGTGGTTGAAATTGAAATCAATATGTGCAACGTTTAGCCCTAAATATATCTATATAGAAATATATACATGCACAGCTACATATATGCATATAGAAATATATATACGAAGAAATATATATGTACAATTAAATTTGTACAGAAACTCGAAACTCGAATTGATTCGACTCGACTCGAAAAAAAATTAAATAAAATTTAAATCGTAAAATAAAACTTGAAAACTCGAATAACTCGATTTTTTTTTACTCGACGCAACTCGATTCAACGCGGAACCCTACATGGAGGAACATAAAACCGAGTAACTACTCATTTGAAAGTGTCAACGCCTACTTCACCAAATCCAAAAAGCTTCCCACCATGGAAAACCAAACAAATACATAAAAAATTCATTCCCCCAGCATGAACCAAAATCAAAACATTTATTCTCTTCCGATTCTTTGCTCCTCGATCCGATTCCGACATCTTTCATGGCGGTCACGTTTCGGACATTGATTCCTCTCAACTTCTTGCTTCTGTTCTTTGTCTCTGTTTTGCCTTTCGCTTCTTCTCAGGGTTCACCTCAAAACATTGAAGTTTTCTACCCAACTCAAACTCCACCGCCTATCTCACCCATCCCTCAAGGAAGATCACCGGATTCACCGCCGTCTCCGCCGACGCCGTCGTCAACATCGTCGTCTTCGGGGAGCGACACCAATAGTACTATTGCAAAGGCAGTAGCTGCGACCGCCGGAAGCACTATTGTTATTGCCGCGGTGTTCTTCTTTTTGATCAGAAGATATGTTCTTGCTCAGCGTAAAAAGGAGAGAGTTGGGGATAGTTCCCAGCCGAGAGTGCCGCCGCCGGATGATTTCGCTAGAGTTAATGGAAATATAAAGGGGTTAATCGTTGATGAAAATGGTTTGGATGTTCTTTATTGGAAGCAGCTTCAAAACGGAGGTACCATTAATGGGTTCCGGCAAGAGGTTTTGCATGTTCCGAAAGATGTAGAAGGCGGCGGCGGCGGTGGAATGGCTCGGAAAGGTAGTCGAGGCAAAAAGGTGGAGCCTGCAAATGAAATTCCTTTGCTTCGTGGGAAATCTTCAACTTCCCATGTTCCACCGCCGGAGGATGAGGATTCAAGTGAAAATATGAGTCCTTTAGCTCCTCCACCGTCTTCTCATGGGATTGTTTTTAAAGCTATTGAGAAAATAGAAGCTCCGGTTCAATCAAAATTTGCCCCACCACCGTCTTCTCATGGGATTGTTTTAAAAGCTATTGAGAAAATAGAAGCTCCGGTTCAATCAAAATTTGCCCCACCACCGTCTTCTCAGGGGATTGTTTTAAAAGCTGTTGAGAAAAGAGAAGCTCCGGTTCAATCAAAATTTTCCCCTCCACCTCCAATGCCACCGCAGCCTCCACCAAATAGAACTCCAGCAGCAGCACCGCCGCCTCCGCCACCTGTTCCAGCAAAAGGCCCTGCCCCGCCACCACCTCCGCCTAAAAAAGCGGGTGGTTCAGTTACGTCCTTGAAACCTCCTCCAGCGGCCAGAGATAAGTCCGGCAGGGGTAAAGCAGGGGAGTCTTCTGGAGATGGTGATAATAATCAGGTGAAATTGAAGCCATTGCATTGGGATAAGGTGAACAAGAAGAATGCTGATCATTCCATGGTGTGGGACAAAATCAATGGCGGATCTTTTAAGTAAGTTTTCCACTTTTCAATTTCACAATTTCTCGAACTATTAGGTCGAATTTGTTCATTTTTCTGACCAAATTTGCAATTGATTCTTCAGGGTTGATGATGATCTTATGGAAGCTTTATTTGGATATGTGGCAACAAACAAGAAATCCCCTACAGGTGAAAAGAACACAAAGAGTGCTAACACTAGCTCACCAGCACAGATCATGGTTCTCGATCCCCGAAAATCGCAAAACATTGCAATTGTTCTTAAATCTCTAGCTCTGTCTCGGAAGGAACTGCTCGATGCCCTCGATGAAGGCCAAGGTCTTGAGTCGGATACTCTTGAAAAGCTCATGAGAATTGCCCCAACAGAAGAAGAGCAGTCCCAAATCATTGATTTCGACGGTGATCCGACGAGACTTGCCGATGCCGAGTCCTTTTTGTTCCACATTTTGAAAGCTCTTCCGTCGGCCTTCACACGCCTTAATGCCATGCAGTTTAGATCGAACTATGACATGGAAATTCTCCACATGAAGGAGTCTTTACAAACTCTAGAGTTAGGGTGCAAGGAGCTTCGGTCTCAGAGACTGTTTATGAAACTCCTCGAAGCAATACTCAAGGCCGGGAATCGCATGAATGCCGGGACTGCCAGAGGCAATGCTCAGGCTTTTAACCTTACTTCGCTGCTTAAGCTCTCTGATGTTAAAAGCACCGATGGAAAGACTACTCTACTCCACTTTGTGGTCGAAGAAGTAGTCCGGTCCGAGGGGAAGAAATGCTTTATCAGCCGAAGTCATAGCCTGAGTCGCAGCAGCAGCCGAAGCAGCAATAGCATCACTGGAAGTTCGACATCGGATGTGGACAGAGAGAAGGAATATGTAACGCTCGGATTACCAGTGGTAGGAGGCCTCAGTGCCGAGTTCACCAACGTGAAGAAAGCAGCCACTATAGATTTCAACACATTATCAGGCACTTGCTCGTCTCTTGCTGCTCGAGTAGCGGAAACCAAGCAGCTTGTATTGCAATGTACGGCTGATGGAAAAGGGGGATTCGTGCAAGAAATGAAAGGGTTTATCGACGACGCGGAAGATGAACTGAAGACGTTAAGAGAGGAGCAAAGAAGAGTGATGGATAACGTGAGAAGAACTACAGAGTATTATCAAGCAGGGGCTTCGAAGGATCCTTTCCGAGTATTTGTTATCGTTAAAGACTTCCTCGGCATGGTCGACCAGGCCTGTATAGAAATAGCTAGGAACCAACAAAGGAGGAAGTCATCAACTGCAAATCATGGACCACAATCACCAAATTCACAGGAATCAAGAACCAAAATGAGGTTCCCGGTGTTGCCAGCAAATTTCATGTCAGATAAGTCGAGGAGCAATTCTAGCGAATCGGATGGAGATTCATGAACACGAAGAGATATTGGCGGTAAAGGCAATGTACATAACCTCATACCAAAGGTGTAGATTGGGAACAAGTATAGGAAATTGTTTTTGAAATTCTTCCATTTGTTTTGTACTAAGTTTTGATGAAAAGTGGTAAATAATATTGGAGTCTGATTTTTTTCTGAATCAAACCTGTTCCATTGAGCATGCATGCACTGCGTAGAAAATATCTTAAGTTACTGAAACTGATATTAGACAAACATACAGCAGAATAAGCAGAATAAGAGATCATGACCGAGCACGGAGCACCCATCACCCATGGTTTTATAGCTTTGAGACCATCTCAGTATCACATATAAGTAGATTGTCTGATAAAGAAATTGACAGGTTTTATATTTGCATTTTAAAGATGGAAAGCAACGGCCTATTAGCTCAGTTGGTTAGAGCGTCGTGCTAATAACGCGAAGGTCGCAGGTTCGAGACCTGCATGGGCCATATATTTTTGTTTTTACCTGAACATGAAACGGTGCCGTTTCATTCCAATTACTGCTGCTTCTTTAACGAGGGAGCGATGTCGTTCACGCAGGGCCCATTTTAAGGCCAGCCTCACGCAATTCCTGTTCCTATTTAATTTATTTCCATTTTCATCCAATATTATATTTAACTCTTTTAGGAATATAAATCACAAAAATATTTTTAGTAAAAAAAGAGAAAATATTAACAAAAAAAATCCAATATATATATATATATATATGGAAAATTTTGCCACGCTCGACGAGCACCGATGAGTACCACTAACGACGAGCACCGGCGGTAGCAACGCTTGAATTTCTATAAATAAAAATTAGGGTTTTATAATTTTGAGGTATGCTAGGTATTTTGATCTATGTTTAAAAAAATTAAATAATTAATAATTAATAGTACTCATCATATATATTTGTTGCATCTCTTGTTAATTAAGAGTCAAAGAACAAAAAATAATCAGTTAACAACTTTTCACGTCAATTTCCTAATTATATAACCAAACACGCCACTTGTGTTTTTGTGCTATGTTACAACTTGTTATTCGGCCAACTTAAGTAAGAAGAATGATCATTCCTTCCATGAAAAAGACCAGAAAATGTATTTGTAATTATCTTCTTGGCATTATAGATTGAGAAAAAGTCGTAGATGGGATTTGAAGTTCTAAATATGTTAAACTTTTTACTAAAGAAATGATTGTATGAATCAATTAAATTAAACTAAATCCATTAGGTTATGTTGGTCTTGTTGGGCAAAAATTAGAGGTTTGGGCAAAAATTAGAGGTTTGGAGCATAATTAGAGGTTTGACCAGTCAAATCTGTTAATATTGTTGTTTGGTAAACAACGGATTGAAAGAGCGAATTAGAGTGAAACCGCTAATTTTGAAAAAGCTCATAATATGAGCTTTTTGAGATTAGAGGTTTGATATTAGAGTTGTAAAGACTCTTTTGCCCTTACCAATTACCAAAAATCTCAAAATAACCTAAATTAAATATTTTCTCACCCTATTTATAAGCTAATTATATTTATTTTTTTTCTTTTTATTATCACATATTTATATGTGTATTTAAATTTATTAATTAATTAAATTATATCAAAATAATTATATAAATAATAAATTAATATATAAATCATTTGAATATGTTTAGAAAAGTTATATTAAAAATAATTTTATAGATATAATTAATAATAATTAGATACAAAATATTGATAACTAATAAACTATTCAAACAAGTATTGAATATAATTGTGTCCTTATACATCATTTTGCTTGTTTAAATAATCTAACAGCTATCAGTTAATTTTATCAAACACTTTTATACAATAAGCTAATACAATCTGCTAGTCAAATCAGCTATCAGCTAATGTAATTCGTTATCAGCTATCCGCTAATCGAACCCAGATCTATTTAAGATATAGGAGAACAATTTTCATTAAAAATAAACTAAGTTCGAATCTAAATTATTATATCTATCCATAATACTTGTATGTAATATCACTTGGCACTTGCCCTGGTAGTCTTCTCAAACATGACACTTTAACTTCCATGACCCATATGTTTATTTAAATACAAACCAAACTGCTCTCATTATAATAAACAAAAGTGAATCCAATGACAAAGTAAAAGGTTTTAGGCAAAGAATGAGACCACTGTGCAAGAAAACCAGAAGTTAGAACTAACCATGACTTGCCATGAAATTTCTAAAGAAATATTTATTTGATCAACTTCAATGTTTTGGCAAAATGACACAAGACACCGATGCTACCAACCCCACCACTTTTTTTTATTGCCCTCTCAGTTTTTAGGGTTTTGTCTTAGTCAATTCGGACTGACTTACGCACACACAAAATCTCGAAATCTCGAACTCAAGACCTGCTTAAATTATACTAAGCCGTTTATTACTTGGACCAACCCCACCACTTTAATTATTGCTTTCAACATAATCGTTTCATGTTATATGTCATTATCTCATGTCTGAATTCAAAGAAATACATAGCCATTTGTGCCGCATCTCGCTTTCCTGATTGGCTCTTAAATGCTACTAAATCTCTGGTTTGTTTTTGCTTTCTTTTCCCCCACACACTGAAAACTGAGAAGAGGGTTGTTGAGTGTCAAAACCATGCTACTGTCATGACAGTTACAGAGTAACATAAGAAAAGGGGCATTGGATTCTTGCGAATGGCTTCAAGCTACACATTAAATCAGTGGACGGCACAGGTAGCAGGCTGGTTGATGCAGGATTTTAAGTTAAGGGGCAAATTTATAAATTTTTAAAGGGACAAATTTATAAAAATTTAGGGGAAGGGCAAAAATAATATTTTAATGAAAAATACATAAAAAATTTTAAAAAATTTCTAACTCATATAAGAATTTTAAAATTTTAGAGGAGAGACCGCTAACAAACAGAAATTGTAGGAAAAATCAACTCCTCGGAATATGAACACCTGATGTCATGCCTGAAATTCAAGCAGATGATATGTTCTTGTCTTTGACTTTGTATTACATGGACTTTTGCTCTTTAAAGGAACATTTCATTACTTCGTCTTTAAGTGCTTAGCTGGTGAAAAAATATGTTCTATTAGATTTTTTGAAAATTATTTTTTAAAAGATGAAAAATATGTGAAATTAGAAAATAATAAAAAGTTGTTTGTTCGATTAAAATTTTTTGAAAATTATTTTTTAAAAGATGAAAAATATGTGAAATTAGAAAATAATAAAAAGTTGTTTGTTCGGTTAAAATTTTTGAAAATTATTTTTTAAAAGATGAAGAATATGTGAAATTAGAAAATAATAAAAAGTTGTTTGTTCGGTGAAAATGTTTTATAAAATGTACAAGGTTGAAAACAAGAATTTTATAACTTAATGAATCGACTCGGTTCAAATGCATTAACCTTTTAATTTTAGGGTTTAGAGATTTAGGTTATGGTTTGGAGGTTTAGGTTGTGTAATTAAAATTTAGAGTTTAAGATTTAAGGTTTAGGTGTTAGGGATTTAAGTTTTACATTTTATAATTTAAATATGAGGCACATCTTGTGCATCAAAATATAACCCATAGAAAAATAGTATTATTTTCAACAAATTTAAGTTAATTGTACTACACATCTTTAAACTATGACATTTATTTTAAATTAATCCTTACACTTTTGAAAGTTTCAATTTTATCCTCAAACTATAACCCTCATTCTAAATTAACCCCAAAACTTTTGATAATTTCAATAACTATGACTCTCATTCTAAATTGGTCCTCAAACTTTTAAATATTCTAATTTCACCCCAAATCATCAGTATAAGCTAATTATATTTTATGTTAATAAAATTATTATAGAAATTATTAATTGTTATGTAAACACATCAATATGATGTGACATAAACGATAATTTTAAGGGCTAATTTAAAATGAGAACACTAGGTTAGGAATAAAATTGGAACATTTAAAAATTGAGAGACCGATTAAGAATAAGGGTCAGTTTGAGGACATGTAGCAATTAACTTACAATTTTTTATATATATTAAATTCGAACCCATATAAATATTTGTATTTTATTTACCCTAAAAAATAAATAACCAAACATATTTTTTTTTAATTTCTAGACAATAGGATTCGATACATCGAAACACAATCCACATTTAGAGATATACTACCATTATACTTTCCTACTACTATAGTCTATATGTACCGACTTGAAGACAAGCTTGATGCAAGAATTCTATATGGGGCTACGGACAGGCCAATAACATCATGGTAAACATGCCTTCCGATATACCTTTCCTTGGCTGGCAACGTAGTTAGCCTCCGAAGCTGATGTACTTATGTTTCCGTCCTTTCCGTCTTTTATATATAGACAAGCATTCTCGGTTCCTCCCTGGTTGTCGATGATGCCTGGTTTATTGACCCGAGGATGCCAGGTTACCGATGGATGTCACTCTTGGAACCGATCTGTGGAATTACAGACAAGAAACAATAATGTTAAGTTTCAGTACTCACTTATTTCTGATACATGTCATAATGTCCTAGATGATTGGCATCGAAAGTTTCATGTCGGGTCGTAATCGAACTACATGCAGTCGAAAACGGGGAACGGAAATACCTTATCGAGAGGGCTTTTTGATGTTCTCTGTCCATGATAAAAACCAGGCAGGGGTGTAGCTTTAAAATTGAGGCTCTGCCTGATTTGTTTGATCTCTGCATCTCTATTATCCTGTGTCAATCACATAGTGTTCAGCAATGCCTGCCGTCTAAATTAGGAAATCATATGCCGGAAAGACATACTCGACAAAACAAACTAATGGTACCTTTGATTTCGTCTGGAGATATCTTCTCGCTGCTTCCTTATCATTGGATTTTCCTTCCGATTTCTTGGATTTTCTCTCGGCACTTTCATCACTTTTCAAGCCAGAACAAGATGGAGCAGCCTTGGCATTCTTTTTCTCCATGCTACTAACTTTAGAAGACCTGTTACAAATCAAGTAATGCAACAATGAAGAATATTCGAGACGGTGGATGCTCTAGGCACATGCAAAACTTCTGCTTATAATTATTCCAAGTATGAACTTTAAACCCAGGAAAGTTCATGTGGACCAGGCAAATTTAAGGCCATGAAGAAGTTAAATGTGCTTCAAGTAAATGACTTTTCTAACAAGAATCTTCCTTTAAAGCGGTATCGTCTGATTGGCTACATATCTGTGACCCAGCAATTAGAAACTTGTTAATTGTTCAATCCCTACTTTTTGACCACTCACAACTACTTTTTTCAGCCTCAAAAAAGAAAGATGCAGAAAAAAAGGATCAACAGAAATGACAAAAAGTTTGGTAATTATATGATAGTTAGTACTTAAGCTAGGAAAAAAAACAAGGGAAACACTAGCCAACTTATGTACACACATATATATTTGAGTTCTTACATGCTCAATGGTAGCTTTTTCATATTTTGACACTGTCATTACCCTACTAATATCAGTTTTAACACAAGAACTAGTTAAGCTTCTAAAACATGTCTATATGAATGTGGATCGATGGTGACAAATACCGAGTTGTACAAAAAAGTTCAGCAGATACCGATACATTGTCTATGTTCAAGATCAAATCCATATCAGGACTCAACTAGCATGCAAATTCACTGATGCAAGCATGTATGCATTTGTCAGCTGAAATCTTTTAATTTAAAAGTTTACCCTCCATTCTCCTTTTGCGGAGTCGTCAAAGTGGGAGCCCTTGAATCTCTCCCCTTTGCAGGCACCTGCAAGAAAAATCGAAACAAAAGATCCATGAATGTGAATTTACATAGTAATAGAGATGTCAAGTAGACCTTGAGGATTAAAATTTCAAAATGACTACATAATACCGGTTTTGCTGCTGCAGATTGTTCCTGACCGGAAGGTTTCAATTGGTTATAATTACTCTGAAACGTCTTAAATGCTCGCTTGACAATGTCCTTATCTCCCATTTTCTCCATAAACAAAGATTTCCTTGTTGCAGGAAGGGAAGTCGGGCCAGGGCTCGAGGGATCTAAACTAAGAGACATGTGCAAGGCTCTAGGAGCCACTTTCTTGCTTTGTACCACAGAAGAGTTCTTGGTCTTGGTGGAAGAATAAGATAATGTAGTTCCTGTTTTCGATCGAGTTCTCGAAGCAGACGACGTGGTAGGAGTTAATGCTGGCTTTGAGGCTCTAGATGTAGAAAGTTGTGGTGGTTTAGTCACAGGCGTGGCAGGTTTCTTCTTCATCCTCGAATCATTCCTCGCCTTATTCACTGCTGTGATCTAGACAATCAAACACAACAAGTTAACTTGACACAACCTTTTCCAATACACAAATCGATTCAAAAAAAACATCTTGATCATGATGATAAGCTTACCTTATGAGGTTTTGCAGATTGACCCAATATCAAGTTTTTATCTCTGGTCTCGGGAGTGCTTTCGATGACATTTTCCGATATAGGTGACAACTCCATAACATCTTGAGACCCCTTTGAAGGAGTTTCCAGTTCCTTTTTCACCAATAAGTCTTCTTCAGTAGCAGTTTCTTCTGGTTCATTTAACACATAACTTTCCACTATGCTACACACTGTTTCCTGTTTCTCTTCATTTTCCACCATACAATTTATTCTCTCATTCAATTCCTCAACCCATGAATCTTGACATTTTGTTGCAATCTCAGGCTCCTGATTCGGTCTATCACCGGGAACATCATCAACCTCACTTAACAAGTTGATTTCTTGCTTATCTCCTTCATCGCCGTTCGATTTTCGGACCGGATCTCCTTCATCAGACTTGTCTTGAGCCAGTAGCTCAGCTTTCCTTGCAGCAATCTTCTTGTAATGTTCTTCAAAGTAAGCCTTTTTCTGAGCAACCGATCCCGGAGTTGCACATTTCTCGACCTCTTCCAAGTACTTGTTTGGGGAGAAAGTCGACCATTTTTCCCAAGAAAGTGAATCATTCTCAAATCTACCAAAAGAAACCGACACTTCAAGAGCTGGATTTGAAGAATCCATTGCCTTTATCTATTCACATTAATAAAAAAAAACCCAAAATTGAGAGCATTTTCTTAAGAAACAAACAGAATTTAAGCAATTATGAAGTGCAAAAACTCAATCAACAACCCAACAACAAACAAAATAAAATTCAAGCAACAATAATGGAAGAAGGTGAATTAAACACCAAAAGGACAAAGTGTAGTACCTTAGATTCTTTACTTGAAGCCATTAAATTCTCAAAAAACACAAAGAAAACTTCAAGCAAACAAAGCTAACACATCAAAGCCAGGCAGCTGGCATGGGTGGGCAGCTTCATTTGTCCATATCCATTGGATCACTAAAAAGGACCCCAAATAAGAAGAAATTCAGTATAAAGACAAGAGAAGCCTCGAAGAAACTGAAAACCAAATATGAAACTTAAAAGAAAACGAATAATGGAAGGCATGTGGTCGTGTCTGTGTATAATTTAAGCTCTCATATTAAAAATGTGAAACTTTGTCTCTTTCTAGTACTTGTGGAAAGTCCCAAATAAAAAAAAATCGAAACTCAATCATCAAAGCAAAAACAAAAGAACCCAAAGTTTATTTACCTTTGGGAGTTGTTAATAACATATTATCATGAATAATTACTGCTGTTTTGAAGTGGAAAATAGTTGTTTTAAGGTAGAGATATGACACTTTGGCTAAAAGGCTGTCTAGTTAGAATAATAATGAAAGCTTAAAGCTTAAAGCTTTAAGCCATAAACTGAGAAGGAAAAGTTAGATACATTGAGATTGAGTAAAAAGGAAAGAGATGTAACTACAGAATCTGGAGGAAAATTTTAATGATGGTAACTGCAAAACAATGGGAAAAAAAAGGGAAAATTGAGTCAAAATCTGGGGAAAAAGAGTGTGATGATGAGATGATGGTTGGAAAATGAAACAAGTGATATGGTATGGGCAAAGAAAAGGGTCCACATTGGAAAGTAGTGAAGTAAAAGACTAATCAAAGAGATAAGGAAACCAACCACTTGCTTTGCTGAATTAAATATCACACAACTCACAAAGTTTACCTTAAAGGAGAGAGTTGTGGTGGTGGTGGTGAAATGGGGACCCTTGATTCTTCAGTTTTTGTTTAACTGAGATGATGTATGCCATTGTCAGTAAAATATAAAGTAGTACTATACAAGGAGAAAATTAAAATATAACCAAACAAGGGGAGAAAATATAGATAAACAAACATTACTAACGTCGGTGAAAGATAAGACACACACTTTGCAGATAAAGTTGCGCGAATTCGAGTCTCATAAGACAAATATCATCTTTTTTTTCACTAAGACTGCTCATTGAGTTTTTTATTTTAATTATAATTATATGAATGTATCGATTGAAATTATAATTTCATTTGTGTATTGCAATAATTAATTCTGGTTATAGTCGTAGAAAATTTATTACTTATATAATTGTAACATTAAAAATATTACATCAAAAAAATTATAAAACTTTTTTGACATAATGTTAAAAAAATACTCTTAATGTTTGACTGAATATGAAAAATATATAACATTAATAATTATTTTACTAAAAATAATAATTTGGTGGTCAAAACAAGAAAACGATAATAGTTTAATGAGTAATGATGATGTTTACCCAAAGTTTTAACTTCATCATGAAAATCTCTCCTTTGTATCCTCAGATATTCATGGGTCTAACTATCCTAATGGGCCTAGCTAAACCTGATCTGGACCCACTCTAAGACTAGTGCATTAGAGACACAAAATCCCCTTTATGCGTCAATGGTGCACCTTGTCTCGGCTCAACTCTAACTGTCCTCTCACTTCACCACCTCGGCTCTAGCCAAACCAGACGATAGGAAAACGAACCAATTCGGTTTAATGTCACCCTTGATCCATCCCTGTTTACGAATTTATCTGAGATCAACACCATAGGCATAATTAAGGGTGATAATAAGTCTAGCTGTCTCGCAAACTACTCGGGCTTAATTTGGTCAAAGTTTGGCTCAAGTGAGCTCGACTCGGGCTCGAGACCTTAACAAGCCGAGCTGAGTCGATTGAAGCTCGGCTCGAAAAGCTCGTGAACATGCTCGGAATATATATATACAATAAAAGTAATCTATTTAGCAAAAGATACAACAATTAAGAAAAAAACACTTTTAAATTATAATTGTATTAAACAATAATTATAATCGTAATTATTTAAATTCACTTCTAATAATTTTTAGATTGTTTTCTAACATTTATATTTGTAAATTACTAAGATTAAATTACTAAATTGAATTAAAGTAAACTTTACACTCTAAATTAAGAAAAAAAATCAAGAATTAAAATAATAAAATTCAAAAGTAATGTGGCTGAGATGGATATTTACCTATCCCTCTAAAGTTTGAGGAGAGAAAACAACTTACACTTACAATACACACCTAATGTCCCACGTCTTTAACATACATAAAGCGAGGAGAGCAAACAGTTATAAATAGGTGCTTAAACTTAGAACAATAAGCTAATTTACTCTTGACCTTTCGGTTGAAATTAAATAAAAGTAGGCTTTTTGTGCCCGAACCTTTCAAAGTTTGGATTACTTTAATGGTCTTTGACTTTAGCATGGTTTATTTCGAGCCCGAACCTAATAGTATTATTATTTTCGAGCCGAATTTGAGTCTAAAATTTTGAGCTTGGTGAGCTTCGAGCCCGAATTATACCTAATAACATTGTTTTTAAACTAAGTTTGGTTAGGCTCGAACTCAGTTTGTTAGCACTCTAAGACATAATCATGGCCCGTGCCGATAACGGGCTTTTCCGCCGCATTTGCACCGTAACGGGCTTGTTTTGTGTCGAGTCCGCCCATTCCTAACGTGGTTTTGGATGTTGCCAAGATACGTAGAAACCTTGGCGGTTGATTTATTTATGTAATGATGTAGAAAAACGGTAGTGGAAGTCTTGGTTCACATAAAATAGACCCATCGACGGTCGTATAATTGTGCATTAAATTAACATAAACCTTTTATCTGTATTAGTATGAAATATTCCGGAAGAGTCGACGTGAGAATTTAGTGGTCATTCCAAAGTCCAAATTTGTTTCACTGGTGGAATAGAACGTGACGTTTCTTGGAGGAACTCGAACTCATATTGGAATCTCTATGCTCAACACTTTGTCTTGGACACGTCTACAAAAGAAACTAGTAGAACATCATATTAAAATTATCCACGTGTCTAAAGTTGGAATGGGACTTTCACTAATAAACTACTCTTCTCAACAATTCATACATAAACTCATATACACGTGTCTAAAGTTGGAAGTTTCAAATATTGCTTTACGTTGACTTTTATTATGTTAGGATTAAAACGAAATACATTGATCTCACGCCGCACATCTAATTTTAATAGATGAGTAATTTATTTGGATGAATAATTTATTTAGACGATACTAAACTGCTGACTACTTCACCAAGCAATCGGTTATTAAAACTCTGCTTTCATCGTTAAAGCATCTACATGGAAAAGGATTAGGGTTCAAGTGGGACACAGTTGTTGAAATTTCTTCTAAAAAAATGAGTCCCGTGAACAGCACATACAGTGACATTTCAGTAAAGCACAAACAAATGTTTCAGCGTTGTGGTTTCATTCAGAGGTGACAATCGGGTCATTTGGTTCGGGTCTATTTAAAATCGGTTTAAATTCGGATCAGTTCAAGTTCGAGTCAACTTCGAATCATTATGTTCGAGTTAAAATCAAGTAATTCGGTTCGGGTCTCGAGTCAAGTTTACCAGGTCTAGTTTCATTTAGGCTTTTTTCTTTAATTCAATTTCAATGTTATCTTGCCTTATAATATAATCCTCCTCGTTAATTACATTAAATGATGAAATTAAACCAACCATATCCATATCTCATTAAAGATGAACCACCAAAATGTAAAGCAGAAGCAGAGGGAAATCTGAGAAATGGATAATGAATCAAAGAAACAATGTAAACAAAATAAGAACCCAGAAAAAAGAAAAGAGAGAAATCAATTTGTATACAGCTGAGCTTTTCTGTCAAAAGAATCAGTCAAACATCTCTGTAACAATGTAAAAAAAGAAAGAAAAGAATCATAACAAATAAGTAGAAAATCCCAAGAAAATGGAAGAAGAAAAAGAAGATTGGTCTTTGATTAAACTGCCCTTGTAAAGATCGTAGGGTTTCCAAAGATGATCAAGCGGACATGGGTTTCTTGCATCCAGTCGAACCCAGGGCTTCCCTTTCCCACTCCAATGCAACAGACTCACCGGACCGGTATGCAACGACCGACAAGAACCTCGTACATTGTCGCCGCCGAGCCCGTGTTGGTTCCATCTGTGATCAATGGATTCAACATTCCCGGCAAATACGAGCAGAAACGGCGGCAACGAACCCAAATCGTAAATCCTTCGTTTCCTCTGAATTTCCATCCAATTCTCTATTCTCTTCCTGTAATTCCCTTCTCTCCACCGGACCAAATCCATCACCATAACCCCCGTGTTGAAATAACACGGCTTCCTCGAATGGAACACCCGGGAAATCACCGGGTCGGACCAGAACCCGTTCGTGAAATACTTTGTGAAGTTGGCGTGGCAGTACTCGGGTGCGCCGATCACACGTGAGTTTGTCAGGGTCGTGTTCCAGAGTTTGTGAATGTCGTCGACAACGACCAGGTCCGAGTCGAGATAAATGACTCGGTCAACGCATAGATCTAGGATATCTCCGAGGTAGTTCCGGGCGTAGTTGAGTGGGTTTTCGAGGGCTTGACGGATTGAAGAAGAGATCAAGTTGATTACCGTATCTTCCCTGAATATGTAGATTTTGAAGTTGAGTGAAGGGAACGTGGACCGGACGACTTTACTCAAAACTCTTGGACTCGCCGGGTCAAACTCGGCGGCAATGAAGTGAAAGAAGACGTTTTCGGGACAGGAAGCGTGGCGGAGGACAGAGTGAACGGCGGCGATCGACCCACGCAAGTACTCGGAGTCCAACGTCATCGCCACATGGACCAAATCCGGGTCGCAAGACGAAACCAATTCTTTGTTGGCAGAAACCGGACACTCCACTCCGTTACGGTATTCCGGTGCCTCCGAGAATCCGAACCCAGACCCATCTCCCCCGCCGATGGTCCGAATCCCGTCGCAAAACGTCGCCGTTAGCAAGAAATGAAGAAGAAAAACGCCGGCGACATAGGAAACGGGATGCATTATCGTTTCCCCCCCAAAAAAACAGAACAAGATAAAGACAGAGACAAGTGTGTTCTGTTTCAGTCTTAGCTTTCAGATGATTGGCATTGCGGTGAAAGGGAAAACGAGAAAGAAAGCGACGTTAAGCAACAGAGAGCATTCAAAGTTCAAGACATTGGGTTAATCAACACGGTTTTCTCTGGCTATTATTTCGGGGTTCATTCAAAGCGAAACGCGGTTTATTGATTAAGGGAAATGAAAGAAAAAAAGGAAGGAAAGTGTCAAAAAAAAAGTGTTTGGGGACTGGGAAAATTTGCTGGCTCTTTCCTGTTTTTTCCTTATGGGAAGAACAGATGAAGAGAGGCCAGAGGGAAATGGGAGCTTTGGGTTGTCCTTTAAATGACAAAAATAACTGCTGATTTAAGGGAGGAGTTAATAGGATCGGATCATGTGAGATTTGTTTTTCATTTTTGAAATACAGATTATTCATTTTATTTATTTGAAACCATATTAATGGTTTTTTATTTAAAAAAAAATTGTTAGTTTAAAAATATATACGGATTTGATTTCAGTTTTTTTTTAAATGTGTAATTTAAAATCATTTTGGTGATTTTGGTGATAAATGAGAACATCTCTAAAAAAAATTCGAGTAAATAATTTAAGGTTGAACGTTCGATCAAGTTAAATCTAGTCAAAATATTTCGAGTTAACCGAGTTTACACATATTATTTTACGACTTAAACTTTATTTGAAATATTTCCGATTCGAGTAAAGTGTATGAAATTTGAGTCAAATTTTCGAATTTATATATAAATTTAATTTCATTTATTTATAATGTTATAGTACCGATTTATTCTAATTTAAATGACTTTCTATATCAATATACAATATACGTGTATATTTCTGCATATGTGCTATATATATAAATATATATTAAGTAGAATTGACTTGAATTTAAAATTGATTCAATAATTATTAAAAGTTTTAAGTTATTTAAATTATTAAAATTTATATTTTAATACTTAAACTTTAGTTGAATTTTTTTTCAAGAGGCGTGGAGTTTTGCTCCTCTTGCTACCATGAATTTGCATTATATACTTACAAAATTGTAAAATTTTAAATTTTTCAATACTTTTACGAAAATAGGTATAAGTTACCCATTCAACTTTACTTATAAAGTCTAAACATTGACACTATACTTAATAATTTCCAAAGAAATATTCTAAAATTATGTTTTAACAAATTTTTATTTGGATTGGGCCATGTTGACTGCGGAATAGGTCTAATTTACGAGCTAGTAGCTACTTTGATTATTACTCAACCATTTTGACAATTTATTCCGTGTATTCAAGTTTTGTTATAATTCCCTACACAATTTAATGTAAATAATATATATGCACATTTAATTAGGTGGACAAAACTCAACTCGAAAAATTAAATTATTCGACTCGACTCAAGGTGAAAAAAATAATTTGTTTTGATTCGATTCGTAATTTCATAAACTCGACTCGACTCGAAAAAAAATTAAATAAAATTTGAGTTATGAAATGGAAATTTGAATAACTCGGAAATTTTAGTAATTAGTTAATATTTTTCATATTCAAGTAAGAGTTTATCAATTCTGCATGATATATTATGTATATCACATGTGAAAATATGAAAAAATGTATATGTGTATATCGGATATGCATATAGAAAGCCGTTAAAATTGAAATCGATATGTGCACCGCCCAGCCCTAAATATATGCATATGGAAATATATATGTGCACCGATACGCATATGCATATAGAAATATATATGAAGAAATATATATATATATATATATATATAATTAAAATTGTACAGAAACTCAAAAACTCAACTCAAATTTTATAAACTCGAATCAATTCAAAAAAATTCAAATAAAATTTGAATAATAAAACCCTAAAATCTAAACCATGTATTATAAACTAATTAATGCTATACACGGTCAGATACTGTGTTTAAGAACTACCATATTCTCATAATTAATGCTTATTTACTTATTTTCAATAGAATCTGGTAGCATGTAATTAATTATAGGGAAAACTACACCACTGACCACCAAACAATTTGGGGATACCTATTTGAACTACCGAACTATAAAAAACGTCAATCACACCACCGAACTTATAAAATTAACCTATTTTGACCACCGCCGTTAAAAACCTAACGGTGGAGTGACAGAACTGCCACGTGGCAATTGATGGGTATATTTAAAAATTACACATTTGGTCCTTGTTATTTACATATTCTTTCAATTTAGTCCTAATTTTTAAATTAATTAAATAATAAATTATTTAATTAAGTGGTGACACGTGTCAAGACCTTATTGGAGGATTTTAATTATTTATATTTAATTTTATTAATTTATTTCCCCCTCCAATTAGGTGGTGACACGTGTCACCACCAATTTAGAGGAGAAAAATGAACTTTTCTCCATATGCAAGGGTGGATTCGAGCCTAGATCTCCTAAGGGTAAAGCCCATGGCTTTGCCACTGCACCAAGCACAACATTGTGCTATAATTCTCCAAATATAATATATATCTCTTATTAGTTTCTACATTTATAAGTCAAAAGCTCAAACCCTAAACATTAATTCCACATATATAAATCCTAAACCCTAAACTATAACCATAAATATTTCAAATTAATTTCACGCTAAATATTTCAAATTAAACCTCAAACCCTAAAAATTTCAAATTAATTCCACGCTAAATATTTTAAATTAAACCCCAAACCTCAAACCCTAAAAATTTCAAATTAATTCCACGCTAAATATTTTAAATTAAGCCTTAAACCCTAAGTATTTCAAATTAATTTCACACTAAATAATTCAAATTAAACCCTAAACCCTAAACATTAAACCCTAAAAATTTCAAATTAATTACATGTTAGCTATTTTAATTTAAACCCTAAACCCTAAATATTTCAAATTAATTTCACGCTAAACATTTCAAATTAAACCCTAAATATTTAGCATGTAATTAATTTGGAATTTAGGGTTTAAGGTTAGGGTTTTGGGTTTAATTTGAAATATTTAGCGTGAAATTAATTTGAAATTTTTAGGGTTTAGGGTTTAGTGTTTAATTTAAACTATTTAGCGATTAAACACTAAACCCAAACCTAAAAATTTCAAATTAATTTCACGCTAAATATTTCATATTAAGCCTTAAACCCTAAACTCTATGTATTTCAAATTAATTTCACGCTAAATATTTCAAATTAAACCCCAAACCCTAACCTTAAACCCTAAATTCCAAATTAATTACACACTAAATATTTAGGGTTTAATTTGAAATATTTAGTGTGAAATTAATTTGAAATATTTAGGGTTTATGGTTTAAATTAAAATAGCTAGCGTGTAATTAATTTGAAATTTTTAGGGTTTAAGGTTTGAATTATTTAACGTGAAATTAATTTGAAATATTTAGGGTTTAGGGTTTAAGGCTTAATTTGAAATATTTAGTGTGAAATTAATTTGAAATTTTTAGGGTTTGGGGTTTAATTTAAAATATTTAGCGTGGAATTAATTTGAAATTTTTAGGGTTTAAGGTTTAATTTGAAATATTTAGCGTGAAATTAATTTGAAATATTTAGGGTTATATTTTAGGGTTTAGGATTTATATATGTGAAATTGATGTTTAGGGTTTGAGCTTTTGGCTTATAAATGTAGAAACTAATAAGAGATATATATTATATCTGGAGAATTATAGCACAATGTTGTGCTTGGTAGGGGTGGGAATTGTCGGGTACCCGGGATTCGGGTACCCGGAAAACCGGGTACCTGGTTCGTCCGGGTACCTCTTTAAACGGCCCGTGTCCCGGCCCATTACATCCGGGTACCCGGGATTCGGGTACCCGTAAAATTCGGGTACCCGGGTAATCGGGTACCGGGTACCCGGTTCATATTTTTTTATTTTTTTTTTATTTTAAAATTAAAAAAAAATCATATGTTAAACACAAAAATATTTAAAAAAAATTAAACTTAAAACTTAAAAGAATATAATACAAACATAGAAAAAATATAGGGATTTAAACTTAATTTTAGAGTGAAAATATTAAGAAACATAAAATAAAAATATAATTTTAAATATAAAAAATATATATTAAATTTTATCGGGTCGGGTCGGGTACCCGGTAAGGGAAAACTCTCAGCCCGTGTCCCGGAAAATTTGCCGGGTCGGGTAATTTTTTTTCGAGAATTACCCGATATTTTTATTTCGGGTAGTCGGGTTTTCGGGTTGGGTCAATCGGGTCGGGTACTTTCTCCCACCCCTAGTGCTTGGTGCAGTGGCAAAGCCATGGGCTTTACCCTTGGGAAACCTAGGCTCGAATCCACCCTTGCATATGGAGAAAAGTTTATTTTTCTCCTCTAAATTGGTGGTGACACGTGTCACCACCTGATTGGATTGGGAAAATAAATTAATAAAATTAAATATAAATAATTTAAATCCTCCAATAAGGCCTTGACACGTGTCACCACTTAATTAAATAATTTATTATTTTATTAATTTAAAATTAGGACTAAATTGAAAGAATGTGTAAATAACAGGGACCAAATGTGTAATTTTTAAATATACCCATCAATTGTCACGTGGTAGTTCCGTCACTCCACCGTTAGGTTTTTAACGGCGATGGTCAAAATAGGTTGATTTTATAAGTTTGGTGGTGTGATTGACGTTTTTTATAGTTCGGTGGTTCAAATAGGTATCCCCAAATTGTTTGGTGGTCAGTGGTGTAGTTTTCCCTTAATTATATTCTTAAAGGATATACATAATTGATTTAGGATATTTAATATAATAAACCCTTAAAATTTAAACCATGTATTATAAACTATAAACCCTAAACTCAAATCTTAAATCTTAAACCTTAAAACTTAAAAATCTTAAACCATGAACCACAAGCACTAAACCATAAAACACTAAAACCTAGAACTCTAAATCTTTTTACATAATTATTAATTACATTAATTTTTTAAGAATGTAATTAATTATATGCTAGTAGATTCTATTGAAAAAAATATTAATTATAAGAAACTGTTAATTTTTAGACATAACTCTCAAAGCTGCGTATAGCAAATTCTTTAAAATAATATACTAATAAAGGTTTTGGTAACTAGTATCTTTCTAAGGCCAATTGATATATTACTTATTATAATAATAACACATCACATTAAATGAGAAAGTAATTTTATTATTTTCTCAGTATACTTATATAAGAACATTATTTGTTTTTAATATTAAAGGGAAAATATATAAAAACTTATCTAAATAATCAAATAATACTAGCCATTTTTTTACAAATGAATAAATTATTACCTCCACTAATTCTCTATGACGATAAAGAAAAATAAACAAAATAGAGTAATTCCGGCTCCCGCCCGATCACCATGACCATGTGGGTTAGGCAATCCATCTGTTCAATTTTACGATATATACGGGCAAATATATAATTTAGTACTTCAATTTATTTTAAGGTTAAAGAGTTATTTTGCCCCTGAGTTCAATTTAAATTAGTAATGTTGTCCATCGTGCGAAAACGCGTTTAATTAGGTCTTTCAGTTCGCACATTACAATAAATTAGTCCCTTGACCAATATTGACCGTTACGGTGCTGACGTGGCAGTTAACGGTGCTGACGCGACAGTCAACTATGCTGATGTGGCAGTCCATAATGCTCATGTGGTGGTGCATGTGTGATGATGACGTGGCAGAGGGGTTGAATTGATTTTTTAAACAGAATTCGAGGGCATAATTAAATTTTTTGCTGAGTTCAGGGGCATAATTTATTTTAATTGAAAGTTCGATAACTTACTTAATCTTTAAGCTAAAAAATAATAAACTACTAAATTTAAATATTTAAATACTCATAAAATATTAAAAAAAATAAGTAGAAACATAAAATTAAAAACATGAAAATTTATAATATAAAAACTCAAAATTTAAAATATTTATAAATCATCGAAAAACTATTCAACCGTTTCTGGTTATGTTAAGCCTACTAATATTCCTTGAGCATATTGTCACGGGGCTAGGCTTATATGGCTAGCTCGTGCGGCACTTGGTCGGGAAAGGACTTCGAAAGGGACCAAGTAAGCCTTGTAGTCAAGTCTTGGCTTGGCTAGGTGAGCGGAAGCGTTGCGAAGAAAGGGAAAATGAGATGGCTCGAGTGATTGCAAAACGAAGAGCCTCGTTAAAAACCCCCTATAAGCCTAGTTAGGGGGAAAAGAGTACTCGACGTTGCTAAGCTTTTATTAATGAAAGAAAGGTGAAAACAAAGGGAATTCAGGATGATTACAAATGAGGGGGTGAGGC
Organism: Hibiscus trionum; assembly: GCA_030270665.1. Classification (NCBI taxonomy): domain Eukaryota; kingdom Viridiplantae; phylum Streptophyta; class Magnoliopsida; order Malvales; family Malvaceae; genus Hibiscus; species Hibiscus trionum. Next base: position 6,376,815 of record BSYR01000011.1, on the reverse strand, counting down.
CCTTTTTATAGCCTAGCACCTCCCGATCTAACGGTCACTATCGATTACAATCGATGGCCAAGATTGGCCTAAGCTATCTAATGAAGGCAAGAGATTACTATCCATGATTCATTCCATCTTGGTAGGTCTTCTTTCCTTGTGAAAGGGATTTGATTCTCCATGAATCGAGGGATGAATGGATGCTTGATCCTTGCCTTGAATACCATGGTCAAAGGGGTAGATATTCCCCAAGGAATGGGCTTGAATGGCCATGGATGGTGGAAACTCGGATAGGCCCATAGGGGTGGCTGGACGGGCTGCTTGGTGCTGCTCGGACAGGCCTATGGGTGCTGATGGCTGGGCTGCTCGGTGCTGCTCGGTCAGGCCCTCGGGTGCTGCGCGGACAGGCCCTCGGGTGCTGCTGGGCGGCCTGCTCGGTGCTGGTCGGACAGGCCCTACGGTGTGCGCGGACAAGGCTGCACGGACAGGCCCAGGGTACTTGGCAAGGCCCCTTGGGCGGATGGCTCGGCTGGATTGTAGCCCCATGGGTGCGGCAGAATGGGCTAGACGGATTGGGGCCCCGTGGGTGCTGGAAATGGCCCCTAGGTGTGCGGCAGATTGTGCCCTAGGGTGCGCCACGGTAACATTCTCCTCCACCGAATTGAGCGACGCCCCCGTCGCTCGTTGGGCTTCAAAATCGGCAATCTTGTCTTCAAATTGCCACAAGTCTTTGTCTAACTCCCAACTAGCCTCGGCTTCGGTTAGACCCTTCCAAAGCACAAAGTATTCGTGCCTTGGTTGGTAGCCTTTGCGTCGAATGACTCGATCGGTTAAGATGGCTTCGACTTCTTTCTCGAACGAAGTCCTAACTCCAACGGGTGCTCGCTTGGAGATGTTTCTTTCCGGATCTTCCTTGTCCTCGTGATAAGGCTTAAGGACACTCACATGGAAGACGGGATGGACTTGGATTGCGGATGGCAATTTGAGCTTGTAGGCCACCTTGCCTACTCTCTTTATCACACGAAATGGGCCTTCATACTTCCTCGCAAGAGCCCTGTGAATAGAAGCATTTTGAAGTGTTAGATGAAGTTTAGCCAAAACTAAATCATTTACCTGAAATTCGACGTCGCGTCGCTTCTTGTCGGCCCACTTCTTCATTCGCTTGCTTGCTTTGTGGAGGCAAGCGTTGGCTAGGTCTCTTTGCTCTTGCAAGTCCTTCACTACATGGAAGGCGGCTGGATTTGGACCTTGTTACTTAGTCACGATCGCATCGGGTGTGAGCGGTTGTTGGCCCATCACTATCTCGAACGGACTTTGGTTCGTGGCTTCGCTCCTATGCAAGTTGTAGGAGAATTGGGCCACGTCTAGCAAATCGGGCCAATTGCTTTGAGATGCGCTAACAAAGTGTCTCAAATACATCTCCAATAACGCGTTGGCCCTCTCGGTTTGCCCATCGGATTGTGGATGAAAACTTGTTGAAAGGTTCAAGGAGGAAACCAACAACTTGAACAACTCGGTCCAAAACTTACCCGTGAACCGAGCGTCCCGATCACTTACTATTGACTTTGGAATACCCCAAAGCTTCACGACATGCTTCAAGAAAAGACGAGCGGCTTCGTTGGCGGGGCATGTCTTGTTGGCGGGAATGAAGGTAGCATACTTTGAAAACCTGTCTACTACAACCATAATACTCGAAAAGTTATTAACACAAGGAAAACCAATAATAAAGTCAAGAGAAATACTTTCCCATGGTCTTTCCGGTATTGTCAAAGGTTGAAGTAGTCCCATCGGCTTGTTTGCTTCGATCTTGTCTTGTTGGCACACAAGACAAGTCTTAACGTATGCTTCTACATCTTCATTCATACGAGGCCAATAATAACGCTCATTAAGTAAAGCTAAGGTACGATGCATACCTGGGTGTCCGGCCCACTTCGAATCGTGACATTCCTTCATCAATGTCCTTCTCAAATTGTTGAAGTAAGGGACGAACAAGCGTTGGCCTCTTGTGAAGAGAAGATCATCTTCGATCCAAAATCGGCGTGACTTACCCTCTTTGGCAAAGGTGATCAAATTCTTTGCGGTGGGATCATGCGTCAAGCCTTTCTTGATGGAATCAAGTAACTCACCACTTGGTTGGCTAATGGAGGCAAAGCTAGCTTTTCGGCTAAGCGCATCGGCCACGATGTTGGTCTTTCCGGGCTTGTGCTCCATTGTAAAATCGAATTCCGCCAAGAAATCTTGCTACCTATCTTGCTTAGGAGACAATTTCTTTTGGGTTAGAAAATAAGAAATTGCGGAATTATCGGTAAAGACGACAAACCTGGAACCCAAGATGTAGTGTCGCCATGTGCGAAGGCAATGGATGACGGAGGTCATCTCCTTCTCTTGAACGGTGTAACGCCTCTCCGTTTCGTTCAACTTTCGGCTTTCGAAGGCAATGGGATGGCCTTCTTGCATCAAAACTCCACCAATGGCATAATCGGATGCATCGGTGTGGATGATGAATTGCTTGGAATGGTCGGGCAAGGCAAGAACGGGCTCACTTACCATGGCTTGCTTAAGCCTTTCGAACGCTTGTTGACAACTTGGACTCCATTCCCAAGCTTTGTCCTTCTTTAAGAGTTCGGTCAAAGGCGTAGCTATGGCAGAGTAACCTTGCACAAACTTACGATAATAGTTAGCTAAACCAAGAAAAGAACGAAGTTCGGTTACCTTAGTCGGCGGTTCCCAATCGTCGATGGCTCGAACTTTGCTTGGATCCATTCGGATCTTACCACCTCCAATGATGTGGCCTAAGAACGGAACTTCTTGTTGAGCGAAACTACACTTTTCGCGTTTGATATAAAGCTCGTTCTCACGAAGAACCTGCAAAACCTTCCTCAAGTGCATTAAGTGTTCATGGAAAGTCTCACTATAGATGACAATGTCATCTAAGTAGACAACAACAAAGCGATCAAGAAAAGGTGAAAGTACCTTATTCATTAAAGTGCAAAATGTTGCGGGAGCGTTTGTAAGGCCAAATGGCATTACAAGAAACTCAAAAGAACCATACCTTGTGATGCACGCGGTTTTGGGCTCATCACCTTCGGCTATGCGAACTTGGTAATACCCCGAATGTAGATCTAACTTTGTGAAGAATCTAGCACTTCCAAGTTGATCAAATAAATCGGTAATTAAAGGAATAGGGTATTTATTCTTTACCGTGAGTTTGTTTAGAGCACGGTAGGCGACACACATGCGCAAGCTACCGTCTTTCTTCCTTTGAAAGAGGATGGGTGCTCCAAACGGACCCTTGGATGGGCGAATGTAACTGGCATCCAAGAGCTCTTTAAGTTGCTTTCGGAGCTCTTCTAACTCCGGTGGCGCCATTCGATAAGGTGCTTTGCTCGGCGGCTCGGCACTTGGCACCAACTCAATGCGATGATCTATCTCACGCTTGGGTAGTAAGGCCTTCGGCAATTCAGAAGGCATGGTGTCCTCGAACTCTACGAGAACACGTTCCACTTCTTCGGGAACTTCTTCGGCTTCTATCGCCTCGTCTTCCTTGAGCACGGCAAGGAAAGACTCTTCCTCCTTTCGCACACCATTGCGGAACTGGATAGAAGACAACATCTTGGATTGGATACCTACATCTCGACTCACGGGGACCAAACATTGTTGGGCGCGATCAAGCACAACCAATACATCGGCAAAGGGCAAGAGAAGTGTATTAATCTTGTCCAAAAAAGATAAACCAATCACAAGATCATAATCATCAAAAGGAATTACCTTAATATCCTCACGGCCTTTCCAACTACCAAGTTGGATCTCGACCCTCTTTGCAACTCCGGCAATGGGCGCTTCTTTTGAGTTGACCGTCTTAATCCACCCACTCGTCTTTAACACGTTGAGTTTGAGTTTTTGGGTGGCTCCTTCGGAAATGAACAGCTCGGATGCTCCGGTGTCCACAAGTGCACGCAATTGCTTTCCGGCAATCGTGACTTCTACAAACATAAGACCACTTTTGGGCTTGTTAGATAAAGAATTTACTTGGAGATTACTTACAATTGCTCCAAGCTGGGCGCGGGTTCGTCATTGGCTTTGACGGTAGAAAGATTTGCCTTTTGTGGACAATCTCGAATATGATGAGGTCCTTTGCATTGCAAACATCCTCGTCTCTCCCATGGCTTATTCGATCGGCCTTGTCGGTTATTGTTGTTGGAATTCTTGTCGTGGTTAAATCTATCACCTCCGGCTTTGGAATTCTTGTCTCCCCAATTCTTGGATTTCAGTTTTGATTTGGGCGAGTCTCGCTTCTCGAACTTGGCTATTGCCTCGGCTTCATCAAGGGCATGTGAAAGATCCTTGACACCACGTCTTTCCAACTCCATGTTAGCCCATCGGTTCAACCCATCCATGAAAATTGAGAAGCCTTCATCTTCTCCTAAGTTGGTGATTTGGAGCTTTAACTCGATGAACTTCTTCACATAGTCATGGATGTTGTTTTCGTGCTTGAGTTGGCGTAGCTTTGAGCGCAACTCTCTTTGAGCATTCTTGGGATAGAACACCTCACGGATCTCATCTTGAAGTTCTTCCCAAGTATCTACGGGAACGTCTCCATCATAGTCGGCACACCTGCGTCTCCACCATAAAAGAGCACCGTCAGTAAAATAACTTGAAGCAATATTTACCTTAGTGGATTCATCCACGGTGTTGGTGTTGCGGAAATATTGGTTCATGCTCCAAAAGAAAGTGTCGGTTTCTTGAGCATCTCTCGATCCTTTGAATTCCTTTGGTTTCGGCACATCGGCTAGCACTCTACTCGGACTTGAAACCACTCCGTTGGCTACGGCGGACTTATAGATGTTGAGCTCGGCCCTTAGCACATTCATCGCCTTCTCTAGTTCGGTTAGCCCATCTTTGAGATATCTATTCTCAATCTCCACGTCCTCGACTCTAACTTCGAGGTCCTGAGAAGCAACCTTGCGACCATCACCCCGAGATTCCAACTTTTTTAGTCGGTCCTCAACAACATCGAGCCTCTCTCTGGACTCATTCGTGTTGTCCTCCAAACGGGTAACTTTGTCTTGCAAGGTTGAGATGGCATCTCTCGAACTAGCCCTCTTGGTTTTTCCACCACGACTCTCCATTGGCTTTGAGATGTCGATAGGAGCGTCACTTGGATTCGTCATCTCGAACAATTCTTCGCTAAAACGTAGGCTCTGATGCCACTTGTCACGGGGCTAGGCTTATATGGCTAGCTCGTGCAGCACTTGGTCGGGAAAGGACTTAGAAAGGGACCAAGTAAGCCTTGTAGTCAAGTCTTGGCTTGGCTAGGTGAGCGGAAGCGTTGCGGAAGCGTTGCGAAGAAAGGGAAAATAAGATGGCTCGAGTGATTGCAAAACGAAGAGCCTCGTTAAAAACCCCCCTCTAAGCCTAGTTAGGGGGAAAAGAGTACTCGGCGTTGCTAAGCTTTTATTAATGAAAGAAAGGTGAAAACAAAGGGAATTCAGGATGATTACAAATGAGGGGGTGAGGCCCTTTTTATAGCCTAGCACCTCCCGATCTAACGGTCACTATCGATTACAATCGATGGCCAAGATTGGCCTAAGCTATCTAATGAAGGCAAGATATTACTATCCATGATTCCTTCCATCTTGGTAGGTCTTCTTTCCTTGTGAAAGGGATTTGATTCTCCATGAATCGAGGGATGAATGGATGCTTGATCCTTGCCTTGAATACCATGGTCAAAGGGGTAGATATTCCCCAAGGAATGGGCTTGAATGGCCATGGATGGTGGAAACTCGGATAGGCCCATAGGGGTGGCTGGACGGGCTGCTTGGTGCTGCTCGGACAGGCCTATGGGTGCTGATGGCCGGGCTGCTCGGTGTTGCTCGGTCAGGCCCTCGGGTGCTGCGCGGACAGGCCCTCGGGTGCTGCTGGGCGGCTTGCTCGGTGCTGGTCGGACAGGCCCTACGGTGTGCGCGGACAAGGCTGCACGGACAGGCCCAGGGTGCTTGGCAAGGCCCCTTGGGCGGATGGCTCGGCTGGATTGTAGCCCCATGGGTGCGGCAGAATGGGCTAGACGGATTGGGGCCCGTGGGTGCTGGAAATGGCCCCTATGTGTGCGGCAGATTGGGCCTTAGGGTGCGCCACGGTAACTATATGTTCAATGAAATCATCCTTGTGTTAAAGTAGAAAAAACAAAAATTTCCATCGTTTTTCTATATCAAATATTAATGAGCATCAATTTAATATAAAAAAGGTGATTTTTTTTAGTTTTATTGTTATTTTAATACAATGATAATTTCACTGGAAATTTATATTTATATTTATTATTTTTAATCTCAAATACATTTTAATTTTTTATATTAGTTTTTATTTTCAATAATTTTTAAAATATTTTATTTATTTTTATTAAGTTTATGATTTTTTTTAAAAATTGAAGAATATTTTGATTTTATGTGAGAGTTCTCACTTTGCTTATTTTAAAATTATCAGGAACCCGAAATATATTTACATCAATTTGTTAATCGATTTTTTGTATATTCCATTTGTAAAAGTTCAACTTGAAAAACCAAATTATTTATCTAATTTTATTCAAAAACTAAATAAATCAATTAAATTAATTTAAAATTTAAAAAAATTATTTATCCATTTTTTAAAATTTTAATAATTTCTTAAAATATTATTATTTAGTTTAAATATTAAATAAGTTATCAAACTTTTCAATTATGCCCTCAAATTCGACTTAAAAAATCAATTCAGCCCCTCTGCCACGTCATTATCACACATGCACTACCAAGTTAGCAACATGGACCGCCACATAAGCATTGTTGACTACCACGTCAGCAACGTTAACTGTCACGTCATCATCATAACTGTCTATGTTGGTCAAGGCGCTAATTTGTTACAATGTGCGAACTGGAGGACCTAATTGAACGTGTTTTCGCGCGAAAAACAACATTACTAATTTGGGTCGAATTCAAGAGTAAAATAACCCCTTTAACCTTATTTTAAAGTGTAATTTACTATCTATTTTATGTAATTAAACATTTGAATTTAGCTTTAAATTTTAAATTAGTATTTTTTCCACCCAATTAGGTACATTAGTTTTATTCATCAGTTCAAATTGATATTTGAATTTTACTTTTTTATCCAAATTCATGCTTATGATAAATGGCTTTATTTGGACTATAAAGTCAAATTTAAGTACTAATTTGAATCTAAAAATCAATTTCATATACCTAAATTGACTCCAAAAGCTTAGATACTAAATTATATCTCGAAGTACCAACGACTATTGATATACGAGATGAGACATTAAATCTATTAAGTAAGGTCAGGTATTTGAATCTAGAAATTGTGAATAGAAAAATTAGGTTGAAATGATAGTTCCTGTAATATTCCTTTATAGTATTTAATCTAAATTCATCAACCTATAAATTAAATCCCATTGATAATATAAAAAATATATCTCAAAATCAAAATATATGTACTAATGTATGTATATTAATATAACTCATATTTTTTGCTTGGCTAGGAATGGACATTTTACTCCCACTCGGTTGAGTTCCGACCTGACATGGTCTGATCGGGTAGGATTTTTATTAAAAAATTAGGGTCGGATCAGATTTTTCTTAAGTGTGAGGTCGGATCATGTTCAGGTTTAGGGTGAAAAATATTTGACGGACCCGAGACTAATAGTGTAATTTTCGCCTATACTTTTAGAGATATTTGTAATAATACCCTTTTTATATTTTTTTATTAATTAAGTCTTTAAAATTAAAATTTTTATTTACAAGTCTTTAAAATTATTATTTTTTACAATTAGATCTTAAAATTATTATTTTTTAAAGGGTGTGATCAAATTCAAATTTAAAATAATAATTTTCTAATGAAATTTAAGTCGGCCAAAAATCCTACCAGACCGGTGCCATCCCTAGCTCGGCAGGCACAAGAGAGCCCGGGGCTCCCACGAATAGCGTGACAGCTACGCATCCGAAGCATCCAGCTGGTTGATGCCTAATTTCTTCTTCATGTAATCGTGGCTGGCATTTCCCATTCCCCCATCCCCATGTGATCACACGTGCTCCCTCTCCCTTTTTTCCCTTCATATTTTCCCTTTTCTAAAATTTTTTATATTAATTTTCTTTTGTCTAATGCCACAAAACTTCAATATTTATTTATTTATCATAAATAATGGCTTTTTCTTTGTCTTCTCATTGAATTACGACCATATTTAAATGTTTTTAATTTATTCAAAATTTAATAAAAAAAAAAAAGCAAACTAAAGAGCTTAACGATGAGTAAACTAATTTCTCGAATTTCGTAAAATCGGAGAACTGAATATGTAATTAGACCAAGAATCAAAGATGGAGTGGGCATGAGGAGTGAGATATCTTGTTGAAGATGTATTGGGTATTCAAGGCTTGAATTTGACTTAAAACCTTCCCCTTGAGGCAGGAATTATTCCACTTCAAAACTAACTTTTCGTGCTCACCACGATAATTTTATCTTACGACTCCCAAGTTTTTACTTTGATTTATAAATTTATTTTTATTGTGAATAAATTATACCACGTACCACTAAATTACCGTCGTCGACTTGTCTTTGTCACTTTAATTAGTCCAATTTCAATACTGAATTTTAGTTTTCGACTATGCCATTAAATCCTTAATGTCGTAGTGATGTGGCTAATGATGATTGATATAGCAAAAAAATGTGTAGTTCAATGTTATAATTAGATCAATTAAAAGTTTAATGACAAAAACGAGTCAACGGCCATAGTTTAGTGGTATGTACTGTAATTTACCTTTTTATTATTAAATGCACCATGAAAGAACGAAACGAATAAAAGAAAAAATGTGTTTGTATTTTAAAAAAAAAATATAGTTTTTTTTGTTTGTTAAGAATTTGTTTTCACATCTTCAAAGTAATTTTAGTAACCAACAATCAGACTTGAGATAAGATGATACATTTTTTATGTAAGGTTAGATATTTGAATCTTGATGTTGTGGATGAAATAAATTAAATCGAGTGGGTCGCTTCCATACTGAACCTTTGTAGTATCTGATCTAAATTAATCAACTAATAAATTAGATACCAATAATTATATTATAATTAGATTGAAAACAAAGAATGGGGTTAGGTTGTTGGGTGGGCAGTTCATGGTTTGTAAGAAAAACAATCATCAAAATACAAAATGATTTTGGAAAAATTAATGGAAGAGTGAAGAGAAATGTTATTAAAATGGGAATAATGAGTGAGGTATGTGAAGGTGTAGATTCCATAGGCAATTTGTAAATAAAAAAGACCTAAACACCTCGTGAACCAACCAAATTAATTAAAAGTCACAGCTTCCAACAACAATTTTAATTCCCTACTTGCTGAATATAAGCACAGCAATTTCTATGAAAAAGTTGATTTGGCACTGTCAGTGTATGTATGAGGGAAAAATACAAGTGTTTATTTAATTGCACGTGTGGGTCTGGTCAGGTAAAAATACAAGTGCAAAGGTTAAAAAATATATATTACACGGGTGATCATCCAACTATCATCTTTTTTTTGTCACCTAACTAAAATTTTTATCTAAATTGTCACTAACGTTTCATTTCGCTATCGTTTTGATCACCGGACGTTAAATATTTAACGGAGATTATGACATGACATGATTTAATAACAATTTTACTACTTAAAATTATTACATTCTATCAATTTAATCCTAATAGGGAATAACTTATCAAATATTTGTACTAAACCCCAAATTCTCCATCCCCTTTCTTTTTCCACTCCATTCACTTCTTGGAGAATTGCTTTCTTCATTCCTGAATGGCTTCAAATCATCATGGGAATGTTGCTAAAGATAAAATATTATATAAAATATCTTAGATGAGTGTTCAATGAAGTGATGGAAGAAGGGGAAAGAGTAGTGTTGCAGAGGAAGAGGAGGGGATGAAAAATTTGGGGTTTGGTCTAAATATTTGATGAGTTATTTCGAATTAGGATTAAATTGATAGAATGTATAAGTTTTAAGACTAAAAGTGTTATTATCCCATGACTAAAACAGGAAAAGAGTGATAATTGGGTGACCACCCGTGTAATTTTCCCTAAAAAGTGAGGGATTAGTTAAGGAATTTATTGAAAGATGGGGGGAGTTGGGAGAGTAGGTGTAGTATATATAATATATTTGTTTGGCATAGGATGCCCTGAATTTTATTTTCATGGTTAGAGGTGGGAAGAGTTGCAGTGATGAAAGTAGAAATTAATATTCAATTTTGGCATATGAAATGCAGACCGACTTCATTACTACCGGCAGAGGTGGTCAGATATTTACAAATGGCTCTTACAATGGGCGTTGTTGGCCACTAGACATTTTTTGAATAGTCTAAAGTTGATTAAAATGTGCTATCTGTTTATATATATTTTTAATTCTTTTCTTTGACAATGTACATACATTTTATAGATAAAGTGATTTGAATTTATGTCTCTTAAGATAAACAACATCCACTTTTCTACTAGAATACTCGTTAGATTTAAAAGGGCCATTATTTATTTAATATAAATTTGCTTTTCATTCATTATTTTAGTAAGTACTGCAATTTAAATCTGTAAATGAATTATATGTATGTATATAAAATAATAGGCAAAATAATAAAAGATGCTCCACGTTTGTATGTTTTGTTATTTGACCTTTTATTCTTTTTATTTGGAGTAAACAACTTTTAATATTTTAGTTTGGTCTAAATATATTATTGTTGGATGAAAATTGTCAGTTAATTGACGGTCAATGGTTAATTCTGACTGAACTTGCCACGCATTAAGATCGATTGACGTGACATATGCTACAACAATTTTTTTTTTAAATATTTTGTTATGCCCTTCTTTATGGTGACTTGTGGCTGACTATCATACTGACACGTGACCGAACCAAATGGTGACACATGACGAATATGATATTAACACGTGGTAAATATAATGCTAGCACGTGGCTGAACCAGATGGTGACACATGACGAATATGATATTAACATGTGATGAATATGATGCTGACACTTCAGCAGATCTTAACACATGACAAGTCCAGCCAACATTAGTCATTGATCGTTAGTTGACTGACAGTTTCCATCTAACATGAGCATATCTAGACCAAATTAAAACGTTAGGGTTTGTTTGCTCCAAAAAAAAAAAAAATAAGAGGCCAAATGACAAAATATACAAACGTTAGGGCTTAAAGTTGCCAAAATAATAATCAACATATTGAAAAATAATGAATTGAATCTAAAATCGTCACTGGGATGGAAGACAACGAGACAATACTTATATCTAAGAGTAAACATTTTATAGGCTTCTTTCTGCACCAATTTCATACATTTTTCGGCCTTGTAATTGAATTGCAAAATAAATCAGAAACTCTGAGAAATAAGTATGAATTAAGGTAAAGGCGCGACTGATTAAACACGCTATGAATCATCCATTGATTGGTCTGAGCAAATCAGCAACCATAGGAACGTAAAACCATGGGGGCTTAAAGTTTAAACCCCAGGATTTCTACACACGTCTAAATTGGAACAATTCTGCCCCATAATGTACGCAAACACAATCAAGTATTCCATATGGATACAACAAAATCAAATCTGTAGCTGTTTGGTTCTTTATTGTTCTTTCATCCAAGATTGATGGTCTCAAAAAGAATGAACATGTTTCCTTATAAGTCTTTTCAAGGAAGTGTAGCTCTTACTTCCTTCCTATCTGCTCCAAATGACTGCATTTCAAAAGAATAAATAAAATCACCTGCTTCTGATTGTATGAGCCAGCATCCAATTGATTCAACAAGATAATTTCATACTCCATCAAACATTATATATATAAACATCTAGTCACTATTAATAAATGTCTAGAACCTATTGAAACTGGCATTGCCTCTCCGAGTTTTAGTTCGGTTCCGTAGGATGCAATCCTAGTCCGCCTTGCAGAATGCTAAAGCCACTAGATCCTGGTAAACACAGGTTGCTCCATTCGTACACCGAAAAGAGTCTTAACACAAGCAAGAGAGGAATGCCAATCCCCATATCTTTTAGGCAAGCTAGCATATTCCAATAAATTACCTGCAGATTTCCTCTTGTACATTTACGACTATATATTCCAATAAATATATGATTTTCATGGTATACCTTATTAAGGGGATGCGTTCTAATTGAGTTAAAACTTGCCTAAGTGGAAGATCAAGGCAACCAGCTTAAGACTCTTATCATTTGACCACCTTGAATGACACAACTTCTAGAGAGAGAAAAAAATCCTAAGTTAGCTGAAACCATTTCAACTACTGAATGTTTGGTTCAATTAGAATTCTTGTCAAGTATACAGTCTAGTCCAATCCAAACTCTCCTATGTCTGACTCAGCTAGAAAAACTTGATTCCAATCAATCTCCTAAAGTTTTAGTTGTGCTAAACCAACTTGGACTTTGGACATATTCAAATCAAGTTTGAGAACAAAAATCTTCATCGGGAAAAAATGATCGCTGCACCTCTTTCATGATTTCTCCTCAATTTCTTTGAGAAGACACCATAAAATGTTTTTGAGTGTCCCATTAAAAGAAATGAGTTTTCCTTGAGCTTTTGAATTTGATTAAAACTATCCTACCAGCACGAGTGAACCCCCATCCATTATGAAAGCTCCAACAATCGTTTGTGGATTCATAAGCTTCTAGAAAACTCAAGATGACTAATGGTTGCAAAGATTTGCACAGGGATTGGCACGCTTAAGATTAGAATATCTTGAGTAGGTTTGGACATTGTTTTCATATGATTGAAAATTTTACATGATGGACACACCTATTCCTATGTATTAACCTTAATGTTTGAGCATGAGGCGAAAATACAATTCCCTTTCAGGCACAAATACACAAAAGAAATATTAAGGCCTCGATTAAGCAACAAAAGTATTTTAAGTCATGGCTTAATCATGCAGACCAAAATTGAAAGGGATCAACATAACATTTTCCCCATTAACATAGAAGCCTACTAGCTTCCATTGGGTAATTTCTTGCCTATTTTTCATGGAGAACTTGGTAAGAAATAAATGGGCTAACAATTAGACTAGTTTCGATAAACTATTTTTTCAAAATTGATTCGTGATGACCAGTTTTAGCAAAGCTCTACATTTGAAGTATACTATTCTTATCTGATAGCAATGCTACTTCAAGAAGAAAAGGAAAAGGAGAGTTCATTCATTAATGAAATTCACAACTTACCTAATAGGACGAAGTAAGGAACATATGCAAAGATAGATAGTGACAAGAAAAGAACATATACTTAGTAAATGTTTCATACCTCAACATTAAAACCTTTCGCGTACACGTTAGTGAAGAGTTCAGAGGATTCGGGCACTGGATTTTCCTGGAATCAAATAAAGGAAAAAGAACCAATGTTGTAAACATTCCTACAATACAAACTGACAACCAGACAAAATTTCTAAATAATAAAATAATTAAAAAATACATACATACAACAACTATCTAAAATCAGAATAACAAAATCAAAATGAAGGCAACAAAAAAATGCCTTACCTTAGCTTGAGCAATTGCATCGTCTACCTCTTTTCTTAGTTCCTTCTCCATGTCCTGAAAAATTTTCCCATTATTTTAATATGTCTTCACTACAAAAGTCTTACAAAATTTCAGTTCTGATAGTTTCATAAATGAACTTAAGTTAAAAATACCTTCAACTCTTTCTCAGTAGCTAGGTCATGAGACAATATTAGCTTCCTAATTCTTTCAATTGGATCACGCTCCTAGAAACATCACATCTAGAATGTCAGTTTTAGATTAACTTGATTAAAATACATTCTGAAATATCTAACTTATAACAAACGAATCCCTGGAAAAGTAACACGATTGAACATCAACCTGTCTAACACCAGTAATCTCATCACGGGTTCGATAGGTGCTTCCAGGATCAGACATGGAATGACCATGATACCTGTAAGTGTCCATTTCGAGAATCTGCATATAAGCAGCGTGAAATAATAAGTTAATTATGCAATAAATTATAGAAAATAGTACGATATTTCACAAAGGAAATAGCAGCATGTAGATACTTCTCATCAACTAATTAGATAGAATGCAAATCTACAATCATTCCATCAATACCACTCCAAGTATCATGAGTCATGACTTGTAAGCCCACAAATTAGGAGTCATATATCATTAGGCATCTAGTAGAATGAAGTTTCCACAATTTTAAACCCACGGGAGTTAAGTACCTAAAAAAATCACAGCTTTTGTCTCATATTACTGTTATCTCAGACCAAGATATTGTCCTTGTAAACAGCTTTTCATCAAATATTAGCAAAAAAGCAATTTTTCAGCTACTCAGCGATTGCCATACCCATAATATCCTTGGGGAATCACAGAAATTATCAACAAGCAACTGAAACAGGAGATTCATGAGTCCAAAGTCCCATAAAGCTTGTGTAACATAACATAGATGCTCATTGTTTCCGAAGAAGTTCGAAAGTTATGATTGCCCTGGACTACACATTTAGACCTACCTTTCTATGTTTCAGAAGATTTCACAAGCATCTTTAAAGCCGTGAAGACTTGTCAAGCTTTTTTATATTTATTTTAATTTGGGATAAACTTCTCAAGCAATTAGTTCCAATGTTGTTCTGGACAAGCTCTATAATGAGGGTTAAAAGATGAATCTTTGAAATTTCAAGGCCACATTCAAGATCAGTAAGTTAAAGGTAACAACTAACAAGTGCCCTGCACAGTCTAGTCCGTTATGTGCAAATCTCTTGTATTTTACTTCTGAAATCAAGTCTCAAGCAGTGAGCTGCCGATCTTAAGGCTTGGAATGCAATACAAGCATTAATATTGCATTAAATATCAAGATACAATTATCAAACTCCAAATTTTGTAGATCAATGTTGTAAGTATCACAAGCATAAAACAGTTTGAAGCAAGCACAGCATACAACAAAGAGTTCTATTCCCTAGGTAGCTGCTCAAATATTGTGAACACTATCAGTTATTCAGAAAAGGTTTTAAAACGAAACAAATAATAATATTATTCTCCATGTGTAGTAACTATAGAGAAGAAAAGTAGAATTAGCTGATAAGGTTAAGCATGTAGAATTAGCTTATAAGGTTATAGAGTTTGTTCAAGAATGATCGACTATGTAGTGAGGGTTTTGATTCTCAAATAGCTTTAGGCATAAGCAAGATGACACAAATTAAACAAACATTCAGATGAGTGACGAAACAAAATCAAGTTTTTTTAAGTTAAACATTGAAAATTCACACCTTTAAATAAGGTAAAATTAGTATAAGAAAAAGGGCAAGCAAATAAACACGATAAAAAGACTTAAAAATAATAATTAAGAGCTGGATGGATAAACTTACGATTGGTCCATTCTTCAAGGCATGTTCTTTGGCAAATGCGCAAGCTTGCTTCACAGCAAGAACATCCATTCCATCCACCTACAGGATATGAAGCATATAACAAATAGAATTTAAGGTGAAAAAAGGTACATATTTGTCTACCATCTGGAAAAAAGAATTTTAAGCATTCACTACCCTAAATGTGCAGACATCTTTTGTCAAAAATATTATGCTTTGTAAGCTGAACAAAAGGTTTTTTTCTTTGAAGTACTATAAAGTATTCTTGCCTTACAAGTTACAATATTAAAAACCAATAGTATAAGCAGTAAAAAGGCCTAGAGATTCTGCTTTCTTAAAACTTCAGTCAAACATTTAAGTTCTAATGTAAAAGGACAATAGAACAAAACGGTAAACCAGCAAAAGAAGCTTCTCACATAGCTCAAAACCTCAAAATCACAACTACCAATTTTTTTTACCATTAACTGATCACTATAATGACATATAATTGTCAGTTTTTTACCGTTCACTAATCACTAAATGACATATAATGGTCGTAGTCCCTTCAAAACCGCATACATCTAAATCATCATGGATAAATATTCTATACACAAGCGGTGGAAACTGACTCCCTAAATTCTAAACCCCTACACCTAAACCCCTAAATCCTATACCTTAAACTAACTCCCTATACCCTAAAACTAAGGAGCTTAATCATTGTCAGTTTACACCGCCAGTGTATAGGATATTAATCATTTACTTCATATTCATAATAACATTACTAAAGAACCAAAAATATTATAATCACTATTTTCTCAGCAAAAAAAAAAGTCTCACCTTCAAACCAGGAGCATAATCTCCACGTTTGTAGTAAGCAGGACTCTTCGCGGCTCTCCACTCTGCCGTTCCCATACCATCTGTTACATCAAATAAATAAAATTCAAAATTCACGAAATACTGAAATTTGTCAAACAATAAAATTTCATTCCAATTCAAATTGCTCACAGTGATTATTCTCGCAGACCAAAATTGCAGGCAGGTCCCAAAGTGCAGAGATATTCAAAGCCTCAAACAGCTGCCCTTGATTTGCAGCCCCATCACCGTACAAAGCAAAGGTCACGGCTTCGTCTTTGCAATACTTTTGGGCAAAGGCCAAGCCACATCCTAGCGGAACCTGGGCTCCGACAATCCCATGACCGCCGTAAAAATTCGAATCCTTTTTGTAAAAATGCATCGAACCACCTTTGCCCCTAGAACACCCAGCCTGCCGTCCCATCAGCTCCGCGAAAACTTCGAGTAGGGTCCCACCGCGAGCCATGAACGTGCAGTGGTCACGATAGGCGGTTATGATGCAGTCCTTTTTAGTTAGGGCGGCTTCCATGCCGACGGCGACTGCTTCTTGTCCGTCGTACAAGTGGCAGAAACCACGGATGAGTTTGGCCTTGTAGAGTGAATCGGCGGCGATCTCCATCCGACGCATCAGCGCCATGTCGCGGAAGAAGGTGAGAAGCTCATTGGCATTGGTCTGGACGGTGCGTGAGGGAGCTTCGCACTGGTGAGCGGTGAAGGGAACGGAGGTCTCCACGGTTATGGGAGTGGTGTCCGTGGAGATCGGACGGCGGAGGGAGATGGCGGACGAGAGGGGCTTCAGAAGACTGCCGGAGCGTGAAGAAGAAGAGGCGAGGTGCGATAGAGCCATGGCGAGTGTTGGATTAGGTGACGGAGGAGGGTGGGATCTGAAAAGAAAAGAGAGCGAAGAAAAGGAAGGTGAAAGGAGGTTGGGTTGGTGGGAAATGGGAATGGAACCATGCGGAAAGTAAAGGGGGAATTAAAAATGGTTATTTTCTTTATTCTGATTGGAGGAATTTTCAAGTTACGTTGGTGTGAGCGTGACTGCTATATTTTTGTATTAGTTGCCGGTTTCGGTTTCAGTGGAAGGAGGATGAAGCTCATTTTAACATATTTAAGTTCGAGAAATTTTATCTGTAAGATGTGTGTGAGGCATGAACATATTCAAATTTAATTGTAAGCGTTTATAATGTTATGGTACTAATTGATTTCAATTTAAACGGCTTTTTGTGACTATATAGAATATACATATATTTAATAGAGTGAAGGGACTAAACTCAATGTTATGGTACTAATTGATTCAAATTTAATTGATTTCATTGTTTTTGAGTTGTAAAAATTTTTTGGGTTATTTTAACCCAAATCTTTTTCTTCTTAATTGCGTTGTAATTGAATTTTTCTATGGTTTAATGAAAATTCAGTGGCTATTTCAAAAAAAAAATTAATTCACTAATTATTAAAAATTTAAGTTATTTAATTTTACAACTCAAACTTTATTTATTTTTTTAAAATAAAATTTATAAAATTCTGATTTGAATATAATTGTATCAATTTTAAGATTAAATAAAAAAAATATTTTTCAAATCGGGTTTTGCTCTGCTATTGTTTTATATCATTTAACAATCTTGATATTGTTGACTTCTTATTGGCTGTGGCAAGGCTTTTCGGGTAAAGGAATGGGTGCGGCTGTGCATGGGTTGGTGGCTTAGTTGGGTGACTGGATATTGTTGGCGGAATAAATTTGAGAAGCAACTAGTCAAATATTCTTTTCTGTTTCTCTTTTTCTCAAATTAATTGGAGTGGTAGATTAGATTAAAGATTAACTTGATTGGTTTTATTTTTTTGTTTAATTACTTATATTTAATTTAGTGGCCAATTAATTTAGATCTAATTTTACAGAGGCTTATTACAAAAATATTTTTTCAAATTTGTTTTCTCCATTTACAATGTCAACTTTTAACTTAATGGGTTGTTGTTGGTAACTTCATTGATTTTTATTATAGTATAGTAACTTAAAAAGGAATAAATAAGTACTCCAATTTAATTAATTAAAAATAAAAATTATAAATACTAAGAGTTATATAAAAAAATAAAAATAATAATTAAAAAAGGGTAAATTATAAATTCATATGAACCTTCTTTTTACTTTTATTTTAATTACTAAATTTTAAAGGTTTTCAATTTAATCACCAAATTTTCAAATTACTCTATTTTATTTACTCGTGTGTCAAATCATACACATAAAGATGATGTGACAACCACGTTAGCTGATTCGACCATATTTTGTTTATGTAACAGTCACATGTCATTCACATCATTTTTTTATTATCTTCCCTCATAAATTAAACTTTTACATCATTTTTGTGTCACATCGACGTTGGTATCGCCATTCTCCTACGTCTTCTTTAATCATTCAAACACCAACGAACTCGTTTCTTGTTTCTTTCCATTCTATTAGTTTAAATGTCCCTAAAACTTCTTTAAGACACGCAAAACTTAATCTAAAAATCAAAATTCTTAAAATCTCAAATTATTATGATCTACAATCGCCACGTACGATCAACGTAGAAACAAGATGTATAGTTCGTCTTCTCCTTCTCTACCTCTTCACAGTTGAAATTTGAAAAAAAGATGTTCCATGGTCATAAATTAAAAAGGAAAAAATTAAGGACATTTTATAATTTTCAATGGCCAAGTGCCTAGTCATAGCACCATTAATTGTTAATGGCATGGTGACCAAAACAAAAGTAATTTAAAATTTTAATAATTAAATGAAAAAAATTAAACTTAAATGACTAAAATATGAGTAAGAAAAAAATTTAGCGACGAAATTATAGTTTACCCTTTTTTAAAAATCCCCCATATACCAACAAACCTCGTGCTGACGGTCAAATTCCGTCAATCATAAGGTTCCATCCAGGTGGATGTTTTGTACTATACAGCGAATTGCGTTTCAATCCCAAGCTAGTCCTTGTAAGTTTTGTATTGTGCAAAACAATCCATCCAATAGAACCATCTGTTTTTATTGTGAAGTACTGTCATTTTGTTTTTGTTTTTGTAGATGATCAAAAAATAAGTGAGGATTAAAATTAAAAAATGATTTTATTAAAACCCATTACCTATTTTGATCTAAAAGCAATTCATTCCTCTCCTATGCAAAGCCATGCAAGGTCAACGCAGAGGGGAGGGAAACAAACCAAAAGGTTGCCCGACCAACCAGGTCGCTAGAAGATTGACTAGGCGGGCTTATTCGAAGGCAAACCCGAGTAAGCCCGCCTAAAATAGGCCAACACCAGACTCAAAACGAAAAGGAAAACACAAGAGACACTGCAGCATCAAGCCATGAGCAGAAACAAAAGAGGACCATAACCAGAAGAGGATGCATATGGTCGTTCTACGTCCATATGAGAGTTTCATCCAGAGTCAGGCTCCCTTGCCCATTAGTGGCACGGGTATTGTCACAATAGGCGATGAAAGAGCAGCTCCATTCCGAGAATGATTATACCAGGTTTCTTGTTTGATTAGCGTTAAACGTTTAAGCCCAAAGGAATGCCCTTTTTTCTTTTTTTCTTTTTTTACATTCGATCTTATTGATCAGAGGCGAATCATTGGTAAAGAAAGTGGGAAACGAAGCGAGCTTTAAGATGTCCTCATTAGCAATGGGACCGAAAGTTTGAGCACACCAATTTCCCGACGTCGACTGATAAACACCTTCAAAGATAAGGCTTGTCAACTCGCGACGTTTAGAAACAAAGAAAGGATTGCTTGGCTCCTCACACCTTTTACGCTTTTTATTAAAAGAGACTTCCATGGAAGAAAGACCTCAACAATCAAATTTCTCCAAATATCTTCAGGATCCCTTTTTTCAATTAAGAAACCTCTGGATACAACAATTGCTCCTAGGTTCTTGGATGTTTGTTGGTCGCTGACTCCTTCATTAACGTGATCAACATTGGACAGGGAATCCGGGATATGTTCCTTAAAAAGCTATTGATTGATATCCTCAGTCTCGATAGCATTCTTGAGGGTCACGCTATTGCTTCACCTAGGCAACCTCGTACCCATGGGATGCAGGCACCTAGGATACTGTACAGATGTTAGAAAAAGCACCAGCTTGTCGTTTCCAACAATCTTCATTCTGGGAACAGAGAAGGGAGGCTGGTGTTGTTTCGCCGAGCGCTCTCCATGGCTCGCTTTCGTTTCCGACTTCTTCCAAGACGGAGATGCACGCTACCAAAGTCCATAGCTACCTGCCCTTTTAAATTTCTTGGAGTCGAACCAGCAGTTTTTTTCACCGTGGCCTAGCCTCCCGCGGCTATAGCAAAACTTTGGCAGCCGTTTGTATTGAGAGGAAACCCATTACCTATGCACCCAATTCATCTTCATCCATTGATCCCTAAATATAAGACCCATTTCCCCTCTCAACTGAACCCAGTTAAAAAACCACAAAAAAGGGAAAGGAAGCTTGACCAGCATAATACCATTCACACACAGTTATGGAGTTCGAATGCTGTTAATAAAAACAGCCTTCGAGTTACCTCTCCGGCTTTCTCTTTTCAAGAATCTGGGTAGTAATAAAAGAGGGCAAAAAACAATATGGATGAATTGATAATGAACATATATGTCAAGTAATACACCAGAAGCAATGTATCATATTGCCACCTATGTACAGTAGACGACCGTGGCTCAAATACTGCCACCAACTTACACAGATTTAACTTACAATTCTTACAGCGCCTTCAAAATCTATTTCGTTATTCGGTTGGTCATATATGTATGTATGAATGATAGTACATTGAACCATGCTTTCATTTAGAACAAAAAAGGTTCCACTTGCTTGGCGCTGTCGACTCTTTCACCCGGTCCCTAATACCTGTGTTTGTATGTAATCAATGCATGACCCAACAGACTGGACACAGAAATCTGAAGCAAAATGTCGAAGGATGTTTATTTTAATTTTTTTAACTAGGGACATTCAAATTAGATTTAAACTCATAGGAGAAATTGCTTTATGTTTCATTATTGTCCTTTAATTCCGAGCAAACATAATATAGGAGCAAACGGATTCAGACATACCATGTCTATTTATGCCAATGAAGTATATGCCAGAAGAAATCTCTGGTATTGCTGTTGCCTTTGTAGTCTAATTGAATTACCATTTGAAACCGTTGCTCGGTTATGGCACTGGCTGTTCTGATTCGAGGCTGGTTGTCGTCTAACTCGAAACACAAAATCTTCCGTATCCAAAACATAAGAGACCTACCAGTACCAGGTACCAATTCCAGTCATTTAACGAATCATATACATCTATTTAGAAGAAAATAAACCATTAACATAAGAGACGGATTTCTAATTGGATGTACCTTGGAAGAACTGCAAGCAATCTTGCATTCCAAACCATTAACTATTTTAAGTCCTTCAGTCGCCCGACATGTTGAAGATAGATCATCAGCACCCGCACATTTGCGTATATTCCTGCAAACACCATATACCTATATATCATGATGACTTCATGGAGTAAATGTTGACAACCATGTCTATAGTCCTTAGTCAATATACCTCTTCATGAAAATCCCAGACTTCTCTTTTCCCTCGGGAACAACTGAGAGAAAGTCATTGTGCAAATATGCTGCAAAATTAGGGTCCATGGAAACAGCTGTCACTTCAGGCTTATCATGTCCATAGTCCATAAGCTGGATGGAAAGACAAGCTGGTCTCGATGACTGCAAACAATATATAAAAGATGGAGAGTGCATGTGAGAGTTCTATATTATAGATAAAATAAACCATCCAGAAGAAAAAGGGAAAAGGTAAGCCTTACACATTCAATGCGATATATATTCTCATCATGAAGGAGAACACGAGCATTTTCATGATAAACAACATCAAATCTTCTAGATTTTCTTGATTTCTCATATGCATACAGTTGAAGAAGTTTATTGTCCATTTCATCACTTGCAATGGCTTGAAGCTGAGGCAAGCACCACAAAGATGGCAAAGATAAGGTCCGGAACACATAGGGAAAGAAACATAGAAAGTTGAGAGGGGGGATAGCATTACCTGTTTGACAATTTTAAATATCAGCTTATCCAGCGTGAATAGAAGGTATGACTGAGTTCCAATGATAGCTCGGCAATCATCTTCAAATTTTGTATTATCAGAAGAGCCATCGAGTAAATTGTAAAGTGCACTCATGAACCTGTATCATAAAAGAGTTTAAATGAAACAACTAGTACTACTGAACACTGTTTAATATTTGCCTGAACCAATAGAATTAAACTATATTACCTGGCATAGAGATCAGTAGGACTTGGATCGCTAGAAGCCCTCCATTTCCTATCAGTAGATGATGAATTAACCTTTGCTGATTGTATTCTCTCATACAATGTCTGTTGAAATTGTAAAAGGATTACTGAGTTGATGAACAAACTATACAAGAAATATCTATCAGGTCAGTTAAATTATTAATATTTCAAAAAATGCTACTTACTTGGTGAAGCCTAAAAAGCACATAAAATGAGTCATTTCCATAAAATACTCGAGAATCCTTCTTGTTCTCATGTAGTGCTGAAGGGACATGCTTTGCAAGGGGCTTTACGGTCAGTAGAAAACGTTCAGAAAATGGTAACAGTGTTCCATCTCCTTCCACATCATGGGCATCAGCCATCCCTTCAGCCTCACCTTCACTCTCTACTTTATTAACATGTTCATCATGGTCTATATCGTCCTCCTGCTCCTCCCTCGATTCACCTTCGCCAGAATCACTTCCAAAAACTTCACCATTCTCAGAAGCATTCTCACTATCCTCTGATGTCCTCGGAGCACTTTCATCGCCATCGTCATCAGCATCATTTTCTCCTCCTCTATGGGACACTTCTTCCTCACCATGTCTCTGGTATTGTCTGTTTGCTGCACCATCCTTCACCTTGTTTGCAGTCTCCAAACCAGCTTCCGCATAATCAGCAAAAATGTCTTCCTCAAAATCCCCATTCGGGGATAATTCACCTTCTTCCCTTTCAACTTTAAGTCGTCCAACAGATTCTTCGTTATACCTGTGACTTTTAGTGCCTTCTGTTATCATCCCATTTCCAGATAAGATGGGCCTAGAACAACCGCCACCCTGCAGTATATGTAAATTTCAGCACAAATTTGACAGATAATAACTAGCAAAATCCAAAACCTAAAAGTTTCTTCCTACTGACTACGGCATAAGCCAAACTATGCAGTCACAGAAAATATGAAGGCTAATGCTTTACTTTATATACATCTTCTATAAACAGTAACAGACAATTATAAAAAGATAAACCAAAAATGAATAGCAGTAGATGAGTCATTAGGCATACAACATCTAAAATGATAAACCATATAGATTGGTTATCAAGAAAGATTATCAACCACTGGGGAAATTTTAGAAGTAATAGTGAAGCCACGGAATTAGTTCTCCCTCATCTCATGGATAAATTCAAACTGATAGCCAAATGAGTATTGTCATACCTCTGATGAAGGTAAATTCTCATTACTTGACTTTAACTCAAGTCCACCCTCAGCAGCAGCATTACCAGGTCTTGAAGGAGTAGCAATATGACCTTGCAACAAAATATATCTCAGCATTCTAGTTAACATTCTAGGAAAATTGAAAATTCAATTGCACAACTAGCTTGACAAAAAATGAACAGCTTTAGAGGCATAAGAAAACCTGAAGTATTCTCTAGGCTAGTTCTTCCATTGCTTTGATCCACTCTAACAATAACAGGTACATTTGAAGAAACCACCCATTCACTGGTACTAACTTGTTTACTGACCCCAGCTACGCCATCACCGTTAGATGGACTAACTAACATTATATCTTGTTGAGGAGCATCACATGAAGAAACATTCTTATGACCAACACTGTCTATATCGGCAGAACCATCTTGCTTGACGCCATTATCCCCATTCGGCAACCAAGACCTACAAGAACTTGATTGCTCTGGTGGAATACTTTCATCTTCCTGTCTGGAAGGATTTGAACGTTTGGAATTCATAGCACCACCACCACCAGGGCTCCCTTCACACTCACCAACACTAGCACTACCGCGTTTGACATTGTTGTTCTTAGCCTTCACAACATCTTCAGTGTCCTCTGCTCCCTGTGGACGGGAAGGAACACCAAGCATGGGTTCCAAGAAGGTAGTCCATATTTTAATTACTTTATCCAATTGTTCAGTTGAACACATTTCTCCACAGGAATATTTGATGAGCTGATAAAGATCTTCATGAATTTCAGGATCAGGGTACTCAAACTTCAAATTGGCGATAATTGGTCGTCTGTTTCCAGCAGCAATAGCAAGAAGCACATCATCCTCTTTGCGTTTCTTCTCACTGATTTCTTTGATCTCAGCCAATAGAGCTGTACCGAAGACGAAAAGGGACAAAGAAAACATATAATATTCAAGATAAATGTTATACAATTATTCAGTTAAAAGGACAAGTCTTAGAATAATTCAGAGTCAAAAATATAAACCAGTTTTCAATTAGTAATTTTCCAGTATATTAGTATTTTAAAAGTACATATTTTGTCCTAAACGACCAAACCACTTTGAAAAAGGAAAATTCAGAGAGATATGATGTACATCAGTTCCAAAATAAAATCAATCACACATGCAACTGCAAGTAACTCCCCAGAGCATGAAGAACAACAGGAAACATGATATCTTTTTTTCACATTAGAAGGCAAAAGGTGAAGATACCTTTGGTGCTCAAGTTCTTCGAGTCCTGCTGCTTAAAATAGAAGCTACGGTGATCAAGCGATTTATGATAATTCTTGGCATAAATTTCAGCCCAAACTTTACTAAAATCAGAACGACATTTAGCCCACTCTTCTTGTTTCTGCTTCAAGCGGGTTAAAATAACGGGCAAAGCAAGATGGGCATTCTTCCTTAAAACATCCATTGCATCAAGTCCATGGTCACCATATAATCGTTCAATGCACCTAAGGTTCAGGGCTGCAGTGACAATCATAAGTGAATAGCCATCAGGAAAAATAGGAAAGCATGTGCTATACAATGCATATGCAGATATTTTATTCATAGTTTATAACCTGTTAAGTGTTCCTCAATGTGAATTGGGCTATCTATTTTGATGATATTACTGTTAATCTTTTCTAACAGTTCTTCTACTCGCTTGGTTGTTGCATTCACGGACTCTAACAACATATCCAGTTCAAACCTGAAAACATAAAATAAAGGTATTAGAATTTCACAAATTAGTTTAAGTAAATATATTAAGATTATATTTCAAGAGATTAATTAATGTAATAGTGCTAATAAGGAATGTAAAGTAAAGCTCAGCCACACACAAATTAGTTTCAAATGATTAACAAAGGCGTAAAAGGGTTGTGAAGTTGAGTGCATGCACTGCAGACTACATGATTGGTAAATTTACAGCAACAACTTAGGTGATGCAAAGAAACAAATGCATTCAACAGCTGAGGAAGGTCCAACCTATCATCTTCACATCGAAATAGGCTTTCTTCATACTGGTTTTTGCGCATGTGTTTGAAAGAGTAGTCCTCACTCCCAGATGTGACAGAAACCCAGTGATCATTGAGAACTGAAGACCCTAGCTCTGTTCTCTGGCTTGCAGAAGGTATTGGATACTGCAAGGCATTAGACAATTTAAGTAATAAAAGAATCAACATATCATTCCGGTCAAAATAACAAGATTGGGTATGAAGCAAAAACTACATACATTCTTTGGAAGAAGCCGATAGCTAGGAGTGCACCGTTCACAATTAGAGAGGTCAAGTTCATTAATGGGTTTTCCAAAGTACTTATCCTTGCTGGAAAATAAAGAAACCCTGTGACCTCCTGCATCTTTATTGCCGAAGGAACTTTTGTCAAGTCTATCCCTTTCTCGGGTTTCACGGTCTCTTGTTTTGACCCCATTATCCCTTTCACGATCTCGATCTCTATCCCTTTCTTCCGTCTTAAATGACCTAGGTACCTGCCCTTCATTTCGCAAGTACTCTGCAAGCAAAATACCTTGATAAGAATATATTGAAACTCAACCAAAAGTAGAGGGCAGTTCAGTTCAACTATGATGCTCCACAAGTTTTGCTTAATGTGAATACAACCAATGTAAAAGACTGTAACAGTGATTGCTCTGCTTCGTTTAAACTATGAGGAACTCTTAACTAAAGTTGATAAGAGGGGTAACACATAGTCGTACTTACTTTCACTAACAAAATCTGCAAGCAAGCCCTCTGTATAATGGGATTTGATTAGTCAACAATGACACTGCAGAATTTATATAAAACCAACTTATAACTTTTCTGAAGATAGTTACCATTCTTCTCACATTGCGCCAGAAACTTTTTGAATCCATCCATCACATCTGAGTATCTCCCAAGCAAATCATTCACCTAACAAGGAAAAATTCCCAAAAAGTTATTAGTTTTATTTCAATCATATCCCTAATCAAGCAGTCAAATATATGTGTGTATCTACAATTATATCAAACAACAGTTATGCTAAATTATTATTTTTCAGGGCGGTAAATATTATGATGTTGAAACTCTGAAAATTGCTTAGGGCAATTAAAAAAATGCAGGAATGCATTGAGCTTTTTCAGTTGAAAAACTTAATAAAACTTGAACTGTTCAACTAAAATATGTAAGATACTACATGAATCCCTCCAACAAACTAAAACAAGAAAAATAAACTACATGAACTCCTCATGTCAGCTGAAGAAGGAATTAGTAAATTACAAAGTACTGATGTGTGTTACCCATACCAAAGATTGCAATTCTGTGCGTGAGATTACTTCATTGCTATAGAGATGAAGGCACCTCAAAAATTCCTGATAATGCTCGGGATTTCTTAACTTCTCCTTCACTTTATCGCAGAAAGAAAACTCCTGATTATAAACACCTGATATGGAATGATGTAAGTCAAAAAAGCAACATGGGCAAATCAATTTGAAAATTTTACAAAACCGGGTTTTTTTACAAGAAATCATACAGATGAGAGTTGCCATCAAGTGATAACATCCATTCAGGAAATCATTGTTATTCACACAAATATTATATCCCACCTAATGCTTCCGGGAAAAAGCAAGCAGTAACAAAGGAATTTAAATGACGAATAAATTAGTCGATGAGCATGGTAGCAGACCCCAGAAGAGATATTAGGTTAATATGAGGTTAAAATTATATCGTATAGGATAGAAAGATAAGCACCTATTTATGTTTTATCATTGTCAACCATAGATTTGCCTATAATGATTAACTGAGAAGCAGAAAACTCACTTTTCATTGCATTTTTATCATCATATGCAGGACCGTCCCCAACTTGCTGAGGTTGCTCAACACCTGATTCTTCACTCCTACGAGCAGGCTTTCCGCTCCGTTTATGTGGAAACTGCATGTTCAAGTCTCTGTTGCCATCAATTTTAAAGTCTCGGTCATCCTGTTCTCTCCTATCTCCGTCTTCTGTCTTGTATCTTTCTTTTTCACCGTGCCTTCGTTGCTCCTTTTCAGCTTTCATCAAAACTTTATCATGATCTGGATCAGTGCGTTCCATGCTAAGGTCACAGTCAGCAAGTGGAGCTGTACTCCTATCTTTCTGCCAGATATTATCATAAATGAATGTTAGCTTTATTGTCGATAAGTAATCATATGCTACTTAAGGATTAGGCTAAAAGAAACCTTGTCAGCAGGCACTGCACACATTCCAGGCATAGCGGAGCTCCTGTCTCGGGGTATAGAGTTTCTACCAGAGGAAGCATACTGATTAGAGGCTGTTGCTGAGTTATCAGGCAGAAAATGAGTGAACTCCAAAAGCAGATCTGGGTGGTCTTGGAAAAGAGCAGAGACCTATAAGGAAATATAGTTTCCGATCACCAAAATTCAACAACCTAGGCAGCATACAAATCCCATGCAAAGAGGGAAGACATGGAAAATAAAGAAACTATAACCTTACATACCTCCTGGTAGACCTCGGTGATAGACTTATTTTCTCTTCTGTACATGTTCAAAACGTCTAAAAACGATTTATAGACATGGTCCTCACCCTGAAACCTTGTCTGCAAAAATCAAATAAGGATATCAAAAATGTTGCAGGCAAAAAACCATCTCGTAAAATTCAGCAATGACACAAATTCTACCTTAATCTTGTTCACAAAACTAATAGCTTCTTCAAACTCCACAGGCTTCTTTTGGGAAGGCTGTTCATCCTCCAATGGGAGGGTGATCTCATATCCTTTGGGCAAAAAGGTATTGAAACCCAAAATCAGGTCTCGATACCCTTTAAATAACTCCTTCACCCTTACTATAACACCCGCAGTATCAATTCTACATTCAGCATACCATTACCACAAGTCACAAATTGGTTCATACAAACATTACCAGGGTATAGAGAGCAAAACTCACAAAAGAAAAGTAGCTTTTTAAAATAATAACAATGATCAAACCTTTGAGCCTTGAAGTCTTTCATTACTTCAAGGAATTCGTCATATTTCTCCTTCTTTTCTAGGAATATATCTTTAACTGCCTTGAGATACACCAATGCATCATTTGTGGTCAGTTTCTGGGTAGCTCCTGTTCCTCCTGCCGTCTGTGGTTGCCCAGAGCTTCATCATCGAAAAACATAATACATCGTAAGATTAAAGAACATTTCCAGCAAATCCTCACATATATTTCCAAATGAAATTTAAATATTTTATACACACACATATATACACATATAGATCATTGTCACCTTAAAAAGTAGATCAACGGCTAGGGTTATTTAGCCTTTCTCTACACACAATTAAAACTTTATCACTTATCAGAATACTGCACAGGCTCCTCGCAGAAGAAAAAACTAGAAACGCGCCCATCTAGAAAAAGAAAGAATATTTCTATTTTTTGCTATCTCCAAACACCTTTAGAGAAGATGAATACTTCCAAGTTCTAACCAGATTTCTTAGAAAAAAACATAAAATACATATCTTTTCATCAAAGGTAAAAGATAATTCACAATTATGAATGAGACCGAACTTGTACAAACAAAGACTAAACAAGGAAAAGAAAAACACTAATCAAATCTGCTAAACTGAACAAGCGTCAGAAAAACAGCGACAGTAATTGACCTGTAAAAATTTCAAACTTAATCTCATTGTAACTTTCACAACGAAAGCACGAAATTATACCAAAAATTAAAAAAATATATATAAAAAAAAAAAGAGAAAGTTTCATTTTACCCTTCTCCTCGAGAGGAAACCACAGGTCTTTTAAGTTGAGAGCCGCCGATGTAAACCTCATCCCTAGACCGCTTCATCTCGTCTCCTTTTTCCAATCAAAACAGAAGCCTTTTTATTCTCTCTTTTCTTTCCTTTTTTTCTTTATTTTCACCAGCAAATCATGCTTCGAACTTCGATTTATCTCCAACCTGCAATCAACAAAAAAGCACAGTTATTTCAAACCAAGCAATTAAACACGAAGCAGATCTCAAAACCAAACAGGAAATCACCAAACGAAAGAAAAATCATTTTCCTCCTCTCTTTTTTCTATCTCCTCACCTCCTCAACAGATCACCACCAAAATGAATTCCACAAGTAAATTCACATTACTTGTAGATTAAGGCAACGCTGAATGAAAAACAATTTCCGAAACAGCAAGACGAAAGGAAAATAGCTAAATTATAGAGATTAAAAAAAATCAGTGTTGTTAAGCAAACTCTACAAGGAAAACAACACGAAAGAGAAGAGAAGTTGTAATTTTTTTTCCAGATCGAAGGATTCTCGGATTGTAGCAAAGACGTTGAAGAGAGGGGATTTTACGAAAATCAAAATTTATTTATATAATTATTTATTATTTTTGGCTTTGGAAAAACAGTTTTTTTTCTTTTTTCGTTGATGTTAATTTTTGAAGAGAGGTAAACAGAGCTTTAAGAATTTGATTTATATATGGTGCCAGTAACAAAGAGGAGAAAGGAGGCGTGGGGAGGATAGCAGATTCGACGGCCGCTAGCCGGTTGCTTTCGATGGGGTTTACCGGGTATCGACGGTTATTGTTAAAGAGGATAACCATAGTTTTATTAATAAAATAAAAATAAAACAGAAATTAGGGTTTTTGTAAGAGTGAATCGAGAAGAATGAAGATGCATGTTTTTTATTTAATATTTTTACACCACTTATGGTAACGTAATTAATATGCATATTTTTATTTAACATATTTTAATAATTTAATATAGATATTATATTTTTTACCATTAAAAAAAACGGCTCTCAGGTTAATCAAATCTTAACATGGAGAGAGCAGCATTGTGGCAACTTCGATAATAGGTTAACGGTTGAAAGGCGGAGATGAGGGTAAATTAGTAAATTAAATGTAGATTGAAATTTAGGGTTGGGACTTGGGAGAAAGAAATGGGTACAATTTTAGGAAATTTTGTCTTTAAGGAGATGGTAAATTAAAAAGGATAATTATTTGATACAGCAGATGTAAATTTTTTAGTTTTTATAAGTATTTTATTTTTAGTTTTTAGGGACTCAGTTTAGGGTATAAGATTTATGGGTTTAGAAATTTGAAATTTATGTTTTAGGGTTTAAAGGTTAAAATCTAAATCCTCGTAATATTACCTTAAACCTAAACTTTAGACCCTAAATTCTAACTATTGTCCCTAAGTTCTAAACATTTACACCTAAAACCTTAAACTTTACGCTCTAAATTAAGTCTATGAACTCAAAAACTAAGACACTTGTATATATTTTTGGAGTTATTACATATTTGATTATCTAGTATAATCAGTATATAATAGAATCGATCGTTATAAGTATTGTATTAATTAAAAGTTAGTAATTAAGTAATTGGTTTTCTAATTAGTATTCGCGTATTTTTATATAGATATAACCGACCGTTGTAAATGTTAATTGAATAGTTCGCAACTTAATTAACTTTACAGTCTCTACTTTAAATTCATAATAAGAGGGAAATGTGTGTGTGTGTTTAACAATTTTGACCTATAAGAGGAGAAGAAGAATTTGCTCTTAACGAGTTTCGAACCCACAAGGCCACAACCTAGTGAAGAGAAGAGAGTGTCAACTAAAAA
Organism: Hibiscus trionum; assembly: GCA_030270665.1. NCBI lineage: Eukaryota > Viridiplantae > Streptophyta > Magnoliopsida > Malvales > Malvaceae > Hibiscus > Hibiscus trionum. The sequence continues at coordinate 6,345,559 of BSYR01000011.1, read as the reverse complement.
TTTTAACCGCTTGTTCTAGAGATTGTTGACGGAAAATGTATGCTTAAATGCTAAAGTTATATCCTCAAAATATTAATCAAGTTAAAGATTTAATCTATGTTTATGGAGTTTTTAGATTATATTCTCTCATCAATCTTTGTATATTGCATAAGTTTTGAAACTCCCCTCATACTTTAATTTGGTCAATTTCAGTATATATACTTTTTATTTTGAAATTTTAACAATATAGTTAAATTACACGACCTTAGCATGATCATAGAGAGAAAGGTAACTAAACCTAGAATTTACGTGTACTATAAAGATTAAAGACTAATAGTATAATTTAACTGAAACATGTTTTATGACCACTGTTTAGGTCAAAATCAAATTTTCAAAAATTGAAAAGAGCAAGGATTGAAAACTATAAATTGGAGTAGAGAAAATAAACCCATAACATTAACATAATACAAGGACTAATAGAAGAATTTAATTATTTTTTACTCCACTCTGTTGTACTTATATTTTTACCAATTGCACAATGTAAGGTACGTTCCGGTGAGATAAAGTAAAATCCCTACGCTTCAAATCCTAACGTTGTGAATAGAATAATTGAGTTAGCAGGGTCTTTTTAATAATAGACCTTTGTAATACCCGATCTTAAAGGTAAACAAAATTCGACTAAAAAAAATCGATTTTTTCGACTCGACTTAAAGCGAAAAAAACTCGTCTCGAAATTTCATAAACTCAACTCGACTCGAAAAAATTTAAAATAAAGTTTGACTTGTAAAATGAAAATTCGAATAATTCGATTTTTTTTTTGTAATTAGTGAATTGATTTTTATGTTTGAGCTGCTCCCCTTAATTTTTCCTTTTATATATATATAGAGAGAGAAAATATAAAGAAATATATGTCACATATGAAAAAACATGAAGGAATATATATATATATATATATATATATATATATATATATATATGCATATCTTACATGATCAGAGAAAGTCGTTTAAAATAGAATTAAACTTTACTAACACGATAAATAATTACAATTAAATTTGTACGAATCGAAATATTTCGACTAAATTTTGAGTTGTAAAATATGACACGCCAACTCGAATAACTCAAAATTTTTTGACTCTACTCGATCGAACGTTTACCTCTACTTGATCTAAATTAGTCAACTAACAATTTAGAAACTGATGGTTAAAAAAATAAAAGGGAACAGTTTCCAATCTTTTTGATTAGTTTTAGCTGAAAACGTGGGTGTTGTTGGATTTGAAACCTGGATGCACCAGTGGGGACCGGAAGTAATGGGTCTGGTCGAAGCCTGGTTCGGAGGTTAAACTTGTGACCATACATAAGCTGAGGGCTAAGCCCAAGTACTATCATGGATGCATAATGTGAACCCATGGTTGCCCAAGTTAACACAACCTTGCCGTTTTTAACCTCTTCGAGTTATTTTTCGATGCATTATTAGTGTAAATTTATTTTTTTTTCGCACAAATGAACCCAACAAGTGATATCAGTAGAAAAGAGAATGATATTCATCTTAAGAGACTCGTATTCGAGTAGCCTTGTCTGCAATGCGTGTGTGTCTTATCAAAGAGTTAAGAAAAACTATAAACATACAATACCTTGTAAACCTTAAAACTAAAAAAATCACACAATCTAAACATATAAACCCTAAATTAAAAATGCTTGCAAAAAATAAATATATTTTCGTCGTTGGTGCATAAAATGATTGTTAGGTGGTTATTGTTTGAGATCACTGAAGCTAACTCTTTGCATATTTATGTATTAAGTTGCATCAATATAAATTTAAAACAATTAACCTTTTGTATATTTACTTACTATTAATATTTTAGTAATTTAACTTTAAATTTATTAATTTAAATTTTCTATTATATGTAAAATATCAAATCAATTTAATTTTTCTATTATATAGATAAAAATATTATCCCAATGAATATGTTTGTAATCTTAAAATAATTTTATACTAAATAACTATTTTTAATTAATCAAAAACTTGAGAGAGAAAAAAGTTAGGCTTTTTTAAATTGTGAAAGCGCAAGGTCCAGAAATAAATATGGGTTTTCCTTGGATCCGTAATAGTATAGAGTGGGCTAAAAGCCTAATTAAGCAGCAAAAGGCTGATGGGGATAGGTTGGCACTTGTGGTTCACATATATAAATATCACATCTAAAAAAGGTTCATTTTAGGTTTGTGACCCTTCAAACAATAATTTGTGCCAAACCAAGCAATGTGATTGTCTCCATCTCAACAAACATATGCCTAATGTAGAAGGGAGACATGTTTATGGGTCGAGTTATGAATACTTCATGTTTGACAATTAGCGGATAGTTGATAGCTGACAGTATATTACATTAACTGATAGTCGATAGCTGATTGCATTAGCTGATCTGACTAGAGGATTGTATTTAGCTGATTGTATAAAAGTGTTTGGTAAAATTAACTGATAGCTTATAGTTGTTTGATTATTTAAACAAATAAAATGACATATAAGGACATGATTATATTCGATGCTTGTTTGAATAATTTATTAGTTATCAGCATTTTGTATTTATTAATATTAATTAGATTATGAAAAATATTTGTTTAGTATAACATTACTAAGCATATTTGAAGGATCTGTATATTAATTTATTATTTCTATAATTATTTTTCATACAATTTAATTTTCTTTATAAATTTAAATACAAATATAAATGTGTGAGAATAAAAAAATAAAAATATTACTTTATAAATACGTGAGAGTGAAGAATTAAAATGGAAAATGTTAAATTCATGTTCTTTTATAATTGCAATTAAGGACTTGTTTTAGCTCGAATTAACATGAAACTTGGTCTATATGTCAATGATGATATTTATTTCATAAAGGAATGTTTAATTTCAATTTTTGAAAAATTGGCCCCTATATTTTATGAATATTTTCAAAGTGGCCCATAAACTACTTATTTTTTACAATTAACATTCTATTTCAAATTCGATTTCAACACGAATTTACTATTAAATCTAATTGGAATTAATAAGTCTAAAACGGACCTAAAATTGGGTTTTTAACTTAAAATCCAACTTATGAATTATTTAAATTTTAGTCCTAAACCCCGATTCGTTAATTTTACTTCGATTTGAATTTTTTTAGCAAAACAGAGGTATACAATGTTTCTACTTATATTAAACTTTTATTTAAGTTTTGAATATTTTTTGGGTTCAAATCTTGTAAAATTACCAAAATGTCGTTTTGTTAAATCGTTCATTTTCTAAAGTTTTTAAATGTTTATTTTCTTAGGTGACTTCAGTTAATTGCTTCCCCTTTTATGTTCATGTTGGTTGTTTGCTTTTATGTAATCAAATATGCTTGTTTTTTTTTATATTTTGTTTTAGGCTACAAATGGGTCATTTGTATCACTCGATATTCAGGTCAGATTCGTTTGTATTGTGTATTAGGTGTTGCATTGACAGTCAAACTCTCAAGATTAGATTATAAAAATATTAGACCAAATTATAAAAAAATAGAAGTTAATTTCGTGTTAAATAAAAAAATTATGGACTAAAATGGACAAAAATAAAATCATATTAAAAATATTAGACTCAATTGTAAAAAAAAAATAGAAATACACATATGTCAATTTTGAATTAAAGAAAAAAAAATTAGGGATTAAATTGAACAAAAACAAAATTATATTAAAAATGTTAGATTAAATTATTAAAATTAGAAACAAATATAGGTCAATTTTAGATTAATTAAAAAAATTAGGAACTAAATGAAATAAAAATAATCAAATTCAAAATATTGTATTAAATTATAAAAATTAAAAAAAAAATTAATTTTTAAAGCTTAATTTTCTTCCCTTTCACTTTTTCGTTGTTCCAAGAAATAAAGAGGAAAGAAACTTATTTACCTTCTAATTTTTTCATTCTCTCAACCATACACACTAATAGAAAAAAAAATATAATTTTTTATCCTTTTAAACCATCACTTCAATTTTAGAATTATAACTTAAATTTTAATTGTTTAATGTTGAAGTATATAAATAAATACCGGGGGGAGGGGGAGAAGGTGAACAGACATGACCCAAGCCCATTCCCACCCACCAAACCCGCCCGGTTCAATTGATTGGGTCTCTACTCTCTGCTGTCTTTCTCTTTGCCTGGGCCGGTATTGTCATCTTAGTCAAATTATTTGAGTCTTGTGCCATTTGCCGAGCATGATCTTTCTCCTTCAAAGTTCAACCTTCTGTTTTTCTTCGATAATTTTAGGGTGTGGCAACTTAGGGTAAGGTTAATTTAAGGCGGGTTTTAACTTCAAATATTACTTAGTTGGTATTCCAACCTAAAATATTATATGAGATAGAATTTAATCTAAAATATTATTCAATTGGTAAGAATTTCGATTGTAAACTAAAATGTTATAGACAACGTAATAGTTTCAGTTACAACCTAAAATGTTACACAACTGGTAAAATTTTAATTACAAATCTAAAATATTATGGGCAACATAATAATTTTGTTATAAACCTAAACTATGACCAAATTGATAAAAAATTTATTTCAAAAAATCGTCGTTTTTTCAGCCTTACCCTAAATTGTCACGCTCAAGCCTTACCCATTTTGCTCTGTGATGGTTGTAGCCTTACCTAAACTGTGACATTAACCCTTTTTATTATATTAACTGAAAATAATATAAATATAAATAGTTATCTTAAAAATTACCACTTCAGCACTTATAATAAAAGTCTATTAAATATGTTATAGGCTTAATCTTCGAATTAGCCCATGATTTATATGTTTTCTTTCTTCACTTTCGTCCTTAAGATTTTTTTAGCTCAAATCAGGAGTTAATTTATATGTTTTCTTTCTTCACTTTCGTCCTCAACAAAAACACATCTACACTTAAGCCTAAACAACAAAATTTAATAGCAAATTTGTCTAAATTGGGAAAATTTTATATACTTTAAGGACCATAATAAGTATTAGCATAAAAATACGAGAAAAAAAAGCTACATGGCGTGCCTTAATTTGTCTAAAATATTTTTATTTATTTATAAAAAAGCAGCCTATTTTGAAGGCTAATTAAAACATAGGTTGAGCCAATGAGGTTAGGTATCTTTTGTCCAAATCAAATATATAAAACCATATACTAATTTTATTAGACTTCACTTGCTTGCATTGCCTATATTCTACTCTTTCTGTTGCATACTTAAATTAGTCGCACTAGGAGACCAAAAGTGATGCCTTGAGTTGCTGGTAAGGGAATTGTTTAATGTATACAAACCAATTCATTATTAGTGTTATATTTTGATACATAGCCCGTATAAATTTTTTTACACTCCTTTTTTTAAAATTTAAAACCCAAAACTCAACAAGTGTCATGGTGAAAAGTGGACGATGTTCATCTTAGAAGACACAAGTTCAAATCGTTTTGTCTACAAGGTGTATGCACGTTGTCAAAGGGTTAAGAATATGTATGAACAAATACTACTTTGTAATCACCTTTAGACTATTAAAAAAATAAAACCCAAAACCCTAACTTTAACACTTTAAACCCTAAAACTCTAACCTTGAATCTTTAATTATAAACCCACAATTTAAATCCTTAAATTTGACAAACATGTGTAAATTAAAATTTACACTGATTGTGTATCAGAGTTTTTTTTTTTTAATCATTATTATTATAGAAAATGATTGGAATATGGCGGTAGGGCAGTCGAGTGTCGGTCCTCAACAAATAATCAAAAGCCTGAATAAGAGTGATAAAGGGTCTCAATCATCAAATCTTCATTAGTTGGGGAGTTCCTTTTCCCTACCTAATTAAATCACATTTTTAATAAAAATAGTAATTAAGGCATCTTATTCTTCAATATGCATCAATCGAGTCCTTTCTTTGACTACAATCCCACCTTTTATTTTAGTTTTTTAATCAGGGAATAGGACTAGAAAATAAATCCTCAAGATTCTAATTCTCAACTTAATATTAATCAAAACTTAAAAATAATACTAGTCTTTTCCTTTGTTATTGTTTTTTGTCAATCATAAAATTAATACCAAAACGCTGCCCTTTACTTAATTAAGGGCCCCTTTGGATGCAATCTTACCCGAGGGCGTTTAATTTAAAGACCAACTTGCTCTTAATCGGACCACAGCCTAATTGTTGAGGCTGTTAGGCACTCCTCCAGTGGAGGGAACCTGCTGCGCTACACCCCATTTTTTCAATGGGACTAAAGGTACAAACCGGGATGGGCCGAAAGGTTGGAGAGCGACCATCTATTAAAAATTTAAAATTTGTATATAATTTAGAATTTTTTTAAATTTTTTTTTACGTATTTTTTATGTTTTCTCCCAAACATAAAACTTTGCATCTGTCCTTGAGGTACAACAACTCAAATGGAATGGGTATTTCCTATTTACCCACTTCACTTTTCCTTTTAAAAATTACTATAGTTTTATAATATTAATTTTAACCTAAACGTAATATTTATTATTATTTAATATCAAATAATTTTATATTTATTTTATATTTATTTTTTTTGAGATAATATTTTATAGTTAAACTTGAAATCAATATATAAAAATTAACAGATGATTAAAATTAAAATAAATATTTTTAAAAAAGATTAAACAATAATTATGAAATCAATATATAAAAATAATTTATTAAATTATTTTTAAAATTTAAAATAATAAATAGTTGTTGTGAATAAAATAAAGAAGAACAAGAATAAGAACAAGAAGAACAAAGAGATGAGAGAAAAAGGGAGATTTGTATTATTCTCAAATATAGACATGTATACAATGCCTTCAATGAATCATCTATTTATAGGCATAAGAAATACATAATACATTAAACTCTAATTCATAAAGATAATATTCCTAATAATAAATAAATCAAACTCCTTTGATAAAGTTCTAATCATGATAGACATCCACATAGATAAATATTCATAACACTCCCCCTTGGATGTCTATGAAGATAATGTGTCTCGTTAAAACCTTACTAAGATAAAAACCCAGTGGGAAAAAAAATTCTTTAGTGAAGGAAAAAGTGTACACACATCTTTGATACGCATAACATGTTGCCTCATTAAAAACCTTACTAGGAAAAACTCATTGGGACAAAACCTCGGTTAAGGAAAAAAGAGTGCAACGCGTATTTACTCCCCCTCATGCAAACATCACAGAAGATCTTTGAATCTTCATAATTTAATCTTGAATATCATTTTTTAAAGATCGTGAGGGATGAAACTTTAGAGTAATATGTTCCATGATGTATCCACTTTCAAACTGAGATATACATCTTGCGTTATCTTCACACAAGATAGCTTTTATCATATCTTGTAAAAGTAAATCCCCATATCTTTTGGATATGTTGGGTCAATAGTCTTAGCCAAACACATTTTTTTTGGCTTGCCTCGTGCATAACAATTATTTCTACGACATTTGAGGAGGCATCAACGAATGTTTGAAGATCTAAATGTAATGATCATTGTATAATCATAGATATTTCTTGACCAACTAATATATAGTGCTTCAAGACCAAGAAAAAATATAATTATCTTTAATCACATCCAACAATCTTACAACTATTGGGATACTCAATAGATATGCTCTATTCATATTGAATCTTCTTTAAGATTCTTTCAGCTTATGTCTATTCATAGACAAAAGAAATATATAAAAATGTTCGATCTTCAGGTCGAGATAAACTTGATGTCAAGATTCAAGTACTTGTATTGAAAGTACTTCATGAGTTTCCAATTTGAAGCTCTTTAGGAGTTCTAAAATTATCATAATGGATCTTGATCCAAACTCCTTTATAAAACACATAAGAAAATCTGATCATTCTTATAGTATTTTCTCAATTAGTATTCACTAAGGCGATTATACCAAATGCGCCAAAATATTCATGAGACATGTCTAAATAAATTTCCTCAGAAATTTCCAAATGCTTATAGCATTTTAGATCCTTCAAGGATAAATATGGATCCACAAATAATTAGACGCATGTAAAATTTTCATAACTGCCAAAGTAATTGCATCCACCATGAAGTAATTAAACTTTTCATAAATCATAGTTCAAGTCGTATTTACAACTACTTATTTGTGCCTCACTTGCATTACACCTTTAGGTGTTTGGACTGCTGGTCCAAATACTTCTATTTTAGAAGTTCAAAGCGTCTTTCAACATTGGCCAATTTAATATCTATACTTCTGGATAGATTTTATACAAGATCCTCGATTTCTTTCTTTACTTCTATAGAAGTATTTTATGTAAAATTGTTTGTAAAATCGTTGTCGACAACTTTCCAATATTCTGGTTCCATTCTCGTAATGACATAACTCATCGAGATCTCTTCAAGATTTCAATCTTTATTTCAGGTACCTGAAACTCTTATAGAGTTTTATTATTTGTTATGTCTTGGGTCTCTTCAGGAGCACCCGCCTCCAATATATGATCATCTCATATTACTTTCTATTTACGAGAATTTTGATCATTGGAACCATTTCAACTATCATGCTTCAAGCATGATTTACATTCTCTCGCTCTAACATGTAATTTAAACTTAGAGCATTTCAGCTGGTATATGAGACTTAATTACTCTCATTGGGTCAGTAAATATGTCTGGCAGTTGACATGTAATAACATGAATTATCTTATGAACTTCTAATTCATATACGAGGATCTAGATAATGATAATTCATTTCCCTTTATCCAGCTGATTATTATCTCCCCCTGATGTTGAGAAAAATAATGTCATAAATGATTATCCAATTAATGTTTAAGAATTTAAACATAAAAGAAGACTCGTACTCAATATATATTCTCAACCCTTTTTATTTACCCATTTTGTGCGTTGTGGTGGAGCAATTCATATCGCACATTCAAAAATCATAAAATGAGAAATGTATGGTTTCTGACCAAAAACCAATCATAACAGGGAGTTTATTATAACTCGTTGGCTTGATGCGTATAAGTGTTGCTATATGGAAACACCATATAAATAATAACTCTTTTGTTCTCATAGTTTAGCTATTAAATAGGAGGCATCCAATTGAAATTTTGCTAAACTATATTTTTCATAATCAATAGGCTTTGTAACAACTGATATAGCCTAAAATATAAACCCACTAGCTTTTCAAGACGAATAGTCTAACTGCATAATCTGAATCTTTTAGAATCAATCTCACAAACTTCTGGTTGTAAGTCGATAAAACAATGTAGATGCATCTACTAAAATCATATAAAACTTTCCACATTTGTGGATATATGGGCCCATATTTCGTTCAGATATGCAAGACATACAGTCTTAACTTCAGTACAAGAACTTTAAGTTCTAATTCTTTTGGTAAGTGGGATCATCTATATCCTTTGAGAACAAACAACACAAGAACTTCAAGTTCTTTTAGTAAGTGGAATTTAATCAATTCCTTTAAGCAACACAAGAACTTCACGTTCTTTAATAATTGGAATTTAATCCATTCCTTTGAGAATAAGCACCACAAGAACTACAGGTTCTTTTAATACATGTGCATGTAAATCTCAATAATTTCTGCACCATTATTGATCAGGATGGTCTAACCAATCATGCCAACTATATATATGTGTGTATATATCTCTGAATTTGTGAACTTCTTGTTTACCATAACATGTAATTCAATCTTACTTGTACATATCTAGTACGACCATCAAAATTGTTCCTTTAAATAGGAATATATTTAGCTCTTTCGGAGCTTTCAATTGAAATTATCTTTTGGTAGCAATATATAGCTCTCCTAGGGCTTTCAACTGACTTTTTGGCTACCAGAACTTATATTCATATTGGCTTATTTCAAATGCCAATTGATAACATATGTTATCTATAATTCCCAAAGGGATAGTTTGCGAACTCATATTGCTCTCTTTATGACTTTGACGAGTATAACGCACTGTGAATATGGAATAAAGTTCCATTTGACAATAACATATTTGCTCAACCAGAGCCTTTTGTGATATTAGTACTTCCGGATATAGTACTCACATTATTCCCTTACATTTTAATCGAGAAATACATAATTGTGCACTTTTTAAAATGTGCTTTGTTTTATTTACTTCAGGTAATGAAAATATGTACTTTGTATCATTCACTTCGAGGAATGAAAAATATAAAATATAGCACATCATATCAAGTCGATTATCTATCAGAGATAAACTTTCAAGTGCTCTTCCGAAGTATTGATATTTTAGTACTTTGAGAAATACTACTCATATTTCCCCTTGCATTTAAATGGAAAAAATATTTCTTATGCTTAAGTACAATATGAGTACTTGCATTATCTGCTAGGCATAAATAGCCACAATTCTAGGCATAAATAGCCACAATTCATTGTATATTTTATTCCGGAAGTAATCATATTCTTCAAATAATAAATTAACATAAAGCGTAAATAAATAATATGTGAAATAAATAAACATAAAGCAAACTAACATAAATAAATAATAAATAAAACGAATTACATAAAATAAATAAAATAAATAAATAAAACCCAATTATTCATGTTAGAGGTTATAAGGGAAATAAAATAAATGGTAAATTATTCCCTTCAAGGTTTATGAGAAAATTAACAATATCCAATCGAGTTTGACCAATAACGCCATAAACAAATTTTGTTTATATTTTATTTCATTTATCATTCATGATTATGGATAAAGTCCATAATACTTTGGCGTTTAACAAGTACGAAACCAATGGTTTATAACATCACATTGGTAAAAGGATTTCACTTCCTTAGAATGATCTTTATCACTCTTGTCATCCTTATAACTTTGCTACCAGCGAGTAGAAGTATTCTTAAAACGACTATATTTTTCATGTGTATATTCATAGCCTCGACCACGACCACAACTTTTAATGTGATTTTTTATTCCTTCCATAATATAATCTCACATTCACTTCAGGGAATGGAGTAGAGCCAGTGGGCCTTTAAAACCTTTTTCACATATCCTTATCACAGAGAACAAAGATTTAATCCTCGTACGCGGCATTGTTAAACCTGTCCACAAGGTCCTTTAAAAACCTTCTTTGAGACCAGTAGCCTCGCAGAACGGGATGTCCATCCAATTATACTTGGATTATATCGAAATTATGTCTCTAATTGAATAATGATTTACCATGTTTGCATTCACTCAGAGAATGAAACAGATCCAATAATCGCATGGAATAAACATCATGCTTGCATTCACTTCAGGGAATGCCCAATCATTGATAATTGCATGGAATAAACATCATGCTTGCATTCACTTCAGGGAATGCCCTATCATTGATAATCGCATGGAATAAACATCATGCTTTGCATTCACTTCAATGAATGCCTCCCATAAAACTTCTTGGATCAAGAAGAATTTTCGTAACTTGAAATTGGGAGAAGTCTATGGTCAAGTTTTTCAACGAAGAAGAAATATTGCTTTCGAGCAAATATAGACTTTATAATAATCTTCTTGTAAATTCAAAATCATCATGATTTATCGCACTTTAAAATAATAATATAAAGAATAAAAATAAAACCAAAATTTACCGATATTGATTTTTCTCTCATGGACAATGGAGACATAGCATATGACCGAGATAGCTTTTCATAGTCCCATTATATCACATCTCTTTCCAAGTCATTTAAGCATATCATGTAAAACTCAAAACACGATTAAAAATATTAACTTTTACCAAATAAAATGACATAAATAATAATATGAAAAATATCAAATATAATCATATAAGTAAAAGTATGAATAAGCATACCGCTAATTAACCCTTTTAGAAACAAGAGAAAACACACGTAATTTACACCAAACGCAACCTCTTCGTCTCTGTCGATTCGTCTTTTGGTTTGTGAAAAGCCACAAATTTATCTCTTTCCAATGTTCGAATAAAATCAAACATACTTCTAAAATTTTCAAAAATTAAAACAAAGTTAAAATATAAAGAGAAAGACAATCAGTAACTAAAAAAATAAGGAGAAAAAAAAACTTATCTTTGGTTTATTCTATAATCGAATTCTTCCCGGTAACTTCTTTTGAATTATAATGATGAAGACCTCAGTTGATTAGAGTCTCGTGCTGATAACGTGTTGTGAATAAAATAAAGAAGAACAAGAATAAGAACAAGAAGAACAAAGAGATGAGAGAAAAAGGGAGATTTGTATTATTCTCAAATATAAACATGTATACAATGCCTTCAATGAATCATCTATTTATAGGCATAAGAAGTACATAATACATTAAACTCTAATTCATAAAGATAATATTCCTAATAATAAATAAATCAAACTCCTTTGATAAAGTTCTAATCATGATAGACATCCACATAGATAAATATTCATAACATTACTTTTAAATCAATATATAAAAATAATTTATTAAATTATTTTTAAAATTTAAAATAATAAATAGCTTAGTTTTTGAAGTCCAACAAAGACGTTGTACAGAAAAAAAAACATTACTTAAATGATTTATTAAATTATAAAATCAGTTTAAACTATGAAATAATAAATAAATAAGGTGTTCGAAAAAAAAAACTAATAAATTGTCACAAAGTTAAAACAAGGTTTAAGTGTATTATAAGCCATTGAATTTTTTAGAACAAAAAAAAATCAGTAGTTTTTAATTTTTTTTACCCAATTAAGTTTTTACACTCCAAAATTTCATCAATTCATCTTTTTGACCAACGTTTACGTTAAGTCTAATATTTTTTTAAAATCAGTTGGTATAACATGTCATGTTACAGTGTTATCACTCGACATTTTCTGTATTTTTTATTTTATTATTTAAATTTAATATTAATTTAATATTGTCATAGTATTTATTTGCTGAGTTATTATTTAAAAAATTAAATTTAAAAGTACTCATAATTAATTTTATATTTGTTGAAGGGTTAGAAACGATATTATCATAGTATTTATTATGGGTCATAATTCCACCAGTCTCTCTTGTGTTTCACCTGTGTATATATATTAATTGTATAAATAAATAAGTGGCATATACAGAAAGCTGACTTCTTTAAGTATTTTCTTAATTATCCTTGAATCGCATCATCTTCCCACTGACTCCAGTCTCCAGAGATGAAGCCAAAAACCAGTGTATGATTGTTTTTGCAGATTCCCATGTGGGAAATTATTTAGGGTTTCATGATAGGTACAATGCCAACTACTGGTAATGAAACAAGGTTACCACCTCTAAACACACGTTATATTATTACAGTAACAGACGCAGAACTGTATATTAAGACTCCACGATTAGGTCTCATAATAATACCATCTTTAATATTATAAAATTAAAGTCGAATAAATTTAATTCAATTGACATATCGCTGACATAATATATTATAAATTGAAATTGTGTGATGTATACTATCACTAAATTGTAAATTTGTCATTTGTTGGTAAGTCATGTTCATCACACACGCGTCAATCATTTCTATTATAATTTATAGGGTTAACCGTCAAATAGGTGCCCAAGCTATGTCCTTTTTTTGAGTTAGGTGCCTAAACTATTTTTTTGGGTCAAATAGATGCTTAACGTTTCCTTCCGTGACCCATTTAAGGTTTTCCGTTAATTCCCGCCTTTAAAGGACAAGTGTCATCTCCTGAAAATTCAAAAATTATTAAAAATAAATAAAATTACTCAATTTTAAGAAGATCTCTAAATTTTCTAAATTTCACAAAACAACCCCAAATTCCAAAATTCTTAAGTCCCCAAAACCTAAATCCCGATTTGGGCCAATTCCATTGCCGATTGCCACATTGCCGCCCACCATATCATTCATCGGACCATCACGACCATTTCTCCCACCACTCTATTGCCGGAAATCAACTGACGCCGTGCGAAACGCTAAAATTGTCAAATGGTTCCTTCGAACAATTCATGACAAACGATGGCAGGACGGGCGACGAACGACGTGTGGGTTGTTAAGCTAGGGGAGGGCGCTTCATTCTGTCGTTGGCAACACCGGCGAGAGTGGTCGGATTTGGGGACTATTTTGGAAATTTCAAGATATATTTTTATTTTGTTTTATTAATTTTATTTATTTTTAATATAATTTTAGAATTTTCAAGAGATGACACGTGCTCTTTAACGGTGAGAATTAACGAAAAACCTTAAATAAGTCACAGAATGAAACGTTAAGCACCTATTCACCCAAAAATTAGTTTGAACACCTAACTAGAGAAAAAAACATAGTTTAGACACCTATTTACGTATTAAGTTTAATTTATAATGGCTTCTCCATATAATTGAGTTTCATTTTGGCAGTGATATTTCTCATTGCAGGCTTATAGATTCTTGGAACACATTCGGAAACTATCAAACTAATTGCTTATTTGTAGATAAAGGGGGGTTTTCACTATGTCTCACACTAGGTGGGACAATGATAACTACACATACCCTAATAAACTCAATCATATTTCTGTCGTTTTTAGACCAGACCACCCATACCTTTCAATTTTGAATTATATACACATATTCCACGCTGCCTTGCATTAGCTAAGCTTATCTAAATTGATTAATTTTAAAATGAATAGGTCTTAAAAAAATAATTAAACCATAACAATTATGGGATCAATGTTTAATTTTATTAATTTTAATTGACAGGGTCTTGAAAAACAATAAACCATAGATTTTCGAGAGGGACAATGACTTAATTGCAATGGTTTCAAAACTCTTAAGGCCTAAAATATAATTAACCCATCAGTTTGAGAGGACAGTTGCCCCTCCCACATATAAGGGGGCTCCATCTTTGCTTCTCATATACATATTAAGAGATTTTTCGACTCATTCGAGAAAAAATTGTAAAATATCATCCATCGAACAATCGATAAAACTCCCACAATCGATATAATACCACTTTAAAGACTACTCCTGAAAGAGTCAAAATATCTCCCAACAACATACATACATGATCAAAATGTATTGGCTTTGAAGTTTTGAACTAATAATTTAAAAGACAGTTTGCAAGCTCAGTTTAGATCTGTAACGTAAACCGGCAGCTGGCTTATATGGGGGAGATGAATGAGTATGAAGTCTCATCTAAGACAGCTCTGCTTTTGCTCATTTGCTAACACATCGACGAAAAAATATTAGATGTATTCGACTCACCACATCATATGTGGTCTCCGCCAATGGATGTATCTTATTGGTTATGACCACAGATGGCGTGATGAGCCGAGTTCATCTAATGATATTTTACCTCGACAGTCGTCAAATCGCATGCTATGATAAATCGGAATCCGAGAGAGTGCCACTTGGCGTGGTGGTGGCCAATGAGAGAATGTTTATGTGGGATCGATACCCATATCTTTGTTGGCTTTCATGTTCCACATCAACGGAGGTGCATGTGAAATTGTCTCCTATGTAAGGAAAATCCACATGGAAGACCTGCAATAACTGAGGAATGAAGAAAAATTCGATGGTTTTGGTCACAATTTTGGACTCACCATGTGAAAGGGAAAATCCAAGGACAAGGTTGTGCGATGAGTTTTGCCTCTTGGTCAAACAACACTGCTCGGTTCATAAAGATGGGACCATTGCCCCATACATATTTAACGTTTCCCCTTCACTTGATTGTCACTCCTTAATTAGTCTGTCGATTAACAACTGTGATGGAATTCTAAAACCAGATCTGCATCGCTTCATAATTTCATGGTGGTTGTTGGGTTTTCTTTTGATGTTTCACCTTTATTGGTTGTTAGAAAATACAATTTTTATCGATAACCAGTTGTTTTTAGTCTAGTGAGGTGAAACATTAAATTTCTTAAGTAAGATTATAAATTCGAATTTTGAGATTTTAAATAAACTAAATTAAGTTGGGATGGTCGTCTCCATAACAAACCTTTACAATACTTGTTGATATGGTATCAAAATAAAGAGGCACATAGCAAGGGAGGTGAAGACAACAAATCAAGGTGATTGTGACAAATTCGGATAGTTCAGCTTTGTAGATTTAGAGTAGAGAGTCGGGGATAACATGACAATCTGAGCCATGAAGAAGACAATAAGAGATGATGAAAAAGAGGGGTGTTGCCCTCGAGATCCGGCTTGTCTTCTCTCTTCATCTAGCAAGGTATTTATAATCCCCAGAATTGTAAATGAATGTATAATGTCAAGCCTAGAGACGGTCTACGAATGAGCTGACAGAAATAGATTCAATTTTCGAGTATTTAAGCCTAGTATGTTAAGCACACGAATACCGTGCAGAGGTGCCTAACCATTTCTTATTCTCGGGTAACCTGAGGTTTCCGAAAGTATTATTCTCCGACCGATCATTCTTTCAGGGGAACAACTATCGTAGACTATTTTCGATATTCACCAGATATGAAGGAGCGAATGGTATTTTTGATATTGTACGGATAATCTTAAAAATAAAGCTAAAAACGATTAAAAACAATGAAAATAAATTCTAAGGTTAGGGCAAATATAAACTTAGAGTCGAATTCTTCAAAACCGGACCCGTGCACAGGTGTTGAGGAAGTGTCTGATTTCCAACCATTACTTCCCCCAAAAAAAATTGCAGCGGTCTCCGCTTCAAAAGGCTGAAAGTTGGCACCACAAAATCTACTCACAATTAAATAGAGGTAAAATTACAATCTTCCAATCTTAAGTAACTATGGTAATATGAATTAATTTAATCAAATACAATTTTATTTATTCATATTTCTTAAGAAAAAAAATACACAAAATTTTAAAAAATATGATTACAAATAGAACAAAAGTACAAAACAAAGCTACACAATAAAAATAACTTTACTAAATGCCATAAAGTAATTTCCTTTTAAAAAAAACTATCCATCCATCTAATAATTTTCATTATAAATCACAAACTTTTTAAAAATAGTCCTATTAGCTCTTATTTTTTATTTTTGAAATTTATTTTTATTTTTTGTGAAATTGAATTAACTAACAAAAATAAAAGATTTGTTAGATTGATATCACTTATTTTATTCTTTTTTATTTTTAATATGTTTATAAATTTTAAAATTTTAGTGTACTTATTTTTATATTTTTAGTATTATATAATCTTAAATGTCACACAACAACCATATCAAAATCCAATATTTTCATATTCCAAAAGAGGACAAATTCTCTTACATTTTCTTTTTTTTAGGTGGGGGAGAGATGAATAAAAAATATATTTTATTTGCTATTTATTGTTTAAAGTTGTTTTTTCCCTCAAATTTTGCAACTACAGAGTACAGACTATACAAGTTGTTCAACTTTTCTCTTTGTCTTACGTTCGTCAAATCATTCACAACTTTGTTCAATAAATTTAAATCCCAAATATTAATTGTCCTGCACCAACCAGAAACAAAGAAAAAAAGAGGAATATTAAATGTCAACAAGATTCTTTATAATCTTTTCCCCATACTTTTAGATAACAAAAACACTTCTGATTTTCCAGATTTTGGCCACTGCCACAAACTTCTTTTTATTTTTCTGAATTCGAGCCACTGAATTTTTTTAATATTGTGACGTGATTATATACTAATATTTATTTTTTATTTTTAATTGTTTAAATATGTCTAAGTAAATTATTCGAATATAAATAATTTAAAAATAACAATAGTTTTTTTTTCCACTGGATCGGGTTCGAATTCGAGCCACTTAACTTGGATCAACCAGATAAATCTGCAGTGTATATTCTGTGCAAAATTCTGTCAGCTTCTTTTATTATTTTCCCCATAATTTTCTCTTCATAATTTTGTTATGAATATTATGGATGTTAATTGTTAAAGAAACTAAACCAAAAGTTAGAATACTTTTTAATCTTGATTTAATTAATTTATCTGATCAATTCCCGCTAATAAGATTTTATATAGATAGATAGATTTCATAATCTACTCTTAACCTTTAAAATTTATAATTATTTAAAATGTAACACGTTTAAATTCAAACTTTTAATCTTAAGATTTTGCATACTATTGACGTTGAATGGCATCTAGATAAAATTTTAAGTTTAAGATTTGACCCATTCGCTTCGTATGACATGATTTTTTTTATAATCATCAATATTTAATTCAGTTGTCGATTAATCTGGATTGAAGACTGTAAAATCTGATTATATGAGTAGTTTTTTTAACCTAATTTTTTTTAATAACAACGTCTTAGATATTGTTTAAAAACCTAACATTTTATCTTGTTAAACCCAGTAATAACTTCTAAGTGCGTTATTTACTTTTTTAATGAAACCCACTAATAACGTTTAATTTGTTTTATTTATTTATTTTTTCCAGATAATGCACAAAAGAAGAAGAAAATATTAGTTCAATTTCAATATTATTTACTATTAGCAGTAGTATGGTCTATTGATAGATTGTTCATGTAAAATAAATTCTAACATTAGTTATTAAAGTAAATAAAAAAAACGTTAGAACTTAAAAATGGCAGATTCCTACTAACATTAGTTATCAATTCAGAATGATAGTCATAATTTGAGAATGAAATTGGAACATTTAAAAACTTAAGAACCAGCTTAAAATGAAAGTCGTGATTTAAGGATGTGTGATCCAATTTATTTGATTAATTCGATTTAATCCGCTATTTACTTTTAGCTCTTATAATCATATATGTTAACTAGTCTAATTAAATATGATCAAGATAAGAATAAACAACTTCGTCATATTTTTAGACCAAAATTTTCATGATGTAAGAAATATATGTCTTCTACAATAGATCAATAAACATTGTGGTTAAGTAATTCAAGATAGTGAGTTAATTGGATCACCAATTTAAACAGAATGTGGTCGAGAAGTGCCTAATTTGTTTTATATCATTAATTTTTTTAATGAAAAAAAAAACAAAGGGTGAGTTTAACGTGCGGCTAAGAGACTGTAAATTTCAAAATTTATTTTTGAACTGAAAATTTTAAACTTTTTGCTAATATTTTCGGTTGTTTTTTTAGTTTTTTTTTTTTTTTTGCAAGTAAAAACAAAGGTCACATGGAATGAATCTAACATATATTATTCTTATCCTTTTCCTTTAAATTAGGGGGGGGAAGCCAATGATACAATTACCCATCCCACAGGTTGTCTCTTTTCTCCTCCATGCTTAAATAAACCTATCATCATTTCTATCTCCTATTGCACTAAATTTACGGGGCGGATTTACACCTTTTACCACCACTTCTCTTTTTCTCTTCATTTCAACTTTGGGTAGAAAAGTGGTTTATTGTACATATTAGTGCACGAACTTTGCAGTTTTACTCAATTTGGCACTTGAACTTTATTTTGGATCTAATTGGTATTTGAATTGGAAAATATCTTAAATTGATACACGGTATTAACGTGACATTTTAGTAACCAATCAAGTTGTGATACGTGGCAGTTAATGATGTCAAAATTTAAATGAATTAGTACACGTTGACAACCTAATCGATTGTTGGAATAAAAAGTTAAAATATTTTAACCAATGAGAGTTGGTCTAAGTGATAAACAGTTTAATACTGCTTAAGCAAAATTTCGAGTTCGAGTGCAGCAAATTCCCATAGAAAAATTTACCTACTAAAATCAGATTGTGACGTAAGTTGATATGTATTAGTCATAACAAATTCTTAAAAAATCGAAAGGACAACAGTAAAATACATTTTAAGTCTTTAAATTTTTTTAAACAAAATTAGGTCCCAAAAAAGTTCATGGATTGACAGCAAAGTTGAAAGCCGAAGCGAGCCCTAGATTTTGGTAGAAGGGATGGATAGGGAGTCGACAACAACCGAAAACCAGTGGGTCCTTTTTACCTTTGTTTCAAATCCCAAAATTGGTGGGGGGTTAAACTTAATAAACTTACGGTAAATCATGATGATCACCTCACATGCGTCTCTGTTTTCCACCCATTCTTAACATACAAACCAATCACAATTCACAAGTGTGGGAATTTTTTGTTGTTGTGAAAAAACATATTCTTACTTTACTTTTATCACAAATCCATTAAAATATATACATGATTATTATCCTATATACAGACAACGGAAACAAAAAATTTACACAAGTGTCTTAATTTTAAGGTTTATAGTTAGGGTTTAGGGTTTATATATCTGGGGTATAGGTCAAAGAGTTTGGAATTTAAGAGTTGTGGTTAGAATGTAGAGTTTAAGGTTATGGTTTAATGTTTAAATTTTAGAATAATATGGTTAGAGATTTAAGTTTTAACCTATAAATCTTAATTTTTAACTCCAACCCTGCATTCTAACCGCAATCCATCAACTCTAAATCACTAAACATAAATCCATAACCTCTAAACCTTAAAGTGTAGCACTAAACCTTAAAAGAAAAGCGCTTATAATTTTTTTATTTTAACCGTATGTGTATAAAATAAGGATTATTATCCTATACATTGGCGGTAGAAACTGAAAGTTTCCACAAGCACTTTAACCTTAGTTTTAAGGTTTTAAGGTTTATAATATTAATTTATGGTTTAAGGTTTAGGTGTAGTGGTTTAGAATTTAGGGTTAGTGGTTAAAATATAGAGTTTATAAGTTCAAACCTAAATCCTAACCATATTACCCTAAAAACTAAACCTCAATATCTAAACCTAAATTCTAACCCTAAATCGTAAATTCTAACTACTATCATTAAATTCTAAACCACTACATCTAAATTCATAAAACACCGCTAATGTATTGGATATAAATTCATAAAATATTCTAAATTCTTGTTTTATGTTTTATATAAAAAAGGAGATGAAATGTATTTGGCGCCCATCCGCACCGTACTAAGAGTCACGTGATTGACTGTTGAATTCAGAACTTTGAAGCCTTCTTGTCCCCATCATTCTTCGCCCCCCTCACATGCTCTACATTATATTTATATACCCTCAGCTCAGCTAAGTACTCTCCTAAGCCCTAAGCCTAGACCCTAACACATGCTCATGTTAATGTACATGTTAGTCACGTGGGTGTTCCACTCGAATTTCAATTTGGATACCATGTGTCCTCTTATCAAGCTAACCCTTGTTTATTCCCCCCATCTGTTTTTTTTAATCTCTCTGTTCCTTTACTTATCCTATTAATTATTTCATATCACGTCTATTAATAATTATTTTCATTATTTTATTAATAATACATGTGAAATAAAATTATAAAAAAATAAGATTAATTTTATTGTACATAAATTATGTTGTGTTTTCAGATTGATATTTACAGACCGAGAAGGTCAATTGTTTTGTTTTATTTTTATCTTAATTATTTATTATGGCAATTAATAACAGTAATATTTTGCAGTATATTTTTGATGTAATAAAGGGATGCATTAATTCTTTAGAAATGGTTGCATTTTAGGAACTACCAAAGTTAAAGCAGTTGAAATTTATTTCTGATCTTATTGATACGAAACAGTCCAATACTAGTTGATTTTATGAATAATGATACTGATATGCGTCGTTCCATACCCGTATACAACCTGGCTGTGGCAACTGCTCTTTGTAGTCTATCTACGTCCATGTGATATTTGACTTTATTTTCTTTTTTAATAAATAAGTGGATATTGTTTAGAGACGGAGCCAGGATTTAAAGTTGTGAGGGCAAATTATAAATATTCGAAAGCGTTAAATTCATAAATAAACTAATTTTTAAAGAAATTTAAATAAAAAGACAAAAGTGTAAAAAAAAAAATCTTCAGGGTGGAGGGCGATTGCCCTTCTCCACCCCATGTAAATTCGTCCCTGATACTATTATATATCTCGTTAAAAATTTACTTAGACCTAATTTAACTTTTTTTTTTACGTAGTAAACATTTAAAAGTTTTCTTATGTAAAATGATAAGTTTTAAGAGATTTTCATTAAAATCTCCCTCTTGGCCCCTTATGGTAAGAATATTAAATTTTCGAATTTATAAAGTTGTACCTATTACGCCATATTAATTTCGTCTTTTATTAAATTTTAAAAGTTAATTTTTTTAAATTTTGAACATGATTATTTTTAAAATTTTTGAATAATTAAATTTTATAAAAATATATTTTAGAGTTAACTATAGGAATAGTCACTTTTGTCTTCACTCAATACAAAGTTAGTCACCGATTTTGAAAAACGACCAGTAAGCTCACTTACGTTTTTGGGGCATAAACTTTTGGTCACTTAGCTGTTTGGTGTCGTTAACCTTTGACGGCTTGCTGACCTGGCAGCGAAAAATAAGGATAAACTACTGCGATGCCTATTAACGCTTATCCCATGTATATTTTTGGTCCCCGATTTTAAAAAATAAACATTATGGTCACTACTAAAATGGTTTCTTTCTAATTTTACCCTTAAATTTTTAAAAATTCATTTTCAACCCTAAAACTTTGCAATCAATTAGTACAATACTATTATAAAGGCTTAAATGAAAAATAAGTGCATAAAATATACCTTTTTTAGAATTTTAGGTGCCCAAAGTATTTTTTTGGCAAAAATAGGTGCCCAAAGTTTCAAAAGTTAGAATTCTAGGTGTCTAACTATTAATGGATGTTAAAAAAAATATACTTAACCAATCAATGCTTGACATGTGGCACTAATTTGATTTTTTAAAGAAAAACACCTCAAAATTTTATTTTTTTAAAATCCCAAAATTTTGACAATTTCACAAAACAGTCACCAAATCCCTAAAATTACCCAAACCTAAACCCCAAAATCACTGTCGCTTCTGCAACTGATCGCCGCATCTGAGCACACCCCTTTGGTCGTTGGATCAAGGCGATCATTTTCCCCAACACGGTGTCACCAGAAATGACAAATGACGTGCAGCTGAACGTCGAACGTCGAATGTGAAATCGACGTTTGGCTGGCACACCGTTCGTCGTTTCTGGTGACGCCGTGTTGGGGGAAATGACCGCCTTGGTCCGACGACCAAAGGGGTGTGCTCAGGCGCGGCGATCGGCTGCGAAAGCGGCAACGATCGACGACGAAAGCGACGACGATTTGAGGGTTTGAGTTTGGGTGACTTTAGGGATTTGGGGACTATTTTATAAAAATTGTAAAATTTAGGATTTTATGAAAAATTCTGAGTTTTTTTTCCATTAAATTGATTTTAAAAAATAAAAAATAGTGTCACATGTCGAGCATTGATTGGTTGATAATTTTTTTAACATCCCTTCAACGGTCTGTCACCTAAAATTATAACGGTTGAAACTTTAGGCACCTATTTTTACAAAAAAAGTATCTTAGACACCTAAAGGTCAAAAAAGGTATACTGTATGCACCTATATTCATTTAAGTCTTTCGAATATGCTTTGTAAACATTGTTGCACGTAAATTGGGCATTGTTTTGTATTGAACCATATTAAGAATTACAAACATTATTTGAAACATGGATGTATACGGTGATGAATTATAATATACGATGTGAATTAAGGATTAATATAATAGAAATTAGAGATTGAGTTAGATGAAGAATAATATGGAAGATGGTGGAGGAGAGAAGAAATAAAAAATTGTAAATGTGGAGTATTAAATGTATAATTATACAAATTATTTTTATTTTAGTGGTCAAAATAGGAGTGAAGTAATAGTTTAGGGTCTGTATAGGTAATTTATCTTTTTTTATTGTTTCAGATCAATCTCCCGTCAAAGGTTAACGGTACCAAACGGCTAAGTGACCAAAAGTTTATGCCCCGAAAACATAAGTGACCTTACTGGTCGTTTTTCAAAATCGGTGACTAACTCTGTACTGGAAAAAAAGTGACTATCTTAGTAGTTAACCCTATATTTTAAAACTATTTGATTGAATGTTTATAAAATATATTTTTTCATATTCTTATCAATAATAAATTTTAAATAATAACGAGTCAAAGTTAGGAATGCGGTACCATTTTGAAAAAAATAATAAAAAAATCCACATAAGCTTTTCCGTTTATTTTTAACGGCTGGGGTACCATTTTGAAAACGAAACGTAACGTTAGACATTATTTTGTCAAAAAAAAAGGTAGGGTGCTAAAGTAAGAATGCGGGAATAGATGGGGTACTAAATAGTTAGTTATCCCTTCCAATTAATAGTTTATATACTGGGTAAAAAAGTAGTTTCAACGGTCCGGTCCGCCCGGTCTTATCGGTTCAATATGTAGGTACGTTTAATATTGTCGTCGGCACAATTATATAAGTGAAACCCATCCTCTCCTGCCGCAATTTCCTAAAATCCACCATTTTCACCGCCAATTTCCTCCCCCCGCCCCCTATCTAATCAGCGAATGCAATATAGAAGGGCGTCGCAAAAATCAGAACTCAGCCATAAACAACAATGTCTTTCAAGAACCGGTCACCGCCGAGTCCTCAACCGCAACTTCACGATCTCAAGCAACGCGTTTTTACTTGCCTCAACAAACTCGCCGACCGCGACACGCTCGCAGTCGCTTCCGCTGAGCTCGAGTCCATTGCTCGGAACCTGACCGCCGATTCCATCACTCCGTTCCTTAACTGCCTTCACAACACTGATTCTTCGGTCAAGTCTCCAGTTCGGAGACAATGCGTGATCCTTTTGGCTTTGATGTCTCACTCGCACGGTAACGTCCTATCTCCTCACCTTTCTAAGATGATTTCCACCCTCGCTCGCCGCCTCCGCGACCCCGACTCCGCCGTCCGATCCGCTTGCGTCGAGGCGACAACCGCAATGTCGTCTCACATCACGAAGCCTCCGTTCTCAGTTCTGTCGAAGCCTTTGATAGAAATGCTCGTGGTGGAGCAAGACGTTAACTCGCAGATCGGAGCGGCGATGTGTTTGTCAGCGGCGATCGAGGCGGCGCCGGATCCCGAGACGGAGCAGCTTAGGAAGGTGTTGCCGAAGTTGGGGAAGTTAGTGAGGAGTGAAAGTTTCAAAGCGAAAGCGGCGGTGTTCGGAGTTATTGGAAGCGTTGCCAGCGTTGGCGGTGCCGGAAGTAAAGGAGTCTTGGATTGGCTAGTGCCTTCAGCGGTGGAGTCTTTGAGTAGCGAAGATTGGGGAACGAGAAAGGCGGCGGCTGAGGCGTTAGAGAAAGTGGCTATGGCGGAGAAAGAGCTAGCAGCGGAGTATAAAGCGGCGTGTGTGACTGCTCTTGAGAACAAGAGGTTTGATAAGGTGCATCCGTGTGTATCTTTACTCCGTAATCATTTAATAATACATCTTTTACCGATAAGGGAAAATAATTGACCAATAGAAGAAGATTGCTCATCGTTTTGATAAATTTTGTTGCCACAGGTCAAGATTGTCCGAGAAACTATGAATCGTAGTTTGGATTTATGGAAAGATATCTCTGGAGTTTGTGAAGAGGCCTCAACTCCTCCTCGGTCCGACTCATCTTCAATAGGTACAATAATGGTTTAATTTTGTTTAGCTTGTAATTCTCTGATATTTGGAAGTTAATCATGTTGAAACCCTCAAAAGTTAGAAATATGAACCGCATATGGTTGTTTTTTTTATATAAAAAATCTGGGATAAGTTACAAAAACTTGATACTTCTTAAATGCGAATGATCGATTTCTTCAACAAATTTCACTTTAAAACTTAGAAAATTTAAGGGTTGTTACTAGTTATTATTGTGCTGCAGTGCTGTAGAACATTTATGGTCGGTAACAACTGCTGTAAACAATTAGCTTTCATCATTTATGATTGTGTGCTTTGATCGTGGGAACAGATAATGGTAGCGTTGGATGCTTTCCTTCAGCTGCTAAAAGTATCAACGATGTTGGTTTTAGAACCCCCCAATCAAAGAAAGTAGTCCCCACGAGCAGGTCCCCTCCATCGGATGCTTCCAATGCGTCCACTGCAAAGAAAGAGACTCCCCTGAAATCTAACAATAGGAACGGTAATACATCGGTTTTTGGTAAGCCGGACCGCTCAAAATCATCTAATTGGAAGATAGAAATATCGGAGCCGAAATCTATGTTTTCTGAGGTCTCTGGTGATGACAATGTCAAAAAGAGTGTACCCTTTGTCAAGGTCCATGATGAAAAAGTAAAGAAATTTGGTGGTTTGAGATCTGGGTCTCGGGTGCTTCCTTTTCATGATGACGAAGAGAACTTAGATGTTGGTGACAAAAATGCTTTTCTAGATGTTGATGAGGGTCCTAAAGACATGGAGGATCTGACTTTGATCCGTGAACAACTTGCTCAGATTGAAGACCAGCAATCCAATCTATTAAACCTCCTCCAGGTAGTTTACGAAGCCGAAGATCGTCTCTCATTCTTTACATAGTCTCTCTTTCGAAGCGTAATGCTTTTATATAATTTCTTATTGTTGTTCTTTGGAAGCTACTGGATTTCTTGTGTTCAAGTTTATCCAGTAAAACCCTAGTGCTTTCTGAAGTTCTTTTGATGCCAGCTTGTGCTTTCTATTCTTTATCCACTTACATGTGTTATCTTGTTTCATCTCCCGTTACTTTTAAGTGATTTTAATAACAATGGTGTTTCTCAATTTGATTCTAGAAATTCATTGGGAGCTCCCAAAGCGGGATCAATTCTCTAGAGACGCGAGTAAGTGGCCTGGAGATGGCTCTGGATGAAATATCATATGATTTGGCTATTTCAAGTGGTAGGATTCCAAACACGGATTCTCCAGATAACACATGTTGCAAGCTGCCTGGTACTGAATTTTTGAGTCCCAAGTTCTGGAGGAAAAGCGAAGGTCGATTTTCTACATCAAGGTTATCTACTTCGGGGCGAAGGCTTTCGCTAAATGCAGTGCGTAACACACCTGATAAAGATTATGGTAGTGAAACGTATAATCCATCGTTTAGCGAAAGATATCGGGTTCAAGGCAGGAGTGGATTTGTTATGAACTCAGCTGAGGATGCTGGCAGTGACACAAGAGGGAATTCAGGGTTCTCAAATAGAACATCAAAGAACAGCACACATAATGCTGATAGGTTCCAGGTTGGCAATGCCAGTGCTCTTGACCGGACTTCACCGGTTCGTTGTACAGCACCGACGAGCTCTAGCAGCAGGTAATGGAATTTGACTTTAGATTTGCCATATACTTCATGACTGTCTGCAAGATGAAAATAGAAGTGTTTCTGATCTTTTTAGTTCTATGTTTTTGTTTTTTCAGATACTCAGCTTAACTCGAATCGAACAGAAGCGCCTCGGAGAAATCGAGGTAGAAGATGAAATGATACGATGGAATCATCGAAATCGTAGATCAAATTGATGGTGAGGTGCAGCATTTTAGCCTGTTACACACGGGGAATGTAGGGTTTCCTTTATAATTCCATGGGTAAATTAACTGCAACACCATTAGCAATGGCATTTAGAACATATGGCTTGTTTCAACAGAATCCATTCCCCCTCACAGCCACTGATTGGTTTCCCCATCTATGTACATAGAGAGTCTTTCTGCATCTCGTTTTATCTTTTGGTTCTTGGTATCTATCTTCTTGGATAATTGAAATTTGAATTCATCCAAAAATATTTACAACCTGGTCCTGGAGGACTACATCTGTTCACCTTAAACACCAAAACAATTATACCAGACTCAATTATTTAATACAAAAGATGAACAATTAACAAGCTAATTATAACCCAGAAACTTAATAGTAATCATAGGTCTAATCTGTACAAAACTAATTTGCACCTGCCTAGAACTTCCAATCCATGCGAAATATACAAAAGCAGCATACCGCGGAAAAAAACTTTAATACACATTTTAAATTTAGGGTTTTATATTTTAAGATTTAGAATTTAATGTTTAATTTTTTAGGGTCTTAAATTAGGAATTTAAGATTAAATTTTATAGTTTAAATATACAGACTTGTGTGAATTAAATTTTACGTAACATGTGCAACAAAATTTTATCCTAATAGGTGACTAATGTTTCATTAATAACTCAAATAAGGTTTTTCTGGGACAGACATTAAACATTTTCTGGTGTTCAATAAAAACGCAATGTGTGACCTATTTTATATTTTTTTTTAAATTTTATTTTTTAAATCATAATATATTTAATTTTATAATAAACTAAAAAAAATTATTTCCCTTAAAAAACTTCAAACATTAACCCTAAATTTCTCTCTTCCAACCACCGATTCAACAACCATCGGTAACCCTTGTTTCCGTTAGACACCCACAACTAAAAACCCCATCGTTTCATCGTAAAGAAAACTGACAAATTTACCGTCGACGAACATCTAACAATGAAAAAGAAGCCGATTGAGTTTTTGACCCACAACTAGAGGGTGGGAAATGTTGAACGGTGATGTATACGATGCTTGAGCAGTGAACAATGAGATATACGATGCATAGTAGTAAACAGTAAACCACCGACGTGTGAGAGTGCCGACTAGTATAATAATAGTCTGACACTAATTTGTTACTGTTTTAAGACAAAATGTCGTTAACGAACGAATGCTTTGTTTGAATCTACTTGTCTATTTTGATAGTATGACAAAAACATTGATAATTTTTTTAAATTTAAAAAAATTAAAGTTATTAAATTGTTTTTAATTAAGACAAAATTAAAAGAATATATAAATTTTTAAAATTAAAAATATTGTTATATCATGCCATATTAAACATTTTTTCATGTTTAATAACAAAATAATTTATTTATAATAATATTTTAATTAAATGACATATTTATCATTAAACCTATAATTTAATGACAGAAGAAAATTTATCCTTTTTGTCCAACATCACCATACGTCCGAAAACCAGTGTCACGAAACAAAAACCACATTATACTGCTACTATTTCATCATCACCAGAAGCTGAAGCCACTCTTCACTCCTGTTTTACGTATTGGTCTAATTCTAGTATTAATCCCTCTAATGTATTAAAATTATTCGTTGGTCTGAATTGGTAACATCATTAATAGTTATCAATGTTGTCGGAACCAAACCAAACCGAAAACAGAAACCGATTAAAAAACAGAAACAACTAACGATATGCTTCAACTGAATTGCTTGTCAAGTGTGGAGAAGATTAGTTTTTGGGTGTTTTTGGTGGAAGTAAAAATTGGACAAAATGGACAAAGGATTTATAGTGGTTCAAGCTTCTAACAAGCTCTACACCCACTACCTTAGCTCCCACTAAGGATTTCAACCAAATCACTAAGAATTCTTCCCCTTTTCTTGGCTTAGGAGACAACCAATTACAACCAGGGACGGAGCCAGGATTTGAAGTTAGGGGGGGCAAAACATAAATTTTGAAAGGTGGAGGGGCAAATTCACAATTATCCCAATTTTTTCAGGAAAAATATAAGTAATCAAAGGGTAAAAAAAAAAAATTTCCCCTACCGGGGGGGCCACAGCCCCTCCCATGGGAGCTGTGGCTCCGCCCCTGATTACAACCTAGACTCACTCACCAAGTCTAGCAACCAAAGCTCACAAACCGAGCTTTGGGATCACTCTCAAACAAGAAAAAACTTAGCAAACTAGAAATCCCTCTAAAGGTATGTGTTTGCACTAATAAGCCCTCACTCAAAACTTAATATACTTGAGCATACATTGACAATTAAACTCAACAAGTGTAGTCTATACAAAGATTGAGAATTTAAGCACTAAGACAAATTTTCATCATAATGTTGTTGACTTGAGAATCGTTAGTCTTCTATAGATGCTTGAAGGTCCCTTTTATACTTCTAATTGAGTTCTTAGCCGTTGGAGATCGTTGGGGTTGATTTGGAGCCGGTGGGGCCTTTATTTCTCGCAATAAATGATGTTCTAGAGCTGTCTGTATCGATACGCGGGTGGTCGTATCGGTACACCTTATTCAGAAACTAGTCGTTGGAGTCTTTCCAGCTGATGCGTATCGATACGCTTATACGGGTATCAATATGACCTGTAATTCAAATAGCCGTTGGAAAAATAACCGTTGAAAACCGTTAGGTCTATCGATACTCGATACAACCTTATCGGTACGAGATACTAGCCGTTGGGAGTTTGTAGAACAACCGTATCGAAACGCCACGTAACGTATCGATACATATCCTCTCTGTATCGGTACGACCAAGCCGTATCGGTATGGGTTTTGGCTACTGTATTTTCTTTTAGTTGAAACCCTAAAGCGTATCGATACGGGGTATACTGTATCGGTATGGTGGCTTGAAAAACAAAGGTTTAGATACTTTAAAGACATTGTAAATCATTCCAAAGCCTTGTAAAATTCATCAAACATGTTTTCAAGTTGTTTGGACTTATTAACATTTTGAACCTTTCCAATTTAGTACAAAACATTTTTTCTATTATTATATCAAAACAAACATTTCAACAATCTCCCCATTTTTGATATAATAAAACCAACTTGAAAAAATTGTTTGAGATTCTCCCCCTTAGTATTTAAAAATTTGAGTAAGAGATTTTAAAATTGAAATGTAATTAAAGCTCCCCTTATTCACTTGAAAAATTAACAATGGAGGTTTAAAAGATTTTCACAAAAATAAGAATTTTAGTTTTAAAATGCCCCCTTACTCAAAGCATCATAAAATGATTAGTCCAACAAATGTGATTATCTGGTTGAATTAAAGTAAATAAAACAAAATAATGCAAAGAAATTCAACTAATTTTTTACCACACTTGAACCAAAGGTAGGATGTGAAGTCTTCCTTCTTCAAGTGATATTCTTTGTGTGAAAAGAGCTCCCCTCAATTTCATCACTATGTAGATCAATGCTTCATCACACCTAAAACAAGACAATCAAGTAATTTTTAGTATTCAAATTGCTTTGGATCCATAAGCATTAGTAACACAAAGTTTAGTTCCTTTAGGAATTTATTTTGCAATTTCATCATTTTTAGTTGAAGTAATTAGTCCTTTTGGGACCCAAATACTTCTAAAACATTTTTCATTTAAAAATTTAGGGCACTAAATTGTCTTTGATAAAAAAATGTTTTAACAAAATTAAATTTGGAGCATTCTCCAATTTCACATGTTTGAGCATTTTTGTAAAACAAATTCTTTTTGAGGTCATCGATTTTCCTTTGATGATTCTCTTGAACTTTTTGAAGCAAGTTTTGTAAATCAAGGTTCTTTTTCTCAAAGGCTTCAAACATTGCTTCAAATTCAAAATTTGTTTTAGAAAGTAATTCATTTTCAATTTTTAACTTTGAAAGCAACTTTTTATTTATAGAAAATGAAGCCTTAAATTCCAAAAGTAAATCATCATAGGCTTTTTGTAACTCATCAAAAGTAAATGAATTTGAACAAGATGAGTTAGAAGTTACCTCATCCTCTTGGAGGGTCATCAAACATAAGTGGGCTACCTCATCATCGGTGGAGTCTTCATCACTTCAAGTTGTCACATATATTTGCTTTGAAGGTGATCTTTTTTTGTTGAAGCGAGGGCAATCATATTTGGTGCGCCTCGTCTCCTTATATTGATGACTCTTTTGGGGATCCTTCATCTTATTCTTCTTCAATTTATGCTTAGATTTTTAAATTTTGCTCTTCATGAACTGAGTGAACTTCTTAAAGAGATGAATCATTTCTTCATCTTCACTTTCCTCCTCACTTGATTATTCATGTTGGCATATAGTGGATGGAAGAGCAATGACATTCACATCAATGCCTCGCTCTTTGATCTTTTTCTGCTTCCCCCTCTTCAAGGGTTGAACCATCATCTCATGGGTGAGCAAAGATCCAACGATCTCGTCAAGCTTGAGCTCTTTCAAGTTCTTTGCTTCTACAATGGGCGTCTTTTTGGACTCCCATGATTCAGGAAGTGAGTATATCAACTTCCGAACGAGTTGTCTTTCGAAATCTCTTCTCAAAGATCTTTGAGTTGATTGGCGATTGTGGAGAAATGGTCAAACATCCTTTTGGTGTCTTCATCTGAGTCCATCTTAAAGTTCTCATACTTTAAGTTGAAAAGACCGATCTTGGTGTCCTTTACTTTGTTGGTTCTCTCGTGTGTGACTTCAAGTTTGTCACAAACTTCCTTAGCACTATCACAAGAAGATGACTTTACATATATCTCCGGACTTAGGGATGGGCACGGGTCGGGTCGGGCTGGGTTTTTGGCCCACCCGAACCCGACCCAACCCGACCATATCTTTTAAAAAACCCGACCCGACCCAAAAATAAATACCTTAAACCCGACTCCGACCCGACCCGACCTATATAAAAAAAATTAATTTTAGGGACTTAATTGTAAAAATAATAATTTTAAGAGACTTAATTGTAAAAAATAATAAATTTAAGGACTAAATTGTAAATAAAAAATCAATTTTAAGGACCTAATTATAAAAAATTATATAAAAAGGAGGTATTATTACAAATATCCCAAAAAAATTATGGAAAAATTACACTATTAGTCCCGGGTCGGGTCGGATTTTTTTCACCCTAAACCCGAACCCGACCTCACCCTTCACAAAAACCCGACCCGACCCGAACCTGATTTTTTCACAAAAAAACCCGTCCCGATCGGGCTGGGTCGGGTCGAAACCCGTCGGGCCCGGGTGAAATGCCCATCCCTATCCGGACTAAAGGCACAAAAGAGAATGTGCAACGCCTTGCAATTAACTTCCATATTCTTGCGATCATCCGCATTTCATTCCGCCTTACTTCTTTGTGGCACGAACAGACCATCCTCAACAAGTGTCTCAAAGATGATAATCCTTGGCTCTCATGAAGTACATCATCTTATTTTTTTCATTGGGCGTAGTTGGTCCCGTCGAAGAAAAGAGGTCGGTCGATAGATTGCGCCATAGTCTACGGTTGATAAAAATGTTGGTCGAGCTAGCCAGATCTTCTCAATAGGATGTTAATCCCCTTCGATTGAGCCTCGACCTGATACCAATTGTTAGGCTTGATATGCTTCAACTGAATTACTTGCCAAGTGTGAAGAAGATTGATTTTTGGGTGTTTTTGGTGGAAGCGAAAAATGG
Source organism: Hibiscus trionum (assembly GCA_030270665.1). Taxonomy (NCBI): domain Eukaryota; kingdom Viridiplantae; phylum Streptophyta; class Magnoliopsida; order Malvales; family Malvaceae; genus Hibiscus; species Hibiscus trionum. The sequence continues at coordinate 6,312,790 of BSYR01000011.1, read as the reverse complement.
ACAAAAGATTTATAGTGGTTCAAGCTTCTAACAAGCTCTACATCCACTACCTTATCTTCCATTAAGGATTTCAACCAATTTACTAAGAATTCTTCCCCTTTTCTTGACTTAGGAGGCAACCAATTACAACCTAGACTCACTCACCAAGTCTAAAAACCAAATCTCACAAACCGAGCTTTGGGGTCACTGTCAAACAAGAGAAAACTTAGCAAACTAGAAATCCCTCTAAAGGTATGTGTTTGCACTAATAAGCCCTCACCCAAAACATAATACACTTGAACATACATTGACAATTAAGCTCAACAAGTGTAGTCTATACAAAGATTGAGAATTTAAGCACTAAGACAAATTTTCATCATAATGTTGTTGACTTGATGATCATTAGTCTTCTATATATGCTTGGAGGTCCCTTTTATACTTCAAATTGAGTTTCTAGCCGTTGGAGACCGTTAGGGTTCATTTGGAGCCGTTAGGGCCTTTATTTTTCGCAATAAATGTTGTTCTGAAGCTGTCCGTATCGATGCGCGAATAGCCGTATTGGTACGCCTTCTTTAGAAACTAGTCGTTGGAGTCTTTCCAACTGTTGCATATTGATATGTTTATAGGCGTATCGGCACGGCCTGCAATTCAAATAGCCTTTGAGAAAATTACCGTTAAAAATTGTTAGGTGTATCGGTACTCGATACAACCGTATCGAGTACGGGATACTATCTGTTGGGAGTTTGTAAAACAAATGTATCGATACGCTTTAGGCGTATCGGTACTCGATACAATCGTATCGGTACGGGTTTTGACTATTGGAATTTTCTTGTAGCTGAAACCCTAAAGCGTATCGATACGGGGTATACTGTATCAATATAGTGGCTTGAAAAACAAAGGTTTGACTATTTTAAATACATTTTAAATCATTCCAAAGTCTTGTAAAATTCATCAAATATATTTTTAAGTTGTTTGGACTTATTAACATTTTAAAACCTTTTCAATTTAGTCTAAAATAAATTTTCTATTATTATATCAAAACAAACATTTCAACACAATTTACTAGTAAAATGTCATACTTGGGATTTGAATCCAAAAAAACATACTAACGCAATGTAAAATCAATATATTTAACCCAATGTAGAACGAGAAATCATGCGTAAAATACCATTGTCATGTTCCAAAAACATTAATCCAACATGTAAAATTGTTATTCGTATGATTAATTGAATTATCGTGTGACATTGATAAAGAGACAAACATTAACATGATTTTCACGTCTATTCCATCAGCAACACATGATGCGTTAGATTTCTTAAGTAAGATTAAGGGTTTGAATCTTAGCATTGTAAATGGAGAAAATTGGGTTTAAAGGATCGCCACCATAATAAGCCGCTACAATACTCGATCTAAATTAGTCAGCTAATGAATTAGATATATGTGGTTAAACCGGAAAAAAATTAGGTCTATTCCTTCAATAAAATGAACTAATAATACTATTTATTTGGACCATGTAGTAACATTTTAAAATTAAAGGGATCAAACACCAAGTTCCAGCCTATTAGAAGGACCGAAAACAAAGTTAGACCATCTATATTTCACTTTTGTCTGCTTTTGATTTAGGGATTATAGGCTATTTACTTCTCTCCCTTTCAATTCATTAGTACTGAAACACTCTCGTTCTCTTTTCTTCCATATTTATTTTCCTTTTCCCATTTTGCTTGAAACCGAAAGAAAAGGTCAATCAGGTTCAGGAATCCACAAACAAAGATGTCTTATAGCTGTTCTCAGAGTGGAAACAACGGCGGCGACTCTGCCGGCGGCGGAAACAGCATCATCTTATTCGGTGTCCGAGTGACGGAAGGGTCGTCGTTCAGAAAAAGTGTTAGCATGAACAATCTTTCTCAGTTTGACGATGAGGAGCAGCAGCCTCCGGATTGTTCCAACGCCGACGATGCCGCCGGATACGCTTCCGACGACGTAATCCACGCATCCGGAAGAAGCCGTCAACGCAAGCGAGGTATAGTTTGGACTGATTTCATTTTCGTTTCACTGTTGATTTTGATTGGTATATGTAATTATAGGTGTTCCCTGGACGGAGGAGGAGCATAGATTGTTCTTAGTGGGGTTGAAGAAAGTAGGTAAAGGAGATTGGAGAGGGATTTCCAGACAATTCGTGAAGACACGTACGCCTACACAGGTCGCAAGTCATGCTCAGAAGTATTTTCTCCGGCAAAATAACCAGAATCGGAGACGTCGCCGATCCAGTCTCTTTGACATAACAACTCATTCGGTACGAATAAATTAGTATACTCTTCATTTTTTCCCCAAAATTATTACCGTCTGTAATTACTTTCCTTTTTTATCAATTCCCCAGTTCATGAATTCAACCATACTTGAAGAAGATGAAGCAATCGGCCAAGAAAACGTTTCGTTGCCACCGCTGCCGGTGAATCAAACGTCGCCAAACCTCATTCGTCCAGCTCGTCCTCCGTCGTCAAAAATGGCCGATCTTAATCTAAACCACAAAACCCAAGATGACCCATTACCGGTTCTAACGCTGAAACTCTCCACGCCATCGACCGATGACCAGTCGACGACGGCAGCCGAAGATCGTCCGTCTACTTTCCAGGCCATGTCGAGTGGTGATAGCAATGGCGGCATGATCAGCGTCGCTTGAAATAATAATAAGAATGTGGGGGATATATTAATATTATAGTATTAGTATGTAATTAAATTATTTGGAGTGGTAACCAATTTCGTATCGCTTAACTAGGTATTGAGTTCGATGCCTTGTATATGTAAAAAAATCTTTGTTAAAAAACTCATACACCAAAACAAGATGTGTGACGCGGAATGGTTCAGATTAATCAGGGTATAATCCAGATTAATCTGTGTAGGTGTACAAAGGATGGGGAGAAGATTTGATAATATGATTGCTTTATTAATTGTAGATTAAGGAAATGATTAGAGATAATATTAGGTGATTAGGTGGAATTTGCTTTGTATATTTAATTAGAGGAGATGATGGGTCTGTAATCTAAAGCAAGTGGGGTGTCCTTGTCTATGAATTTGTGGGTGCTGCCATTCGAAATGGATGGTCAGCAGCCACCGGGTACCCGTACACTCCCTCAACTTTTCTCCCTTCAATATTTTTCGTTTTGTGGTCTACAAGTGATTGCGGTTTGATTTAATTCCTTTTTTTTCTTTTCTTTCTTTTTTTAATAAAATCTTGGTTGGGTTTGTATGATGGAAAATGATGGTGATGTTTCTCATCACTAATGGAAGCAAAGCTAGGCAAGAGTGTACATAAATGGCATTAATAACAACAAAGTTTTCTTCAAAATTATACTTTTTACCATATCAATCTTTAGAGTCTTTTTTTAAAAGATCAACTGATTATTAACTATTTTGATGATGTGATATGATATTTTATCCAATCATTATTGACGAAAAATATTAGCTACGTAATATTGTTTTATCGTATTTAAAGCTATAAAAATTATTTATTTGAAAAAAATATATTTTACAAACCAAATATTCAAGGACGAAACTACGTGAGGATGAAGAGGGGCAATTGCCCTCCCCTCACCCATGAAGAATTTTTTTTTCACTTTTGTTCCTCTATTTTTTTTTTTAAATTTTGATTTATTTATGAATTTGTCACCCACTTTTAAACATTTATAGTTTACCTCTCAACTCTAAATTCTGGACACGTCCCCGCAAACATCATCATTGTGTCATCACCATACTCCATGTGTTGGATTAAAATCCTCAATTGTTGACACATATGTAAAATGTATGATGCTATTATAAAGTATGACCAATTATGTTAGGCGTGTCATAAGTATTAAAGTGTCGTGGAAATAAAAGTGTAGATACCATAAGATATATTTATAATTCAATGAGGGGCAAAGTTATAAATATTTAATAATTGATTCAATAATCAACTATATAAAGAGGTAATGGTCCCCAAGAAATAGTTTAACTTGTATTACTATTGTCCCCGTCAGAGAGTTTTTACGGCAAGGGCTAACCTATCTTCTTGGAAGATAGCAACCACCTCTTAGGCGATCTTCATCAAAGGATTCAACATTTTCATCTATCGATTAATTTAGGCACGCTTTCGTATTCAGTTTATTCAGTTTATTGCTCTTGATGATTTGACATGATAGATCTTGAGTATTAATTTCATATTAATTTATGATTTGGTTCTAACACCATGGACCAAATTCATTTCAATTCCCATTCAAAGAGCAACTACATTGAATTTTAAGAAAACGGCGAAAATTTATTTTTTGATAATTTGTTTTAAGTGTTTTATTATTATTGCAAAAAAATATTTTCAGATAAATAAAATATATTTAGACATTGTTTTCTAAAAATAAAAATTAATATAAAAATGAGAATAAATGAATAGTTTTAAAGTTAAAAGCTTTATATTTTATTTTAAAAAAATACTTTTTAACATAAATTAAAAATTACTTTTAGCCTGGATTTCGAGGTGCGTTTGTTCGTTGAGCCTTGGGCTACATTGCTTTCTTTATTGGAAGCCGATTGTGATGCGGATGCTAGCTGATTCTTCTTGCTGTGAGAACATGTTGAAGAGATTATTGTTTTGTTTAATCCTTGTATCTTGTTTTACTCGATTTAATCTGTTTAGAACGATGTTTTAATTATGATTATGTGTATTTTTTTATTTAAATTATGAAGATTTTTAATGATGCACATGGTTATAATCTTTTTTTCATAAAAAAAATTACTTATAGCATAAAAAATGTATATATCTATATTGTTTTTTTTTTAAATGATTTTGACTCTAAAACAGTGACAGAGTTAAGGGTGAGCGTTCAATCGAGTCGAGTCAAAAAATTTTGAGTTATTCGAGTTGACGAGTCATATTTTACAACTCAAACTTTATTTGAAATTTTTTCGATTCGAGTCGAGTTTAAGAAATTCGAATCGAGTCGAGTTTTCGAGTTCCTATAAAAATTTAACTGTAATTATTTATCATGTTATAGTAGGGTTTGATTCCAATTTAAACTCATTTCTCTAATCATATAAGATATGCACATATATATTTTTTCACATGTGACAATATTTCTTCATATTTTTATATATCAGTATTTATATATCATAAAAAATAGTAGGACTCGTCTCGAACTTAAAAATAAATCCACTAATTACTAAAAATTTCGAGTTATTCGAGTTATTCGAATTTCCATTTTACAACTCAAACTTTATTTGAAATTTTTTCGAATTATTCGAGTTTATGAAATTTCAAGTCGAGTCAAGACGAGTCGAGTATTTTTACCTCTAGTCGAGTCGAGTTTTTCTCACCTTAGACAGAGTAGATTCCATATCAAATTGGTTCATGAAAGTTGAAGACAAAATTAAATGAATTATAATTTTTTTTAATAGTAAATTAAATGGGTTCAAATATATTTGATTATTCTCTCTCAAACTTATTTAATTTTTACAAGAATTTTTAGAACTCAAATTAGGTCAATTGACCGCAGTAAACTATATGTAACTCCTCCCCTACTCCAAAAAAGTACTTTTAAACAATAAAGCATGATACTAATCGTTTTCTCCCATTTTTTTCTTGCGTCATTTTTTTCTATCGTCGACGTCGACACTAGCTTTAAGTTAATCAAAATTAATTAAAAAAATAAATAGATAAGCTTTTAAAATATATGGATTTGATCGGATATATATTTTTTAAAAAATAATTGTTTATTTTTAAAAGTTTAAAGAATCCTGAAACTGTAAACCAAAACATTATAGTACTATGAATTTATGAGAACCAGACCCGTCCTAAAAGATGTTCAGACCATGTGATACTTTTTAAAATAATACTTCTAAAATATTTTATAATAAAGTAAAATTATAAAATATTAAAATTTATCATTATACGGTTGTGAGTGATTGAAGAAGATTGAAATTATGATATAAATAAAAAAATTTGCACGTTAAGCACCATAAATTTGATGAGTTTTTTTTATTAAAAAAATTAATTATAATTAAATTCTTGAGATAATAAGGGATGAAATTAAAAAATAATTTTTTTACATTAACATATTATTTTAAAGCAGGAGAGGCTAAAACTTTTGGTCACATAAAAAGGATGGGCCTAAAAAATGACAAAATAGCCTTAGCCCAACCTCAAGGCATTTCAAAACCACCCTTAATTTTGCAGTTTTTGCAAAATGCATTCCCTGTCCATCCAATAACTAAAGGGAAAATAGCATTTGAAGGTTAGGGTTCATTATTCGGTTAAAGTTAAATTAATAGATCAAATTAAAATTTATTTTAGTTAATTATTTGGTTAATTAGATATTCAATCAATTAACAAATATTTTTTTTAGAAAAATCGGTTCGAAACTAATTAATTAACCGGAAAGATTACATGTTTAATATACTATATAGATTACATATATTTTAAGCCTTGACTCATTAATTTGTCAAGCCAAACTAATCTTGTAACATCATATCCGTTAAGATTTTAAGACTCAACCAATTCATCTAACTAAAGAAAAAAAAAACATAAATCCTAAAACTTATAACAACCTTTAATTAATTTGAAAACAGGTTAAAATAATCAAACTTTGTCCGACTCGTTTAATAATTTTCAAACAAAATTTTTAATTCATTTAACGATTAAAAAAATGGTTAAATCAGTTTTACTTAATTTGTTGTGTTCACGGACCAAATCAATCGACTAAACACCCCTAGTTGAACGTTAAAACAAATTGGTTACGTTATAAAGACAAAAAGACTGAACTTGAACTCTATCCTTCAACCTTCAACTATAAGGTTGGCGATTTATTCTCATATATAAGAATTAAACATATGTTTGTTTAACAAATGCTTAATAGTTAAAAAATCTCAATTTATAATTTTTTTTTAGTTTGGTATTTAACTTTTTTTTTTCGGGCCACTTTAGTGTCTAACGTTTCATTTTGTAATTCAGTTTGAGTTTTTTCATCAAGGGCAATTGAAAATTTCCGTTATCCAATAAAAACATGACACATGGCACATTCTAATATTTTTTTTTATCATTTTTATTTTTCTAAAAATTATAAAATATTTAATTTTATAAAAAAAACCCAAAATCTTTAATTTCTCTAAAACGCCCAAACCAAAACTCTAGATCTCTAAATTCCTCCCCTTCCACCACTGATTCAACCACCACCAGCCACCATTACCTTTGTCAGGCCCCACTACTGAAACCCCATCATCTCGCCGTCGAAAACCGGCGAATGAACCGACGATTGTTTCATCGACGAACATCCAAAAATATAAAAAAAAAGATCGATTGGGTTTCTAATCGACGGCTATAGGGTGGAGGATGTTAAATGGTAAGGTACCCGACACTTGGGGTAGTGAACGGTGAACCGCCGACGTGTAGGGAAGGCCGGACAGAGAGGGAGATGTGATTTGAGAGTTTGATTAAAAGAAATTAAATTTTTAGGGTTTTTAAGAAGTTTATATTTTAAAAGAAATTCAGAAACTAAATAAATAAAATGGGCTATGTGGCATATTTTTATTGGATAACGGAAAATTTTTAATAGCCGTTAACGGAAAAACTCAATTTGAATTACGGAATGAAACGTTAGGCACCAAAGTGCCCGAAAAAACGTTAGGCACCAAACTAAAAGAAAAAATATAGGTTAAATACCTTTTTGACTATTAAGCCTTTAACAAATATCGTAGCAAGTAATTAAACCTTTGGTCGATATCTTTTTCATTTTTTAGATCTTGAATTCATTTATTCAACCAAGTGTTTCTCCTTCTTAGGCCCTGTTTGCGGTTGCGTTTGGCAATCCGAACGGGCTTTTTTAAGTGCTTTCACTTGAAATTAGGTGTTTTTGGTTGCTTTTAAAAGTGATTTTCCACCAAAACAAAAAAAAAACTAAATTTTATAGCTTTTTGGTAGAAAAACTAATTTGGAAATAAAAATATTTTTTACCCCTATTATTTAACTATAAATTAATGTTAAAATAATATTTATGCATACATAATTGTAAATTAATATATATTTTATAATATATTTATATTGAGAATAAAATTATTTTATTTGTAATTTTTATTATTAATTTGTAATTGGTATGTCTGTATATAATCTAAAATATATTTTATATTTTTAAATTAAATTTTATAAAAAATAAAAATTTTATTATAATTGAAATTGATTTATTTAATATATCATAACATTAAAGAATTTGAACATCACTCAAGTTTACTTTCACTTTTCAATATCATGTCTAAAATAAACATTTTATCTCCTCAAAATTACTTTTTAACCTCAATGATAAACACTAAAATTTTTAACCCAGCTTTTCAAATTAACTTTTCTAAAACACTTTTAAAATCACTTTTTCAACCGCATTTTTTAAAAGCAACCCTAAACTAAGTCTTACTTTAAGTTCTAAGTATTGTTAAATGATTAAATAAATAAAACGCACGTTATTTATCTAAGATATTATAATTTCGTCCATTTAATAAAAAATATACATCTTGATTTCTTAAGTAAAATTAGAGGTTTGAATTCTGACACTGTGAATGAAATAAATTAAAATGGGAGAGTCACCTCATAGTGAGCCTCTACAATACATGATTCGAATTAATCATCCAATAAACTTGATGTCACTAGTTATACAAAAAATAAATTATACATCATTAGGAATGACTTAAAATTTTATTTTGATGTGTTATCATATGATTTATTAAAAGTGTATAAAATTTACATAGTTAAATACATCAAATACGGACTTTTCTAGCATGCGGCCGCCTAATATAAGGCTAATATACGGCGTTACCGGAAACATCATTAAGAAATACCGGAAACATCATAAGATATACCGGAAACATGATAAGATATACCGGAAACATGGATTTCGAAAGTATCGATACTTTTGGATATGTTGATTTCGAAAGTATCCATACTTTCGGATATGTTGATTTCGAAAGTATCCATACTTTCGAAATCCATGTTTCCGGTATATCTTATCATGTTTCCGGTATATCTTATGATGTTTTCGGTATTTCTTAATGATGTTTCCGGTAACGCCGTATATTAGCCTTATATTAGGCTGCCGTACCGTAGAACTACCCATCAAATACTAATTAAACTATTATAAAATACTCATTGTGTCACATCCCAAAAACCGGTCTAGTCGGAATTAGGTTCCGGTGACCGAGTATTTTATATCGGTTGTATAATTTATTCGATCTTATTTAGAGTATTCGAATTAAAATATGATTTATTATTATTATTATTAAAAAATATATAAAAATGCAAAAGTGGTGTAAATTAGGTAACCACTAAATTAGTGGCCATGCCACCAATGTTATATAATTGAAGGGAAATGGGAAAAGGTGTCATCCAAATTAGTATAAATAGGGAGATATATAATTTATTCGATTTTATTTAGATTATTCGAGATAATTTATGAATCAAGGTCAAGTTCCAGTAAACGAATATTTTCATTTCGATTAAGGGTTGGTTCGATTTGGTACCCAAAATAGATTAAATAGTTAGTTGTTTATTATTATTATTATTATTATTATTATTATTATTATTATTATAAAAAAAGGAAATGGAGTTACACGCAGATCTACCTAAAATTAGATAAAGTAAGCATATTAAAATCTGGTGGAAACACCATTTGAATTGTTAGTTAAAAGAAAGAAATGGAGTGGATTTACACGGCATCCACCTAAATAGTTAGGAAAAGCAAAGTGCAAATGGAAATCAAGTGGCCACCAAATACACATATTATAATGGGTGGACACAATTAAAAGAAGGGTGGCCGGCTAACCCTATAAATAGGGGTGAAATTCCTAGGGAAATCACAACAAGGAACCAACAAAGCATTCGAATAGTTACGATTCAGTGTTTGATTGGTTGTCCAATATTTTCGATATAGTAATATCGAATTTCTACCGACGACGGGGTAAGCTCAAATCTCTAGTTAGTTTAAGTTTCGGTATCGAGTTTGATTAATATTTTTATATATATATTCGATAATGTCTTATCGATTTTAATTAATTTTTATCATAGTACACGAGGTCGATTCACAACAACCGTCAAGCCCAAGAAGTAAAAATAAAGTACCGGTCTGTCAAGGTGAGTGAAACAAATTAGAGTTGAGATTAGAGTCTCAACTACCTTTAATTTGATGTTAGTATATATATTAAGCATGAAATTAAATTAATTAAAGGTTAGTAAAAGATAAGGGTAGAAAGAATAAAGAAATTCGGATTTATAAACTGTCCTGTAGAAAACTGCATTTTCGAGCATGTTAGAGTCATTTCTGGAAAAAGTGTTCTTCTACAAAGTTGTAGAGAACAAAATCTTACATGGAATAGAGGTATGATTTACTCAAAAATGTTAAGTATAGGTCTCTGAATTGTTCTTAGAAGTTACGGGACTGAAACTGAATAAAATTGGAATCTGCTTGGCTAAATTGTGAAATTCGAAATGTTTAGGGGGTCAAATGGTATTAATAAATTCTGAAAATTTATGATTAGAACAGGGGATTCATGAAATGAATTAAATTAAATGGCCAAGCTTGAATTAAGTCTCAATTGGTAGGTTAAAACCATTTAGATCACATACATGATTATTAAAGAATAAAAGGGGACTGTTTTGTGGAAATTGATAAATTAAGGACTTACATGTCCTATTTTTGAGGTTGCTGGATTATAGAAATAATGTTAATATGTGAAGGTAAATGTGGTTAAAATCTCAAGATTAATGGTGTAGTGAAACATAGGTTAAATGTACACTAAAGTGGCAAGTTGAAAACAGTGGGCAGAATAGGTCTACGAGAAAGCCCGGTTTTCAAACAATAAACTGTATTGATAGGTACATGCTAAAAATATGTACCATACATGATTTTAAAGGTGTGTTTATAAGCTTTCTAGAATGGTAAAGAACTCCTTATTTGGAGTTGTGAGTAAAAAGATATGAATTTTTGAGTAAGTAAAGGTCATAAAAACAGGGTAACAGTTTGCCCCTAAATCTGCATCAACAACAATTTTAGAAATTCATTATAAATTGCATAAGAGGAATTAAAAGTTATAATTTATATGGTTTAAAAGGTTATTCAGTCTAGTTTCATTTAAAACAAACGAAATCAGATTTTGAGTTATAGAACATTTTATATAAATATTTCTTTGAGAACAATGCAAGCTGCCTAATGTACTAAATGATATATTTCTTTAATGTTTGGTTAGAAAAGAGTAGAAATGAAGGAAACCACAAAGTTGGAGATTAAGGAAAATGTCTCTAAGCTTGGATTGAGGTGAGTGTAGATGCATTTGTCTCGGGTGACACGGTGTCATTCCGATATTATTTTTATGTTCTGATATGTGGGTATAGTCGTGTCAGGGGTAGGCTCGGTGCCTTCCCGTTGCATTAATTATGAATTTATCTGCATCTGGTAAGTACCCTGCATTATTTGGATATGCTCAAAAATGATTATGATATGCTATATGTACATGAAAATAATATGAAATGCTATCTGATATGGAGCTACGGCTCATCTTGCTATTTGATTTGATATGATCTGAAAATCATGGATTATGTGAATTTGTGTGTATTTATGGACGTTGGATACAATTGGCATGCCATAGGGTTATTCGAGCTCAACATGTAAGGGAGGACTACGGTCCAGGGCTACGGCCTATATGTGGGAGATAAAAGGATGGAAGTGTAAGGGATACATGGAGCTACGGCTCAGGGCTACGGCTCATTTATGATTCATGATATGGTGTACAGGGAATCCGCGTATCCAATGGTACCAATATATTATGTGTTTGATACGTATGCTATGTTATGCTCATGATATGATATTATATAAGAGATATATGGAGCTACGGCTCAGGGCTACGGCTCATTTATGATTCATGATATGGTGTACAGGGAATCCGCGTATCCAATGGTACCAATATATTATGAGTTTGATACGTTATGCTATGTTATGATCATGATATGATATTATGTTTTGTTATAAATATGAAGTATGCCATGTTATTTCATAATGATTATTTTTGGAAGCATGCTACATGACATAACATGTTCATTCATTGTCATTGGCTACCTCACTTAGACTATGTAAGTCTAATGCATTCATTGCATAACATTTCAGGTTAAGGAAAGTAACAGATCGAGATCGAGATTGGTTGGAAGGTTGGCAAGTCACTACAATTAAATAGTAATGTGTTTTGTCCTTATGAACTCCTAGTAGGGTGGCAAAGTAGTTAAAGTAATTATACTAGTATAATGTATATGTTTTCTATGTTTTGTATAAAGTGTTAAAGTTATATTGACTATTGAGTTAGTAATAAAAATGGGCATAATTGGTACTAAAATATTAATTAAAGGATTCTAAGATTTTTATGAGTTGTTAGGCTCAGTTAGACATGTAAAGAATTTTAGTAAGATAATAAAAAGAAATAGATTTGACTATTTTACAAAATAGTCACTAAATATTACATCGTCTAATCAGATAGATAAATGATCTCTGTTAGTAATGAGATTTTACAGGCTAATAACTAGTAAGTTTAATTTCAGTATAATGTCACAAATTTCAGATAAGGACCCCTAAGTTGTAAAAATTACAATTTAGTCCCTAAGTTTGAAAAAGTTTAAAATTGATCCCAATTTGAGTAAGTTGTTAATAAGTTAAGTGTTAAGTCTTAAAAGAGATTAGTAAAATAATCCGAAATAATTTTTGAACTTTGGATTTATGTCTCCGATCTCCGTTATGTTTTCCGGTAGCGCTCTCCGACCCGGTTCTCTACCAGGCCGGGAAGGGGGTGTTACAGTAGTGGTATCAGAGCTAGAGTTTAATCGGTTCTGGACTAAACTTAAGTATGTTTGTATTATGTGTTAAGTTACTTTGCCACCTAGGAGTTATTTATTGAGTATTGTGACTTGCCGATTAATCTGATCTTTTTATGTTTAGATGTCTAAGTTCAGTCAAGCTCATATAGATGAGCATATTCTTGTCGGAGAAAATTCGAGGACGAATTTTCTTTAAAGGGGGAGAGAGTTGTCACATCCCAAAAACCGGTCTAGTCGGAATTAGGTTCCGGTGACCGAGTATTTTATATCGGTTGTATAATTTATTCGATCTTATTTAGAGTATTCGAATTAAAATATGATTTATTATTATTATTATTAAAAAAATATATAAAAATGCAAAAGTGGTGTAAATTAGGTAACCACTAAATTAGTGGCCATGCCACCAATGTTATATAATTGAAGGGAAATGGGAAAAGGTGTCATCCAAATTAGTATAAATAGGGAGATATATAATTTATTCGATTTTATTTAGATTATTCGAGATAATTTATGAATCAAGGTCAAGTTCCAGTAAACGAATATTTTCATTTCGATTAAGGGTTGGTTCGATTTGGTACCCAAAATAGATTAAATAGTTAGTTGTTTATTATTATTATTATTATTATTATTATTATTATTATTATTATTATTATTATTATTATTATAAAAAAGGAAATGGAGTTACACGCAGATCTACCTAAAATTAGATAAAGTAAGCATATTAAAATCTGGTGGAAACACCATTTGAATTGTTAGTTAAAAGAAAGAAATGGAGTGGATTTACACGGCATCCACCTAAATAGTTAGGAAAAGCAAAGTGCAAATGGAAATCAAGTGGCCACCAAATACACATATTATAATGGGTGGACACAATTAAAAGAAGGGTGGCCGGCTAACCCTATAAATAGGGGTGAAATTCCTAGGGAAATCACAACAAGGAACCAACAAAGCATTCGAATAGTTACGATTCAGTGTTTGATTGGTTGTCCAATATTTTCGATATAGTAATATCGAATTTCTACCGACGACGGGGTAAGCTCAAATCTCTAGTTAGTTTAAGTTTCGGTATCGAGTTTGATTAATATTTTTATATATATATTCGATAATGTCTTATCGATTTTAATTAATTTTTATCATAGTACACGAGGTCGATTCACAACAACCGTCAAGCCCAAGAAGTAAAAATAAAGTACCGGTCTGTCAAGGTGAGTGAAACAAATTAGAGTTGAGATTAGAGTCTCAACTACCTTTAATTTGATGTTAGTATATATATTAAGCATGAAATTAGATTAATTAAAGGTTAGTAAAAGATAAGGGTAGAAAGAATAAAGAAATTCGGATTTATAAACTGTCCTGTAGAAAACTGCATTTTCGAGCATGTTAGAGTCATTTCTGGAAAAAGTGTTCTTCTACAAAGTTGTAGAGAACAAAATCTTACATGGAATAGAGGTATGATTTACTCAAAAATGTTAAGTATAGGTCTCTGAATTGTTCTTAGAAGTTACGGGACTGAAACTGAATAAAATTGGAATCTGCTTGGCTAAATTGTGAAATTCGAAATGTTTAGGGGGTCAAATGGTATTAATAAATTCTGAAAATTTATGATTAGAACAGGGGATTCATGAAATGAATTAAATTAAATGGCCAAGCTTGAATTAAGTCTCAATTGGTAGGTTAAAACCATTTAGATCACATACATGATTATTAAAGAATAAAAGGGGACTGTTTTGTGGAAATTGATAAATTAAGGACTTACATGTCCTATTTTTGAGGTTGCTGGATTATAGAAATAATGTTAATATGTGAAGGTAAATGTGGTTAAAATCTCAAGATTAATGGTGTAGTGAAACATAGGTTAAATGTACACTAAAGTGGCAAGTTGAAAACAGTGGGCAGAATAGGTCTACGAGAAAGCCCGGTTTTCAAACAATAAACTGTATTGATAGGTACATGCTAAAAATATGTACCATACATGATTTTAAAGGTGTGTTTATAAGCTTTCTAGAATGGTAAAGAACTCCTTATTTGGAGTTGTGAGTAAAAAGATATGAATTTTTGAGTAAGTAAAGGTCATAAAAACAGGGTAACAGTTTGCCCCTAAATCTGCATCAACAACAATTTTAGAAATTCATTATAAATTGCATAAGAGGAATTAAAAGTTATAATTTATATGGTTTAAAAGGTTATTCAGTCTAGTTTCATTTAAAACAAACGAAATCAGATTTTGAGTTATAGAACATTTTATATAAATATTTCTTTGAGAACAATGCAAGCTGCCTAATGTACTAAATGATATATTTCTTTAATGTTTGGTTAGAAAAGAGTAGAAATGAAGGAAACCACAAAGTTGGAGATTAAGGAAAATGTCTCTAAGCTTGGATTGAGGTGAGTGTAGATGCATTTGTCTCGGGTGACACGGTGTCATTCCGATATTATTTTTATGTTCTGATATGTGGGTATAGTCGTGTCAGGGGTAGGCTCGGTGCCTTCCCGTTGCATTAATTATGAATTTATCTGCATCTGGTAAGTACCCTGCATTATTTGGATATGCTCAAAAATGATTATGATATGCTATATGTACATGAAAATAATATGAAATGCTATCTGATATGGAGCTACGGCTCATCTTGCTATTTGATTTGATATGATCTGAAAATCATGGATTATGTGAATTTGTGTGTATTTATGGACGTTGGATACAATTGGCATGCCATAGGGTTATTCGAGCTCAACATGTAAGGGAGGACTACGGTCCAGGGCTACGGCCTATATGTGGGAGATAAAAGGATGGAAGTGTAAGGGATACATGGAGCTACGGCTCAGGGCTACGGCTCATTTATGATTCATGATATGGTGTACAGGGAATCCGCGTATCCAATGGTACCAATATATTATGTGTTTGATACGTATGCTATGTTATGCTCATGATATGATATTATATAAGAGATATATGGAGCTACGGCTCAGGGCTACGGCTCATTTATGATTCATGATATGGTGTACAGGGAATCCGCGTATCCAATGGTACCAATATATTATGAGTTTGATACGTTATGCTATGTTATGATCATGATATGATATTATGTTTTGTTATAAATATGAAGTATGCCATGTTATTTCATAATGATTATTTTTGGAAGCATGCTACATGACATAACATGTTCATTCATTGTCATTGGCTACCTCACTTAGACTATGTAAGTCTAATGCATTCATTGCATAACATTTCAGGTTAAGGAAAGTAACAGATCGAGATCGAGATTGGTTGGAAGGTTGGCAAGTCACTACAATTAAATAGTAATGTGTTTTGTCCTTATGAACTCCTAGTAGGGTGGCAAAGTAGTTAAAGTAATTATACTAGTATAATGTATATGTTTTCTATGTTTTGTATAAAGTGTTAAAGTTATATTGACTATTGAGTTAGTAATAAAAATGGGCATAATTGGTACTAAAATATTAATTAAAGGATTCTAAGATTTTTATGAGTTGTTAGGCTCAGTTAGACATGTAAAGAATTTTAGTAAGATAATAAAAAGAAATAGATTTGACTATTTTACAAAATAGTCACTAAATATTACATCGTCTAATCAGATAGATAAATGATCTCTGTTAGTAATGAGATTTTACAGGCTAATAACTAGTAAGTTTAATTTCAGTATAATGTCACAAATTTCAGATAAGGACCCCTAAGTTGTAAAAATTACAATTTAGTCCCTAAGTTTGAAAAAGTTTAAAATTGATCCCAATTTGAGTAAGTTGTTAATAAGTTAAGTGTTAAGTCTTAAAAGAGATTAGTAAAATAATCCGAAATAATTTTTGAACTTTGGATTTATGTCTCCGATCTCCGTTATGTTTTCCGGTAGCGCTCTCCGACCCGGTTCTCTACCAGGCCGGGAAGGGGGTGTTACAGTAGTGGTATCAGAGCTAGAGTTTAATCGGTTCTGGACTAAACTTAAGTATGTTTGTATTATGTGTTAAGTTACTTTGCCACCTAGGAGTTATTTATTGAGTATTGTGACTTGCCGATTAATCTGATCTTTTTATGTTTAGATGTCTAAGTTCAGTCAAGCTCATATAGATGAGCATATTCTTGTCGGAGAAAATTCGAGGACGAATTTTCTTTAAAGGGGGAGAGAGTTGTCACATCCCAAAAACCGGTCTAGTCGGAATTAGGTTCCGGTGACCGAGTATTTTATATCGGTTGTATAATTTATTCGATCTTATTTAGAGTATTCGAATTAAAATATGATTTATTATTATTATTATTAAAAAAATATATAAAAATGCAAAAGTGGTGTAAATTAGGTAACCACTAAATTAGTGGCCATGCCACCAATGTTATATAATTGAAGGGAAATGGGAAAAGGTGTCATCCAAATTAGTATAAATAGGGAGATATATAATTTATTCGATTTTATTTAGATTATTCGAGATAATTTATGAATCAAGGTCAAGTTCCAGTAAACGAATATTTTCATTTCGATTAAGGGTTGGTTCGATTTGGTACCCAAAATAGATTAAATAGTTAGTTGTTTATTATTATTATTATTATTATTATTATTATTATTATTATTATTATTATTATTATTATAAAAAAGGAAATGGAGTTACACGCAGATCTACCTAAAATTAGATAAAGTAAGCATATTAAAATCTGGTGGAAACACCATTTGAATTGTTAGTTAAAAGAAAGAAATGGAGTGGATTTACACGGCATCCACCTAAATAGTTAGGAAAAGCAAAGTGCAAATGGAAATCAAGTGGCCACCAAATACACATATTATAATGGGTGGACACAATTAAAAGAAGGGTGGCCGGCTAACCCTATAAATAGGGGTGAAATTCCTAGGGAAATCACAACAAGGAACCAACAAAGCATTCGAATAGTTACGATTCAGTGTTTGATTGGTTGTCCAATATTTTCGATATAGTAATATCGAATTTCTACCGACGACGGGGTAAGCTCAAATCTCTAGTTAGTTTAAGTTTCGGTATCGAGTTTGATTAATATTTTTATATATATATTCGATAATGTCTTATCGATTTTAATTAATTTTTATCATAGTACACGAGGTCGATTCACAACAACCGTCAAGCCCAAGAAGTAAAAATAAAGTACCGGTCTGTCAAGGTGAGTGAAACAAATTAGAGTTGAGATTAGAGTCTCAACTACCTTTAATTTGATGTTAGTATATATATTAAGCATGAAATTAGATTAATTAAAGGTTAGTAAAAGATAAGGGTAGAAAGAATAAAGAAATTCGGATTTATAAACTGTCCTGTAGAAAACTGCATTTTCGAGCATGTTAGAGTCATTTCTGGAAAAAGTGTTCTTCTACAAAGTTGTAGAGAACAAAATCTTACATGGAATAGAGGTATGATTTACTCAAAAATGTTAAGTATAGGTCTCTGAATTGTTCTTAGAAGTTACGGGACTGAAACTGAATAAAATTGGAATCTGCTTGGCTAAATTGTGAAATTCGAAATGTTTAGGGGGTCAAATGGTATTAATAAATTCTGAAAATTTATGATTAGAACAGGGGATTCATGAAATGAATTAAATTAAATGGCCAAGCTTGAATTAAGTCTCAATTGGTAGGTTAAAACCATTTAGATCACATACATGATTATTAAAGAATAAAAGGGGACTGTTTTGTGGAAATTGATAAATTAAGGACTTACATGTCCTATTTTTGAGGTTGCTGGATTATAGAAATAATGTTAATATGTGAAGGTAAATGTGGTTAAAATCTCAAGATTAATGGTGTAGTGAAACATAGGTTAAATGTACACTAAAGTGGCAAGTTGAAAACAGTGGGCAGAATAGGTCTACGAGAAAGCCCGGTTTTCAAACAATAAACTGTATTGATAGGTACATGCTAAAAATATGTACCATACATGATTTTAAAGGTGTGTTTATAAGCTTTCTAGAATGGTAAAGAACTCCTTATTTGGAGTTGTGAGTAAAAAGATATGAATTTTTGAGTAAGTAAAGGTCATAAAAACAGGGTAACAGTTTGCCCCTAAATCTGCATCAACAACAATTTTAGAAATTCATTATAAATTGCATAAGAGGAATTAAAAGTTATAATTTATATGGTTTAAAAGGTTATTCAGTCTAGTTTCATTTAAAACAAACGAAATCAGATTTTGAGTTATAGAACATTTTATATAAATATTTCTTTGAGAACAATGCAAGCTGCCTAATGTACTAAATGATATATTTCTTCAATGTTTGGTTAGAAAAGAGTAGAAATGAAGGAAACCACAAAGTTGGAGATTAAGGAAAATGTCTCTAAGCTTGGATTGAGGTGAGTGTAGATGCATTTGTCTCGGGTGACACGGTGTCATTCCGATATTATTTTTATGTTCTGATATGTGGGTATAGTCGTGTCAGGGGTAGGCTCGGTGCCTTCCCGTTGCATTAATTATGAATTTATCTGCATCTGGTAAGTACCCTGCATTATTTGGATATGCTCAAAAATGATTATGATATGCTATATGTACATGAAAATAATATGAAATGCTATCTGATATGGAGCTACGGCTCATCTTGCTATTTGATTTGATATGATCTGAAAATCATGGATTATGTGAATTTGTGTGTATTTATGGACGTTGGATACAATTGGCATGCCATAGGGTTATTCGAGCTCAACATGTAAGGGAGGACTACGGTCCAGGGCTACGGCCTATATGTGGGAGATAAAAGGATGGAAGTGTAAGGGATACATGGAGCTACGACTCAGGGCTACGGCTCATTTATGATTCATGATATGGTGTACAGGGAATCCGCGTATCCAATGGTACCAATATATTATGTGTTTGATACGTATGCTATGTTATGCTCATGATATGATATTATATAAGAGATATATGGAGCTACGGCTCAGGGCTACGGCTCATTTATGATTCATGATATGGTGTACAGGGAATCCGCGTATCCAATGGTACCAATATATTATGAGTTTGATACGTTATGCTATGTTATGATCATGATATGATATTATGTTTTGTTATAAATATGAAGTATGCCATGTTATTTCATAATGATTATTTTTGGAAGCATGCTACATGACATAACATGTTCATTCATTGTCATTGGCTACCTCACTTAGACTATGTAAGTCTAAT
Source organism: Hibiscus trionum (assembly GCA_030270665.1). Lineage (NCBI taxonomy): Eukaryota > Viridiplantae > Streptophyta > Magnoliopsida > Malvales > Malvaceae > Hibiscus > Hibiscus trionum. The sequence goes on along the minus strand of BSYR01000011.1, from coordinate 6,292,821 downwards.
GCATTCATTGCATAACATTTCAGGTTAAGGAAAGTAACAGATCGAGATCGAGATTGGTTGGAAGGTTGGCAAGTCACTACAATTAAATAGTAATGTGTTTTGTCCTTATGAACTCCTAGTAGGGTGGCAAAGTAGTTAAAGTAATTATACTAGTATAATGTATATGTTTTCTATGTTTTGTATAAAGTGTTAAACTTATATTGACTATTGAGTTAGTAATAAAAATGAGCATAATTGGTACTAAAATATTGATTAAAGGATTCTAAGATTTTTATGAGTTGTTAGGCTCAGTTAGACATGTAAAGAATTTTAGTAAGATAATAAAAAGAAATAGATTTGACTATTTTACAAAATAGTCACTAAATATTACATCGTCTAATCAGATAGATAAATGATCTCTGTTAGTAATGAGATTTTACAGGCTAATAACTAGTAAGTTTAATTTCAGTATAATGTCACAAATTTCAGATAAGGACCCCTAAGTTGTAAAAATTACAATTTAGTCCCTAAGTTTGAAAAAGTTTAAAATTGATCCCAATTTGAGTAAGTTGTTAATAAGTTAAGTGTTAAGTCTTAAAAGAGATTAGTAAAATAATCCGAAATAATTTTTGAACTTTGGATTTATGTCTCCGATCTCCGTTATATTTTCCGGTAGCGCTCTCCGACCCGGTTCTCTACCAGGCCGGGAAAGGGGTGTTACACATTGCACGTTATAAAATAGTAATAAAATTTATTAATTCTCAAATTTTCAATACCAAAAAATAATTTTAACATAGTTTACCTCTGCCAACAGGAAATACGGCGTCGCTTAAAAAGCAAACCTAACTAAACATAAAAGTGTAATTAATAAAACAACAAAAAAGGCTACTAAATTAGGAAAAGACGAAACCAACATGAAAAATATTCAACTGTCAGTCAATAAAGCTTAAACAAAACTAGCTGCTGAGTTGAGTGAACTGAACTGAGCTGAGCTGAGTTACTCCTTTCCTTTCCTTTTTCTTTCACTTTCTTTGCATCCAAACAGTCAAATGTCAGCCGCCCATTTCTCTCCTCCATTTCCTTTCCTTCTATAACCGCAATCTCTCCTTTCTGTTAAAAAAGAGAAGAAAGTTCAAAAGCTCAGCCATGAAGAACAGTCCCATTCTCATGACTTTCTTGCCTTTACTCTTCAATTCATTCTTCTCTTTCGCCATAGAAGACGACATAGCTTGTCTCGAAGGTCTGAAAAGCGCTCTCATCGACGCCGGCTCTCCGCTCTCCACGTGGAACTTCAGTAATCGCTCGTCGACCTCCGTTTGCCAGCTCACTGGCGTTTCCTGCTGGAACGAGAAGGAGAACCGAATCATCAGCCTCCACCTGCCTTCCATGAAGCTGTCGGGTCAGTTGCCGGACTCTCTGAAGTACTGTCGGAGCCTCCAGATTCTGGATCTTTCTAACAACTCTCTCTCCGGTCCCATTCCCAACGATATATGCTCTTGGCTTCCGTACCTCGTGCATCTCGATCTCTCCGGCAATCTTCTCTCCGGTTCCATCCCTCCTCAGATCGTCGACTGTAAGTTTCTAAACGACCTCGTTTTAGCTGATAACAAGTTGTCCGGTTCGATCCCTTACGAGCTCGCTCGGTTGGACCGGCTTAAACGATTCTCCGTTGCTGGTAACGACTTGTCTGGCTCGATCCCCTCTGATCTGTCCAGATTCGGGGAAGACGGTTTTGACGGTAACCATGAGCTTTGTGGGAAACCGCTATCGGAATGCGGTGGATTGAACGGTAAAAACCTGGGGATTATCATAATCGCCGGTGTCACCGGCGCCGCGGTTTCGTTAATCGTCGGTTTCGCCATTTGGTGGTGGTTCTTTCTCCGAGCCGGTGCAGGCGTAAAAAGAAAGAAGAGTTACGGCGTTGAGGGCAAAGATGATAGTAGTTGGATTGAGCTGTTGAAATCTCGTAAGCTCATTCAAGTATCTTTATTTCAAAAGCCAATAAACAAGATTAAATTGGCGGATTTAATGGCGGCGACGAACAATTTCGATGCGGATAACGCCATTATTTCGACTCGGACCGGAGTTTCCTACAAGGCGGAGCTGCCAGACGGATCTGCATTGGCGATTAAGAGGTTAAGTGCTTGTAAACTTACTGAGAAACAGTTTAGGTCGGAAATGAATAGGTTAGGACAACTTAGGCATCCGAATTTGGTTCCGATTTTAGGGTTTTGTGTCGTCGAAGAAGAGAGGTTTCTGGTTTATATGCATATGATCAATGGGACATTGTATTCTAAGTTGCATGGAGGGAGTCTGATTGGTTTCGGGAATGGAAAGTTTGAGATTTTGGATTGGCCAACTAGGCTTCGGATTGGTGTTGGTGTTGCTAGAGGCTTAGCTTGGCTTCACCATGGATGTCAACCGCCGTATATTCATCAGTACTTTAGTTCCAATGTTGTGCTTCTCGATGATGATTTCGATGCTCGGATAGCTGATTTCGGTTTGGCAAGATTGATGGGGTCTCGCGATTCGAACGACAGTTCGTTTATGAATGGAGATTTGGGGGAGTTTGGTTATGTAGCTCCCGAGTATTCTAGTACCATGGTTGCTTCTTTGAAAGGAGATGTTTACAGTTTCGGTGTAGTGTTGCTGGAGTTGGTCACGGGCCAAAAACCGATCGGAGTTAGCAATGCAGAGGAAGGATTCAAGGGGAATTTGGTGGATTGGGTGAATCAATTGTTCAGCTCCGGTCGAAGCAAGGATGCTGTCAACAAAGCATTGGTAGGAAAGGGCCATGATGATGAAATTATGCAGTTTCTGAGAATCGCTTGTTCTTGTGTGGTTCCTAGGCCGAAGGACAGACCTTCTATGTACCAGGTTTACGACTCGCTGAAAAGCATGGGCGAGAAACACGGTGCCGTTGAACGCTGCGACGAATTCCCATTGATCTTCGGGAAACAACAGGGTCATGATAATTAGAGACATATCTGCAATTGGTATGATTTCCAGCTGATGAGGATAACATTTTTATTGAAGATGATCAACTAATTTCCTGGTATTAAGCTTATCATTAACTTCATTTAATGAAGCAACATTTACATTATCTGCTTTTGTTTTGTGAATCTTTTTGACCTCTGCTATTTGGATGAGTTTAGGGACCAAAGCAGGCAAGGCATGTGGGGTTTAGCTACTGACGTCAATCGCTTTTCTAATCTTTGTCTCTCGGTTTCTGATTTTTGGAGCAGAGCGGAATACAAAACCACGTGCCCAATGCCCCACTGCCTAACCCGATTTATCTCCTACTTTTATTTTGGCGCTATTATACCTTACAAACCCTTCAACTTTTAGAGAAAAAAAATAATTAAATTTTTAAAATTTCTTTTGTTGCACCCAATTAAATTTTTATATTTAAAAATTTTATTAATTTTCTACTTTGACCTCTTTAACCAATATTGACAGTTAAATTTTATAATTTCTTTTAGACGGTACAACCAGTCGTGTTACATTGTTGTTATTTAGTATTTTTAAATTTTTTTATTTTATTTAAATTCTTTAAAAGTTATAGAAAATTTATAAAAATTATAAAAAAATTTTACTAAAAATTTTGTAAATGTCAGCTAACAAAACTGTAATGTATCGCATGACAATAATATCTAAAAAAACTTGTCAAAAATTGATGATCAAAATTAGTAAAAGAGCTTAATTGATAAAATTTTGAAGTGTAAAAATTTAATTGGGTGCAAAAATAATTTAAGGGTTTAATTGATTTTTTTTTCAAAAGTTAAAAGGCCGATTGAAGTAACAAATTAATGAATACTATTTAAAAGAACTTCAAATAACGGCTAATTCATTAACACCCGCAAAAGAAAAATAAACATGCATTACCAACAAAAATTCTCTGCCTCTAAGCATGTCTTCTTCTATGCCTTACACTAAAAATTACTTAAAATTAAATTTTAAATCCTAATCCTAATTTCTGCATCCTAAACCTTAAATACTATAAAATATACTCTATCCCTAATTTCTTAAACCCTAATCATAACTTCAACCTTAAACTCTAAACTCACTTTTTTTTAAGTGGGGCACTAAAGGAGTTATAGTTAAGGGTAGACGATTTCTATTTATGCATTATTTGTATTCTGTCCGTCGAATAAATGAATTTCAAAATCTAATTAACGCTCACTTATCTAACTTGACAAACAAACAAGAAATCATCTGTTCAACATGTGTAAGTTTTATTTCTATCTTTCCCTGCGTAATTAATGGAGTCATACAAAAGGGCGTGACAACCTGGGGGAGATAATCATTTTTTTTAATCTGGAAAGAGCAAAATTACAGAGGAGGGGATATAACACGTTATTGGTTCTTCCTTCTAGTGAGAAATGTACAAAGACAAGAGGGCATTGGGGGTTTCATCACCTCTATACTATCGAGACTCTTCGCCAAATTGACAAACTAGAGATCAATGACTCTGATGTAGCGATGGAGACCTAACTTTAAACAACGAAAAGCTTTTCGCTTCCATGACACATCTATACTGTGAAAGCCGCAAACAGCTAGCAGAGAAAATAAATACTACAAAAAGTAGTCCGGAGTCTTACGTGTGGTGTCGGGCTCAACTTGCCGGGGTGCTGGATCAAACTGAAGGAAATTCTGGTCCATATGCTCCCCTACCTCTAAAATTGCAGCCATATTCCCACAACGATAACAATAGTTCGGGGCACTGAACACCGTAACCACATTCTTGTCCTGCAAGAAACCACTTGTTAAATAACCAATATGTATACGTATGTATATATAAACTAAACATGTTGCATATCCAGGTTAAAATTTAAACTGTATCTTTGGGTCTCATACCTGACACCAACTGTATCCTTCCATGACGAGCTGATGGGCTCTTGAAATCAGAGAGAGACCATTGGTATGGTTGAACTGAGAAGCGACATCTTGTCCAAACGTATAACCAGCACCACGTGGAGATATACCCCAACCACAACGGTCATCAGGGTCGGACCACAATAGATCACACATCGGTCCTTCATGAGGAACCTATCCATAAATAAATCCACACAAATGAACCGAACAGAGAATCAAACATCATACTTTTAAGGCATCAAAGATCAGGGGTTAATTTACTACAAATATTCATTTACAACATGACACCAAAGGAAATGATGAATTTTAATACTCCGATAAAAATTGTTGTCCATTTTATCAACTACCCCATGATTAACAATTTTGTCCCAACTCCAATAAACATTAAATATTAGAATATCCTATCAAAATCCCAAAACTGACAGTAAAATAATAATAAAAAAACCCATCACTCATAATACAGGATAAATACCCATGTACACATCCATATGCGGCACCCATGCCCAAGTCAAAGAATCGTGTGTTAAGATGATAGAAGAGAAACTACAAATCGGACCACTATGGGTCAAGTGGAAATTCAGAAAATTAGAACTGAGCCTGGAGTTAAGAAACCATCTGTGCATTTAAAAAACTTTAAGGACAGGAATAAATTCTAGGAAACCAAGTCCCAAAAGAAAGGCGTGGATAACAGCACCGTGCGCCATATGTTCTAGAATCCATGCCACATGAATGGCTATGATTTAATTAACGATTCTAAGTTCAAAAAGTTATATGAACGATTCACGAACAGCGCATCGAACGTTCTGTTCATTTATACCCCTAGTTCAAAGGTATAGGAGAGTTAACGGCACATGTATCAAGGTCCGGACTCCAAAGACCTTGAAACAAGGAGGAAAAAGCCCCTCCAAAAAAGCATCACACACTAGGGAACTAAAAGCAAGACCAGCAGGGCTGAGACCTAATCCATATATGATGAAACTAATGGATTGGTTGGTTGAATTATGTGAAATCAAAGGTGCACCTTGTATTTTATTTAGTTTTTAATTTGAATTAGAAATTTTATATATTTTCATTTCTTTTTATTAGGTACCAAATGCATTGATGTGGACGCAATCAATGCACTTTGCATTATTTTTCTATTACTATTTATTTAATTCTTGTATTATAGGATATTCAAATATTTGACATGTATTCATGCCAAAAAAGAGATTTGAAGTCTACAAAAGTTTAACGGCTCATCATGAGTTCATTCTTTAAATTCATCATGCAAGATCCAAAGTACATAGAAAATTGTACCAGTACTGGCTGGCTTAGAACATGGATCAAGGTGATTAAGAAAAGAGAATGACTTGTATAAATACCTCCTGTATACGGTCCAATGCTCGAATATTATCTAATGTGTCCAAAGATGGTGAAAGCCCTCCATGCATACAAAAGATCTGTGATGTCAAAATTGTATGGCTGTAAAAGGCTGTCATGATCTTATGGTATTACTCATCTTAAACAAGCAATTATAAGATAAAGCCAAACCTGACTCTCAATAAGAGCTGTGAGAGGTAAATAATCAAACAAGTCGGTAAAATGTTTCCACACATTGGCGTTTCCGTATTTTCTCAAACATTCGTCATAAAAACCATACCTGAAAAGAGAGAAAAAACCATAATATAGCAATTAGCAACCCCATATATACTTCGTTGTCCAATGAGTGCAAGTTCTAAACACTACAACAAAATCCCATGATCTTCAAATTCTATATTATAAACTAAATACCAATGTGTTTCCCTTTACATGAGTCACATCTACTGTTAAAATTAATGTTGATTCTGGCATCCTTATCTCGATTATCTATTCATTGCTTCAACCATAGCAGCCTTAGGCCTCATTAAGGCCTTAATTAGTGTGATTTTAACATTAAGAAAGTTGAATGATCACCTATGTTACTTGGATTTGGATGTGAGTGGTAAATATGGTTAAACGTCGGACACATGCATGTTCAATATTTTTCCATTGTATTTGGAAAATCTTTTGAGGGTCATATCCACATACCAATGTGTTAGATGTGAATGAGTACTTCTAAAAAAAGAGAAAAGCCAAAGCAACATAGATGATCAAAATCTTAATATGTTTCAGGTCATCTCAGGTCCATGTAAATCAATTTTATATTGTAGTACTAGATATCCAGCAAGACTATTGAGCATGTCACTTACCAATCTCATCTTTTCATACAAGTGTAATACTTGACAAGAGTTGTAAATTCTATCAAGCAAAACCAGCAAATTGGTTTATAAAAATTTAGGCAGAATCCAAATAGCCAAGATGTATGTTTTCTTCTATCAGAAATAAAGAAAGTAAAAGTGAAAACTATACCCAGAGTGGTGGGGTGGGAAGCATTTACCGCTTAAAAGTGTGGTTGACCCATGATAACAATTACTAGAAAGATTTTATACGGAACAAACGGAAAACAAGATTTAAAAAAAACATCAGAAAGTTGGGACATGGGTAACTGAAACACTGAACCATTCTAAATCATAACAGAAAACAAACATTGAGAATTTTATTAAAAAGACTGCATCACTGTTATGTGTGTTTAACATTACAATGATCTTCATAGCACATAAAACCTTTTTAAGTCACTTGAAACTACAAAGGCTTTGCTAGGTGGCGAGGATGGAAAGAGGTAAAATGACAGTATTGTCGATGAAGACAAAAGATGATAGTGAAAGAAAGAACCAAGGCTTTGCTTGGGAGAGCAAGGATGAAAAGCCGTAAGGTGAACAAAATTTCAATCCAGCAGCTAAGTTTCATAAAGACTCTCCCACTTTGTAGCTTAACCACTAGGTTAACAATACTTTCATTTTTTCCCCTTTCGTATTTGCTACCAAGCAAAGAGTAGATGTTGTTTTCTTAGTCAGTGAATGCTATAATATCAGTAAAAAGTGAGGAAAGGTAGATGAAATAATCTTACACTTGTGTTATCTGCCGGCTCTCGTGATTTCCTCTAAGAATTGTGATTCTATCTCTATAACGAACTTTCAGCGCCACCAAGAGGGTGACAGTCTCGACTGAGTAGTACCCGCGATCTACAAATATGCAACTCAGGTTAAAAGAGAATCCCAGTCCATTCATAGATATAAATTCTATCTACATCCACTCCCTAACTAAAGCTTAGATTAGGTAGCAACAAATTGATGCACGTTGGTCGGCTAGCGTTTCTCATTCATATGAAAATCCTCTGAGACCGATACAAATTCACCGAATATTCTTATCAATTCTTTTTAAGGAGAATAAAGGACAACGGTCTTGCTTTAAATCAATCCAGGAAAACAATTAAAATAAGAAGCAAAGTGTTAAACTGACCTACATAATCTCCCATGAAGAGATAATTAGTATCAGGCGCACTGCCTCCTATTCGAAACAGCTCAATTAGATCATAAAACTGTCCATGAATGTCTCCACATACCGTCACCGGCTGCACGTTCCATTCCTCCACCAGTATCGCTCGTGCTTGCTCACATAACGCCTTCACCTCAGCCTCCGTAAGCGGCTTGCACTCCATCAGCTGCTCGATCTGACGGTCTAGGTCTCCATGTGACGACATCCTCTTTCCTTCTCCACCGCCCGATCACCTGGTCCCCCTCCCCCTTCCTCCCTTCACACCACTGACCCGTAAAGCCGTGAAAAACAAGTAAATAAACAAATAAAACCGGTCGGATCGGTTAATTTCTCGATCCGTGAAGGTTTTCTGTTTTGAATTCGTTATCGATCTATCTATAATAACTTTTCATTTCTCCACGATAAAGGGAAAAAAATTGTGAAGAGAGGAAAATGAAATTCTAAATAATAACCAATTGATAAGAATTTGTTGCGGTGGTCGTGAACATTACCGGGAACAAAATAATGCCCTCTCTCTCTATCTCCGGTGGCTCCGCCGGTCGAAATCCTTAGAGAGAAACGACACGTGCGTTCGTCGCTTCTCGTTGAACTCAATTTATATATATTTAGCTGTCCCGCTTAAACTTAGCACTTAGCACTTAGCACTTAGCACTTCAAATCCCTGAATTTGATAACATTTTTCAATTTGATACTTTAAATTTTCTTTGTTCATGTTGGTCAAGTGGTAAGCAGCTTCGTATCACTTAAGTAAGGTCTAAGGCTCGAAGCGTTGTTGTATGCAGAAAATTCTTGCCGGAAAACTCACTACTAAAGCTAAATGTGCGACGCAAGTGGTCCGAATCAGTCAGAGCAAAGCCCTGAAATCCAAAAGGACAACCAAAAAATATTACAATTTCAAGTTTAAGGATAATATAAAAAAAGGGTATTTGAAGATCGAATTGAAAACAAATATCAAGTTTAAGGAGTAAACTTTATTTTATCCCCTTTGCATTTGCCTCCATTTGTTAAAAAATTTAAATTTATTATTGTTACGTAGTTTTTAACTAATCATTAGTCAAAGAGATTTATTGAACAAGTAATATTAGTCAAAGGATGCTTATCTTAAGAAAATCGATAAATTTCAATTAATGATGGTTTAATATCATATTTGCATCAAATCAGGGGTCAAGGACGTATACAAATTAGATTATTTTGGGTTATTCTTAGGGATAGTCAAATTATCCGATCCCAATCCAGTGTACTCCGACTCGACTTGTCGAATTTTTAATCTTGAATTTCAGTGATTGGGCGGGTTCGGGTATATACGAGAAAATTTCTATTTTGCCTGGTATATATTTAAATATATATATATATATATAATATTTATGCAAATATCATTATATATATAAACACTTTTATGGTTGTTAAGTATTTATATTGTTTTTCTTGTGCTTACCGTAACTTTTTTAGATGTTGTTCAAGTTTTATCATATCTAATTCTGACGGTCAATGGTTCAAGTTTATTCTTTTAAATATGTGATTTTTTGTGGGTAATTTATAACTGGTTTTTATTTTTTATATAGATTTAAAGTCCTTTGAAACTATATTTTGTGGTTGTGATGGTGGATTGGCCGTATCTAACTTTTGTAATCGGTGAAGATTTTTTTTTCGGGACGGGTCGAGATCGCGTTTAAGTGTTGGTACATCGGGCGGGACGAGTAAACTAATATTTTAATTCGAAGGAAGTCAGATTTAAGAGTTTGTAGATTAGGACGGCCAAAAACTCGCCCCGCCCCGTTGTCATCCCTAGTTATTCTAAATTTTACCCATGAACTTTTTTTACTCAAATATTATCTAATGCTCGAATATTTTAGACCTATTTGGCACTTGAACTTTTTTTAATCTACTTGGTACAACGAAAAGGACGGGACCTTGATGCCTTCGTTTGACAGGCAGCAGAGCAAGTCCTGGTTGTGGCGCAATATAATTACTCAAACAAACGACTATGATGTCTCTTTCACTCAAAATATTCGTATAATTGTTAGAAATGGTGAAAAGATTCAGTTCTGGACAGATTTGTGGGCAGGGACAGTCCCTCTGAAAGTGATGTTTCCTAGAGTCTTTGCACTTGCAGTTAGGAAAGAGGGTACTGCTTTTGAATTTGGCGAGTTTGTGAATGATCTCTGGGTGTGGCGTATTCAGCTTCGTAGAGTTCTGTTTGAATGGGAGAAAGAACTGTGGGAGCACTTCCTAAAGGTTATTAGCAAGGTAATACCGGGACGAATCAAAACAGACTGCATCCGCTGGACAGGTAACTCGAACTCTATTTATACTGCTAAATTCTTTTATAATAATTGTTTGAATGGTCTTGGTTGTAAGGAAGTGGTGTGAAAACTAGTTTGGCCGAATATTGCTCCACCAAAAGTGGAAGTTTTTGTGTGGAGATTAATTCTGGGTAAAGTTCCAACAAGGCTCGAGATTTCAAAACGGTGTCAATCCAGGCAGATATCCACTTGTTGCCTACTGTGTGAAGAACATTGTGAGTCTGTAAGTCATCTTTTCTTGCACTACAAAATTAGCTGGAATTTATGGAGTAAATGGTTTAATTTGTGGAACTTAAATTATGCTATTTCAGGAGACATTAAATCTTTCTTATTGTCTTGGGCGGCTGGTTTTTGTCCTTTCAAATCGAAATTAGTTTGGAAGATTTGTTTCTTTTGCTGTGTGTGGTCGTTGTGGTTGTGCAGGAATGAAGTGGTATTCAAAGGGAAGCGTGTGGATGCGAATGAAATCTTCCTTATCTGCCTAACAAGAATAGGATGTTGGTGCAAGGCAGCTTGGACTTTAAAGGTAACCTTCATTGAGGATATTATTCGCTGTCCACAAAATTTAAAACTGATCAATACAGACCGAGGTGAAAGTACCACCATTTTGTGGTCTAAACCTTCTTCGAAATCTCTCAAATTTAATGTCGACGAAGCTGTAGAGGGGGAGGGTTCGGAAGAGCTGGGATCGGAGGCATTTTAAGAGACTCTAACAATCATTCTCTGATCATGTTCTCAATGTCGGTTGACGTTTTGGTTGTTACAACGACAGAGTTGCTTGCAATTAAAGAAGCCTTGTTGATGTTCAAGAATTCGATTTGGGCAGGTTCGTACAAATTAATTGTGGAGACGGATAGTTTATTGTGTGTTGAATGGTTAAATCACCCTGTTGCTGCACCTACTGTCTTTAAGGATTTAATTATAGAATGCTTAGGAATAGGCTCTAAATTGTCTTAGTCCTTATGTGGTATTTCAAGAGGTTCCAATAGCACTACAGATAAACTGACAAAGAGGAGAATTGCATGTGATGCAGCATTCTTGTGGAAGGCCTGCGATTAATGGTTCGAAACTTCAAGCAGGGGTGTTGAAGTTTTCATTGCTGCACTGGGCACTTCAGTTTCGCTGCTCTATAGCTTGCATAGGTGAACATTGATTTTGCATTTTTTGCCATTTGTTGGCTGCCTTGTTTCGGCTCTTTAAAATAATTTTTAAAGACGCACGACATCTATTGATCAGTGAGGGGTGATACACAGTAAAAATTTAATAAAGTTAAACTTTTAAATTAGTGTAGGTTACTGTTTCTAAATTCAAGTACCAACTAGATGATACCTAAGACCAACCTAAAGGGTCAAATAGAAAAAGAAAATAGGAGCCAACTAAGTACATAAGGCCAAATTCATGGACTAAATAGGTAAAAAGAAAATTATGAACCAACTAGGCCAAGTTAAGGGAGCAAAATATGCTTAAACCTATTATTAAAACTTAAAAAATCTAAACTTATGGAGATTATTTAATTAATCGAGTGGTAAGGATGCTCATTCGCTTCTCATTTTGTGTGGGTTTAAATTTCATCATTTTATATGAGTTTGTATCAAAAGAATATTATTAATTCATTTATATTTACATAGTATTCTTTTGATATAGTAGAATAATATTTATATTTTCAATGCAAATGATGGTATTCAAATTCACATAAAGTGGTAAACGGATGAACATCTTTGACCATTCAATCAATTAAAAGATATTTATAAATAAGATGAGTCTGTCACGCTCGACGAGCATCGATGATCACCACTAATGACGAGCACCGATGAACATCATTAATTCAATTTATAAAGATTAAAAATTTAAAAGACTCACTGTATAATTATAAATTATTTAAAATTTAAAATTTAAATTAATTAAAACTTATTATTTTATTTTTAATTTTCTTTTAAACATATATCAAAATACCTATCTACCCCTAAATTATAAAACCTAATTAGGGTCGGAAGCACACTGGTATACTAACAATTAATCACTTTAGAAAGCACGATGGTTAGAGTTACACAAAAGAATGATTTTGGGTCATAACCATCGCAGGGCAGCGGCAGGGCAGTAGCGGCGGCGACAATTTCAAATGAATAAAAATTAGGGTTTTGTAATTTAGGGGTAGATAGGTATTTGATCTATGTTTGAAATAAAATTAAAAATATATATATATATTTTTTAATTAATTTACCTTTTAATTTTTAAATAACTTATAATTATACAGTGAGTCCTTTAGATTTTTAATCTTTATAAATTGAATTAATGGTGCTCATCGGTGCTCGTCGTTAGTGGTGCTCATCGGTACTTGTCGAGCGTGGCAGAATTTTTCTTATAAGTATACATTTTTTTAGAACTTTTGTAAATATACATTTTTTGAACTTTTGTAAATATACATTTTTAATAACATGATTAAGATGTTTTTGTAAATGTTGATATATTAAGATTTGAAATATTTAATCAATCATCCATGATATTTATATTATGAGTTCCTTTTCTTAATCTAAGATAACCACAATTTATGAAATAGTAAAGGAAGTGATATCTTTCCTTCTATTGAATATTGAAACAGTCAAGATTGTGAATATATTAGGTCAAATAAAGCACAAAAAGATTGATTCCGTCAAAATTTGAATATATTAGGTCAAATAAAGCACATAAAAGATTGACACATCGTAAATCATCTAGAATTTTGACACATAATAATAATAATAATAATAATAATAATAATAATAATAATAATATTTAATTTGAATTCAAGTAATAATATTTGAATATTTTTGGATAAAAATAAAATATTTAATAAATTTATAAATTCAAATAATTTTAAAATTACATATATCCGACTCATTATATATCAAGTTTAATTCATTAGTTGAACTGATGAAATTATTGATCGTCAATTCAACTGGTTCAATATCTAATCAAGTATGAAAATAGTATTCGTAAGCTTGCCTCTTGTCTATACAAACAACAAACGAAAACTAATTATCAGTTGGTCTAACAAAAAATATATAAATAATTAAGTGTTTGAATTTTAATGTTGTATATTGAACAAAACTAGATTAGTGTGTCACCCATAATAAGTTCTACGATACTTAATTTAAATTAGGTTTAATGTCTAAAATAAGTGATCAAATTATCTAATTTTTCTCTTTTAAGTGCTTAAATTTTTTTTCTACTCTTTTTAGGTGCCCAAACTATCTCCTTTTCTTTTTAGGTGCCTAAACTTTTTTTGACCGCTTTAGGAGCCCAAACTATCATTTTTTACCCATTTTAAGGTCAAGCTGAGGCACATACTTTGATCAAAAAAATATAGTTGGGGAACATACTTTGACAAAAAAATGATAGTTTGGACACCTAAAAATGACAAAAAAAATTAGGCACCTAAAAAAAAGAGATAGTTTGGGCACATAAAAAGGTCAAAAAAAGTTTAGGCACCTAAAAAAGAAAAAAGGATAGTTTGGGCACCTATTTTGGTATTAAGCCTTTAAATTAGTTTATCAATAAATGGCTTAATATCAAAATAAGTGCCCAAACTATCATATTTTTCTCTTTTAGGTGCTTAATTTTTTTGCCCCTTTTAAATGTCCAACTTATCCTATTTTTTCTTTTTAGGTGCCTAAACTTTTTTTTGCCTCTTTTAGGTGCCTAAATTATTATTTTTTGGTCAATACAGGTGCCTAAACAATCATATTTTGGTCAAAGTACGTGTCTTAGTTTGACCTTAAAATGGGCAAAAAAATTATAGTTTGGGCTTCTAAAAGCGGCAAAAAAAGTTTAGGCACCTAAAAGGAAAAAAAACATGATAGTTTGGGCACTTAAAAGGGATAAAAAAAGTTTAGGCATAAAAAAAACATGATAGTTTATGCATTTATTTTGACATTAAGCCTCAATAAATCAAACACCAGAAGATTATATAAAAAACAGGGGTAAAATACATAAATGGTCACTAAATTTTTAGGAGATATTCATTTTGGTCACCATACTTTTAAAATATTCGATAAGGTCACCCAACTTTTAGTTCGCTTTCAATATGGCCCCTCTCGTTACCCTCCGTTAGAAGTTGCCGTTAGTTTTCGTTTTTCCTTGATAAAAAAAGGTAAACTACACCAATCATCACTTAACTTTCTTCTCACTCCAATTTTGGTCACTAGAGTTTAAAATTTTCAATTTAGTAACTTAACTTTCGAATTGTTCATATTCTGGCCACTCTCAAATGACATGTTTATACAAATAGAAAAATTCGATATCCTTAAAAAATTATTTTGGTTAATTGGTAAATTCAAATTATTCAATTCTTAATCTTATATTGTACCAATTAAATCGGATAATCGATTAACCAATTAACAGAAATATTTGATTCTGGAAATGGTTTTTTTACTTTGTTTATTAAAATATTAAATACGATAATATGGTAAATTTAATAATTGTTCGATTGTGATAAAAGTGTAAAAACAACTAGAAAGTCAAAAATTAAAATTTCACACCTATTAATCCTACTCAAAGCCGAATATTTTAAAAAAATTAAAAGGTGTCAAAATCACTAGACTATAAGATATTGTAAGTAACGCATAAAATTAGGAAAAATTGTATATAATAGATCAAAAAGATTAATCAATTTTGCTTAAAATTGTGAACCGTAACCGAATCAAAATAATTTGTACGGAAATTGGGTTCAATTAATCCTTAAAAAATACTTTGGTTAATTACTAAATTCAGATTATTCAATTCTCAATCTTATATTGTACCAATTAAATCAGATAATTAATTGACTGGTTAATTAGAATATTTGATTCGAGTAATAATTTTTTTACTTTGCTTATTAAAATATCAAATATGATAATATGGTAAATTTAATAAGTGGAGTAAAAAAATGATTACCCGATTTTTTAAGGATTAATTGAATTTTTCTATTTGTATAACCATGTCATTTGAGAGTGGCCAAAATATGAACAATTCGAAAGTTAAGTTATTAAATTTAAAATTGTTAAACTCTAGTGACCAAAATAGGCGCGAGAAGAAAGTTGAGTAATGATTGGTGTAGTTTACGCATTTTTATTAAGAAAAAATGGGAACTGACATCAACTTCTAACGAGAGGGACCGTGTCGAAATCGAACTAAAAGTTGAGTGACCTTATCAAATATTTTAAAAATACGGTGACCAAAACGAATCCGCACTAAAAGTTCGGTGACCAAAATGAATCCGCACTAAAAATTCGGTGATCATTTATATAGTTTACCAAAAAAACAGAGACAAAAGGGCTAAATCTACGTGGAGGGTTAATTCCTCGGTAACTATGTTGATTAACACAAATCAATTTAAAGGCAAACAGCCAATTTCGAAGAACATACGTCTCCACTCTCCACTACCAAATTCCACTAAATATTGTTCCTTGATCTTAAATTAAACTCCACTACGTGGAGGGTAAATATTGTTACAAAATTAAATTAAATATTTGAATATTTTTAAATTAAATTAAATATTTAAAGTAGTTATTAAATATTCGATGTGATTTAAATATGAAAATAGTAAATATTCTATTTTAAAGAATATTCGATTTAAAAGAAAAAAATTTTAAAATATTCGAATATTTTGAGTTATTCGAGTTGACGTGTCATATCTTAATATAGAGGTGAGCGTACGATCAAGTCGAGTCAAAAAATTTCGAGTTATTCGAGTTGACGCGTCATATTTTACAACTCAATCTTTATTTGAAATTTTTTCGATTCGAGTCGAGTCAAGTTTTCAAATTCCTATAAAAATTTAATTGTAATTATTTATCATGTTACCATACTTTGGAATTTTGTTTTAAGGACCAAGTTGAAAGAATGCGTAAATAACGAGGGCTAAATTTAGTGAATTGTTTTAAATTAGGACTAAATGGATTGAATGTATAAATATAAAGGACTAAATGTGTTATTATATCAAATTTTATAACAGACACTTAACGGGATTTAACGTCTAGTTACCATTTTGTTATAAAACATAAAGTTTAATTGCCATTTTGTGGTTTTTGAAAGTTTGGTTACCATTTTGTTTTTTTTTACCAAAATTTAATGACCGTCTGTGTACTTTACCCTTTTATTTATTTCTAATATACTTTTTAAAATTTTCAGAAGATGACACGTGTCCTTTAACGGAAAAAATTAACGGTGAACCTTAAATAGGTCACGAAATGAAATTTTAGGTCCTAATTTAACCCGAAAAATAGTTTGAGCACTTAACTGAAAAAAGGACATAGTTTGGGCACCTATTTGCCTATTAAGCCATTAATTAATTAGTAATTATACAAGGATTTGTAAATGCAATATTCTAATGATAATTAGCTTTGGATAAGCAAAGATTAAGAGATGGAATAAAGAGGGTAATGTTGGAGATTAAAACACAATGGACCGCATGTACAGTAGGACCCAATGTAACAATTCAAAGCATAGAATTATTATTCAGTTCACTGGCAGTATATAGAATTATATACGATCAATACATCAACAATTCTTAGCGTTGTCTTTGTCGTGGTTTTGTTTCCTTCACTTTGCAGTGTCCCAAAAAAGATGAACCCCAAAACTATAAGTGTCCCGAATAAGACTTTGTACAATTGAGTCACTTACTATTAATTATATATGCAATCTGTATGCGTAAGATGTAAGTGCGTGTTGTCTAGACTATTTAAATATTTTTATACCTAGCGTTTAAGCATATTCAATTTTATATTCTCATGTATATTATATAGACAACTATATCAACTAAATTAAGCTCAATATATGCCTAATATATATTTCAGGTGTTGAAAATAAAGTTCATTGCTTGGTTTGACATTGACAAATCTAATATATATCTTTATTGCTTCTTATTGTTGAAAATAAAGAAAATAAGAGTGAAATGAAGCGTCCAACCTAAGACTTAATGAAGGATATATGCCTAATCACTTAATCAAGTTTGAATCTTGATTTATAATCAACAATGTAATTTTTAACATAATTTACATCAAGTTTTAGTAAACCAAAACACTTTTTGATTGATAGCAAGATCTAGTTAGGATAAAAATCCTCCGCACTTTTCGGTGCCCCTTTTTATGCCTCATCAATAAAAAAACACTACAAAATTAAATTTTAAGCTCTAACCCTAAATTAGAAACCTTAAAACCTACACTCTATACCTTAAAAATACACCCTACCCCAAATTCCCTAAACCATAACCACAAACCCTAATCTTAAACCCTAAACCTAACTTTTAATGTGGAACATAAATAGGGGCACTGAAAAGGGGCAGAGGATTTTTATTCGATCTAATTAAACCAAATAAAATATAAAAATAAAATATTTTCTGACCACTCTATCGTGCTCCGCATTTAGGGATGGGCACGAGTCGAGTAGGGTCGGGTTTTTGGCCCACCCGCACCCGACCCGAAAATAAATATTCTAAACCCGCACCCGACCTGACCCAAACACATTCTTTAAAAAACCCGGCCCGACCTGGAAATAAATATACTAAACCCGACCCCCGACCTATAGAAAATAAGTTAGTTTTAGGAACCTAATTGTAAAAAAGTAATTTTATGGGACTTAGTTGTAAAAAATTATAATTTGAAGGACTAAATTGTAAATAAAATTTAATTTTAAGGACCTAATTATATATATATATATAAAGAGGGAGTATTATTATAAATATCTCTAAAAAATTTAGGAAAAACTATACAATTAGTCTCGGGTCAGGTCGGGTCGAATATTTTTTACCCTAAACCCAAACTCAACCCAAATTTACCCTTAATAAAAACTCAACCCGACTAGAACATGATTTTTTCATTAAAAAATTTAAGTTGATCAGACCGGGTCGAGTCGGAACCGGATCGGATCGGGTAAAATGCTCATCCCTATCCGCATCCACTTTTCAATTTAAAAAATCACATAATGGTTTATAATCCATCAGACGGTTCAGATTTTATAACTCCTAATTCCACCAATACAAAAGAAATCATTCATTAATATTAAAGAGATCATCAAGTCCATAAGATCAGTCTACGAGAATCACACAAAGGAAATCATTCACCTTCTTTAAAATCACATTTAGAAGGATCTTTAAGTGTACCCTTAGACCAAATACGATGATAATGCAAATTTAGGAAAACCGCTATCTAGTAAAAAAATATTGATACTTAAATGATCAGACACCAGATAAAAGAGTTAGAGATATTGACTAAAGTAGTTGATGAAAGTTTTAGACGGTTCACTACTTCTAATTTTAACAAAAAAGTCGCAAACAACATAATAATCGAAGTTAAGAATAATGAGAAATGAGAGGCAGAGAGGAGAAGGGGGTATCACTCTCCTGGTTGAATTATGTTTTTCAATCTGTCTTGTCTCTTTGGTTGCATGTGTATTTATAATTTCGGGTACCGTTGATGATTGGACGATGTCAAGTTTAGTGATACCATGAAAGAGTTGACAGAAATAGACCCAACTTTCAAGTACTATACTTAGCAGTCTATTCACGTGCGGTGAAATGTTGTAGTGTTTGACAACGTCTGCTTTCAAGATCAAGTAGATCTCCGGTTTCATCATCTTTAATATTGTTTGGCTCCGAAAACCACTTTCGAAATTACTGAATACGGAGACAAAGATACCAGGTATAACAAGGTCATCCTCATTTTTCAATATATTTGCAAATACTATAACTTTTCATGTATTCAAAATTTAATAGTCTTTGTTTGTGTTGATACTCGAACGCATACAAAATGAGATAATATGAGTATCTTTGACCACTCAACCAACCAGTAAATCTTTATAGGAAAAATATTATATTCCCAAAATAAATGTCAGGATTCAAACTCATACTGGCCGAGGAGGCACGGTCATCAGATATGCAGATGCTTTTAATCTTGGACCATGATCCACTGTTGCCAAAAATAATGCCGAATCCAGAAAATTTTCTTGGGAAAAAATGGAAGATAAGATAGCAGTAAACTGCCTTTATTTGTTTATTTATTACAATTTTATTTTTAAACAAGCACAACGGTTAAAACAAAGCTGACTCAAAATGTAAGCATCAGTAATTCTGAACAAGCAACTTTCTTGTACCACAAGAATAATGATTCTACGATATTCTGTTAGGGTATTAGTACAGAGAACGCCGTAAAGCCTGTGATTTCATATATGGTGTAAAAGAACACATTCTCTGAAACACAACAACGAAGATGTTCGGGGTACTAACTTTAGCACTCTTTTAGACAGCAACGGCGGCTCTATGCCTCGTGTTGTGGGAAAGAAAATATACTCTCTTTGGTTTACCGGGATGCTGCAATATACTCCTTTGGGCACGACTGAAGAACGAACCATTAGAAACTAATTCTTATTGCTGATTGACAAGGAATTTTCGAGATTATGCTGTTCTTTCGAAACCACCGCGAATATGCAACCACTCTGGCGATGTACCGCGACCGTATTCCCTTGTTGCTTGCGAACCAAATGCCATTCCAGTAGTATCAAACGTTTGTTGTCCATACTGAAATGCCAAATCAATTGTTATAACAGATACAAAGTCTGGAGGAAAAGGAAATGATTTCTACAATTATTTCATTCATACGATTTCTACAATTCTAGCATGTTATCATCAGAAAACCTTAATTCGAAGCCTAATCTGACAACCTTTTTTAATAGAAACCCAGATCTACGAACAAGCTTCTATAGAAACTAAATGTTTAACACGGTATGGATGTGCTCTTCTTATTTCGGGCTACCCTACTATCACGAAGGGTGATCCTTCAACCAGACATGAATTCTAGGCCAAACATAATTCAAGTTTGACATGAATTATGAGTCTCTAACTTTGGATTTACAGAACTTCAACGTAGAAAGCATGTGTCGACGCTAGCAACTAGAAAAGAATGTGATAGAATTTTCGGTCTCAAATTAATTAAATAAAACGACACAGTCAACGGCAGAACAAGTACTAACATCTTTAAGAGGAAATACTTCAATGGCAGGGTAAATTCTTGAATTGACTGCTTCAAGCTTCATTGACAAGAACTGCAACACCAGTAATAATGTTTCAGAATGCACATTCGAGACGGGAAAATGTAAAATAAATAGTGATAGATGAGCAAAAGGATACACACCTCAACCTGACGCTGTAGAGATTGGATGTAATTAATTATCTCATCAAGAACAAGAGCCTTGCCAATAACCTGTGTATAATAAACAACTTAGCAAACGGATTAAATAATACTCGGAGGAACCGAAGAGAAGTTTCAGTATGGTTTTGGTATGACAACAAGCAGTAGAAAGTCATCGACCATGTCGCCGAATAAGTTACTGATTTACACGAAACATTGAATAAAACCAACATAGAGTATGCAGCAAGAAACAGTTTAGAACTTTCAGCAGTATACCTTATTGCAACCAGGGACCAGATCCTGAAGAATTTTCATTCTTTCACTAATCTTTTCTCTCCTAGCCTGCCCATCAAACGATTCGGATCAGTGAAACATGTACAAAACCTCCATCTATGTCAAAATTCTATGAATTTTATAGGAGATAGTAAAATATACAGGACTAGATATACAAGTTCCCCGATCAAAGGTATCGCCTTTGTATCGAAATCTCGGTTTTCATACACTGCAAGAATTTGAAAATGGTTGCAAATTACCCTTTCTGCTAAACTGTGACTATCAGTAGCTTGACCCCTTCTAGCTCGGACATGGATGTAATCTTGCTTAGGTGGCTCCGGTGGTTGAGCTGTCTGTTCCACTTCCACTAGCTTGCCTGAACTGGGTTCCGCTTCGACTTTCGAATCATCGTTCTCGTCTCTACATCCTGATGCTTTAAGCTTTTTCCCATAGCCAATATTCTGCCCAAATTAGCAACAAATGCCATGAATCCAACAAGAACCAACATTAACAATTGAGGATCATAAAAAAAATCCGATTGAATTAAAGAAAGTGAAAATGAATACCCCGCCATTGCCACTACCGGTGGAGACAATCTTAGCCGACTCATCTTCCCCATCACGCCTCCGCCTCACACCAACCCCTCTCTGCTGCCGCTGCTCCAAGCCCAGCAGATCATTACCCGATAGCCCTCGATTCGGGTCGACGAAATGACCCAACATATTCCCAAATTGACCCTTCCTTATCCCGGATTCACTCACGGGATACTGCCAGATCTCCGCTAGATTGTACCCGCCATCACTCATCATAGCCGGTGGATCCATAACAAAAAAAAAAACCCAAAAAAAGGAGCAAAAATGCAAACTTTATTTAAAATTATCAGCGAGAGACGATGGGTTTTCAAGTAAACAATGCGCCGCCTTGTTTTCGACTTTGATTCTCCGATTTACTCTGTTTTCGACTTCCAGTGAGGTTTACTCTGTTTTTTTAAATGCCTTTTGGAGAAAAACCTTAACTTTCTCTGGTTTCACTCGTCCACCATCCGATTTACAAAATCCAGGGTATAAATATACTGGTGTTACTTGATTAGTAGCAGTAAATTAAGGTGATGTGATTAAATTTAAAGGATTGGATTTTGAAATTTGAAGTGTCAATTTGTGAGAAAGTGAGACATGTAAGATTTTTGGGAAATTAAGATTAACGAACTACCTGTCTAATCTAGTATTTGTTTTTCCTGTCCATTGTTGTGTTTAAGTATTAAGTACCTACTAATTTTGTTCCTTTAGTATTTCTTTTGTCATGTCACTTTAATCACAAAATCTAGTTCTAATTTATTTGAACAAAATTGTTCAAAAAATTAATCATTTTTAATCGGGTCCATACTTAAAGTTGTCCAACACATCCAGAACATTAATTACCTATGTCTTAATCTCTTCCCCTAAATTTGTACATTAAATATAGAGGGGAAGCCAAAAGTTTATTTAGGATGTGTTAATTTTTAAATTGTATTTAAGAGAAGTCAGTCATTTATAAAAGATGTTATTTTATTTATGAATAAGTGTCATTTATATTTTTTAAAATTTTATATCTATAAATTATACAGAAAAAAAAAGAATTTTCAAAAAAATTGGGTGTCAAATGTTAACGGACACCTCAATTCTTCATGTGGCTTCGTCATTGCTTACATATATTCAATTTTACGCTCTCATATATATTACAACAAAAATAATATTAGCATAACTAAACTCAATCAGTCAAATTACTCGACACTTAAATTTTATAATATACTATGACATATACTTGTTAATAGAGTTGGGGGTTGGGATCCATCAATGTTATCAATAAAACATTTTATTACAAAATAATATTTATTTAATTTTCTTAGCCCTTTAAACGCATATATATCGTGCACACATGGTATTTGAATTCGAGTCGCCTTGACGAATAACATCATCTTTTATCACTGGAACCACTCCACGGGTTCGTATTTATAATAATTTAAATGTATTTAAACTTGGGTTTTTGGAGAAACTTATATCACGCTTATAATCCAATCACAATAGGCGAATAGCTATATTGTTTTGGGAAATTTTAATCCAAAATTAATGTCTTTTTATACTTGTTTTTGATATTTAAGTTTGATCCAAATTTGTATTGTTAAAGTTTATTAATGGTAAGTTGCTAACGAATGCCGAAAAGGAAGCTTTAATGCGTACATATACAATGCAATAATATCTTCCATTGAAAAATGTTTTTAGTTTAAATAGTAATATTTGATTTTATTCAAAAAAAAGGTAATATTTGAACTATTTCTAAATATATTAGAAATTAAAAGCATCATACTAACAATCAATTTATCTAACGAGATGGGTGTTAAATCCTTCAAGTAAAGTCAAAAGTTTAAATCATGATGTTGTATATAAAGTAAATTAAGTTAAAAATTACCCCTACAATAGGTCTTCACAATAGTCAATCTGAATTAATCAACTAATAAATTAGATACCAGTAATTATACCAAAAAAATGAAAACTTAAGAGTATTCCATCGACAATTCCATTTATAATAATCCTGTAATTATTCACTCATAAATCACAGCACAAGTATACAGGGACGAACGTAGACCTTTATGTTATGGGGTGGACCTATAAAATTCTAGGAGGGGTTAACTTATAAAATATTAGGGGAGGCGAAAATAAATTTCCAATAGGAAATACATAGAAAATTTCTAAAAAATTCTTAAATCATATAGGAATTTTAAATTTTTAGAGGGACGACCGCTTCCTCTAGGTACATCCCTGCAAGTATAGATTCCATATAAAAATATTTTTATCCATCATTATTTCTAAAAGCAAGAATCCAAAAGGAGAAAAAAAAAGTCAAGCAAAATATTTTGTTAATTAAAATTTGCTTTTCTCATATGTTTTTTTTTCTTCTTTACTATCAAAATTAATGGTTACAAATAATTAAATTAATAATTATAATCTATCCGAAGTTAAAAACATGAATGGATTTTAAAAGGAGCCATACGTTACAAAATTTAAATCGAAATAAAATTTCATGACAACCCATAAATGATACATGTATGATGAAAGTCAAATTTACAAATATTTAAAAAAATTAAAACTTTATGCTCTGTTTGGTTTAAGAAATAAATGTTTTTGTTTTCTTAGAAAATAAAAATACAAAAAAATGGTTAAACATTTTGAAAATATTTTTTAGAAAATAGAAATAAAGTTATGTGAAAATTAACAATATGAAGTTGTTTTCATTATTTTCACTAAAATTATTTTATAAAATTACAAAAGCTGAAAACAAGATATTTTAAAATTAACGAAATGACTATGGTTCAAATTCGTATCAACACAATTTTCTTAACAATTTATATATATATTGAATCTATAACTCTGATTTGAATCCATGTAAATATAGTGATTTTATTTATCAAAAGAAAACATGTTGCTACGCGTGTTTTATATTTCTTTTATTAAAAATGAAATTTTATTTTTATTTACTATACAATTAAACATGTTGTTCAATTATAAAAAAAAATACAAATAAGTATAGAAAATATTTAAAAAAATACCAACGCTTCATTAAATTTCAACTCATATATAATAAGATTGGAACATAAAATTCCGACCTTATCGTATAACAAATTTCTATATAGTTGGAATCCCAAAATTAGTAATTTCTCGTGCGCAAAAAACATGAGCTGTAATCAAAATAAAAATCCAACAAATAAAGAGAGATATGGATTGTGGAGGCCCCCCTCCTAGCTGTACTCAATGACTTCCCTTATCATTAAATTTTGTTCGAGTCGAAGTTATTTATTCGACTAAAAAATTACATTAAATTTAATTATATTTAAAGTTGAATCGAACTAAACCATATATTTTTTCATTAACATACAAGTTTCATATTGTTTTCGCACAAATATGATTAAATTTCGCAAATTCGAAAGTGGATTCTGACATTTGTTTGTGTTGAGATTTTTCTTGCAAGTTTTAAATTTTCTATTTTCAACAAATATAATGAGCAAAAGCACGTGGGTGAATAATTGAAGCTTGACAAATTTATATTATTATTGTTTTTTTCATTTAATTTTGTTATTGCAGCTAAGATATTAATCATGTGCGGCGTTACCTTTTGATTTGTGGAAGAATATAGGAAGGCGAAATATATCTAATAAGTTCGGATAACAGCTTTTGCCGAACTTTGCCATTTCCCTGTATAATTTTGTTAGGCATACGTAATCACTAGAAAAGATAAATCACCGCCTTAGCATAAAATGGAAATCGTGGGCCAAATTTATTTCGCCACGTTTCGAATTTGACAACACTACCTTCGAACTATCCACTTTCACTTGATTCAATAAACTCGATTATATTAATTTTTAATCGGGTTAATTAGGTAAATTATCACTGAATTTTACTCTTAAATATATCTTGTTCACTGAAATTTTAAAACGTTTAATTTACTGAAAATTAGGCGTGGAACGTTTTTGTCACTTTTTTGTTAATTTTTTTTACGACATCCACTTATGACTTACCGACAAAATGAGGAACTTCTCCTAATTCGAACAGTGGAAAAACTTCATCAGCACAAGAGAATCAATATAGTGAGAAACGAGCTCTGTGCGACAGCGAAAGAGGAAGATCGACAAGAGAGAAACCGAAAAGTTTTTGCTCGATTCAGACTTCGGAGCACTTTTATACATAAGGGAAGTTGGGTTCGGATTCAGGGGCGAGACAAAGCGACTCAAAAGTTTTGGTACCGAACAACCACCAGTCCACCACTTATGGTGTGCGTCCGCCGACGGTGAACGGTGGAGTGACAAAAACGTTCAATGTCTAAAGTTTAGTGAGTAATTGAACATTTTGAAACTTCATTGACCAAAATAGATTTCAAAGTAAATTTTAATGATGATTTACGTAATTTACCCTTTCTAATTTTACAATTTTTTTAATAGTCATTACAATGCAGTATTTGTTCATATATATTCTTAAATATTAACCATTTGACAATGCATATACACCTTGTAGACAAAGTGATTTAAACCTGTATCTCTTAGGATGAACATCATCCGCTTTTTCATTGAGACAATTGTTGAGTTCAGTTTTACAAAATTTAACTATAAGAGTTTTTAAATAATAAAATAAACTATATAAATCATTTTAAATCCAATTAAAATTTTATAAAATATATTCATCCGCTTCATTAGTTGTAATTTAAATTTGGATAATTTTCTTTCCATATGGATATGTAATGTCGCATCAATTGCCAAAGATTACGGCAGACCAGCGAAGGAGCAGGGTTGGTAAAGGCGTATGCTTTGTTCCAAGCTCCCGTTTCGAGGGAGCTCTCTTTCCAAGCCATGTGGAGAGGATTTCCCACATTCGTAAAAATCGGCATGTGAAAAATACGTAACGTATGCCAATTTCCCCTCCCTTTCGACAAGTGCAATTTTATTACTCTTTAAACATTTAATGTAAAAACAATGTAGTTTGTTATGTCGCGTGCTCAATTACTCCAATTGGTAATATGCCCACTAGCAATTCGCAATAAATTCGGTTTGTTCTACTGTTCCATCAAGATGCTACTGTTCTATTGAGAAACATCGGGTCTATGGTGAGATTGATTTTGGTGGCGTTATAAATAATATTAACTATGTGTTTGGTTCACGAAGGCTTAATACAATTTTTTCCCCTTAAACTATACTCGATTTCCCAACTTGCCTCCTAAATTTCATTCCCACTTTTCCCCTTAAACAATTCGCCGTTATCCATTTTGCCCCATTCCGTTACCTTTTTCCGTTAATAAAATTTCGGCCAATAACATGCTGCCACGTCATCAATGGGTTGACTAAGTCAATCCGTCTAGTTTTATTTAAAGGGTAAATTACATGTCAAGTCTGTCAGGTTTGTTTTTTTGTTCAATTTAGTCACTGAAAAATTTATTTTTACCTTAAATTGACCCATATTTGTTTCTAATTTTTATAATTTAGTCCATTATTTGTTATTATTAATAATATTATTTTATTAAAATGTTAATATTTAATAAAAATAAATAAAAACAAATATTTTAATACTAAATTAGTAATTTTTTAGATTCGAATTCTAATTAAATTCTAATTATTAATTATAATTTCACTATATTTGAATTATAGTTTTTGAGTAAAATTCAAATTATATTCGAATCATGTTCGTATTATATTCGAATCATATTCAAATTATATTTGAATCATCTTCTAATTATATTCGAATTATTAATTCGAATTTTGCTATATTCGAAATATATTTTTTGAGCAAAATTCAAATTATATTAGAATTATATTTGAACAATGTCTATATTTGTTGAGTTGTGTGGGGCTCGATTCGATCAACCAATTTAGCTCACCAAGTGGTGGAGAGGTGGATATTTGGGTGTTAGGGTTTAGGAAGCTAAAAAGGAAATAGACACAATGATTTTAGAGTGGTTCGGTCTTCTAACAAGCACCTACATCCACTACCTTAGCTCCCCACTAAGGATTTCACAATCAATCCACTAATTGATTCGTCCCCTTTTCTAGGCTTAGGAGGAAACCCTTACAACCGATCAAGCTTCTACCCAAAGCCTTGATCAAAACACTCTTTTACAAAGAGATAAACAAAACAAACTTAAACCCTCTAATAGGTGTTTGTTTGCACAATTAAGCTCTCACCCAAAACCTAAAACACTTGAGCAAATTTGACAATTTTGGCTCACTAGTGTTTGTCTATACAATAATTGACACTTTAGGCTCTAAGACAATTCTTGATCATTTGTTGATTGACAATTGAAGCATTAGCCTTCTCTTGATGCTTGGAGGTTCCTTTTATACTCTCAATTGAGTTTGTAGCCGTTGGGATCAAATTGGAGCCGTTGAGGACTTTAATTTCCCTTCATAAATGCTGTTCTGCAGCTAACGGTATCGATACACGTGGAACGGTATCGATACGGCCTTCATAGGAACTAGCCGTTGGGCTATTGCCTGCATAGGCGTATCGATACGCTTGAGGGCGTATCGGTACCCTTTGACATTTAAATGGCCGTTGGGAAATAGCCGTTGGGGTAGTTAAAATGGGATCGGTACGCTGACGTGGCGTATCGAAACGACCCCACTCCGTATCGATACACTAAACCCTCGTATCGATACGGGTTTTGACAGTGGCCAAACTGGGGCAAAATGGTATCGGTACGGGTACAACCGTATCGATACTGGTGCTTTGAAATCACGAGTTTGGCTATTTAAAACATGAAAAATCTTTGTCAAAAACCTCTTAAAATACCTCAAACATAATTTCAAGTAGTTTGGACTTTAAAACCAAGTTTTAAATTCTTTCAAATTAGTCTAAAACATTTTTCAATTATTATATCAAAACATTAGTTCTACAATATTATATTCGAATCATATTAAAATTATTTTCGAAATATAGTTTGAATATGATATTTCGAATGTAATTTGAATATGATTCGAATATAATTCTAATATAATTACATGTTTTTTCAACTATTATATTCAAATCATATTCAAATTATATTCGAATCATGTTTAACATGTAATTATATTCGTATTATATTCAAATCATGCTCATATTATATTCGAATTATATTTAGAATATAATTTGAATATGATTCGAATATAATATGAACATGATACGAATATAATTACCTGTTAAACATGATTCGAATATAATTACCTGTCAAACATGATTCGAATATAATTACCTGTTAAACATGATTCGAATATAATAATTCAAAAAACATGTAATTATATTAGAATTATATTCGAATCATGTTCATATTATATTCGAATCATATTCAAATTACATTCGAAATATCATATTCAAATTATATTTCGAAAATAATTTTAATATGATTCGAATATAATATGAACATAATATGAATATAATTACATGTTAAACATGATTCGAATATAATTACATGTTAAACACGATTCGAATATAGTATGAACATGTTCCGAATATAATAGTTGAAAAAACATGTAATTATATTAGAATTATATTCGAATCATGTTCATATTATATTCGAATCATATTCGAATTACATTCGAAATATCATATTCAAACTATATTTCGAAAATAATTTGAATATGATTCGAATATAATATAGATATGGTTCAAATATAATTCTAATATAATTTGAATTTTGCTCAAAAAAATATATTTCGAATATAAAAAAATTCAAATTAATAATTCGAATATAATTAGAAGATGATTCAAATATAATTTGAATATGATTCGAATATAATACGAACATGATTCGAGTATAATTTAAATTTTACTCAAAAACTATAATTCAAATATAGTGAAATTAGAATTTAATTGGAATTCGAATCTAAAAAATTACTAATTTAGTATTAAAATATTTGTTTTTATTTATTTTTATTAAATATTAACATTTTAATAAAATAATATTATTAATAATAACAAATAATGGACTAAATTATAAAAATTAGAAACAAATAGGGGTCAATTTAAGGTAAAAATAGACTTTTCAGTGACTAAATTGAACAAAAAAACAAACTTGACAGACTTGACATGTAATTTACCCTTTAAATAAAACCAGACGGATTGACTTAGTCAACCCGTTGATGACGTGGCATCATGTTATTGGCCAAAAAAATTTTAACGGAAAAAGGTAACAGAATGAGGCAAAATGGGTAACGGCGAATTGTTTAAGGGGAAAAAGTGGGCAAAATAAAGTTTAAGGGGCAAGTTGGGAAATCGAGTATAGTTTAGGGGGAAAAAGTTGTATTAAGCCGTTCATGAAATATAAGTTTAATTTTTTTAAAGAAAAAATTACACAACGCAAGATTATAAAAAATAAAATATTATTTAGTTTGATTCATCTACTCAAAATATTATGTTATTCTTTTTGTTAGAGTTGGGATTCGAATTCTCTCGTGGATCGGTTCGAATATTCATAAAGAAGTAGTGGTAAAAGTGGGGGTTGATCAGGTAGGAAACTCAATTTGAGTAGAATTATTTTATACGCAAGTTTCTTTTGTAACCAAGTAACTTATCCCTATAAATAGATACTAAAGATTAGGGTTGGAATCATCAGTTATATTGTTTTTTCTTTTCGACATAGTGAAAATATTTCCTTCTTTGCTCGCAATTTTTTCCGATTTAATTTTTTTTACGTAAATTATCGTATTTATTTTTTCTGTACTTACGATTGTTTCTTATCTCATCATTATCGTTAAAATAGTATAACACTTTCTTATAAAAAGTTACTAAAAAGAAGAAATATTCAAATGACTAAATGTTAAAAAATATGTAATATACATTTTTCTAAAAAGTGTGAATAGATTTAAACAAAATTTGTTGATAGTATGTTGAATCAAAATTAAATAATTATATATGATGTTGATATAATACATAAATTTGGTCCGGAACTTTTCCCAAGTGGACTTAATTATTTTGTTCCGCTAGGCTTAAGTCAAGAGCCCTTTGCTCTTTTTCCTAATCCCCTTCGTTCTAATGTTTAGAGCCCAAGGACATGAGATGGACCGCAGCAAGGCTTCAAATATTGTAGTTAGACCCTTTGCCATTGCTGTAACAAGCGGCTGTTGGTAGAAGTTGAATTTTTCAGCTGTCAACAAACGTTCGTTTAAGCGCTAAATGATGGTGGACAAATGTAGAATTTATGAGTTTAGGTTTAAGAGTTTAGAATTTAGAGTTTGTGAATGTAGACTTAAATTCTTAAACTTTAAATCTTAAACCTCTAAACTATAAACCGTAATCTAACTCCCGATCCATAAATGTCGGCAAACAATACAACAAATTGCGGGGGGAAATCCTAATTCAAGATTTGCAGGGAGAAAGCGGCTTCCCGCATAAACCTCTGTTTCCAGTGAAACAACTCTGAGGAAAGTCACTGAGTGGTTTCCCAGCAGGAATTTCCCCGACCAGAAGATTGTCCGATAAGTCCAAATCCTTGAGGTTTTTGAGGTTCAAAAACTCGACTGGTATTTTACCTGTAAAACGGTTTCTCTGTAGCTTCAACGTCTCCAAATGGCTTAGATTTGCTAAGTCCCCGACCAAGCCGAAACCCAACTTGTTGTGGCTCAAATCCAAGCATTTCAATGCCTTCAATTTCGCCACCGAAGTCGGCAATTGTCCCTCTTGTAAATTATGTGATAAGTTAAGATATTCGAGTCTTTCCAATGTTCCCGCACCAATTTGCTCGACTCCACTTGTGAAGCTGTTATATGATAGGTCAATGTAGGTCAGTGAACCACCAGGGAAACTGGTTCCTATATTGAAAACATGTTCCAATGAGCCTGTTAGATTGTTCGAGTGAAGATCGAACACTCCTAACACCTCGAGATCGGAAACCGAAGCCGGAATACTTGAACTGAGATGGTTCCTTGAAAGATTCAAAGAATAGAGTTGATTGAGGCCTCCAATCCATGCCGGTATCCCACCAGTGAGGTAATTAGCCGATAGGTCTAGTTCCTGTATCGGACTTGGTGTCGATCTCAACGAGTCCGGTATTCGGCCTTCGATTCCACATCCTGCTAAAAGGATTCTCGAAAGAGACGGCAATTCCGCTACCCACCTTGGAATGGAGCTTAGATTCAAGCTGTTGAAAGAAAGATCAAGTGTCTGCAAATTCTGGAGAGCAGACATTTCATAAGGCAATGGTCCTTGAATCGAGTTACGGGAAATGCTCAACAGTATGAGACGAGAAAGTTGGCCGATCGACTTCGGTATAACACCGGACAACTTGTTTCCGCCGAGATATAACTCTGTCAAAGCTTGTAGATTACCCAAACTAGAAGGAATTGCTCCTTCGAGCTTGTTGTTTTCCAGAGAAACTCTTTGGAGGGAAACCAGATATACGAAGTTGGGCGGTATTTTTCCTCTTAGTTGATTGTTTTGTAGCCTTAAAAATCCAAGCATTGGCATTTGACCATAATTTGATGGAAATGGTATCTCTCCCTCTAGATGATTACTATCCAAATACATGACTGAAATTGATGTTAAATTGTTTACTGAAACTGGAATTTTTCCAGTCAAGAAATTTTCCGAAAGATCAAACTCTTCCAAGACACTCAATTCACCGATATCTTCTGGTATATTACCTATGAGGGAATTGCTATGAAGGTCCAAATGCATGAGATTTGTTAATTTGGAGAATGAACCAGGAATACTACCAGTGAATCTATTTGAATGAAGAAGCAAAGCATTAAGATTTTTAAGACAACCAATGCTAGTAGGAAGATACCCAGATAATCTATTCTCATGCAGGTGAAGTTCTTCGAGTTTCAAAAGCTTACCAATGCTGTCCGGCACCGGTCCTCTCAACTTGTTCCCATAAAGATATAGCCTTTTAAGGTTCTTGAGACGACCGATCGATGTGGGAATTCTTCCGGAAAGGCCTACGAGTCCTCCGAGATCGAGAACTTCAAGCGATGCGAGGAGTGTGATCGATGGGGACAACCAACCTTCCATTTGAGATTGAAACACGAAATCGGTCGTGGCAATGAATCCCGGGAGATGAACTTCGGTGACTCGGCCGGTCCGATTGTTGCAGGCAACACCTTGCCACCTGCAACAACTACGACCGGCCCATTTCACTAGCCTACCCGAAGTGTCCATATGGATTCCGCCCCTGAAACTGGCGAGTCCTTTAAGGTCACCGGGGTCGCATCCTTGGACAATGCTTGTTGTTGCCATGATAGTCAATGCTAGAAGCAGCCATAACCATAACATTTGGCAGCCCATTTTCCTCACTGTTATCAGTCTGATTGAACCAGGAAAGTGAAATGGAGAGCGAGTTAAAGAAGAAAGTGAGCTTGAAATTAAGAAACAAGAGTTGGTCCAGGACATTGATTTTGCCGCATCTTTTGTCCTTACTTTTTTCCGGACAGTTGGTTTATGCTCAAAAAAGCATGTGTTTAGATCATGATGTCCTTTGATTGAAGTTAAAGTGAGCTATTTTAGCTGAAAGATTTGCTTAATAATTCTCAATTAGTTTTCAAATGATTAAAAAATTTAATAAAAAACCCTTTCTGCTCTTTTAATATTTTTGTTTATTTTGATAGAATTTCCTTAAGAATCTCAAGTCTGAATAGATCTACTGACATATCCAGTTCACCAAAAATACTTGATGCAAACCTCTGCTCAGATGATTCTTTCTTGTAACACTGACATTATTTTTTTTTACTGTAATTATCGATATTCGACTCACTGATTGATTAATCCGAATCAGATATCGTTATTCACTCCGATCAATGAAACCCTGCAGTGACTGCATACACTTTAAAAGCTTTTTCTAAAGCAATTAAGCAGTTGAATAAGATTAAAATATTCAAGGGTTCTTTGAACTTATAAAACAAATGTATAGCATTGCTAGGCTACAAGAGTTGGAAAATAATGTCAATACCTTGGAGATCAACAAACATATTTTTTAATAATTAGAAGATTTGACTACAACACTATATTTTAGGGGGGAAATGTATTAATATATGTTAGATTCGATAATATTAAACACATTGGAATTTTTAAAACCTTAAATTATTAAGCCTTTATAGGATTTAAACAAAGACAGATGGGGAATTCTATTTTATTATATTTAAAAAAATCACAAGGAAAAAGAACAAAATGCAGTTCTTCAAAGAATGATTTTTCCTTCCATTGGTCCATGTTTTTCAAAGCCGATAATGTTACAAAATGAGAATGGGCCCTCGACAGGGAAAGGGGAATGTGGACAGAGCACAACAGCAACAAGAATACACAGATTTGGACAGCCGAAAGGACAATGCAATATGTATTGTATTGTATTGTCCAGACTCATGTTTTGTATTTTTTTTAAAATAAAATTAAAAAAAAAATTATTGACAAGGTGATGTAATGATAAAACGACATTTCGAAATAAAAATGTAACTATTCTAGACAATTCATTTGCTGAATTTATTATTTTCAAAAGAATTCAAAATCACTCCAATATAGGGTTGTTAATGAGCCTGACCGGCTTGCAAGATATTCGGGTTTAGACTTGGCTTGAGACCTTAGGTTGGCTCAGCTCAAGAAAACTCGTGAGCAGGCTTAGAATATATATAGTATATATACTACATATGCACTAAAAGTAATATGCTTAGCAAAAGAAAAATAATAAAATAAATTAAAAGAAAATCCACTGATGCAGGTTTGTGGTTTCATTTTCCTTAGTTGGTTGTTGTTTGATTTTGTATTTCCATTGATTATGTGTTTGTATTGTAAGAATATTTCTTGGTTATTTAGATTAATCTAATTTTTGGGCACTCTTTTTCCTTTTCTCGACATTGAATTTCGTTTCAGTGTTGGTTATAAAAAGAGTTTTTAACGAGGCCTTATATTTTATAAAAAAAATTATAGCAAAATTATCCATTTCGAACCGAGTCGAGCTCGTCGAGCTTTGAGTCCGAACCGAGCCCAATAATAATATTTTCGAGCCGAGCCCGATTAGTTACAATATTTATATCATCTATCTTTGTATTGTGTAATCTAATTCTCACTATTTCTTTTATACATTCAAGAATAATATCCGTATTACGAGTGGATACTCAAAATTGTCAAAAGTTTCCTTCTGTCTATATACTATAAACATAGTCACTTAAAGCAATTTTAAGCAGACACACGACAAAATACTTGTCTTTTGGGAATTTGATAGCCCAGATTAGTTATTTATCCCATGTGGTTGCTGTTATATTAGATATATTTGTTAGTGTGTGTATATCATTGTATTTATATCGTGTCATATATTATATACTAATTAGTATATATACTTTTGAAATTATATATGTATATTTATTAGTCTGTTCACATATATTTATTTTATTTCTGAAAATTTCAAAAAATTTAAAGAAAACATGGAGAGATCGATTTTAGGACATAGAATTTTTTTTTTAAAAACGTTTTTAGGTGATCAATCACTCTTAACAAGAAAAATATTAGAGGCGGGAGTCTATGGGTGATCAATTTCAAACTCGGCTCGAAAAATTCGTGAACAAGTTCGAAATAATTATAATATATATATATACTTGTATAATTTAGAAAATGTATTATGGTTACCTGTGGACTCAAAAATAAATATTATCTTTTTTAAAATATGTGAAAACATATTTTTAAAAATTTCAAAAAAAAATAATTTGAGGAAAGCAACAAGCCGAACTCAAACTGTTCAATTCGAGCTCGAGCCTAAAATTTTGAGTTCGGCGAGCTTCGACTGAGCCCAATAATACTCCGAGCGAGCTCAAGCCTGCGCATTATCACCTCTAGGCGGACTTTGTTTATTTTTATTTATCTAAAACTTACTATTAGAGTAATTATAACATGCACAATCATTTTATAAAATTTAGTTCCATAAGCGCATTAAGGGTTAGGGATTTCATTTAGGATCTAGTGTTTTGGGGTTTATGTGTATGAGCTTTCAATTTAGGGGGCATGATTAGAATTTAGGTTTTAGTAAAATTTAAGGTTTATAAGTAAAATTTATATCTTTATTAATATTATTCTAAATTCTAACTCTAGACCCTAAATTTTAAACGGTACACTTAAAACCCTAAATAATATAATTTAAATCAAATTTTTAAACCCTAAAACTAAAATATTTGTAAAAAAATTTCGTTTTGACCGGCATTACATGAAATATTATGCCTCACTATTATGTGATTTTGATGTGGGCCGCAAACAAAGATGAAAAGCCGACATTTGCTAGAATAGACACTTTGGACTCAAAGGATTGGACCGGAATTTGATATTTTTGGATTTTTAAAATTGGATCAGATTATGTTTCAAAACGGGCCTTAGACCGACCGACCGACCTATGAAATGAAACCAATTCGGCTTAGATTATAATTTAGTCCAAACATAAATTTTAAACTAAATTTGGACAGAACTCTTTCAAGATATTGTTAAAATATTCATCGTAAGAGACACGAGTTTAAATCACTTTACATATAAAATTTATGTGCATTGTCAAAAGGTTAAAAATATTTATAAACAGATATTAAAAAACATAATTTTTTTAAAACATCAGTAATAATAACGAAAACTCTACTCAAAATTAAATGACCATTGTATAGTTTTTTTTACAACATTCAAATACCACTGTAGACATCCAACAATAGTTTTTCTAAATGCATTCATGTTGTTAATTCATACTATATATAATACATTTAGTTACTTCATCATGTATTTGATTTAATGATATAGTTTTAAATAAAGTTTTTTTTTTTCAAAATATTTTAAATAAAGTTAAAATATCATGAATAAATAAATAAATAAAAATATAATATTTTGGATAATGAATGAAAAATTAGTCACAAGTTTACAAGTGGGATAATGATGTGTTGGGGGAAATGGCAAAAGATTAGCAGTCATCTTCAGTCACAAATCTTCCCTTTTTGATCTGTTTTATGTGTTTGTTCCACTAAGATGCCAACCACACACTTCCAACTCCCCCTTTATATAATTATTTATGATTTACTACGCTGATTGACATTTTTTGTATTTTAATCAATTTATACTTAAGTTTATTTATTTTAATGTCCTATTTCATTTTTTTCTATATGATATCGGAAATTAATGTGGCCAGAGTTTTTTCACTTGCTTTCTTCTTTCTCCTAGGTCATGGGTTCTAAACCCAGCTAGAGCACTCTTTTCTCCTTTCTCTCTAAGTCCTGTGATTAGTTCCTAATATGAGCAGTCCCTTTTCTTTTGTTTAAAAAAAATAATATTAATATTTAATGATGAAGTGTTTTATTACGTGTTATGATCTCGTTGTTTGTTGGGATACAAAGTGGTAATATTATTAAAAAAATACTCTCTCAGTCCCGGTTAAACAATCACATGTTGACTTTTTATGGTGTTTTAGAAAGAAATTTTTTAGTAAAAAGTGTGATGTAAAAAATTCAAATAACAATTTTGTTTAACTTTTGTTTCTTGAAAAACTAAAATAAGTAGTAGAAAAAGAAATATGAGTTTATGTTGTGAATAAAATAACGAAGAACAACGAACAAGAACAAGAAGAACAAAGAGATGAGAGAAAGAGGGAGATTTGTATTATTCTCAAAAATAGAATTGTATACAATGCCTTCAATGAATCATCTATTTATAGGCATAAGAAGTACATAATACATTAAACTCTAATTAATAGAGATAATATTCCTAATAATAAATAAATCAAACTCCTTAGATAAAGTTCTAATCATGATAGACATCCACATAGATAAATATTCATAACACTCCCCCTTGGATGTCTATGAAGATAATGTGCCTCGTTAAAACCTTACTAAGATAAAAACCCAGTGGGAAAAAAATTTCATTAGTGAAGGAAAAAGAGTACACACATCTTTAATACGCATAACATGTTGCCTCATTAAAAATCTTACCAGGAAAACCCATTGGGACAAAACCTCGGTTAAGGGAAAATGAGTGCAACGCGTATTTCCTCCCCCTCATGAAAACATCACAGAAGATCTTTGAATCTTCATAATTCAATCTTGAATATTATTTTTCTAAAGATCTTGAGGAATGAAACATTAGAGTAATATGTTTCACGATGTATCCGCCTTTCAATTGAGATATACATCTTGCATTATCTCTACACAAAATAGCTTCATATCATATCTTGTGAAAGTAAATCTACATATCTTCTGGATATGTTGGGTCAGTGATTTTAGCCAAACACATTTTTGGCTTGCCTTGTGCATAGCAATTATTTCTACAAAATTTGAGGAGGCATCGACGAATGTTTGAAGATCTAAATGTAATGATATTTGTATATTCATGGATATTGCTTGACCAACTAATATATAGTGCTTCAAAACCAAGAAAAGATATAATTATCTTTATTCACATCCAACAATCTTACAACTATTGGGATACTCAATAGATATGCTCTATTCATATTGAATCTTCTTTAAGATTCTTTCAGCTTATGTCTATTCATAGACAAAAGGAAATATATAAAAATGCTCGATCTTCAGGTCGAGATAAACTTGATGTCAAGATTCAAGTACTTGTATTGAAAGTACTTCACGAGTTTCCAATTTGAAGCTCTTTAGGAGTTCTAAAATTATCATAATGGATCTTGATCCAAACTCCTTTATAAAATACATCAGGAAATCTGATCATTCTTATAGTATTTGCTCAATTAGTATTCACTAAGGCGATTATACCAAATGCGCCAAAATATTCATGAGACATGTCTAAATAAATTTCCTCGAAAATTTCCAAATGCTTCTAGCATTTTAAATCCTTCAAGGATAAATATGAATCCACAAATAATTAGACGAATGCAAAATTTTTCATAACTGCCAAAGTAATTGCATCCACCATGAAGTAATTAAAACTTTTCATAAATCATAGTTCAAGTCGTATTTACGACTACTTATTTGTGCCTCACTTGCATTACACCATTAGGTGTTTGGACTGCTGGTCCAAATACTTCTATTTTAGAAGTTCAAAGCGTCTTTCAACATAGACCAATTCAATATCTATACTTCTGGATAGATTTTATACAAGATCCTCGATTTCTTTCTTTACTTCTATAGAAGTATTTTATGTAAAATTGTTTGTAAAATCGTTGTCGACAACTTTTCAATTTTCTGGTTCCATTCTCGTAATGACATAACTCATCGAGATCTCTTCAAGATTTCAATCTTTATTTCAGGTACCTGAAACTCTTCAAGAGTTTTATTATTAGTTATGTCTTGGGTCTCTTCAGGAGCACCCGCCTCCAATATATGACCATCTCATATTACTTTCTATTTACGAGAATTTTGATCATTGGAACCATTTCAACTATCATGCTTCAGGCATGATTTACATTCTCTCGCTCTAACATGTAATTTAAACTTAGAGCGTTTCAGCTGGTATATGAGACTTAATTACTCTCATTGGGTCAGTAAATATGTCTGGCAGTTGACATGTAATAACATGAATTATCTTATGAACTTCTAGTTCATATACGAGGATCTAGATAATGATAATTCATTTTCCTCTATCCAGCTGATTATTATCTCCCCTGATGTTGAGAAAAATCATGTCATAAATGATTCTCCAATTAATGTTTAAGAATTTAAACATAAAAGGAGACTCGTACTCAATATATATTCTCAACCTTTTTTATTTACCCATTTTGTGCGTTGTGGTGGAGCAATTCATATCGCACATTCAAAAATCATAAAATGGGAAATGTATGGTTTCTGACCAAAAACCAATCATAACGGAGAGTTTATTATAACTCGTTGGCTTGATGCGTATAAGTGTTGCTATATGGAAACACCATATAAATAATAACTCTTTTGTTCTCATAGTTTAGCTATTAAATAGGAGGCATCCAATTGAAATTTTGCTAAACTATATTTTTCATAATCAATAGGCTTTGTAACAACTGATATAGCCTAAAATATAAACCCACT
Source organism: Hibiscus trionum (assembly GCA_030270665.1). Lineage (NCBI taxonomy): Eukaryota > Viridiplantae > Streptophyta > Magnoliopsida > Malvales > Malvaceae > Hibiscus > Hibiscus trionum. Next base: position 6,253,402 of record BSYR01000011.1, on the reverse strand, counting down.
AGCTTTTCAAGACGAATAGTCTAACTGCATAATCTGAATCTTTTTAGAATCAATCTCACAAACTTCTGGTTGTAAGTCGATAAAACAATGTAGATGCATCTACTAAAATCATATAAAACTTTCCACATTTGTGGATATATAGGCCCATATTTCGTTCAGATATGCAAGACATACAGTCTTAACTTCAGTACAAGAACTTTAAGTTCTAATTCTTTTGGTAAGTGAGATCATCTATATCATTTGAGAACAAACAACACAAGAACCTCGTGTTCTTTTAGTAAGTGGAATTTAATCAATTCCTTTAAGCAACACAAGAACTTCACGTTCTTTAATAAGTGGAATTTAATCCATTCCTTTGAGAATAAGCACCACAAGAAGTACAGGTTCTTTTAATACATGTGCATGTAAATCTCAATAATTTCTGCACCATTATTGATCAGGATGGTCTAACCGATCATGCCAAATATATATATATATATATATGTGTGTATATATCTCTGAATTTATAAACTTCTTGTTTACCATAACATGCAATTCAATCTTACTCGTACATGTCTAGTACGACCATCAAAATTGTTCCTTTAAATAGAAATATATTTAGCTCTTTCGGAGCTTTCAATTGAAATTATCTTTTGGTAGCAATATATAGCTCTCCTAGAGCTTTCAACTGACTTTTTGGCTACCAGAACTTATATCCATATTGACTTATTTCAAATGCCAATTGATAACATATGTTATCTATAATTCCCAAAGGGATAGTTTGCGAACTCATATTGCTCTATTTATGACTTTAACGAGTATAACACACTGTGAATATGGAATAAAGTTCCATTTGACAATAACATATTTGCTCAACCAGAGCCTTTTGTGATATTAGTACTTCCGGATATAGTACTCACATTATTCCCTTGTATTTTAATCGAGAAATGCATAATTGTGCACCTTTCAAAATGTGCTTTGTTTCATTTACTTCAGGTAATGAAAATATGTACTTTGTATCATTCACTTCGAGGAATGAAAAATATAAAATATAGCACATCATATCAAGTCGATTATCTATCAGAGATAAACTTTCAAGTGCTCTTCCGAAGTATTGATATTTTAGTACTTTGAGAAATACTACTCATATTTCCCCTTGCATTTAAATGAAAAAAATATTTCTTATGCTTAAGTACAATATGAGTACTTGCATTATCTGCTAGGCATAAATAGCCACAATTCTAGGCATAAATAGCCACAATTCATTGTATATTTTATTCCGGAAGTAATCATATTCTTCAAATAATAAATTAACATAAAACGTAAATAAATAATATGTGAAATAAATAAACATAAAGCAAACTAACATAAATAAATAATAAATAAAACGAATTAACATAAAAAAAAAACAATTATTCATGTTAGAGGTTATAAGGGAAATAAAATAAATGGTAAATTATTCCCTTCAAGAGTTATGAGAAAATTAACAATATCTAATTGAGTTGGACCAATAACGCCATAATTATTTTCGCCATAAACAATTTTTTTTATATTTTATTTCATTTATCATTCATGATTATGGATAAAGTCCATATTACTTTGGCGTTTGACAAGTACGAAACCAATGGTTTATAACATCACATTGGTAAAATGATTTCACTTCCTTAGAATGATCTTTATCACTCTTGTCATCCTTATAACTTCGCTACCAGCGGGTAGAAGTATTCTTAAAACAACTATATTTTTCATGTGTATATTCATAGCCTCGACCACGACCACAACTTTTAATGTGATTTTTTATTCCTTCCATAATATAATCTCACATTCACTTCAAGGAATGGAGTAGAGCCAGTGGGCTTTTAAAACCTTTTTCACATATCCTTATCACAGAGAACAAAGATTTAATCCTCGTACGCGGCATTGTTAAACCTGTCCACAAGGTCCTTTAAAAACCTTCTTTGAGACCAATAGCCTCGCAGAACGGGATGTCCAGCCAATTATACTTGGATTATATCGAAATTATGTCTCTAATTGAATAATGATTTACCATGTTTGCATTCACTTCAGGGAATGAAACAGATCCAATAATCGCATGGAATAAACATCATGCTTGCATTCACTTCAGGGAATGCCCCATCATTGATAATTGCATGGAATAAACATCATGCTTGCATTCACTTCAGGGAATGCCCCATCATTGATAATTGCATGGAATAAACATCATGCTTGCATTCACTTCAGGGAATGCCCCATCATTGATAATCGCATGGAATAAACATCATCATTTGCATTCACTTCAAGGAATGTCTCCCATAAAACTTTTTGGATCAAGAAGAATTTTCGTAACTTGAAATTGGGAGAAGTCTATGGTCAAGTTTTTCAACGAAGAAGAAATATTGCTTTCGAGCAAATATAGACTTTATAATAATCTTCTTGTAAATTCAAAATCATCATGATTTATCGCACTTTAAAATAATAATATAAAGAATAAAAATAAAACCAAAATTTACCGATATTGATTTTTCTCTCGTGGACAATGGAGACATAGCATATGACCGAGATAGCTTCTCATAGTCCCTTTATATCACATCTCTTTCCAAGCCATTTAAGCATATCATGTAAAACTCAAAACACGGTTAAAAATATTAACTTTTACCAAATAAAATGACAAATAATAATATGAAAAATATAAAATATAATCATATAAGTAAAAGTATGAATAAGCATACCGCTAATTAACCCTTTTAGGAACAAGAGAAAACACACGTAATTTACACCAAACGCAACCTCTTCGTCTCTGTCGATTCGTCTTTTGGTTTGTGAGAAGCCACAAATTTATCTATTTCCAATGTTCGAATAAAATTAAACATACTTCCAAACTTTTCAAAAATTAAAACCAAGTTAAAATATAAAGAGAAAGACAATCGGTAACTAAAAAAAATAAGGAGAAAAAAAAACTTATCTTTGGTTCATTCTATAATCGAATTCTTCCCGGTAACTTCTTTTGAATTCGAACGATGAAGACCTCAGTTGATTAGAGTCTCGTGCTGATAACGTGCTGTGAATAAAATAACGAAGAACAACGAACAAGAACAAGAAGAACAAAGAGATGAGAGAAAGAGGGAGATTTGTATTATTCTCAAAAATAGAATTGTATACAATGCCTTCAATGAATCATCTATTTATAGGCATAAGAAGTACATAATACATTAAACTCTAATTAATAGAGATAATATTCCTAATAATAAATAAATCAAACTCCTTAGATAAAGTTCTAATCATGATAGACATCCACATAGATAAATATTCATAACAGTTTAAATAATTGTTGAATTTTTCAAAGTGATAATTTAAATGAAATAATTTTAAAACATAAAAGTGACAATTTTATTAGGACAGAAGGAATAACAAATTCATGTATTACTTTTTTTTTTGTTTAGTGTAATTTGCATTTGAATGGAACATTTAAATTTCAAAAAATAAAAAGAGAGGAGAAAAAGACATTTCCAACGATTAAAAACTCCACCTACCAAACACCAATGCTGAACGTCCCCACCCACCCTTCTCTCAACGGTCTCTCTTTCAATTTCCATCGTTTTTCCCTCCAAACTATGATTTTAATTAATTAATTAATTAAATTCTGTTTTATGTCAAATGTCATTTTAGGTTGGTGGTTAAGTATTGAAATTTAGCTTCGAGTATCGATACTTATCGTTTCTGATAATATTTTAAGTTTATGTAAGTATCGAAATTTGTCTTTAAGTGTCGATACTATCGCGAAATACTAAACTAAAATGTTATCAAAAGTATCACATTTCAATTTCGTTTTGTCACATTTTCGGTTGGTGTAGCACCGTAACCGTACCGTGACTATATTGCACCATTCACCTACCCTATGTTATTATATGAGATAAAAATAGATCACAATACCATACATTTACTTAAATAAATTATTTAATAAAATAATATTAGAAAATAATCAATTATAAAAATAATATATTTTTTCGATTAAGGGTACCACGTTAGACAAAGGTGTGTTTAATTAATGTCTTTAATAAGCATGTTTGATGAACTCAACAAGTGTCCGAATGAAAAAGCGAATGATGTTCATCTTAAGAGACACCGGTTCAAATTATTTTGTCTACATGGTATTTGCGCATTGTTAAATGCTTAAGAATATCTATGAACGAAAAAAATAACAAAAGAGTCCTCAGGCCAAGAGGAACAACAACATGTCAGTCAACCGGACAAGAATTCAGTCGAAAGTTCTTAACAACCTAACCAGTAACTCTATTACAGTGCCTAAGAACAAAGGAAAAAAAAAAAAAAAAAGACGACAAGGAAAAAAATGTCCTCTTCAATGGACTTAGTTTCTCAACCGTCAAAGAACTTAAAATTTAAACGATTGATGATGTTTAGATTATTCGATTTAAGGATAATTCTAGAAAAACTCTCTCTAGTAGCAAGAGAGACATCGAGCCTGATTGCTTGAGCCTCGACAATGAAAATCACAAAGGTTTTGTCGTAGAAACTAAGAATGACGATAGTTGGAGAATCCAGTTATCATCACAGATTAAAATACTTCTACTATTTTTAATTCTCTAAAGGAATCCTTTTGAGATGGTTTTAATCAGGGTTTTTAATCACCCTCCAAGACCTCCTTTATTTTTTGGGAGACAAAATTTCTTCTAGTTCACCAATGAATTTCCATCTCATTCTCATTAGAATTATTTTATTTACGGGTGAGCGTTCGATCGAGTCGAGTTAAATTTTTTTAGTTATTCGAGTTGGCACGTCATATTTAGAATTTGAACTTAATTTGAAATGTTTTCGATTCGATTCGAGTTTATGAAATTCGAGTCGAGTTTTCAAGTTCCTATACAAATTTAATTGTAATTATTTAACATGTTATAGCACAGTTTGATTCCAATTTAAACGACTTTCTCTAAGCATATAAGATATGCATATATATTTTTTCATATTATTTTCACATGTATAAGTAAAATTTGTAATGTTATTTAATAAAAAATATCATCTAAACTTTTAAAATATATTTATAATATTATTTTAAATAAGGAATTTTTGGGGATATCATTATAATATTATTTTTAAATAAGGAAATTTTAGGGATAAAGTATTGATGGGAGTGTAAATGGTTCAATGAATTGATTTGAAGAAAAAAATTACAAAAGAAATTCCGTTGAATGATCAAATTGAATAAAATGTAAAGTTAATGGACTAAATTGCAAAAAGAGTATATTTGTTAAAAATATGAATTGAAGTTGTATAAATATTATATAGTGTTAGTGAATCATGTGGTTTAATTTTGGTCAAAAATAGACTTAAAACGAAAGAGGAATTGAAAAAATGAGAAATCATTTAAAGTTGAGGGGCTAAATTGAAAAAATTAAAATTTTAATTTAAAAATATGAATTGAAACTAAATATGTATTATACGGTGGTTTAAGAGCACACGGTTCAAATTTGGTCAAAAATTGACTTAAAACGAAGGGGATTGAAGAAATGAGGAAATCTTACAAAGTTAAGGGGCTGAATTGAAAAAATATGAAATTTATTTTCAAAAATATAAATTGAAGATAAATAAGTATTCTAAGTTGGTTTAGGAATATGTAGTTCAAATTTGGTCAAAATAGACTTAAAATGAAGGAAAAATTGAAGAAAAATGAAATTAGGGACTAAATTGTAAAACTATAAAATTCAGTTTTTCGATTTTTTATGTTGGGCAAATTTCAACTCGAACTTGAAATTTTTTCGAGTTACTCGAGTTGACTTGAATAACTCGAACAATTCGACTTGAATAACTCAAAATTTAAAAAATATCGATTTTTTCGATTCGAGTTAAATTTTATTCACCCCTAATCAAAAACAGAGATCATCACAGAAAATCACCGGTAACAAAAAGCACTACATAATATACGAAGAAATAGCTTGCATAACCGCTTTGATAAGCATTTCTTTACCAGCTTAAGATAAGAATTTAGCTTTCTACCTTTACAATTTTTATCGAACTCTTTCTTTAATGAGAGAGAGAGAGCTTTTTTTTTTTTTTGCAGTTTTATAAAGTTATTTACTAATCTATTAATTATACATTTTAATATGATCATCGATCGAGTATGAATTTATATCCACTTGATAAAGATCATTTGTTTTATATAATTATCAATATTTAATATTATTTAAATCGAATAATGTAAAATTTCATCTCTTCAATTTTAATTTATTAAAAATTTATTAAAAAACTCAGCAAGTTGTACTGGGAAACCAACAAAGAAGAGAAGCAAGAAAGTAGAAGAAAGTTTCGATTTCAAAAAATATCGATTCTTTTTTTTGCTTTTTTGGGGGCGTAAAATTTGAAGTTTTTGTCTCGAAGCGAAGAAAAATATTGGTGGGTTTAAAACAAAATTGCTTACTTTTCTCTTTCTTTCTGTTTCCGAAGAGCTTAGCTTATGCATTCTTTGAATTCTGTACGCTTAACCCAAATCCTTTTAGTTTTACTCTTTTTTCTTCGAATCTAATCTAGGGTTTGTGAACGATGAAGAGAGTAAAATGTGACTCGTTAGTGTCGCTGAGTCGACTTAGGCTGGTTCAGTTCTTGATGGGGGTTTTGTTCCTTTACCTTCTGTTCATGAGCTTCGAAATCCCGCTGGTTTTCAAAACCGCTTCGGCGGGGTTTTACACCGACGCATTGCCCAGGCCTTTGTTCCTCGAGAGAGAGGATGTCTTCACCGACAATTCGGCACCTGCTCGGCCGGAGGATGACCCGAAACTCGTCCGCCAAGCCGGAAGCCGGACACCGCCGCGGAGAATGTGGGAGTTCAAGCAAGTGTCGGGTCTTCTTTTCAACGAAAGTTCTTTGGACAGCAACGATTCTAAAGACGGGTTCTCGCTACTCCATAAAACCGCCCGTCACGCCTTTGTTGTCGGCAAGAAACTCTGGGACGACCTCCAGTCGGCTCAAAATAAATCCGATTCAGAGCCCGATCAGCAAAATCAAATGAAAGACCGAACCGAATCGTGCCCCGATTCAATCTCCTTATCCGGCTCGGAGTTCGTGAACCGGAGCAGGGTCTTGGTCATCCCCTGCGGGTTAACATTAGGGTCCCACATTACGGTTGTCGGAATCCCGCATTGGGCGCATGCAGAGGATGACCCAAAAATCGCAGTGCTGAAAGAAGGGGATGAGTCGGTGATGGTAACGCAGTTTATGATGGAATTGCAAGGGTTGAAGACGGTCGACGGCGAGGATCCGCCGCGCATTCTGCATTTCAATCCGAGGTTGAAAGGGGATTGGAGCGGCAAGCCGGTGATCGAGCAGAATACTTGTTATCGAATGCAGTGGGGATCGGCGTTGAGGTGCGAAGGGTGGAGGTCTAGAGCTGATGAGGAAACAGGTTACCTTTTTGTTGAACGATTTTCATATATAATTTTAGTGCATTTCTTTGAATGCTGACTAAGTAAATGGAGAATGTAGGTTGAAAAAAGTCTGAATTTGGTAATAATTGTCGGTGGTTAGTTGTAGTGAAGTTGGTTATGGTGTAGCTTTATGATCTTTGCTTGGGAGGGGGTAGTTTACATGTTACTTATATGAGCCATTCTAATTTCTATATGTATTTTCTGATTGTTCATATCTTTTTTGGGGTAGTGGATGGACAATTTAAATGCGAGAAATGGATTCGAGATGATGACAATGGCTCGGAAGAATCAAAGGCTTCATGGTGGTTGAAAAGATTGATAGGTCGAACGAATAAGGTCACATTTGATTGGCCGTGCCCTTTTGCGGAGGGAAAGTTATTTGTTCTCACATTGAGTGCTGGATTGGAGGGTTACCATGTCAATGTCGATGGGCGTCATGTTACCTCATTTCCATATCGGACTGTTAGTAACCTCTTGTTATTGGCTTATTGATTCGATGCATATACAACATGTCTTTAAATTTCTGGTAACATTTTCAGGGATTTGTGCTTGAGGATGCTACTGGCCTATCTCTAAACGGTGACCTGGATGTTCACTCCGTATTTGCTGCTTCCTTGCCTACTTCTCATCCAAGTTTTGCCCCACAAAAGCATCTTGAGAGGTTGAGTAAATGGAAAGCGCCGCCACTTCTTGATGGAAATGTAGAGCTTTTTATCGGGATCCTTTCTGCCGGCAATCATTTTGCAGAGAGGATGGCTGTGAGAAAGTCCTGGATGCAGCATAAGTTAATAAAGTCTTCAAAAGTAGTTGCTCGTTTTTTCGTAGCCTTGGTAAGGGTAGATAAAGCAGGCACTAGTTCTTTCTTTTGGAAAACCCGTTGCCTGATATATGTACGCTTTTTTTTTTTCAGAATGGAAGAAAGGATATAAATGTGGCACTGAATAAGGAAGCAGAATATTTCGGTGATATTGTTATAGTTCCTTACATGGATAACTATGACCTAGTTGTACTTAAAACAGTTGCCATTTGTGAATATGGGGTGAGTGAGTGATCGATCGGTCGATCTGATGTTGCCTACTTTTCCCCTTGCTGAAATTTTGTCATGCGTGTACGTATAATTAATTCAATATTGTTAAAAGATCTACCTTTATATGGTATCTAATTGTTCACAGGTACATACAGTCGCTGCAAAATACATTATGAAGTGTGATGATGATACATTTGTCCGGGTGGAGCCTGTGATTAAGGAAGCAAAGAAGCTCGGAGATAGAAGCCTGTATATAGGAAACATGAATTTCTACCACAAACCCCTGCGACACGGTAAATGGGCAGTAACGTACGAGGTGTGTGCTATCTGTTGAACTTAGCAAATTTTAGTGAAATTTGATTTGAACAACTCTTTCTTTTACATTTGCTTTCTTATCTTTATCACCGCATCTTAATCATTATTTGTATTTCGATATGCTTTGCCTCACAACATCCAATTCATAGAATAATGGAGCATCTCGCTATCAATTCTTGATATATATGTTTTTTTTCGATATATCATGCAATATCTTCTCAAATTTGGCTTTGACTAATCTATTTATCATTTTTGATGATGCTACATGGAACATTAATGTGTTAGTGGACAGTGTAATTATTAAATACATTAGTGATAGTTTTGAACTTGGTCTAAATTAATCGCATGATAAACTAAAATTTGTGATTATGTTCAATGTAAACGGGTTTGGAATTTAAAGTCGAGTTGAATCTAGTTGTAGTCTTGTAGATAGCACTAAACATGCCCTTCCTACCTGTGATTCACTGTTTAAAGAGTTTATGTCTACTAAAAGATTTCCTACATAATACATATTCATCCGAGCGAAGAACGATTCACAAAAAGTTGTATAAAATATTTGATCATAACTGTCATTGCTTAATCTTTTTAGGAATGGCCAAAAGAAGAATATCCTCCCTACGCCAATGGTCCGGGGTACATAGTCTCATCAGACATTGCTCAGTTTATCACAAACGAGTTTGAGAAACACCGGTTGCGAGTAAGTCATCTCTATTTATTCTTGTTAAATGACACTGGATTTGATAAATGTTTAGTAAAAGCATTCGAGCACATGTTGCAGCTATTCAAGATGGAAGATGTGAGCATGGGCATGTGGGTGGAAAAATTCAACAGTTCGAAAGCGGTGGAGTACCGACACAGCATGAAGTTTTGCCAGTTCGGATGCATCGAGGATTATTACACCGCTCACTACCAATCTCCGAGACAGATGATATGCATGTGGGATAAGTTACAGAAGCAAGGAAAGCCACAATGCTGCAACATGAGATGACAACATTAAACAAAGATGTTAATAGAACATAGTTTTCACTTACAATAGGTAATTTCGAGTAAGGTAAATCTCTGTATATACTGGGGGTGAATATCTTACTCCCCTTGAAATGAAAATCAATTCTGAAGTTTGGCCATTTTTGTTTTAGTTCATGATTTTTGAAAAAGTTTATATAAATGGTGAGAGAATAAAGGCAGACCAATACAAAATAGTAAAGAAAGAGCCTTTACTGTGAAAGTGATTCCCTTTTAGTTGGATAACAAAGAATCTTATTCCATAGGAGAACCTGTTTTTTTAGTTACACCTTAGCCTCTAATTTCACCACTTTACATATAGACTCCAAGATTTAGGGATGAGCAAAATTCGACTCGGGAAATGATCTTTTTTCAATTTTGAGTTATTCGAGTCTAACTCGTGCAAATTTTGAGTTCGACTTTGATTTTGTCAACTCCAAAAACCGAAAAAGTTTAATTTTATTATTTTGTGATTTAGTCCTGATTTCCTTCTTTTTTTTTCAATTCATTGTTCATTTTAAGTCCATTTTTATCAAATTTAAACCATATGCTCCACTACCACTATATAATATCTATGTGGCTTCAATTCATACTTTAAAATTTATTTTTTGCAATTTACTCTCTTAACTTTGTATTTTATTCAATTTTGTCCTTCAACAATATTTTATCATGAAAATTAATTATTTAAAAGTAACATTATGAATATATTTGATAATTTTAGACGATATTTGTTTTATTAAATAACATTACAAATCTTACTTATACATATGAAAAAGAATATGATGAAATATATGTGTACATCTTATATGGTTAAAGAAAGTCGTTTAAATTGGAATCAATTAGTACTATAATATTATAAATAATTAAAATTAAATTTGTATAAAAACTTGACAACTCGGTTCGAATTTCATAAGCTTACTTAAATAAAAAAAATAAAAATAAAATTTGAGTCATAAAACAAGACTCGTCAACTCAACTAATTTTAATTTACTTGACTCGACCGAATATTAACTCATAACAGTGTTAACTAAAATAATCCAAAGTCCAAACTACTGATGCAGCAAATGCGTGTCAGCGGAATTTTGACGTGACAGTAACAGCGATGATTAAGGTATAACAAAATGATAATATTCTTATATGACATGGATTTTAAATACAGAGAGTTGTGCACATGTTAGTGTTAATTTTACCAACTTGCTTCCATTTCAAAAGTACGGGGACTTGATTGGTCTATTATTTAGATGAGGGACTTATCTGCTCACATTATGATAGTAGAGGGACTGCTTAGGTACTTTTACTGATATGATAAAATGTTCATATCCATTTTCTACAACAAGAAAAGTAATGAAACTGCTCTCTTTTGCATATTTCTTACTCCAGAAAATGTAATAATATTTAATTAATGCCAATATGCATGGTTAATTAAACCTTCTTTTTATGTCTGAACAGAACACATCTTACAACAACTAATAAAAGCATTTCCCCTGATCACATTGCAAAAGTCCTGGAAACAACAAATTAATATCAAATTTGAACATTTTAATTCATTTTGGAACTTGGAAATTTGCCCTTCTCTGAGTGGTGCCCTATAGCAGTACCATGGCCAGAATCCATACCAGAGAATACACCAACAATGTTCCTGCAACCATTCAAGATTCCGAAACCAACATTGTCATCGGTTAATGGTCGATATTCGATATCCGATATCTGATATCGGACTTGAAAAAAGTAAAGATGTTGATGTTAATAAGGAACAAGTATACCTGTATGCAGTGGGAGTAGCCTCAAACCATTGTTAAACGATGATACAAAGTAACAGGTAGATGTGGTGTTGACACCATTAAGACAGTTGCAAATAAAAGAGTTGTAGATTCCGGTGTATCCGCAGACTCCGCCGCTCTTCTCACAATCGGCGCACGAGTTCGGATAGTCGTTATTCACGTTGAATTTATACTTGAGCGATATGCCATACTTCCAGTTATCAGGGTTTGATTCTTGGCCACTGAAGCTATAGAAAGCGGAATATGAAGAGCACTGCAACTTCTGCAAATTGAATTCGAACGCCGGGCCGAGATCGACCGGCGTGTAAACGCAGCATGTGGATATAGGGAGATTGAGCATGCTAATTGCCCTGCAGGAGTACAAGTAACTACAAATTGGAGCACCCTGTTTATCACACAGGGGAACGGCACTACTGTTATCAACATTGTAACTGTTGGATCTGAAAATGGGCGACGAAGTTGTTGAGCAGTCGAGTAGAGTGAAAACGTTGTCGTCCGTGAAAGAAAAGGGTGCATCCCAGTCTAGGCCGAAGCCTTTGCTCGGCTGAGAGCAACCGCCGCAAGTCGACATCGAAGGATCCGAGATGTAAATCACTTGGTTGCTGTAGTCTATGTTGGTTATGGGATAGGAACCGGTGTGTGTCCTCAAGCTGAGTGTCTGTTGGTCACAAGTTACGTATTGCTGAAAGCGCGGATCGCCGCAACCGATGCCAGTTCCGAACGGGTACTTCATCAGGAGATTGCCACAAGCTCTTTGGCAGGCCTGAGATGAGACCAGGGAAGGAAGATTAACAAAGATCAAAGAGATCAAAGGGAGGAGAGCTAAGAAAGAGTACTGTTTTAGCTTCATTGTTTTGGCTACACTTAAGAGAACTCAAGAGGGAAATAGGGATGCTTGTATTGGCCTGGTATCGGTATATATTGGCCCCGAAAAACGATAATTCGATAATTTTATCTCGACCCTTCGACGTAAAATTTCGAGCATTACGTATGGTTTGGATGGATGGAATGAAGCATCTTGTGCTTTTTGGTTATATGGGGACTGGTTTTTATGCTTTCGGTGTGAGGCTGGCTAGCTTTTAAGGTCCTTCACTTTTTTTCCTATTTGTTTAGATGCCTTGTTGTTCTTCACTATTGCTGGCTTTGCTGTCAGATGATGCCTTGTCTTTTTAAAGTTTCCATTTGTTGATTCAAGACAATCTTGGTCCGATCGTCTGCATGCCATAAAAAGCAGATGAACTAAAGATTTTTCACAGTCGATGTGGAGGAATAAAGATAAATTTACAAGAGGAAAAGAATCGAGTCATTGCAGAAGTACATTGCTTTTTCTTATTGTGAAAGCAAGCAAAATGGCTATGAAAATTACACATTGTTATACTTCCGCCAATGTCCTAACCCTAAATCTGATATTATTTCTATAAAGATGCATATACTTTTATTCTCGGGTCACCAATTTCTCGGGTCAACCGACACTACTCTTGTCAACCTAACAAAAACCACCAATGAGGACTTCAAAGGTCACATTACAATAAAGGTGTAAAAATATATATATATATATATATATATATATATATATAGGCGGATCCAGAAACTTAAGTTTAGTGATTCACTTATTTACCTTATTCAAAGGTTTAAGGCTTCAAATTGCCCTATACAATTAATTTGACTACAACATGCTAAATAAGCATAAAAAATAGACTTTATTAAAGAAATATCTCTAGTTGAATTGATAAAGAGATGAGTAGAGAAATTCAGAATCAACCATTTTTTTCTCTAATAGAACGTTTAAAGAGATAAGTGTGATGTCGTGAAAGTTCTTCCGAGTTTCAAAGATAAAGGTTATCAAAAGTTCAAGCATTTGAGGATTAACTCAAATGTAATTTTTGTAGCAGTAATTTTTTAAGTATGAAGAGTGACCCAAATGTAACATTACCATAATTGAGTGACCGAAATGTAACCTTATCCATATTTGAGTGACTCAAATGTAACATTACTCATATTTGAGTGACTCAAATGTAACTTTTAAAAATTGAATGACCCAAATATAATATTATCCATAATTGAGTGATCTTCGTTGTAGTTTACCCCAAAAATTAATGGTGGGTCACGTGACCCACCATGTATCTACATATATCCGCCCCCTGAATGTAACCTTACCAATATTTGAGTGACTTAATTGTAACCTTACACATATTTAAGTGACTCAAATGTAACTTTGCCCATATTTGAGCGACTGAAATGTAACTTTACCCATATTGAGTGACTCAAATATAACTTTTAAAAATTGAATGAACCAAATATAACATTATTCATAATTGAGTGACATCTGTCGCAATTTACCCTAAAAATTAATGTGGGTCACGTGTCCCACCAGGTACCTACATACATCCGCCCCTGTTAATACATATATATACCCTCCACATCGACTACCGTCTGTGGCTCTAAATCCAAAATCAGAATGAGTGAATCACCATCGACCGTTATACAATCACCTTGGTCCTTATGTTCGATGTCCGACACTTATAAACATCAACACACAATTCAGAGGTTAATGAGCTTAATCCGAGTAAAATTAACAGGTCCAATGTGTATATGATTCATGGAATTTCAAATGCCGAGGACCCTGGTTGTGAAAGAGGGTTGATCTGGCACAACTTGGAATGGCATATGCTGCAGGAAGCATACGTTGACCCTGGAATTGTTTAATCTGTGCTTGGTTAAACACAAATGTATTGTATAAATTTATGCATCACATTCAGAGGAAAGATGACAGAAATTTCACATGAGGAATAAATAAAGTGCAGAATCTGTCTTACACACTTTCTAACAAGGTTTAGGCTTAATTAACACAACACTCGAGAGAATATTAAAAGTTAAGATATATTCCTTTTCATTATAATAAACTGTCTAAAAAGTTGTTATAAACGGATTCTCCGCATTCGATAATAATCTCTAATATTTTCAAACTCAGTAACTCCAAATGTGGTCTTCAGAGCCTTTCATCCTGAAGACCTACACAATTTTAAGAATAAATATTGTCAGAGCCACTGCACGACACTCATATGACTAACATGCAAAACTTAATAATTGAAAGATGAGTCTATTTTTATAAACCTGTTTTATAGGTTATCACAGGACCTGACACCATTCAATCACCAACAGTCTTTGTAAATCTGTTTCTAGGTTGTCACAGGACCTGACACCATTCAATCACCAACAGTGAATATTCATGCAACCAATAAGGAAGAGGGAATAGCCAACTTAATAAGGTAGTACCCCTCTCTTCTTCTTCCTTCCAAGTTTCATCTCACATTCTGTCTGTAGCTCTCTGTCCCAAATCAACTAGGATGAATCTATATAATCGGCATAAATTATTGTGTTTTTTCTGTTCACTTCTCCTCTTTGATGTTTACTACTTCTAGACATAAACAAAACTATATAAAGTATTGTTTGCCAAACAACTAATCAAATCTCCAACAATTAATATAATCTCTGTGTGTTTTCTTTCATTTGTGGCGAGTTTAAAATGTCGCTAATAACTCGAATGCTCGAAATGAACCTGTGCGTAATAAAAGTATTTGAGCATGGGACTCGAATCATTGAACTAGAGGTTACTTTGAACATATATTGCTTCTACCTAACCCTCCACCCAGAAAAGAAGGGTAGCCATTGAACATACAGATTAATAAAGCTCCATTATTCCCGCCACTTAACTGTCTTTCCCATGAAAAGATACAGTCCACTCCCATTAAAAGAAGAACGGGAAGAATCTATACATAAACTACAAGGACTGAGAAAAAAAAGGCAATCAAGATGAAATATAAATGTTCTTTTATATTAAACTAATTCCGACGGAGTATGTAGAGACTCATTATGAGGATTATCTTTTCAATTCAATTATTTTATTCACGTTAAAATTCGAACATCTGATTTTATTTAAAAAATTTAGTGTTTCATCTCATTAGATCAACTGATTGTGATATTAATCATTACTTGTCGACCAAATTTTATTTAGATGGATTTAATATTTGACATTATGTTAAACAGATCTTATTTAATTACAACGAATTAATTGCCGGAGCTTGTCAGCAGAGACAACAAAATTAAATGATAGGGTTTGAATTGATTATTGAAGAGGGGAATCTATCTTTATTTGAGATATGGAATCGCCTTATTCCGCCACATGGGGCCTATCGGTAATAAGCTAATCAAATTTGGTCCACTGAAGCCCAAATACAACTTTATGGCATCTCAATCAAGATAGAACTTTTTAGAATAACTTTAATTTTAGGGTTTTACAAACACTTTAATTTTAGGATTTAAGGTTGAAGTTTAAAATATAAGATTCATAGTTAAAATTTAGGTTTTAGGATAATATGGTTGGTGATTTAAGTTTTAATGTATAAATCCTAAATTCTATTCACAATCCCTAAATTCTAAAACTTAAACCTAAACACATAAACCCTAAATCTTAAATTGAATCCTTAAACCTTAAAATTAAAGTGCTTATAGAAACTTTTTATTTTCAACGCAAGTGTATGAAATAATTAACCCCCCATATATATAGATCCTTCAAATATGCTTAGTAATGTTATAGTAAAAAATATTTTTCATAATCTAATTAATATTAATATATACAAAATATTGATAACTAATAAAGTATTCAAATAAGTATCAAATATAATCATATCCTTATATGTCATTTTATTTGTTTAAATAATCAAACAGCTATCAGCTATCAGTTAGTTTTACCAAACACTTTTATACAATCAGCTAATACAATCCGTTAGTCAAATCAGCTAATGCAATCAGCTATCAACTAATGTAATCCGCTATCAACTATCCGCTAATTTTCAAACAGAGCAATAATATTACACAACTTTTCTTCAAAATCTAAAATCTAAAATACTAGATTTAAAACCCTAAAAGTTTAAATCTAAACTCTAAACTTTTAATACTAAATGTAATCCGCTAATGTAATTCGCTATCAGCTATCCGCTAATTTTCAAACAGAGCAATAATATTACACAACTTTTCTTCAAAATCTAAAATCTAAAATACTAGATTTAAAACCCTAAAAGTTTAAATCTAAACTCTAAACTTTAATACTAAATGTTAAACCCTACCATATAAATTCTAAATTTAACAAACTTGTATAAACTAAAATTTATTCAACTTGTGTATTAAAATGTGTATTTTTTGAATAATTTCTACCCAAGAGGAGGCGAATGAAAAATTTACTCTTAATAAATTTAAAACTTACAATCTAAGAAGAGATGAAGATATCAATTAAGAGTTTTAACCATTTACTGGCGAGAATACTATCAAAGTTTGTATGTATGTATGTATATATTAATGGTATAAAAGTAGAGAGTGGAGACAATCTTTTGCTTTTTATTCTTTTGGATTTAAGTATAAGTTTAATGGGTGTTATCTGCTGTCAATATTTAATTAGCATCAAACCTCAGTTATTCTTACTTGAAAAATAAAGCAAAGCCATTTTCCTTACACGGTTCACCCTTGGGTTGGCCCCCAACGTGAAGGCAAAGGCATGAGGCTGACACTGACCTTAGTAAGTAGTGAGATATTACAAATTACAATTCAATTGTGGTCCTTAAATTTAATTTTCGACTTTTACCCTTACCATCACTTGCGGTTTTTTTTATTTATTAAATAGTAAGATATTATATTCTCATGCCAGAATTCGACTTACCTTTACTACTACTTGCGATTATTGGTCTTTTGATTTTTTGTCTACTGTTATTAGGTTTTTAGTATTTGATGTGATTTTATGATAATATTTATTTATTTTTTAAAATTTACTGATAAATTATTCAAACCCGAGTTTAATGTTGTTGTGTTTTTTTTGTTGGGAGAAGAAGTTTCTAGAGTCTATAATGATTTTTCTCCTATTTCGTTGTTTGCTATTGTTTTCTATTCTTTTGGACAGTCTCAACACTAAAAAAAATTAAATTCAAAATTTTAAATCATAAACCTTAAACTCTAAACCTTAAAAATATATTTTACCCCAAATTCACAAACTCTAATCCTGAATTTTAAAATCTAAACTTAAATTTTTAGTGTGAGCATAAACAAAGGCACCAAAAAGATGTGGAGGATTTCTATTCCTTTGTTTTATTCATGTGATTTTTCTTTTGTTTGACCTTTTCAGGCAGTGACATTCTATCTCAAGGCACGGTTGCTCCTAAATATATATATATATATATATAAAGATGTGTATTTATTTAGACCCTTAATTTTAATTTATTTAAACTTTGATTCCTACTTTTATGATGAACTGTTTTAAAGTACAACTAGTTTTCAAACCATAACGTTTTTAAATTAAACATTTAAATTAAATTCTAAACCATGTACTAAAACCTTTAAATTTTAAATTAAAATTTTAAACCTATTTTAAAGCGATTGTAAAAACAAAAATTTCCACCGCATGTAAATGAGATATAATCCTTAAATTATTTGTTGGTCGAATTAAGTATAAATTATAAATTCGTAACCACCTTAAGCTCAACTTTTAGTATTTGTATGTACGATGATGTGATGACAACAGAAAAATGTATATGATATATCAGAAAATGTCACTTGACAAAATTTTCAAAAATAAAAACATAAATTATAAAAATACTAAAAAATTAATATATTTATAAAATAAAATCTTTCAAAACATATTTAAATTTTTTAAATATATATATTTTTAAGAAAAAATTTGAGAATACTCTTTTGACTTTTTAAATATTTTTGGAACTGACACTTTTTAAATGCTAGATTCAAAAGTGATTACAAAATTATAGTATAGTAAAAAATATCAAATCTCTTACTCTAGTATAAATTCCACTATATATGTAAAAAATTATTTTATTTCTCATGTTTTTATTATAAAAATAAGTATTTAACATTTTTACTATCAAAAAATAAATTTATATTCTATCTACCAAATATTTTTTTAATTTTTACATGTTTTTTTGGATCGTTGGATGGGTGAAATGGATGACTCAGATTAACATTGGGTTATGTAAAGATTATCACTTAGAAAAAAAAGTTAGGAGTTAATCTCAACCATCCATCTCACCCTTCCAACGATTCAAAAAATATATAAAACTATGAGTTTTACCTTATATATAAATGGATCATACCCCTTTCGAAAATATAGAAGAAATGTTAGTATGTTAAAAAAACTATAAAAAACCTTCTACTTTGTTGACATTTATATAAATATGAAGTATGTAATTAGTTTTTTCTTTCTAACAATCTGATGCTGCCTGTAATTTTCTTCAATTTTTTTGTGTTTGTCGGCGATCGGCAATCACCTAGTTATTGATAGTCGATTGTCAGTGTTTATTATTATTTTTATTTTCTAATAAGAATTGACACTGTTTTCTTCTGTCATTGTGACATGTTTTCTTTGTTTTTGTGGTTTTGTTTCATTTGTCCTCGTGGCATGATTCACCATACCCTAGCGGTTGATCGTTGCTCACATAGAGTTTTTAATCGGCGCTAATTCCTGATTATGATTTTATCGGTGGTCACGCAAAGTTAGATCCTCACTCGGTTGATGGTTGTTTACCGATATAATCAATCTTGGGTAGCGGAACATTCTGCCTGATAATTTGGATCGCTCATCGCTCATTTTTCATCAGTTATGAGTCCTGATTGGATAGAGACAAGGAGATTCATGAAGCTTCTGAATTTGGATGGTATGCTTATCTTTATAGAAAATTTTTCACTTTTCTTTGTTTTTGGGTTATAAAAAATTTGGATAGATTAGTCCTATTATTTTTCTTTCTGAATGCGTTGTAATTATGATATATTTTATAGTTATAATAAAAATTCAGTGTCCAATTAAACAAAAACTAAAAAAAAAAACCTTCTAAAAACCAAAAGGAACCAATTTTCTATGTCATTAAATAAAACTCAGTTGTTGGCTTGTTGCAACACATAAAAGCCCAATAAACACCTAAAGAAAACCATAAAGAAGCCCAATGAATGTTTCAAGTCGCAACTGCAATTTGGTTCTCTAGCCGATGCAAAATCTGTGCCTCTTTTGGCACAACGAAACCAAATGCAAGCAGGTTGCTAATAGTTTTGTTCGACTTCAAGGTATCGCCTTTTTAGTTTTTACCCTTTCCTGTTAATGGGTTTTCACTGTTTTCTTTTCTATGCCATCCTTTGAAGTGCCCTTTGAACTCTGCTGCAAAGTGTAGTTCCATCCGTTTCTTGGTATTTTCTGTGGATTCAAACGAGATGATAGAGTTATAGGAGTTGTTTTTTTACGTTAGGATGCGTATGGTAAAGAATCTGAAGTTAGCTTTCCTAATGTTTGATGAATTGCCTATGAGAGAATTATTCGTTTGGGTATAGAAAAAGACTGTTTTTTTAAGCTGTTGTAATCAGCTGGTTACGGTGCTGTGGAATCTGGATGAATGAGCCTTTGCATTTCGCATAAGACTTGCGTGAGGTGTTGGCCTTTAGCTAAATAGACGAAGTATTAGTTTTTCCCTATTTATTTCAGAACCCATTCGAGTAGCAGATTTTACATGCTTTGCTGAAAGGAGAATTTCAGGTACAATCGGATTTCACTGTTTGAATGGCTTTGATTTGTATGTTATTTTTTCATTAACTTCAGATTCGTTAGATATGTTTATTGATTGTACAATTCAGAAAGGTGAACTAAGGTTTTCCAAGTTATTTTCTGAGTAATTAAGCAATATATTGGTATGCATGAAGAAGCTCCCCTCTCCGAAAGCCTTCTTGTTAAACCGATTCATGTATTGTTAAACTATTGAATTTCGCTCCACATCAACACCAACACGTGTTTTACGTACAAAGTTTAGCTGAAATGAGAAGAGAATGATGAATTTGTAGAAATTGATTGATTTAACGTGTGCCTGGTGATGATTTTATTGGGCTTTTGATCTCATTTAGCATTTAGTAATGATACAATATTGCTGAAACTACGGTTTCACTGATTTGCTACCGTACTGAGTACTGATGTGTATTAATCCTTATCCTAACATATGCAGATTTTGTCATGATAATTTGCATTCTCTGTATGATGGTGTGATGAGAAAGTTCTTTCATTCTGTTTCTTCCGCATGGGAGAGGAATTGCTGTCTTGTTGAACCAGGATCCTCAAAAGTTCTCATGATAGTTTTTTCCTGCAAAGATGAACAGGTTTGCTGCCTATTCCCCGAGCCAATGTTCGCAGCGCTTATCTCATGGAACTTCCTGACGTTGGCATTTGTTGGAATACAGTGTCACTTACACTGCACTTGTCGAGGGCCTTTGTAAATGCGGGGAGGTAGAAACAGCTAATGAGCTTCTTCATGAAATGCGTGGAAGGGGACTTCAACCGAACATCTTTACTTGCAACTCTCTTGTTAACGGGCTCTGTAAATCAGGAAACATCACACAAGCTATTACACTGATGAAAGATATGGAGATCGCAGGGCTTCACCCCGATGTTATTACATACACCACTGTTATGGATACTTACTGTAAGACAGGGGAGACAGATAAGGCTCGTGAGCTTCTGAGGAAGATGTTGGATAGAGGAATTCAACCCACACTCGTTATGTTCAATGTGCTGATGAACGGGTTTTGCATGTCTGTACTGCCGGAAGACGGTGAGAAGTTACTACAATGGATACTGGAAAAGGTACAACACCTACTGTGAGCGCCTATAATTATCTTATGAAACAGTACTGTATGCGAAAGGATATGCGCACCACAGCTGCGATGTGGAAAGGTATGTGTGTACAAGGGCATTGTAAAGCGAGGAATATGAAAGAGGCATGGTTCTTACGCAGAGAAATGATCGATAAGGGATACGATGAGATGAGGGAAAAATGTTCGGTGAGGCGAGGGAAATTTTCGATGAGATGAGGAAAAAAGGGTTGGCTGCAGATAAAGAGATGTACAGTATTTTTGTTGATATAAACTATGAAGAAGGGAACATGGAAACCACACTTGAACTTTGTGATGAAGTGATTGAGAACTGCCTTCTAACCAAGCTTAATCTTGAAAACAAGTAGCTTGATTTATTAGTTTTTTTGGTCTGTTCATTGCTTGCTAGCTGCTGGGGCTGTCAAGGGTGAAATTGATATTGTTGGCTCAAGCTTAGTATTTGTCCCTTGTGTAACCCAACATTTTTCTTGATTTTGTAAAATATAAAAACTTTATCTATGTGAACTGAGTTTAATTCAATTGATATGTCATTGGTACATTATATAGGAGATATGTCATTGGTACATTATATAGGAGGATGTTAAATGGAATATACTTCAAATTTTAATTAGGGATGTATACTTAATTTTTATAAGAGATGTATAAGATTTTTTGTCGATATTTATTAGTTTTATTTTAAAATTTGTCCACTAGAATTAGTTTAATAACCAATCCTTCGTGTTTTGTTAGTTTTTACAAATGCTAGATATTTGTCACAAATTTTAAAATAAAATTATGGATCAAATTCTATGGATGGAGAAGCAATATTAAGAGAATGTTTTTTTTTTTACAAATCTTAATTCTAATCCTAATCTTTCGTGTTTTTTTAATCTTAATTCTATCTACTCATAAGTTATAAAACCTTAATTTTTGTTCACTTGAAACTCAAGCCGTCGCTGTCGTTGCCCCCATGCGGTTTGAGACTCAAAGTAGTCTTTACTCAAGTTCAAACCCTAGTTTTACAGAGCCTCTGCCTCCTGCGGTTTGAGACCCAAAGTTTATTCACGTTCAAACCCTAGTTTTACAGATTTACAAAGACTACTTTGTAAAACGTTCAAATACATGAGTAAAGACTGCTTTGTAAAACGTTCAAACAGATTTTAACATGGCAACGGCGGCGGCTTGAATTTTAAATGAACAAAAATTAAAGTTTTGTAATTTGGGGTAGATAGGTATTTTGATCTATGTTTGAAAGAAAAATAAAAAATATATTTTAATTAATTTACCTTTTAATTTTTAAATAATTTATAATTATACGACGAGTGGTTTAGAATTTTTGATTTTTATAAATTAAATTAATGATACTCATCGATACTTGTCGTTAGTGATGCTCATCGGTGCTCGTCGAGCGTGGTAGGATTTTTCTAACTCTAAATATGGTTAGAGATTCAATTGGATTTACATAAATATTAGAGAGAATCTTAAATAAAATATAGTAATTAAGATTTCAGAATTAATTTGTTAAGCACATTTAATTCAAACAAACTACATTTAATTCATTTAAAACTATTCACTGAACCAACGTATGCTTATCCGAATCAACCCATAATTTTGAATGCTTGGGAAATCCCCAATCTGAACACTGCCGCCAATACAAGAAATTTCAGAAGTTCAAATCATCGGTCTACTCTCAACCTGAAACCATCTAGACCGGTAAAACATTCCTCATAATACAAATCCCACGCGTCATTCACCCCCAAACACTTGCCAACAAGCGCGTGGGATATTGACTTCACTTCAGTTCTCCCTTGTAATAAACGAGGTCTAGCACCTGGAACTTTCATTTCAGGGCCATATCGTCAAACCCAGAATTTAGACTTTCCCCCCTCAAGTAATTTTCCCTTCGTCTTCTTGCTTAGCAAGAAAATTAAATAAATTTCCAACTACTTTAATCCTTACAAGAAATATCAAACAAAATCAACTTTTCCCAATCTATTTTTATACTCAGAAAATCTAGAATAATCAAATCCTAATCCTATTCTAGAAAAAAAAATTACTGCATGTCTGCTTATACTTTTTCCCAGTTCATCTCTGCAGATTTCAGATTTTTCCTATATATATAATATTTTCAAAGCCATTCTCTTTGTTCTGTTCATACATGGAGATTTTTAGAAAAGCCAAGGCTGTGAAACTGAGGAGTCATCTCGAGAAATATCTAGTCGCCGACGATGATCAGGAAACTGTTCGTCAAAGCCGGAACAGCTCCGGCAAGAGAGCTAGATGGTTCGTTGAGCTCGTTCACGATAAACCAAACGTTGTCCGCCTCAGAAGCTGCCACGGGAAGTACTTGGCGGCCACCGATATACCCTTTCTTTTGGGCATGACGGGTAACAAGGTGCTGCAGACGGTGGCTGATAAGATGGACTGGAAACTCCAGTGGGAGCCTGTAAGAGACGGCTTCCAGATAAAGTTCAAGACTTGGTGCGGTAAGTTTCTGCGCGCGAATGGGGGGACGCCGCCGTGGAGAAACTCGATCACTCACGATGAGCCTCACACCGGCGCGACGCAGAGATGGGTGTTGTGGGATGTGGAGGTGGTTCAGGTGCCGGAGTCGGACTCGGTAATGGAGTATATATCGTCGGTGTCGAGCTTTTCTTCGGTGTCCGATGAGGTTTTGGATGCTTTGAGCGATGATGTTTTGGGGTCAGGGCCACAGTCGCCGATCTCCGTCGTGTCGTCGTTTAAGTCTCCGAGGTTTTCCATGGTTTCGACGGGGTCACCAAAGTTGTCACCCACACAGGTACGCACTGTGCTTTGAAAAATCCTTCTTCCTTAATTAACTTGGTTTCTTATTAATCTCAATTTCACAATCAGACTTAAAATAATTATTATATCCCTGTCAATTTCAAATTTAAGCAAATTAAATCCTAAAATTCAATTTTAAAATTTTGGTTTAACAATTAGACTTTTGACTCTAATAAATTGGCGTCTATTGAAGAATATATATGAAATACTAATGTATAATTTTTTTTATAATTAGTGAACCGTATGATGATGTGTCAATAAATTTATTTAGAATTAATTACAAAATCTTTTGATAATGTATCATTATTTAACTTTTTTTATAAAAAATACTAAGAACTATGCATTTTAATATAATTTATAAAAATTATTCGATACACATATTCTGCAGTTTTTAAATTACATATTTTTAAGGCTTAAAAATTTAATTTAGGATTTATGTGATTAGTTCGTAGTGTTTAGAATAATTAAGGATAGAATGTGCAAGATTGTGACAGAGCTACGCATAATTTTTTTACAAAATATGTGTATCATAAATTTTTTAGTGATTTATATAAATTTATGGGTAAAATTTTGATACATTGACTGTGTAAAATAAAGCTGGCATATTTACACAATAAAATTCAAATCTTAAATTCTTAACTATAAACCTTAAACTCTAAATACTAATCTTAAATTCTAAACCTTTAAACTTAAATCCATAAACTTTAAACCCTAAATTAAACCGTCATCTCTAAAATTAAAACTAAAATTTATACGACCGTGTATCGAAATTCTCACTAACATGTAATAATTAAGGGGGGAGAAGTGTTAGAGGCCATTTAATTCACCTAACCTTCCGCACTAGTTTAGGTAAAATGGAGCACCACGTAGAAATGCCACTTACACATAGATTTCGATTTCATTGGGTGTGAAATCAATGGTACTGGGGATTCAATTTTTTTAAATAGTCTAATAACCAAATGAATGATTGCTTCAAGGATTATTGGACAAAGACGCAATACTGACGTTGATTATGTTATTACAATGAATTCCATTTGTCTTTATCTCACAATTATAAATGTATGAATACGTCCCTTTTATTCATTGCTTTTCCTTAGCGGCAATGTATTCTTCACCTTATACATATTATTACGGGGTCATTATCTTTCTTCCAAAAATATATGTCTTATAAAATTTATAGTGTCTTTGTTTATATATTTCAAGACCTCTATTTTCTTAATGTGAAAATAATAAATTCAACTTAAATTTGAGCCTTAGTCTTTAAAATAAATAGAAAAATACTATTAATTAAACAATAAAAATTTCAATTATCGGCATTTATAGTTATTTTAGGAGTTAAATTGATAAAAAAAAGTATAAGCGTAGAGCAATAAAATAAGATAATTGCATTTTTTTAGTTGTGAAGTGTAGAGATGGTTTGACCTCGACCGGGTCGGGTTTTGTAGGATATAGAATCATATTTAAGTTAGGGTGAAAATATCTCAACCCGATATAATTTTTTAATTATAATATATTTTACCGAATAATTTTTTTTATTTGGGTTGAATTGGGCCAAAATCAAAATTTTATCTTAAAATTTAGGTCGGTAAAATGTCATCAAACGTCGAGTCATGTTCAAGCAGAAACTTTAAATTTTAAAATCTGAGTGTATTGATATAAAAATCTGACCCGATAAAACCATAATCATCTCTGGTCGGTTAACAGTTAACAATTAAACAAAATATAAGCTTTAAAAAGTATACATTTTTCAAATAAAAATAATACATAAACTCAAATTCATAAAAATAAATTTTAAATTGAAATAGCGACATTTATCAAACTTCAACCTAAATAATAAATAAGTAGAAGTAACACTCCTCACGTGCGCAATCACATCCAAAAGCTCACACGAAACTTAGCCAAAGGGAAAAGACTAATTTGTGCACACAAACAGCGTCAGAAAAATTGCCACGTAATTGCCGCGTATGCAATTTCCTTTCAACACCGGCTGGCGCTGACCGGCATTTGCCTCGTATATATATACACACTGATATTCAAACACAAACACATAGTATATATCCCCATTTTCAAACACTTCACTTTCAGACAAACACGAAATCAAGCGAGAAGCAAAACCAAGTTGGATTAAACAATTGTACGTGTTTGGTCTTTGTTTCCTGCTCAATTCCTTCTTCTTCCTTTTAAACAGGGAAATTCTTACAAATTTCGAGCGGGGATGGACTTGTTCCTTAACGCCAAAGCGGTGCGCCTCCGCAGCCACCACGACAAGTATCTCGTCGCCGAAGAAGACGAAGAGTCCGTTTCTCAAGACCGGAAAGGCTCATCCAAGAACGCCAGATGGACCGTCGAGTTCGTACCCGGGTTAGAAAACATCATCCGCTTAAAAAGCCTTTACAACAAGTACCTCACCGCCGGGAACCAACCCTTTTTACTTGGGATGACGGGTCGAAAGGTGATTCAGTCGCTGCCGAAGAGGCTCGACTCATCGGTCGAGTGGGAACCCATTAGAGAAGGGAATCAGGTTAAGCTCAAGACTCGGTACGGTAACTACTTGAGAGCCAATGGAGGGTTACCGCCGTGGAGGAACTCGGTCACCCACGATATTCCTCATCGGACCGCCACTCAAGGTTGGGTGTTGTGGGATGTGGACATCGTGGAGATTCAAGTCAAGTCTCCGAGCAGCGGTCACCCGCCCTCGGCTCCTCCTCACGCAGATTCATTGAGCTTCGAATCTACTCCGCCTTCTCCAGTTTCGGCCCAATCCGGACACTATTCAAGACAAGAGGTTTAAACTTTAAAGATTAAAACTTGTATTTATTAATTCTCTGATTGATTTCTTGACTTTTCGTTATTGTTTTGAAATGTGCAGTCGAGTGATTCTCATGTGGGTTCACCGCGGAAATCCGAAGGCCGGACGATATACTACCATGTAGCCGATGAGAACGGGGAGGTCGACGATGAGGCGGTGGAGGGCTACTCTTTTACTTTTAAAGGAAACAATGTGGCTGAACTGACTCGGAAGCTGATGGAAGAGACCGGGCTTGAAGATGTTGTAGTTTGTACTCGCAGTCCTTTGAACGGAAAGCTTTATCCTCTCCGATTACAGCTTCCTCCCAACAATTCCGATATGCAGGTTGTTGTTGTTCCATCAGCCTCCAAAGGTGATTAGGTGAGGCTTCTCTTTCTCCTTGAGTCTTGCTCTGTTCGGTAATTGCAACTTATATCGGTCTCGCGATCGAATAGGCGAGAAATTTTGCGAATTGAGCCTCCATGGAAGGAACATAACAGATACTATTACGATTGTAGATTGTACATTATACTTAGATTAAAGGCGTTTTTTCAGCTATAGGTTGGGTTAAAGTGTATTGTTTTGTGTAAAATATTAATGTTTGACGCTTGCTTCATTGATTGGTTTTTGATGTATAAACATTTCTACCGAACTTATAAGTTTTCCTAGAATAAAATTTCTGGAATTTCATTCATACAGAGTACGTTTACTTATTTATACCTATCAGTAAAACTAAGCATTTGTTTTTCCTCTCTGCTTCTTAAGCATTGTTTTCCTTTTCCTCGGTTTTTTCGCTCTTGATTTTGGGTGTACGATTTCAACGAAGGACGTTGTCCCGTGCAGCGATTATACTAATCGAGATGAATTCCTTACCTCTATAATTTAGATTTTATGTCTTATCAATGTTAACGTCTCGTTTTACGGTATATTTATCAACATATTACACCTTTCGATATTTGATAGTTAAAGTTAATATGAGTCGAATCCTTAAATAGAAGACAAATAAAAACAATGTCCTCATTCTTTCTAGGCATCTTGTGTAGGCCTTCAAGCCAGTTGAGGTCCAAGATCAAAGTTTTGTCCAAATTGTTTATCACCCGCTAACTTGTAATCACAATTACAAGCTTTGGTTGCAATTGGAGTAAAAGGATAAACAAGTTTACATGGAGCATTGATTGAGATTAGACATCATCACCCAACATGTAATGGAAACGATTAGATTGCTTTGGCCCTACCCTCCTCTTTATTCATTCATTCATTTATTTATGTTTTTTTTCTTCTTCTATAATGTCATCTTATAGGTCCATGATAATTGTTTAAGGGCTTGATTAGGGGTGTAAAAGAGTCGAATTGAGTTCGAGTTGTATTGAGCTCGACTTATCTCGTTAAGAATTCTAGTCGAGTTCAAGCTTGAGTAGTTTTTAACGAGCCTGAATAATTTGAGTTCAACTCAGCTCGTTAAGAACTCGAGTCGAGTTCGAGCTTGAGTCGAGTTTAATCAAGTCGAGTGTTGATCGAGCTTTGACCGAGTCGGACTTGAGTAACTCACGACCTGTCTCGTCACGTTTAAAGCCCTATTAGAAAAAAATTTGATACACAAGTTGTGTAAACTTTAGTTTACACAATCTTGTTAATTTTAGAGTTTATGGTGCTAGTTTGGGGTTTATATGTTTAGGTTGTTGGGTTTAAAATTTGGTCCTCTATATTTATATAATATACCAATTTAGTCTTAATTTTAATCTAATAAAATAAATTATTTTTGGAGGTGGAAAAATGCTAACATGGAGATTGCTTCCAGGGGAATCAAACCTGAAACCTTGGAATGCAAGAGGCGGGTGCTTGCCACTAGGCCAAGTAGGGGTGTTCATAAAAAACCGAACCGATGTACCGTACCGAAAATCCTGAAAAACCGGACTAAATGGTAGGTAACCGAACCAAAAAAATTTAGTTGAAATGGTACAGTTACCGTACGGGTAAAATTAATGGTTAAACGGTACGGTAATGGTTACATTTTTTAAGAAACGGTTAACCGAAAAAACCGCCAATATTTAAAAAATATTATAAGATTTTAGACTTTTAGCCCATTCAATTAGCCCAAAGAAAAACTTTGTTAATTTTACTAAAATTTATGTGCCTGAGATTTATGGTGTTGGATTTTTAATTTCTGACTATTGCAATAATGATGATATCAATGTAAGAAACATGGCACAAAAAATGAAACTCAAATATGATAAGTATTGGGCAAATGTTGATAATATCAACATTTTGTTGTTTGTTACATTAATTTTGGATCCTAAAGATAAATTACAATATGTTGAATGGGTTATCAAAGGTTTTTATGATTCGGAAAGTGCCACAATGTTGTGTTCGAAGGTTAAGGTTACTTTCTGTGAATTATTTGAAATGTATGCCTTCTCTCTACATCAGCCAGTTAAGAATGCATATGTTTTTTCTTCCACTTCTTTCACACCTTCTTCAGGTACTAGTTTTTAACCTTCTGGCCATTTGGGGGTAGACTTGATGCCCAACAACTTTTGACATTGAAATACAAGATGAAAAAAGGTACATTTAGAGATATTGAGAAAAATAATAAACTAGAAAAATACTTATATGTTGATTGTGAGCCAATTGAGCCCAATTTTGATATTCTGAGATGGTGGAAGGATCAACAAAGAAGCTACACTACTCTTTTTAAGATGGCGAAGGACCTACTTGCTATTTCCGTTTCAACAGTTGCATCTGAGTCTGCCTTTAGCACATGAAGTCGAGTTTTAAATTTTTTTCGCACTTCTTTGACTCCTAGAATGGTGGAAGCACTAATTTGTGCTCAAAATTAGTTGCGGACATCTCATGTTCCTCTTTCAACTGAAGAAAATTTACTTGTATTAGAGGAGTTGGAAGATGGTAAGTTTAAATTTTTTTTGTTTGTTTTTATATTCATGTTTTGTTTTTATGTACAAAACACTAATTGTTATGAAAATTTTTATTATGCAGAAATAAAGGATTTGACACTAGAACAACCAGCATTTGTGATTGATGAATTATTTTCTATCATTGAAGAATGAAGAGTGAAGACAGAAGAACGAACATTTTTATAATTATTTTAGATTTATTAATTCAGACTATTTAGGTTTTATTTTTCTTTATAAAACCGTGAATAAAGGGAAAGAAATAGATATTTTTCTATTACATTTTTAATTCATTGTTAATTCACTAGCAACATTATTTGCTTGACACTTTTAGTTTGCTATTTTATAAAGAAAAATTTAATTTATTGTTGGAGTTGTTGATTCAATTGTTGATGTAAAACGGTTCATGGTTAACCGAGTAACCGTACCGAGTAAACCGGTTAACCGCTTAAGCGATAACCGACTTAAACGGGACGGTAACAGTTCATCAAAATGTCGAACCAAAAATTTCGGTAACCGTACCGATAAGCTATGACGGTACGGTTAACGGTCCATGAACACCCCTAAGGCCAAGCATTTTTTTGTGTTATGATATACAATCGTTGGTATATATTTAAATGGTATTAGTGCCTAGAAAAATAGAAGAAGAGAAAATAATGTTGGGTGGATTTGGACCTAGTACATTAGAGTGGAAAGCACACATGCTTACCACTAAGCCAATCCCATTTTTATGATATAAAACCCAACATTTAATATATGTCATATATGAATTTTAATACTCGGAAAAAGAAATAAAATGTGGTTTTAGGAAATTCAAACATGACATATGTGTATAAACATCTAACCTAATTAAATAAACCTAATAATTAAATTAAAGTTAACAATATTTTATATATTTTTAAATTATAGTTCGTGCACTATTTAAAATAAAAGATTAAAACTATATGAAATTCATTTTGAATTATGTTCGTGGGTTTGGATTCCCTAAATAAATTTACTATAATTTTAATTTTTAATATAATTATATATAATAATTTAATTATATTTTTAAATATTAAAATTATTAAATTGATTTTTAACTTAATTAATATTTTTTAAAATCAATTTAATAATTTTATTTTTTAATATAATTATATATAATAATTTAATTAGTTTTTTTAAAAAATAAAATTAATAAATTGATTTTAAAATATTAATTAAGTTAAAAAATCAATTTTTTAAAATCAATTTAATAATTTTAATATTTAAAAAATAATTAAATTATTATATATAATTATATTAAATTTATTTAGCGAATCCAAACCCACGAATATAATTTAAAATAAATTTAATATAATTTTAAATCTTTTATTTTAAATAGTACACGAACTATAATTAAAAAAATATATAAAATATTGTTTTTAATTTAATTATTAAGTTTATTTAATAAGGTTAGATGTTTATACACATATATTAAATGTTCGGTTTTATATCGTGAAAAAAGGAGTTGGCTTAGTGGTAAGTATGTGTGCTTTTCACTCTAATGTTCCAAGTTTGAATCCTAAAGACTTCAAATAAAGTGGTGACACGTGTCACCATCTTATTGAATAATTAATTTATTTTATTAGATTAAAATTAGGACTAAATTAATATATTGTATAAATATAGAGGACTAAATGTGTAGTTATACCAATTTTTTTAACAGTTCCGTCAACTTTTTCGTTTTTTAACGGCAAATGGCTTAATTCGAACTATTTAAATAGTTAAGTGGTATATTTGACAAAACTAAAATTATAGTGGTCAAATCGACACCAACCCTATAATTTGGTAGTCATTGGTGTAATTTACCCTTTTATTAATCAATCGAACTTTGGGGATTTTTTAAATTCTTCTGGAGATCTCCGAAACCTTGATCCACTTCGATGCTACAATTCTATATTTAAAGTAACTAAATTTGTATAAAATTTATTTGATTATGAAAAAATTATAAGATTATATAGGTTTAAGCTCTAAAAAGAACATCAACTATTAATTGGTATTGTGGGATGACATGTTATATTACATAAATAAGCAAGGATGAATACACGTCAATGGTGGGAAAGGCAATTGTCCCTCTCAACTTTAGTGGTTTAATTGCACTTTAAGTCATTAATAGTTTTAAACTATTAAAATTATATTTTTGTCCCTCCCAAATTTTTCAGTTTAATTAACTTTTAAGATCTTGTTAGTTTTAAAATTAATAAAATTAAGTCTTGACTCTCAATTTTTTAGCTCAATTACTTTTTAAGTCCTTTAATTTTAAAATTAAAAATAAACAAAACTCTATCCCCTTAATTTTATACTTTAATTGTTTTTTAGACCATACTCATTTTAAAGTTAAATAACTTGTCTCATTCATGAGTGAATCTGGATTCCATCCCTGTAAATAGGATCTTGTTCGAATCTTGATGTTATAAATAGAGCAAACTGAATTAAGAACGACGCTCATATAATAGACGTCTACAATACTTAATCTAAATATATAGACTAATGAATCGAATATCATTGGTTATGAGAAAAACTCTAAAGAGAGTTGGCTTCGTTGACAAAGATCATTTTATTGAGTGGGGCTAGAGCTTTGATAGTGGACGTCCACTATTTTCCCATCTTTTTCAGCTAATACCCACTTCAGTACCTATCATCTTATGAGTTATGAGAGGTGTCCCCGTTGGTTAAAAAGTAAGTACATGCATGATGTCAATTGCATATATTTTGAAATATCAATACTTAATTTTGTTCAAATTCAAGTTTGTTCATATATTTTTATATGATAATGTCGCATCATATGTAAATAAAAATATATATTACATACTTGAAGCACGAACCAACTCGCCTCAGTGGTTAAGGGAACGATTGTTGTTTCTAAAGGTCACAGGTTCGAGCACCAGCAGCTATAACATGGTGATTAAGCATGCTTTGTCAAATGGTTGAGAATATATTCAAAACATATATTACTTGTAATCACCTTAGCTTTAAAAAAATATTACATACTTGAAAAATAAACGGAATAAATTGAGTTCGAGTCTTAATTTTAAAACCGAGGTCCAACCCATTAAGAGCCTAATACTAAAACTTAATCAACATTTTTATGTTTCTTTTTACATCCCAACACTAAAAATTTAAATTAAAAATATTAACATTAAATTTTAAATCTTAAACCCTAAAAAAACACCTTATTTCAATCCCTTAAGTCTTAACCTTAAACATTGCTCTTAGTTCTTTAATGTGCGGCATAAATAAGAGTATCAACAAAGAAATGATACAATTTCTCATTTTCAAAAAAATGAATTTAAATTTCAGTATTATTAATAGAGTAATTAGATTAAAAGAATCGTTTTATAATAAACTTTTATAATATTCGTTTCGGATTAATAAGAACAGAAAATAAATGATCTAATGGTTTGCCTTATTGCTCGGTCCTACCACATGGGGTTTGCCTCAAAGCTGAATCATCGAATCCTTTTTCTTCACCTTTCGTTCTCCATTCTTATCTCTAACACCACCAAATGGTCGGTCTTAGCTTGCACGTTGCTACTTTACTTCTAAATCTTTATTACTCTTTCTCCATGTTAATTATGAACCTAAATTTAAAGAAGCCTCTTAATCACATTGGATTTAGTTCGATTGATATATCGCTGACATAATATATAAAAAGATGTCAGATTAAACATATTTAAGCGTATAATTTAATTCATCTATTTTAAATTTAATAAAGAAGACTTAAATTTACTAATTTAAGAGATTAATAAAAACCTAAAATACTTATTATCGAAAAAAAACCTAAAATACAATTGAATAAATCAACTAGGGAAGATCAAGATCCCGATCACACTCTACATAATTTTGTCATTCGGTAATAAGATTACACGATATGAATATGACAAAATTATATGAAGTCAGATATGAATAAGATTACCCTATTTAGTGGATGAGACGAGTTGTTGCCCCTCCTAATTTTTTGGGGTGTAATAATATTTTAGGTCATTTTTAGATTAAATATCAATCAAATAAGGTCGTTGTTCTTCTTAAAATTGAAAATTAAAATTTAATAAACTCTTATTTCTCTTAATATTTGATAGTAATGAAATAAAATTGAAATTTAAAAATTTAATAAACTCTTATTTCTCTTAATAAATTTAACGGCAAGTGGTCACATTGAGTCCATTTTAATAATTCAATGGTTTAATTGTTACAATTAGAAGTATAGTGATCAAATCGAGTTTAAATCCATAATATAGTGGCCATTTATATAGTTTACCCAAATAATTAAAGCTTTTTCATATTTAAAAAATGTCAAAAAGATTTTTGTGTGTGTATTTGTGGATTATATTGTATATTCAAAATCAAAGAAGCGTGATTGCAGCGTGCCAGCGTTAACTCCAGCTATCTCGTTACCTGCTTCCTTTTGCGTTCCTCAACTCGGCCGACTCGGCGACTCGCTTTTCCCACCTTTTTAATTACTCATTTTTTTTACTTTTCCCACGACATTACATTCCCCTTTAGCACTCAAACCCAGAAAAAAGTAATCTTTTTCTTCTTAAAATCTTGTGTTCCCCCTAAAAGTGAAGAGGCCAAGAGAGTGAAAAATGGGGGTTGACTACTACAACATCCTGAAAGTCAGCCGTAACGCGACGGAGGACGACCTGAAGAAGTCCTACAAGCGGCTGGCCATGAGGTGGCACCCGGACAAGAACCCCGTCAACAAGAAAGAAGCGGAGGCCAAATTCAAGCAGATTTCTGAAGCCTACGACGTCCTCAGCGTCCCGCAGAAGCGTCAGATCTATGACCTCTACGGTGAAGAAGGGCTTCAATCGGCTGAATTGTCGAGCCCCAATGGGTTTAGTGGCGGCGGGGGTAGGGCCTACAGGTTTAATCCGAGGAATGCTGAGGATATATTTGCTGAGTTTTTTGGTGGGTCGGAGAAGAGGTTTAGTGGAGACGGTGGGGTTGGGAGTCAAGGGAACAAGAAGGCGGCGCCGGTTGAAAGCAAGTTGGCTTGTAGTTTGGAGGAGCTTTATAAAGGTGGTCGGCGCAAAATGCGAATTTCCCGCACTATTGCTGATGAATTTGGGTCAGTACATGCAATTTTCTCTGGGTTTATTGTTTCATGATGAAAGCTTTGAACCATTTCTTTCAATTTTGGATATGATAAGTTTGCATGTTGGTTTTTTGTTGTTAATTTGTATTTATTTGTTGCTTACGTGATCTGGGATTTTGGGGAAGAAACAATCTGGGAATGGGTGTTGATTAATGAAAGAGATTAATTTAATTCCTTTTAATCCCCCACAGAATTTCGAAAGCATTAAACTTCTTTTAGAATATGGAATTGCTGAGAAATTATTGATGTGGAAAGATTTCTTCTTCTTTTTTCCTAAAGGAATTGAGGGGTTGACTTCTACTCATGTTTACTTATTTTTGAAGTTGAATTCTGGGTTTTGCTGTTTGTTTACCATTTCTTTTTGAAGTTGATACTTAGTGCATCCTCTGTAAATTGTTGGTAATTTGGGAATATCCTCAATCCAAAGCTTTATATGTGTTGAATTCAAGTTCTTCCATTTCATGTTTTTGATAAAATTTGGATTGACAACATCAGAATTTGATTGCTGAAATAGATCAGTTGACTGCTGTAGAATGTTCTTCACATCGGATTATCCGGTAAATGAATTCGCCGTTGCTTCCCCGGGTTTCTTTTTCATTGGCATGTTAATACCCTAGAAGTGGTTGTTTCTATCACACATGTCAATGTTAGAGAATGAATATTAGGTGTTGCCTTTTCTTCTTCGAAAAGGATTTTTGGTCTATTGAGCCAGTTTGTTTGTTTGCTAATTTAGTTTCATCTGTTCTCATTCTTTCATCGTCTTAGAAAATTCCTGCTTCTTCAATAGTAAATCACTGGAACCTGACAGTAGGAAGATAAGCATGCTATTTGACGATCAGGGTTAGAACTTGAAAACTCAAACCTGGATGTTTGTTTATATGTTTTAAGTTTTCGGGTTTGAAAAACGTAGAAAGTATATCATTTTCGATCAAATTCTGTGTCTTTGTTTCTCCTCTACTTGCATTGTTTTCATCACTTAAATTATTGGTTGGAGCAACAACTTGTAATGATTTGTTGTAATTGTTTTCTTCCCTCTGTTTGATGTACAATTAACTCTCTTGCAGTAAGCCGAAGACGGTGGATGAAATATTGAAAATAGATATCAAGCCTGGCTGGAAAAAGGGCACGAAAATTACTTTCCCCGAGAAAGGAAACCATGAACCCGGTTTCACTCCATCTGATCTTATCTTTGTGATAGATGAGAAACCACATGCTGTTTTCAAGAGGGACGGAAATGATCTGATTGTCAATCAGAAAATCTCTCTTCTCGATGCCCTCACCGGTACTACTCTCAGTTTGACAACCTTGGACGGAAGGAACCTCACGGTCCCGGTTACAGAAATCGTGAAACCAGGTCATGGGATGGTTATCCAGAATGAAGGGATGCCGATCTCGAAAGAACCCAGCAAGAAAGGACACCTCAAAATCAAATTTGATATCATCTTTCCGTCGAGGCTCAACGCAGAGCAGAAGTCTGATCTGAAGAGGGCCTTGGGGAGAGCTGATAAATAGCAAAACAGTCCATGCCAGAGATCACAATCATCTATTAACACCGATCGATATTGATTGTCAAGTCGATGTAAATAGGTTTAATTTATATTTCTCGACTACTAAAAGATCAAGGATTGTGCATAAGTAGGAAACTAAGTTTGAAAGGGTTGCAAATAGTGTCTCGATCGAGTGGTCGCCCATCTGCCGCTTTGTTCTAATTGGAAAACTTTCATATACACTTGTGTTTAGTGCTAGTTTGGTGTTGGAAGAAGTTGAAGGAAAGACCTTTTTGTGTTGCTATATGTCTTGAAAATGACTAATTTTATAGTCCTTTTTGTGTTGCTATAAGCATGACAGTATATTCTTCTGATTTCTATAGTTTGTCATGTTCTTGTTGAACTGTAATATCTTATTGGAACCAGTATCAAGCTCTTGATTTCTATGAGTTTTTTTTTTGTTCGGGAATGAAGTCTGTTTTCACCTTCTCCGACGACTGCTCTTGTTGTGGTTCCTGGGTCGTGTTCCTCTTAAACGCCCTACTCATCGGACCTTTACCTTTCACGTGCGGGCTCCAAAGAGAGTCGTGTGGTCTCTTTCGACCTATGTTGTTTTTTTCTGCCGTTCTCGCACCCCGAATCATAGAACATACGTCGGTGCCCTTGACATTCGTCGCGAAGACTTCTGCTTGGTGTACTTTTGTTGGTTCAGACGTATGACGCCGCCTTCTTGCCCTTGGTGCTTCTTGCAGCCCGTTGATGCTTCTTCCCGCCCGGTTGTCCGATCCCATGTCCGTTTTATCATAATATTATGGTTTACAAAATACTATACCTTAATTTGTAAGATGTTATATATCAATACAACATTACATACACCATACTTTAAACTCATTATTTCCAAAATCTTTATCGGATCACCCTCCTAATTTGATTGGCCATATTGCATGCAGATTATAGTGTCACCATTTGTCACATCATATTCCTTTATTCAATAATAATTTTCTTTCATTTTTTTTAAAATTTTGGAGTAAACTATTTTATATGGTAATTTCTTATTCATTTTGTTTTTATGGTTAGTGCCACTGCAAATATGTATAAAGTTGGAGAAATTATATCATGGGTCTTTCTTACCACGTTATTTATGAGACCAACCAATAATTTTCACTTGGTAAAAACAGTTTTTGAATTTAATTTACTGCAAATATGAGTGAAGATTCTTGGTAAAAAGATAAGATGAAAAAAATTTAATGAAAGACTTGCATTTTATTGGTTGGTCTCATGGATGACATACTGGGAAGGACATATGATATAATTTCTCACAAAGTTGTTAGATGATTCGTTTCAATATTTGTTTCTTTTAAGCATATTTGTGTTACATTAATTAAAACGATGAAAAGGAGAAATTTATCATGGGTCTTTTCTACCACGTCATTTATGAGACCAACCAATAAAATTTACCTATTTCATTAATTTTTTTCATGTCATTTTTTTACTAAGTGAATCTTTATTTGGTGAAAACTGTTTTTAAATTTAATTTACAGTAAATATGAGTGAAGGTTTATTTGGTAAAAAGATAACATGAAAAAAATTTATAAAATAGATGAATTTTATTGGTTTGTCTCATGGATGACGTGGTGAGAAAGACCCATGACATAATTTCTCAATGAGAAGTTAAGTAATGTGAGGGAAAGATTTCATTTTTCGTTGTTCGGATACAATTTGTTTTTCAATCAATGTAACATTTTTTGTTCGGCTTTTGAAAATATATTTTTTATTTTTAATTGATGAATTTGTATATGCGAAGAGATAAATTTATTGAATTATTTAGATTTAGAACTAAATTGAGAGAATACATAATTGTTGATTATATCACTTAAAAAGTTCACACCACCATGGATTTAACTAATGGTGACCAAAATTGAAAAAATAATAATATTAGTGATGAAATTGAAAAATTTTATAATTCAATGACTAAACAAAAGCATGTCAATATCTAAGTGACTAACCGGGTAGTTTACCCTTAATTTTGTTATAGTACGTTGTTTATCCAAATAAGATATAGGCTTAATAGGCAAAAATGTGCCCATACTATAATTTTTTTTAGATACGTGCCTAAATTTTTTTTTGACTTAAATAGGTGTCTAACATTTTCACCGTTATTATTTTATGTGCTTTGCCGTTAACAACCGTTTAGAAAAATACTATTAGTCAATAAAACATGACATGTGCATGCTTTGTTTTATATTTTTTTTTATTAAAAGTAAAATTTAAAAAAATTATCCTAAATTCTCAAAATCTCTCAAAATAGTTCCCAAATTTCAATTTCAGCCGTTGCCACTGCAAATGGTCGACAGCGTGCCCCCACGACCATTTCCCTCATTCTCTCATCGCCGAAAGTCGACGGCTGGCATGTCTGACATCGAAACAAAGTCGAACATAATAAGAGGAAAAATAAAACAATGGGGGGGGGGGGCAACGATGACCGATTAGACGACGGACGGCATGCAAGTTTTACGACAAGAGGAGGGGATTTCATTTTGTCGTCGGCAGCATGAAGAATGGTGACGACAGTTGCGAATTTGAGGATCTAGAGATTTTTAAGTTATTTTGTGAATTTTAAGAAACTTAAGGACTTTTTTAAATTAATTCAAAAGAAATAAAAAAATAAAGGATTTTGCTATTGACAGCCCCAAGGGCTGTCAATAAGAACTCTATAAATTCTTATAATTAATGCTTGTTTTGCTTTGTAATTGATGTTTGTTTTGCTTTGTAATGAAATCTAGTAAAATGTAATTAAATATATTCCTAAAAAATAATGTATAACTAATTTTAGGTTGTTTAATGTAATTAATACTCACTTAAAACAGTTTATTGTTTAGGGTTTGAGGGTTAGAGTTTAGGGGTAAGGTTTATGGCTTACGGCTTACGGTTTAAGTTTTAAGGTTTGATGTTTAGGGTTTAAGGTTTGAGTTTATGGTTTAGGGTTTAGGGTTTGGGTTTAGGGTTTTGAGAGTTTAGATTTAGGGGTTAGGGTTTGATGTTAATGGTTTATGGTTTGAGTTTAGGGTTTGGGTTTGGGGTTTAGGATTTAGGGTTTAAGTTTGAGGTTTGAAGTTTAAATTTAGAGTTTTATTGTTTAATTAAATTAAAAATTTTAAATTAATAAAACACAACTTTTTAAGAATGTAATTAATTACATTATACTTTATTTCTTTAAAAAATTAAAAAACATTAATTACAATAATCTATAGTGTTCTTATTGACAGCCCTTAGGGCTGTCAATAGCATAACCCTAAAATAAAAGACACTTGTTTTAATTAGTTAATTTTTTTAAAGGTCATTAATGACCAAACATTATAATAATGGTGAAAACATTAAGCATCTACTTAAATAAAAAAATTGTATGCACATGTTGGGCACTTTTTTTACTTATTAAACCTAAGCTATATTACAATTCTTTACCTTGTCTTTATTAGTTTTATGTATCCAAACATGTATTAAATATTTCTTTCCTTTAACCCTACTCTGCTTTCATTTAATTCCCTTTACTAAAAGTTATCCAAACATAGGGATAGGATTAATTTATATTTGATCAGAATATGAGATTCCTCATGTATTCTGGGTTGGCACAAAATTGCAAGCAAACTCCTTCAACATTTGGAATTTAATGCTTCGTGCAACCACCGTTCAAGGAAGAATCCATGGGAAAAACACAAAACAAACGTATTTGTTAATTGTTATCGTAATT
The DNA here is from genome assembly GCA_030270665.1 of Hibiscus trionum. Lineage (NCBI taxonomy): Eukaryota > Viridiplantae > Streptophyta > Magnoliopsida > Malvales > Malvaceae > Hibiscus > Hibiscus trionum. Next base: position 6,213,331 of record BSYR01000011.1, on the reverse strand, counting down.
AGGCATAATGCCAAAAAATAGTTTAATATAATCTCACCCTTTAAACATAGTTTAATATAATTATTTTTAATCCAATTAGATATTGAACTTGATTCACCGGTTCAATTTGATACCCAAATTTCACTTTTTGATCTAAATTGGTACTTACCGTAAACGACTTATTTGAACTTTAAGCCAAATTTAAGTGGCTAATTTGAAAAAATGGATATCAAATTATACCTGTTGCTTCAATGTACTAAAATTAGTGGATTGGGGCGTGAAAATTTGCCCGCCCAAAATGTATGTAAAACGGTGCTCCATCTCCACATTAAATAAGGGTTGCGCTTTTCTGTGGTATTGTTCGTTACTTAACTCTATCATTTCCCTCCTTCTCTGTACGCCTTAAAATACCTGAAGATGGAATCTTTTTGATCATTTTTTAATCTCCTTTTTACCCGTCAGCAAAGTGTTCGGAGAAATGCCTGAACCATGGCCACCTTCACCTCCTCCAGCCATACTTTCGTCTCGCCCAATTTGCTCTTAACGCACTTTCGTGCTCGGGTTTCCCCGTCCTGTAGCCCCGGGAAGAAAGGGAATTCGGTGTCTCTGAAGCTGAATCCTGTGCGTGGTTTGGTGTTCGGGGAAGAGAAGAAAAGGGTTTCTTGTTGGTGCAAGAAAGGGTGGGACAACGACGGGGATTTGGCATTGGAGGCTGAGATATTGGAGTTCATGAGAAATAGTGACAAACCCGAGGCTTTTCCTAGCAAGGAGGAGCTGGTCGATGCTGGGAGGATGGATCTGGTTGAGGGGATTAAGAGACAAGGAGGGTGGCTAGCTATGGGCTGGGACTTGGATGATGATATTGATAACCAACATGGATTTCATGAAAATACGTTCCCAGAAGATGGTGCCAGGGATTGGGATTTTATGGAGAAGGATAAGAAATGGGATAACCAGACTCAAGACAGGGCTCGAATTGAAGATGAAAGTAACGGGACTCCTAATTTGGCTGTTAATTCTTCTAGCTCAACTTCCTCGTCTGGTAGATCACTGTGAGATTTTTAATTCACTGGGATTTTACTTCCTTAATGTACTTTACCTTTTTCTGTGTGGAAAGCTTAGTTCTTGCGCTTGTTATTCAAATGCCTTGCTGAATTTTGTTCTTTGTAGTTCTATCATTCTCGTGTCTGGAACAAATAGTTACAAATGTTTTAATCTTTCTTTCTCGTGGAAAAGGTGATTTACTAATTGCTTGGACTTGCTATTGTTTGTGAGATGTTATTTGAATTTGGATGTGCTATGATGTTAGAAGAATTTATCTCGTGGAATTTCTTTCTGTAGTTATATATTTGTCATGTTTTTAATAAGTAAACAATAGAAAAGTTAAATGTGTTGCTTCCAATGAGTTCATACTTTTTTCCTGCAAACTGATTAATCTCTTTCTGAAATGAGAGCAAAGGGGAGAATTCTTGAATCATGGGAGACTTGCATCCTCGGTAGGTTTTTGACAATTGTTTTTGTTTGTCCAGAGAAGTAGCAGCCGAGGATGATTTTGGCATTAACGGTATTCTGAGTCGTTTAGAGAAAGAAAGGAATGTGAGCTTTGGGATTGGTTTCAAAGAGAAAGGTGGTGACGAAGAATCTCTTGTCCAAGCCTCAACAGATGTGGTATGTTGGGTTTATTAGTTTCGGAATCATTCTTACATCCCTGCATATACTGGTTTCATATTTTACTTATATGAATAAAGATATTTGATTTACTTTTTTAGGATAATTATGTCTCCACAACTGTTATCAATGTCTTATCATTCTGTGTGTTTCCATTTGATCATCAGCTTTTTGGTGTCGAATTTATAATAATCATAACTTTTTGTGTTTGTTACGTTGTAAAAGACAGTTGGTGGTCCTCGTAGAAAAATACTTGCATCATTCACTGATAGTCCTCGCCTAGTCAATGATACCAATGCCAATTTTAGTCAGAACCTGTCTCTATCAGGCATTGACGTTTTAAGAAATCCATCATGGAAAGAGTGGAGCCTTCAAAGAGCAGGATTTTCTGGCAAGGAATTTGAAGGTAGCCCATCTCTTATTTTTGGATGTTTCATATCTGAAATTTGCACATTAGATACTTCTATTTGTACTAGTGCAACTTACAATTGCTGATTTATGTCCAATGAAATGAAATGAAATGACCAACAGATATATCAGGGTATAAGACACTTGAAATAAGAAATAGATCCAGTGAGCTAGACAGAAGAAAAGAGTCACGTGCTTCTGGAAAAGATATTAATCACAATGAAATACGAAGTCGTCTTGAGCACTTGAAGTTGGAGCTTTCATCTGTATTGCAGACATTGAGGTCTAATGCTGATGAGGTTTTATCACGGGAGGTGAGCAAATGATCTGTGTTTCTTATTTTTTTTATGTTAGCTTCATGTGACCACTTTGCCAGATTCTTTTTTGTTTCCCCCTCGAAATGGAAGACTAATCAAAAGTATTTTTGTGGCTTTCCCTTTGCTTGATAATTAGGTAATTGAAAGACAGTATAGCTCTATTTGCAATTCAGTTTTTTTTATTCAAGATAATTTCTTTACAAGTTGAATAGGACCTCCTTTCATTTTATTACTTTAGAAATACAAATGAAAAACCAGAGGATGGAAGGAGAGTTTTAGAGGTGGAGGCAGCTAGTTCTATTCCAGGTTTATGCTCTGAAAGAAGAAAGCATGATCAAGTGATATTTATGCCAGTGGAAGGAATGGAGCTTTTATGCTCTTATTCTCCTTCTCGGGGATCAGCTACTCATGAATTGTAGTTATGAGATTTTCTTTTGTTATCTTTCTCTTTAGGATCTGTTTGTTTACAGCTTAAATTAACCTGGAGGAGTACTTTGAAAAAGATGAAGAAAATTGAAACTTTATTTTGTCAGCATGTGCTGACTGAGAATTTAATTGGACTTCTGGAATCTGGATTAGTTAGGAACCTTCTATTGTGCAGTTATCATGTATTTATTTTGAGTTATTGATTAACTTTTAACCCTGATATCATAATGTCTAGGGTGATGGAAGTTCCACTGATGATTTCAATAAGCTTTCTGATGCTTGGGAGTTCCAGGAAAATGAGATATTGAATGCCCAGGACAATCTGCGATCACTACGGGCAAGGTTGGCAGTTTTAGAAGGGAAGATGGCACTTGCAATAATGTATGCTCTACTCATGCTAGTTTAAGAAAATAACTAGCTTATTTTACTTCAAAACATCATATTTCTACGCTTCTTTGACAGAGATGCACAAAAGACTGTGGACGAGAAACAAAAAAGGATTGATCATGCTCGTAGAGCTTTACAGCTTCTTCGTACTGTTTGCATAGTGTGGCCTAATTCTGGATCAGAGGTGCTGTTAGCAGGATCATTTGATGGGTGGGCAACCAAGGTTTGCTTGCTCCCCAAACTGACTAGACAGAATTGATAATGACATATTTTTCTTGATCAATGCACTCCTTAATTAAGGTGCAAGTCTTGAGTCCCGTTGATAAAGCATGTGCATAAACTACCTGTTTGCTTTTGTGCATCTCTCTTGACTTCATAGTCTTGTTCTACCTGTAATTATGTTGATAGACTTTGGGGGGGGGGGGGTGGCGTTTTTCATGCTTTATAGAAAAGTGAACAGCAGTTAAAGTTGTTGAGAAAAAAAAATCGAACAAAAGACGCAACTAAGCAGATACTTGTGTGTCTACACCTATAATTCCTTAACTTTAGAATGCTGGAGATAGGCCTGTAAACGAACACGAACGAGGGTGTGTTCATGTTCGTTCGTTTAACTTTAACTGAACAAATGAACGAACACGAACATAAACGAACACAAAATTTTTGTTCATGTTCGTTCATTAAGGAATGTAGCTTGTTCATGTTCGTTCGTTTAAATGGTAAACGAACATAAATGAACATAAACGAATACAAACGAACATATATAATTTGTTAAATATTTAATATTTTTGGTTAGTTCGATTAATTTAGTTAATTAACCGATTTTAAACCGAATTAATTGATAATTGAAATTTGAAAAAATTCTTAATCATTAGCCGAAACCTAAAATTATCTAATAGATTAATCAATTTTGTTTTGGTTCGGTTGTTTAGTTCGGTTTAACCGAATAATGAACACCCCTAGACACATGTGAATAAATTTAAATAACATAAACGAACATAAATGAAATGAACATAAACGGGCGAACATAAACGAACGGATTACCGAATGTTCACGAACATAAATAAACGAACAAGCCCTTTGTTCGTGTTCGTTCATTTAATTAAACGAACAAAAAATCTTGTTCATATTCGTTTGTTTAATAAATAAACGAACATAAACGAACTTCCCGCCGAACGGTTCGCTGAACGTTCGGTTCGTTTATAGCCCTAGCTGGAGATACATGCATTATGTCCCAAAAGGGAGCTGTGAATCCTGCATTGGTTATGTACTACAATTCAAATGAATATATGCGTTCACAATGATTTTTGAGCTGTGAGGCTTCCTTTATAGATAAAACTGTAAGTGACAATGGATTGGAGCGGACATACTAGAGTTTGATTGGGCATATCTTTAATTTGTGAAGCATTGTGAAGAAAACTGTGAGACTGTATAGGCCAAGGTAGACAACACTTTACACATAGGGGTGGACTGTAACATATTATTTACCTGTAATGGTCCTTGTCAAACAGGCCCCGTTTTCTGTACTTACTCTGTGCCCCTTTGAATGCTCTATATGGGTTTCTGTGTGTCTGCAATAAACTTTCCTGCAGCTTCTGCTTCATGTTTGGTGGGTTGAGTGCATATTCCCTTGCTTTAGAAATCTCTATGTTGTATGTCATTGTCAACGGGAAGTACTGCATTCATGTTCTCAAGTTACGGTGTTCCTATTTCCTTAGGAGAGGAAAGTGTGTGTTGTCTACTTTCAGTTCCTGTTTAGCAGTGGGGATGCCAAGAATTCATGCATTCAGTTCTAACTTTGAAGGATTGACGATAGGATTCTATCGTGTTTTATAATCTGCATATTTGACAACACCATTTTTCACCAGTTCTGTTGTGTTAGTCAGACAAGTGGTTAGTGGCCACTGCAATATTCATGTCTCTTACACGAGGGGTTTCATACTTCTCCTTTCATGATAACCCCTTTGTTATTCTGTTAAGACTACCCATGTGGCAATCAGTGATTTACCATTCTTGTAAATCTGGATTCTTCTCATTGTTTGGTAGCTTATGAATTACGATCATAACTTGCAGAGGAAGATGGAGAAGTCGAGCAGTGGTGTTTTTTCTGTACACTTGAAGTTGTATCCAGGGAGATACGAGGTGCATATTTCCGTCAACTTTGTTTTGATTCTAAGCTGTTAATAATTGCATGATGGATAGCTCAGCACCTTTAGCTTGTGTAGATTAAATTCATTGTTGATGGTGAATGGAAGCTTGATCCCTTGCGTCCTATTGTTAACAATGGCGGATTTGAGAATAATCTACTCATCATCACGTAAGGAGGCCAGACTTCCAGAGGCATGCAGTGGGCATGGTAAGATAATTCATCACAAAAATGGTAGGACATAGGTGTAAATGCAGTTGACTTTCTTTTTAGTTTTCCAATTCCCTTCTTGTAAACTAGTAGAATAGAGCTGCTAGGAGGCTGATTTTAATGATTCTTTTTCCGGGGGTATCATATAACGAATGTAACAAAATCATATCGGACTGCCGTCCGATACCCATTTTCCCTTAAATGTTGTATTTTCTACCTGGTTGGTAATGCAAAACTCTACGCGAATAATGAGATGAATTTATTTTGATCATATATTTTTCAGTTCTTGTGAATATACAGGGAAGTTGTCCTTGATTGATATTAGGTATTTTATTTTGCAAGAAAATAGTTGATTGTAGAGATTGAAATTCCAGGCCATCAGATGAGCTACAACTTGGGGGGCCATGTTAGGTATTTATCGAGGACAATTCTAAAAAATGGCGGCGGCTTAAGAAGCAACTAAAAATATGCCAGAAAATTGAGGCCATTGGATCAAGTCGGTTCGCTCTGAACCATTAGATTGAAAAAAATAAAAGGTTACCTGGTGAACTTGAACTGAGCGGGTCTTTTACTTACCCTGAAACACGTTTGAAATCTGCCATATCGAACAGGAGAGAAAAACACGAACTTAAGATTTCGATACTCTTAAAGCCAAGCCCCTGCATCCGGCAAGCGAAGTTGAAAGGGTTAGGGTACTGACGCAGAGATTGAATTGGAAGCTAAGGAGCGACAGAGGAAGAACTGTGTTTAAGTAAGATCGATGTTTTTAGTTTGGGTTCAAAATTTCTCTGATTATGCGTTAGTATTCAATGGTTTGGAAGGAAGTAATGGTGGGCTGTGTGATTTAAGTTCGAATTGTTGAAGGAAGTAATAGCGGTTTGGGGTTTAAAATAAGGGAAATTTCTAGGGTTCAGAATTTGTAGGATTTGTTTAAGGAATAGAGGAAAAATTTGTTGTTCAGGATTCTTGAGGATCGAAACTTCATGTTAGGTAGATGCATGAGCTTCCTTTGGTTTGTAAGTCCCTATTTTAGTTTGTTTATATGTTATGATTTTGTGAGTTTAGCTATAAATGTTGGAGAAATATATAGTAAATATAGTGAATGCATGCTAAATTATGTTAGATTAATAGTTCTTACACAAGTGTAATAGTTAAGTCAACATATTAATTTTAAATCCTATAAAAACCCCGTATAACTGTTGAAATCCTTTACTTTCAAGATTGAAGAGGGAGTCCTCTTTTCTTCATCAACCGGTAGCATTCTCTTTATTTTCTACATTGGGTCCTTGAAATTTACACGGGTAAGGTTTGGAAACCTTAATCTTTGTTGCAGCATTACCTTTTTTATATTATAGCATAAATGATATTTTATATGCTTTGAAACCATCTAATGCATGTCAGAGGTAAAATGTTCATCATTTTTAGTATTATATAAACATAACCCATACTCATTTCACCAAATGCTTATGTTCTTTTGGGTACATCGAAAATGCTTTATAAACGTTCGAGAGATTTTGTGCACCCAATACTCAATTCGCTTCATAATAAATATGTTCTATCTTGTTTAATTTGCAAGAAAGTTTAAGGTAGCCATTTAAATCTTGTTTAAAATAATTTCTCAATCACTTGGCCACCAAGTGTTTGTTAAAATTCTCCAACTAAATTTTGTTTACGCCAAAACTCTTCATTGCCACTAACATGACTCCTAAAACTAATCCTCTAAAGCGAAACGACCTCGACTTCAAAGAGGTTGATTTTCCCGTTCGAATCAACCTCTTGAACCAGAACCACAACCTCATCTTTAAAATTCAAAATTTTTGAATCTGTGTTTTCGCGATCCCGTTTGTCTTGCTCGTTTTCATCAAGTTTACGAGGCAAAAGAGATTAGAGCCGAGCGAACTGTAGACTTAGATTTTTTGACCTCCGAGCTGTATGAATTCGAATTTTGACCTCTATTTGTCGAATGAAGTTGGATGCAATTTCTTGATATTAAACTTCGTGTATTTCATAACCTTGTCAAAGCCTTTTATGTCAGTGCTACTCTTGTTCACACTTTAAATGATAAATTTAAAGTTTTTAGGATTGACTCATATCTTATGGGAACCGAATTTAGTCTAACTCCTGAAAGTATTGTCCAGCACCTAGGTGTCGAAAATACTGGTGCTTCGTATGAATCCCAGAGAGTCCCTATTAAGTTTGATGATGATAGTTTAACTTATCTTCATATCAATGATAGGCTTCTCCATCTTTCAACAATTTGGTTCTTTCGTCCCTCCAGTGAAAAATACACTTGAATGCGTCATACCGATTATTGGTGGTTACACCAACTTTGCACCGGTAACCGTCTCAATACCACCCTAATTATCTTCACATCTCTTGTAAAAATTATTAACAACCCCTCTACATTCTCTCTGAATTATGAATGTGTTCTAAGCCACATCTTTGAGAGTTTAAACATTGACACCTCCCTTGATCTCGAAATTTATCTGAAGAGTAAAATTGAAGAAATAACAACTAAAAAGACCGGTTGAAGGTTCATTGATGGTGAATGAGTTCATAAGAAAATGAAGATGAAGCACGAATTGGCCGAAGACATGTTCTTGCACCGGATGCTCCACCTCCCATGATAATTGATTTCATGGGAGCGGCTATAATAACTCGCTTTCACAACATGGATACTTTTTTCCCCAGTTCTCATGCAGAGACTACATGCCTTCTTCGTAGCATAGATGCTCGTGTGACATCTTTGGAGCAGGACATGCATGATATTCGTGGTCATCTCTTTTCGCCTACATCGGCTCTTGATGCGTCAGATGCTTAAGTTTTTATGCATTGTATTATAACTTTATGGTATTGTACGTTGGACTTATGTTGATTTAGTTCTTAGCTTTATGAACATTGTTGAATATTTGGTTTATGCCTTTATTTTCTTGCTGGATTCGAAGGAAATTTAACTATTGCTGTAATGAATGTCTTGTCATCGTCTTTTTGTCTTTTTCGCTACAACAAAATCGACTGAACAACTTCGGATAAATGAAGAATTTTTTGCTCGCAAAATAATTTATAACAAAATAATTATCTTTAAAAATTAAATTGTAAAACACATCATAAAGACATTTTGTAAGAGAAGCTTAAGTGGGAAATTGAAAACTCATAGTACAAATCAGCGTTTCGAAACCACTTTAAATAATTGTGTACATACATATCAAAGTAACGGAAGTTGAAAATCTAAGAGGTAATAGAAACCAACATTGTGGTAAACTATAGCAAAACCTGTAGCAAAACCAGTACATTTTGTAGTTAAATATGTACATACACGTTAAAGTAGGGGTTTCGAAATCACCATTATGATTTCTGAACTACTTTGATAGTATGCCATTAAATCCATGTCTACCCAAGAGATTTCGAAATTAATTATTGGGATTTCGAAACCACCCCTACAACATTGTAGTGAAAAAAGGTTTTCAGGTAAGAAGTTGTGCATATACACAAATCCTTAGCCATGGTTCAGCTCCCTTGGCCTTTGGTGTAGCCATGTAAGAAATTCGGTACATACCGTTTATCTTACAAAATTTGTACTAAATTTGGTACATCACGTAGTAAAATGTGTACATACGTGCCAAAGTAGGGCTTTTGAAACCTTCATTGTAGTTTCGAAACTACTTTGGCAGTATGCCATTAAATCCATATCTACCCAAGAGGTATCGGAATCAACAATTGAGGTTTTAAAACCACCCCTACAACACTTGTAGTAGAAAAGATTCTAGGGTGGGAAGTTGTGTATATACACAAATCCTTAGCCATGGTTCAGCTCCCTTAGCCTTTGGTGTAGCCCTGTAAGAAATTCGGAACATACCATTTATCTTACAAAACCTGTATTAAATCCGGTACATCACGAAGTAAAATGTGTACATACATGTCAACGTAGGGGTTTCAAAACCTCCATTGTGGTTTCGAAATCATTTTGACAGTATGTCATTAAATCTATGTCTACCCAAGAGGTATCGAAACCAACAATTGAGGTTTCGAAACCACCCCTACAACACTTGTAGTAGAAAAGGTTTTCGGGTAAGAAGTTGTGTACATACACAAATCCTTAGCCAAGGTTCAGCTCCATTCCCTTTGGTGTAGTCCTGTAAGAAATTCGGTACATACCGTTTATCTTACAAAATTTGTACTAAATTCGGTACATCACGTAGTAAAATATGTACATACATGTCAAAGTAGGGGTTTCGAAAGCAACAATTGCGGTTTCGAAACCATCCCTACAACACTTGTAGTAGAAAAGGTTTTTGGGTAGGAAGTTGTGTAAGAATGTCGGTATATATCGTTTTTCCTACTACTAGTGTAAAGTTTTGAGTACATTTTGTATTAATTTGTGTATATACACAAATCCTTACAGTTTGTGTAACAAATTATGTTTTATCGTAGTAAATTGCGTATGTACACAAATTCTTATAGTAAGTTGAGCCCTTTTGGCCTTTGGTGAAATTTTGTAAGAATTTCGGTACATACCGTTTTTCCTACTAGTATTTTAAGGTTTTGAGTATATTTTGTATTAATTTGTGTATATACACAAATCCTTACAGTTTGTGTAGCAAATTATGTTTTATCCTAGGAAATTGCACATGTACACAAAGTCTTACACTAAGTTGAGCCCTTTTGTCCTTTGGTGAAATTTTGTAAGAATTTCGGTACATACGTTTTTCCTACAACTATTGTAAGGTTTTGAGTAAATTTTGTACTAATTTTTGTATATACACAAATTCTTATAGTGTATGTAGCAAATTATGTTTTCTCGTAGTAAATTGCGTATGTACACAAATTCTTACAGTAAGTTGAGCCCTTTTGGCCTTTGGTGAAATTTTGTAAGAATTTCGGTACATATCAGTTTTCCTACTACTATTGTAAGGTTTTGAGTACAATTTGTACTAATTTGTGTATATATATAAATCCTTACACTTTTTGTAGCAAGTTATGTTTTCTCGTAGGAAATTGTGTATATGCACAATTCCTTACGTTGTAACATTTTATGTTTATATCCTTTCTCTTAAAATTTTTATAATGGATTATGTATATACCCAAATTCTTACGTTGTAACATTTTATGTAAATATCATTTTTATTACAATTTTTGTAATAATTTATGTACAAATTTCGTAACAAATTGTGTTTAAATATTTACGCGACTAACCAGTATGCCGTCATTTAGCCTTAATTTAAGCGTCATTACCTAGAACTTTCCTGTAAATAAATTTTCTGGAAAAGTTTCGAGATTTATGTGACAGTTTTAAAGTTTCAGCTGCCACGTTGCATCATTCTCCTCCATTTGATTGATCATTGGTGTGAAACCATATCTATCTAGTCTTTGTAAAAAGATGGATGCTCAGCTGCTGGCTTGGTTTGAGGTCTGGAAATGGGGTGGCTCTGTTTTTTTCATTTGGCTTGGAGCAGGGACAGCGCACGTGGATGATTAGAACTAAACCATCACCATGAATACGACCCTGGACTGCGGTGGTCGCCAAAAATATCCCTTTTCCTTCTCATTCACCCTCCATCCCCTTCTTAGTCAATTTTAACTTTAATTTCCCTTTCATTTTCTTGTCCATTTTGGTACATTTTGTGATCAAGATCTTTATTTAGTGACAAAGAAGATATTTTAGAAGTTTGGGGTATCATGTGAAAATGAGTCCAAATGTATTCCGGTTTATCGCTCTAGGTTCCGATAACACATGTAAGTATTAATTATGCCAATAGATCTAACTTTAGAGTTAGGATTTAGGGTTCCGATAACACATGTAAGTATTAATTATGCCGATTTATTGTGTGTTTCAGTTCGAACTAATTTTCTGAATGTTACAACAATTATGCCAATAGAACTAACTTTGGGGTTAATGTAATTTATATTATTAGGTTTTGTTGCTGATATTTTCTCTTGCAAAAGTTGAGTTAGTGTTGCTTTCATAGTAACATTTAGAGCAAATGAGTTTTTCCACCATGAGTGGTTCTGAATTCAAAGAGATTGACTTTAGGGGAATAGCAACATAACCAAACCAATGGAAACATGTTTGACTAATTAAACCTTGTTATGGGAAAATGTCTATGGATGATGATGCAATGCATTGACTCTAATTATGGAGTATTATTATTATTCAGTTTTTGAGTGCAGCAAGCAACATGTTGAACTAGACTATTTTAGGTTGATTTAGCTTAGGTAAGTTGCTCAAATCCGAAATAACTTTCGTAACGTAGGTGTTCATAGATAAACTGAATTATTGTTGTTTTTTATTATTCAAATCTATTTCAATAGGATGTTGACCGATTTTAATAACTTATTTTTATTATTTTTAAAATAATAATCTAAACTCGAATTTAAATTGAACTTATCATCTCTTTTTTAAATAATGCTTTTAAACACTAACTCAATTTGAAAATAAAAAATATCATTTTTATAAACATCAATAATAGTGAAAGTTAATTTTTTGCTAGATAAAGAACAGAATATTAACTAAACTGTGACAAAAGCTTGCTGCACATCTTGCCGAATAAGGTCCTGCACATAAGCTGGTGCTGCTGCAACCTGCAAGGATCAATTCCTTCGGCGGATGCCCACGCATGGTGGCAACGAATCATTTCCTGAATAACACTGATCAATCCATTCCTTGATCGATTCGAGCCGGGCTCCTGAATACTAACCACTACTTCACGATAATCCGACTCTATCACCGCCGAGCGGTAACCATTCTCCATGTATGCCGTAGGCCATTAAGCCCAAAATTCCGCATTAAGCACCGAACATTTATCTATAGTCTTTGAGAAACCAAATAGCCATACACCGTGAGAGATTTTCTTTTTATGTATGCTGAGATTCTTGACAAATGAGATTAAAGGAAAGTTATTACTTAAATGGTTTAAGAAAGATTTTTTTTAAAAAAATAGTTTGTTTATTTGTTCAAATACGTGAAAGATAAGTTCAATTAATCATATTTTTATGTAATTTGACTAAATTTTTAAAATATGTTGACTAAGCTGTTACGTAAGACAAGACACATTATGTATTTTCTAAAAAGAAATTAGATGTGTCTTCCAAAAAATGTGCATGTTAATAGAGTATATTTTTACTTATGTAACAGAAATGAATATCATTTTAATAGATTATTTTAAAATGATACAAGTATATTTTAATAATAGCCCCTTAACATGACTAATCAATGAAAAATAATCTATAATTTCAATTCGTGGGTAAAGTAAATTTTTTTATTAAATAGAGAGATATTATATTCTCGGACTCATACCAGAACATTGACTTCTAACGACATTCATTCTATTTTTCAAACATTTCACCATTGTTTCTGGTGTGAATTTCAAAGTTCAAACCGCTCAAGACTTTGGATCCTACTGGTTTTTCCCCAAGCACACATATTAGGACAACCTTGTCGTAATTTGCTCTTCTTTAACATGTCCTAATAATTTCGAAGCTCGTCGCATGGATATTTGGCCGGTTTTATCCACCGGAAACATACAGTTTCACAAGTTAATACTATTTCTTACAAGTGGATGCAATACTAAGAACATAGTAAACGATTTGACTTAATAAAGTGACGACCAAAACGACTGATCTTCAGCCGGTAATGAAAAACTACAAGAACCGAGAGGTGCATCATGGTAACAATCGAACTTCGGTAAGAACAATGGTAGGCTGCGATCATCCTCTTCGTCCTGCGAAAAGTCCGATTGATGATCCGGTTCGAAAACGTTAGACGAATCTACAAGCTCCATGCCATCGGTAAAACATGGACTGTTGGACTCGAAAACATCGCTTTTAGCCGAACAAGCTTCTTCATGTTTACATGCCAGCATCGGCACATTCGATGTGTCCGAATTCGGGTTCTGAGGTCCATCATCGGATGAATTCACGATCCCTTTCTCTCTAATAAGCAACTTCTCTTTGAGTATAACCACCTATTACATACAAATCGAACAATCGTCGAGTCCAATCGAATCGAATTTTACCAACACAATGCTTGAGCCATAGGGTTTACCTCGTTTTGCAAACCATCTTTCTCCTTCAGAAGATGATCGAAGTCAGCCTTGAGCTTATCAAAGCTAGCTCTCAATAAATCATAGTCCTTCTCGAGTTGTTTGTTCTTCGACCGAGCACGCCGATTTTGGAACCAAATGGCAACTTGTCGGGGCTGTAGCCCGAGCTGTTTCGCGAGCTGCAACTTCCTCTCCGAATCGAGCTTGTCTTCAACCTCGAAGCTCCTCTCAAGAAACTCAACCTGTGTCGCCGTAAGCCGCCTTTTCTTTCCGGCTGGTTGGTTGTGGTGGCACCATCCATCGAAATCCTCATCTCCTCCATTAACACAAACAAAACCCATTAATGAACAAGAAAATCGGAAGAAAAAGAAGCGAGAGTGAATAGAAAAGGAAAATATAAATTATAATTACCCAGAATAGCAGATGAAGAAGATGGTATCCATAAAGACTCCATAGCTGCAGAGGAAGAAGAAAGGTGTTCACTTTGCAAAACAATCTTTATCTTTTTACTTTATTTTTTGTTGGGGTACCCCAAAAGGCTCAAAAGATTGTGTCTTTGGGAGGAGGAATGTGAGTCATGAGTTATTGAGTTTGATCTATGACTCGTCATGGCAAAAATTTGTGACCGGAAACACTGTAACTTGGAAAGTATGAAAGCAACCAAACCTTAAACCCATAACTCGCAACGAAAAGAAAAAAAACTAGTACTAGTTTGTTTTGGTTTGAAATGGAGGGAAATTGTTGAAGTTACTTTGTTGGTTGAATCAAATGGAGTGGGAGGTTTCCTTTAAGATGTGTTGATGGCGGAAACTAGAAAGAACAGAGCATTGGCTTTATATCAAAGCTTCGGTGAAGGGACAGGGGAGCCATATTTTTTCTTCCGTAGAAAATAAGAAAGAACGCAGAATTTTATGTCACGGGTACGAAACTAATAATGATATAAATTTAAGATGTGTTATAATTTGAGTAGAGATGGCAAACGGGTCAATCGGTTCGGGTTCAGTTTGAGTCATTTCAGTTTCGGTTATTTCGGGTCTGATATCAATCGATTCAGTTTCGGTTCGGTTCGGGTTCGGTTCGGTTCTATTGTTTGGTTGATTTTTGGGTCGGTTGATTTGTGGTTATGTTCGGTTCGAGTCAATTTCTGGTTGATGGGAGATCGGTCGGTTTTAATCAAGTTTTTATTTTTATTAATATCTTTTATTTGTTTCGGGTCCATTTCGGTTCGGTTCAACTAAAAATTAATTCATTTTCGGTTCGGTTTCAGGTTTCGGGTCAAATTTCGGGTAAGCATGTTTGGTTCGGTTTCGGATAAATTAGTTTGGTTTTCGGGTCTCGGATCAAATTTGTCAAGTCTAAATTTGAGGGATGTAAAATTAAATTATCAATAAAAAATATTATATTCTTTTATAATTTTTTAATCTCCACGTTGTGCTTACAAAATAGAATACTCATTAATTGTAGTATTTTAATAACACATAACCAGTAGATGAATCAATTAGGATAATTTTTTATATTTTATTCTTTTAATATTACTATCATTTTAAAAATAAATAATAAATAAATTGGAGAGGATTCACTAATATTATGCAGTTAAAAAAGCTTAAGTAGTAGTATATGAAGATAATAATGGTAAATTAGGGGGTAGTTAAAAATAAAATAATTAAATAATATAAGACAATATATAGGAAAATGATGATTTGATATTAGAAATATTGTTAAATATTCGTGTATCATGACTAGGAAGAAGGATCGAATAAATTAGGGTTTAGAAAAAATGAATTAGGGATTGCGATTGAAAGTGGAAAAATGATAGTTAACGGAGATTGGTCCAAGTGGTAAGCAGCTTGGTATCGCTTAAGCGAATATTGAGTTTAAGGCGTTGTGTATGCAAAAAATTCTCGTTAGGAGACTCACCCACCAAAACTAAGTGTACGATGCAGGTCGATTTAGATTAGTCAGGATTAAACCTTAAAAATCGAAAGTGCAACAAAAAGAAAAAAAAAAGGAAAAGATGAAAAGAAAAGGGTTAGTATCAAGCTAAACAATAGCAGAACAGGATTATGAGTTCCTATCAAAACGACGTGGTTTCAAATAAGGGATTAATTCTGGAAATCCAAGGAGCTGATGAGATTGGGCCAAAAAAATGTGAGAAGGGAAAAGCTATACAGAACACCCAATATTTTTAACCATATTCAAGACCTAATTGAATGAGCCCATTATCCTTTTATTAAAAAGAGGCCCAAAAAATAACCTTATATTACCAGCTCAACGTAATATTTGTTAATATTTAGACTGGGTGAGTATTCGGTCGAGTCAAGTTGAGCCAAAATATTTCGAGCTAGTCGGATTGATCAATCATATTTTATAACTCAAATTTTACTTGAAAAATTTTCAAGTCAATTCGAGTAAGTTGAGTTGTTTAAGTTTCTGTTCAAATATAATTGTACATATTTATAATGTTATGATACTTTGGTTCCGGTTTAAATGACTTTCTCTCATTCTTTTTTATTCCGATATACATATATCATGCAAAATTAAGGGACTAGACTCAAACTTAAAAATTGAACCACTAATTATTCAAAATTTCTAGTTATTCGAGTTGAATTTTACCTACTTAATCCACGTTGATAATCTTTGTTAATATAAACATGTGTATTTGATTACACAATGTAAGTATGTAACATTTAGACTGGGGTGAGTTTTCGATCGAGTCCAGTTGAGCCAAAACATTTCGAGCTAGTTGAGTTCACCAATCCTATTTTATAATTTAAACTTTACTTGAATTTTTTTCAAGTCAAGTAGAGTTTATGAAATTTCAGTCGAGTTATTTGAATTTTGAGTTTCTGTTCAAATTTAATCGTAAATATTTATAATATTATGGTACTAATTGGTTCCGATTTAAATGACTTTCTTTCATATTTTTTCATTGTAATATTTATATACCATGCAAAATTGGAGAATTAGACTCAAACTTAAAAATCAAACCATTAATTATTAAAAATTTCTAGTTATTCGAATTGAATTTTACCTACTTAATCCACGTTGATAATCTTTGCAATCAAACTTCAATTTTAGAAAGAAAAAAAATCAAATTATTCAAGGACCCTGTTTGTTAAAGAGAGATTTGAGCTAAAATTAGAGGTTTGAGTTAAAATTAGATGTTTGACCGGTCAAATCCGCTAATTTGGATGTTTGGTAAATAGTGGATTGAAATAACGGATTTGGGTGAAACGTTTAATTTTGAAAAAGCTGCTAATAGGAGCTTTTTGAAATTAGAGGTTTTGACATAAGAGTTATAAATACCCTTTTACCCTTAGCAATTATAAAAAAATCTCCAAATAACCTAAATTTAACCATTTCTATTTTAATTCTTCAACCTCACGTATTCACATTGTGACATTTGTAAACTAATACTTTTTGTTTTTTTATTCTCGCACATTTATATTTGTATTTAAATTTAATAATTAATTAAATTGTATTAAAAATAATTACATAAATAATAAATTAATATATAGATCCTTCAAATATGCTTAGTAATTTTATATTAAAAATTATTTTTCATAATCTAATTAATATTAATAGATACAAAATATTAATAATTAATAAACTATTCAAATAAGTATCAAATATAATCATGCCCTAATAGTAAAGTTAGTGAAGGAAAGATTCAATCAAACAAAGGCCCTGTTTGGTAAACAGAGGTTTGGGCAAAAATTAGAGGTTTGAGGTATAATTAGAGGTTTGACTAGTCAAATTCGCTAATATTGATGTTTGGTAAATAGCGGATTGAAAGAGCGGATTAGGGTGAAAAAGCTAATTTTGAAAAAGCTCCTAATATGAACTTTTTGAGATTAGAGGTTTGATATTAGAGTTGTAATGACTCTTTTACCCTTAACAATTACCAAAAATCTCCAAATAACCTAAATTAAATAATAACATTTTTAATATAAATAATAACATATTAAATATTGAACTTATTTGTTGTTACTACTAATTTATATGATGACATTTGTAAGTTAATTCTATTTTTTTATTATCACATATTTATATGTGCATATAATTTTTTTTGATAATTATATAAATAATAAATTAATATATAAATCTTTCAAATATGTTTAGAAAATTTATATTAAAAATGATTTTTACAAATCTAATTAATATTTATTAGATACAAAATATTCATAACTGATAAATTATTCAAACAAGTATTGAATATAATCATGTCCTTATATGTCATTTTGCTTGTTTAAATAATCAAACAGCTATCAGCTATCAGTTAATTTTACCAAACACTTTTATACAATCAGCTAATACAATCCGCTAGTCAAATCAGCTAATGCAATCAGCTATCAGCTATCAGCTAATGTAATCCACTATCAGCTATCAGCTAATGTAATTCGCTATCAGCTATCATCTATCAGCTAATGTAATCCGCTATCAGCTATCCGCTAATTGCCAAACAGGGCTAAAACCAAATAATAATAATAAATTTACCTTTAACCCAAAAACATAGCTAAATATCGGTAAAAGTAAAAAAAAATAAAGACAAGTTTTAAATTTAAACCAAAATTCAATGTCAAAACAACTTTTTGTGACCAAAAATATATGTGACCTGTCATGCAAAACCTATAAAATATCAATCATATTTTCCTTGCCTATTATTTTCCGAGGAAAATTACACATTTCTGTTCTAAAAGCGATGGATGGATTCAAGGAAACAAACTATTAATTGACCCAAAATGATAGTACGAATTTTTCCAAAAACAAGGGTGACACAGGACCACAACCTTTTTAAAATTAAACATTTCACAAATTTTTTAAAATACAAAATGGCTGTGAATTTGTTCGGATCAACTTGACTCCTGAACTTGATAAATTTAATTGTATTATCTCATGAATCTTTTGTGGGACCAATTTGTTCCCTGACTTAGTTAGTCGAAAATTAAATTTGTTTATGTATTTTTTTAATAATTTATAAGTTTAGAAGCTTAATTGACCCAAAATATATCGCTGAAATTAAATAATGAGCATTAGTATCAACATACAAGTGTGGAGTTGTTGAGTTGAACAGAAAGGTATATAACTTTTTCAATTTAACAATGCGGGATTTTCATTAAAAATAGACAAATAAATAAACAATTGGGGGCTGGTAATTATTTTTAGTTGTCTTGTGTGTTGTAATAATTCATTACCGGAAGCTAGTGCCCGATATTATAATACCTTGTGTATCACGTTTTTCTTTATTGAAATGTTTCTTGTCAGGTTTGAGATTCTGTAAATAAAGCTGGAAAACGAAGAACATTCTTGTTTAATAACTTTGAAATATACTTAACTTGACCAGGAAATACATGGTCCCATAATATTTAAAGGTCACTCTTTGGTCCCAATAAATCACTAAACAATGTAGCCGGTAAGAAATTGTACTTATATTTATATTCGTGTTCGAATTATTTTAAACACAATTTTAGAAGAAAAAAAAGATATAATTTGCATTCCACCGATTTTAACATGTGTTAGTATCTCTGTCGTGTTCATATTTCTTTTTCGTAGTCGATTCATATTGTGTTGTGTGTGTGTTTTTTTGTGTCATGCAGTTGTCAAGCGGGAGGAAAATGTATTTGGGCTCGGGGTGGAACATCATAGGGGAAAATGGACCCTCTCAATTTTTTTTTCCAATGATAATAAAAAAGTTTTTTTTTGGGAAAAAATATAAAATTAATTTTATAATCTCTTTGATCTTTTTAAAATTTTAGGTCCCTCAAATTTTTTAATTTTATTCTGGTCCTCTATAAATATTTAGTTCCGCCCCTGTTTGGGGTTGTTGTATTTAGGGGTGGACATTCAATCGAGTCGACTCAAATTTTTTTGAGTTATTCGAGTTGACAAGTCATATGTTATGACTCAAACTTTATTTGAATTTTTTATTTGATTCGAGTTTATGAAATTCGAGTCGAGTTGTTGAGTTTCTATACACATTTAATTGTAATTATTTAGTATAATGTTATTGTATGTATTGATTCTAATTTAAACTTCTTTCTCTAATCATATAAGGTATATATATATATATATATTCATTCTGTTTCACATGTGTGAGTAAGATTTCTAATGTTGCTTAATAAAAAAATATATCTAAAATTCTAAAATATATTTATAATGTTATTTTTAAAGAAAAACTTTTGAGGATAAAGTACTGATGAGAGTATAAAGAACTCAAGAAAATGACGAGAAGAAATAATTTACAAAAAAAAATTACAATTGAAGGACCAAATTGAATAAAATGCAAAACTAAATTGCAAAAGAGAATATTTTTGTTAAAAGTATGAATTGATGTTACACAAATATTATATAGTGTTAATGGAGTATGCGGTTTAAATTTGTTTAAAAACGACTTAAAACGAAGGAGGAATTGAAGAAATGATGAAATCATACAAAGTTGAGAGGTTAAATCGTAAAAAATATAAAATTTATTTTCAAAAACATGAATTGAAGCTAAACAAGTATTCTATAGTGATTTAGGAACACGCTGTTCGAATTTGGTTAAAATGAATTTAAAACGAAAGAGGAACTGAAGTAATAAGGAAATCATATAAAGTTGAGGAACTGTATTGCAAAAAGATGAAATTTATTTTTAAAAATATGAATTGAAGCTAAATATATATTTTGCAATGATTTAAGAACTTGTGGTTCAAATTTAGTAAAAAATATACTTAAAATAATGAAGAATTAAAGAGAAAAAGGAAATCATGGATTAAAATGCAAAATTATAAAATTCAATTTTTTGGTTTTTTGAATTAGACAAATTAAAACTCGAAATTTCACAACTCGTATAGCTCGGATATAAAAAAAATTCAATTTTTAGCTCGAGTCGAGTTTTGTCCATTCAAGCATAAAATTAGGTAGTGAGGCATGATGAATGAAACTCGGAAAACGCTACTTGAATGATGCGGGAGCACATGCGTGAAACAAAGGCCTCTCAGTTATTTCTTCTTTGTGTGAGATGCAATTCTGGCGGTTTAATAGGGATTAATTACACTTAATTAAGGTTGTTAAAAGTGTGTAAGAAATGAGCATCAATCAATGCTTCCTATATAAACCCATATCTAGTTTGGAGGTAAACATGCCGAGTTTTTGGAAGGATAACGACTAACGAGGTTGTTTTTTTTTAATAATATACCAGTTAAATTTTATTTGAAATTTAAAAAAAAATAAAATTGTATCAGGAAAAACAAAAATTGAATAAATCTAAAATGAAAAAAACGAAACATCAGACCAGCAAAATACTTCTGGTGAGTTGCAAAACAGTGATAAAGATGAAACGTCATAGAAATAGAAGCAGAGATCAAGACTTCTTATCTCTATCTACCTACACGCTTCAAGCATGAAGTAGGAGTGCTGAGCAAAACCAACAATCTCGGAGGCTGCTTCGCAAAACAGATATGACTGTATCGGCAAACGAACCACAAAATGGGATCAAACTACTGAAGACCACTGACAATCCGTAAATCAGAGCCGAACGTCGTGAAAAATGTATCCACGAACGCAGATTTACCAAAATAGTAGACGATAACATGCCATAAGACATAAACATGTCATAAGGTAAAAAAAACTAGAAAAAAATACTAAAATATAAAATAAAACAAGAACTAGATATAACAATAAGTGAAAAAAATTACCAGCGGTAGCGTCAGTTTTAGTGTTGGGGAGAGCGGCACGGCACTAAGGTGTTCCATATTGGTTGCTTTTGATTTTAACCTAATTCTAAACAAAAATTTAAGGCAAATCTTAATAAATATCACTAAACATAGGTCACACATATGTAGGGAAATAAATACCTCATATATCATTCACTATTACAAAACGGTTAATTTGGTAACCGATAGTATGATCAAGTTAATTTTTTTTTTAAAATTTCGGATATTTATCTATGATGATGTGTATACGAATTAGTTTATAGTTTTGATGATGGAGATGTAATCGATACTCCTTACAAAGGGCTTGTTGTATCTTAGTCGAATGTGCAATATAATACATACTTTTTTTGATTTGGTGTAATTATAAACATGGAAGTTTAATTATGGTTCAATTTTAGACAATTTTAAAAACAAATACATCAACTTTGATTTTGCTTCAGTTATATACATAAAATTTTGAGTTTGATCAATTTTATACATTTTTAAAAACAATTACATGAATATTTTTATATGAGATAAATATAATTATATTTATATACAATATGTTAACGTAAAAAGATGTTGCATCCAAAACGATTTTAGTAATTTGTGATAAGTGAATAAAGCAAAATTTCATGTATATAATTGTACAAAATCAAAGTTCACATATCATATTACACATTTGACCGAAATTTGTGTGTACTATTGATATTTATCTCCACTGAAAAATAATTATTCTTGAAATGTTATGAATGCTATATTTTTTCTTCAAAAATTTAAGTATTTTGACTTTTACTATAAAAAAGTGTGGCAGAAATGTTTATCTAAAATGAAAGTGTTTAGTATTATTGTCAAAAAGTATTTTTAAATAACCAACAACTAATTGTTCTAGCGGAATGAAACGTTGGGTCTCTTAAGCAAGTTTAAGTGTTCGAATCGTTCCATTATGAATGAAGAAAATTAAGTTGTGAGGGTTGTCCTCATAATGAGTTTCTGCAAAACTCGATTAGAATTAATCAGCCAATAAATCAGATATGCGATTAAAAAAATATTATTAAATAGACATCATTTCAAAAAAATCAATCGATGACCTTTCACCAACAAATTCATTGTGTTTGATGTGTCATCATGTGTGATGTTGTAAACTTAATTAATTCTTAACGTCAATCGCTAAAGTAGTTGGAAGCTAGTTGGTTGGTCCGACTTCGGATAATAAAACATATTTCAGTTCCCACTTTGTTTTAATTAGTTTCTCATTTTTTTTAGTTTTTTTTGGCATTATACGAGTAGTTGAGATATAAATATAAGTAACATCTATATGGGTATAAATTTATATGTTGTTAGTACATCCAAAAATAAATTTGTATCATAACTCGCGGAGTGGTCCTGGTAGTAAAAGATGATGTATTTCATTCAGGTGACCCGGATTCGAGCACGGTGTATGTGCGTTATTAAAGGGCTAAGAAATTGAACAAATATTACTTTGTAATCACACTAGTATATTAAAAAATAGATTTGTATCAATAATCTTATTTTTAGTTAAATTTAATGTGTGTAAATGTTATTTTACGTAACATTTTGGGGCGAAAATAATGTTGAAAATTCACAGTTATTTAAATTATAAAACTACCTACTTCACCTATAACGTCCTATTTTTCTCACTTTAATTTTTCACCTAAATTGATTTATAAGTATTTTAAAATTTTAAAAATACATATTTATACAAACAAGAGTTATAGGTTTAGTGGACAAATAAAGTAGATATGAATTATATTGAATGTGTTTGATTCATAGATAAGTGATTTTTAATCCTTTAAATAAAATTAAGGTGAAACAAATTGAGTCGAAGAGTCGTGCCCACTACAATATACGATCAATTATCTAATAAATCGAGTACCAAAGATTCTTTAAAAAAAATTGAATATTTACCAACATGGTTGGTCCAAGTGGTAAGCAGCTTGATATCGTTTATGTAAGTCTCGACTTCGAGGCCTTGTGTATGCAGAAAATCCCCACTGAGAGACTCACCCATCAAAATTATATACGATGCGGGTCAGTCCGAATTAATCAAGGTAAAGTCTCATGAACCGGGAGGGAAAAAATTCAAACATGGTTCCTTGAATTGCAATGCTATTTGCATGGTCTTTAATTAAGGGCATTGAATATGACATTCTGTTGGGACTTTTGCTCCCTCAAATGATGAATTTTCACACATCATAACAATAATAGTTTTTTAACAGTTTTCCTTTTCGTTTAAAAGATACGAACTTCCAAAACAAAAGCTTTCATTTTTATGGAAATCCCCTTGAAAGTCAAGTCAAATAACCTCTTCTTTTTTTCTACTAAGAAAACATATGACAATTTGTGAAATTTGAAAGAAAATTCGTAGTCTTTTTTTCTCAAAAGAAGAAGAAAATAACAGAAAATTCATAGTCAACAAGACCCATGCGGGTAGGTTTATAGCTATGCCATCAATAAAATGACAATCAATATTGATTCCCACCTTGGTAAACTGCTTGATCTTCTTGAAGGGAAAAAATGAAGGGAACAAAAAAGTAAACTTTACAAAGAAAGATCATAAGGTGACGGAACAGTTCATCGTATAATTAATATGGAGACGTTAGAGATCAATTAATTGGTTGAGTGATTAAGAATGTTTATATTGTTTTATTTTATATGTTCGAATCTCAATATTTACCTTGAGAATGTAAATATTTGATCAGAGAAAATTGGAGTCGTCAAATACCCTAATTCCAAGGTAATGGATCCGAAAATCTATTGAGGTAGGTGTATGCAATGTGATGGAAAGAGACACCAAAAAAGCTTACATTTGTTTCTACTCCACAAGCTTTTTCTTCTTCCTATTGTTTTCGTGTTGCTTTATAAGACCAAACCTTTTAATTTGGATTTGCAGAAAGGTACGAAAATGCTGCAGCCTTGAATTTATGAACACCACATGGTTTGGCCGCTCCAACCCAAACCAACACTCCGTCGGCTCTTCTTGTTTCGGCAAAAACCCGCTCTAGCTGAGTCGAGATCAAATCCGATCAGAACGAGTTGAATTTAAATCTAAAACATTCGAATTTGAATAAGTTCAGAAAATTCTAAATTTGATAAGAGTCGGGACTGATTCAAGTCCTAAATCGATCTAATCGAATTAATTTTTACATATTTTCAATAAAAAATAAATTTCTTATGAAAAAAATAGAAATAAAAAAACCAAGAATTACAGAAGTAAATGCAGATGCCACAAAATCAAATTCATTTTCTTCCTTGATTTCTCTTTTTACCTAACATTCAAGTCAAAAACCAAGTAGGCATGTTATTACCCAAATTCTGGTGAAGCTGGTAAAATAAGCTCGTGTTAAAAAGTTCGTCCAAACCTTCGTCCGAACCATGTTTAGTCATCTAATTTTAATGTATTTTTATTTTAATTATCCAATTATAAAATGTTTAATTTGATCACTGAACTTTCAAGTTTTGCTCATTTAGGCTACTTGTCGTCACTTCTTTAACAACGTTTAATTTTTTGGGCAATTGTTGCATGTTATAAGTGCTACGCAATTGTGCAAGTATACACGTCGCAAGTAATAAAGTGATATGAGTATCGAGTATCGTCTCCACAGGGATTGGTTTGGACCACTTTGCTTAAGTTACTGCACTGTAGAAAATAAAAACACAAATAAGTGATAGGAAGAGATTTTATCTAACTAATAAACTAAAGAACAATAAAAATAAAAGATAGATAGATCGAATAAGAGAGAAGAGTAGGCCGGATTAAGTTGCGTCATAGTGTGGAAAGCAATTGACTCGTCTCGGTCTTTGAATGTAATGATCACCAAACTGCCTCGGCAGTGACCTTCATCCCTGCCGCGGCAATAAGATGTGCTGCCTCGACAATCTCTTGTTGGTCGGCATACAATGTCAAGGTTTGGCAAAGCGTCCTTCGATGGCTCCTCCTTATCTCTAAGTTGAAACTGTGCTGATGTGCAGGCCTTGATAATACCTCTCAGCGTGAACCAATGATGAACACCAACCAATCTCACGCTTCTCTTAGCCGTTGAAACTCTAACTTATCTCTAAGCCGAGCTAGCTTCCACCGTTGGGATGAAAACCATGCTTATTCGTTTCTTGAGTTTAACTCTCTCGATATTAAACAAATGGATAACCTCACAATATTCTCTCTCGATGAGATTACAAGAATAAAATTAATGCCAAGAATAAAATCAATGCCAAGAATAAGCAAACACTGAACTAAATTGCATTAAAAACTTAAACAAAGTACAATTGTTTTCTCACAACTACTAAGCAAAATAATCCTAACCCTAAGAAAGCTTAGAACATGATAAGCCTCTCAAACTCTCAATACTTAACAATTTCAATTTGGTGGCTTGGCCTTCTTTAAATAGGAGGAGGCTTGGGGCAAAGTCTTTCTTGGATAGGAAGTTAAGTTGGAGTTGGACTTGTTTTCATTAAAGAGGTGAATCTCTTTAATTTAATGTCTTTATCCACTTTGGCCGAATTCCATCTTTAACCTTCCTTCCAAGCTTTTGTCGTCTTCCCGAACTCTGATTGCCACGCAAAGTGTGTAGAAAAATTCAGCTTTTTATGCTCTTTAAATCGACTACCACTTTGCATAGTTTGCCCGCCGACAACTTCATATGTGCATTACCTCGGCGATAGTAGCTGCAGCATCGGCAGAGGTCTGTCAGTTGGGTCTGCTCCGCAAGGCTTTATCTTCATGGTTCAGCTTCCTTCAGTAGAAACTGTCATCTTTGGTTGCCTTGATCTAGACCTGTCGAGAGCTCGTTCTCCACCATCCTCCCTTTTTTTCATTGCCCGCACGGCAATAAACTGACGGCTCGGCAATGAACTGGCGCGACGGCAATGGTTGCCTGCATGGCATTGAACTGCCGCGTCAATGGCTCGACAATGAACTGCCGCGCAAGCAATGGCTGCCCGCACGGCATAACCTGCACATGCACAAAACAAATACCCAACAGTACATTTTTCCATCAAAATCACTAAATTATGAACTCAAGCATAACGGTGAAGAAAATTATGAAAGTATGCATGAATGCCTACTAATGTAACTAAAATGTGCCTAAGTCTAACAATAATATGAGTAAAAAGGGTAATAAAAATAGTACTTTTGAACACTCATCACACCCCCTAAACTCGAACTATTGCTTGTCCTCAAGCAATGCAAACTAGCAATTACCTGCCAAGACTTTAATCATCAAAGACATGCTTTCAAACTTGAATTCAATCCTCCGAACCATGGCACAGAGTATGATCACCTTTTAAATTTTTCGAATGACATAAAAATTACCCAGAACCATACTATAATGCCCGTGACAATGCGTGTGCGTGGTTGTGTACAAGCTGATTTTCAAGATTCCATGTGAACAATAGACTTTTATCTATTAATTACTGGGGTATTTATTTTTACTTTCACTAGAGCCAATTTCGGGCACCTCTAGCGATTCAATTTCTCATTTTTTAAATTTATTCAACTAGAGTCAATTTCGGGCACCTCTAACGATTCTTTTAAGTGCATTAACTACTAGAGCCGGTTTCGGGCACCTCTAGAAAGAAATTAACCTTTAATTTTGTAATTTACCCCAATTTTTTTAGCAACCTAAGTTCACTAAGTTTCTATCAATCAACAAGTCACAATTGTGTAAAAATTTTCAGCATCATAGTAAGTTTCTAGGTTCTTTTCTTGCAATCCTAAAATTTAAAGGTTCTTTCAATTAAGTGCAGTGGCAAGAATTCATCATCGAATATTCAACAAGTCTTAAGCAATTAAATCCAATTAAAGGCATGGCATGTAACATATGCATCCTATATGCTATTACTAAAGATGAATGCAATTAGATATGAAACTAATTAAAGACAAATACCCCCCAAACTCGAGAGAAGCATTGTCCTCAATGCATGAAAAATTAAAATAAAATGCATATGAATTAGTTAGAAAGGTCGTCACCTTGAATGATGAGTTTCCTTCGATTCGTACGCTTGATTCGCTTGCTTGAGTGCGGTGGTTTCTTGATTTACTTGGTATGTGTTGCTGCCTGGGCAAGAGCAGTAGGCATTGCCGGTGCAACATGACTTGTCGAGGCAGCGAGTATTGTCGAGGCAACGGGTATTGTCGAGGCAGCGGGTATTGCTGAGCCATCGAGTATTGCCGAGACATCTAGTATTGTCGAGGCATCCTTCGTCTTGTCTGTTTTGGCAGCAGTTTTGGACTAATTTTTCTGAACAAATGTTTGCTCGTTTGGGTGCGCTTGGGCTTGCCATGGTTTTCAGGTTCTTGCCATGGTGGTTTTTATTCTTGATGTGAAAAAACAAAGAAAATCTGAAAACTAATTATAATGAAGACAAATAAAATATCTCCTAAAATAACCGAAAATAAAATAAAGGTCCAAAAATTAAAAACAAAAAATTAAATATTCTTAGAAAGATCATTTTCATGCATCTTCTAAGGTTACTGCATATCCGAGAAAGCTTGAGGAGGGTCGTTTCCAATACTTCTTATAGTCTATCCGCACCCTCCATCGAGTGACAATATTGCCCAAAAGGCGTTGGGCCAATATGCTGGCAACTACTCCTGTTTGCGTTACCATGGTGGATGCATCTTTCTTTCGTGTTCCATTGTAGTCCATGTATATGCTCCACCTTGCGACTTTTTCTGAAGGCATGAATATATTATTAGGGAAAATTATATCAATATCCAACCATTTACTTACCTCATTCTCGTCGAAATCCGTTATGGTTGGATTTAGCCTTCGTTGTCGTGGCAATTGCTTCGGCAACCAATTGTCGTGGAAATCTTCTGCCATAATTTGGTGCAAGCCAAGGGAAAACCCAATTTTCTGAAAAGCTTTGTGGATCCAAACCCCGTTTCTTTAGGCCCCTCGAACATCTCCATCAGTAGAGATTTTCATGGCTTCAATTCTACTAATGTTGGTTCCTCAAAGAATACCTGCAATGGAAGATGTGAGTTTTTAAAGAATTCAAAAAGGTTCAACCAATACCTGCTCATGTTCTATTAGCGAAGTATTGTCATCTTGTTGCTCCTGCATGTGGTTGTGCGAGTGCCATGGCGAAGATGGATGTAAGCAATCTTTGTCGGGCGTTGCCGAGGTAGTGGCTTCAGGTCTTGCCAAGGCAATGGTTGCCGCGGCATTCTCAATACTTTTCTCAACCTCACTAAGTGTTGTTGCAGCATTGCTCTGTTCAGGCTCCTCAACCATTGCCGAGGCAATTTGTTGCTCAGACTCTTCAGGCTCCTCAACCGATGAGTACACTAGTTTCATTAAAAGTTTACAACTCAGATAAATAAACTTGATCCGAACATATACCTAAACACACGAAAACTAACGTCTCTAGATCATAAAACATGACCATACAAAGAAAATGTAAAAACTCTAACTCAATGGCTCGAAACAAAAAGATACAAACATCGCCAAAGTTCGACAATTAAAGGTAAAAACCAACAAAAAACAACATTAAAAAATGCATATTAAAGGCACGCTGACAACACAATCAATACCACAACTCAATCGCGAAAAAGAGCAGTGAATGTAAGCTTGTATCCAAATTCATTTCGAGAGTCCAAAATAGGGAGATCAATAGGATAATCAAAAGAGCGTCATCAGGATCAGTCGTGGCAACGCTAAATACAACCATGATAGAAAAACAAGTGAAAAAAGAAACGATCAAACGACCGATTAAGAGAAAAAAAGTGTGCCAAAAGGCAGAGGATACGTACCAAAAGGTAGAAAAATACATGTCACAGGGACAAAGTTATTGAATTCAAACCCTAGCCGCTCTCAAACAAAAAACTTTTTCCTAGTCGCTCCTCTCTCTAAACTTTTTCCCAATTTTTTCCCTAGCCGCTCGATAATTTTTCCCCTAGCGCCTCAAGTTTTTTTTGTAGCCGGTGACGAGACTGATTTTTCTGCCGGTTGTCAACCGCCGGATCCATTTTTATTTTCTTTTTTAGTTTTTTAATAAAACATATATGTCTTTGTGACACGATTTTTCTGTCTTTATGGCACGTTTATCTGTCTATTGGCACGTTTAACTCTGTCTATTGGCAAGTTTATCCCTGTCTTTTGACATGTTTTCTTCTACTCCTTCGGTCGTTTTGGCCGTTCTTTATTTTATGTTTTTATCAGGGTTGGATTTGACAACGCCACGACTGATCAAGATGACGCTTATTTGTAATCATGCTGATCTTCCTTGCTCTGGACCTTCGGTTTGAATTTGGATATGCGGTTTGCGCTTGTGAAGAGTTTCTCACGGTGCTCGGCTTTGATTTGCGTTCACTCGGTGATCTATCAATAGCTTCATCTCCTTTTGTGGTTCGTTTTGCCGATGCAATCAGGTTTCGTATCTATTTTTTGATCGAGTATTTGGATGGGTTTATAACCTTTTCATGTATGGTTCATGTCTGATCTAAAGTGGCTAGTTTTAAGAGAAAATCCAAATTATATATTTAGTTTACAATAATAGTTTGTAAACCCTTATTGTAATTTTGGGTATTTTCTCATTAATAAAACTAGTGGCTTTTAAAAAAATTAAAAAAAATAAAACAAAAGAGAAAAAAGATTACCGATGGTAGGCACCAATACTAAAATTCGTGCAGCCACCGATCACATAAAAGATGAAAAGAAAGGAAATTCTACATGGCAAAGAGAAAATGAAACAGACGGCGGCTAGGTAAGGTCGGTACAATCTTAAAATTTAATGATTAAATAAAAATATATAATTGAATGGTCAAAACAGAAACACGATCAAAATTTAACGATTAAACAATGTAATTTACTCTATTATATGTAAAAGATATTCACGGCTTACTTTTTTTTGTTTTCACTGTACGGACACATTGACATTAGTAATAGTGGATCTCCAAATTCAGTTACATGCATTAGTTTATTTCTTTTGTTATTTTTAATTTGAAATAAATTGAATAAATATAAATTATATTTAATTTTTTCGTTTTCACTATAGGGGCATTAATGGATCCCAAATTCATTTACATGCAATTACTTTTTAAATATTTAGGAATATATTGCGTAAAAATAAATTATATTTAATTATATAAAAGTTGCTAAAATTTTAAATTTCGTCCACAATTCATTATATGTACATGTAAAACTAAAAGATATCGCTCATCCCCTTGTGTCCTGGTGGTAAAGGTTGATGTTTATCATCCCTTGGGACACGGGTTCGAGCACCAGTAATGCATGTTGTGTGTGCCGTATTTGAAAAGACTAAGAAAATTGAACAGATGCTACCCTTGCATCACAACAGCATATTCAAAAAAAAAAAACTAAAAGATTATCCACAGCTTACTTTGACTTGTTTTCACCGAGGGACATCGATGGATTCCTACAGGTTTAGGAAATATATAAAAACCGTCTACTTTTAAATGAATTGTGATAGTTAATTAGTGATAGCGTCCTATGTTTAAATGATTTTTTTGGGTAAATTACGTAAATCATCATTAAATTTTAGTCTTAAATTTATTTTGGTCACTAAAGTATTAAAATGTTCAATTTACTCACTGAAGTTTAGACATTAAACGTTTTTTGTCACTCCTCTAGTATTAATTTTTTATTGCGTTGTGGTGTGGACGCCGTCCACGATTCATCATTGTTGGATGCCACCATTGACAGTCTTAGATGATGGTCGTTTTGCCCTAAATTTTACTAGTTGCTTCGTCTTGACCTCCTGAGTCTGAATCCAACTTTTATTTTGTCGAAAAGTGCCTCGAAGTCCACAAATTGAGCAAAAATATTTCGATTTTCTCTCTTCGATCTCCCTCCTCTGTTTTCGGATGGAGCCTATTTCTCTGCATATTGCTTACCTCGTGCTGATGAAGCTTTTAACTCTTCTAATCTTGAAAAAGGTGCTTTCGTTCTCTGGTAAATTAATGCCGTCAAAAAGTTCACATAGGAGTGATAAAAATATTATATGTCTAAACTTCAGTGAGTAAATTAAACGTTTTAAAACTTCAATGACCAAAATAAATTTAAAAGTAAAGTTCAGTGATAATTTACGTAATTTACCTTATTTTTAAGGGAAGTTAGAGTTCAGTCCTACGTTCAATAATTTTTTGAATATATATTGACCAGTCAAATCCGCTAATATTGTTGTTTGGTGAACATCGGATTGAAACAGCGGATTGTGGTGAAACCGCTAATTTTGAAAAAGCTCATTATAGGAGCCTTTTGAAATTAGAGGTTAGATATTAGAGTTGTAAAGACTATTTTATCTTTACCAGTTACCAAAAATCTCAAAATAACCTAAATTAAATATTTTCTCACCTTATTATAATAAGCTAATCCTATTTACTTTTTTATTATCGCATATTTATATGTGTATTTAAATTTATTAATTAATTAAATTATATTAAAATAATTATATAAATAATAAATTAATATATAAATCATTCAAATATGTTTAGAAAAGTTATATTACAAATAATTTTATAGATCTAATTAATATTAATTAGATACAAAATATTGATAACTAATAAACTATTCAAACAAGTATTGAATGTAATCATGTCCTTATATGTCATTTTGTTTGTTTAAATAATCTAACAGCTATCAGCTATCAGTTTATTTTACCAAACACTTTTATATAATCAGCTAATACAATCCGCTAGTCAAATCAGCTAATGCAATCACCTAATATAATCCACTATCAACTATCCGCTAATTGCCAAACATGCCATAATTTTTAGATTTCTTAATATATGTATACACTTCTAGAAAATAGGGTATCATCATTTTATTGGTGTAAAAAAATTCATGATGATTAATTGATTTTTTGAAATTTTCCTAAGACTAAATTAACCCTTAAGCTAATAAATAATATATGTATATATGGAAAATACTTCGATACACAAGCTTGTTTACATAAGCCTTTTAATTTTAGGGTTTATGGTCTTAGTTTAGGGGTTTAGTGTGTAGGGTGTAGAATTGAAGGTTTATGGTTAGAATTTAGTGTTTAGTGTTTAAGGTTTATGTTTTAAGGTGCTAGGATTTGAGATTTAGGTTTTAAATTTTATAGAAGGGTTGTGTAATTTTTTTACACATCTTGTGTATTAAAATATAACCCTATATATAGTGTTATATTTTGATATACAATCTGATAGGGTTATTTTTTGATACACAAACTGTGTAAAAAAAATTACACAACCCTTCATATTTAAACTATAAAATCTAAAACTTAACACCATAACTCTTAAACTCTAAATTTTAATCATAAATCATACATTCTACACCTTATAACCTAAATCTCTAAATCCTAACCTAAAGCCCTAAACCATAAAATTAAAAGGCTTGTGTATCAAAGTAGATATATAATAAATGTTATAAAAAGAAGAAGAAGAAGAAGTATGCTTATGTAAAATCACTGAACATTGTAGTTATATCCAGATTGTCCCCTAAGATTTAGATAGTGTAATTACGATTTACGCAGGCGATTATACTACTTTTCACCCCTCTCCTAAGATTAAATGTAAT
Organism: Hibiscus trionum; assembly: GCA_030270665.1. Classification (NCBI taxonomy): domain Eukaryota; kingdom Viridiplantae; phylum Streptophyta; class Magnoliopsida; order Malvales; family Malvaceae; genus Hibiscus; species Hibiscus trionum. The sequence goes on along the minus strand of BSYR01000011.1, from coordinate 6,180,535 downwards.
CAACAACATTCAAACACATCCAATAATTGTGTAATTATTTTATCAAAAAATAATTGTGTAATTATAACGAATTATAACAATCTAATTATACGGTGGATGTCTAAACACACTTTTATTTATTTATTTTTTTGAAAATCTAAACACACTTTTAAAAAACCAATAATTGGAATCCAAAATGACTATATATGCTAAAATTTGTGTATAGGCGAAAAAGAATATAAACTCTATAATGATAGTAATCTTCGTAGGAAGATGCCAGAAAATATAAAACCTTGAAGAAGAAATTTACAAAAAGGGCAGGTAGTTTGTCAGTGATGATAAGTTGACTAGCTAAAATAATAATGGTAGTTGAATTAAGCCTTGACTTCTAAAACAGTACTACTTATTAGAGAATTCATACATTTCTAAAATAATAACTTTTTTTCTTCATAAAAATGGTATATAAAATTTTGAAGGATATAGTTACTCCTACTTTTCCAAAGTAAAATGTTATTATTTATTTTTCAGCTTTATTAGAATTTTCTTTTAGAGAAGATTTTATTGGATATCTTATAACACGTGAGTTAGTATTCTTGATGATGAATTTTTATACAATATCTAGATTATAATTATTTAAGTTATTTCATTGATAAAATAGATGGTAGTGTACGTTTAAGTATACTCGAATTTACTTTTTTTTGGAATAATCATCGGTATCTGATCTAAAGATGAACTGATGGGGACTACAGGTAGGGGTTTGCAAAATCGGGTTCGGTTGATCGCTAGTAAATTATTTCGATTAACCAGTAAGTTCGGATTGCTCAATTTTCTTTCTTAAACCGTACCAATTAAATCGGATAATCGGTTGATTAGTTAACCGAAATATTTGGTTCGGTTCGGTTCGGATAATGATTTTCTTACTTTGCTTAATAAAAATATTGAATTTAATAACATAATAAAAAAAGTATATAAGTTTTAAAAACTCTCATATGATATCAATATATTTCTCAATATTATCAAGTTAAACTTCATAAAAATTTAATAACCATGGCATTTAATAAAAACAACCATTAAATATCGTATACCGGCTTCTCCAATAAAAGATCATAATGAAACCAACAAATTTACTTCCAACTCTCATGACTAATACAAATCAGCAATATTAATATTTATATATATTATTTTTTAGGAATAATATATTATTTTAGTTTTAATGAAATTTATTAGAATGTAATTAATTATATTCCTAAAATTAAATATTATTGATTTATGGTATTTAATGTAATTAATAATTATGTAAAAATAATTTAGATGTTTAGCGTTTAGGGTTTATAATTTTAGGATTTTAGTGTTGTAGTATTTTATGGGTTTTAGGGGTTAAGATTTAGTGTTTATTATTTTAGGGTTTAGGCTTTTATGGTTTGTGGCTTTAGGGTTTAAGGTCTATGAGTTTATGACTTTTTAGTGTTTAAGGTTTTATAGTTAAGGGTTTATAGTTCGTGTTTTAGGGTTTAGTGTTTGGTTTTAAGGTTTGTGTTTTTAGAGCTTAGGGTTTAGAATTTTAGAGTCTAAGATATTAGGATTTAATTATACTAAACATAATAAATTAATGATATTTAATTTTTAGGATAGTAATTAATTACATTCTAACAAATCCCATTAAAAACTAAAATAAGCATTACTAATAAAAACTTAATAGTTCTTATACACAACCCTTAGGGCCATGTATAGCAAAACCCTTCTTTTTATTATATATTAGATGGCGATCAGATAGATTAACCGACATTTTTTCAAAACTGTGAACCGTAATATATTTTTTAAAATAAACAACCCGTACCGAAACTGAATTTTTCAGTTCAGTTAACCGAATTTTTGGATTGGTTTTTTTGAGTTTCGGATTTGGTTTTGGTTGTCGAATTTTTTGCATAGCCTTAGCTGGAGGGCCGGTTGCCCCTGAAAATTTGAAATTTGTATATGATGTAGAATTTTTTTATAAAAATTTCCTATTTGAAATCTATTTTCGCCCCCTAAAATTTTATAAGTTTGCTTCCCTTAAATTTTTATAGGTTCGCCCCCTAACACAAAATCCTACGCTCATCCCTGATCCAACCCATTAGTCGGCTAATACAAGACGAATTTTACATAGGTCCATTATGGAATGACCCTCTTAATCGAGTTTTCTCCATTCATAATATCAAAATTCGAACCTCTGACTTTTTTTAAAGAATCTAATGTCTTATCTCATTAGACAACTGGTCGTTGGTTATACTCGAATTTCCTTTTAAATGTCAACAGAATTAAGTTTGGTTTCCTTGAATAAAGATGGAGTGTGAACTAAGAAGGAAGAGAGGGGGGCACATAATAGGTTATATAATTAATGAAAGAAAAAAAATAAAGGAGACAGATAGAGCAAAAGAGAGGGTTAATGGTGAAAGCAAGGAGTTTAGTTAGCACACGGATATAAAGGGGGCGTTAGGAAAAATTAATTGTGGGAGTTAAGTGGAGCGTTGAGTGATACCACTGCTTCATTTATTCCTCCCAGCTGCCCTCTGCCCTCTGCCCTCCCCACCCCTTTTTCCTACCGTTGCCTTTAAATCCCTCCCTTAATAATTCACTCCCCCCCATCACAACACCACAACTGTGCTTCCCCCTCTTTATTTCTCCACCTGTTTTTGTTTCTGTCGACCAAAACAATGGCTCCCAAGTTGCCGGATTTCTCCAGCTCGGTCAAGCTCAAGTATGTTAAGCTCGGCTACCACTACCTCGTCGACCATATCATTACACTCACGTTGGTTCCTGTCATGGTTGGGGTTGTTGTCGAGATTGTTCGGTTAGGCCCCGATGAGCTCCTTAACATGTGGAACTCGGTCCATTTCGATCTCATTCATGTCTTGTGCTCTTGTTTCTTGGTCATATTCATTGCCACTGTTTACTTCATGTCGAAACCGAGGTGTATTTATCTTGTGGATTATGCGTGCTACAAGCCCCCGGTCACTTGCAGGGTTCCTTTCGCTACTTTCATGGAGCATTCCAGGTTGATTTTAAGTAACAATCCGAAGAGCGTTGAGTTCCAGATGAGGATTCTCGAACGGTCCGGCCTCGGTGAGGAGACTTGTTTGCCTCCGGCTATTCATTATATCCCTCCCAAGCCGACCATGGAGGCTGCCAGAGGTGAGGCCGAGGTTGTGATCTTCTCGGCTATGGATTCTTTGTTCGAGAAGACGGGGGTGAAGCCGAAGGACATAGATATTCTTATTGTCAATTGTAGCCTGTTTTCGCCGACGCCGTCCTTGTCCGCCATGGTGATTAACAAGTACAAGCTGAGGAGTAACATTAAGAGCTTTAATCTTTCCGGGATGGGGTGCAGTGCTGGACTTATCTCGATCGATTTAGCTCGGGATCTTCTCCAAGTACATCCTAATTCGAATGCGGTTGTTGTTAGCACAGAGATCATTACTCCGAACTACTACCAAGGGAAAGAAAGAGCTATGCTCCTTCCCAATTGTCTCTTCCGCATGGGTGGCGCCGCAATCCTCTTGTCGAACCGTAACTCCGAGAGGTGGCGAGCCAAGTACCGCCTCGTCCACGTTGTTCGAACACACAAAGGCGCCGATGACAAGGCCTACCGATGTGTGTTCGAAGAAGAAGACAAAGAAGGCAAAGTCGGGATAAATTTGTCGAAAGATCTCATGGCTATTGCAGGGGAGGCTTTAAAATCCAACATTACGACAATTGGACCGTTGGTTCTCCCGGCATCGGAGCAACTTCTATTTCTCCTCACTCTCATCGGACGTAAAATCTTCAACCCCAAGTGGAAGCCTTACATTCCAGACTTCAAGATGGCGTTCGAACACTTCTGCATCCACGCAGGAGGCCGAGCAGTCATCGACGAGCTACAAAAGAACCTACAGCTCTCGGCAGAGCACGTCGAGGCATCGAGGATGACATTACATAAATTCGGTAACACATCGTCGTCGTCGTTGTGGTACGAGTTGAACTACATTGAGTCCAAGGGGAGGATGAAAAAGGGAGACAGGATTTGGCAGATAGCTTTCGGGAGTGGATTCAAATGTAACAGCGCCGTATGGAAGTGCAATCGAACCATCAAAACTCCTACAAACGGCCCGTGGGACGACTGCATCGATAGGTATCCCGTTCACATCCCGGAAGTCGTAAAGCTCTAGGCCGCATCAAATCGGAACGACAAGTGGGTTTCGGTAATCTGCTAAAATCATGAACTTGTTATCCTAGTGAAAATCCTGCGTTCATATCTCTCTCCCTTTGTATTCTTCTTAATTAGCTTTTCTTTCCAAGTCATGAATTTGCATAGATACCTAAAATGATCCCCATTTATGCGTTAATTAATGTATGTATCCCTTGCAAGGAAAAAAAACAGTGTGGAAACAGGTTGGATTAGCTCTTGGAATAAACCTGGAATAATAACAGAATATGCTATACTAATGCCTGATTGTAAAAAGAAACCGGTATAGCTGAATAATAACATTTGCTTATATTTTCAATCGTTTTGGGATTGTCTTGTTCCTGTAGGGTATCCTTATTAATGCCTGTTGCCATCTTTGTTGTTTTCAACCGGTCCACTGTTCGGCTCTTGGTTTCCTAGTAATTAATATAGACAGGTCTTCCATTACGGCGAAAATCGGCTCAATTAGAGTCCAAACGGTTCTAAAAGTAAATGTTTGATCTAGTTTTAATTGCCAAATTCAATAGTTTGGTGCTACGATTTAAATTCGAGTTGATGTTTTCATTATTGCTTGAATATAATAAAAACAAAGTGATTGGTAAATACTTTGCTCTCGAACCTGTTTTGTTACTAAAGTTTTAAAAAGTTTAATTTATTTACTGAAATATTTTTATTAAATAAATAATTATAAATTTATTTATTAAATGAAGTTCAAAGAATGTTTGTGATGTGAGGAATTACCGCAAATGTTGGGTGAAGATGGCTATTTGATGCAATCCGTTAATTTTGCAGACTCCATTTTTTCGTGAAGGGTCCAATTATAGTCAATTCCTATTTTTTGATGTCAAAATCCCTAACATTGAATAGACTGCCATTTTTAATTTCACTAGGTAAAAGCAGGAGAAGCGATACCATGACGAGGTTGGTCCAAGTGGTAAGCAGCATGGTATCGCTTAAGCAAAGTATCGGGTTCGAGGAGTTGTGTATGCAGAAAATTCTCGTTGGGAGACTTACCCTGTAACACTCTAAAAAAATACATACACACACATATATATATATTTATATATATATATACATATAAAGAAAGAAAGAAAATAAAGAAGAGAGGCTGCCAAGGGGACTCGAACCCGTGCCCCTTGGCATGAGAGGTAGAAGGGTTAACCATTTGAGCTAAAGACGCTCTTGGTCTTAGATTTCTTTGATTTTTATCTTAATCTATTATGTTTCTCTTATACCAGTAATAAAGGAATATCTGAACCCTTCACCTACCCAAATTGTTTGAACATTCATTCGAAAAGAAAAAAAATAATCTAAGGAGGAAATATGCAGAGGGTTCCAAACCCTCTGCTCCCCTTTGCCGTTCACATTCCGACCACCATGCTCCGGCCGGCGGTGGTGTGCACCGCCCTCATCGCCGTCATCCTTGCCTCTTCGTCGTTAAAACCCGACCACCCAACCTCCATTTCCGCCCGTCCTTCACACGAAAATAGTGGAAAACCGTTCGGCTTCACCAACTCCGATCTGCTTCACCGTTGCTCCGTGCGCTACACCGCCGTTGCCGGCGTGTAGATCGTCTCACTCCGGTCACCCAGCCTCTGAGCACGCGCGCTGTTGTGCTGCCGTTCACCGTATATAACGGTTCGAAGCTCCTGCGTTTAAGTTATCGCAACTGTTTCCCTCTATTTCCGGCCACCTCCGCCATCCGTGGGAAATACGACCACCAGATCTGATTTCCCCACCTCACGACGGATAAAACCCAGTCAACCGATCATTCGTTCGACGCCGTTAAGACGTTCGTCGGAGCTTTAAGCTTTCCGGCGAGATTTTGGCATTTTTGGTAATTTCCGACGATGATTCCGGCCTATTTCATATTTCTGATGTATGGGTTTTGTTAGGGGTTTGATAAACTCTATTTTTTCTGGCAGATTAGACGCGAAAGGAGTTTTTCGGTAGCTTTCGGCGACCATTTCCGGCGATCGGAGTTTTGGGTAAGTGAACCGGGTCCAAACCGGTTTAACCCGGTTTAAACCGGCCCAACCCGATCTGAGTCTCGACCCGAACCGGTTCAGTGAACCAAGCCCAAACTCATATTACCCAATCCGTAAAGCCTAAGCCCAATCCTGGCCCAAACCCGTATCCGACCCAAATCAATCCGACCTGACCCGTCCGACCCGTCAACCCGAGTCAACTCGTCCGAGTCAGCCCGAGTCAACTCAGTTGACCCTGTTGACTGCTGATGTCATGCTGACGTCAGCATTGACTTTGACCAGTTGACTTTGACCTCGTTGACCGTTGACTTTGACCGTTGACTTTGACCAAAAAGTCAAATTTTCCGAAAAGCCCTATTTTATGATTTTCGACGCCCTGAGTCCGATTTTGAAACCCGTTTTGCAAAATTCTGACCCGAAGGCCTCCGAATCTGACCTTGAACCCGAAAGTGTTTAATTTTGTTAAGAGCTCTGACACGCGTCGTATAGTGTCAAAAATAAAACCTTAAACTCAAAGTAAATAAGAATTAAATTAATATAGTGAGAGTAAGGGTCGATCCGCAGGGAATAGGAACTCTAACACCTTTCTTCTGATTTAGGCCAAAAACCTGTAGGGAATAAAGGGGGATTTTAGAATAGTGATTTAAATGAGAAAAATAGTAAAAACGTAAAAATAAATGTTGAGAAAGAATTATGGATAGAAATAGCCTCAAGCCACGCTTTGCCACGACATCTTCGATCACTGAAGTTGATTTTTCTTCGACTTTCCTGCAGGTTACAGTCTACAAGGCCCAACCCTTGTAACTTACTTCTCTTTGGTAGATTCGACTCCTAGGGCAATCCTTGAAGTCAAACTTTTGTGGATTAGCCACGGCAATCGATGCTAACCCAGATCTGAGTTAATGCTGGAGAAGCCCGTGCTCGGATATTCGTCTCGATGAGAGTTGTTTCCGATTTCGATTCCCCTTAGTGGACCGCCACTAAGTTTGTTCTTAGGGAGTTGAATTGGCTACAAGCTTTTCCTCGTCCCCAACGATGGATCTAAACCACTTCAAGCCGATGCGCGCTCTCGGAATGAAACAATTGCGATGCCTAAAGATTAGGCCGATTGCCTAATCAACTTTGCAGAGAATCTAAAAAGGGATTTTCGAAGGGTTGAAGTATTTTCCTAATCTCACGAGGTTTGTCGGGTTTGGCGTTGCTTTTGGCTAAAGGGAATTTAGTTAAGCATGGTTTGTGAAAAAAACCATACTTAATAAAATAAACAAAAATGGAGAAAAGAAAATGGAGAACTTTATTACTCAAGGAAGAAGAGAATAATGGAAATTGATTGATGAATAATTCACCCCCCAAAGTGGGGTATTTATAGTAGTTGAAAAACCCTAAAAACCTAAGATGATAAATCCTAAAATAAATTTAAATAAAATTACATAAGATAAATATCAAAGTTTTAAATTTAAAAGATAAAATTCGGATGATAGGCTATCTTGATAAGTGGACTGATAGGTTATCAAGCTTGCTGACGTCATCTTCTAGAAGGTGCTGACGTGGCGCCCAGTCAGCATTCATGCCCTGGTTCATGCCCATGAATCTGCCCACGAATTCAGTATTTCTGCAGCATTTCAACTCGTTTCCGGCATTACGTAACCTGCACGAAAACAACATAAAAACAGCCCAATTAAGTCCTTCAAATATATATTCGATCAAAACAAGGACTAAAAACATAACCGAAATAAACACTTATCAAATTCCCCCTCACTTATCCGATGCTTGTCCTCAAGTATCTCAAAATTAAACAATCCTAAGTTCAAGTTTTCATCCTTAATTTCACGAAGTCTCAAAAATTCTCAATATGATTAAGCATCAAATCCCGAAAGAAAACTAAGGAGCAAAAATAGATAAATGGCAAGACTAATAAATTAAAGCTAAGACGACATTCTAAAAACTCTACTAACCATCAATGATGCAAACCAAGTACCCTCACAAGGAATCGCTCATGTCACTCAAAGTGTTTAAGGGTAGAGAAAAATCACTCGAGCCAAAGCTAATTAGAGCATAACCATAAGCTTGTGTTTAAATCTAATCTCCACTACTAACATGAATATGATGCAAAAATCAAGAGGTCTTAAATAAGGGTTGTAATGCGGCTAAGGTAAGGGTAGGATAAAGGCTAAAAATAAAGGCTAAAATCCAAGACAAAAATCATCCCAAAAAAATATATATATATATATATATATTCGAAACTGTTTTTTTTTTTCATTCGAATCAAAACTGCTCGACAGTGTACTTTTTTTTTTTCGAACTGCACTGTGTTTTTTTCTGTTTTTATTTTTCTGCAGACTCGAACAATTTCCTGCACTGTATATTCGATCCAATTCTGCACTGTATATTCGAATCACGACCGCGGCCACGTCGTCCGCGGGAGGTGCCGGGGCGAAGATAGGATAAGATCTCGGCTAAGTTGGTCTCGATGGAATGGAAGCGCTCATCCATATCTCTTTGGGGTTGGTCGTCTTGTGTTGGTTGTGATTGGGCGCGTCTACGAAACACTCGTTCTCGACGAGTTGGGAGAGTGCCCGGGGGGGCAATATAAGGTGCATCAGGGGTGCCTGCAAGTAAGCCCATCGCATCTAGGCATCTCTCATCTAAAGCACTCATAGAAAACGCATAAGTAAACTGAGATGGATCAAAAGTAGCAGAAAAAATACGCAAGGCTAAATGGGTAATATAGGGGCCCAGAATTAATGGTCGTGACCTAGAGGTTCGGGGGACACGATGAAATGTGTGGGCTAACCAAAAACCAAGATTTACCTTAAGATTTACCTGCATACACCATAAAAAGAATAACTCAGATCTACTCACGGTCGATGGAGTGTCGTTTCTGCCAGACAAGTTGTAAACAAGGAAGCGATGGATATATCGTAAAGCAGGGCTATGAATAATGTGGTCCTTAGTTGTTTTCGGATTGTACTGCACACCCGCTAAACCTGTCAAAGTCTCGAGAGAAATATTGTTATCGAAATCTTCCGGTATGTCCAAAAGTGCAGATTGATAGTTAGGGTCCGAAACATTAGTGACGAAACCCATATAGACATTAAACTCAGTAATGGACAGCCGAAAGTATTGACCCAATAAGCGAAAGGAAATTATATTTGGTGTATCAAGAGACCTTGCGCGACTACGATTAAACGAAAATGTAGAATAAAATTCAAGAACTAATTCGTAGTACGTGTCACAAGTAATAACATGAAATCGACGCCATCCAATATTATCAAAATGTGCTAAGACCGACTCACGTATATGCAAACGATCTAATGTATGATCGGGAATGTACTTACAGACCGGAAGTGGGCGATGTCGAATATGATTAAACATAGCGAGTTCGTCTCCAGTGAATTGTAAAAACCCTTTCAAGTTGTCATCGTTGGGTGTCGTAAATCGTTGGCTACGTCGTGGATGGTCTTCATGGTCGGATGGAATATCATTGTGGTCGTGAGGCGGTGATTCCGGTTGGGCAGCGTTCGAAGGATTATGAGCAGCAAAATCGGCGTTCATGTAATCTGCATGTTCAGAAGTAGGGTTAATAACAAATAATGGCGTAAAAAATTCAGAACTTACCTCATCGGATGCCGAATAATTATCCGAGTGCCCGGATGTGTTAGTGTGCATGTGATAGGAGGGCACGTGGTGTGGGGAATGCATGGGCATGTAATGATGCCGTGATGAGCCTCCAGCCGCATCGGACGTCAAGGGGTGGTAAGGGGACGGTGGCGGCGATGGTGGACAGGATGACGGTGGCGTTTCACCACTGCCGGTGCTGGGCTGTCCGGATCTGTGCGTGGGAGTGGTCCTCGCCATGGCCGGATCGTTGTGGTGCGAAGGAGATGATTGGTGCGTGCGGGCAGTGGCAGTAGACATGGATGTGGTCGGCGTCGCAAGGGAGTGAAAGGAAGGGGATGGGGGTGACGGTGGTCGCTGCGGAAGTGGGGGCGGCGGTGCAAGGTTGGCCGAACGGGGGGTGGTGATGGGGTGCGCGGGAGAAGGGATGGCGGTGGGCTGCTGCTGCGGAAGCTCGGAGTCGCTGCTGACGGCGACGAACTGCGGCGGCTGGTAACGCCGGCGGCCACCGATGACGAGCGGCGGCTGCTGTGGAAGCCGGCGTGCCTGATTCCTTGTGCGAGGCATGGTGGTGGGGTGTAGGGTGGTGTTCTGGTTTGCGTTATGGGAGAAGAGGAAGGAGTGTTGGTAGGTTGGCGGCAGGTGAGGGTTTATTGAATAGGTTAAATGTTGGTCAAAGGTTGCTGAAAAGGGAAATAAATAAGAGGGTGGGGTCCACGGGTTTAATTGGCTGCTGAAAAGGGGAAGAAAAAGCTGCGTGGGTATTGGGTATTTGAAGTTGGATTGGATTGTGGTGGTTGACCGGGTGGTGGATAAGGTATAGAAGATTTGGATAGGTGATAACAAATACCATTTAAAAATTGGGTCCACCGAATATTCTTGATAGCTTCTCATCTTTTATTCAACCTAACTTATCTGCAAAAATAAGGAAAAGATTAGATAAAATAAAATTCAAAAATAAAAATAAAAATAAAATGAGGAGATAATAAATTCGAAAAGATAGATAAGATAAAATTTTTTTTAAAAAAAAAGATAAAATAAGAAAACAAATATTAAAAATAATAAAGAGAAATATGATAAGAGAAATAAAAAGAACTCTTAAACAGATGTAGTTGATTTCGATTTTCCTCTCTTTTTATTATTATTTTTTTTTCGTTTTTTTTCTTTCTATTTTTTAGTTTTTTCTATTTTTTTATATTTTTTTAATAACATTAAAAATAAAGAAAATTAAAATAAAAATGGGTTGCCTCCCATCTAGCGCTTGTTTATCGTCGCTAGCTTGACGACCACATTTACGCATTTGGTTCCTTGAAATAAATCTCTTCAATCAAACCAACTGGAACATTTTCGAAAAATTGTTTTAACCGTTGTCCATTAACTTTAAAGCTATGTCCTTCGGTGTCTTGAATTTCTACTGCTCCATGTGGAAAAGATTGAACAACAGTGAACGGTCCGAGCCATTTGGAACGCAATTTTCCTGCAAAAAGTTTAAATTTAGAATTAAATAATAGAACCTTTTGACCAACGGAAAAAGATTTAAATGAAATATTTTTATCATGGAAATCCTTTGTTTTGTCTTTAAAAATTTGTGCACTATCATAGGCATGTTTCCGGATTTCCTCGAGCTCTTGAATGTGTAACTTGCGTTCCCTTCCAATCGCATCCATTTCCATGTTACATAGCTGGATAGCCCAAAATGCGCGATGTTCCAGTTCGACTGGTAAGTGACAGGGTTTACCGTAAACGAGGCGGTAAGGTGACATCCCTATAGGGCCTTTGTACGCTGTACGGTATGCCCATAGCGCATCGGATAGCTTAATGCTCCAATCTTTGCGATCCGGCTTCACGATTTTTTCGAGTATGGTCTTTATCTCTCGATTCGATACCTCTGCTTGACCATTCGTTTGCGGATGGTAAGATGTTGAAATTCGGTGAGTGACACCGAACTTTTTCATGAGAGTTTCGATCACTCGGTTGATGAAATGCTTCCCTCGGTCGCTTATTATCGCTCGCGGTGTGCCAAACCTGCAAAAGATAGATTCTTTTAGAAACTTAACATTGGTTTTAGCATCATTATTTCGGGTTGCTCTAGCTTCAACCCATTTAGAGACATAATCTACCGCAAGAATTATATAAAAGTTACCGAATGAAGAGACAAAGGGACCCATATAATCTAATCCCCAAACATCAAATATCTCACATACAGTAATGGGATTAAGTGGCATTTCGTTTCGTCGACTCAAATTACCAACCCTTTGACACTTTTCACAAGATTTACAAAATAGATATGCATCACGAAAAATGTTGGGCCAGTAGAAACCACACTCAAGAATTTTATGTGCAGTACGTTTAGGCCCGAAGTGACCACCGCAAGAATAAGAATGACAGAAATTTAAGATAGAGTTTACCTCGCTTTCTGCTACACATCGTCTAATTACCTCATCCGAACAATGTTTCCAAAGATAGGGATCATCCCAAATGAAGAATCGAGACTCCCTTTTTATTCGTTTTACTTTCGTTTTCGGTAAATCTTGCGGCAACTTACCCGTGGCTAAGTAATTCACCATGTCTGCGAACCACGGAACGTTAAGCTGAGCGGCCATCAATCCTTCGTCAGGGAACTCCTCTCTAACCGGTGGATCGGACATAGATAAGGGGATGCGACTTAAATGGTCTGCAACAAGGTTTTCGCATCCCTTCTTATCCTTAATTTCTAAGTTGAATTCCTGGAGTAATAGTATCCATCGGATTAGTCTCGGCTTTGCCTCCTTTTTGCTCATCAGAAAGCGTAAAGCTGCATGATCAGAAAATACAACGATTTTAGTACCGAGTAAATAAGATCTAAACTTTTCTAAGGCAAAGACAATAGCAAAGAGTTCTTTTTCCGTTGTTGAATAATTTTTCTGCGCAGGATCCAAGGTACGTGATGCATAGGCTATAACATGCGGTTCCTTGTCGATTCTTTGACCCAACACTGCTCCAACGCTAAAATCGGAAGCATCGCACATTAGTTCGAATGGATGGTTCCAATTCGGTGGTTGAACGATAGGTGCTTTTACAAGTTTTTCCTTGAGTATGTCAAATGCCTCCTTGCATTTTTCGTCAAAATTGAAGGGTTGATCCTTTTGTAACAGACTGCAGAGGGGTTGCGCCAACTTCGAAAAATCTTTAATAAACCTGCGGTAAAACCCTGCATGGCCAAGAAACGATCGAATATCCCTCACAGTTGTGGGGTATGGGAGTGAGCGTATAACATCTGTTTTAGCTTTATCAACGGTAATACCTTTTGAGGAAACAATATGTCCTAGAATTAAACCTTTATCTACCATGAAATGACATTTTTCATAATTTAAAACAAGGTTGAATTCAAGGCATCTTTTTAGCACATTTGTTAAGTTTAACAAACATTCTCCAAAGGAATTACCGTAAACTGTAAAGTCATCCATGAATACCTCTATACCTTTTTCGATGAAATCTGAGAAAATGCTCACCATGCATCTTTGGAATGTGGTCGGCGCATTACAAAGCCCGAATGGCATTCGACGATAGGCGAACGTGCCAAAAGGGCATGTAAAGGTTGTCTTCTCTTGATCCTCGGGTGCCACGGGAATTTGGAAAAAACCTGAAAATCCGTCAAGACAACAGTAGTGAGTTTTACCGGCTAGTCTTTCAATCATTTGGTCTATAAAAGGAAGTGGAAAATGATCTTTTCGAGTTAGAGAGTACAACTTCCTGTAGTCTATACAGACTCGCCAACCATTCTGGACTCTTGTTGGAACTAACTCACCTTCCGCGTTTTTAACCACTGTGACTCCGGTTTTCTTAGGGACTACATGGATCGGGCTTACCCAGTCACTATCCGAAATTGGATAGATTATATCCGCATCTAGAAGCTTTTGTATTTCTTCTTTAACTACGTCCATCATAGGTTGATTCAGGCGGCGTTGTCCTTGTCGAGATGGCTTAGTCCCATCTTCGGTTTTTACCTTATGCATGCAAGTGGAGGGACTAAGGCCTTTGATGTCTGCAACGGTCCACCCCATGGCTTCCTTATGTGCTCGCAATACTGTTAGCAAGTCCTCCTCCTCTTCGTTTGATAGCTTAGTTGAGATAATAACCGGCAAGGTCTCTCTTTCCCCTAAAAATGCATACTTTAGATGCTCGGGTAATTGTTTAAGTTCAATCTTGGGTGCCTGCAATACAGAAGGTAAAGGTTTAGTCTTAGATGCAGTAAGTATTAAGTCTTTATTCATTGAACAAAGATTTTCAAACTCCCTGTCCTCTTCGTCGGAATCCGTGATTTCTCTGTGCAAATCATCCATGAAGTCAGTAAAACTAGCGTCAAAGAAATCATTGATGGCAGGTTCAATGACATCAACAAAATTTAAACTAGCAACATTTTCAGGATGTCTCATAGCTTTGTAAACGTCAAATTTTACTACCTCACCATCGAATTCCATTGTAAGGATCCCACTTCTTACTTCAATTTTCGTGTTTGCAGTGCTCAAAAATGGGCGGCCAAGGAGGATCTCAGAAGAGTTGTTTGACCGGTCGTTTTCCATGTCAATGACATAGAAATCCGCTGGGAAGATTAAATCATTTACCTTTACAAGAACGTTTTCCAGTAATCCTTCCGGGTAGATTATGGACCTATCCGCCAGTTGTATTGTTACCTTCGTATCCTTCAAAGGCTCAGCAGAAAGTGAGTTATAAAATGAAAGGGGCATAACATTAATAGAGGCCCCTAAATCACACATTGCTCTTTTAACACCCACTTTACCTATTTTGCAGGGAATGGCGAACATACCTTGGTCCTTCAATTTTGGTGGTAACTTACGCTGGAAGACCGCCGATACATGTTCTCCTAAATTAACCTTTTCAACTCCAATAAGACGACGTTTATTAGTACACAAATCTTTAAGGAACTTAGCATACCTTGGAATTTTTCGAATTACGTCGAGGAGCGGAATGTTGATCTCTACTTTCTGGAACACATCTAGGATTTCCTTTTCTTCCGCTTGTTTGTCTCTTTTCATCAATCTCGACGGGAATGGTGGTTGGACAGTATAAGGGGATGGTTTAGGGGTCGGATTTGATGTTTCTTTTTCGACTGGTGGAGTTGGGTTATCTTTTTGGGTGTTTACCTCTGAGGTTTTGGGTTCTATCACGGTGCCACTTCTAAGGGTGATGGCATTTACATTTTCTTTTGGGTTCAACTCTGTTTGTGAAGGGAGTTTACCTTTGGATTCAAGACGACTTACTGTTTGGGCTAGCTGGCTCATTTGCTTGTCTAACTCTTGTAAGTGGATTTCGGTACGGTTCTGAAACTTCTCTTGGGATATCGCTAGTCGTTCAACCAAGGTTTCTAGAGATGTCTTTTGTTGAGGGTAGGGTTGTCTTTGTTGGTACGGTTGATTTGGCCTTTGGTTGTTCGCGTACCCATAATTTGATTGGTTCCTCCACCCAGAATTATAAGCATTCCCTATGGCGTTGGCTTGGGCGACATCATCTTCTTGAATCATCGGACAACAGTCTGTCGGATGTTCTGGGCTGGTACAGATTCCACAAAGTCTAGCTGTTTTTCTCTTATCTGCAACAAGAGTTTGCACTATTTCAGCTAATTTATCGATTTTGTTTTCTAATGAAACTGTACTTACCTCGCGAACCCTTCGAGATGGTTCGTTAGACTGATTGAATCTTTGAGAGTTGGCGGCCATGGTTGATATAAGTGTTTTAGCCGCCGTTGGTGTCATGTTGACTAGAGCTCCGCCACTTGCTGCGTCTATCACTTTCATGTCCATAGGCGTCAATCCTTCGTAAAAATATTAGAGGAGGGTTTGTTCCGACAACCCATGTTGTGGACAATTTGCACACAACTTTTTAAACCTCTCCCAGTATTCATACAAGGATTCAGTTTCTCTTTGTTGAATGCTTAGGATGCTGCGCCTGATTTCGCTCGCTTTCGCTGCAGGGAAGAACCTGTCAAGAAAAAGTTTAGCCATGTCAGTCCATGTTGCAACAGAATTAGGTGGTAAATCAAATAACCAATCTTTCGCTATATCAGATAAGGAAAATGGAAAAGCTCTAAGTTTGATTTGGTCATCGGATACTCCCTGTGGCTTTGTACTTAGACAAACCATGTGAAATTCCTTCAAATGTTTATGAGGATTTTCTGTCGGTAAGCCGTGAAAGGTAGGCAAGAGATGGATCAAACCCGTTTTAAGCACGAACGGTGTTTCGCCATTCGGGAAAGTTATGCACATAGGTTGTTGGCCATCGGGCGCCTCATTCAGTTGGCGTATGGTTTGATTTTCGTCTCCCATCGGATTGGGCTCGTAACTCGATTCTGCTTCGGAAGTGATTTCTAGATCGCGTTCGAGTCTCTGTTGGCGTCTTTTGTTTTTCTTTTCCCGAAGTGTTTGTGCGTTCAACTTTCGGGCTAGTGCTTCGATTTCCGGGATGAGATCAAATTGTTCTCCCGGATTGCTCCTGGTCATAAATCAAATAAAACGATATTAGTAATTTGCCGTATTCCCCGGCAACGGCGCCAATTTTGACACGCGTCGTATAGTGTCAAAAATAAAACCTTAAACTCAAAGTAAATAAGAATTAAATTAATATAGTGAGAGTAAGGGTCGATCCGCAGGGAATAGGAACTCTAACACCTTTCTTCTGATTTAGGCCAAAAACCTGTAGGGAATAAAGGGGGATTTTAGAATAGTGATTTAAATGAGAAAAATAGTAAAAACGTAAAAATAAATGTTGAGAAAGAATTATGGATAGAAATAGCCTCAAGCCACGCTTTGCCACGACATCTTCGATCACTGAAGTTGATTTTTCTTCGACTTTCCTGCAGGTTACAGTCTACAAGGCCCAACCCTTGTAACTTACTTCTCTTTGGTAGATTCGACTCCTAGGGCAATCCTTGAAGTCAAACTTTTGTGGATTAGCCACGGCAATCGATGCTAACCCAGATCTGAGTTAATGCTGGAGAAGCCCGTGCTCGGATATTCGTCTCGATGAGAGTTGTTTCCGATTTCGATTCCCCTTAGTGGACCGCCACTAAGTTTGTTCTTAGGGAGTTGAATTGGCTACAAGCTTTTCCTCGTCCCCAACGATGGATCTAAACCACTTCAAGCCGATGCGCGCTCTCGGAATGAAACAATTGCGATGCCTAAAGATTAGGCCGATTGCCTAATCAACTTTGCAGAGAATCTAAAAAGGGATTTTCGAAGGGTTGAAGTATTTTCCTAATCTCACGAGGTTTGTCGGGTTTGGCGTTGCTTTTGGCTAAAGGGAATTTAGTTAAGCATGGTTTGTGAAAAAAAACCATACTTAATAAAATAAACAAAAATGGAGAAAAGAAAATGGAGAACTTTATTACTCAAGGAAGAAGAGAATAATGGAAATTGATTGATGAATAATTCACCCCCCAAAGTGGGGTATTTATAGTAGTTGAAAAACCCTAAAAACCTAAGATGATAAATCCTAAAATAAATTTAAATAAAATTACATAAGATAAATATCAAAGTTTTAAATTTAAAAGATAAAATTCGGATGATAGGCTATCTTGATAAGTGGACTGATAGGTTATCAAGCTTGCTGACGTCATCTTCTAGAAGGTGCTGACGTGGCGCCCAGTCAGCATTCATGCCCTGGTTCATGCCCATGAATCTGCCCACGAATTCAGTATTTCTGCAGCATTTCAACTCGTTTCCGGCATTACGTAACCTGCACGAAAACAACATAAAAACAGCCCAATTAAGTCCTTCAAATATATATTCGATCAAAACAATGACTAAAAACATAACCGAAATAAACACTTATCAAGCTCTATGGATAAGAACTGAAATATTAATTTGTGTACTTGAAGGTATGATAATATCTCGGTATTCGAAATGTCATGGGACATCCAGTCCGGATTCGAATGCGATCGAATGTAGTATCGGGAGTCAACCAGTATAACTCGGAATTAAGGTAATACCTTACTACCCCTTGTATGCTTTATGCACATGTTGATATTCGGTTAAAGCATGCATGTTACTGATGAAGTGTATTTGTGAACTCTGCTTAAGCCGAATTCGATACGAAAATTAAATATCAGAATCAGTAAGATCAAAATATTCAGATAAGAATATAAATAGAATTCAGATAAGAATTTGCTGGAAATAGTGTTGAAATCCTAAGTCGACCCTTATGACAGTAATACGTGAATTTGATAAGAATGATCGCAATGACCAAAAAGATGGTAATGCCTCGAGCACCGAAATGTCTGATTAATTTGAATGACGATAAACCTCAAGTTCTGAAATAAATGAATCTTCTGTAAAGGGCCGGAGAGTTAGGACGCCTAAATCTCGTTTAAGTAAGTGAATGGTGGAGGTACCAAATGGTAATTCAGAAAGAAATGGTAGATCTATCTCAGTCTAAAATAACTGAAATACCCTCTTGAGTTAATCAGAAACTATGTATTTGATGAAATTCTTGAATGTCTGGATAGAAAGCTAATGAGCTAATATGATATCCGAGTTCTGTGAACCATTGCTTTCAATGTTGGTATAATTACCAGAATGTCTATGAACGTCGAAATGACCATAATGCCCTTGTATGCTTAAAGGACTAAAGTGTTCATAATATATCTGAACTTTCTAAGATCTTGAAGTATCACCTTCTGAATATCTGGGTTATACCGTTAGTATGAACCCCCTTCTTAAGAGGAGCCACGTTTCAGAAATTCGTTCAAGTTGTCAAGAGTTCAATATGTCTCATTCTGTAAATGCCAAACATCTCCAAGAAATGATCTGTTCCACCTAGTGTGTTCCATGTGTGATATATTCTGTTGAATGAACTGTATAATTAATTAGCCATGAAAAATATTATGTTTGATGACGTTCTCTGCCTACCTGATATATATATCTGATCAATCTGTATATTTGTTATGTGATCGTTTGATCTGTAATAGTTTTGTCTGATTGCCTGATAAACTCAATAGTATGATCTGTTAGTTTTACCTATGATGGTACAATCTGTTTGCATGAGTAATACTGAAATGTCTGTTCTGCTCAATAGTATGCCCATTTATCTGTTAAAAGCATGAATTTCTGTTTCTGATACTCTGAATAAAATGTCTGTCACATATATTCTGTTAACCATGTCTGGAAATCTGAACACTGATTCTGTCTGGGTATACTGTTGGGATATGATATGAAGTCTCTTCGGCTCAGCCCTGATCCAGCTGGTAAGACCGTCCTGTTTACAGATCCTGTGCTTCGGCCAGGTCCGCCCGTTTTTACAGATCCTAGGCTTCGGCCAGGTCCGCCCGTTTTTACAGATCCTGTGCTTCGGCCAGGTCCACCCGTTTTTACAGATCCTAGGCTTCGGCCAGGTCCGCCCGTTTTTTTTTAGGTTCCTATGCTTCGGCAAGGGCCGCCCGTATTCTAAGGTATTCCTTAGGATGGTACCCTGCCCAATGGGCTTGGGTTAATGCCAGTTTATGATACAGTTCTGGGGGACTACATATTGGTGTGCCGGTTGGAGGGTAGTCATTAGTAAACGCATACATGCATCCGAGCATTTGCATATAATCTGTTATGTGTTCATATGTTATGTATGTTGATTTGCAACTTATTAAAACACACTAGGCTTCATGGTTTAACTTCTCTAACCTGTCATTCTGTTAACTCTCTGAACAATAAGCTCTCTCTCTCTCTCTCTTAATACTCAGTAACATAGAAAGAACAAACCTTATAGTCCTCAAGAATAATGCTTCACTAAATTAGCGAAACATTAATGGAGACAAGTATTGCCTGGAACATCATAAAAATGTTATGCCTACCATATGTTTGCATGAGCTTATAGCATCTTTTGGTAGTTTTGTATTACTGAGCTTTCCCAAGCTCATGTTGTTTTTACCATCTCAGGATAAAAGATCAAACAAGTTGCACCTATCAACGTCGGTATGAGAGTTTCTTCGGCTCGTCAGGGAGTATGGTATCTGTGTAACTAGGGGGCATGTGTGTCGTGTTATACAAATGAGTCTGAAACTTATTTCCGCAACTTATATCACAAATGTTTTATCGTTTTGAATGATTTCTGAAATTACATTTTTAAATCATATATTTGCTTTATGATTTTAAAGGTTTAAACTTATGTTTATTTGAAATAATTCTGTGGGTCGCTCTTGTGACCCTAATGTGACTTCCTAGGATCCGTGAAACGCATAGGCGGGTCTAGGGGGTTACATACCCACCAAAACCAAGTGTGCGACGTGAGTCGGTTCGAATTAGTCAAGATAAAACCCTAAAAACCAG
Source organism: Hibiscus trionum (assembly GCA_030270665.1). Taxonomy (NCBI): domain Eukaryota; kingdom Viridiplantae; phylum Streptophyta; class Magnoliopsida; order Malvales; family Malvaceae; genus Hibiscus; species Hibiscus trionum. Next base: position 6,160,439 of record BSYR01000011.1, on the reverse strand, counting down.
AAGTACAACTAAAAATATTCCGATAAATCACTCTAGTTAATCAATGAATATCAAGTGTCTTTAAAAATATACGTTTGACGCTGATTTTAAGTACATAATTTTTACTTGAATTTCCAATATGGATTGATTCAATTGGTTGGGTACTCATTAAATTTTTTGATAAGAATAAAAGTTTAAATCTCACCCTGACTTAATTTGGCCTATAAAAAAATAGGTACTTGGAATTTTTTAGATCAATGTGCTATATTAGCTTTTTTCTAACCTACTTGGTATCGAAAAATTGCTACATGCTTTTTTTTGGTAATATACATGTTTATTTTACGGTTTATGTTCGAGGTGCGTGGCTGCCCCTCTCAACAATGTCATCTCTAAGATTCGAACTCACATCCTCTCATTAAGAATGCAATGTGCCTTACCAATGCACCCAACCATTGTTAGTGACAATTTCAAATTTTATCCCATTAGTATAATCTTTATTTAATAAATATAGATAGTTTAACGAAAAATGCATTAATTTAAAATTTGTAACTTCATTATGATTTTGTTTGTTCAACTTTGAAGGCACGTGACATCTATTGGTTGGTTAGATGTGATATATAATTAAAATTTTGATAGAATTATTAAGTAGAGAAATATTTATATTCTCAAGATAAATGTCGAGACTTGAACTCATACAAGGTGAGATAATATGAATATTTTTGTTCACTCAGCAATTTAGTAGATTTAACAGAGTTAAGTTTCTGGATTGATGTATCTGATGATTTTTTTTGAACAATGACACCTAGATTTTATTAATCACCGTGAAAGAAAATACAATACATTGTATCAAAAAGAGAAAAAAAAGAGAGACAAATCCACTAAAAATCTCTTAAAATGGTGCAAAAAAAAGCAGACACTTCCATCGAGATTAACATACTAAAATCCAGAAACCTCACTGAATCTCCTTGTCTTTATCCAAACGAGACATTTTACGGGGTAAAAAAGGAGTGGTGAGCGAACCAAGCTATCAGGTAGATTACTCCGCTATTCAGGTCTGATTATACCAGCAACCAACCATCAACCGAGTAGAAATCTATCTTTCTAAGACCACCAACAGAACTATAGTCAGAGATTAGCATCATGAAAATCTATGTACGAGCACCAACCGATCATTAAGGTATGTTGAAATTATGCTACAAAGACAAATAAGACAAACCACAAAAAACGTGTCACAAAGATAGAGGAAATAAGTGCCACAAAGGCAAAGATTTTTATTAAAATAAAAAAAATAATAGACTCGATGATCGATAATTAATACTAAAAGTAGTTACCAACTACCAATAAAATAAAATAAAAAGTTACATGTGCTAAAAATTTGAGAGAAAACAACATAGATTTGAGAGAAACATATCTGATGATTTTTAAATTTAAATACTCATTAAGTTTTTAGTATCGAATTCAAATATCAGTTTAAAGGTCATATAGATAGAGAAGAGTAATAACTGTGAGAATGGTGGCATGTTGGCCGGAGATGGTGATTACCGATGAAGGGACAGTGAAGGGGGGGGAGAGCGGTGGTTGTGGTTTTTAGGAAAATACAGAAAAAAAGGAATATCGAAAGTTTTATTAACATAAACCAAAGGGATACATGGCTCATTACACTTGTGGCTTTTATAGCCTAATATCAGTAAATTGTAACAAACCCAACAAGTCCAACAACCCTAACAAACTATTGACTAATTACACTTAATTCCCAACTAATTACAATTAATGACTATATTCTAACATTCACCCTGCTTTCTTGATCTTCTTAAACTTGTTAAAATTGATTCAACTCGCCATCTCCTTCTGCTCGCTTGATCTGCAGTATCTTCTCAGCTTCAGCCTTCTCATTGGCAGCCACCCTCATTCTAGCAGCTGCATTAATCTCATTCATAGCCCTCTTCACACGCTCATCTGGTTCGATATCCACAATAAGAATCTGAACTATCTCAAACCCATAATGTGACATTGCCTTTTCAAGTTCCTCTTCCACAGCTTTTGCTATATCATTCTTCTGTTCAAATACAACATCCAGCTCCAACTTAGGAACACTAGCCCTGATAACATCAAAGACGTAGGATTGGATCTGGGCTCTAGTATTGCTGAGCTTATAGAAAGCATCTTGTGCCTTTTCAGCTAAGGCTCGGTATTGGATTGAAGCAACCACATTAACAAAGACGTTATCCTTGGTTTTTGTCTCGCATTTAACATCCAATTGCTGCACACGCAAGGAGAGAAGGCCAGCTGATTGCTTCCCAAAATTCCAGGGCAAACAATGACAAGCAGGCTCAAGCACTTCATCAAATTTCCCAAAGGTTTCCGTTATAGCTACGGTTGACTGATCCACTTGAATGCACCCAAGAGCTTGCCCCATTTTCGATAAAGAAATTGATTCTCGAACACAAGATTATGGTTGACCTTTGATGTAGTGTGATGATCAAGAGCAAACTACCACAGTGAACTGGTACCCGAAAGCTTTATTTCTTAACCCATCATTCTTTCATCCAGAATTCATTTTGAAAACTTGTATCTCTTACTTGGTGGCTTACCTAGAATCGAAGGAGGTTATTTTTCTTCCTTTCGTTCTTCTTTAATCACCTTTCTGTCAACAACTTTTCATCCGAAATTCCTTTTGAATTTTTTTTCTTCACCTTTACTGCCTCTCTTCTCACTTATTGAGACTTTCTTTTTGGTGGTAACAAGGCGGTTAAGCTACATGTTACCGGGTGCAATCTGAAGCCCTTTTTCGAGCAAGAAGATACCCTCTTATGTCTGGTTAATGGAAAGCAAGGTTGTTAAACTCTCAACTCTCCCTAGAGATTTTCTTCCATGAAACAATTGGCTATTAAGCATCAAATTTCCATGTGTACTTTGGAGAAGAATCAACAGATAAGGAAGAATTCCAAATTAAGACCAACTAAGCAACGCAATTCTCTAACAACATGGCCAAGCATTCAACAGAAACAACCAGCATAGGTCCAAATTATCACCAGTTTTCAACAGTAGACAACACCAACAGTGGCAGCAGATACACACGCAGATGGCACCAAGAACATTGAAGCATCAATTTCAGAAACTAAACAAAATCAATTACTCTTGAATATCTACACAACTACTTTCGAAGAACAATCCAAGAAGCTGCAGCAAGCCTTTACCAAATGATAGCAACATCAACTACACTATGAATAGTATGCGAGGAAATCACTAAATCCTTTACTAAATGACGAAACCAACTAATCAAACCATAGCAGTTATCCAAAATTCAGCTTCCAGCAACACTATAACCTCTTCGACAAAGTTAAGATCTCACCAAATTTGATTTTGAAAATCACAATTCTTGAACAAATCCACAAACAAAAAATTGGAGAACCACAACAAGCACCAATGATCAGAAACTTCCAACAAACTGAACTAATGCGAGAGATGCATAACATATGACGAACCAGATCAGAGCATAGCAACGCAAAATATGGCGAACTATGTCGGGCGTGAACCAGAGATACAAGTAAATCATGATCCAAAAAAAATATTCAACGAATCAAAAATTGTAAAGATCTCACCTGATCGAAGAAGATTTACAGACTGAATATGCGGCAGCAACATGCGAAATAACCGAAGGTGTAGATGAAACTTGCGATTGAGGAAACTGATCGTCGATTGAGAATGAAACAAATTAGAAGCAGTGTCAAGATCATCGGTTAGATTCGAAGGGCAGCAGCGAAACGAAACAAATGGCGTCAGGAACGATGTTGAAGATTTTCCGATCTGAAAAATCGTTCTGCAGATATTGACCAGCGAAGAGGAACCGGAAAAAAATTCAGATCGGCTTCAGGATCGTCGGTGGCGAATGATACCATGTGAGAATGGTGGCATGTTGGCCGGAGATGGTGATTACCGATGAAGGGACAGTGAAGGGGGGAGAGAGCGGTGGTTGTGGTTTTTAGGAAAATACAGAAAAAAAAAGGAATATCGAAAGTTTTATTAACATAAACCAAAGGGATACATGGCTCATTACACTTGTGGCTTTTATAGCCTAATATCAGTAAATTGTAACAAACCCAACAAGTCCAACAACCCTAACAAACTATTGACTAATTACACTTAATTCCCAACTAATTACAATTAATGACTATATTCTAACAATAACTAATATAAGTACTGTCAAATCCAAGTGAGGAAATATGCATTGACTTCTTTTTCCTCTGTTTACTCTTTGAAAATGAAGTAGCACATATAGGAATGTTCATGAATGACTAAAACCCCATAAAATTAGACTAATCTAATGTTTTTGTAAACTTCAGCATGCTATCAAATGTTAAATTTAATTTAAAAATAAAGAAAATTATAAATCTATATCATTTTAAAGCAAGACTATACTTTACTATATTAAACTGTTTTGTTTTTAATTTAATTATTTGAATTGTTTCAGTGGTTTGTATGTTTTTACATATCTTGAATGACTCGGGTTCGAGTTCTCTCTCAACCCTTTTTACTATTTTTTCTTAATATTTACGGCATTATAAGATATATACAAAATGGTGCATTTTGTATCACAAATGATTGGTTGGTGTAGTGGTTAAGGCTTTGAGATTTCACCTTGAGGTTGTAAGTAGGGGTGTTCAAAAGTACCCGGCCCGATTGACCCGACCCGCTAACCCGCATACCCGATTTAAAATTACCGGGTATTACTTTAAAAATTACCCAAATTTTCGGGTCGGGTACCCGGCCCGGTTTTTTTTCGGGTATCCGGGTCGGGCCCGAGTCATAAAATACCTCTTAGTCGGGTACCCGACTACCCGATACCCGATATTTTTTTTTATTTTAATTCAAACGCAGCGTTTTATAATATATTTAGATGAAATTGAAAATAATTCCCTCAGACTCAGACCCTCGTCCCTCACGCACACCTCGCACACTGACTTCCCCAAACCAAAATCGACAAATACTTTCAGCTTGCATGTGAGCACTGCTGCAGTGCACTACTGCAAGTCTGCACTATGCTTTCAAAATGAAAAAAAATATATATTTTGTAAAGTCTGCACTATGCTTTCAAAATGAAAAAAAATATATTTTGTATTTTTTATAAGCTGTATCTTTCAAATTATAATTGGTTTTAAAAAATTTATTTTGATTTTATTTTTTTAATTTGCTTTTAAAAAATAAGAGGAAAATAATAAAAAAAATAAAAAAAATAAAGAAACAAAAAAAACGGGTACCCTATTACCCGAATTAGCGGGTACCCGGGTTTTGCGGGTACCCGATTCCTTTGGGCCGGGTATCGGGCCGACCCTTTAGTACCCGAAAATTTCGGGTACCCGGAATTTCGGGTACTCGAAAACCCGGGTACCCGGAAATGAACACCCCTAGTTGTAAGTTTGACTCATGCTTAAGCTATCATCAATTTCTTTTTAATTTTACTTTAACCAGATGGTGACACACGTCACCCCTTAATTGAGGTAAAATAAATATATTAAATATTAAATAAAATAAATTAAAATTAGAGTAAATTCAACCAACCCAGTGATGATATGTGTCATCATCTGATTGGTTGATTAATTTTATTTAATTAAATTAAAAATATGACTAAATTGATATAATAAGTAATTAATAAGAACCAAATGTGTAATTATATAATTTTTTTTGTTAACTGCCACGTCACATCTTCTATTAATTTTTTTGTTAACTTAAAATTTTGATGGTCTAACTAACAAATTGTGTAGCTGTGTGATCAAAATAAAACCGCCCCAAGTACATTAATCACCTGAGTAGTTTACTTTTTATTTATTTGGATTCACTTTTGTTTACGTGTTTTTTTCCTTAAGGATTGAAAATTTGGAGAATTGGGCTCGAGAGATGACTTAGAATTGTTTTGGAACCCGGAAAAAGTGTATCATTATAACAATTGGGTTTAGGGTGTTATATGTATATATATGCTGACCTTAGAGTTTATATATAAGATACTTTTAGAAATATTAAAATTCAGCAAAATTGTTCATGGTCACCATTGTGATTATCATGTGACAAAAGTACACCAAGGTAATTCACGTGCGGTTGACTCTCGCTCGTTTACTTTTTATTCATTAATTTATAAATATAATATCCACAAATATGACTTCTACATTAATAAGCTATATATAGTCAATTTTTGCATAGTAAGTGAATCGAGATAAGGGATGGTAACGGATAGGGTTGGGTAGGTTGAATTTTTGCATGCTAACCTGATATATTTTCAATTCAACCCTATTTATAATTAAATAATAATATATTTGTGTCAAAAGTTTTATCTGATATACTTTAGTTCGATTCTTTTTTGAAAATTTTTTTATATAGGGGAGGACTCACAATCTAGATAAAAGGGTATGATGTCAACTGAAAGCTTTTAACCACTTGTTCTAGAAATTGTTGATTAATCTGGTTCGATTTTATATATCACAAATATTTAATATGCATACATTATCAAAATATAAATACTATAATTTTTTTTCTCTCAAAAACATTATATTGGGAAACCCCAAAAACAACCTATAAAAATCAGGAAATAAACTTTGACAGATAATATTTAGGGAAAACTACACCAGTGGTCTCCAAACTATTACTGTCTTTCTATTTTGGTCTCAAAACGTACGCTACTGTAACCTTTCCCATATCCTGTAATAAGAGATATGTGATTGCTTATTTGCAAATAACTCTTTGGGGGTTCAACTTATCTATATGTGATTTGGGGTCTCAATGGAGTCTAGAACCAAATAACTCTTATCCAGGTGGCTTATTTGCAAGCATTGGTCAAGTGGGAATGGGATTTGGCGTTTCATCGAACTCCCCAAATCCCCGTGACAATGATGGGACCAAACCTCCATTTTTCGATTTGTTTGAGAAGTACTTATCGATTCGGGTTGTAGGATTGCTGGAGGGTGAAGCAGCGTCGAAGAAGAAGAAGAAATCTGGGCTAAAACTGAAAATCAAGATTTATAATCCTTCATTAAGAAGGTTAATGAGTGGTGGCATTGCTGGGGCGGTTTCAAGGACTTACGTTGCGCCATTAGAGACAATAAGGACGCATTTGATGGTTGGGAGCAGTGGAAATTCTACAACTGAGGTGTTCCATAATATATTGCAGACTGAAGGCTGGAAAGGTTTATTTAGGGGTAATCTTGTTAATGTGATTCGAGTTGCACCTAGCAAGGCCATAGAGGTAATGAATCCCTGAATTGCAAATCATATTGTTATTAGTGTTATCCACTTTGTTTTGTCCTTTTGTGGTACTGGATATTTCTATGCTAGTTGCTTGGTTTTGAGCTTTGTGATGTTCCTTATGCAGTATAATGTGATACTGGTTTGTTTATATGATAGTGTTCTCGTGTTTCAGCTTATGTTTCTTGATTCCAACCTTTCCCATTATTGTTGTTGTGTCTCTCTGAGTTTCTTGTTTTATCTGGTGCTGTTCTAAACTGACGCATTGCGGTTTGCTAGTTTTATATTTTATCCTTCTCTTGGTTTCTTTATGATTCATGTTAATAATAAGGCAGTTTGCTTGGTTCATTTGATTGCTTTAAAGATAATTTGTGCTAAAACATACTAGTATTTGAAGTTTAGCCTGGTGGTTAGCTCAATGACTTTCGAGCTAGGGGACATGGGTTTGAATCCCAGCTCTCCCCCTCACATTGAATTTATTTTCTTTGTTATGGTGGTGACACGTGTCACCACCACATTAGTCTGAATTAAAAAATTAAATAATATATATATAGGAGATAGAAAATAATAAAAAATAAGAAAAAAAATCCACGTCAACAATTCCGTTAGTTTTTAACGACAGGGGAACTATGTAACAGAAGGGATGATTTTGTCAAAAAAAATAGTTTTGGGACCAAAATAGGAAGACGATAATAGTTTGGGGACCATCGGTGTAGTTTTCCCTAATATTTATATAGTAGCAAAGCAAATCCAACATATAGAGAATTCAAGAACATTTCGAAATTATTTTAATTCTTATATATCAATTAAATATTACTAAAATAATACACGTCACAACAACAAAAAAGTCATATCATCGTGCTGTTAATGACAAAACGGATGAGTGACCAAAAACGTTCAATGTTTAAAATTTAATGAGTAAATTAAAAAATTTTAAATTTGAGTGACCAAAATAGAAGTAAGAAAAAAGTTTAGTGGTGAATTGTGTATTTTACCTAAAGAATTATTAAGACTTAGAACTAAAGAGATGAGATATAAAAAAGATAAATAGTTTGAAAATGGAAGGGAAAATAGGAAGGAAGAAGAAGAGAAAAAGTAGGTGGTACTAAAAAGAGGAATGGGGATGGGAATTGGGAAGTAGGCGGCAAATGTGGAGAAATAAATAGGTAAGGTCAACGAGAGGAATGGAGAATACGGGATGGGTTAATCCCTAAGAACTCTTCCTCATGTATTTGAATTATGGATATTTTCGTGTTTTTTATTAAGGTGTTTTATCTTAATAACGAATATAACAGATATATGAATAGTTATTTTCTGCAATAATGATTTTGGATGATGTTGTTGTCATATATAACGGTTACTATTACGATAACAGACAGTGACGAATTCAGAAAAATATAATTGAATAGGTCAATATAAAAGAACAAAAAATTTATCTAACATCGCTCATATATATAAATTTTAAATTAAAAATATAATAATCGACTAAAATAATATGATTACATGTTTCAAAAACACACAATCAAAACATTCTAAAAAATTTCAATTTCAAAATAATTCTTTAAACAAAATCAAGCCTTTATTCCACAATTTTAACAATACTAAAAAGTGTTAACGGTCAATATTTCTAAAACTTGAAGCACTTAGTAGGAGGAGAAAAATAAATTATCTTTCAATTTAATTTAAAAAACATACTAAATAAGTAGTTTATCCCTTTATTATGTCATCTACTATGTAATTCTAAAAGTCTATTTATTCTCGAGTAAAAAATAACTATAAGTATTTTCAATTTAATTTATTCATGAGTGATCAAGCTACCTTTCAAAATATATAATAAACAAAATTTAATACCAACAAGAAAAAAATTAGAAAACCTACCTGATTAAAAAGGTGGAACAAAAACATAAAAATCTTGACTTTTAAGTTTAACATGAGAACAATAGAATCAAGAACGCAAGAAAAATGAGAATAAGACTTTGTTTTTTGTTGTGGTGGGCAAACCAAAGTTTGAAGCAAACCAAGGTTTTGCAAAAGCTAGAAAACTAGCTTTTGGCAAACCAAGGTGTGAGAAGCTAAAATAGTAGGCAAACCAAAATTTTGACACTAAAAAATAGAGTGTTTTTAGTTATTTTTGCTTTAAAAAGTGTGTTTGGGCTCGTAAAAGCAACAAAAAACAAGGCCTAAAACTTTTTAAAAATTTAATTTTAAGATTTTTGAAAAAGTATTGAGCATGGGGTAGGCCATAGTCTAAATAAGTCTAGGCCCATATTTACCCGTGGTAACAGAACGTTATTTAAATCCTTGCTCTTCCTGTACTATTAAAATAAATCTTTCTTTCTACATCATAATATCTTCTGATAATATTTTCATTTTTTTAATACTTTAGGGTGATTACGATAGTATATATTTATAATTTCTTTTTTTTATTCTTTTGATAAGGTACATATATCTTGCAGATAAAGTTGTTCGAATTTGGGTGACTTAGGATTCATGGACAAACACGAGATTTTATGTAAATTAGAAAGCTATATTAGAAATGTAGAGGTGCGAAATTACAAAATCTTAAAGAGTGTGAAATTAAATTATCAATAAAAAACACAAAAAATATCTAAATTATAGAAAATTAAAATTTTTTACAGGGTGTAACTAGACCTGGAAAACTTGACCCGAGACCCGAACATGATGATCCAAAGTTGACCTGAAACCCGAAATAAACCGAACCGAATTTTTTTGTTGAACCGAATAGACCCGAACCGAAAGCTAAACCGAATATCGACCAGATTTTAACCCAAAAATTAAGGTAAAATAAATGAATAATTTATTTTTAATATTATCTATTTTTAACAATATAATAAATAATAAAATGAAGTATGTTTTATTATCTTTTTTACAATACCATGGAAGAGACCGTTGCTCTTGTTAAAGTTGTGGTATAATAACATTTTATGTCATTTTACGTTTAAATATTAATTAAATAAAACTTTTGTCCCTACTAATTTTTAAATTTAGAATTTTAATGTACTATTTTCTCTCCCAATATTTAATCTTAAGCCATAAATCCTAAACAATAAACCTTAAGCCATATAAATTAATCTCATGAACCAATAACCTTAAACTAAACCATAAACTCTAAATCATTAACACTAAGCCCTAAAAACCTAAACTGATAACCTTTAAGCTATAGAAATTAATCTAAAATCAATAACCCTAAACTATTAACACTAAGGCCTAAACCATAAACCATAAACTGAAATTAGAGACAATTTTTACAATCTTACCATAAAATATACCTAAAACTAGAATTAGAGACCATCTTGACAACTTGAAAGTAGAGAAATTTGAGAGCTTGGTGACCAATTTTATAATTTAACCATAAAATATAGCATAAAACTGAAATTGTGGACTAAATTGACAATTTGGAAGTGGAGAAATTTGAGAGTCCAATGACCAATTTCATATTTATACCATATAAATAAATTAGGGTTAATTTTGGCTAAAAATTAAATCTTAGAAATTAAAATGAACAAAAATATCATTATATTAAATTAATAGACTAAATTAAAAAGATTAGTTAATTTTGACTAAAAGAAAATTTTTAGAGACTAAATATCACTACGGGGAGAGGATTTCTATATCCGAAGTCTAAACCGTGGGATACTTGTGACTAAATTAAATTAAACTAAAACTTAAAGTTGAATATTAATACTAAAATGTAACATTTTAAATGCAACATGACCTAAAAAGTAATTAATCTCTAGCTTAAATAATTAGTGGCTTATTTCCCTCCAAAATTTTGTATTTTCCCTATCTATTTTTACCAATTGTCTTTTTCTTTCTTTTTCAATCTAGCTTAAAAAATTGGTGGCTTATTTCCCTCCAAAATTTTGTCATTCCCTCTCTATTTTTACCAATTGTATTTCTCTTTTTCTTTTTCTTAATTTAATTGAGTTTCAATTTAGATTAATTTAATTGAAATTTCAACTTTAGTTTTAGAATTATTTTAATTATGTTCGTGATTTATGCTTCTAGATTTTAGTTAGCTCAATTAGATCCTAAGTTTAAAAAATTAATTCATTTTAGACATTATTATTATTATTATTATTATTATTATTATTATTATTATTATTATTATTATTATTATTATAAACTTTGATTTAATATAGTTATACACAAAATTTTGATATGGATACATGAAGCTTTGATTTAAATATTTAATCAAATTCAAATGCATAGATTAACAAGTTGAATCAGAATTAGACCTGGCAAACTTGACCCGAGACCCGAAACCCGAACCGAAACCCGATTTTGACCCGAACATGATGATTCGAAGTTAACCCGAAACCCGAACCGAACCGAAATTTTTTGTTGAACCGAAATGGACCCGAACCGAATAGACCCGAACCGAATGCTACCCGAACCGAAAGCTGAACCGAATATCGACCAGATTTTAACCCGATTTTGACCCGATTTTAACCCGAATATCTATTTTTAACAATATAATAAATAATAAAATGAAGTATAGAAATTTGAGATATTGGTGACCAATTTTATAATTTCATCATAAAATATAGCATAAAATTGAAATTGTAGACTAAATTGACAATTTGGAAGTGGAGAAATTTGAGAGTCCAATGACCAATTTTGTAATTATACCATATAAATAAATAGGGGTCAATTTTGGCTAAAAATTAAATCTTTGAAATTAAAATGAACGAAAATATCAATATATTAAATTAATAGACTAAATTACAAAGATTAGTTAATTTCAACTAAAAGTAAATTTTTAGAGACTAAATATCACTACGGGGAGGTGATTTCTATATCCGAAGTCTAAACCGTGGGAATACTTGTGACTAAATTAAATTAAAACTTAAAGTTGACTAAAATGTAACATTTTAAATGCAACATGACCTAAAAAGTAATTAATCTCTAGCTTAAAAAATTGGTGGCTTATTTCCCTCCAAAATTTTATCTTTTCTCTCTCTATTTTTTCCAATTGTCTTTTTTTTTTCAATCTAGCTTAAAAAATTGGTGGCTTATTTCCCTCCAAAATTTTGTTTTTTTTTCCTCTTTATTTTTATCAATTGTCTTTCTCTTTTTCTTAATTTAATTGAGTTTCAATTTAGATTAATTTAATTGAAATTTCACATTTAGTTTTAAAATTATTTTAATTATGTCCGTGATTTATGCTTTTAAATTTTAGTTAGTTCAATTAGATCCTAAGTTTAATAAATTAATTCATTTCAGACATTATTATTATTATTATTATTATTATTATTATTATTATTATAAACTTTGATTTAATATAATTATACAAAAAAATTTATATGGATACATGAAGCTTTGATTTAAATATTTAATCAAATTCAAATGCATAGATTAACAAGTTGAATCAGAATTAATCTCATACACCAATAACTCTAAACTAAACCATAAATACTAAACCTCAAACCTTTAACCCAACTCAAATCGAATTGACCCGAAAATTTAAATGTTGACCCGACCCGAAATTGACTCGATTTTAACCCGAACCGAAAGCGACCCGAACGACCCGATTTTGACTCGAACCGAAAGCGACCGATCCGATATTGACCCGACCCGAAAACAACGATCCGATTTTGACCCGATCCAATACCCGAACCGAATCCGACTCATCACAGACCTGAATTAGACCCGAACCCGAACCGAACCGACCCGAACCAAATTTAAACCGATTCTAGATAGACCCGAAATGATCCGAACCGAAACGACCCGAACCGAACCCGAACCGAATGACCCGATTGCCACCTCTAATCAGAATTAATCTCATACACCAATAACTCTAAACTAAACCATAAATACTAAACCTCAAACCCTAAACCCAGCTCAACCCGAATTGACCCGAAAATTCAAATGTTGATCCGACCCGAACGACCTGTTTTTAACCCGAACCGAAAACGACCTAAACGACCTGATTTTGACCCGAACCGAAAGCGACCGATCCGATATTGACCCGACCTGAAAACAACTGATCCGATTTTGACCCGATCTAATACCCGAACTGGAACCGACTCATCACAGACCCGAATTAGACCCGAACCCAAACCGAATCTAAACCGATTCTAGATAGACCCGATCCGACCCGAATGACCCGATTGCCACCTCTAAATGTAACTACCCCAACACCCCTAAATCTGTCCTTGACTTGGGATGAACATCATCCCCTTATTCCCATTGTTCTTGCAGTTTCATGATTTTTCCTCTAATTTTGCGGTTTTTATTTTCGTTAACAATAGTTTGGAATTTAGTGCAGAGCTAATTTAGAGGTTATGGTTGGATATAGCAATCACTCAACAACCAACGTCTTAAGTCCCCGACACCTTCTTTTACCTAACCTTATCCACAAATACACTATTGTATTGTTTTTAAAGCTGGTGGTTAGGTTCTAATCAACTCCAACTCTCACGACCAACATGTGTCCGAGTGCTGCAATTCTCTTTCATTTCCCTAGTGTGGATTAGACCTGGCAAACTTGACCCGAGACCCGAAACCCGAACCGAAACCGGATTTTGACCCGAACATGATGATTCAAAGTTGACCCGAAACCCAAACCGAATCGAACCGAACCGAACCGAACCGAAATTTTTTGTTGAACCGAAATGGACCCGAACCGAATGCTACCCGAACCGAAAGCTGAACCGAATATCGACCAGATTTTAACCCGATTTTGACCCGAATATCTATTTTTAACAATATAATAAATAATAAAATGAAGTATAGAAATTTGAGATCTTGGTGACCAATTTTATAATTTCATCATAAAATATAGCATAAAATTGAAATTGTAGACTAAATTGACAATTTGGAAGTTGAGAAATTTGAGAGTCCAATGACCAATTTTGTAATTATACCATATAAATAAATAGGGGTCAATTTTGGCTAAAAATTAAATCTTTGAAATTAAAATGAACGAAAATATCATTATATTAAATTAATAGACTAAATTACAAAGATTAGTTAATTTCAACTAAAAGTAAATTTTTAGAGACTAAATATCACTACGGGGAGGGGATTTTTATATCCGAAGTCTAATACTTGTGACTAAATTAAATTAAAACTTAAAGTTGACTAAATGTAACATTTTAAATGCAACATGACCTAAAAAGTAATTAATCTCTAGCTTAAAAAATTGGTGGCTTATTTCCCTCCAAAATTTTGTCTTTTCTCTCTCTATTTTTTTTCCAATTGTCTTTTTTTTTCAATCTAGCTTAAAAAATTGGTGGCTTATTTCCCTCCAAAATTTTGTTTTTTCCCTCTCTATTTTTACCAATTGTCTTTCTCTTTTTCTTAATTTAATTGAGTTTCAATTTAGATTAATTTAATTGAAATTTCACATTTAGTTTTAGAATTATTTTAATTATGTCCGTGATTTATGCTTTTAGATTTTAGTTAGTTCAATTAGATCCTAAGTTTAATAAATTAATTCATTTCAGACATTATTATTATTATTATTATTATTATTATTATTATTATTATTATTATTATTATTATTATAAACTTTGATTTAATATAATTATACAAAAAAAATTATATGGATACATGAAGCTTTGATTTAAATATTTAATCAAATTCAAATGCATAGATTAACAAGTTGAATCAGAATTAATCTCATACACCAATAACTCTAAACTAAACCATAAATACTAAACCTCAAACCTTTAACCCAACTCAAATCGAATTGACCCAAAAATTTAAATGTTGACCCGACCCAAAATTGACTCGATTTTAACCCGAACCGAAAGCGACCCGAACGAACCGATTTTGACCCGAACCGAAAGCGACCGATCCGATATTGACCCGACCCGAAAACAACCGATCCGATTTTGACCCGATCCAATACCTGAACCGAATCCGACTCATCACAGACCCGAATTAGACCCGAACCCGAACCGAACCGACCCGAATCTAAACCGATTCTAGATAGACCCGAAATGACCCGAACCGAAACGACCCCAAACCGAACCCGAACCGAATGACCCGATTGCCACCTCTAGTGAGGATATTGAATATCATGGAATGTATACTTACCGTCTTTAATTTTTATCTGTAGATGTGACTTTCATGGATGGTTGTTACGTGAATGACACTGTTCAAAGTCGGTGGGTATTCCTATCATCTTCACTTTTACTGTAGTAAATATAATATTTGTAAAAATAATCTGACTTGTGTCATATTTGTGGGGGGGAAAATTAGGTGCAATATTTGTGTAATTTTTCCAAATAGAAGTATTAGGAATTGTTGTCAAAAAGGTATTTTTTAAATAATTATAAAATATCTATTTTAGACATTATTTTTAAAAAATATATAAAAAGATCGATGGTATAATCAAGTATAAATAAGTAATTTTATTTAAAAGTGCTTCTAAGAAAGCTAAAAGCTATAAAATTTGAAAAGTATTTTTGGCTTGAAAAGTTATATGTTCTGCAATACTTTTAACTTCAAATAATTTTTTTGAAAAACATTGCAGAACGAAGTCTGAGTAAAGTTCTGCTTTGGCGTCTTTTGACATGAGAGGAAGCTTATATGATCAATGAATTTTGGTTTTTCAAAGTATCCACTTAAATGAGTCTAGTGACTAATCATTCGTATTCTGTTTGCTCATATGATAAATGTATTTGATATGAATTCTCTGAGATAAATGTCTTATTGTAGATAATGGTTGAGCTATAAAAAGTCTTATTAAGATGTGATAGGATACAGTATAATAATATTCTGGAGAATTGATGGCCGAATTAATAGAAAGTCTTACCACACGTGTACTCGAATGCGCTAAGAGGATCTCCCAAATATCCCCTCGAATGATCAAAGTAGTTGATATGGTGAGGTATATTCAAAGAAGTGGTCACATGTACCACTGTTGTAACCATTTTGATTTGGAAACGTTGCACCACTCTTTATTTGGTGAATTTAATGTAGCAAATTCTTTTTTACAAATTCTTAACTGATGTACACCCCCCAAACTTCCTGTTCTGGCTTCAGCCATACGTCCAAATGCCTTGTAAAACTAGACCTCAAAGTTCGAATCACTATAATAATGTCTCTAGCGTTTAACTAAATAGTCACATTGATTTTTTACGGATGAAAATGATCATTCTACGGATGAAAATTATTAGTCAATTAATGGTAAATGACATGAAATAATGTGACAAATCTATGTTGCAGTGCACGCTGACATAGCAATGTCATATATACAAAGACGTTAACTTGAAAGAATGTCATATCAATCAAAGATAATTTTATAAAATTATATAAAATATATAATTATTTCTGATGACGTGTCACTCTGTAAAGTCATTTCAAGTTGTTTATCATTAGTTGACTAATTGTTTGCATCTGCAGACAACATGATTATTTATTCAAACGTTAGGAATATTTTTTAGCTGTATGCATATAATAAACTCCGAGTATCTTTAAATTACTTGACTAGGTGATTATATACAACAAATAGTTTAATTCTTTATAAACAAATGGATATTCAATAAAATTAATTTTTTAGCAAAAAATAATTCATAATGTATCGGTTGGTGATTTATTAATTGTACTTAGATTAATATTTTTTTTGAATAATTACATGTATTCGATTTATTGGTTGATTAATCTAAAGGAAAATACTTTGATGCACAAGCTGTATAAACTTTAGTTTACACAAGCCCTTTAATTTTAGGGTTTAGGGTTTAGGGTTTTATGTTAGGGTTTAGGGGTTTAGTATGTAGGGTATATAATTTAAGGTTTATGGTTAGAATTTAGAGTTTAGGGTTTAGGGCTTACGTTGCTAGGGTTTGTGATTTAGATTTTAAATTTTATAAAAGGATTGTGTAAAAAAAATTTACACAGCTTGTGCATCAAAATAAAACCCTTAATCTAAATTAGATACTGCAAAAATTTACTATGGGGCGACTCTCCCAAGTCCCAACCCATTAACTTTTTAGATTTCATTAATTTAGAATCAATGGATGAGTGTAAGCTGATGACCGAGATTAAAAATTGGAAATGATGAGATTTTTATGAGATATGATTCACTTAACAGTGCAAAAACTATAAAGTTTTACACTGACTTACGAATTATCATTAGATGAGTGTAAATTTATGATTGAAATTATTCACTTTTTTTTCCTTTAATTTTTTTTTCATTTCTAACTTTTTTCATTATCTAAAGTCAATATAAAACTAAAAAAAAATTACATTATATAATTGGGTTTTATCTCTTACACTCATCCAATAATTCAAAATCAATGTAAAACTTTTTTTTAAAATTTACCTTGTGTAGGTCAATCTTACACATATATATTAGGGTGACAATTTGAAGTATAAAGTACTCTTCTTTCATTGCATGACATGATTGTGCTTGGAGTATTTATGAGTCAGGTTGGGTTTAAGCCCAAATGAAACGGTTTTGCTTGTAAAAGCTCAGTTCAAGTCCAACATGATTGGAGGTTTTTCTACTGTTAAATGCTCTATTTATGTAGATTGTACGTGTCAAATTTTGAGTTAAACAAAAATATGAAACTATTTTTTTATATAAAAACTGTTCGACCGTTAAATATACATTACTAAAGAAATGCTTAACTACAAAATAAGTGTTTAAATTATATTTTTTATTTTACAATAGATACTTAAAGTATTTTTTTACTTGAAATAGATACTTAAAGTTTTATTTTCGGCTGAAATAGGTGCCTAAAGTAATTTTTGGTTGTAATAGGTGCCTAAAGTTTCATTTTTTGTTGAAATAGGTGCCTCAATTAACTTTAAAACAAGCCAAAAATGAAACTTTAGGCACCTATTACATAATTTTTTTGGTATGTGGTATGTGGAGGATTGTTCTGATTAACGTAGTTCTAATTAAACTTTTAAATTGGGCCAGTGCCAGTTGAGTGGTATGTGGTGTAGTTTACCCTAATTTTAAAAAATAAAAAATTTTAGTATATTATATTTTCAAGTAACCCACGAGCTTTTCTAGTCGAATATCGAGTAGCTTAGATTGACTCGTTAAAAACTTAAGCCGAGTTTGAGCTCGAGTCGAATCCAGTCGAGTCAAGCTTTAAATAAATTTACTCGAATAACTCACGTGTCATTTACATCCAAACTATGCTAAAATGTAGTTGACATGTGCAAAATTACTTACCTTGTTTTCTAATGATTTGGGATCTATTTTTGAATTGGGCAAACTGTAAAAATTGAATCTCTAGGGAGAATGGACTGGCCCAACCTCTGGGGATAATGTCGGCCACCGGCATTCCAATGGTGGAAGACGAAGTCGCAAAATTCGCACCATGTGAGAAATTGCTTCCCAATGAATTCAAGTAAGAGCTTAGGTACGGCAGCTCCAAACCCTTGGCTGCCCACAAATATAAATATAGTCACTTCCACAAACTTTTATTATCTTGTTTAGCTTCTTGTGAGGAGAAGAGAAAAAGATAGGGTTTTCGGGGAAATTGAGAGAAGGCGGGATGTTTGGTTGTAGGGAAAATGAGAGGAATTTCTTTGGAAATACACGTGGATATTGACATTTAATTAATTTTGCCACATCAGCAATTCGTTAGGGGATTAACAGACTATAACGTCGGAGTGACCAAGTCTTTACACATCGAAAACGTAGATGACCACTTATTGGCACTTTTCAAAAGTGGTGACTAAATCTATACAAACGAGAAACGAAAGTGACCCCTGCAGTAGTTTACCCTTTTATTATTTAAATTGATTTTATTTGTATATAATAATATTAATAAATTTTGTGATAACGAATTTAAACATCATTTATTTTATTTATTTTTACTTTATAATATCATGTCTAAAATGGACATTTTATCTTTTCAAAAGCATTTTTGACAAAAATACCAAACACTAAAATCTTACAGTTAACTTTTTAAAATCACTTTCTATAACAGCACTTTTAAAAGCATTTTTTAGAAGCTCTGCCAAACTGGCCCTAAAACTAATTTTTTTTCACTCAATTAAATTTTTATACTCCAAAATTTCATCAATTCACCCTTTTAACAAACGCGAACTGTTAAAACTAACAATTTTTTTCTGAATAAATTGATATAACGTGTCATGTTACATTGGTATCATTTGAATTTTCAGAATTTTTTAATTTCATTTGAAAAATTCTTTAAAAGTTCTACAAATTATAAAAAACTTATAAAAACGAAAAACATTTTTTTTAATTATTAATGTCAAATGAGATAATTGTATTGTGCCACATGGCAATAATATCTTAGAAGAAAAAAATTGACAAAAATTGATGGTCAAAGTACTTAATTGATTTAATTTATTGGTTGGGGGCTTAATTGGGTGCAAAAAGGGGTTTAATTGATTTTTTCTTTAAAAGTTCAAGGGCTGCTTAAGTCTTTTTATTTTAATTATCTGTACGACGGTATTCGATCCATTGGTCGACTAATCTAGATTGGATTTTGCAAAGGCTTAATATGAGACGATTCTCTCAACTCAATTTTTTCTATTCACGACATCAAAATTCGAACCTTTGACCTTGCTTAAAATACTTAATATCTCGTTCCACTAGTCCAAAAAAGTTATTCTTAAGAAAAAAAGGTTGGAACTTTGAGGTGGCATGCATATGAAAATTAAGAATGGACGACGGTGGGGAAGAACAATTCTATACATGAATCTGGGTCGGTGCAGCTGGAGCTGCTCTTTTATAATAATTTGATTGTATGGCGACCCAGCACCGAGAGTACAGCACATCCCATGCCATACCTGCGTGCCTATGAATCTATGAAAAACCATTTACTTAGTAGACCAAACCGTGTTGCCAGCTTCAACCCACATTACACACTTTTTGTTCTTCCTTGGAATATGTTTTGAATTTGTGTTTGTGGACCGGGACGGAGCTAGAATTCAATGTTGGAAAGGATAAAAGTTTATTATGTTTTTAAATTTAAAATTAGTGTGGGGCAAAAGCCTTATTTGATTTTTGATTAACATTTAAACTAAAAGGGACTAAAACTATAATTATATCAAAAATTAGAAGAGGCAACCGTTCCTCCGACATTCTACATGGTTCCGTCCCTGTTTGTGGAACATTTGAAAGTAAATATTCAGCTTGATTTCATTGGGTGGTTGAATTAGACCGGCAGCGATGTCTTCATTTGTTCTTGTTTATTTCCTTAAAAATAATAATTCCTTCTTGTTTCCGCATTCAAATACTTAAATACATGCTCTTCCCTTTCAATTCAAAGCAAGCTCAAAGTCAATCATAAAGCATCCAAGTTACCTACCACTATTTTTACCTAACATATTTTCTGTATTCATACTCCTTTTTAAATTATTCTTTATTTCTACTAGTTTTAATACGTTTGTAATAATAACAGTTTTTATATTTAAAAATTCTATTAATTCAGTTTGTTTTGTGATACTGTTAAAGCAAGTGAGTCAATCATATCAAATCAAAAGTTCAATACCCGCATTCTGCCATAAAGCAACAACAAGTTATTGTTAAACTGTTATTAGACCAGGAAAGTAACACGAAAGTAATGTAACATTTATGGGATAAGAACAAACAATTTTGGAGAAAAATAAAGATTAAAATGATGAAATCTTTAAATGTTAAGATTTAAATTTATTAAATTCTTCCGAATTAGGATCAAATTGATAGATTGTATAAGTTTTTAGGGACTAAATTGTTATTATACCATGTTAAATTAGAAGAGAAGTGGCATATTTCTAACAATATGTTCATCGAGTGACATGTTTGTGGCAATTTTTTAATTGAGTGACATGGTTGTGAGCAAGGTGGCATGTTTTGTAACAATTTGTTTAATTGACTGACATGTTTGTAATTTTCAAAATAATTTGTTTGTAACAAATTTTTAATTAAGTGACATGTTTGTAACTTGTAAAAGAAAAGAGATATATTTGTTACTAAAGTCATAGTTAAATGATCTTTGTTGCAGTTTACCCATCATAATATTATTCCTTACCTACTACAAACACGACAAATTATATCACGGGTCATTCTCGTCACGTCATCCATGAGACCACCCAATAAAAATCACTTATTTCATTATTTTTTCCATGTCATATTTTTACTAAGTGAAGATTCACTTGGTAAAAATTGTTTTTAAAATTAATTTACAATAAATATGAGTGAAGATTCACTTAAGAAAAATATGACATGAAAAATAATATATTGTGTAAATTTTTAATAGTTAATCTCATAAATAACGTGACAAAAATAACTCATACTATAATTTCTCCACACACCATTCGCACAATACTTGCATGAACTATGTCGTGTCTTTAAAGACCAGTCCAACACTTTGGTTGGTCATTTATATTGCGTTTCCTGTTGTTGGTAGTTGGTACGCATGGTCTGAACGTTTACATCTATTACTTGTATTAATGAAATGAGAAATTCACATTGAGCAAATATATTTGGCTAATTGGTTAAGTTGTTTGTTTTGTTTTTTCGTATTCTCTTAGGTTATGAATTCTAAATCTATTAAGAATAGTCTATGGACCGATACAGGGATTACTGGGGGCAGCCGCACCCCCTAAAATTTCTAAGTTTCCCTGTATTTTATATATTTTCTTTGTATTTTCTATTGATAATATAATTTTGCACTCCTAAAATTTTATAATTTTACACTCTTACATTTTTAATATAGCTTCCTGATAGTTCGCACCCCCTTACATGAAATCTTGCCTCCGTCCCTGGAATACTTCCCTTCCTTCTCCTATAGTTATCCCCTCCAGTGGCGGATCTATATGGTGTCTTGGGTGGGCCTGTGCCCACCCTGAATTTTTCAAACCTTATACATTTGGCTTCAATTTTCATAATTTTTATGAATTAGTCCTTAAATTTTATGACTTGTGCCCACCCTGAAATTTTGAAATTTTTATGATTTGTACCCATCCTAAAAAATGTTTTAATTTGTGCCCACCCTCAAAAAAAATTCTGGATCCGCCATTGATCCCCTCTAAGTAGAATTATGATTAAATAAAATAAAAATTATAAACCATCTGTTTAATAATAAAATGTGGTGAGATTGAGAAGGTTGAATTAAAGGGTTTTGAATGTTGGTTTGACTAAATGAACCAGTTTCTTATGTTAAACTTGATTTTGACATTAAAGCTTTCTTTAAAACTATGTAGGATTTAGGTAAGACTTTTTTTATCTACATGACTCGTTAGGTTTGATTCCTACAAATTGTGGTTTTGAATTTTGATAACATATTTTCTAATTTAAGATCAGAATTAAACATTTAGTAATAAAATTTTGTTTATATATTAATTTTAAAATAAATAGTTTTTAATAAAAATAATTTAATATTTTTTAAGAATATTCTAAGTCATTATATCATCTAAGCTTAAATAATTTATCATGTTTAAATTCTTATTTGATATTATATAATAGATTCGAACCTTTTTTCAAAGGGAGAAAGCAATAACTCTTGTTTAATGAATCTAGATGGAACATTGACCGATGGAGAACGAAAAATGGTAAAAATAATAATAATCAAAATTAACATTTTAAAAATAATAAATTAAAATGGATTCAATTTTATTCTGTTATTTTCAAAGAGAGATGGCAAAGCCTCTTATATGATGTATCTAGATGGAATATTGACCAAGAGAGTACGGAAATGATAAAAATAAAAAAACCAACATTTTAAAAACATTAAATTCAATTTTTATTATATTTCATTTAAAAACAGGGATGAATTCAGAGGAGATAGAGGGGTTATCGCCCCCTTAAAATTTTGAAATTTACATATAATTTAGAAAAATTTTAGTAATTTTTTATTAAAAATTTATTTTTACTACTCTTAAAATTTTATAAATTTGCGCTCTTAAAATTTTATAAGTCTACCCTTAATATAAAATTATGTGTTCGTTCATATTTAAAAGAAAATGGGGAAAGCCTCTTGTTTAATGAATCTAGATGGACTATTGACCAAGAGAAATTGGACATGGTAAATAAAAAATTAACATTTAAAAAACAATAAATTGAGATGCATCTAGATGGAATGTTGACCAAGTGAAAAATGGAAATGGCAGATATAAAGCTGGGTGGTTTCGGGGGTTGGTAAGATCATTACAGCTAAAATAGGTAAAGTCCATTACCAACCGAAGTTATAAATGCCCAACCAAACTGCAAAACCCTATTGGCTTATTGTTTCTTAAAACAACCTTAAATCCTGGTTCACAATATATAGCACATATAACCAGCGCCAACCAGGCCTTTTTGTGTATTTCTCCTGTAAGATCTATCCAAAGACACAGGGAGAGACAAAAAACAAAACATGGGTTTTGAAAAGGGAATGTCATTGTTGGAAGACTTGATTGAAAAAGCTGGAGGATGTGCTGTAATGGATGGGGGTTTCGCTACTCAACTTGAGAGCCATGGTGCTTCCATTAATGACCCACTTTGGAGCGCTCTTTGCTTGATCAAAGACCCCCACCTTATCAAGAAGGTAACTTTATGTCCTTTTTTTTTCATTTTCTGAAACCTGGTTTTAGATTTTTAATCAAATGTGGAGTCTTGAAATGTGCAGGTTCATATGGAGTATCTGGAGGCTGGTGCAGATATCTTGGTTACTTCATCTTATCAGGTTTGTTAATTAGTTGTTTTTTCTTCTCAGATTGAGCCAAATGATTTGTTTTGTTAGACTGATGTGTGATATCTGATTTCAATCTGTTTTCTAGTATTGATCTGGTGAAAAGATTTGATTTTCACTTTAATAGTTAATGCAGAAAATTTTCTTCTGATTTTAGTATGTCTTTGATTTATGTTTCCAGGCCACTATTCCTGGATTCCTTTCCAGGGGATTGTCCCTTGAAGAAGGGGAGACATTGCTAAAGAAGAGTGTCAAATTGGCTGTGGAAGCTCGTGATAAGTTCTGGGACGGTACTCGAAATGTTCCGGGGAATCGGTACAGCCGAGCTTTGGTAGCAGCCTCGATTGGGAGTTATGGAGCATATCTGGCTGATGGTTCTGAATACAGGTTGGGGAAATTTGTGTAATTTAAAAAGGTTTTTCAGATATCAGACATGTTTCATGTGCTTAACATGGTTACATTATCTGAATGTGCTCTGTCTTTACTTTAGTGGGTATTATGGACCTGATGTAAATCTCGATAAGCTGAAAGATTTTCACCGGCGCAGACTGCAAGTTCTCGTTCAAGCAGGTCCGGATTTGCTCGCCTTTGAGACCATTCCGAATAAACTCGAAGCTCAGGTTTGTTCTTCCACAGTATGTTTGTTTCAAACTGTGGTTGGTGAATGCATTTTATGTTTAATCATTATGGATCAAATCTATTTTAAGACCATACGGAGAAAACATTCAAATTGCAGGCCAGTGTGACAGCTTCATTTTTATCTCCAATTTGCAGGCCTGTGTTGAGTTGCTGGAGGAAGAAAACATTCAAATCCCGTCGTGGATCTGCTTCAGTTCCGTCGATGGCGAGAATGCCCCATCCGGAGAGAGTTTCGAGGAGTGTTTCGATGTACTAAACAAGAGCACCAAAGTAAATGCAGTTGGAATAAATTGTGCACCTCCCCATTTCATTGAAAGCCTTCTCTACAAATTTAAGGAGGTAAATTCCTTCAAGCAACAGTTATATGTAATGTGATAAACTATTGATTCTAATCGTAACCGCACGATATTCCAGTTGACGACCAAGGCCATAGTCGTTTATCCGAATAGCGGGGAGATATGGGACGGTAGAGCAAAGAAATGGAAGGTAAGTGATTTTTGTATGACATGGTTTAGCAATCACTCTGCTATTTGTTCAAGCATGTTGCATCCACCACTAATGGACTTTCTTCTTCGATTAAACAGCCATCGAAGTGCTTTGGTGATGACACATTCGAATTAGTTGCACCAAGATGGCGTGACCTTGGAGCTAAAGTTATCGGGGGCTGCTGTCGGACAACACCATCCACGATTCGAGCCATATCAAAGGCTCTGAAAGAAACGTCTTAGCGAATTAAGAAGTGTCATTGAATTCATATCTTCGCCATACACATTCAGCTGCCACGGTTTTACAAATTAAACGTTGTTGCCATCAAAATCATTTCTTTTTTTCTTCTGTTTTTTCACAATTTAGTGTTTCTTTTTCATTGACCATTGTGCTAGTAGATGCAGAAAGTATCGTTGTCCCTTTTTTGTCAAAAGCCAAAAGATATAAACTTAGAGATTACAGTACTTTTAGACTTGTAGAGATTGCTTTTAAGGTTGGATGCTAACCATATTATCTATACACCTACCACCATGTATCTTTTGTTATCATTTATTGAATAAACAACAATTCGAATCACTTGATTCAACGTTTGACACTCGCCCGTGATTCGAAACTGCACTCTGTGAAGTAGTTGTGTCCGGCCTGCTGAAGCGAGTTGTACAAGCCTTAACCAATCTGCTTGAAAATCTATGCCTTGTTGAGAATAACCTTCTGCAACGAGTTGACATTGTGCTTCTTCTTCAAGCTGCCATCTGCATGGTATTTGGTGTTGTAAACCAATTTAGGCCTAATAAACTTCTTTCCTTTAACGCAAATCCATCCGAATACAATCTCCTCTTCCATAATTCCATTGCTTTACGCCAGACAGGGGACTTGGTCTCCTTAAATAATAAAAATTTTCATTTTTTTGTTGCCCTCCTAATTTTCCAAGATTTTGGCCTAATTAATTTGGACACTCATGTCGCATACCTAATTTTGGTGGATGAATTTTTCAGCGAGAATTTTTTACATATATAAGCGCATCATTCTTTATTCACTAACTTTTCTTCCGTTCCTAGAGGTTTCCATTTATTATCGATGGAGGGGAATAAAAATCTTTACCTATTTTTGATGCTCATGTATTAAAAAATTATGTTTAAAGTTTAAAATTTAATTTTAAACTTTGATGTTACTGTTTAGGGTTAAAATTTAAAAAATTTATGGTAAAATATATTTTTTAAAATTTAAATTTAAAATTTATTTTTTTAATATTATGACATAAAAATAATCATCGAAAAAGGAGAATATTTTTATTCGACGGAGGGTTTGCACCCCAATTAAGGCCTAAGGGCAATGACCAAGAGTCTTGAATGATGAATATCCTGGTTTTGAACCGGTCTTTTTCCAACCTGCGACAAACACATGCAAACAATAATAACAGCAGGTTTTAGGTAACTCCCAATCCCAAACACCAAGAACCGGTGCATGAGGAGCACCTGTCCCAAACTCTAATCCCACAAATCTACGTGGACCGACTGACCCCACTGCCTTGGAACCCTCTGCTTCACAAAGCCCCGGTGCTTAAACACTTCATAAACATATTTATTTTAAGAGACAAAATCAAAAATTACCCATAACATTTGACTAAATATTCACTTTAGTCTCTATTCTTTTTTTGGAGCAATTTAACCCTCAATGTTTCACTATGGGTTAAAATTACTTTTATGTGGATAAATTTTTTTAAAAAGATGACGATAAACGATTTAAAATGACTTAACATAATGATAAGTTAGCAGGAAAAAAATTATAATTTATATATTATATAATTTTATAAAATTATTTTTTGATTGATGTAACGTTTTTTCAAGTCAACACATTTTTCTATATGATACTATCATGTCAGCGTGCATTGCCATATAATTTTCTCTCATCATTTCAAGCCATTTACCGTTAGCTAACTGATAGTTTTCATCTGCGGAGGGATTATATTGACCCAAAATAATACGTTGAGAGTTGAATTGATCCCAAAAAAGAAAAAGGACCAAAGTGACTAATTCAGCATTTTTTTTGGCTTTATGCCTTATTTTAACTATTTTTATTCAATTCATAAGTTGACTAATCCAGATCGAGTATTACAAATATTATTATGAAAGTGGTCTTTTTTAACCCAATTTACACCGTTCACAATGTACGAAGTCAAACTATGATCTTACTTAAAAAATCTAATATCTCACCCAACATGTTAATGGTTCACAAATATATTCTTAATTATGTCCCAAGTCGATTCAAGTATTAATGATCGAATAAGAAAAGTACAAGATATTTTTGCTGTTGTAAAATTTGATAAATAGATGATTAGATTGTTCATTAAGTTCTATGAACTACATTTAGCTGTGTCTTAAAAAAACAGCGACCATTTTCTTTTTTACCAAACAGAAAAGAAAACAAAGTTAAATACTCCAACATTAACTATTACAAGATCATGAGAAGAGGTGAAAAAGTAGAGAGTTGATAGTTTTATAGTCGACAAAATTTCTTCCATCTTTAATGAAAGAAGCACAAAGGGAAGATTCACTCCGGCAGTCCCTCAGGAACCAAAGCAAGTGTGAGTTGTAAGCCAACATTACTACCATTGCCGAGTTGGCTCATCGACGACTCAGAACTGGGTGAGTCAAGTACCTGCCGCTTGGCCCTGGTCGAGGATCGCTTAAAACGAGCACGGGACCGGGTCTTAACCTTGTCGTCGTCTGCCGGCTTGGTGTCCTTGGAGACATGGCGGATGTCGTAGGTTTTGAGAGGGAAAATGGGTTGTTCTTCTTCGACTTCTTCAAGTGACTCTAAAGAAGAAGTCTGGGTTATCGTCGAGCCTTTAAGCACTGCCTCGACGGCGGCTTGGCATTCAGCCCAGTTCCCGGACCACAGCATGCCGATCGACCCATAAACCGGATTTACCACACGCCCACAGGCCTCGTATAAAAGTGACCTAAAGATGGCTACAAATGCAGAACAAAAGGGAATTGATTATACTTATACATTCCGGTTTCAACTTTCATCAATGGGTATATAAAGGAAGTAAATATTACCAGGGCGAAGGTTTTGAGGGCCGGCTTCGATTAGATTGAGGAGGCCGGCACGGCCATAGAACTTGGCGAGGAAGAGAGTGGCGTTGGCCTGAGAATCGGAGGAGTGAATCCATTGAAGACAAGGTCTAATGGAGCAGCTTTCGCTGCATCCCTTGCGCAGAACCCTGCAGCCATTGCAGCTCATCCGCATTGTTTCTGATTGAGATTGAGGGAAAGGGAAGGAGATCGGAGAAGATGAAGGTTATAAAGGAGTTGTTGCGGGGTAAAAGACCTGAAAACCGGGGGTATGTAATGAGTGTTTCCTTTGATTTGCCTTGCTTTTCTTGTTTGTGTAAAGATGGGGACTACCCCTCTTCGGAAAATGAGATTGTTCTTTTGGTTCTTTCCTTCCTTTTCAAACAACCCTGCATGCAAGATTTTATTACCAATCCTACCAACCATTTTAACTCCATTTAAAAAATAAAGTCAGGGCTATAATAAGAACTTGATTTTTGGAGAAAAAAATATCAATTAACCTCTTGAATTCTTTTTACCCCGATTAAGTATTTATACTTTAAAATTTCATCAATTCAATTATTTGATCAATGATGAATTTAACAAATTTTTATTGATTGATGTAACGTGTTGTGTTATAATGTTGTCAATTGACATTTTTAAAATTTTTATTTTATTTAAAACATAAAAAACAAAGTTGGGTTAACGTCACATGATAGAACTGTAGTGTATTACGTGGCAGTAATATGTCAATAAAAAATCGTCAAATTGATGGTTAAAATTGGTCAAAGAGCTTAATTGGTTCAATTTATTAAGGCTGTGCAAAAAACCCGAAAATCCGAAATAAAAAAAACGATCCGAAAACATGCTTAACCGAACCAAAAAAATAGTTTCAGTAGGTTTTTTTAGAAAAAATATTATTTCGGTTTGGATACAGTTCGTAGTTTTTAACAAAAGCGGGTAACCAAATCGACCGGTTGCATAATATAATATATAAAACATGCATATTTATATAATTATATTGGCAAAATTTTAGCATCATTGTTAATTTATTCTCTTCCCCAAATATTTTTATTGTCTTGGAAAGTGAAAAATTAGCGGTAATTTTTAATATATTTCCCTCCTAAATATTAGCGAATTTATTTTACTTTGGGATGTAAAAAATTCAACCTTACTTCTTAATTATTTCCTATTTTCAGTTTCATACATTAATATTTTTCTTCTTCAAATATTTTAAAATTCAAACTCTATCTTATTTTTCACTATGTCATAAGATTTGATATTTTGAATAAGCAAAGTTAATAAATCATTAGCCGAACCGAATATTTCGGTCAATCGGTTAACTAGTTTAATGATTACGGTTTGGGATCGAAAATTAAGCAACTTGAATTTACCGATTATCCGAAATAAATTTTTAACGGTTAACCGAACTCAATTTTACACACCCCTATAATTTATTTGTTTAAAGACTAAATATTTTTTCAAAAGTTAAAACACTTCAAACACACTTAAACATTAAATACAACAATATGTTCGTTATAGGGTTTACATTAATAATGTAGAATTTATACTTCAAAATTTGATGGTGTACAAACGGCGTGAAGCTAGAATTTTGGTCCAACTTGAATTATTTTTTTAATGAAAGTTAAAATATAATTTTATTATTGTGTTACTTTTTAAACTTTACAATTTAAGAGTAATTAAGTCTCAATTTTAACATTTTAAACAAGTCGACATAGACTTTTACTATATATCAACTTATAATTTGATACTTTTAAAGAGACTAGTTCATAATTTTACCAATTTAAAGGGATATATCTCCTGCTAGCAGAGGCGGGTGATAATGGCCAGTGGGAGCCTGCCCCCAAATTTTGAAAATGTACTATTTAGTCATTAATATTTTGAAAATTTTTACTTTTGCCCCATCAAAAATTTAAAATGTTCATGTTTTAATTTTTTTAGTATTTTTAATTAAGTATTCTCCTTAAAATTCTAAAACAATTCTCCTAAAGTATTGTTTTTTTTGAAAATTTTAGTTCGACCCCAATTTTTTAAAAAAGAATTTAAATTAAATTCATCAAAATCTTTGAAAATTTTACTTTAAACATCCAAATATTTTAAAAATTTTAAGTAGGCCCCCTCGAACTCCGACCTCAAAATCCGCCCCTACTTGCTAGCACCCTAGATTCTTTGTAAGATAATAATTATTAGTTTATATAATATTACTATATTTGTGTTAATAATTTTTAGAATTCTTAATTCTTTAGTGATGTACTATACTTTGATTTATTTATTTTTAACAATATAATATGATTTATTAACTATTCGTTAGTTTCATGTATCAAACACAAATATTTCACTATAGTACTTTCTGACTTTGCACAATACTTTTGATGAAAGAATAGCTAACCTATAGAATATGTTTTCTAATTTCCTAAACAAATATATAAAAGGCAGTGTTGTAATTTATTTCTACTATTGATTTTTACTAATCCAACAATCTAAAAATATAATAATTTTAAATTAATAGGCCCTAACCCAAAAAAATATATACAATTAAATTTAGGGTAATTATACTATGCATTGGCGGTAGAAATATTTTTGTTTCTATAAGCGCTCTAATTCTAAGAGTTAGGGATTTAGTTTATGGTTTATAGTTTAGAGGTTTAGGTTTATGTGCTTAGAATTTAGGGAATGTTGTTTGAATTTAGAGTCTAAGGTTGGAATTTAAGGGTTATACGTAAAAAAACCTAAATCTCTAACATATTACCCTAAAACCTAAACCCTAACTTCTAAACCTTAAATCATAACACTAAATCCTAAATTCTAAGCATGAACTCTAAATTATAAACCCCCTAAACTTAAACTTAAACCCTAAACTAAATTCTTAACCCCTAAAATTAAGGCGCTTATAGAAACAAAATATTTCCACCACAGTATATCATATATTTTCCCTTAAATTTAAATTAAAATAAATTTAAACTTGAACTCAAAATCTCAAAATTCCTACAACTTAACATTCTAATCAAGCTAGAGTCTCAATCACAGCTCTTGTAATTTTTTTTTAAATAAGATCAAATAAACTCTTTTTTTTCAGTAACTTGTGATTAGTAAGTTTTTTTATTAAATAGATAGATATTACATTTGAAAGGTAAATGTCGACATACAAAGTCGTTAATAGATCTCGATAAATTAATTTTTTTTAATAAATTAATTTTTTTATGAATTAATTTTAATACAAATCAAAAAGTCTTTAAAACAATTTTGAAAAGATTTTTTTCCAATATTTTAAGCGATGGAAAACAGAAAGAGAACAGCATTTGAGAGGTGGAAGCCATGCAAGCAAGCAAAAGTGAACGGAGTTGCAGAAAATCCGCAACAGATGCACGAGCCAAGCTCTATTTTAAATTTAAAATAATAAGATAATAACTTTATATTAATATTTTTATAACTAAATTCAAATAAAACATATTGTTTAAATAATTTATATTTATTCGAACCAATTAGACCCGTAGATTAAGAATAGGGGCGGAGCCAAGATCGAATATTAGTAGGGAACAAAATATCAAATTTCAAAAATACAAGGGTTTATTACGTATTTATACTCAAAACTCATGGGGGAAATACCTAATTTGTCTAATATTTAAATTTATAAGACCTAAATTGTTATTGGACCAAAAAACTTGAGGATACATGCTCATTCTTCTTTAGTTCAACCTAGAGGTGTAAATGAACAGAATGTTCGACGAATTGTTAGTGGACCGTTCTCGTATAACATTCGTTTATTAAGTTAAATAAACGAGTATGAACAAATTTTTATGTCCGCTTAATAAACAAATGAACGCGAACAGAGGTGTATTCCGTTCGTTTATATTCACGAGAAAACTCGTTTATTGGCTCATTTACAAGCTCATTTACTTGGTTTTTCTTTCCCTTTTATTTTATTTTTTACATTTTAAATATTGGTGAAAGTATGAACTAAATTGAACACATGATGAACTTTTGAGTTCAAACTGTGAAGCCTAATGTGCTTAAAGACTAGTGGTGTAATTCCACCATTTTGGCGAACATATAAATGAACATGTTCGTGAACATTACACGAATATGTTCACAGACGTTAAAAGAACATGTTCATGAATGTTAAACAAACGAACACGAACATCATCAAAAATAAATAAACGAACACAAACATGATATTGAAAATTTAAACGAACCGAACATGAACACCTTGAAATATAAATAAACGAACACGAACAAAATCTTATTCGTTCAAGCTCGTTCATTTACACCTTTAATTCAACTCACACTTGATTATATAGTTCATATACTTATATTTTTAATTTAAATAATTATTTTTTACAGAGGTTAAATTATTATTAAACTAAATTTATTAAATAATTAAATTTTACAACAGCGGCCGGGCCCCTTGGGCCCCAATCAACCAGATTAAAGTGTAATTCATGAACACATCTCCTTGTTATTATGAAGCTCTGTTGTTTGGATGTTGGGTTAGAGCCAGAGCCAGCTGGTTGGGCCGCCTAAAGTTATCCGGGAGGGTGGGGAACGGGTAAAGCCATGAGCCCCACGCCGAACACAATAAAATGTGGTAGCAAAACACATTTGATGCAGTTTGTTTGTGTTGATAAATCCTTCAAATTTTATCCATTATTAATTGGGTAAAATACAAGTGACCATCGAACTAATTGAGGATACCTATTTTAACCACTAAATTATTAAATTCGTCAATTAGATCACCAAGCTTATTAAATTGACTTATTTTGACCATCGTCGTTAAAAAACTAACAGATGGGAGACATGGCAGTTAACGGAAATTTGTAAAATTACACATTTAGTCCTTGTTATTTACCTATAATATCAATTTGATTCTAATTTTAATTTAATTAATTAAATTTAATCATCGAATCAGATGGCGACACGTGTTATCACCCGCGGATGACGACATGTGTCATCACCCGATTGGATAATTTATTTTTAAAAAATATTTATTTTCCTCCAACAAGGTGGTGATACGTGTCACCTCCTGGTTAAAGGAAAATCAAAGAAATAAGGAATGTGCTTGATGTGGTTTGATCTTGAGACCTCCAAGGTAAAAATCAATGCTATTACAACTATGCGAAACCACTTCTATTGGTACAAACTACACCCTTTTGTATATATCATATAATACAGTAATTGTTAGAAAAAAAGAAGTAAAAATGATTGAGAGGTGATTCGAATTTAGGTCATTTGGAATGTGTAAAAATATACAAATCACTAAATTAAGTCAATTCTTTTAGAAGAAAATTAAAATATTTTAAATATAGTTAAATATTCGATTTAAAAGAAAAAAATCAATTTAAAATATTTGAATATTTTTTATATTTATATTAAATAGAATATTTATTAAAATATTAAATATTTGATTTAAAAAATATTTTATTTAAAAGAAAAGAAATTTGATTTAAAAATTATTCGAATATTTTAAATCAAAATTTTAAAGTATTTAAATTAAATTGAATGTTTAAAGTATTTTAAATCCGATTTTAAATATTTGAATATATTTTTTAAATCAAATTTATTTTCTTTTAAATACAATATTTTTTAAATCAAATATTTAATATTTTAATAAATATTCGGTTTGATTTAAATATGAAAAAGAAAAAAGTATTAGAATATTTTAAATCGAATTTCTTTTCTTTTAAATCGAATATTTTTTAAAATTAAATATTTAATAATTTTTATATTTAAATTAAATCGAATATTTGTGTGATTATACACATCTCAATTGATCTAGGTTCGAATTTCCTTTCAACTATTTTTACTTCTTCTTTCCCTAACATTTACTGCATTATAACATATGTATCTAAAATGGTGCGATTCATGTCATTGAGAGAGGTTGGGTGTAGTGGTAAAGGTGTGGGTTTAAAACCCACTTGTCTCATATTCGATTCACCCCAGCGCCATCCTTTCAAATTTGTTAATTTTCCTTTAACCGGGTGGTGACACGTATCATAATCTGATTGATTGATTGATTTTATTTAATTAAAAATAAAATTAGGATCAAATTGATTTAATAAGTAAAACATTGATTAAATGTGTAATTTTATAAATTTTCGCTAACTGCCAGGTCAGCCATCCGTTAGTTTTTTAACGGCGGTGGTAAAAATAGGTCAATTGAATAAGTTTGGTGGTCTGATTGACGAGTTTGATAGTTCGATGGTCAAAATAAATATTCCTAATTAGTTCGGTGGTCATTGGTGTAGTTTAACCTTATTAATTGTCGGTCCAATTTGAGGGTACAAACGTGGCACCACAACTCATGTTTCGTATTGGAAATCAAACCTAAGCACGTGATTTTTCTTGTTTGCCCTCTTCTCTTTTTAATTGGGGGAACATGGTTTGGTAATTGATTTGTCTATGCTAATTATAAAATTTATAATTATAAAAATTATCACAAGTATAAGTAATACATATTTTTTTGAAATATAAGTAATACATATTTAAATATGTTATACTAAGATTATTCAAAAAAATATATGATTACACTAAAATTTATTTATTAAAAAGTATAATTAGATTAATATTTTTTTAATAATCTTAAGGTGATTATTAGATAGTATATGTTTGTGTATATTCTTAACCCTTTGACAATACACACACATTGCAGACAATGCGATTTGAACTCGGGTATCTTGAGATGAATATCATCCTCTTTTTCACTAAGAGTCTAAAATCACTTGTTGGGTTCTAATTAGATTAATAATTAGAATATATTCGATGATAAATTAAAATAATTCTAGAAATGATACATACACAACAAGATCTAAGATGTAATAAAATTTGTAAACAACAGATGATTTACGTAATATAAGAATCGAAAATGTGTGCTAAAATATTACAACCATAACATAACTGTATAACTAGTTTTAAGGCTTTATTTTTATCACAAAAAAGTACATTTGGATAACCCAGTTATCTTCAGTGAGACAGGTTCAAGCTGCCTAGGATACTGTTGGGTCTGATGTGTTACAAGCGGTGAGGTATTTTTTCAATAAGTCTGAATTGTTTTATGATTTTAATGTCAATTCTATTGTGCTCGTGCCTAAAACTGTAAGATTTCCGGTTCGTTATTTGGGAGTTCCCTTGATGGCTAAGAAACTTTCTATTAAGGAATGCTTACTTTTATTGGATAAGGTGCAAAGTAAGATTCAGCAATGATCCTTGCTGAATTTGAGTTTTGTTGGGAAATTAAAGTTGATTAAGTCCATTTTCTATGGGATTCAGAATTTTTGGTGTAGGCAGCTTATTTTGCTTAAAGAAGTTTTTAAGAGGCTTAACCAACTTTGTTCTAGATTTTTATGGAAAGACACTGATTCTATAACCACTGGTGCTCGTGCATTCAAGTCTGAGGATGGTCTAAGCTTGAGAGAAGTGATAAGTTGAAATGATGCTTGTCATGGGTCATTGTGGATTGTTGTAGTGCTAATTCGAAACATTCTTACTTGTCAGGGTCATTATGGATTGCTTGGGATAAGGCCTATGTTTTCAAAGGTATAAGCTTTTGAAAAATTCAGAAAAAAAAAATTTATATGAGTTAGTTTTGGAAGAGACTCTTGAAGCTTAAAGACCAGTATGCTTTATTGCTTGGGAACATCTTTGCCTATTACTCTCATTTGGTTTGATATATATGAGAGTAAGTAGAGATAAGGTGTGTTGGCCGAGACTGATGTGGACTGATTTTTATATTTTCAGACATGTGATTGTTTGGATGGCTCCTACTAGAGACAGGTTGTCTAAGTGGAGGGTAATTGTTGAGAAAGGGTGTATTATGTGTGGGTTTGAGAACGAGTCAAAAGATCACTTGTTCTTTACATGTTCAGGCTCTAAGGGAATCTGGAAGAAAGTTCTAACCCTTTGTGGCATATCTAGAAATGTGGGTGATTGGGCGATTAGGCATCTTAAGGGTAAGTCACTCATTGTGGCCATCCTTAAGTTTGCCTGGAGTGCTTATGTTTACTTTGTTTGGAGGGAAAGGAATTGCAGGATCTTTCGAGCTGCTGAAGATTAAACTAAATCAATCTTGCTGGCCATCAAAGATGTTATTCATGCTAGGCTAGAAGGTAAAAAGGATAAATAAGACTGATTTTATTAATGTACACTCTATAATTGTTGGGGCCTTGGGGTATAAGGGCATAGTTGTTTGATTCATTGTACAGATCAATTTTGTTGTAGCAGAGTTTTTCTGCTTTTTGGGTAATAAAATAAATAATTATAAAAAAAATTATTTAAGAAATATACGCCGGTAATAATGTAAATATAATTATCCATATTTTTTGTATTTTTTATTATTTTGTTTCATTAAATAATTCTTAATACATAAATATTTAAAAATGAATGTATACATGTTTAATTGGATGTATAAATAAAAGTATATTTATTATATAATTAATATGAATTTATATTCCATACACTGACGGTGAAAATAAAAAGTTTCCACAAGTGTCTTAGTTGTTAGGTTTAGGGTTTAGGGTTCGGAGTCTAAGGGTTTAAGATTTCAAGATTGTGGTTAGAATTTAAAGTTTAGATGTTAGGGTTTAGGGTAATATGGTTAGAGATTTAAGTTTTAACTTATAAACCCTAAATTCTAAACTCTTAAACTTTAACCCTAAACTAAATCTATAAACCTCAAAATTAAGGCACTTGGAAACCTTTTGTTTCCCCTCCAAGTGTTATATGTTAACTAAACTAAGTGACTATATGGAAATAAATTTTCATTAAGTGGAAAAATAGTTTATGATGTGAATTTGCATGCATTGGTGAGTTAAATTGTCTGAATGTGAAGAACAACGAGAGAGACAGAGTCAATCTGATTCCAAATCCAAAACACTAGCAAACAAATCACCACGGCGAACTGCACCTTCTTTGGCCGTTTCGCCCTTCCAAAACCATCGATTTCCATGCTTTATTTCTATCAGAAAAACCAGACTCACTCTCCCTGTCTGTTAAAATAAATGTTCAGTTCCTCACTGTCTGCACTCCATTATAATCTGTCTTTTTCCCACTCTTTTCCTTAACAAGACAATGCAAAATAAATTACATGTTTCCAAATATCACTAGTCTACAACCACTACACTCCATTCTTATGTTCCTTTAACCCTAATCTCATTCATCATATCTTCACTTTATTAAAAAAAGATACAAAGAAAATGATTATAAGCTATAACAGTGACCTTCCAAATGGTGCATAAAGAATTAAAGGGAGAAGAAAAAGCTGTGTAACTTTTGAAAGATCCTCTGCTAGTGGAGTCAACGGTTGGCTCGTGATAGATCTGACTGCTAGAAAGTTTTTCCTGTAGTTTCCTGTTTCTGGGAAAAGGTAAGAACCATGCACTTGCCATATTCAACAAAGCAAATCACGGGAACAAAGAACTATACGTTTTTGAGGCGAAAATAAATTTTTAATAGAAAATATATGATTTTTTTTAAAATAACTCTAAATTATATGCGAATTTTAAATTTTGAGAGAGAAGGACCGCCCCAGCCATCGGTCCATCCCTGCTTGGGAACCATTGCAACAAAAAGTATCTGATCATGGTGATATTTGTTAGTGATTTTTCTTGATATGGATCTAAAAGGAAGAAGATATAGAAATTATTGTTCAAAGAAATGCAAACTAAACATTTTTGTTTCCAGAGATGAAGGATCCAAAAGGAAGTACATATAGAAATTCTAAGACATTCAGAGTTTCGTCGCTGTAAATAACCATGAAATTGAAATTCTCTATTCTATATATACACTTCCCAGGTATCCTGGATCCTACTCTACATTGAAAACACCTGCAAAATACCATCGTTTTTCCACCAAAAGCCTTGAAAACACCGACAAGGCAATGTAATGATGAGAAAAACGTGGGTATTTTGGAATCAACAAAATTCAAAAAAGAAAAATGGAAGAGATAAGATCTAGGTTAAAAGGGTTTTTTCTACTAGTTGTGGAGAGGGTCTGGGCAACTGGGAACTCTTCGTTTGCTTTCTTCAAATCCTTTATCGGTTGTTGTTCCATTGAAGTAGTTTTGAATATCTTCCGTGTTGTAGACTTTCCTCTCCACCATCTTTCTTGTTCCATTTTCCGGGAAAATCCTGATAGCTCCAGCTCTGCAGCAATCACCGCAAACCCAAATCTGTAAAACAAAGATTATCACCAACATCACCACCGCCATAGAAGAATTCAAAACTCTCCTCCTGCTGCTGCTGCTGCTCAAAAACCACATAAAGATACAATCCAACTTGCTTTTTTTCTGGGATTTCAATGGGGGAGGAAAGTTGCAGAGAAAGAATGGGAAGAGGCTAATTTAGGTCAGAGAAAGATAGATTGATAGATGAATGGATGGATGGGAGCCATGGATGATGGCTCATGCAACTCGCAGTGGCCCACGTGATAGAGAGAAGAAATAGAATACAATTGCAGTCTATGGTCTCTACAGGTTGTACAGCCCTAGCAAAGGGTTAAACTTGAGAGGATGATTATTATATACTGGTACAGGTTCAGCCATGGACAGAGATTAAACACAATATTATTGTTCCTTTGACTTCAGTCTTCTGCCTGATTAACTTACTCTTCTTTCTAAATCCTAAACTGTACCATAAACTATGTTTGATGTGTCCTTTCTTTTAAAAAAATCTGCATGTCGGTGACTAAGTTTGAGCTTTCTTTTCTTTTACTATTACCAAAAGGTACTATTCATGATTTAGCCCCTGAATTATATCTACCTTCTCATTTTACTACTTAAACTATCATTTTACGGAAAATTCTAGGGTGAGACATTTTTAGGGTACAACTAAAATAAGACGGGTCTATATAAAATTTTACTCAGTTAATAATAATTTGTGTAGTTACACAAATTCTTACAATCTACACAAATTCTTACTATTTGGCGTAAGAAATTAAGTTATAATATAAGAATTTGTGTAGTTATACAAATTCTTACCCAGTTGATAAGAATTTATGTATTTACACAAATTCTTACCTAGTTAGTAAGAATTTTGGTTCTACCTAAATTATTATCCAGTCCTGCATAAATTCCTACCATTTTAGTAAGAATTTTTGTAAGGGCGTATTTTAGCCTCATCTTAAGCTGCCTCACCTTAGAATTTTCCATCGTTTTTATTATAAGCCTTTTCTTTTTTTTTCTTTTTTCTTTTTTTTTTGGGGTGGGGAGGGGGATTAGGACATAAACTATAGATTTAAGTACTGAAGTGGGATAAAAAAATTAAGTACCAAAATACAAAACGGGTATATTTCAAGGACTAAATTATAATTTAATCATTGGTAGAAAAATAGAAACCTAGTGTGTTTTTCTAATAGTCTTAAGGTGATTATAAGGTAGTATATGTTCATACGTATTCTTAATCATTTGACAATGCATACACACCTTGTAAACAAATCAATTTGAACTCAA
This sequence comes from Hibiscus trionum, assembly GCA_030270665.1. Taxonomy (NCBI): domain Eukaryota; kingdom Viridiplantae; phylum Streptophyta; class Magnoliopsida; order Malvales; family Malvaceae; genus Hibiscus; species Hibiscus trionum. The sequence goes on along the minus strand of BSYR01000011.1, from coordinate 6,120,972 downwards.
ATCTTTTAAGATGAATATCATCCGTTTTTTCATTAGGACTACTTGTTGGGTTCAATAGAAACCTTATATGTATGATTGAAGTAGTTTCTATAATATATAACATCAAGTGCCAACAATTAGTTGACTTGTTTATAGAATGATATAATGTAATCATTAGAAACTAAATTGCAATTACCTCAAAAAGGTTTAAGTAAGATTCTAACACAAATTTAGATCTAGAAATGTAGTTGTTATCTTTTTCATATTAGATGTCTCTGTTACTATAAATTCTTTAGTTGGGTTAGTGTTACAAGTAAATTATGTGTCAACTCGGTTGAAAAACTACCGAAAAATCTACATCTTTTTAAATGATAATTAATATTATTGTAAGGGTGCTTTGTTTTATGTCAAACTTTTATATAATTTTAAAATAAAACAATTAAAATTACTGGTTGAGAATCGAACACAATATCATTAGATTTGTATACAAATCATTTATCATTCTACATATATTACTTGTTGAGTTAATTTATATATATATATATATATATATATATATATATATATCTACTGAAACGAGCCTAATGACTAGTCATTTACGTTCTGCTTATAAATATATATATTTTTAATATAAAATATTTTATTTCATCAACATCATAACTTTGATAAAATCAAATTAAATATACATCTATGAATTATTTGTACTATCAAATTATTAAAATTCGATTAAAAGGGAACTTAAAGTTGTGGACAAATTAATTGGTGAAAACATGGGAGAGGGCGAGGAAGTTGAGCGCGAATCTCGCCATGGTGTTGGAGACATATGTGCTACATTGAAGTAGGTAACAAGGAGATGTGTCTGAAAATTGTCCATAAGATCAAATCTAAGGTATCAAAGTATCAAACTTTGATGCAATCCTGTGATTTTTTACTTTGAAAAACCCAAAAACACTTGTTCAACTTGGTTAATAAAACCTTTAATGTCTCAGTTTGAAAATGTTTAGTCCTCTAATTTTATTTTTGTAGTTTTATTTATTAATGTGGGAGTTGCTGAATTATTGGTAATAAACTAATCAAGTGACGCGATTTAGATCTTCGAATAATATTATAATCTGAAAAATCAAATCATTTTAATGTCACAATTTAAAACTTAACCATTAAAAATGTTATGAGAGTTAAACTGGCGTAAATTAATTCAGTTGATCAAATATTCATTAATGTCACTTGAATATAGATCTCGAAAAGTTATGTGAATTAAAAAATCCACTCAATCCAATGTTCTAGTACAAAGTTATACTCTTTCAAATTTTGGGACTCAGTTTATAGTTGAAAAATCAAAAAATTTTGTTTAATTCTCACAAAGTGATAAGTTGTGTAAAATTTTCATTTTAGTCATTATACTTCATATTTTTATTTTTTGGTCCAAATTGCAAAATAAAAGTAAAAATTGGACCAAAGTCACATGCAGCCGCCGGCTACTCCCACCCATCCATAGAAGTCATCGGTAGCTGGAGACAACTCCTTTGTATTAGAATTAAAGATAATTCAGGTTGTTATTCTGTTTTATCCAGGCTGTTTTGTAACTAAAAGCCCGTTGGTCATAACAGATTGGACTCTTTCTGTTATCAATCTATTAAGGCTCTTGTGGGCTATAAAAACCACATTATGATGGCACTGGCCCGTTTAGGTGATTAATCCAATCCGAACGGCCTACATTGTTTCAAATTCATTCCTTTCCCTTCTCTTTTCTGTTTTGCTTCTTCTTCTTTCTTTTGCGGCTGCCCTAGCTGTTTTTCAGTTCACCGCCGTTCATCACCGTATCTTTTCTCATTGGAGTTCCTTCAATATGGTATCAGAGCTTTTCTGATCCGTTCTCTGTTCATTTCGTTTCGGTTTTTTGATTCGTTTCTTTTTCCTTTTCGTCTTCTTCGTGCTTCTCTTTTTGCTATGGCGATTGTTGACGACAACCAAACTGATGCTTCTACCGAGCCGGAGATGAGCCAGACGTCAGAGGTTTCAACCGATCAATTCTTCGCCAACAAACAAGTCAACGTGCGATTAGACGATACAAATTTCCTACTGTGGAAACAGCAGGTGACGTTTCTGATACGAGGCTATGAACTGGAGCATTTTCTCGATTTGTCGACTCCTATTCCGGCCAAGATTATGGATGGATCTGATGGCCGTCCCGCACTCAATCCTGCGTATAGAAAGTTTAAGAAGCAGGATAATTCACTCGCTTCGTGGCTTCTCTCAACAATTAGTCTGAATATCCTTCCGCAACTGGTGGGCGCAGAGTCCTCTGCTCAGATCTGGAATGAAGTTATCAAGATGTATTAAAATCTTTTGACAACCAAAATCATGCACCTGCACTGTCGTTTACGGGCGCTCAAGAAAGGTTCACAGTCCATCCGAGAGTATACAACTCAAGTTAAGGAGATTTGTGACCTCTTAGCTACCAGTGGCAGCCCTGTTTCTGAAGTCGAGCAAGTGGCTACTGTTCTCAATGGTTTACCGGTGGAGTTCGAACCGTTTGTAGCTGCTATTATTGTTAGTCAAGCACCATATTCCTTTGATGTTGTTGTCTCTATGATGATAGACGCAGAGGCACAGATATCTGATCTGATGCGTGTGCCGATCGGTATCAATGTTACAGGTATGATCCCTCTGTTAGTCAAGATGTGGTTAATTCTGATGGTGTGCAAGGATTCTCTTCTGCTGCTAATTCTCGTCCTGGAACGTACTTTGGTGGCCGTGGTAGGGGACGGTCACGTCCTCAATGTCAGCTCTGCGGAAAGCTCGGTCACTTAGTAGACCGATGTTGGTACAGGTTTGATCAGAGTTTTAAGAGTGCTGCAACTCAGACTCAAGTGTCACAAGTTCAGTCCCAGCGTCCTAATGTGTCACAAGCCAATATTTGTCAGTTTGTTTCTCCTACTGTTGATACTGTGTATGATCCTTTTGTGAGCTCTCCTGCAGGAGTTGTTGAAGTTGAGACTGAGAATACAACAGACACGGCTCACATCAATTCCTTGATTGCTTCGGGAGCAGTTTCACTGGACAAAAAGTGGTATTTGGACTCGGGAGCAACTCATCACGTCACATTCAATCCTTCTAATGATAAGAATGGTAAGGCTTACACAGGTAGTGGTAGAGTATATTTAGGTGATGGTTCGAATTTGAGCATTACTCAGATTAGTAGAGCTGTTATCAACGCTTCAGTTAGGTCTCTGGTTATTGAGCATCTTTTGCATGTGCCTCATATTAAGAGAAATTTATTATCTGTTTCAAGATTTGTTCGTGACAATATGGTTTATCTTGAATTTTATGCAACTCAGTGTTTTGTGAAGGACAAGAAAACTGGAAGCGTTTTGCTTGAATGAAGGTTTGAAGATGGCCTGTATTGCTTTCAGCTTTCACAATGTGCTTCTACTTCAGTTGCTTCAGTCTCTACTAGTCAGTTTCCTTCGGCTTCAATTTTCTCTCATACTGTTGATGATGCTTACTGGTTGTGGCACAATCGTTTAGGCCATCCATCCTCCACTGTTATTAGTCTTGTTTTGAATAAAAATATCTCTGTAAATAAGAGTGTTGTTTGTATGCCTTGTCAATTAGGCAAAAGCCATAGGTTACCTCTTTCTCTGTCTACTACAGTGTATACAAAGCCCTTTGAACTAGTTGAGGCAGATGTTTGGGGTCCCTCCCCCATTAGGTCATCAGGGTATAGGTACTATGTGACCTTCATTGACATGTATAGTCGAAATTGTTGGATTTACATGTTAAGAAATAAAGCTGAAGTTTTGATTGCTTTTAGATCTTTTGTTGCTGTTGTTAAAAATCAATTCTCTGGTAATATTATGGCTTTGCAAACAGATGGAAGGGGAATTTCGTGCCTTAGATACTGACTTGGTTGCCATGGGTATTCAGCATCGTGTGTCTTGTCCACATACCTCTCAACAGAATGGCGTTGTTGAGAGGAAGCATAGGCATATTATTGAAACGACTTTGACTTTGTTGGCTCAGTCCTCATTACCTTTTCAGTATTGGTCCTTTGCTGCATTGAGTGCAGTCTATTTGATTAACAGATTGCCATCTCCTGTCTTAGGTGGTATATCCCCTCATGAGAAATTGTATAAAAAGAAACCTGAGTATAGCTTTCTTCGTGTGTTTGGTTGTCTATGTTTTCCCTGGCTTCGACCATACAATAAGAATAAGTTTGAGTTTAGATCTAAACCCTGTGTTTTCTTAGGGTATTCACCAAAACATCATGGTTATCAGTGTATGGATGACACTGGTAGAATATTTGTTTCTCGATTTGTCAAGTTTAATTAGACATGCTTCCCTTTTGCAGCTGGGTCTACTGTTCCCAGTGCTTTGAAAGCTGCTCCTTCCTTCTTTCAGTCCAGTCCCTTTCCAGTTTCTTCCAATGATGATCAGGGTGTTGTTGATCATTCAGTTGTGTCACTTGCTGCCTTTGAAGTTGTGCCTGAGTCGGAATCAGTGCCACTAGTTGATTCTGCAGTTATGCCTGAGACAGAATCAGTGCCACCAGTTGCTCCTAAGGTTGAGGTTGAACCAGAGCTACCTGAGACTCGAGAGGGCACAGAAAATTGTACTGCAAATGATGGAAATCATGTTGGGAGTGCTGAGAATTGTGGTAGTGCACCTGTTACTCATGGAGTTCCAGTAGATGCGTCTGGATTTTTTGATAACACAAATGAAATTGTTTTTGGTTTTGAAAGTGATGATGTAGTTGCTACTGAGCATGGTCGCGTGAATGAAGATGTTCAGGAAGTTGAAGCTGCTGTATCTCAGTCTGAAGATAATGATCTTTCTCAGTCTGAGCATGTCTCATCGGTACAAGATGTTGCACAGCACACAGTAAATACTCATGGCATGGTAACTAGAAGCAAAGATGGGATCTTCAAACCGAAGACTTATCAAGCTGAATGTAGAGATTTGGAGGTGCCTGCTTCTGTTTATGAAGCCTTGAAGCATCCTAAGTGGCATGAGGTTGTGCTTGATGAGTACAAAGCTTTATTGGCAAATGACACATGTGACTTGGTACGTCTTCCTTCAAATAGGACAGCAGTGGAGTCTAAGTGGATATTTAAAGTCAAGCTGAATTCTGATGGTTCTGTAAGTCGTTACAAGGCACGGCTTGTTGCGAAAGGATACTCTCAAGTACCAGGGTATGATTTCTTTGAAACTTTCAGCCCCGTAGTTAAGTTCTTCACCGTTAATGCTTTACTTTCTCTTGCTATAACACATGAATGGAACGTGTATCAAGTGGATATAAATAATGCCTTTTTAAAGGGCGATTTGCTGAAAGATGTCTATATGGTTCAGCCATCTGGGTTTGAACAGAGAGATGAGAAAGGGCAAATGTTGGTATGTAAGCTTAAGAATGCTTTGTACGGCCTTCGACAAGCACCACGAAACTGGTTTTCCAAACTTTTTGAGTTTTTGAAGAAGTTGATGTTTCGTTCCTCAAGTGCAGATCCTTCTCTGTTTGTTTATATTTGTAATGATGTCGTTACGTATTTAGTTGTATACGTTGACGACATATTAATCACCGGTACATCGGAGGACCATATGAAAGAGGTTCGAAAGGCTTTACATGAGCAATTTTCCCTGAAAAATTTGGGGTCTGTGCAATACTTTCTTGGCGTTGAAGCAATTCACACTCAGGGTGGTCTTCTTCTAACACAGCGGAAGTTTGTCACTGAGTTGCTTAAGAAAACTAATATGTTGAAAGGTAAAGCTCTTGATACTCCTATTGCGGTCACTCCAAAGTTAAGCAAGTTTGATGGTGTTGATCATGTGGATGCTAGTCAGTATCGAAGTACTGTAGGTTCATTATTGTATATTTGTCACACTCGACCCGATATTTCCTTCGCGGTTAACAAGGTAGCGCAGTTCATGCAAAGTCCTAAAAATGTTCATTGGATAGCTGTAAAAAGGATTCTGCGATATCTGAAGGCTACTGTTGATTTTGGGCTATGGTTTGCTCGTCCTGATAGTGGAAATAAAACCATGGATCTATATGCTTTCTCCGACGCTGATTGGGGAAGCGATGTTGATGATCGCAGATCTATTTCTGGATATTGCGTGTATCTTGGTTCACATCTTCTGGCCTGGAGCTTAAGGAAACAACGGTCAGTCTCTCGTTCGACTGCGGAAGCAGAGTACCGTAGTCTTGCGGATGCAGCATCTGAATTAATGTGGATGAAAGCCTTGTTAACCGATATAGGTATGAAGCTTGATGACACACCTAGAATTTGGTGCGACAACACTAGTACGGTGGCAATGGCTGCAAATTCAATTCTTCATGCAAAAACTAAGCATGTCGACTTGGATTTGCATTTTGTAAGAGAGAAAGTTCAAAATCAGCAACTTGAAGTCAATTATGTGCCAGGACAATTTCAGAATGCTGACGTGCTCACAAAACCATTAACGGTAGATCGATTTCAAGAGCTTCGAAAACATCTTTGTGTTTGGTCAATTCAACAAGTTTTGGAAGAAGACAAAACCGGGTGAATATTAGAATTAAAGATAATTCAGGTTGTTATTCTGTTTTATCCAGGCTGTTTTGTAACTAAAAGCATGTTGGTCATAACAGATTGGACTCTTTCTGTTAACAATCTGTTAAGGCTCTTGTGGGCTATAAAAACCACATTATGATGGCACTGGCCCGTTAAGGTGATTAATCAAATCCGAACGGCCTACATTGTTTCAAATCCATTCCTTTTCCTTCTCTTTTCTGTTTTGCTTCTTCTTCTTTCTTTTGTGGCTGCCCTAGCTGTTTTTCAGTTCACCGTCGTTCATCACCGTATCTTTTCTCATCGGAGTTCCTTCAATACTTTGTACCGTAAATAATTTTTCAAATATACTATTGTTGATGCCTGAAACCAGTAGACACCAAATAAGAGAGATAGAGGAGATGAATACGGTGGTTTGTGGCGGTATCAAGCGGTTCATCTATTCTGATTTAGGTGAAAAATCGCAGACAGTATGATAGTCAGATATAAAGAGAATCAGAAATAGAAAAAGAAAATTTGATCAAAGGAAGATAAAAAAAAACCCCTTCCTTGGTACTCCTCCTATATATACCCTCAAGTCCATTGTGATGATGACAAGTGTCCAAGCTCGAGATTTATTCCTTTAGTGACCTATCGACACTCTAGCTTGACGTATAGTTAAGGGCAGACGATTTTTATCTCTACAAAAAAAATAAACTTACATGTAGGTATGTATGTATTTTTTTAATAGTCTTAAAAATAATTAGAAGATAATATATGTTCATATCTACATGTGTATTTTATTTTCTGGTTTTTGTTTAGTTGAATTCTATGGTTCAATTATACAAGATGATGGATGAAGGAATGGGAAATTTACAAGTGATGTGATCCCTGAATGTATGAGAATTATACAAGAAAGTTGGTCTAATAAATCAGCGACATATTTGTCATTTCACCTTCGTCTTCACGAAGTGACCCATCCTGAAACCCAGACCTGTATTCTTTGACCACCAACATCCCTACATGAATAATGTGACTGCTGAATTTTTTTAAGTCAAGAAAATAGTTTGGTTTAAAAGATATAATGGGCAATGGTTATTAAAACTTTAAGGTAAATTATAAGTAAAGAAAATGTTACGTTTTTATGTCGAGATTCGAACCATACAAAATATAATAATATAAACATTCTTTGTTCTTAAGTGAATTAGTGAATCTCTAATAAAGATAGACTTTAATCTGGCGTGTGCCTAATCCCCTTCCTCTCTCAAGTTTGATTTTCTTCTCCCTCTAACTTCTTTATTTATTTTTCTTCAATCGGTGTTACAATCTGATTGGAAAAAAATATTATTAAATCATTTTTAATTAAAAATAAGACCAAATAAAAAGAACATCTAGACAATGACTAAAATGAATAATATTTTTAATTAAGATTAAATTGGTTAAATGTATAAATATAGAGAATTAAATATGTTATTATACAAATTTTCATAATTACAATATCACCTATATAATACTAGGGTAAACTACAACATATGTCGCTCAACTATGGGTAAGATTACATTTGGATCACTCAATTATTAAAAGTTACATTTGGGTCACTCAATTATGGGTAAGGTTACATTCGGGTCACCCAATTATTAAAGGTTACATTTAGATCACTCAATTATGGGTAAAGTTACGTTTGGATCACCTTTCATATTTTAAAAAAGTGCATCAATTTATGTATTAGATTAATTAATGATTTTAAATGAAGTGCTCTAATATTAACGAGGATATACACATGATTTCAAAGAAAAAATGACTAAATTGATTTACTTTTTTAAAAAATGAAGGATGACTCAAACGTAACTTTACCCATAATTGAGTGATCTAAATGTAACATTTAATAATTGAGTGACCCAAATATAACTTTACTCATAATTAAGTGACCCAAATGTAACTTTTAATAATTGAGTGACCCAAATGTAACCTTACTCATAATTGAGTGACCTATGTTATAGTTTACCCATAATACTAACGGATCACTAACTATTTTATAACAAAATTTAAATTTAATATCCATTATATAGCTTTTGAAATCTCAGTGATCATTTCATCCTATGCAAGCAACTTATCTGCTATATTTTTGCAAGACCCTACTAAACTAACATACTAGACTCGATTTTTCCATATGAAACATAGTTTATGTGGAATATCACTACGCCAAGCGATGGCCGACGTCCGAGATCAAGCCCCAAGGCTCGTACCCATATGCATTTCTTTGATCTTTACCTACAACGTTCTCAACATATCTATCGCTTCACCGCTGTCCTCCCGTTAACACCGAGCATTCATTACTTGTGCCATACCATTAATAGAAAAGCACGAGCATAACAAGTACAGTTGTTTATTATAATGTCAATCGGAACTCACACTATAAGAATAAGCAAAACTCATCATCCTAGAATCTTTAATCGAGTAGTTTTAATCTTATGCGTAACCAGTCATCCCAACAGTTGGATTCGTGCGGTTTGCCTTGTGAGCCGGCTTTGTTGTGGTTGCCTTGGTGAAATACATGTAGTAGTATACGTTGAGAACCATTGTCGCAACCACAAACACCGCTGCTGCAATAAAGACGCCTTTCCTCAACGTTTCACAGGAGAAGTTCTGGGCATAAATCATCCCACGATACTTGGTGTGATAAGCGTTCCTTGTTGCACCCGCTATTAGACATGCTTCTGCAACCAAGAAAGTCAACCTGCAAATGCAGGTGCATGAAAGAATTGAAATCTCAAAACATGAAGGATACACAGAAGGTAAAGCCCATATGTAAATTTGTAAAAGATGTGACATAAGCAGAAAGCATCACAGAAACCATGCAAGAAAGACGATCAACGAGATTCAAAAATAAATCATATTGGTCAAATGGTAGAGAAGGAGATAATATGGCATATCATCACTCGGATTTCATTAAAACAGGAAGGCAAGAGCATAAAATAGGAGGGTGACCAATCAGAGATGAGGAGCTCCTTAAGGAATGATGGATGATGAACATGATGTGGTATGCAGACCCGAAATACTTACCATGATGAAACAAAATAAATGATAGACCAAGCTCGTTCACTACCCGGTGCTAATGGTCTCCCAAAGCACATGCACTTCGTAACTCCCATCAAAAGGGATTCACCTGAAAGAAGAAACAAGAAAGCACCTACTCCATAACCGGTGGCAACATCCGAGTTGTAGACACAATATGTAGCATTTGATATTTCATCTTTAACGACCGTGCCCTGCAATGCAGCAAAGTAAAGGTTAAAAGATCATAAATTAAACCAATGCACATGGCATATGCACATAAAATATCTCCAAAAAAGAGGTTGAAAGTTGCCGGTTACAAAGTCATATCCAACCCTACCGCTCTACAAAGGAAAAAACTACATAAGTAGAATTAACCCTAAACCATAAACCTTGAACCTATTTTTTTACCAGCCACCCAAATTTCAGATCATTTCAAATTAAGCAAAGAATACAGCTACACATTAAGTGCTCATCGTTGTGCTTCATTATAGGTACCCATGCACGACAAATTTTCCGCCTTTTAAAGAAACTGCACTAGTTATTACTGCATCAAAAAAGGTTGAAAGAAGCACTATAGCGCAATAAAACGATATGATAAATGCAGATACAACCGCCTCTTCCCTCAGATCGTCAGGAATTCCGACTGATATCTTGAAGTCAATGTATTAAGAAGCAATTTAGTATAAGTAGCTCAGTACAAGTATGAACAATTAAAATGGTGTGCTATTCTGTAATTTTCTTTCAAGTTTAAACATGTTAACCTATATAGTAAACCAGGTGATAATGACAGGGGAGGGGTTTTTTTTTTAACACTTTCTATTAGATATAGGAAATCCATATGCTCAATGGTGAAGCTTCTCAATTTGGGTGAAATTGGGCTTTACTTTGAAGCTTTTTTGTGTTAGATGAGGCACAATATTTACATTAATTTTGAGGGTCATGAACAAAAATATCATCTGAAAGAACAAATGTGTTTCTAAGAGTAAATTAATGAGCTTTAATTAAATAACCTTAAAGGTTAGATCTTCAATAAAAAAATAACAGAAAAACATAATTTAATAACATATGGAATAAAGAAATAATTGCAGAGAATCCGAGGCTTCAAACATGCCATCCTAACAAAACCCAGCAAAAATTCACTCTAGAACCCCACAGATCTCTTCATATCACACCTCAAAAAGCCTAATTTTCTTATGAACTAAAACACATAAGCACCAAAACAAAGATGAAAAAGAGAAACAAAAGAAAAACAGAGGATTAAAAGGGGGTGTTTGAGGTATCTGAAGCAAAGCTTAAAAGAGTTGAAAATAGTGAAAAATGGGCTTACAACGCTTCTTCTTCTCTCAGCAGCAATGGCAAAGCCGAATGCGACCAAGCTGAGGACTACCACCAGAAGGTGGACGAGGGTGGAGCCCTTTCCTTCTCCCATCTCCGGTTTGAGAGCTCCGGCGGACACTGAAAGATTGAGAGCGGCCTTGTTTGTGTAGCTGCTAATGTGAAGTGGGGGAAAGCAAAAAGTGTGAATTGGAGCAAAGCAAAGTGCTTTAACTTGTAAACAGTGTAGTAGAAACTAGAAAGGAGTGAAAGGCTATTTCGTTTCTCAAAAGTGTCAACTTTTAGACCCACGCCTATTCTCCTCGTCGCTGAAGCACGCGCCATTCAATACCAACGATTGTAATTTCTTAATTTAAACTCATTAAGAAATTTAATTTTAAATTTTTAATAGTCAAAAGGCGATTAGAAGATAATATTTGTGTATAATATCCTTAAAGTAATTTAAATTTGTATCTATTAAGATGAACATAATCAATTTTCCACTGAATATAAATCTTCTGTCCTTTCTCGGTGCCCTTATTTATGTTCCTACACTAAAAATTAGGTTCAAGGTTTTGAGTTTAAAATTAGAGTTTGTAGTTTGGATTTAGAATTTAGTATTATGGCTTAGAATTTATTTTTTAGTATTTTTTTAACGTTGGGCCATAGAAAAGGCACTGAAAAAGAAAAAGGTCAGAAAAATTTTATCCTTACGCTTGTTATATCTTTAAATAACATGATCATAATAAACTACTACAGTATTCGATCCAGATTAATCAATCTAGACCATGCTATATGCTACATTCCATTTGAACATTCACCGATGGGGGAGAGGTGCTTTTGTTCTTCTTTCACACCCCATTGTTGGTTGGACAATATCTGTTCTTATAAGTTATACCCTAAGAAAATAATTCTTTCCACTGCTTCAAAACCCCATTTGAAATGTCTGTAATAACTTGTGTGCTATTGTGTCAAACGATACTAGGGTTTAAGCCCTCACCAAATTAATAATAATCAAACCATACTAGGTTTGTATACAATGCAGTTTTCTCCGTTGATCTCAACATTTTATCAAAACAGAGCAGATCAATTACATGCTATTCATTCAGAAGCGGGTTCGGAAGAGGATGAGGATGCAGCCCTCTTCTTGGCAAAGTATTCGTCGGCTCGAGCAAGGTTCTTTGCAACCGATGGCTTAACCCACTTCTTTCGTCCCGGCAGTACGGTGAGAGAACAACCGGAAGCCTCAAGCTTTTCCTTTGCAGATGCTGAGAAGGCACGGGCCTTCAAGTTCAGCTTTACATTCAGCTCTCCATCGCCGAGAATCTAAATCAACACAGATTAATTAATCAATAACGATGAATATTTTATGTTAAAAGCAACATTTATTTCACATATTTTATTAACACATTCCCTCTAATTAATAAATGGTAGTTTGCAAAGAACATATAAATTCCACTTCATGCACGAGAGAATCAAATAAGAAGGTAGATTAGCATTGTTTGTTATTACAATTAATTACAAACCATTCCGCATTACATGAGATCCCATTGTTATTTCCATTAGTAATCAAGAAGGTCGAATCGATTTTGTCAGGATTAATGCCTTCAACCATGAGAGAAAACAGAAATTTCCTACCAAGAGAACAAGTTCTGTTGGGGTCATTAATTTATAGTTCTCATACCTAGAGTTGTTGCAATATAAATCTGAAATCATATGTACCTTTAAAGGGAGTTTCCTCTCTCTTCCTGATGGGTTGATCAAACCCTTCTCCTTTAAAGTCTCCAACGACACCTCATCTCCATCTTGAAATCCAGCAGTTTCGAGGTCTTTTAAGTTAACGGGAATGTATTTAGGTAATCCCGCATGCATACCTGACCAAAAAAGAGTCGGCAATAGGTTTAAACAGAAGGAAGATATATATGAACAGAGTAACCAAGTTCAAAATAGAACTGGCAAGAAATTTTGGCAAACAAGTGCAAAAGATTACATCATAAAGTAAAAACCTAATCTTATACATCATAAAGGAAAACGATTCGAGAAAGCAACACCAATACAATGGAAAATTTTATCCTAGTCGGCAGACCAAATAGGGGACTGATGGTTGTTAGCCCAAACGTTATGCCACAGGAAAGAGAACCTAATATATATTAAAAGGCATGATAGTTTTATTAATGGAAGAGACAAGTACACAAGCTTTTCATACTAGGGCTGAGCAAGAATACAAAGAAAACCGAAAACCAATTTAAGCCGCAGTGCTCTGTTCATTTTTTATTGAATTCGGCTCAATTCTGACTGAGATAGTAATAGGCTTATTCGGTTTGGTATTCGATTCACAAGTTAGAATATCATAAATATCAAACCCAACTGCATTCTATTTTTAATTATTTTTATTTCATTATATAAAATAAGTATTTTATTTCTAACTTGGCAAATAAATATAAAATATTATAATTCTTTTAGATAAAAAAAAAACAATGAAACAAACTACAATTTTGGTTTGTTTTAGCTCGGTATTAGAAAATCAGAATACTGCATATTAACCACAACTTTTAGCCAAAGTTGAACCCAATCATTACATATGTAAAATACACCCTCGTTGAACCAATCCATCCTTAATACACCAAAAAACTTTCAACACCCTCAGTACAGCCCCCACTTTAACTCTTCGCAGAAACGAAGAAAAAAAAACTTCATTGTCACAACAACATATCAAACACCTTGAAAATATGACCTGGAGGTACCCAAATCTTGTATATAATATCAAGCAGGTGACCCCAATTTAAATGACAGACACAAGCACAGGGGGAAGAGAAAGAGAAAGAAAAACATCACTAGTCTATGAAGAAACCCCAACCAAAGAAAGAAAAACAAAAGAATCCACAGCCATTCAAAACGAACCATCAAAACAGAAGATCTTATCCAACAATTATCGGTAGCTCCAAACACAAATGTCAAATACCACCAAAGTGAATCAAACTCGAGACTTATCAAACCAAAATATTATCATCAAACAATCAGCAAACGGAGACTTCCAAAAACAATGCAACTGACCCATTTATGTAACCAAGTCACATGATGGTCAAATTCATGCAGCAAGTTCATCTTATTACCAATTAAACCACAAACTGAAATGTTGTATCCTAAGTTTCATCTGAGAATGAAATAAGTTAGCTCGCAGCCTCGCACTGCACATGCACGCATTTATGTATTATATTTTTCAGTCGAGATAAGCTTTTAATTGTCAGTACATGAGATGAAGAAAATGATTTTACCTACATACGCTACAGCACCAGCTTCATTACCACAAGAATCCACACGATACAATAATTCGATCGGACATAGTAAAATGTTAGTCTTACCAAATTCTCATGAATAAGTGTGATTAAATACCCCTAATGCTCTAATCTCTTTATACAATTAACAAAGCAGTTTATATTAGCTTTTCCTTAAAGCACTTTTAGAACAATTCTACTCAAACATCACATCCTAAAAACAAGCAATAAATAAGAGAAAAGCACAAATTGTCAATTGCTACCACCAAATCATGGTAATACTCAAACCCAAAGTCACCCTTTACATAGGTTATATGGCATGGACAGCCATTTGATTGAATTTAGAGTAATGCTAACTCAAACTAGAAAAAATCCAAGTTCAGAGTAATTTCCAGAAATTGCAGAGTTCAAGCAGACAAGTTGAAGTTTATAAAACCAAACAAACAAAGAAAACAGATTACCTCCGGCAATTCCTCTCAATTTGGGGATACGCCTATAAAGTGGCATTTGGCCACCCTCAAATCCCTTTCTAACACCCGGACCAGACCGCGATTTCTGACCCCTCATTCCGAAACCACAGCTGCCACCTTGTCCGGCCGATATTCCTCTCCCCTTTCTCTTCCCTTTCTTTCTCGAACCAGGCTGAGGTCCCAGGTTGTCCAACCGGAACCTCACATTAGGAGCTGTGACCGACACTTGGGTTTTTGCTGCTTGGTTCAAAACAACTAAAGACCATGCCCCCTTTTGTGGTTCTACCTGTCGGTGTTTGGTCCTGATATGAATAACGTGAAATGGGTTTGGTTTTAAATTCCTCGGATTTCCCTGCAGTAAAAGAAAGAAAGAAAATTTAAGTGAGTAATCCCGTGATGAATTAAAGAAAGAGTGAAAGAAGACGAACCCTGAAAGTGGAACGAAGAGAGGGTAAAGTTGATATGGAAGAATATGGAGAGAGGGAGAGCATGGCTGCCATTGCAGTGAAATTGTTGAAGATGAAAGCTTGATAGCTATGTTAATTGTTATGTACTATCATTCTGCTCAACGGATAAGGTCTATAATCTTTAGATTGAAGGAGGGTTTTTTTTTTTAATTTATTACTAGACTCGGTGAAAAAAAATAGTTTTTTTTTCAAAAATATATTTATAAAAAATGTTTAATGGATGATTATGTAAATTATTTTTTGTCACTTAATTTTATTTGGTTTCTATTATAGTTATTTGATTTAATTTAATTTTTGATTTCATCTTTAAATTTTAAAATTTTGTTTGTTTTAATCACTCAACCATTAAATATATAACACTCACATCAATAGATTTAATCATCGTGAGCCATCAAAACTTGAATTAAAGTTTCAACTTATTTAAGTTAAATATGTAATTTTATCATATGATATGATTAATGTAGAACCTAGATATATTATTTTTCTCATTCTTCTTTGCATTACCGCGACACCAGTGAATCAAATGAACTCCTAAGTTACATGTGCTATTTAACTAATTGGCGATCGTAGTTTGTTATTTTGCACGAATCAACTTATCTTAGTAGTTAAGGGAACGGTTGTTGTTCTTAGAAATCACGGGTTCAAGCACCAGCAGTTGCAGCAGGGTGATTGAGCATACATTATCAAATGATTAAGAGTATATTTAGAACAAATACTACTTGTAATCACCTTAGCTTTCAAAAAAAACTAATCGGCGATCAAATCTCTTAAGTTGATTTAAAGTATGCGATTCAAAGTTTATATGAAATAGTATGTTCACAAGATAACATGTTTTATTATGATTAGGGATGTAAAAACAGGTCAACAGTTGGGTTTCAGGTCGGGTCAAATCGGTTACAGGTCATTTCGGGTCATTTTTTGTTTTGACTCGATTCGGTTCGGGTTCGGGTTCATTTCGGGTCGGGTTCATTTCAGGTCGGGTTCATTTCGGGTCGGGTTCATTTCAGGTCGGTTCATTTCAGGTCGGGTCAAAACGGTTAATTGACAGGCTAATTTCAGGTCGGTTTCGTTTCAGGTCGGGTTCATTTCAGGTCGGTTTCGTTTCAGGTCGGGTTCATTTATGGTCGGTTTCGTTTCAGGTCGGGTTCGTTTCAGGTCGGGTTCATTTATGGTCGGTTTCGTTTCAGGTCGGGTTCGTTTCAGGTCGGTTTCGTTTCAGGTCGGGTTCGTTTCAGGTCGGTTTCGTTTCAGGTCGGGTTCTTTTCAGGTCGGTTTTGTTTCAGGTCGGGTTCATTTCAGGTCGGTTTCGTTTCAGGTCGGGTTCATTTTAGGTCGGGTTCCTTCGGGTTTATGGTTTATTGTGTTATGTGTATTATATATATTGACGGATTATGATTTTTATTTTTACGGTTTAGGGTTTAGGGTTAGGGGATTACGTATATGTGATATATATATATATATATAGTTGGTACCATTGGATTTATTTTTAGGGTTTAGGGTTTATGGTTTGGGGTTTGGGGTTTGGGGTTTAGGGATCTTAAATTAATACAAACATACCTACATTAATTATATATATTGATGGATTATGGTTTTCAGGGTTTAGGGTTTACTGATCTTAAATTAATACAAACATGCCTACATTAATTATATATATATATATATTGATGGATTATGGTTTTTAGGGTTTAGGGTTTAGTGTTTAGGGTTTAGGGTTTAGGGTTTACTGATCTTAAATTAATACAAACATGCCTACATTAATTATATATATATTGATGGATTATGGTTTTTAGGGTTTATGGGTTATGGTTTAGGGTTTATGGTTTAGGGTTTAATGATCTTAAATTAAAACAAACATACCTACATTAATTATATATATATATATATTGATGGATTATGGTTTTTAGGGTTTAGGGTTTATGGTTTAAGGGTTTAGTGTTTAGGGTTTAGTAATCTTAAATTAATGCAAACATGCCTACATTAATTATATATATATATTGATGGATTATGGTTTTTAGGGTTTAGGGTTTAGGGTTTAATGATCTTAAATTAATACAAACATGCCTACATTAATTATATATATATATATATTGATGAATTATGGTTTTTATGGTTTAGGATTTATGGTTTAAGGGTTTAGTGTTTAGGGTCTAGTGATCTTAAATTAATACAAACATGCCTACATTAATTATATATATATTGATGAATTATGGTTTTTAGGGTTTAGGGTTTAGGGTTTATTGATCTTAAATTAATACAAACATACCTACATGTATTATATATATATATATTGATGGATTATGGGTTTAGGGTTTAGGGTTTAGGGTTTAATGATCTTAAATTAATACAAACATGCCTACATTAATTATATATATATATTGATGGATTATGGTTTTTAGGGTTTAAGGGTTTAGTGTTTAGGGTTTAGTGATCTTAAATTAATACAAACATGTCTACATTAATTATATATATATATTGATGGATTATGGTTTTTAGGGTTTAGGGTTTATTGATCTTAAATTAATACAAACATACCTACATGTATTATATATATTGATGGATTGTAGTTTTTAGGGTTTATGGTTTAGGGTTTAGGGTTTAGGGTTTAGCGTTTATGGTTTACTGTTCATAAAATGATACGTACATACGTACATGTAATATATATATTGATGGATTAATGGTTTTTGTTTTCAGCGTTTAGGTTTTAGCGTTTAGTTTTTAGGGTTTAGTGGTTAGGGTTTAGGGTTTATTATTATTATTATTATTATTATTATTATTATTATTATATACTTAAATACAATTATTATTATTATTATATATTTACTATGCTTATTATTATTATTAGTTTTTTTTATTATTATTATTATTATTATTAGTTTTTATTATTATTATTATTATTATTATTACTATGATTAGTAATATTATTATTATTATTACTATTATTATTATTATTATTATTATTATTATTATATACTTAAATACAATTATTATTATTATTATATATTTACTATGCTTATTATTATTATTAGTTTTATGATTATTATTATTATTATTATTATTATTATTATTACTATTATTATTATTATTATTTGTAATTAAATGTATAGGGTTTAGAGTTTAGGATTAGAGACTATGGTTCATTGATTAAATATTAGGGTTTAGGGTTTAAACCCCTAATGTCTAGTTCTAAACCCTAAGCATTAAACCCTAAAGCATAAGTAATTAACCCTAACCACTAAACCCTCGATCTAGGATTACGGACTATGAGCTATAGATTAAATATTAGGGTTTTATGGTTTAGAGGGTAGTGGTTATTGTTTAGGGTTTAGGGTTAGAGACTATGGTTCATTGATTAAATATTAGGGTTTAATGTTTAAACCCCTAATGTCTAATTCTAAACCCTAAACATGAGTAATTAACCCTAACCACTAAACCCTCGATCTAGGATTACGGACTATGAGCTATAGATTAAATATTAGGGTTTTATGGTTTAGAGGGTAGTGGTCATTGTTTAGGGTTTAGGGTTAGGGACTATGGTTCATTGATTAAATATTAGGGTTTAATGTTTAAACCCCTAATGTCTAATTCTAAACCCTAAGCATTAAACCCTAAAGCATGAGTAATTAACCCTAACCACTAAACCCTCGATCTAGGATTACAGACTATAAGCTATAGATTAAATATTAGGGTTTTATGGTTTAGAGGGTAGTGGTCATTGTTTAGGGTTTAGGGTTAGGGACTATGGTTCATTGATTAAATATTAGGGTTTAAGGTTTAAACCCCTAATGTCTAATTCTAAACCCTAAGCATTAAACCCTAAAGCATGAGTAATTAACCCTAACCACTAAAGCCTCGATCTAGGATTACCTTAAACCTAAAGGCTTCATAAACACTAAACCCTAATACCCTAAACCCTAAACATTTAACATAAACCCTAAACCACAAATTAAGTTCCTAATGATTATTCCCGCCCAAATTTGGTAAACAATAGCCCAACAAACACAACTAAAGCTGAAAACCCATTTTTCTCGCTCAAATATGACAGGTGGCGCTCATTCATTGGTCCGTAAGCTTTGCCACAAATTATGTTCTTCTTCTCCCCATTAGCTGGATCCAGTTGGCACACTGATGTCAGCTACATCATCTCAGTCAACTACTATAAATAGGAGAGAGAGTATTGTCAGATTTTAATGACCATATTAATAATATACCATAAATATTAATAATAAAATAAGTAAGTAATAAATAACAAGATAGAGAGAAAAAATGTATTTTGGGAATTTTACCGGCCATGTGAATTGCCCGAGCACCGAACCGACATTGTTGTAGAGTCATAATGTATAAAAAAATAATTATTTAGCATTAATTTATTCCTATAATAAAAAATTTAAGTCATCTTATTTTAATTAAGAATATAGATTTAATTTAATAATTTTTACTCATTTAACTTAATTTTATTAAGTATAAAATTTTACATTAATAATGGTTATTCATTCCACTTAAGTTAATTAAGTATAATAGTTTATCTTTGAAGTTATTTTAAAATAATAGTCAAGTTAATTAGAAATACAATTTATTAATACTTAAAATTATTATTAATTCAATTTATCTTTTAATTGAAGTTAAGTTAATTAATTTATTAATACTTGAAATTATTATTAATTTTAAATTTTTTCAATACTTGACATTATTTTATATTCATTAAATATAACTTCTTTAAATGTCAGATAATTATCGTTATTAGCAAATCAAATAATAGTATTAGTTCAGGTTAATATCAGTTCAGGTCAATATCAGTTCAGGTCAATATCAGTTCAGGTCAATAACAGTTCAGGTCAATAACAGTTCAGGTCAATATCAGTTCAGGTCAAGAACAGTTCAGGTCAAGAACAGTTCAGGTCAAGAACAGTTCAGGTTCAAAACAGGTCGGGTTAAAAACAGGTCGGGTTCAAAACAGGTCGGGTTCATTTCAGGTCGGGTCCAAACAGGTCGGGTTAAATCGGTTATCTGGCAGGTTAGTCTCGGGTTCGGGTTCGTTTCGGTCGGGTGCAGGTCGGGTTCGGTTACTACAGTAACAGGTCAAATTCGGGTTCGGGTTCACTTCGGTCGGGTGCAGTTCGGGTTCGGTTTCTACAGTTACAGGTCAAATTCGGGTTCGAGTTCGTTTCGGTCGGGTGCAGGTCGGGTTCGGTCTTTGAATTCTCGGGTTAAACCAGGTTCTGACTCGATCGGGTTTCAGGCAGGTTACCAGGTCGGGTCAGTTTTTCACACCCCTAATTATGATGTATAAGAGGTGATTCATATGTAAACAAGAGGGAAAAGGAAAGTAAAA
Source organism: Hibiscus trionum (assembly GCA_030270665.1). Classification (NCBI taxonomy): domain Eukaryota; kingdom Viridiplantae; phylum Streptophyta; class Magnoliopsida; order Malvales; family Malvaceae; genus Hibiscus; species Hibiscus trionum. The sequence continues at coordinate 6,100,560 of BSYR01000011.1, read as the reverse complement.
AATATAAAGTGTAATTATTTCATACATAAGTGCTTTTGGAAACTTTGTTTCCACAAGTGCCTTAATTTTAGGGTGTATAGACTTCGTTTAGGGTTTAGGGGTTTAAGTGTAGTAGTTTTGAACTTAGGGGCTATTGATAGAATTTTGAGTTTAGGGTTAAAATTTAGGGTTTATAGGTTAGTATTTAACTCATTAACCATAGTACCCTAAAATCTAAACCCTAGCCCCTAAATTCTAACCCTAAACCTTAAATTCTAAACACATACACTAAAACCCCTAAACTCTAAACCTTAAACTAAAATCCTAAACCTTAAACTGAAACCATAAATCCTAAAACTGAGGCGCTTGTAGAAACAAAAAGCTTTCACCGTCTGTATATAAGATTATAATCTAAATATAAATACACAAATTGTTTTAAAGAAAGTATATGTGCATAGCTTGTATATTAACTACAATAGTTTGTTCCTGGGTTACCAACAGGACAAATGCCCAATTTCTTTTCCCTCCTTTTTGGTAAGGAACTTATCCCATCCAGTGAAACGTGGTCCATAATATGTAATGCACCCCCAGACCCAAAATATTATGGTCCGTCTCAAAAACATCTGAATTAGTCACCAGCAGCCCAATTGAAGAAGTCCCTTGAACAGGCCCGTATTAAAGGCAGCTTCACTGTATGAGTTCTTACATGGGAATTCACAAATACAATTAAAAATAAAATCAGTCCACCGACAGATGTTAGTATCACTTAAGCAGGTCTGGAGTTTGAAGTTTTATATATATAGAAAAAATATGTTGGAAGACTCGCCCACTAAAGTCAGGTGTGCGGCGTAGGTCGATTCGGATTAGTTAGGACGAACCCTAAAAAGGCAACAAAAATAAAATAAAGGGTAAAATTCACAAATGGTCCCTAAACTATGGTTAATTATTTAATTTGGTAACCAAACTTTCAATTGCTTCAATATTACCATTAAATTTTGTGTTTTGCTTCAATTTGGTCATTGAATTCTTAACGGACATTAAGAAAGTGAATTGGTTGTTAACAAATTTTGTATAATAACACATTTAATCCTCCACATTTGCACATTCAAACAATTTAGTCCTAATTCGATAAATAATAACAAATTTAACCTTCATTATTTACACATTATTTTAATTTGGCCATGTTTTTAATTTAAAATAATTTAACCCTAAATCCGAATCACTAAACATAAAACTCCAAATTCATAAACCCAAAACAAAAAACCTTGAACTCATAAACCTTAAAACCAGAAACCTTGAACTCATAAATCCTAAACTTCTAAATTTTCTAACTTCTCAATTTTAGTTGCAAGTATGGTTCGACTTATGAACATCGGCAGCAAAAGAGGCCAACGCCGGAACATGTTCATGGGAGATAAGCTTTTTCTTGATACTGGAATTCTGAAAGTTCTTCCCTTCATTATTTGTTCTTACTGGTAACCTATGAAGCATGGGTACGCCTATGTGAGGCCGTCCCGCGTCCCCGATACGTTACCGGGACGGGGACGGTGCGGGGACGTCTCAAAAATATCGGGTACGATCAAAGGAGGTTGGGGACGTTTCGGGGACGTATCCTTCATTTTTTGCTTAAAAAATTATAAAAACAACCCCCAATTTAAATTCCTAATTTTAAGTCTGCCCTAATTTGTTTATTTGAAAGTTAGAACTCGTCTCTGTGCTCTCACCTTTTCTATCAGAGTCACTACAGGCGGCCTCTCAACGTCGGGGACACAAGGCCGGCGCCAGATTCTTCTTGGACGGCGACAAAGTTCCGATCAGCCCCATCAATCTCTTCAGGTATTTTTTTCTTTACTATTTTTGCTGCTGCCTCATCAATCTCAGCTTTAGTCCACTGCACTTCACCGTCTCTTTTTCTTTCCAGTTTCTTCTTTCTCACGATACTAGCCCCATCAATCATTGTTTGTCTTTCCAGTTACTATAATTTATTGTAACGTAAACCAAACATTATTTTCCTGGTTCTATGCTTAAAGGAAGAGAAAGTTTTGGAACTTTTGTATTGCTTATGGGTTAGTTTCCACGTGTCTGCTAAAAGCAATTGATCATCCTCCCTCATTATTTTTAATTTGCAACTTGCTAGTGGAAGTGTTGTAGTAATAAGTTTTGTTCAAGTTTCTGTTTTGGAGATTTATAACGAGGAAATTTATGTGATCCAATTCCAAACTATCATTTAGGAAGTTTTAGGCTTTGAAAAGTAACGAATGTAAGAATTCTAGGTTGCTTGTTTGTCTAATTCCTTGTTTGCATTTTGCACTTAGTAAACCGAATTTATATTGCCTTGGTTTGCTTGACAAGGGAAAAGCTAAGAGAAAATCATGATGTAGAGTCAGTTAGTTTGGTTTCCAGCTTGAAGAAGGGGCTCGATTCGTGTTAGAATGAGTTGAATCTTTTTTTCTCCTCCATTGCTATAGTTGGATGCACATGTTCTGACCCTAAAATTACACATTTTGCGCATGGATAACCTATATCTTCCATGGCATTTTCTGTTTTAAATGCTAGTTTAAGCTTTCTGAAACGAAAATAACAGGTCTCATACATGAATGTCCTTTGCCTTATATGATATTGTTTAATGTTTATGTTGTTGAAACAGATTTAACTTTTTTCTGAAACAGGAATTACATGTCTCGTACATGTATAACGTCTAGTTTTATGATAGACTGTTGCCATCTTTGTATAATCTTACCCCAAAGAAATTATGATTCTTTATGAACTTGAGTATAAGCATAGCTGGTATGTTACCTTAATGACTTGAAAATGCCTATAACACTTTAAGCGTACCTTTAATTTTCGCATATAGTTACTGAATCTTTAGCAAATGTCATGTTTGCAACTGGCTTTTTTGTTAGATTTCAACATTTATAATATTGTCAGTTTATTAAAATGCCTTTAATTTTCTTTAACTAATTTCTCGATTGCACTTATGGTATTAATCTTGGCATTGTTTATCATGATTTTCTTTTTTTTAACTGTTATTTTTTTAATGTTAACAGTTGAATTAGTTAAAATATGGCATCCCAAAGTGGTGATGAGCCTAATTTTGCTAGTAGTGGAAGTGGAAGTGTTAGCGGGAGTGGATCGATTTCATCGGTACAAAATGACAATTCTTCTCCACTATAGAATTACGTGACAAAATTGGAAAAACGGCGGGCTACTAGAGGAACTTGGAATTACCGATGTAATATTTATGGTGAAACTCGTAATGGAAGTTATACTAGAGTGAAGGCCCATTTGCTTCAAATTTCAGGAGAAGGGGTTGCAATTTGCAAGAAAGTGACTAAAAGCCAAAAGCTTGAGATGTTGACTTTGTTAGAGGAATGGGAGAAGAGAAAGAAACAAGGAGCATCTAAAGAAGTTCCCTTGCCTAGTCAATGTCAAAGTGGAATTGCAATTGAATCTTCTTCTAAAAAGAGAAAATCCAACTTATCGCCTATTGTTAAATCATTCAACATGAATGTGAGGGCTCAATTAGATGAAGAAATTGCAAGAATATTTTATACTGGTGGGTTGCCCTTCAATCTTGCAAGGAATCCTCATTATCAAACGGCTTTTACTTTCGCTGCAACTCACGACATAGACGGTTATGTGCCACCTAGTTACAGTAAGTTGTGAACCTCATTGCTCCTCCAAGAGAAGAAGAATGTTGAGAAGCTTTTACAACCAATTAAAGCAACTTGGCAAGAACAAAGAGTAACTATTGTGTGCGATGGTTGGAGTGATCCAACAAGGAAGCCTCTCATTAACTTCATGGCTACTTCCGGAAATGGACCTATGTTTCTTAAGGCTGTAAATTGTTTTGGTGAAGTTAAGGATAAATTTTTCATTGCTAATTTGATGAAAGAAGTGATTGATGAGGTAGGTCACCAAAATGTGGTGCAAATTATTACTGATAATGCAGCTAATTTCAAGGGAGCATGAGAGATTATTAAGAGCATCTATCCTCACATCTATTGGACACCATGTGTTGTCCATACTCTTAATCTTGCATTGAAGAATATTTGTTCGGCAAAAAACATCGAGGGAAATGAAGAAACATATGACTTGTGCAATTGGATTACAGAAATTCATGGAGATGCTGTACAAATCAAGAATTTTATCATGAACCACAACATGAGGTTGGTAATCTTTTAGAAATTTAGTCCTCTTAAGTTGCTTTCAGTTGCCGATACTCGTTTTGCCTCGATCATTGTGATGCTTAAAAGGTTTAAGCTCATCAAACGAGAACTTCAAGCAATGGTGATAAGTGATGAATGGGCTTCTTATAAAGAGGATGAAACGGGAAAGGCAAACTTTGTGAAGGAAAAGCTTGTGAGTGATGATTGGTGGGATAAGGTGATTTACGTCATTGATTTCACAATTCTTATCTATGACATGCTTAGAGTATGCGACACCGATAAACCATACCTTCATTTGGTATATGAGATGTGGAATTCTATGATTGAAAAGGTGAAGCTTGAAATTTACAAGAAGGAAAATCGTGGCCCTTCAGACTTTAGTCCTTTTTATCATGTTATTTACGAGATTCTTATAGCTCGTTGGACAAAGAGCTATACTCCTCTCCATTGCATAGCTCGCTCATTAAATTCAAGGTGTATAATCTCATTAGTTTTTAATTTTATATTCTTAAATTTTAGTTCCTTTATATAAATATTTTTTTAAATGTTGTAGGTTTTATAGTGATGGTTGGTTAACCGAGGATCTTAGTAGGGTTGCTCCTCATAAAGATGGTGAAATATCACGAGAGAGAATGAAGTGCTTCCGTAGGTTATTTCCAAATGATGATGATTATGACAAAGTCTTGGATGAGTATGCCAATTTCTCACTTAAGAGTGGACCTTTTGAAGATTTAATTTCTCTTATAAAGAGGTATTCTTCGGATCCGAAGAGTTGGTGGGCTAACTTTGGTGCCGAAACTCCTTTGCTCCAATCTTTAGCTTTCAAAGTGCTTGGACAACCTACTTCATCATCTTGCTGTGAAAGAAACTGGAGTACTTACTCTTTCATCCACTCACTTAGAAGGAATAAGTTAAATCCAAGTTGTGTCGAAGATTTGGTTTATATCCACTACAACCTCCGCCTTTTATCAAGGAATTCTAGGCAATATGAGGATGAGAAAACCAAGATGTGGGATGTTGGTGGAGATGCATTCGATTCTCTATGAGATGTGGGCTATTTGGAGTTTGCGGAACTTTCACTCGATGAACCGGATTTGGAGAGTGAATTAATCTTTGAGGATGTTAACAATGATTGATTAATCGTTGTTATTTTGTTTCTTGCACTCTTTTACGGATTTGCATGATGTGGACTATGTTGTTTTGAAGCTTTGATGTGATTTTGTTTGTTGTTGAATTATGTAACCGGATTATGCATTTTGTTTGTTTGTTGTTGAACAATGTAACCGGATTATGCATTTTATTTGTTTGTTGTTGAACAATATAACCGGATTATGAATTTTGTTTGTTGGTTGTTGAACAATATAACTTGATTATGAATTTTGTTTGTTTTGTTGTGATTTTCTTAAATCCTTTAATGTGATTGTATTTGTTATTCAACAATATAACATGTTATTAAGGTCATTTGGCATTACCATTTTCTTTATTTTTTTACCTTATTATATTATGAATTTTAATTATATATATATATATATTAAATTTTATTTTATTTTTGTCGTACCCTTGCCGTCCCCGTACCCAGTAATTTTGGAAATTGTCGTTTCCCGTCCCCGTATCCGTATCTGTGCAACTTAGCTGGTAATTGCTTTGCTAGTTGTGCCCATCTGTTCAAAACGATGATTCATAAATAGTAAAAAATAATCAAACCTCCATATATATATATATATATATAGAGATAGGATTCGTTTACACAGTGTAAAACTCTTTAAGTTTGACACATTTTTTGGACTGTTGGATGAGTAAAACGAATGGATGAGATTAACAGTAAATATGTGAAGATTATCACTTGGAAAAAAAGAGTAAGGAGTTAATCTGAGTCATCCGTTCCCCCTATCTAACGATCCAGAAAATGTGTAAAACTTAAAGAGTTTTACATTGTGTAAGTTGATCATAACTCATATATATATATATATATATATATATATATATATATATATATATATATATATATATATATATATATATATATATGGGATATGATCCGTTTACACAGTGTAAAACTCTTTAAGTTTTACATGTTTTTTAGACCGTTGGATGAGTGAAACGAATGAATGAGATTAACAGTAAATATATGAAGATTATCACTTGGAAAAAAAGAGTAAGGAGTTAATCTGAGCCATCCATTCCCCCATCTAACGATCTAGAAAACGTGTAAAACTTAAAGAGTTTTACATTGTGTAAGTTGAACTCTTTTAAGTTTTACACGCTTTTTGTATCGTTGAATGAGTGAAACGGATGGTAGAGATTAACAGTAGAATATGTGAAGATTATCACTTGGGAAAAAAGTAAGGAGTTAATCTCAGTCATCCATTTTCCTCATCCAACGATCCAAAAAACGTGTAAAACTTAAAGAGTTTTACACTGTGTAAGTTAATCCTAACCCATATATATAGTTGAAGAAGAACCTATTGCCTAGAATACTATGGAGTTCAATTCAATGAATCAATGATGAGAGCTGCTTCCTGTGAAGAGAAACTCCCACGTTTAAAATCAGGTCTGAGATAATTTATCCATCTTAATTTGCAACTCTTCCCACATCTTTTGCAGACCTATATCCATAAAATCAAAAAACGCAAAAAAGGAACAAGAACATGGAATTAAATGTTGTAGTTGGTATTTGAAGTTATATAATCTGCAAAAAACACAAATGGTTAGAAAAATTTAGTCAATTTAGATCATAAAATAAAGGGGGAGGTATAAAACCTGCACCTTTAGGAACTGAGGTCCAGCGGGTATGGCCATATGTTGTAATGTAGTTGATGAGTTTCTCATCTGCCTCAGGTGAGCACATGCCTCTCTTCACCTTTTGCTTGTTACAACATGAATGGTGACCGATTGAAGTTTTGGGTTCATGAGTTCAAGGTTTTCGGTTTATAAATTTTGGGTTTTATGTTTAGTGTTTAGGGTTAATTTTTTAATTAAAAATATGGTCAAATTGAAATAATGTATAAATAATGAAGGTTAAATTTGTTATTATTTTCTGAATTAGGACTAAATTGTTTGAATGTGTAAATGTAGAGGACTAAATGTGTTATTATACCAAATTTATTAACAGCCAAGTCACTTTCTTAATGTCCATTAAGAACTCAGTGACCAAATTGAAGCAAAACACAAAATTTAATGGCAACATTGAAGCAATTGGAAATTTAGTTACCAAAATAAATAATTAACCAAAGTTTAATGATCATTTGTGAGCTTTACCCTAAAATAAAATTAAAACCAATTTTAGAATTCTTACATGTCACTTTTGATAGCTAAAGGTACTGGCACCTTTTCTTAGAGTAGGCTCTGTACTCATAGCTTCTCATATTAGTGGCTTAAAGACATTTGTAGGATCCTTAAGTTCTATTTTGATCAAAGTATGACCTAAAATCTTATATTTTTCGGACTAATACTATTACAGTGAACTCGACGCACATGCACGACGAGTTCTAAAATAATATTATTTTTATTTAAACTCATCGTAGGAGCACGACGAGTTCTAATTTTTTAAGGATTAATCGAATTTTTCTATTTGTATAAACATGTTATTTGAGAGTGACCAAAATATGAACAATTCAAAAGTTAAGTTATTAAATTGAAAATAACTCTAGTGACCAAAATAGGAGTGAGAATAAAGTTGAGTGATGATTGGTGTAGTTTACCTATTTTATTAAGGAAAAACGAAAATAAACCTCAGCTTCTAACGGAAGGTAACGAGAGGGACCATATTAAAAGCGAACTAAAAGTTCGGTGACGATATTGAAATCAATCTAAAAGTTGGGTGACCTTATCAAATATTTTAAAAGTATGGTGACCAAAATAAATATGACGTAAAAGTTTGGTGACCATTTATGTAATATACCCAAAAATTTATCACCAGCGACAAAATTTTCAAGCAAACTAAACAAATAGATGTGTAAGAGTAGAAAACGAGTCTTTTATGTTTCGTATTTTATTTGAAATAGAAGTATTCATGGGTTTTCATCCAAGACTGATTTAGCAAGTAAAATATACATTTTTCATTTAAAAATAGCAACATAGTAATTATATTTACTTTTTTGAAAGCCATAATATTTATATTTACATACTCTTTTAATTGATTTTTTTAATAATGGTATCTGAATTTTATTAATCACCATGAAAGATAATACAATACAATGCATCAAAAAGAACAAAAAGGAAAAGTCCACTAAAAGTCTCTTACAATGGTGCAAAGAAAAGCTGACACTTCCATCGAGATTAGAATGCCAAAATGCAGAAACCTTCATGAATCTCCTTGTCTCTATTCAAATGAAACGCTTTACGGTGTGAAAAATAGTGGTGAGCGAACCAAGCTATCAGGCAGATTGCTCTGCTACCCAAGTCTGATTACATCAGCAATCAACCATCATCCGAGTGAGGATCCATCTTTCTAAGACCACCGACAGAATCATAATCAGAGATTAGCGTCGCGAAAATCTTTGTACGAGCACCAAACCGACCACTAATGTATGCTAAATATCATGCCACAAGGATAGATGAAACGAACCACAAAAAATAAAGAAAAACGTGTCACAATGATAGAAGAAACTCGTGCCACAAAGGCATAGATTCTTATTAAAACATGAAAAAATGAAAAAAAAACAAAAAAATAATAGATATGGTGGTTGACAACCAATACTAAGATTGGTTGCCGACCACCAATTAAAGGAAGAAAAGTAACGTTGCAGACGACAAAAATTTAAGAGAGCGTGGCTAGGTTAAAAAACCTAAAAAGAGAGAGCGACTCTTTAAAATTTTCTTTTAATTGAATTTTAACACACACACATATATCAACATTCTCTCATCCTCTTAGATTGTGGGTTTAAGATCCAGTAGAAGCCTACCCCTAGGTAGAAATTGTTCATATATATATATATATATATATATTATTTTTAAATGGTATAAAGTAAAAAAATGCCCCAATATTTCACTGAATAGTCACTTTGTTCCCTATTTTTTTGAAGCAATTTAGCTCTTAACTTTTTATTTTTTGTCAAAAGGGTCCCTCATAAGATGAAAATTGTTAGTCAACTAACAGTTAACAACTTGAAATTACTTGACAGAATGACACATCAGTAGAAAAATGATTTTATATTTTATAAATCTTATAAAAATATTTTTTGACCGATATGACATTCTCTAAAGTCAACACATTTGTTTATATGACATTGTCATCTCATCATACATTGTCATGTAGGTTTGTCATGTCATTTCAAGCCATTTACCATTAGTTAACTAATAGTCTTCATCCGTAGATGAGTCATTTTGACTCAAAATGAAACGTTAAGGGTTAAATTACTTTAAAAAGGAATATGAGCTAAAGTGACTATTCGGTCAAACGTTGGAGACATTTTCTACATTGTGACTTTTTAATATCCACACCGAATCAAGTGGACCACATAATCCATTAATTGATATAATTTAAAGTAAGGGTAAACTACACTGATAATTACCGAACTTCTAGAGTGATTTCATTACAATCACCGAATTTTAAAAAATTTCATTACGCTCACTCTATTTTTATATCGTTTTTATTACAATTACTTTCGTGAGCTTCCGTTAAAAAATACCGACGTGACACGCTATTTCTTTCCTTTTCTTTATCTTCCCTTTTTTCTATGGATATAAGAACCGTAAAAAAGGGGGGGCGCAAGTTTTATTGGATTCTAACATACTTTTATGACTTGGTTCAAAAATTTAAATCTCCTAGTCCCTTTGGTATCAAATACAAGTTCCATTTAATGCTAAAAAATATAAGTTCCATTTAGAGGTATTTTTTTAATTCCCCGGGTGATTCTGCAAAACAGCGCTTAAATGACAGCTAAATGACGGAAAATCGGTTAATATGGTCATTTCTTGAACATAATTTCTTATAAAGCTTGTACCTAATTTGTTACAAAAAATGTAAGAAAAACGATATATACACAATTCCTTATAAAGTAGGAAATTGTGTACAAACACAAATTCTTACAAAAATGCACAATTTGGTACAAAATAGGTAAGGAATTGTGTTTGTACACAATTTCTTACCAAATATACCTAATTTCTTACTGAAATTAGGTATATACTCAATTCCTTACGAATTTTTAAGTTGGGGTAAAATTGCTCAAATCTTTGTAAGAAATTGTGTTTGTACTCAATTTCTTACAATAATGCACAATTTAGTACAAAATAGGTAAAGAGTTGTGTTTGTACACAATTTCTTACCAAATATACCTAATTTATTACTGAAATTGTAAGAAATTAGGTATATACCCAATTCCTTACGAATTTTTAAGTTGGGGTAAAGTTGCTCAAACCTTTGTAAGAAATTGTGTTTGTACTTAATTTCTTACAAGAATGCACAATTTGGTACAAAATAGGTAAGGAATTGTGTTTGTACACAATTTCTTACCAAATATACCTAATTTAGTACTGAAATTGTAAGAAATAAGGTATATACCGAATTCCTTACGAATTTTTAAGTTGGGGTAAAGTTGCTCAAACCTTTGTAAGAAATTGTGTTTGTACTCAATTTCTTACAAGAATGCACAAATTGATACAAAATAGGTAAGGAATTGTGTTTGTACACAATTTCTTACTGAAATTGTAAGAAATTAGGTATATAGTCAATTCCTTACGAATTTTGAAGTTGGAGTAAAGTTGTTCAAACCTTTGTAAGAAATTGTGTTTGTACTCAATTTCTTACAAGAATGCATAATTTGGTACAAAATAGGTAAGGAATTGTGTTTGTACACAATTTCTTACCAAATATACATAATTTCTTACTGAAATTATAAGAAATTAGGTATATACCCAATTCCTTACGAATTTTTAAGCTGGGGTAAAGTTGCTGAAACCTTTGTAAGAAACTGTGTTTGTACTCATTTCTTACAAGAATGCACAATTTGGTACAAAATAGGTAAGGAATTGTGTTTGTACAAATTTTTTTACCAAATATACCTAATTTCTTATTGAAATTATAAGAAATTAGGTATATACCCAATTCCTTACGAATTTTTATGTTCGAGTAAAGTTGCTCAAACATTTGTAAGAAATTGTGTTTGTGCTGAATTTCTTACAATAATGCACAATTTGGTACAAAATAGGTAAGGAATTGTGTTTGTACACAATTTCTTACCAAATATACCTAATTTCTTACTAAAATCGTAAGAAATTAGGTATATACCCAATTCCTTACGAATTTTTTAGTTGGGGTAAAGTTGCTCGGACTTTTGTAAGAAATTGTGTACAAACACAATTCCTTACTACAATGCACAATTTGGTTCCGAAATTGGTGGTGTAGTTTCGATACCCCAAAGCAAGGTTGGCAATATATAAGATGTGGGGTATCAGTGTTGGTCTGAAAGTATGGGGTTTTGGTGCTGGTCTGAAAGTATGGGCAAAAATTTTTCATTCCAGTAGGTGGCATCGAAACCACCTATATGGGGTTTCGGTGCTGGTTTGACATTATGGGCAAAATTTTCATTCTAGTAGGTAGCATCGAAACCACATATATGGGGTTTCAGTGCTGGTCTGAAAGTATGGGCAAAATTTTTTCATTCCATTAAGTGGCATCAAAACCATATTTTTCTTCTTTTATACAAGATGCACTTCTGCTTATACTTATGCATACATGTTTTGTTCATTAGGTAACTATAGGGTCAAATTTGAGATGCGATCATATGTAGAGATGGTTGGTCTGCACAGTTCACAACGAGAGGCTGGTCCAAGTGCCATGGGTGGCAGAGGGCAAGAAGGTCGTTTCCCTAGCCAGGGATGAAGATTGAGGAGGCGCCATTCTTTTAGTTTTATTTTTTTATTTCAATATGTAATTGAAGAACTTGAGACTTCAGTTTTTTTTGTTTCCTAAATATACTTCATCCTTGATTTTAATATGATCCTTATGTCTTACTCCAAATGTTAATTTTCAACTAGGGTAAACTACATAAATGACCACCATATTATTAGAAAAGTCGCGATTTGACCACCTTATTTTTTTCGAAGCAATTAAACCATCAAACTATTTAAATGGTACCAATGTGACCACCAGCCGTTAAAAATAACAGAAAAGTTGACTGGACAGTTAAATAAAATTGATATAATTATACATTTGATCCTTATTATTTACACATTCTTTCAATTTAAAAATAATAGACCATATTAATTTTTTTTCTAAAATATTATCAAATTAATTAATATTATTTTAATCACAATTGAAGTAGACCAAACTTTATCTTGTTGGCAACTTATCCTTTCGTAATCAACTACGGCTATTCCTTCTTCAAAAACTACCCAATTGAATATTCTCCTTCGTTGCAGAAATCATTCACCGATTTGGTTTCTTTTCGTGTTTTATTATTTTGTCTTTCATGATAGTTTCTCCTTATATTTTTTCGTCGAGGAAAGGAGTTTGTCGACATATTTTTCCATATCTCCGAGAACAGACTTAAAGAACAAAACCCAAAAAATAAAATCATAGATATGAATCAAAGAAGATAAGTGAAGAGCCTGATGATTGTGATTTATCCAATAATAAGAAACGATACAATGGGACGATTTGAAAAAGAGAAGTTTTTTTTGAAAAAGAGAAGTTTTAGATTTTAAATTTTCATTTTATGCGATGTTTGTTTGTGTTTTGAGGGAAAGGAAACACAAGACAATCGATCTAGACTTACTTTGTGGCCGCAAACAAACCCTCACCTTTTGCACCTAATTTTTTAGGGTTTCCTCAAACCTCTTGATCAGAGAAACCAATAGTCAGTTATTAGGGAGAAACATAAGACATATATTTTTTAGGAGAAAAATGAATTTATTAAATCAAATATAAATAATTAAAGTCCTCCAATAAGGTGTTGACACGTGTCATTATCTAATTAAATAATTAATTTATTTTATTAATATAAATTAGGACTAAATTGAAAGAATGTGTAAATAATAAGGACCAAATGTGTAATTATACCAATTTTATTTAACAGTCCCGTCAACTTTTCTGTTATTTTTAACGGCTGGTGGTCACATTGATACCATTTAAATAGTTTGATGGTTTAATTGCTTCGGAAAAAAATAAGGTGGTCAAATCGCGACTTTTTTAATAGTATGGTGGTCATTTATGTAATTTACCCTTTCAACTAATAAGGGGTTTCTCGAAGTTCTTCAAATATTTTCGTATCTGCCAAACCAACACTGAAACCATAAAATGATGGTTTCGATGCTGCCTTCAATGTCATCAATTTTTTTCCATTTTGTATTTGTGTATATACATAAATCCTTGTAATACTTATACCAAAGTATATTTTGTAAGTAAATTGTGTATGTACACAATTCCTTACAACAAGATCCATTCTCACCCTAACAGAATTAAACATACGCCCCATTTTTGCTCAACCAGCACCAAAACACAATATAGGTGGTTTCGATGCCACATAAAGGACTTTAACTTTTGCCCATTCTGCCAAACCAGCACCGAAACCACATATAGGTGATTTCGATGCCCCTTATAAAACTTGTACCGAAGTATGCTTTTGGGTAAGAAATTGTGTATGTACACATTTCCTTACAACTACATGAGCCATTTTGAACCTTCGTGAAACATTGTAATACAAAATGCATATACCGTTTTCTCTTACAATTTTTTTTTTCATTCCAGTAGGTGGCATCGAAACCACCTATATGAGATTTCGGTGTTGGTTTGACAGTATGGGCAAAATTTTCATTCTAGTAGGTAGCATCGAAACCACCTATATTGGGTTTCGGAGCTGGTCTGAAAGTTGGGCAAATTTTTTTCATTCCAATAGTTGGCATCGAAACAATCATTTTCTTCTTTTATACAAGATGCACTTATGCTCATACTTATGCATACATGTTTTGTTCATTAGGCAATTATATGGTCAAATTTGAGATGCGATCATATGCAGAGATGGTTGGTCTACTCAGTTTACAACGAGAGGCTGGTCCAAGTGCCATGGGTGGAAGAGGGCATGAAGGTCGTTTCCCTGGCCAAGGATGAGGATTGAGGAGGCGCAATTCTTTTAGTTTCATTTTTCTATTTCAATATGTAATTGAAGAACTTGAGACTTCATTTTTTTGTTTCCTAAATATACGTCATCCTTAATTTTAATATGATCCTTCTGTCTTACTCCAAATGTTAATTTTCAACTAATAAGGGGTTTTTTGAAGACCTTCAAATATTTTCGTATATGCCAAACCAACACCGAAACCATAAAATGATGGTTTCGATGCCGCCTTCAATGCCATCAATTTTTCCCATTTTGTATTTGCGTATATACATAAATCCTTGTAATACATGTACCAAAGTATATTTTGTAAGTAAATTGTGTATGTACACAATTCCTTACAACAAGATCCATTCTCACCCTAACAAAATTAAACATACACCACATTTCTGCTCAACCAGCACCAAAACCCAATATAGGTGGTTTCGGTGCCACATAAAGGACTTTAACTTTTGCCCATTATGTCAAACCAGCACAAAAACCACATATTGGTGATTTCGATGCCCCTTATAAAACTTGTAGCGAAGTATGCTTTTGGGTAAGAAATTGTGTATGCACACATTTCCTTACAACCACATGAGCCATTTTGAACCTTCGTGAAACGATGTAATAAAAAAGGCATATACTGTTTTCTCTTACAATTTTTTTTTCATTTCAGTAGGTGGCATCGAAACCACCTATATGGGGTTTCAGTGCTGGTTTGATAGTATGGGCAAAATTTTCATTCTAGTAGGTAGCATTGAAACCACCTATATGGGGTTTCGGTGCTGGTCTGAAAGTATGGGCAAAAAAATTTCATTCCAATAGGTGGCATCAAAACCATCATTTTATTTTTTATTCAAGATGCACTCCTGCTCATACTTATGCATACATATTTTGTTCATTAGGCAACTATAGGGTCAAATTTGAGATGCGATCATATGCAGAGATGATTGGTCTGCACAGTTCACAACGAGAGGCTGGTCCAAGTGCCATGGGTGGTAGAGGGCATGGAGGTCGTTTCCCTTACCAAGGATGAGGATTGAGGAGGCGTCATTCTTTTAGTTTCATTTTTTTTATTTCAATATGTAATTGAAGAACTTGGGACTTCAGCTTTTTTGTTTCTTAAATATACTTCATCCTTAATTTTAATATGATCCTTCTGTCTTACTCCAAATGTTAATTTTCAACTAATAAGGGGTTTCTAGAAGTCCTTCAAATATTTTCGTATCTGCAAAATCAGCACCGAAACCATAAAATGATGGTTTCGATGTCGCCTTCTATGTCATCAATTTTTTTTCCATTTTGTATTTGTGTATATACATAAATCCTTGTAATACATATACTAAAGTATATTTTGTAAGTAAATTGTGTATGTACACAATTCCTTACAACAAGATCCATTCTCACCCTAACAAAATTAAACGTACGCCCCATTTCTGCTCAACCAGCACCGAAACCCAATATAGGTGGTTTCGATGCCACATAAAGGACTTTAACTTTTGCTCATTATGTCAAACCAGCACTGAAACCACATATAGGTGATTTCGATGCCCCTTATAAAACTTGTACCGAAGTATGCTTTTGGGTAAGAAATTGTGTATGTACACATTTTCTTACAACTACATAAGCCATTTTGAACCTTCGTGAAACAATGTAATAAAAAAGGAGTTGAGATGTGAGGAGCTCGATTCGTTCAACCGATGTGGCTCACCAAGTGGTGGAGAGGTGGATTTTTGGGTGGAGGTGGTGTGGAAGCTAAAATGTAAATGACACAATGATTTATAGTGGTTCAACCTTCTAACCAAGGTCTACATCCACTACCTTAGCTCCCCACTAAGGATTTTCAATCAATCCATTATTGATTCGTCCCCTTTTCTAGGCTTAGGAGGAAACCCTTTACAGCGATCAAGCTTTCTACCCAAAGCCTTGATCAAACACTCTCTTACAAAGATATAATAAAAGCAAACACAAATCCCTCTAAAAGGTGTTTGTTTGCACAATTAAAGCACTCACCCAAAACCTAAAACACTTGAGCAAATTTGACAATTTTGGCTCATTAGTGTTTGTCTATACAATAAATGACAATTTAAGCTCTAAGACAATTTTTGATCATCTGTTGATTGACAATATGAGCATTAGCCTTTACTTGATGCTTGAAGGTCCCTTTTATACTCCTTGATGAGTTTATAGTCGTTGCTAGCCGTTGGGATTGAATTGGAGTCGTTGAGGACTTTAATTCCCACAATAAATGCAGTTCTGCAGCTCACCGTTTCGAAACGCTCGAACCCGTTTCGAAACACCCCTTTAAGTAGAAAGAGCCATTGCAGTCTGACGTAGGATCCGTATCGAAACGCTCTAGTCCGTTTCGAAACACCCGTTCCGAAACGCTTGTCCCCGTATCGAAACGACCTACATTTAAATGTTAGTTGGGAAATAGTCGTTGGGGTTTTGTGGCCGTTGTGGTCGATGCCACGTAGGCGTATCGAAACGGCATAGCCTGTTTCGAAACGCTGGGCAAAATCCTCATCCAGGGAAAGCCCGTTTCGATACTAGTATCGAAATGTTTTAGCTACTAGAATGCACCGTATCGAAACGCCCTAAGGTGTTTCGAAACGCCTGGACAGTTTTGTGAAGTTTGGCTTTGAAAAACATGTAAAACCTTTTAAAAACATCCCTAAACATAGTTTCAAGTTATTTGGACTTTGGAAATTGTTTTAAATACTTTTTAAATCAGTCCAAAACATTTTTCAATTATTATATCAAAACATTAGTTCTACAATCTCCCCCTTTTTGATATAATAAAACTAACTTGAAAAAATTGTTTGGGATTCTCCCCCTTTAACTTTAAAAATGTGAATAAGAGATTAAAGAGTTGAATTCAAATAAAGCTCCCCTTATTTATTTGAAAATTCAATTTTTCAAACAATTTCTCCCCCTTTTTGTTATATCAAAAAGAATTTAAAACATTAAGTTCAAAATAACAATAAAGGTAAAAATTTTGACAAAAATAAGAATTTGGTTTTAAAAATGGTCCCCCTTACTCAAAGCATCATCAACCATGTTAGTCCAACATAAATGATCATCTAGTTGACATAAATAAAATTAAATCAAATAAAATCAAAAGCAACTAGATTTTTACCAACACTTGAACCCAAAGGGGGATGTGAAGCCTTCATTCTTCAAGTGTTCTTCCTTGTGTGCATGAAGCTCCCCCTCAATGTTTGACTTGTTGAACATCTCCATCACACCTAGCAAAAGACAATCAAGTAATTTTTGGTATCCAAATTGCTTTGGATCCATAAACGTTAGTAGCACAAATTTTAGTCCCCTTAGGAATCCATTTTTCAATGTCATCCTTTTTAATTGAAGTGGTTAGTCCTTTTGGGACCCAAACACTTCTAAAACATTTTCCTTTTACAAATCTAGGGGCACTAGATTGTCTTACATAAAAATTTGATTTTCTAAAATTGTTTTTCTTTTCAATCTCTTTGGAAATCAAATCTTTTTCTTCTTGAACTTTTTGAAGCAAATTTTGTAAATCAAAACATTTTAATTCAAACTCTTCGACTTTTGCTTCAAGTTCAAGTTTGGTTTTAGAAATCAAATCATTTTGAATTTTTAACATTGAAATCAATTTATTGTTTTTCAAAATGTGATTTTTAAACTCTAAAACCAAATCATCATAGGCATCTTGTAATTCATAAAAAGAGTAAGAACATGAAGTAGATGAATTAGAAGTTACCCTTGAATCTTCTTCGATGGCCATAAGGCAAAGGTTGGCTTGTTCATCGTCGGTGGAGTCCTCATCACTCCAAGTAGCCACATGTGCCTTCTTCTTATAGCTTGAATTGCTTGCCCTCTCCTTTTTCTTGGAATCTCGTTCAAGCTCTCTCAAAGCTTTCTTCATGAACGGGGCACACTTCTTGAAGAGATGAACTATCTCTTCTTCCTCATCCTCCTCTTCACTTGAGTAAACATGATGGCAAGTGGAGGATTTGAGAGCTACGGCACTTGCGTTGATGCCTAGCCCTTTGATTTTCTTCTCTCCCATAGCTCTAATTTCTTCTCTCTTCTTCTCATCCTCTTTGTTCTTCTTCATGATTTGATGAGTAAGGAGTGACCCCATGAGTTCATCAAGCTTCAAAGTCTTCAAATTCTTTGCTTCGATGATGGCGGTCCTCTTTGAGTCCCAAGACTCGGGAAGTGAGTAGATGAGCTTTCGAACAAGCTTTTCCTCCGGGATGGCTTCTCCATAGCCTTTGAGACCATTGGTGATAATGGAGAACCTATCAAACATCTTCGCGATGTTCTCTTCCGGATCCATTTTGAAGTTCTCATACTCTAAGGTTAGGAGCCCAATCTTGGTCTCCTTGACTTCATCGGTCCCCTCGTATGTGACTTCAAGCTTGTCTCATACCTCCTTGGCACTCTCACAAGAAGACATCTTCTCATAGATGGTTGGGCCAAAAGCACAAAACAAGATGTGCAAGGCTTTGCAATTAAGCTTCATCTTCTTGCGATCGTCGGCACTCCACTCCGCTTTGCTTCGTTGAGGCACGAACGAACCATCTTCAACTATGTCTCATAGCTTGTAATCTCTAGATTTGATGAAGAACTTCATCTTTGTCTTCCAATGGGCATAGTGGGTTCCGTCGAAGAAAGGCGGTTTGTCGATTGATTGTGTCATTTGAGCCGGTTGATGAAATAGTGATCGAGCTTGCCGGATTTTCTCAATAGGATGTGAATCCCCTTCGATTGAGCCAAGCTCTTATACCAATTGTTGAGATGTGAGAAGCTCGATTCGTTCAACCGATGTGGCTCACCAAGTGGTGGAGAGGTGGATTTTTGGGTGGAGGTGGTGTGGAAGCTAAAATGTAAATGACACAATGATTTATAGTGGTTCAACCTTCTAACCAAGGTCTACATCCACTACCTTAGCTCCCCACTAAGGATTTCCAATCAACTCACTATTGATTCGTCCCTTTTTCTAGCCTTAGGAGGAAACCCTTTACACCGATCAAGCTTTCTACCCAAAGCCTTGATCAAACACTCTCTTACAAAGAGATAATAAAAGCAAACACAAATCCCTCTAATAGGTGTTTGTTTGCACAATTAAAGCACTCACCCAAAACCTAAAACACTTGAGCAAATTTGACAATTTTGGCTCACTAGTGTTTGTCTATACAATAAATGACAATTTAAGCTCTAAGACAATTCTTGATCATTTGTTGATTGACAATATGAGCATTAGCCTTTACTTGATGCTTGAAGGTCCCTTTTATACTTCTTGATGAGTTTATAGCCGTTGCTAGTCGTTGGGATTGAATTGGAGCCGTTGAGGACTTTAATTCCCACAATAAATGCAGTTCTGCAGCTCACCATTTCGAAACGCTCGAACCCGTTTCGAAACACCCTTTAAGTAGAAAGAGTCGTTGCAGTCTGACGTAGGATCCGTATCGAAACGCTCTAGTCCGTTTCGAAACACCCGTTCCGAAACGCGTGTCCTCGTATCGAAACGACCTACATTTAAATGTTAGTTGGGAAATAGTCGTTGGGGTTTTGTGACCGTTGTGGTCGATGCCACGTAGGCGTATCGAAACGGCATAACCCGTTTCGAAACGCTGGGCAAAATCCTCATCCAGAGAAAGCCCGTTTCGATACTAGTATCGAAACGTTTTAGCTACTGGAATGCACCGTATCGAAACGCCCTAAGGTGTTTCGAAACGTCTGGACAGTTTTGTGAAGTTTGGCTTTGAAAAACATGTAAAACCTTTTAAAAACATCCCTAAACATAGTTTCAAGTTATCTGGACTTTGTAAATTGTTTTAAATACTTTTTAAATCAGTCCAAAACATTTTTCAATTATTATATCAAAATATTAGTTCTACAAAAGGCATATATCGTTTTCTCTTACAATTTTTTTTTCATTCCAGTAGGTGTCATAGAAATCATCTATATGGGGTTTCGGTGCTGGTTTGACAGTATGGCCAAAAAAGTTTCATTCCAGTAGGTGGCATCGAAATCACCTATAGGGGTTTCGGTGCTGGTTTGACAATATGGGTAAAATTTTCATTCTAGTAGGTAGCATCGAAACCACCTATATGGGATTTCGGTGCTGGTCTGAAAGTATGGACAAAATTTTCATTCTAGTAGGTGACATCGAAACTACCTATATGGAATTTCGGTGCTGGTTTAGGGTTCTTTATAAATTTTGGCAAAGTTTGTTGTTTGTGTACAAGATTATAAAATAATCATATACTAAGGAGCAATTATTAGAATAAGAAATAAAATATTACAATGAGATTTGAACGTATAATGACATATGTACAATTTGAAACGTTTAAAAATAAGAAACAAATTATTACGTTGAGATTTGAACATATTTAACAGTGTTTGTTGTATTTACTCAATTAAAAAATACTAACAAACATACAATACAAATCAGATTAGTCGAATGGGCAAATTTTTGAAGAATCGACGATCAGGATGACATGCAATCAATCAACAAAAGAATGACGCTTGACATACTCTTGAACATTGTCTGCTGCGGCCATTTTTTCTAAATAGACTCGAATAGAACTACCTTTTTCTATGATCAAATGCAAGTACATTAATTAGATAATTAGCTTTGAGTTGAAAAAAAATGGTCCAAGTTTATAATGAAGATGCTTGAGGTCGAAAGTTTTACCTAATGCTTTATCAGTTCTTGATCTTGTTTCTTCTAGGATTTAGGACATATGTAAGTGTTCTCCTGAAACATAATCGAAAACATAATTAGTTTAAAAAGATTCATTGATTATATGGCTGAAAGTAAGAAGAATTAGGTTGAGTTATTTACTGACCGAATTATTAATCATTTTAGCTGCTGAGTCGTCAACCACCAGTGTGTTTCTTTTGCTATAGTCAGGCATAACAGCCCACATGCGGCTCAGATTTTTGACAAATATATTTAGGTTTGAGGGATGTTCGTCGCACATATCCTGATCTTGCATAATTGAAATGATTTCCTTCAAATTTTGTAGAAAATTTTAAGGGTAATCTTCACCAGTGGTCCCTTTCGTTTAGGGTGTGTTCTATTTTGGTCACCAGAATTCAAAAAAGATTATTCTGGTCACTTACGTTTAGAATCGTTTCTATTTTGGTCCATTGGTCGTTAGTCTCCGTTACTTAAAAATTAGTTTCTAATTTAACCCCCGAACTTTCAAAATTTTATTTTTCACCATCTTCCCCAAAAATTATAAAACTAAAACCCCAGAAAATTAAATCAATGGCTTTAACCAACACTACAACTCATTCTCCCAAACTTTCGAATATATATAATTAGACTAATATCACCGTATCTTAAATCTTGATTTTGTAAGGGAAAAGAAAAGTGCAACGTTTCATGGACTCGATTCAATACAACTTATTTGAGATCTGCGTTCATCAGTTTTGTTCAGCTTTTCGAATTATTAAAGAAACATTGAAAAAACATGTTTACTAAGTTCTGGTTATTAACTGCTTGTTGAATGACACCAATTCATTGAGGATGTTTACTAAGTTCTGGTTATTAAAGAAACATTGAAAAAACATGATTACCTATTGAAAAGTTTTTCAGCTTTTGCTTCTCAAATACAATAATCACAGACGACCTTTTTGATGAAAAATTGGAAATTAATAACAAACAAGCACTAATCCAATGAAAGCTGGAAAAGAGAAACATATGCTTTTAGAAATACCAATAGAGTTGTTATAATTAAGGATGATTAAAAAGCTGAGCAGAGTAGAACTTTGATGCTATAGAACAAGCAACCAAATAGCATCAACTATCCTGTTCAAGTTTTCGGTTCAAATTACACCATAACGAAAAGGTAGTAAGATTTTAATTTTGGGGATATATTCGATAGTTTAGAGAATGGGTTGTAGTGTTGGGTTATAGCTATTTGCAATGGAAGTTGATGCTTTTAATCTTGGGGGAATGGGTTGTAGTGTTGGGTTATAGCCATTGATTTGATTTTCTGGGGTTTTAGTTTTATAATTTTTGGGGAAGATGGTGAAAAATAAAAGTTTGAAAGTTTGAGGGTTAAATTATAAACTAATTATTTTAAGTAACAGAGAATAACGGTCAAGGGACCAAAATAAAAACGATTCTAAACGTAAGTGACCAGAATAATCTTTTTTGAATTCTGGTGACCAAAATAGAACACACCCTAAACAAAAGGGACCACTGGTGAAGATTACTCAATTTTTAAAGGTGCTTTAAAGAAAAGCAGATAGAAGTTACCCAAATGAAGGCAACGTGTTCTTTAAGACCGTTGACTCTCCAAAGTGCCCAGTTAAAGTTTTATTTACAATTTTTGACAAATATAAGACGAAACCAATATTCATCTTCTCTATCTCTTTAAATAAACTTGATACCTTCTTCATACTGCACTTCGATGACAACTCCTACAACATTTAATACAAAAAAAAATTTGTTATCTTACGCTTAAATATATCCAGCA
Source organism: Hibiscus trionum (assembly GCA_030270665.1). Classification (NCBI taxonomy): domain Eukaryota; kingdom Viridiplantae; phylum Streptophyta; class Magnoliopsida; order Malvales; family Malvaceae; genus Hibiscus; species Hibiscus trionum. The sequence continues at coordinate 6,077,892 of BSYR01000011.1, read as the reverse complement.
CATGATTCAACTACAACCACTTTCAGTAAAAATAAATATAAACATCCACTTGCCTTTTTAACTTCTCCCCTTTCCACTAATTTCTTCGACTTCCCTCTCCTTATCCTTTCTATTTCAACTTCCTTCAACTCCTTGTACCTATCCACATACGACTTCTTTTCTTCATTAGTCATCTCTGACCACTTCTTCTCTAATGCTTTCTTCGCCTGTACAATTCACACACTTATTAAATTTGAATAATATGAACACATTACAAACTAATACCAAAAATAATAAAAAAAATATCTTATTTATAATATTGTTCATTTTTTTACCACCCTTAAGTCTTCTACATTCACTAAAACTGTACAAAATTTATTTCGTTGTTAGAGTACACAATAAATTATGCTTATCAACTTACAATTTGAACAATGCCACCATCATTCGACTATAACTTACTAGAATAATATATATGCTGACAATTTTCTTCTTGTATTCCGTCCACCATTTACCTCAGTTTCACAAACATTCTCCATTGCTACCAACTTCAATCTACAAATTTATGTTAAGGTTATGTATGGTAAGGACCAAACTTATACCATTAACAATGGATATAAACTTATGGGTGCGAAATGAGATAGATGAAAGCTAACTCCAAAGACAAACAAAGAATACAAACATCAACCAACTCAAAGTCAACCCAATTACCTACTTCTAGCAGTGTGAAATTGAAAAGGCTGACCACACAATACCCAACTCAACTACCGTGAAACTCAAAACAATATATTTTCCCCTGTTTTATATGTGTGTCGAGAAGTACTTCAAATCTCAACCGAAAAATTTCACAAAACCCTAAAAATATAGAATGAAAAACCTAAATCGTTCATGATGCCACAAAACCCTAAAAACACAGAATACTCGAAAAATTCTTTACTTACATGAGAAATGGAAACTTTTTCCTTCGAATACAATATTTGTGTAAGAACACACAATTTCCTCACCATTAGCAAGCTTCGCGCGTTTAGGAAGGAAAGCTTCGCGTTTTTTTGGATGAAAAATGAAAATCTTTTCCTATTTTCCCGCTTTAATATGAGTTTTATTCAATTCAATTTGAGTGTAACCGGTTAACCAAGTCACCCACCCCTTTTTTCTTTAAATCCAACGATTATTATTAATTCACCTCCAATCGGCTCCATCCAATAATTAATATTAGTCCGTCATTTTTTAATTGTTTTTTTAACCGTTAGTAATTAAAATTCCCCCAAACTGGTGAATCGTATTGATTTATGGGAGTTTTATTGCTTTTATTATGTAATTTTGGGAAACGAGCTTAAGTGTTTGTGGGACGTTTTTGTTGCAGGATGTTGTGGATTGCCTTGAATAATAGATTGTTCCTTTTCATGTCTTCAAGACACTAGCAGAAGAAGTACAATTCTGGTCGTAACAAATTCCATGTTGCCGGAATTTTTATTTACTATAAATTTGTTAAACTCTTGTACTAAAAATAAATAAACTTGTCAAACTAGTAATTTCTTGTGCTGGCCTATGAATTTGTTCACAAATGTATGGAAAAAAAAAAACAGAATATGTAGAGCTTATGCGGAGACACGGTGTATTAGGCGACGGTAATCAAGACCAGAGTAAGTTGGAAAGAAAGAGAAGAAAAAGAGGAAAATAATGTGTTGTGTTAGTCAATCTTTATTTTGTACAGGAAATATTTATAAGCGTTTTGCTATCGTTGGGAATGAATTTACATTCACCCCAAAAAAATGTTAGAAATGAAAGGATTTAAATGTAAGATTAATGGAATTAAATGCAGTTTAATGCGTAATTAATGAGTTGGGTTAAGCTTTGGATTTGGAAGCAATGTCCTGTCAATTGTCAATCAGCAACCTCACTATCTCACATCCTGCCAAAAAAAGGCTCTTCACATGTCTTTGTTTTTAGTGATTATAAAAATAAAAAGGAAAAACATTTTAAGCTCCTGCTTGCTTTACAGTTGGTCTGGTCCTAACACCCACCACTCACGGGCTTATAGTTATTTCGACACTGCCCATATTTTCTCAACTCCTCACGCTATAGTAAAAACTAGGACTGAGTAAAATTTGATTTGATTTAAAAAAAATAAAATTTTTAAATTTGATTTGATGTGAAAATTTTGATTCTAATTTATTCGAATTTAAATTTATTATATTTGATTTGATTTACAAAATTTTTAAATAAAATTTGAATTATAAAATTAAACTTTGAATAACTTAAAACTTGTAATAATTAGTTAATTGATTTTTAAGTTTGAGTCTAGTTCCTCATCTTTGTCTGGTATATGTATATATCATATAAAAAATATGAAAAAATAAATATGTATATTACATATGGTTATAGAAATATGTTTAAATTGAAGCCAATTGTTACAACAACATTAAATATGAACATCATAATATTTTTTTTATTGAATCAATTAAAAAAACTTAAAGTTAGGAATTTATTAATCGGTAATGTTGCACCATATCAAATATTAACCCAAATAAAAAAATGCTTTCTACTCCCAACGGGCACAATAACAAACTAGAGAAGCAGGATTAATCATAAAAACCAATTAATTGAAATAGAAAATTATTGAATCACAGTGTTTGAACGATTTATTACTTTAAAAATTATAATAATTCAAACCAAATTGAATATAATTTTTTAATTAATTAATTAATTTTAATTATTTTAAGGACATAAATACAAATTCTGGATTTTCGACTTGAGACAGATACTAAAAGTGATCAAGTATAATGTAAAAAAATAAGTTTTTATGCTTAAAATATCATATATGAATTATTAATTATTTCTATGTACTTAAAAATAACTTTTTAAATAAATATTTAGGGATTATTACGAGCCGGGTTTTTGGTTAATCTGCACTTGATCACAAAATTTAACACCATAATTTGAATCTAACCATATATTTTATGATGTTATACTCAGCCTAAATTTTAGAATAAAAATTCGAATCGGCTCAACTGGCATAAACAAAAAATTATTTTTTTCATTTCGACAATAATTATTTTATTTCTATTAGACAAAATATGAATATAATTGAAAATTTTACACAAGGAGATGGACATTATAGCAATTATACCTAAATATTTATAATAAAGTTAAGGGTAAACTACTTCAGTGACTACCGAATTTTAGGGGTGTACTTATTTTAACCACCGAACTATCGAACTCGTCAATCAGACCACCAAACTTATTAAATTGACCTATTTTGACCACCGTCGTTAAAAAACTAACGGAGGGGTGACGGTGGGGTAACGTGGCAGTTAACAAAAATTTGTAAAGTTACACATTTAGTCCTTGTTATTTACCTATTATATCAATTTGATCCTAATTTTAATTTAATTAAATAAAATTAACGAACAAATCAAACGACGACACGTGTCCTATCTATTTTTAAGTGTTAATTTATTTAATTTAATCAACCAACCAGATAGTGATACGTGTCACCATTTAATTGGCCGTAACGAATTAGACGAAATAAAATGGAAGAGAATTTGCTCCTGCGTCACTAGCATGGAAAATCATGCTCTAGCCGCTGAGCTAAGCTCAGCAATCTGACATGGGATGCTAACATATTTTATTAAAGGGTTATCTTCACCGGTAGTCCTTTTCGTTTAGGGTGTGTTTTATTTTAGTCACCAGAATTCAAAAAAGATTATTCTGGTCACTTACGTTTAGAATCGTTTTTATTTTGGTCCCTTAGCCGTTAGTCTCCGTTACTTTAAAAAATTAGTTTCTAATCTAACCCCCAAACTTTCAAAATTTTATTTTTCACCATCTTCCCCAAAAATTATAAAACTAAAACCCCATAAAATTAAATCAATGGCTATAACCCACCACTACAACTCATTCCCCCAAAATTAAAAGCGTCAACTTCCACTGCAAGAGCTTTGACAACGATGCTCAGGTATATTTCATTCTTCTAATCGAGTTTTAAACCTACTGATTAACAATATATAGGTTGTTTCTTGATCTTTGTTTGGTTGCTCGGACATTGTGGGTGGGGGTAGTACAGGTTTGAATTTATCAGTGTAAATGAGGATCGTAATCTAGGTTTATCAAGGTTGGTTGGATCCAGTGGACAAAGAGCAAACTGGTATGTTCTTCATAATTTCAACAATTATTTTGAATAAAAATTTTATTAAAAAATAGAGTTATACGCTTTAATGTAAAATTTATCTCCTTCCCAATAGATTTTCCCATTTCACCAAAACACTAAAGGAAAACTAACAGATTACTCCAATGACAAATTACAACAAAAAATAAAACACAAATTTCACTGGAAACATAAACACGAAGATGCTAACTCAAAATGATCATAAAGAAGGAAAGAAAATGCAAAGAACATAGCACAGTAGCATCTTTTGCTAATCTAGCACAAACGGTGCCGCTGGAATTCTCATCTTGGTCAAACCACCAAACCTCAAAAGTCAGTACCTTTGAAAGCATTGTTGTCAAAGCTCTTGCAGTGGAAGTTGACGCTTTTAATCTTGGGGGAATGAGTTGTAGTGGTGGGTTATAGCCATTGATTTAATTTTATGGGGTTTTAGTTTTATAATTTTTGGGGAAGATGGTGAAAAATAAAATTTTGAAAGTTTGGGGGTTAAATTAGAAACTAATTTTTTAAAGTAACGGAGACTAACGGCTAAGGGACCAAAATAGAAACGATTCTAAACGTAAGTGACCAGAATAATCTTTTTTGAATTCTGGTGACCAAAATAAAACACACCCTAAACGAAAGGGACCACTGGTGAAGATTACCCTTTATTAAACCATTATTTTGTTGGTGAAAACTAAAGGAAATTTAAAGAAGAAGAAAAAGTATGAGAATGGGGATTCGAACCTAGGACCAAGAAATTCTTATGCCTTTACCACTGCACCAAGCTACTCTTAATGATATATATATTGTACACTTTTATATACGAATCTTATAATGCAATTAGGAAAAAAAAGTAAAAATGGTTGAAACGGGACTCGAACCTAGATCACTTGGGATGTGTCTAATTACACAAACATTCGATTTAATTTAAATCTAAAAATTATTATATATTCGATTTAATATATTCGAATATTTTTTCATATTTAAATAAAATAAAATATTTATTAAAATATTAAATCTTCTATTTAAAAATTATTTGATTTAAAAGAAAAGAAAATTGATTTTAAAAAACATTCAAATATTTTAAATCGAACTTAAAATACTTTAAGTATTCGATTTAATATTTTAAATCAATTTTTTCCTTTTAAATCTAATATTTTTTTAAATCGAATATTTTTTAAATCAAATATTTAATATTTTAATAAATATTCGATTTAGTTTAAATATGACAAAAATATTTGAATATTTAACAATTTTTAGATTTAAATTAAATCGAATGTTTGTGTGATTAGACACATCCCAAGTGATCTATGTTCGAGTCCCTTTCAACCATTTTTACTTTTTACTCATAACTGCATTATAAGATACGCATATAAAAGTGTGCAATATATATCATTAAGAGTAACTTGGTGCAGTGGTAAAGGTACGAGAATTTCTTGTCTTAGTCCCAGGTTTGAATTCACATTCCCATACTTTCTTTCTTCTTTAAATTTCCTTTAGTTTTACCAACAAAAAAAAAAATAGTTTAATAAAATATGTTAGCATCCCAGGTCAAATTGGTGAGTTTCGCTTAGCAATTGGAGCTTGGGTTTTCCATGCCAATGATGTGGGATCAAATCCTCAAGGAAGCAAACTCTCTTCCATTTTATTTCTTCCATTTGATTGGTTCATTAATTTTATTTAATTAAATTAAAATTAGAATCAAATTGATATAATAGGTAAATAACAAAGACTAAATGTGTAATTTTATAATTTTTTGTTAACTGTCACGTCACCCCTCCGTTAGTTTTTTAATGACGGTGGTCAAAATAAATCAATTTAATAAGTTTGATGGTCTTATTGACGAATTTGATAGTCCGGTGGTCAAAATAGGTACACCCCTAAAGTTTAATGGTCACTGGAGTAATTTATCCTAAACTTAAATTATAATTTTGGGTGTAATATTTTTCACCTCAAATTCAAATCCGACCAACCTCATTCTAAACAACTCCAACCCATATCTGACCCAAACCTAAAATTTCTTTTATAAAACCCAACCATATAAGATTAGATCAGGTCAAAATTCGTCGAACTCGAGTGAAATGGTTATCCCTAATAACATTTATAAAGAAACTTTTAGCCCAAAGTTAAAAAGGAAAAACCGAAAAGCGGTGAATTATTCATAAAATTAATTTATTAAAAGTCAAACTGAACCGTATGCACCCTTGTAGGGAAGGATTATTATTATTATTATTATTATTATTATTATTATTATTATTATTATTATTATTATTATTATTATTATTAGGCTTAATATGAAAATAGGTACCTAAATTATACTTTTTTTTCAGTTATGTGCCAAAATTAATTTTTGGGTCAAATTGGGACCTAAACTTTTATTTTGTGACTCATTTAAGGTTCGCTGTTAAATTTTTATGTTAAAGGACACGTGTCATCTCCTTAAAATTTCAAAAATTATATTAAAAATAAATAAAATTAATAAAACAAAATAAAAAATATATCATGAAATTTTCAAATATTTCCTAAACAGTCCTCAAATCCCTAAACCCCAAACCCGACCACTCTCATCGCCGTCGGCCGCGTTGACGGCGAAAGAATAAAGCGCCCTCCCCTCACCGAACAACCCACACGCTGTTCGTCACCCCTCATACCGCAGTTCGTCGCGAATCGTTCAAAAGAACCATTCGACAATTTCGTCGATTGGCACGGCATCGGTCGATTTTCGACGACGAGATGGTGGGGGAAATGGTCGTGATGGTCCGGTGACCGATGTGGTGGGCGGCGGCATGGCAATCGACGGCGGAATCGGCCCAAATTGGGATTTATGTGTTGGGGGTTTAGGGATTTTAGAATTTAGGGGCTGTTTTGTAAAATCTGAAAAATTAGAGATTTTTTGAAAATTATTTAATTTTATTTATTTTTAATATAATTTTGGATTTTTCTGGTGACACGTGGCATTTGACGGTGAAAATTAACGGCGAACCTTAAATGGTCACAGAATGAAATTTTAGGTCCCAATTTGACCCGAAAAATAGTTTGGGCACCTTATTTAAAATATGACATAGTTTGGGTACCTATTTGGCTTATTATTATTATTATTATCTACGAATCTTAATCCTACTTAAAGATGAAGGGGAATAAGAGACTTTAGGAAAAGAAAAAAAAGTGTTCCTAGAGAGTATAGAACTCGTGGCCTAAGAGAATATAACAGAACAAATATGGATAACTTAGTCAATCGAAAAATTTCGTTACTTTTGAGAATAAAAATATCCAAATGTATTTTTTTTTGACAAATATTAAATCTAATCCTAATCATACCTAGAAGGAAAGGGAATGAGTTCTCTGAGAAAAAAAGAAGGGGATTATTCCTAGTAGTCTAGAACTTATGACTTAAAAGAATATGAAGAATAAAGATGAGCAATTAATTCAATTGACATTTGTGCTTGAAATGTAGTATTATTTAGTACAATACTAAGACGGTTACACCATCTTATATAGTTCATTTGATTCAAATATAATATTATATTATTGATGTAAAATTACATAGGCCTTGTTTGGTAATTAGCGGATAGCTGATAGCGGATTACATTAGCTGATAGTTGATTGCATTAACTGATTTGGCTAGTGGATTGTATTAGCTGATTGTATAAAAGTGTTTGGTAAAATTAACTGATAGCTGATAGCTTTTGATTATTTAAACAAGCAAAATGACATATAAGAACATGATTATATTTAATACTTGTTTGAATAATTTATCAGTTATTAATATTTTGTATCTAATAAATATTAATTAGATTTGTAAAAATTATTTTTTAATATAAATTTCCTAAACATATTCGAAAGATTTATATATTAATTTATTATTTATATAATTATTAAATTTTTTATATGCACATATAAATATGTGATAATAAAAAAATAGAATTAACTTACAAATGTCACCATATAAATTAGTAGTAACAACAAATAAGTCCAATATTTAATATGTTATTATTTATATTAAAAATAATATTATTTAATTTAGGTTATTTGGAGATTTTTGGTAATTATTAAGGGTAAGAGAGTCATTACAACTCTAATATCAAACCTCTAATCTCAAAAAGCTCATATTAGAAGCTTTTTCAAAATTAGCATTTTCACCACAATCTGCTCTTTCAATCCGCTATTTACCAAACATCAATATTAGCGGATTTGACTAGTCAAACCTCTAATTATACCTCAAACTTTTAATTTTTGCCCAAACCGCTATTTACCAAACAAGACCATAATAATTGTACTAAATTATAATTATTATAATTTTCTAAATAAACTTACTAAAATTAAAATGAAATATATTGATATGGACAAATTGTTCCGAGTAGACTAAACAAGTACATGTGTAAAAACATAAAAAGAGACATGTTTTGTATTTTATTTGAACCAGAAGTGTCTATAGACCGGAGTGAAGTCTGATTTCAAATAAATTTCCAATCAGTGTGGGATCTAGAAGGTAAATTGCCCATTTACTTTAAAACATTATAATAAAAATAAAATAAAATAATATTTATATATTCTTTTAATTGCTTTTTAACAGAAATATATTTTAAAACTGTTTAATTATATTTAAACCTTGTCGAATGAATCACCTTATTCATAAACATGTCTAATTTAAAATATTAGAATGATGGATGAGTTTACGGTACAACAATTCAATATATGGCTAAAATATGATATAATAGAAATGTTAGAAAAACACGGAATTTAAAATATTATCCACACTAATTGAAATGTTACTCAAGCAACAAGTTTCGAGATCTCTCTTTAAGTTCCGAAACTTAGTATCAACTTAAAATGTTATAAGAAAAAAATATTTTAAGTTGCAAACCTGAAATGTTATCCAAATATTTTTGGCATAATATCAAAAAAATGTTCATAACGTTTGACTGAATAGTCATTTTAGCCCATTTTTGAAGTAGTTTAACCTATAACGTTTCATTTTGAGTGAAAATGACCCATCTGCGGATAAAAAATATTAGTCAAATGACGATAAATGGCTTGAAATGACGTGACAAACCTACATCGCAGTGCACACTGCAATAGCAATGTTATATTGACAAATATATTAACTTTACAGAACGACACATGAGTCAAAAGATAATTTTAAAACATTGTATAAAATATAAAATATATGTTTTTTTCTTTTGACGTGTAATTTTCTCAAGTAATTTTAAGTTGTTTATCGCCAGTTAACTAACAATTTTTATCCGCAAAGATGTCATTTTGACCCAAAATAAAACGTTAAGGGTTAAATTGCTTAAAAAAAAGAATAAAGGACAATGACTATTCAGTCAAACGTTAAGTACATTTTTTTTGGCATTGCCAATATAGTTTCATGACAAGTTTCAGAATTTGTCTCTGAGTATCGAGACTTATCACCAACCTAAAATGTAATACAAAAATATAATATTTCGTTTGTGTGAGTAACATTTTAAATTTTATATTTTCTTACATCTTGATTATATTTTTTAATCGTATATTAGACTATTGTACTATAACTCACCTTTAAACTGATAAAACAATGAACTCCAAAATCAAGGTCCTGTCAATTGTGAATCTGCAAACCCATATTTTATCACATCCTGCCAAGAAGCCTCTTCACATGTCTTTGTTTTTAGTGATCAACAAAACATTTTCAGTCCCTCGTTTTTGCTTTACAGTTGGTCTGGTCCTAACACCTACCACTCACGGGTTTAATAGTTACCTCCACTTTTACTTTTAAAAATTATTTTCAAAGTAAAAATTATAATTATAATATTTATTTATTATATTAGATTAAGTTTATTTTATAATTTATAAACTTATAGTTTTTTAGCATGACATAATTACATTATCAATAAACTATTTTTTGATTATGCCAATTTTTTTATAAAAACATATTTTAAATTATATATTTTCATACAATTTAAACAATCTTACAAATTTTTTTATTTAGTAAAAGATATTTTACATTATTATCATATTTTAAATTAATACATTTAACTTTTTACCTAAATATCATCCTAAAAATGAATATATACCAGAATAGCACAAATTCCCAATTAATTATTGAAATGGCACGTTTCATTGAGACCCAAATGAATGGACCACTTTTACCAACGTGACATGGTTGAATGCAAACACACGAATGAGAAGAAAATTTGAATAAATTTGTCTAAAAGTAAAAAAAAAAATAGCGTAATAAGTGTTGAAGACATTTGTTAGTGCAAACTAAGTTAAGCGATGATAATAACACATTACACACGTGTATAAGTCTCGTCTTTAATCATTCGAATGTATATTTCAAAAAATTATTAAACCTTAACTTTAAATATTATTTTTAAATTTAAATTTTTAGTGCGAGACGTGAATAAGAGCACGGGAACGTCGAGAAGAGGATATTCATAAACTCGTCCCCGTGCTCTTAAGTCTTAACAGGTAGAGTATAAAACTAGAGCAGCCCCGGTGGAAGCTTCTTTTCACTCCTCTCGTGTTTGGTAGCTGCCATGGATCCAATCATTCGCCTTCTTCTTCTTCTTCTTCTTCTTCATCTTCTTCTTTTAGCTTCGGCTTTCAAGCATGGGGTTTCCGTAACAGCTCAACCCTCAAATCCCATCTCTCGGATCACAGTAGTGGGCGTTGTTTTCTGTGATACCTGTTCAAGCAACACTTTCTCCCGGCACAGCTACTTGTTGCCAGGTACAACAAGACCGGTCTACTTCATAAACAAAAACACACACACATAATTTGTGTAATACTTTAGCTTGTCTTTGTTTCCTACAGGTGTTGAAGTCAACATCGAATGCAAGTTCAAAGCAAGATCACCGAAAACAACGGAGCAAATGAGCGTGTCGGCCAACAGAACTACAAACAGATATGGGGTTTACAAGCTGGACATCCCGCGCGTTGATGGGGTTGACTGTGTGGAAGGCTTGGACATCGAGTCGTTATGCCAGGCAAGTCTAACAGGGACCAAATCCAAAGCATGCAGCATACCGGGTCTGAAGACTTCCACCAACCAGATATCTGTCAAATCTAAACAAGACAACCTCTGCATCTACAGCTTGAATGCCCTGAGTTACAGACCATCCAAGAGAAATGCCACATTGTGTAGAAATCACAAATAGCTATCCCCAACTTTGGCCATTTCCATCATTCCCTCCCCTGCCATCATGGCCCTTTCGTCGCCTGCCGAATCCGATTTCGCCATCTTTGCCTTTCCCTCCCAGCCACCATGAAGATGATTTGGTCTCCTCTATATTCAATTAAACTCTTAAATAACTATGTTTGATTAGATATATACCATGTGTTATTGTTCATGATTAAGAAGCTTTTATAAAACCGGTATAGAAAGTACAATGGGCTTGCTTATTTTTAGTACCATTATTGTGTATATACAGTAATAGAAATCCCTAGTCCTTTTGGGTGCTTCTATTTATGCTCTCATACTAAAAAAAATATGTTTAGGGTTTATGTTTATGGTTAGTGTATAGAGAATTGGAGATATGTTATATTTTTAGGATTTAAGATTTAAAATTTAGGATTAAAGCTTAAAATTAAATTTTTTAGGCATAGAAAGACGCGTCAAAAAGAATATATGATTTCTATTCGTATATATAGGCATGCACTTGTTGCCTCCTTTTGCAGCAATTCACTATTGCTATGAATTTGAAATGTAGGTTAGGTTTGAACAACCCTTCTTTGTTTACTTTCATGGGGGAGTTGCTTTGTTAATGCTTTCATTTGTCATATCTTAAAACTATAAAGGGTAAAATAGGTAAATCATCATTAAAATTTTCTCTTGAACCTATTTTAGTCATTAAAGTTTCAAGACGTTCAATTCCACTGAAATTTAGACATTGAACGTTTTCGGTCACTAAAGTTTAGACATTGAACGTTTTTTTGTCATTCTTAAGCCTAAAACGGTCATAGATGATAGTCATTCAATCCCAAATTTCACTACTCACTTCGTCTCAGCCCTTTGAGTCTGAATTCGACCTCCAATTTTCGGAAGTGCTCCAATTCGTCTCAGCCTAGTCGATTTCCATCATCTGTCGTTAAATGAAGCCCGTTTTCTCAGTATGTTGTTCTGTTGTGGCAATGAAGTTTTCCATCGTTCGGTTCTTGGAGAAGTTCATTCGTTTGGCGGTAAATAGACGTCACCAAAAAGTTAACAGAGGAGTGACCAAAACGTTTAATGTCTAAACTTTAGTGAGTAAATTGAATGCTTCGAAATTTCAGTGACTAAAATAAATTTGAGAGTGAAGTTCAGTGGCGATTTAGAGAATTTACCCAACTATAAATTCATGTTTTGATAATTCTTAAACCATTTTTGTGTGTGTCTAATTCTTAAACCAATGGGTGACAGAAGCGTCCTACAGGTCAATAAAACGAGAAAAAAAGATGCTAGTCGGTTCTTTGTGAATATGATTCATAAACTTGTTTGTTTGTGGATTCACTAACCATAATAAGCTTGTTGATGTACAACATAGGGTGATTATTCGCGGTGGTTATTCTGAATCGAATGGAGAGTCGTGGTTTAAAATCGGTTCGGGTTTTTTCTCCTATTCCAATCCATCAACTCTTTCTTTCTGGTGGGAATTATGGGTCCAGACCCCCCTCCCCCCTGTGTATACCGGAGGCACATCATGAGATATGATGCTGGAACAACTCAACGAGGGGTCGTTTATCGGCGAAACAGATTCGGGTAACCGGAGTGTATGGAAGCTAAGGCCATCAATGGCTTTGGGATTCAAATGTTGGAAGAGTTGATGTGGAGAGCGGATTCTATACTTGTAATTAGCTATCTTTTCGGACAATGATCAGTTTAGGTCATTAGATCAAGTCTATTTGTTTTGTGTTTGATTTCTTTATCAGCATATATTAAGGTTTAGATCAAGTCCCCCTTTTTTTTGTTGTTAAATTCAACTCTCATGCAATGTTTTATTGTTTCATGGATGCCTACTTTTTAATTGAAAGTGCTACATCAACGGATTAAAAAAAATTACCTTATAAATAATTGGACTTGAATTTTTAAATCTGAAAAGTAGAAGATTAAAATTTATAAAACAGAAGTGGAGACTAAATTTCAAATGCACAAAATATAGTAGGTTTTGAAACATATTTTAACCAATATCTTCTTACAAACTTAAGGATGATAAAATTACTCGAATTTGATGCACCCTGCCCTAGTCCCGATTTCTTCTTCTTGAATTTTGGTTCGAGGCCGGTTTTTGTTAAAAAATTGGGTCGAGATAGGTTGGGTTTGAGTTTAGGATAAAAGTTTTCCATCACGCCCCGTAATCATTTCCATACAAACTAAGGGCGTAACGGTTTAGTTTAGCAATATTTTTTTTAATAAATCACTGATTTTTGATTCGGCTAACTTTGATTTAATTTTTTTTTCTTCACACTAATATTAATTTTACGATTTTATATTTTATTTTGACCAAAATAATTATTTGATGAGTTTTAAACATTATTTAATTTATAAAATTTTTTTTCATAAATATTTCTTAAATTTTTTTCATGTAAATAAAAAATAATTAATAATTCATATATAACATTTCGAAGTTATTTCACTATTTCTATTTATAATATATATATCTTTACATTGTAAACTACTTAAAATTAATTATAAATTAAATAAAAAATTGAATTCGATTGGATTTGATTCGTTTAACCGTAATTTTTAAAATTGTCAACGATAAACCGTCTATACATTTCGATTCGGATCAGTTTTCATTTTTTTGGCTTGACATAAGCCCTAATACAAACCTTAGTAAATATTTTTTTTAAATTTTAATTGGATAAATATTCTATACACAGACGGTGGAAACTGAAATTTTCCACAAATGCCTTAGTTTTAGGGTATAAAGAGTTAGTTTAGGGTACAAAGGTTTAGGGGTAGGGGTTAGAATTTAGTGATAGTTGTTTCAATTTAAGGTTTAGGGTTATAATTTAGTGTTTATAGATTAAAACATAAATCCTCACCATATTACCCTAAAAACTAAACCCTAAATTATAACCCTAAACCTTAAATTAAAACAAATATCACTAAGTTCTAAATCCCTACACCTAAAACCCTAAACCATATACCCTAAACTAACTCCCTATACCCTAAAACTAAGACGTTTGTGGAAACTTTCAGTTTCCACCGCCAGTGTATAAGATATTAATCCATCTCAATTAATTAGATAATATGTAATTATTCGATGCACACAAGCCCATGTGGGAAAATTTGTTAACATTAATGCATTAGTTCTAGGGTGTAGGAATTTTGTTCGGGGATAGGGTTAGGGGTTTAAGTGTAATAGTTTTGAATTTAGGGGTTGTTGATAGAACTTCAAGTTTAGGGTTAAAAATTAAGGTTTATAGGCTAAAATTTAAATCCCTAACCATAGATCTTAAAACTTAAACTCTAACCTTAGACTCTAAATTTTAATTATAAACTCTAAATTTTAAATCCATATACTAAAACCCTAAACATAAACCCTAAAGCCTAAAATTGAGGGACCGAGAGATAATTATACAAAAATCTAAGAAGCCCAAGCATAAAAGCATAGCACATAGTTGATTCTAGTATAAAACAAAATCAAATGCAGTCATACGGAAAGAATCTAAAATCTTTGAAGCTACCGACCGTGAATGCCCTCTTCTTACTCTTCCCAATTTCTCACCCAAACCGTAAAACCTTCACTCTCTTTTCCGACGATGAAGGATCGGCCTCCGTCCCCGTATACCGCCGTCTACATCCCTCCCCCCCACCGCCTCGGCTCCCTCATTTACTCTCCCACCACCAACCACAACGCCACCAAGAATGGGGCGGACTTTTCCACTTCAGCCTCCGCGATTCACTCCAAGCTTAGCGACCACCAAAACACACCAATTTTGAACGCCAAGGGCACTGCTCCTCCTCCTTCCCCTTTGCTACACTTGCAACAGCAACAACGACAGCAACAGCAACAGCAGGGGACTTATAATAGCAATAATGGTAGTAAAAATAGTAATAACCAAAGCCCACAGTATAATTCGCCTTATTATTTGGGGATTCCCGAGAATGGCTCTGATCGCCAGCTGGATTTGCCTTTGCAATCGGTCCGTTCATACTTTAATTTCCATTTGGTAAAATTTCCTGTAAAATGAAGTTCTTGTGTTTGATTGTTTATCGCTTGAAATTGAAGTCTTGATGATTGGCGTCGGAAAACATTGCACTTTATTTTGTTCTTTTTCATATTCATAGAACTGAAGGGTTCCGAATTTTGGTAATGAGAAAAGAAGTTGAATTATTTCCCGGCTTTAGAAGTAAAGTGGGTGCCGAGTGGAATTGGGATGTGATTTCCATAGGTCAGAATTGCATGCATATCAGAAAGCTCTTAAGGCATTGCATTGCTTTGCTTCTGGGCTTTTGAATTGGGATGAAGAAGAAAAGGTGACCAAATTTTTGCCATTCTCTTAGTATTTAGAGTGATGCATTTGATGGACCTAAAAAATTAAAAATGAGTTGCAAATGGGAATCATTTTCAATTATATATCTTTAATTGAAAATAT
This sequence comes from Hibiscus trionum, assembly GCA_030270665.1. NCBI lineage: Eukaryota > Viridiplantae > Streptophyta > Magnoliopsida > Malvales > Malvaceae > Hibiscus > Hibiscus trionum. Next base: position 6,062,201 of record BSYR01000011.1, on the reverse strand, counting down.
TTTTCTGAGGATTACTAATTTGCTAGTTCTGAATAGTTTAGCCATATACCTCTTAGGACTGAAATGTCTTGAGATTACGGCCTTGACCAATGCACAAGTCACACTTGAGTATATGCTTTAAGATTGTAACCAAGTGAATTTCACTCTAAGTATCACTTAAATCTTATAGAGTACAATAATTGAATATGGTGGGGTTGAGCTTGGAAGTTAGACATGTTCGTCGTCCCAAGCTAAGCATGAGAATACTGTTGTAATATACCTGATCCAGTCTTTACTTTGTGCTGTTAGTGAGAGTTTTCTTGTGCCTGTGTCATTTATGCTATACCTATACTTGACAACTTTGACATTTATCATAGATTTAGTTAATAAGTTCTAATGCTTCCCAATAAACTCAATACTAATACTATGCTAAAGCCAATCAAGTTGATTGTTTTACCTTAATTGCACCTTACTGTCATTTGATTGTAGTGAAAAAAATTCCTAATGCTGATTTTATGATACTGTAGCATTCTAGAATGTATCCGAATTGGTTATCATGATATGTTTTTCATCAGTATCAGGTGTTAAAGAGTTTGATTGGATTGGTTTATGTGTATCCTAAGGCTAGGAATAAAAGCTGCTATAAATGTAGCATAAGTTGTTTGTCCTGCTCATGGAAGAGCTTTTCTACTGCAAAAGCAAAAACCAGGTTTCTGGTTCTCAAAGTTTGACATTTTCAGCTTATGTGGGAAGCCCGTTTGATCTTTTAGACAAAGCTGAAAACCAGAGCTTCTCCAAATAGTGCTAAATTGTTTTGTGACAAATATTTAATAATGCCTTTTTACATTCTTTCCTTGTATTTCAATAATTCATAAATTATAGAGAAATAATATTATTTCACATTTACCCTTTTTATTTGATCTATTTATCTATTGAATTTACTTTTTGTTTTAAAGCGACAGAAGTATGTATTTATTTTATTATTTCTTCATCTAAAAACGTGTAATTTATTTGAATAGAGTTGAATATTTCACTTTTTTACCTGTTAAATATATATATATATATAATATAAATAATATATATTAGTATATAATATTCTATAGCACTTCTGCATTTACGTTGCTAAATTCTTTTTTAACTTCACCTTACAGCTCTTTCGGAACAGCTCAACTCAAACAATATGCAGGAACAACAGCCAGACCAAACAGACCCTAAATATTCTACAAACATTAGGCAACTGTAGTGGGATATTATTTATTAATGCCTCAACAAAATCCATTTGTTCTTGTTCCAACATCAATTTTATCCTTTTTTCCGTCTTGTTTTGTTTTCTTTCATTATTTTTTGAGTACTACTTTGATTGCTTTGCTACTTCTGCTTTGCATGATTTAATAAGCCCACTTTAGCTAGCATCAACTAATTTCATCATTTTGCGCAAAGCATCAAGTTATGTGTCAAGATATATATCCCTAATACTTCTAGGATTTGGCAATTAAATGGCTCATTATCAGTACTAATGATTAGTAATTCTCTTGACACCTTCTTAAAAGAAAAAAATAAGGAAAAAAAATAGAAGCATTAAGATGTGTATATTAAGGGTGAGACGAGATCATTGAGAGAAAGTTCCTACTTTTTTTTTTGAGGTAACATGCTTTTTTTTTGAAGTTATTGTTTTGTATCTAACTTTTCTATTGAAATTTAGTTGTTAACTCGGCCTTTGTTGCATGAAGGTTGTTATAATTTTATTACTGCATGCTTTCTTTTCCAGGGTACTTTAAATGAAGCTAACATTGAAGAGTGGAAGCGAAAGCTAGCCATACTCTTACATGATGATGGGAAACAAGAGTTGGTGTCAAGGGAGAAGAAGGACAGGCGAGACTTTGAACAAATAGCAGCTTTGGCAGGCAGAATGGGTTTGTATAGGTATCTCTGTTGATCAAAATAGATATTTTCACACCTAAAATTTCACTTAGTTATATGGGGATTCTCATATCAAAATATCATTGGCAGCCATCTTTATTCCAAAGTTGCCGTCTTCAGCAAAGTGCCCCTGCCTAATTACAGATTTGACCTGGATGATAAGCGTCCACTGAGGGAGGTACTCCTGTAACTTTCCTTTATGAAAAAACAATATTATATTGCTATCGTTTAATATTGGTTTGTATCCTCGTCAGACCTCCAACATATTCATACACATACCCATATGTACTACTACCCAAAACTAAAACGTTGTTAACTTGTTTTTGTTCCATTCTTACGTTTTATGTGGGACTATATTTGACTGATACATGCAGAAAACAAACACAGCTCTTGTCCTTTTTAATATCATATCTGTATCTTGTTTACGATAAGTAGTGCATAGTGGAAAAATTCATGCTCACGATGGCCAAAATGATTGTGATAGTATTTTTTATGCATGCAATCATGATAAAAGCAACATGACTGAATTTCATGACCATAATTTAAATCCCTAGTTATGTATATATATCTTTGGGTTTGTTACTTGTCCAAGCTTTTGAAAGTTGTCATATTGTTGTGTTTCATATTTCGATACTTTCTATCTTTATGTTCTATGGTGGTGCTTCTTAGTGTACCTTTTGCTGACTTTGATAGTGCAGTTCTCTTATATATACTATTGAGGCTTTTTGTATTGATGACAGGTGAACTTAAATTTTGGTTTGTTGAAGAGAGTTGATGCCTATCTTGGGGAACACCTTTCTAAAAAGTGTAGGAATAAGGAAAGCTTTTTGGATAATTGTTTTTCAAGATCAAGCAGTAATAGCAGTATAGTTACTGAAGAAGGACTTTTTGAGCAGCCAGAGCCACTAGCATCTGGCACAGCTGTTATGGAGAAAATTCTTTGGCGGAGAAGTTTGCTGCTGCGTGATCAGCAACAGGCGTGGCAGGTTCATTTACCTTGACAATTGCACATATTGTTGATATTTCCTAGTCATAACATCTCGTACCTGTCCATTATATTGGAATACTGATGATTGTTGTGCTGCACTGATATTTTATTATAGGCTAAAATATGAAAAGACTTGTACTTAAATTGAATCTATCACATGAGACCCTATCCTTTGCAATCAATTTAGCTCCTTATCTGTTATTTATGTCCAATTAAGGTAGTGTGAAATATAAACTGTTATTCTACATGAATCCATTAAGTGATATAATCTGCCACATGCCAGATGAGATGGAGAAAAATAATTAATTTTTAATATATTGGTTGGGAAGAAAATTGTTCTTTACTATTTAATTCTTTATTGAAGGATGGTTATCTGCTTTACATTGTTTTTAATGGTCATGTGGGTCATATGACAGTTTCTCATGCTAGAATGCTTATTTGGATGTAAATGATAGCTAAGGGGCTCAATTAATCATATGATTAAAGGAGGGTGGGTTGGAGTGATAGATTTAATCGAGTACCAGCTTTTTTATTAAGTAATTCTTTGGGCTTAATACCTAAACATACCCATTAATTTACCTAAAATTGATAGAGCTCCTCCATCATTTATCATCTTTCATTGACATACTATTCTATTTCAGTATAGCCAAAACCTCAGATTTGATGATGGGTGCAATTTAGCCGACCAGATAACATGCCAATGTTCACTTATATTTTCAATTGTTCCTTTCTTTTTCTCTTTTCTTCTCTGAATTTCTGTTCTATTCTTTATGCCAACAAAACCTCTTTGTCTAACTGCAGCAACCCTAGAACTGCTTGACCTAGCTAACAAAGGCCTTACCAAGTTGGAGCTAGCTGAAGCTAGATTGGGTTAAATTTGGATGGATTTGGCTTGCTAAGGTTATAATGGCCTTGGCTGGTTTGAACTATTTTGATTTTGTGTTTTCCTCTTCATTCATGTATGTAGGAGTCTGTTGAAGGAAAAGGAATGCTAGACTTTCGTCAAAGTCTTCCTGCTTATAAAGAGAAAGATACTATATTGACAGCCATTTTGCAGAATCAGGTGTGTTAATTTTAATACTTGTTCTTCAACTATAGTTGCTTGCCTCTGTAGGAACTAGTGGTAAAAGGCTGTTGTGTTCATGAACATATTGGGTTCTTTTGGAGCAAAAATGAGCTGGGCTACTCATACAGGCTCAACTCATTAAGAAACACTTGTTGGATTGTTATTGAGCTGATAAATTGACCTTGAGGCTATATTATATTTTGTTAGTTAAGTGAGATGAATTTAATATTATGTGATTTTGCTTGAAAGGCCACAGTGAAAGTTTAGTGATTGTAAGTTATTGCATATAAATGGCCTGTGTTTTAAAACTGAAATATTTTGGCGTGCTTGGTAGGAAAATTAGTGAGGAAACAAAATAGAAAAGATTATCATTGTCTACACTTCATAACGAAGAAATCTCTCCAAACTGGAACAAAAGATGAAAGAAAATGAGAGTGTTGTGCAATTTGTTTCAATGTAATTGTTTATAATACATTGAAAGCTCTATTGAGTTGTTGCATTTTTCTAGGGCTTTACCTTTAGTTTTTGCTTTCTGAAAAGTTATAAACAGGGTGAAATCACAATCACAAATGATAAAAATTGAGCAAATGAAATATAAAAGAAAATTATAACGTAAATTATTCCATAGAAAAGAAAAAAATGTGCATTTTCCCATCCAAGAAACCAAATTTTATTTTTTATCCTTTGAAAATTTTATTTGCTTTTGCATCAAAACAGAATTTTACTTCTTTAGTTCCAAAAAGCAAAAGGCAGGCTGCAAAAGCAGCATGCAAATTAAGTCCTAATTGACTTTTATTTATGTTATCTCATTTCATGAGAGTTGACCGTCTTAACGGAAATAACTGTTTGCTTCAATTCCAGAGTTGGTGCACCATTTGGTTATGTTGGCATGTTATATTTTTCTTAGTCACAGAATTTTGGGTTTTGCAGGTTGTTATTATCTCAGGTGAAACTGGGTGTGGCAAGACCACACAAATTCCCCAATTTATTTTAGAATCTGAGATAGATTCTGGCCGTGGAGCTTTTTGTAGCATCATATGTACACAACCCAGGCGAATATCTGCTATATCTGTTTCAGAAAGAGTTGCTTCAGAAAGAGGAGAGAAATTGGGTGAATCTGTTAGTTTCTGTCTGAAATAGTTGCTAGAACATTTGCCCGAACTATTAGGTGTCTTTGTTAAAACAATTTTTTGAAAATCGGGTAATGTTTTTCTCACTATTGATTTTATTTGAAGGTTGGATATAAAGTACGGCTTGAGGGTATTAAAGGGAGGGATACCCGTCTTCTCTTTTGCACAACAGGCATTTTGTTGAGAAGACTACTAGTGGATAGAAATTTAAAAGGTGTAACTCATGTCATTGTGGATGAGATTCATGAACGTGGGATGAATGAAGGTAGTACGTAACATTGGTGTCTTAGTTTTGAAGTTAGTGAAATGTGATTTCTAATATAATATTTAAAATGTCAGATTTCCTGCTCATTGTCCTTAAAGATCTCCTTCCCCGCCGCCCTGAATTAAGGTTGATTTTGATGAGTGCAACTTTGGATGCTGAGCTTTTCTCTTCATATTTTAGCGGGGCACCTTCAATCCACATTCCAGTAAGTTGAAAACTCAATTCCACCAGTAGTTTCACTTTAGGCAGAATTTTTTTAGGTCCCATTTGCCGGCCCTGTGCCTTTTACCGAAGTTTTTTTTTTATTTTTAAAATCAATGTGCTAGTTGAGATATGATGGAAGATTTTTAAATAGTATATATATATATAAGATGTCATAATTTTCTTTTCTTTTTTTAACCTTCCTATTTTTATGGAAGCATGAAAGAACTTCCTTTATAAGTATTTATAAACTCTTAATTTCTTCATTACATTTGTGCTTCTAGATATTAACGGAAAACATTTGCCTTAGATAATTGGTTATTGTCTTTCGTCCTTTGCTAGGGATGGGTAATTGTTCATGATATCATTAGCTAGTTTGATTAGCTGAGAACCTCATGTCAATTTTAGTTCTTTTGTATGCTTTTGATCAGTTCCTTGTGTTTAAACTAATTTGTCTTTAATGTATATTAATGCCTTAATTCTCCCTTATATTCTAATTTTAGAGTTTCACTACAGTGATGACATAAATCTTCTCTTTTTTGCCAATGTCTTCCACTTCTCTCCTCTGCAGGTTGTTGTCTCTCATGTTTTTTTTTTCTTTTCTTCTTTGGCCTTTTCCCGATTGATCTTTCTTTTGACCTTTTATTTCTTCTGATAAAGAGATGTTTTTGTTATTTCTATGTCATGTTTAAATAGACTTTTGATGTTCTTGTTTGTCATTTTTCAAAGCATTTATTCAGAGTATATGCCACTAGCTTAAATTCTTCCAGATTCAACTTGTTTTCTGGTAGAGTTCTCCCGAGTTTGAAATGTATGACTGAATTTCATTTTTCCTTTCCTGTTCTAATTTAGGGTTTTACATACCCGGTTCAAACTCATTTTTTGGAGGATATTTTGGAGATGACTGGTTATAGGTTGACTTCATCTAATCAAATTGATGATTATGGCCAAGAAAGAATGTGGAAAATGAGTAAGCAAGTCCCCAGAAAGAGGAAGAGCCAAATTGTCTCTTCTGTTGAGGTATGCAAACGTCTTTTCAACGTTGTAAAAACCGAACTGCATTGGTTGGTCTGATTTGTTCAATCAGGAACTGGTGGCCTGTTAGATTCGTTACATATAAAAATACCCTAGCCTTTAGAGATATATTTTTCTGTTAAAAAATGTATTTTTGTTAGTGATGATATTTGAATCTTTAACCTCTTAGTCATATATTAGATGCCATATGCTCGTTATATATATGTCATATCAATCTGTATATATGTTTTACTTATTTAAAATTAAAATCATACATTTAATGGCTCGACTGGTGACCTGAATGTCTCACCAGTAAATCCAGTTTGGTTCTTTATTTATTGATTTTTGCTGCTTTTAGAATACTGCACTCTATGATCCTTTTCTCTCTCTCTTTATTTTGAAAATATGTAATATAGGATGCACTCCGAGCAGCTGATTTTAAGGATTTCAGCCCTCAGACCCAGGAGTCTTTGTCATGTTGGAATCCTGATTGTATTGGTTTTAATCTCATAGAGAATCTTTTGTCCTATATTTGTGAGAATGAAAGGCCCGGTGCGGTTCTAGTCTTTATGACTGGGTGGGATGACATAAGTTCTCTGAAGGAAAAGCTGCAAGCTCATCCAATCCTTGGGGATCCTAGCCGAGTTTTGTTACTTACTTGCCATGGTTCTATGGCTAGTTCTGAGCAGGTAATCTTCATTCTTTGTTTGGTGTATATTCTAAGATCTTCCGGCTGGCTGGCTTTTTTTCCATTCTCCCTTCCTGTCCCTGATTAAGTTTTAAATAAGTTTTTTCTGAATTCTTGCAGAAGCTAATTTTTGAAGAGCCTGAAGATGGAGTGAGGAAAATAGTATTGACTACTAATATTTCTGAGACAAGCATAACAATTAATGATGTTGTTTTTGTTCTTGATTGTGGAAAGGCCAAAGAGACATCGTATGATGCACTGAATAACACCCCTTGTTTGCTACCTTCATGGATTGCCAAGGTTTCTGCTCTACAAGTAAGGCCACCACCCAATTACATCTATTATCTATAATCTATGTTGAGGTTAAAACTGACCATTGATAATTTGTCTTTTCTATGGCATAAAAGTGTAGTATAATTTGACTAGTGTTGAATGTTCATTTTATTATCTTTAATTTGAAGGTTTGCTTCTGACTTTCTGTTAAGAATGCTTTCTCTAGGCTATTGCTGTTTTCCATAATAATTTGCATTAGGTGCTGTTTGGGGATGAATCTTTTCCTTCTAAGATTAATTGAAATAAAATGTCAAATAAATCAATTTCTTAAGAGAACATAAATGCTAGCAGGTTGCACATGATTGACTTTTGTAAACCGCATCTTTGTGTCAAATGTGAAGCATGTGGAAGGAGAGATAGATAAATAATGAGTTTCTCGTTGGTTTGTATGTCTTCCTCGCGTATGGTTTCTGAACTCATAAATCTTCAAGGGGCAGGATTTAGTGTGGTCCAGTTTATCCAACAAAACATGCAAGTTTTCTTTTTCATATGTTGTTCAATATACATGATGTTCTTATAAATCCCGTATTTGTTGTTGAATACTCAAACATTGAGAAAACAAGGAATTTGATATTGTCCTCTTTTCACTATTGAAGGTATGATTAATGAAAAAAATAAAAGCTTAAGAAATTTAAGAGAACTCCAATTAGGTGGGTTTTCCCCCTACCTGTCACCTTAGAAAAAGTGTGCTTAGGTGTTGTGTGCTTCACCCGAAAGGCTTTGAGGTGCTCTTTTGGCCTAGCACTAAGACATAGTTAAAGGTATGAAATGATTAATGAAAAATATTAAAGCTTAAGAAATTTTAGAGAACTCCAATTAGGTGGGTTTTTTCCCCACCTGTCCCCTTCGAAAAAGTGTGCCTAGGTGTAGTGTGCTTCACCCGAAAGGCTTTGAGGTGCTTTTTTTTTTGGTTTAGCACTAAGACATAGTGCCTAGGCAGCACCTAGGGGTTTACTTTAATATCATTGATTACCTGGTTGGCCGTAGCAAACTTTTTCTGTAGGGTTTGTGGCTATTGATTCAAGTTCAGTCACTTTTTTTCGTTTTCACGAACTTAACAAGATTCCTCTTAAATTACATGGTTGTTTCAAGAATCTTCTAGAGAATAAGTCGCTTGCCTCTAGCCAAACACGTTTATCTTTCTTGACACCAAAATGATTTTCCGTTAACGATAAACATCTAATGCAAGTGTCAACGATAAACATCATAGCAAGTTTGCCTTGGTCTTTTGTTTCTTTTCTACGTTGAAATTGAGTGGTAAATCTAATGCAAGTTTTATTGATACCATGAGACTAAGAGATATATAAATATTATTGCTATACTTTTGCTTACAGAAAAAGAATTGCTCATTAGATAGGGGATCCAATTGTATAATTTCTATTGGTCATGTATTTGGCAGTTAAGAAAAAATGTGTTTGCTATAAAAAATTTACTGAAAAGTAGAGATACAAAACCTTGAGTAATACAAGCAAGAAAAATATGCCAAGGAAGTTGCAAGGGAGGCTAGAGCGAGGGAATAAAAATATTTTTGATAGGTTGGAGTCGAAAGATGGAGATAAAGATATATATAGGTTCGTTTGGATGAGTGAGGAAAAGATCAAAGATTGGGGAACTATTAGTTAGGTTATGATCCTTGCGTAGGATGAGGAGTTGGAGGGATTGTTTTGATAATCTCTTCGTCGGTAATTACTCAAATGATGTGGGTGACTTGACATTAGAGGACCTAAATTCCGACTTTATTTGTACCTTCTTCGATGGCAAAGAGGCTTAGGATTTAATAAAATTAGAAATTTTTATAGGCTTAGATGCATTTTCCTATTGAGGTTGTGATGAATTTCAATTCAGTGGTTGATGAACTTGTTTAACAAGATTGAGCGAAGTAATAAAACGCCTGATCAGTGGAGGAAGGGTACCGTGGTGCCTTTATAAAGACAAAAATTACATTCAGGACTGCTCAAGCTATTGAGGAATAAACCTTATGAGTCATATCGTAAAACTTTGGGAAGGGATTATTGGTCAATGTTTAAAACAAGATGCTAAGATTTTGGAAAATCTGTTTGGTTTCCTGCTAGGACGATCCACCATGAAAGCAATTCATCTCTTGCTACTTATTGAGAGTTTTGGAATGTCAGGATGAGACTCACACATGTTTTTTATTGATTCCAAGAAACTTATGATGCTACCTAAAGGGGTTCTTCTGTGGGCTTTGAACAAGATGACAATTCCTTTGAAATATTTTAATATAAAATATATGTACAAGGGGGTAGCTATGAATGTAAGGACTTATGAGTTCCCATTAACAGGATGCACCTAGGATCAACATTGAATCATTTTCATAGTAATAAATGAGACAACAACAGGCATTCTAGATGAAATACCTTGGTTTATTATATTTGTTAGTCACACTGTACTGGTTGATGAGACTAAAAAAGAGGTTGATACCATATCAGAGTTGTAGCAACGCGAGAAGCTCAGGTATTTAGATTGAGTATATGGAGTGAACATTTAGTAAAGGAGGAACAATGATCTTGAGGTGATCACTCTTGATGGTCAAGTGATACCAGTAGCATTGTGCTTTAATTACATAGAGGCGATAATTCAGAAAGAAGAGCAAATTGATGGACATGTTAACTGTAGGATAGAGGTTGGATGGCTTATTTGGAGAATTGAGATTGGAGTTTTGCGTGATTGCTGTATACCTCTGAGTTTGCAGTAGAAATTCTTTCGGACAACTATCTAATCTGCTTAGCTATAGGGCACGGAATGTTGGGCTAATGAGAAGCAACATCTATAAATGATGAGTTTAGCTAAGATGCCAATATTAAAAAGGATGTGTTGTAAGACAGGAAAGAAAGAAGTTAAAAATGATGATATTCGTCTTCAAGTTGGGATAGCTTTTATAGAGGATAAGGTGAGAACCATTTACGGTAGTTTGGTCAATAAATGAATATCGAGGGATGCACCTACTAAAAGGATGGAGCAATTGAGACTCCATAGGGTAAATGATTGAATGGCTAAAAGAGACACCGTTCAAGGTGATAAATAATGATACGAAACTATTAGAACTTAAAGAGAGGATTGTGGTTAATAAAAATGATTGAAGGTGGATTTGTCTACCAATATAAATGTTTCTTTGCCGTCTTTTTGTGGAAAGCCTCAAATAGGTGGCGTTAAGGCTTTGGTTTGGTTTATGCTTCTGATATGCAATTTCTATTGATTTCTCTCTTCTCCACTCATTTTTCTGTGTACTGGAAAGGAGCTCTTAAATGAAACAAGCCATTCACCGCTTTTGAGTTGTGTACCTATATGCTGATTAATGTATTGTTTTGTACATGCATGTCTACATAGAGAAGAGGAAGAGCTGGCCGAGTGCAGCCTGGAGAATGTTACCATCTCTATCCTCGATGTGTATACGATGCCTTCGCTGAATATCAATTACCTGAAATTTTGAGAACGCCTTTGCAGTCTCTTTGTCTGCAAATCAAAAGTTTGAAACACGGAAGTATATCTGAATTTCTATCAAGGGCATTGCAGTCACCAAAGTTACTGGCGGTAGTAGTCCATATCATATCTTGGTTTTGTTTCTAAGCAATATCAATGCCTTGCCAGAAAACATTCATATTGCACCTTTTAAATTTCAGAATATGTCTTTATTTTAAGGCCTTATTTGCCACCTTTGCATGAATGACTGTTTCTCTTGCATTCCTCCCATTAATTTTTTATTTATTAAACTGTGACTGTAGGTTCAAAATGCCATTGAATATTTAAAAATCATTGGGGCGTTGGATGTGAATGAAAATCTGACTGTGTTGGGTTTGTGAACACTTATTTTTGCTATTTCATATTAATACTCTTTAGTTTTGGTAACTATTTGTAACTGTAGCCTCATTTGGTTCAACTTACTTGACTGACAGGGCGTTATTTGACTATGCTTCCAGTGGAGCCAAAACTTGGGAAGATGCTCATCCTCGGTGCTATTCTTAATTGTCTGGATCCTGTGTTAACTATTGTTGCTGGCCTTAGTGTTAGAGATCCATTTTTGACACCATTAGACAAGAAAGATGTAAGTCAGCTTTGCTTTTATCATTTGCGTCTTTTTGTAGGATTGTATTCTGAGCATGAACCTTTTATTCTTTACTCTTTCTTTTTGGTTGATTCTCTGTTTACTTAAATTGATTGCATATCTACCGGTAAATTTTGGAGAGATGTTGGCTATTTGTTGTTTGAACAATGGTGTAGCAGTTCTGGATGGGATGGTTGTACCTTCCTTAAGGGCCTGTGGTTGGCTTAACTTTCCAAAACTGAATTTTAGGGTTTAGTGGCATAAACACTTTTACTTTTATAGCTATAAGAGTGCTAGATCCAATGGAGTTTTAATGGAAGTTAAGTGCATGAAAACAAGAAACAATTTTCTGGGTGCATATAAAAAATAAAAATACAAGCTTAGGAGTTGACAAAGAGAAAGGTGATAGTGTATAAGTGGATTAAGGTTGTATGGTTTGGTCAAATATTATAATTTTTTTATAGAATAAGTTGTTAAAATTACATTACAAAGAATGAGTTAACTTCTGTTACTGTGCTGGCAACTAAGTTGCCTTCTCTTTTGGTATTTACTGCCATCATGTCATGATGGATCGCGCTGATTTAAGCAGAAGATTTCACTTCTAATGGTCTGAGTTTGTGGAGCAATGTAGCAATTTTATAAGAGCAGAGTGAACAAATAACTATTTATCTTCCAACCAAAAACTGCTCTAATTAACATCACCTCACTAAACCAAATATTGACATTGGGAGGGAGGAAAAAGAAAGCCTTTGCCCAGAGAAACACTAAACAGAACCTATAAGACTAACTAGAGAAACACATGTTATAGCAAGATTGTTGCCTATTCTTCTCTAGGGGCTACACAATTTCCCTAGAAATGAAAGTTAAGGAAAATCTTATGCAGACAACATGAACTTCATATCATGTACAACGGTTGGAAGCTCAATTTATCTGTTGTATCTAAGATATTTGTAGATAATAGTGATTTTATGAAGAGAAGTCAGTGTTCTTCACATTCTCAATATTTACTTCGAAATACATTACAAGTTTTGTAGAAATCTTGATACATAGAGTTCTAGTCCCACTAGGTTAACTAACTCTAGAGATAATCTTTATCTACACTTAGGATAAGAGTTAGACTATATCTATACTACTAATCTGATAAGATTTACATAGGATAGGATAATTCTAACTAATTACACGATTCTAATCTATCACTTAAAGTGCCTTCATTACACTGATTATTAACATTTGAACTGCAAATGGTTTATCGAAATCAGACTAGTATGGATTATTGGATTTGTTAATCCTTTAACTTTATTTATATGCTAAGAACATACTGTTAATCGGTTGGTGCTGTTTACGCTTCAAATTTTGAATAACAAAAAAGTAATTTTAGATATCTTTTTGATGGTCTCATATGAGATTCTAACCATATGCCTCAATCTTCTTAAAGAAGGGTAACAGTTGCTGGCTTAATACTGGCTTATTTATAGGAGATAAATTGATGCTAAGAACTTGACCATCAAACAATATGTCCTGGATTCTTTCTGTTTGTTACATGTGAAGTCAAGGAAGGAGAGGGATATTAATTGAATCATTATTTAATTATTATTAGGATCAGTTTACTATTAACTTTTTAGAAGTACTAGGTGATTTTATTTATATATATTGTCATTAGAAGTCTTTTCTTAGTTGGAGACTTGCTTTTTAATTATTTTGGTAAGTCTTTTATTGACCTAATGTAACCTCTATTTAAGATTCTCTCTAATGAGTCTAGGGTTCGGAATTCCCTTCAACGAGTTCCACTACCAATCCCCAAACACACAATCATTACAATTTGCTATGATCGTAACTCGTAAGTGTAATGGTCAAATGAGTATTAATGATAGAATCCTAAGTATCGAGAACAATGTATTGGGTATTAATGATAGGATCCCAAGTGTAATGGTCAAATGAATTTAAAAAATTTATGGGGTCCTTTTGGTTTGCAGTGAGGTAGTGCCGATACAAATGAAATAGGGTTGTGTAGGATTTGCAGAGTGGAATGGAGCAGGCTCTAGATCATGGAGTGCCGTGGATGGCAGAAAGATTGGAAGCATAAAGTGAGAGCTTGGGATAGAAACTCGGAAACATAGCCACATGTGGGAATTAGGAAGGAAACATGGGTGGCTGGAGTTTTACTTGGGAAGGGTAACCAAGTACTAGTAAGAGAATAGAGCTTGTTTTTATGGAATTTGCTTGCTCCAGAAATGAGCCTTGAAAGCCTGACATTGTAGTCTTGAGGTGTAACTATTGCAGGCAATAGAAATATGCCAGGTCATTGTCATTAAAGATGGAAAATGAATTCTAAACTAACAGCTACGAACTATTCTCTGGTAACAGTTAATGAATGTGGTGGAAAACCATCTCTGGAATAGGACACAGGAGGCACACTTACACCCCAGAGAAAGGTTGAGATGCACCTTTACAAATTCCAATCTGAGCCACCTGGGCAAAACTCTCTATGACATGCCCTGGTGCAGAGTTAAACCAAAACCTTGCCACTTGATCCCAGGCATAATCCATTAGCGTGGTTGCTACTCTAATTCTTGCAAAACATGCTTAAGGACAGTTTTGAATTAGTAAAATCATTATTTTCAAAAATCATCTACAAATGTTAAATAACCAAAAGAGCTGGAGACTGAAGTCACATTGACTTCATGTGGAAGGAACTTCCCAATAAAGGTCCAAATATTAGATTGCATATTACAGATCTTTTGTCCTCCTTGCAGCTTGCAGAGGCTGCAAAGTCGCAGTTTTCCCATGATTATAGTGACCACCTTGCACTTGTCCGGGCCTATGAGGGCTGGAAAGAAGCTGAGATGGACCTTGCCGGTTATGATTACTGCTGGAAAAATTTTCTTTCTGCACAATCAATGAAAGCAATTGATTCACTCCGGGAGGAATTTCTTTCATTGCTCAAGGATACTGGTCTTATTGATGACAATGCAACTAGCTTTAATTGTTGGAGCTATGATCAGCATCTCATCCGGTCAATTATTTGTTATGGGCTGTATCCTGGAATTTGCTCTGTTGTGGTGAGTTTAGTTTCTTTATTTCTCCTTGTGTATTCCAAACATCATCAAACTGAGAACTTTATATTAACAGTATACTTGGCTTGCTGATTAAATTTTATGGCTATCGACTATGCGCTTATAACATTACAAGGATAGTCCTCTGCATTGAACTTAAGATACTAAATTGTGAATGGTTTCCTTTAATTTGCGGTTTTTATTTTTTTCCTAATAATTTTCCATGTGTGTTAATGGATTCATGTGCAGCATAATGAGAAATCATTTTCACTGAAAACTATGGAAGATGGACCTGTGCTTCTATACTCAGTATGTCTGCTTCAAGTTGTTGACTCTTTGCTGTTAATTATTGTGCCACAAAGTTATCCGATATGCTTGGTTCTCTTTTGTATTAGATTTCATGTGATAATGTACATTTATATTTTATAGAACTCTGCTAATGCTCGGGAATCTAGAATTCCGTATCCTTGGCTGGTTTTCAATGAGAAGATAAAAGTGAACTCTGTTTTCCTGCGGGACTCAACAGCTGTCTCCGATTCAGTGCTTATCCTGTTTGGTGGTAGCATCTCAAGAGGAGATGTTGTAAGATTTTTCTCCTGTCTATATTATTACTAGGGTTTTTTTCTTCATGTAATGTGTTCTTTTATCTGTTTTTCGATTGTTTATTTATTCTGGCTGTAATTTTTTGTAATTATTTTCAGTAAATGTTGGTTTAATGAAATTATATTCTTGCTCTAATAGGACGGTCACTTGAAGATGATGGGAGGGTATCTAGAATTTTTCATGCAACCTTCTATAGCAGAAAAATATCTAAGTTTAAGGAGAGAATTTGATGAGCTGATTCAAAATAAAGTAAGTTAAAAGCTCAAACCAAATTTCCCTTAGCTGGTCCTATTCTGTTTATTTTATTTATATGTTGTTTCCTTTATTTCCCGTGACTTCTGCTTGAATATAAAAATCATCCGTTGTCTAATTTCTTGACCTTAGATTTTAATAAATTCTTTTTGGGGCAGTTACTGAATCCCCAAATGGTCCTACATATTCATCATGAGCTGATTTCTGCAATACGGTTACTGGTTTCTGAGGATCAGTGTGATGGAAGATTTGTATTTGGCCGTCAGGACCTTAAACCATCAGATATGCCTGTTATACCACCACAACATTCTCTGAGGACAGAGAGTGGTCCCGGGGGTGATAATCCTAAAAGTCAGCTCCAAACATTGGTGACTAGGGCCGGATATGTCGCGCCAATGTACAAGACAAATCAATTGAAAAACAGTCAGTTCCAAGCTACTGTTGTGTTCAATGGTATGCAAATCACGGGGCAGCCTTGCAACAACAAGAAGAGTGCAGAAAAAGATGCCGCAGCTGAAGCTTTGCAGTGGCTGATGAGTGGTACTCAGACGGGCCATGAGTATATCAATTATATGTCTATGGTGCTGAAGAAAAGCAAGAGGGATCACTGATATACAACGGTTTGGCGTCCTATTGAGGGTTTTGTGAGGAACAATGATCCCAACAATGCGTTCAACCTTTATTTTGTTCTTCTTTCATGGTTATGGCCCTATTCTGTGGAAAACAAAGTAATTGCATTGCCGCATGAAAGCCAAGACTTTAACCACAATTTTGAAAATTTCCGGTACGGTTGCCATCATGTTGATGCTTTTACTAGCAGAAGTAGGCCCCTGGTGGTGGAGCTTTTACCTCTGTTTGTGAGCTGCAGGCAGCTTTTACTAGAAAAATTTCCGGTACGGTTGCCATCATGGTGCTGACGATAGATTGAAGTAGTCGATTGCTGCTCAGCCTCAGGGTCAGAAAATGTACATACACTAGGATAGAGTTGGCTGATTGTTCTACAGTACTTGATGGCTGATGCTAGAATTCATATATTTTTGGGTATATAATTTGATAAAATGTTGTTGCCTAGTTGCATTTATCAGTTCATTTCCATTATGAGATTCATGCTTATATTTCTTCCCATTTCGTGCTATTTTGGCCCCAATTCCTTGCCGGAATGACAATTTTGACCAAATTCTAGCTTCAACACAAGGAAACCTCGACTTGCCTCATCTCTACACCTATCAAGACCATGGTCTTCCGCAAGTGTTGGAGCAGATGTTCTAGACTAACCGTAAATAGGGTTTATTGTGAATCCTAGTTCAACCAAATTCCTCGACGTGATAAGGGGTTGGAGCAGTTGGGACCAGGAAAAATACTACGGGGTCTGGCTTTCTCAACGACTGAAGTTTAGGTAGGGGTGCGCATCAGATCGAGTTGAGTTAAAAAATTTTGAGTTAGTCGAGTGTGCATTATAACACCCGTGTTTTGGGCTTAGGAGTTAGCCGGGTTCAGTTCGAGTCTAATAAAATTAAATTAAAATAAACCAACTTTGAAAAATGGCCTATTTAAATCTTAATAAAGGGGGAGGGACCAAAGTTGTGATTTACCCCATTTTAAATAAAAGGAAGACAACTTTTATGGAAAAGTTGTCATCTTTCTCTTCATTCTCTCCTTTCCCAATTTCAAAACCCTCCCCCATTCTCAAACACTCATAAACCCTTGTTACTATTCCATCTATTTTAGCACTCGATTTCAACACCATTTTAAGAGGTAATTACATTTTCTTAACCTCCTTTTCAATCTCTATCTATCCCTTGTTTTAGATTTCAAAAATAGTGAATTTTGGAAATTAGGGTTCATATGGAAATTTGGGGTTTTGATGGGGTTTTTCAACTTGTTTTGATAAATTGTTTTGGGGGTTTGTTTAAGTACTATGAAATACACAACATATCTTAATTTGGTTGATTTTGGGTAAATTTTCGTAGTATGGTCTTAAGGCTAGTTTTAAGGTTGTAAAATTTGGGTTTTTGGTGGGTTTTGTGTTGAAATTGAAGGGCTGTTGATATACCTATGATATGAGGGTGTTTTGGGAGTCATTTGGATGTTTGGAAATTGGTTTTTCAGCAAGTCTTTAGGGGAACACGAAAATGAGATTTTTAGAGATGTTATGTGGTTTGAAAATCGTGGAATTTGGGTTGTGTTAGCAAGTATGTTGATGTTTGAGTTTAGCATTGAATTGGGAAGTAATATGTATGTTTTGTTTGGTTAGAAGCAAGTGGAAGCGCGGAAGAGGCTTTGGGACCGAAACCGGGTTCGTAGGGAGTTCGGTTCGAATTGCTAAGGAAGGGCGGTGAGTGGTTCAACTTGTTTTTAAGTTTGGTTCGAGCTTGGTAGTAGTGTGTGTGTGTAAAGTGTGCTTGGTAGGCCACTTCCATTTAATTCAAGTTGATAGCTTAGCTTTCGATATCCTAAAATGCCTTGTGCTTACTAGCTATACTCTTGGATTGTGGTTAATTGATACATGTATATATATCATGTTGAGTAGATATGTGATGAGCATGTATTGTGGTTGATGATATGTATGTGATGTGGTTATGATAATTGGCACTAAAAATTACCGGTTGTAAATGATCGATCATTAGGATAGTGTGCACACAAATTGAGTCAAAACGTACGTGGCCTTGATGACGTTAAGTCATCAAGGAGGAGTACGGTGATGTAACATTCCACCGGAAGCTATTCATATATTTCTACGGGATGATGAGTGGAATCCCATCCGTAGGGCATGTGGCGATGAGTGGAATCCCGCACATGCAAGGGCCGGTGATGAGTGTAATCCCACCGAGGTAATGTATTGTTGAGGTTTATATCCGCACAATCGGGGTAATTAAAGTGGCCAATTAAACTTAAATCATGTATTGTGATATATGATGGTGATGTGTGAGTGTGATATATGGTATTGTGGTATGTTGATGATATTGATGTTTAATCTTGTTAGGAATGAGAGACCATATATGCCACTTGAAAGACTAGCTAAGTCTACTTGATATTATGCCTATGTTTGATGTATGTAGACTAGGATTAACATGCTTGGACCCTGCATTGTTGTTGTTTTTCATTTTAGAGCACCCTCACTAAGCTTATAGCTTACGCTCTCTATGTTCAACAATGCAGATCGTTAGCGTGGCGTTAGCACAAGGCAAGGCAAGAAGGGCTTCCAAGTTTGTAGCTCAAGTATGGTTATCGATTTTGTATTAGCTAGCAATGTGGCAAAGGTCTTGTATGAGCATGTGTGACTCATTTAATTGATGTTGTTTTGGATTGATGTTTGGATTGTAAGCATGTTACACTATGATGAATGTTTCGATGTTTGATGGCATGTTTTAGAATGCTTAGGTTGCCTTGTGTATGAATGCAAACCTTTCAAGTTGTCTTGTTCCTTTTAAGGTCTTTTGAGCTCTTGTGTATGTCAATATTGCATAAATTGCTCTTTGACTTGAATGCTATGCATGAGTGTTTTAGTCCATGTTTAAATGTTTCCCTTGGCTTAAATATGTGTGCCTACGTGTTTGTATATGCCTAGGTGAGTCGAGAGTTGCATCTAGAGTCGTGTTTGAGGTCGTTTAGCTAAGTTTTGTGGTCTTACAGTGCAGGGCGTATCGATACGCCCAAGGGCTGTATCGATACGGCCTTGCTCTGAGGAAACAGTTTTGTCTGGGCGTATCGATACGTGGGGTGTATCGATACGGTCCCAACACTTTGAAATTCAGGTTAGGCTGGGAGTATCGATACACAAGGGTGTATCGATACCCTCTTAACTCTCTGAAATCTTGGGGAGTTGTAGAGTGCTTGGCGTATCGATACGGTGTCCAAGCGTATCGATACGGTCCAACGGTTTGATCATAGGGTGTTGACCCCGGTCAAGGCGTATCGATACCCTCTGAAGGTGTATCGATACACCCTGTTTAAAAAGGGTAAATGGGCTGTTTTAAGGGGCTGTTTGGGTTGGTCGTTGCTATGGTGTTTGTGTTCCCGCTGTCATGTTTCACATAGGACTTAACAAGGCATCTAGGCAAGATTAATTAATGAAAAAAAAATAGGGTTGCTAACCGAGGGGGAACCTTAACGGGTTTCGCTTCGGTTTTCCCCGTGTAGCTCTCTCGGACCGGTCATTCGGCCAGACCGGGACGAGGGGGTTACATTTGTTGGTATCAGAGCCTGAGGTTACCGAGACCTCGGGCAGGTAAGTGAGGTAAGCTTAATGTGTTAAGTGCTTATGATGTTCGATGCATGCTTTGCCATGAATCCTTGATGTTTGCTTGATAGTATGCTGTTTTGAAGCATGAATTGTCGTGTCTGGTGTGAGTGTGTGCCCATTACTACTATTACTTAATTTAAAAGGATTTTTGAAAAGAGGAATACTTGAGCACTGTTGGACCCTTGCTTTGACTAACGTAATCCTTATCTGTTTCTTGTTATAGTTTACCTTGCTAGTTGAACCATGAGACCACGTGGGAGGCCTAGGATGGTTCGACCGGAACCACGGGCAGAGGCTCCTAGAGTCGAGCCAGTTGTGAGAGTTGAGGCTCAAGTGGGAGAGCCAGTGGTTGGAGTTGGAGCTCCTCCACCACCTCCACCACCACCACCTCCTCCGCCGGGAGTGGGAGGCGAGGCCGGGCCCGAAGGAATGGGACCACAAGAAGGCCAGGGTGGCCAAGGTGGCCAAGGACCGGCCGGAATCGACTTAACTCCGTTGGTTCAGGCGATAGCCGGGGCATTCCAGGCTGCAGTAGCTGGAGGTCAGGCAGCTCATCATCAGGGTGAGGGCACCAGATTGCCATTAGAGAGACTTCGGGGCCTTGGGGCCGAAGAGTTTAGAGGTGCTACTCCGGAGAGGTCAGAGATGTGGTTTGAGAAGACCGTCCGTATTCTTGCTCAGATGGGATGTACTGGTGAGCGCAAGTTGGGATGCGTCGAGTCTTTGCTTCAGGGTGATGCCTACACCTGGTGGGTCACCGTTACTTCAGGGATGTATGAGGCCGAGATTACATGGGAGTTCTTTGAGACAGCTTTCCGGAAGAAGTATTTGGGTCCGCGATACCTCGACGAGAGGAAGAGAGAGTTTATGGCACTACTTCAGGGGAGTATGTCGGTGACCGACTATGAGATCAGATTTGTTAGACTGAGTCAGTATGCACCCGAGCTTGTACCTACTGAGGTGGAGCGTTGTAACTGTTTCCGTTATGGGCTGAATGAAGAAATCAAGACTTATACTCTAGCTTCAGACTACACTGATTTTGATGTCTTGGTCTCGAGGGCCAAGGACTTGGAGCACAGTTTGAGTTTGACCAGGCGGTCAGGTGGATCTAGTTCGGGTAAGAGGTCCAGCAACTTCGATAGAGGTGATGCCAAGAGGCATCGGGACAACCGGCATCAGTTTGATCATAGGCGTGGTGGCGGTAACCACGGTAGGGGCCATCAGGGTCAGAGAGCTGGAGGGAAGTTGCCCACATGTGCTACTTGCGGGAGGAACCACACCGGTGAGTGTTGGGGGAACTACCATTCTTGTTGGAGTTGTGGTGCTAGAGACCACATTAGACGTGACTGTCCACATCAGGTGGGACAGGCACCAGCTCAGGCTCCTGCTAGAGCCAACGACTTTCAGAGAGGCCGCGGGCGCGGTAGAGGTAATTTCCAGCCGAGGAACGATGGTCAGAGAAACTTAGCTCATGTAGCTGCAGTCCAGCCGGAGGGCGGAGGACAGGCTAGGGTTTACGCTCAGCGCGGGGAGCAGCATGACACCGATGTGATCACAGGTAACTTCTCGATACAGTCTTTGGGTTTGCTTTCTTTGATTGACTCTGGGTCTACACATTCGTACATATTGAGTGAGCATGCACAGCCTTTGAAATTGCCTTGTGAGTTGTTAGAGGTAGGAGTTAGTGTTACTAGTTCTTTTGGGGACACGGTAGTGGTTAGGAAGATGTATCGAAGGTGTCCGTTGATGGTTCAGGGGCATGTGTTTCCAGTGGATATGATGGAACTTCCTTTCTACGGTTTCGATGTGATTCTGGGTATGGATTGGCTCATGGAGCATAGGGCTAGGATAGATTTTGAAACTAAGCGGATTTCTTTGAAGCTCACAGATGATTATGAGATTGTTGTGGTGGGTGAGAATGTGAAGTTCTTATCCAATGTGGTTTCAGTGTTAGAGGCTAAGAGATTAGTTGAGTTAGGGTGTGAAGCATACTTAGCGTATGTGATGAACCCTAACATGAGTGAGGTTAGACCTCAAGACATCCGGACAGTATGCGATTTTCCTAGTGTGTTTCCGGAAGAATTGCCAGGGTTACCACCGGACAGAGAGGTAGAGTTCAGCATTGAGACTTATTCTGATTCAGCTCCTGTTTCGATTGCTCCGTATCGTATGTCACCAAAAGAATTGAAAGAGTTGAAGGCTCAGTTGCAAGAATTGACAGATAGAGGTTTTATTAGGCCTAGTTCTTCACCTTGGGGTGCACCAGTATTGTTCGTGAAGAAGAAGGATGGAAGTATGAGAATGTGCATAGATTATAGGCAGTTAAATCAGTTGACAGTGAAGAACAAATATCCGTTGCCTAGAATCGATGACTTGTTTGATCAGTTGAGAGGAGCATCGGTCTTTTCGAAGATTGATTTGAGATCAGGTTACTACCAGCTAAAGGTTAGAGAGGTTGATGTACCGAAGACGACCTTTAGGACTAGATACGGTCATTATGAGTTTTTAGTCATGCCATTTGGGTTGACTAATGCACCGGCAGCTTTCATGGACATGATGAATAGAATCTTCCACCAGTATCTAGATCAGTTTGTAGTTGTGTTTATTGATGACATTTTGGTGTACTCGCGAACTGAAGAAGACCATGACCGACATTTGAGACTTGTTTTGAAGACTTTGCTAGATCAACAGTTGTATGCGAAGCTCAGCAAGTGTGAATTCTGGATCCGAGAGGTAGTCTTCTTAGGACATGTAGTGTCAGCTGAAGGCATTAGAGTTGATCCGAAGAAGATTGAAGCCATTGTTGAGTGGAAGCAACCAAAGTCTGTGACGGAGGTACGTAGCTTCCTAGGTTTAGCCGGATACTATAGGAGGTTTGTAGAGGGTTTCTCTAAATTAGCCGCTCCATTGACACAGTTACTTCAGAAGAGTGTTCAGTTTGAGTGGACAGATGCAAGACAGGAAGCTTTTGAGAAATTGAAAGAAGCTTTGACCCAAGCTCCGATCTTGATTCAGCCTGAGTCCGGGAAGGACTATGTAGTTTATAGTGACGCTTCTTATGTAGGGTTAGGATGTGTCCTTATGCAAGACAAGAGAGTAGTGGCTTATGCCTCAAGACAGTTGAAGACCCATGAGCGCAACTATCCGACCCATGACATAGAGTTAGCTGCAGTTGTGTTTGCTCTGAAGATTTGGAGGCACTATTTGTATGGTGAGAAATGCACAGTGTACACCGATCACAAGAGTTTGAAATACATTATGACTCAGCGAGATTTGAATCTCAGACAGCGTAGGTGGTTAGAGCTACTAAAGGACTATGATCTTACCATTGAGTACCATCCGGGTAAGGCCAATGTAGTGGCCGATGCTTTGAGTAGGAAGATGGCCGTAGACTTGAGAGCTATGTTTGCTAGATTGAGTTTGTCTGGAGATGGTGGCTTGATAGCCGAGCTTCAGGTTAGACCTACTCTAGGTCAGATGATTAGGGAGAAACAGCTCTTAGACAGATCTTTGGCACCTCACGTGCAAGATATAGCCGAGGGTAGATCTTCAGACTACAGTTTCAGTTCCGATGGGGTTTTATGTTACAAAGACAGAATAGTTGTGCCTGAAGACAGTGATTTGAGACATACGATCTTGACTGAAGCCCACAGTAGTCCGTTTGCTATGCATCCTGGAAGTACGAAGATGTACCGTGATTTGAAGAATGGGTACTTTTGGGTTGGTTTGAAGAGAGATGTAGCCGACTTTGTGAGTAAGTGCCTAGTGTGTCAGAGAGTGAAGGCGGAACATCAAGTTCCCTCAGGTTTGTTACAGCCGTTGAGAATTCCGGAATGGAAATGGGAGAACATCACCATGGATTTTGTTTCGGGTTTGCCTTTGACTCCTACGAAGAAGAACTCAGTTTGGGTAATAGTAGATCGATTTACAAAATGTGCTCACTTCTTGGCAGTCAACACTACTTACACTTTAGATAGATTGGCCGATTTGTACATTGGTGAGATAGTTAGGCTGCATGGTGTGCCGAAGTCCATTGTATCAGATAGAGATCCGCGGTTTACTTCTAGATTTTGGGAGAGTCTGCATACCGCTTTGGGTACCCGTTTGAACTTCAGCACTTCTTATCATCCTCAGTCAGATGGTCAGTCAGAGAGGGTTATTCAGATCCTAGAGGACATGTTGCGATGTTGTATCATAGACTTTCAGGGTACTTGGGAGAAACATTTGCCTCTAGTAGAGTTCGCGTACAATAACAGTTTTCAGTCGAGCATTCGGATGGCTCCGTATGAGGCCTTGTATGGCCGGAAGTGTAGAACTCCAGTGTGTTGGGCCGAGGTAGGACAGAAATTGTTACCTATGCCAGATTTGCTCAAGGGGACAACCGACAAGGTAAAATTGATTTGCGACCGTTTGAAGGCTGCTTCGGATAGGCAGAAGTCCTATGCCGATTTGAAGAGGAAGGAAGTTGAATTCTCAGTGGGTGAGAAGGTATTCTTGAAGGTATCTCCGTGGAAGAAAGTGATGAGGTTTGGCCGAAAGGGAAAGTTGAGTCCGAGGTACATAGGACCGTATGAGATTGTGAAGAGGGTTGGTCCCGTTGCTTATCAGTTGCGTTTGCCGTCCGAGCTTGAGAAGATACATGATGTATTCCATGTGTCGATGCTTCGCAAGTATAGGTCTGATCCATCACATGTTATGCCCGTGGAAGAAATTGAATTGAATCCGGATTTGACTTATGAAGAAGAGCCAGTAGAGATCTTAGCTTCTGACAGAAAGGTGTTGAGGGGTAGATCGATTGAGTTAGTAAAGGTGCGGTGGCGACGTAGAGGTGTGGACGAGGCCACTTGGGAGAGGAAGGAGGATATGGAAAGGCAGTTTCCGTATCTCTTTCAGTCAGGTAATTTCGGGGACGAAATTCCTTAAGTGGGAGAGAGTTGTAACACCCGTGTTTTGGGCTTAGGAGTTAGCCGGGTTCAGTTCGAGTCTAATAAAATTAAATTAAAATAAACCAACTTTGAAAAATGGCCTATTTAAATCTTAATAAAGAGGGAGGGACCAAAGTTGTGATTTACCCCATTTTAAATAAAAGGAAGACAACTTTTATGGAAAAGTTGTCATCTTTCTCTTCATTCTCTCCTTTCCCAATTTCAAAACCCTCCCCCATTCTCAAACACTCCTAAACCCTTGTTACTATTCCATCTATTTTAGCACCCGATTTCAACACCATTTTAAGAGGTAATTACATTTTCTTAACCTCCTTTTCAATCTCTATCTATCCCTTGTTTTAGATTTCAAAAATGGTGAGTTTTGGAAATTAGGGTTCATATGGAAATTTGGGGTTTTGATGGGGTTTTTCAACTTGTTTTGATAAATTGTTTTGGGGGTTTGTTTAAGTACTATGAAATACACAACATATCTTAATTTGGTTGATTTTGGGTAAATTTTCGTAGTATGGTCTTAAGGCTAGTTTTAAGGTTGTAAAACTTGGGTTTTTGGTGGGTTTTGTGTTGAAATTGAAGGGCTGTTGATATACCTATGATATGGGGGTGTTTTGGGATGTTTTGGAAGTCATTTGGATGTTTGGAAATTGGTTTTTCAGCAAGTCTTTAGGGGAGCACGAAAATGGGATTTTTAGAGATGTTATGTGGTTTGGAAATCGTGGAATTTGGGTTGTGTTAGCAAGTATGTTGATGTTTAAGTTTAGCATTGAATTGGGAAGTAATATGTATGTTTTGTTTGGTTAGAAGCAAGTGGAAGCGCGGAAGAGGCTTTGGGACCGAAACCGGGTTCGTAGGGAGTTCGGTTCGAATTGCTAAGGAAGGGCGGTGAGTGGTTCAACTTGTTTTTAAGTTTGGTTCGAGCTTGGTAGTAGTGTGTGTGTGTAAAGTGTGCTTGGTAGGCCACTTCCATTTAATTCAAGTTGATAGCTTAGCTTTCGATATCCTAAAATGCCTTGTGCTTACTAGCTATACTCTTGGATTGTGGTTAATTGATACATGTATATATATCATGTTGAGTAGAT
Organism: Hibiscus trionum; assembly: GCA_030270665.1. Classification (NCBI taxonomy): domain Eukaryota; kingdom Viridiplantae; phylum Streptophyta; class Magnoliopsida; order Malvales; family Malvaceae; genus Hibiscus; species Hibiscus trionum. The sequence continues at coordinate 6,036,381 of BSYR01000011.1, read as the reverse complement.
ATGTGATGAGCATGTATTGTGGTTGATGATATGTATGTGATGTGGTTATGATAATTGGCACTAAAAATTACCGGTTGTAAATGATCGATCATTAGGATAGTGTGCACACAAATTGAGTCAAAACGTACGTGGCCTTGATGGCGTTAAGTCATCAAGGAGGAGTACGGTGATGTAACATTCCACCGGAAGCTATTCATATATTTCTACGGGATGATGAGTGGAATCCCATCCGTAGGGCATGTGGCGATGAGTGGAATCCCGCACATGCAAGGGCCGGTGATGAGTGTAATCCCACCGAGGTAATGTATTGTTGAGGTTTATATCCGCACAATCGGGGTAATTAAAGTGGCCAATTAAACTTAAATCATGTATTGTGATATATGATGGTGATGTGTGAGTGTGATATATGGTATTGTGGTATGTTGATGATATTGATGTTTAATCTTGTTAGGAATGAGAGACCATATATGCCACTTGAAAGACTAGCTAAGTCTACTTGATATTATGCCTATGTTTGATGTATGTAGACTAGGATTAACATGCTTGGACCCTGCATTGTTGTTGTTTTTCATTTTAGAGCACCCTCACTAAGCTTATAGCTTACGCTCTCTATGTTCAACAATGCAGATCGTTAGCGTGGCGTTAGCACAAGGCAAGGCAAGAAGGGCTTCCAAGTTTGTAGCTCAAGTATGGTTATCGATTTTGTATTAGCTAGCAATGTGGCAAAGGTCTTGTATGAGCATGTGTGACTCATTTAATTGATGTTGTTTTGGATTGATGTTTGGATTGTAAGCATGTTACACTATGATGAATGTTTCGATGTTTGATGGCATGTTTTAGAATGCTTAGGTTGCCTTGTGTATGAATGCAAACCTTTCAAGTTGTCTTGTTCCTTTTAAGGTCTTTTGAGCTCTTGTGTATGTCAATATTGCATAAATTGCTCTTTGACTTGAATGCTATGCATGAGTGTTTTAGTCCATGTTTAAATGTTTTCCTTGGCTTAAATATGTGTGCCTACGTGTTTGTATATGCCTAGGTGAGTCGAGAGTTGCATCTAGAGTCGTGTTTGAGGTCGTTTAGCTAAGTTTTGTGGTCTTACAGTGCAGGGCGTATCGATACGCCCAAGGGCTGTATCGATACGGCCTTGCTCTGAGGAAACAGTTTTGTCTGGGCGTATCGATACGTGGGGTGTATCGATACGGTCCCAACACTCTGAAATTTAGGTTAGGCTGGGAGTATCGATACACAAGGGTGTATCGATACCCTCTTAACTCTCTGAAATCTTGGGGAGTTGTAGAGTGCTTGGCGTATCGATACGGTGTCCAAGCGTATCGATACGGTCCAACGGTGTTGATCATAGGGTGTTGACCCCGGTCAAGGCGTATCGATACCCTCTGAAGGTGTATCGATACGCCCTGTTTAAAAAGGGTAAATGGGCTGTTTTAAGGGGCTGTTTGGGTTGGTCGTTGCTATGGTGTTTGTGTTCCCGCTGTCATGTTTCACATAGGACTTAACAAGGCATCTAGGCAAGATTAATTAATGAAAAAAAAATAGGGTTGCTAACCGAGGGGGAACCTTAACGGGTTTCGCTTCGGTTTTCCCCGTGTAGCTCTCTCGGACCGGTCATCCGGCCAGACCAGGACGAGGGGGTTACATGCATGTTTACGATTTAAATTTTATTTGAAATTTTTTCGTTCCGAGTTGAGTTTTTGAATTTTTGTATATATTTAATTGTAAATATTTATAATGTTATATACTACAGATTAATTTCAATTTAAATGGTTTTTCTATATTCGTATGCAATATATACATATATATTTCTTCATATGTGCTATATATATATATATCAGCAGAATTGAGGGAATTAACTTGAACTTATAAACCGATCCAGTAATTACTAAATATTTTGAGTTATTCGATATTTTATAGCTCAAACTTTATTTGAAAATTTTTTGAGTTGAGTCAAGACGAATCAACGTTTTACGCGTTGAGTCGAATCGAAAAACTTAAGTTTTTCAAGTTGAGTTTTGTTCGCCTCTAAGTCGAATCAACATTTTTTAAGAGATGTGTTAGGTTTGCTCAGAGAAGTACGCTAGATTTTTTGAGATTATGTTCGGGGCCGAGGACTAATAAAAATCACTAGGTTGTCCAATGTTAGGGTTTAGGGACATGGGTAGAGTCTTTGGTGGAACATGCAAGTTCTTTTTTTTTGGTGATTGTTGAGTTATCAGAATAGCCACTGGCCATGCATTCTATGAAGACAAAATTCTATGGAAGGGAACACTTTAGTATACGGTCAACAAATTCGATTCAACTCGAAAAATTATTTTTTATTTTAAGTTATTTGAGTCAATTTAAATTAATTGGTAAATTTCGAGTTCAGATTTTATCAAATCAAAAAACCGTAAACTTGAAATTTTACAATTTGATCTTTGCTTTCTTTGTTTCTTTAATTCCACATTTTTAAGCTCATTTTGACTAATTTTTGAACCACATGCTCTTCAATTACTGTAAAAAATTTGTGTAACTTCAATTCCTTTTTTGACAACAAATTTTCTCTTTTCTCAATATAATCTCTCAACTTTCATTTTATTCAATTTGGTCTTCCAACTACAACTCCAGGCAAATTATTTCATCCTATCAATTTATCTCACTAATCAATAAAAAGATTGTATGATCTTTTCAACCCCACTTTTTTTTAGGTAAAACTGAAACAACCAACAAAACTTCTCAAAAGATACTCAAATAAAACTAAGAATGTTATAATTTAAAGGTGTTTATGTCTCATAACTATTTTCAACTTTTTTTTGCAGTGTTAGTGATTTTAGAATAAGACATGACATTTATAATAGTAGGATAACCATATTAAATTTGTATAAAAACTCAAACAAGTCAATTCGGTTCGAATTTTTTTAAAATAAAATTTAAATGATAAAATATGACTTGTAAACTCAATTAACATAAATTTTTATTCGACTAAACCCAATCAAATACTCACCCCTAACTTAAGATTATAAATTAAAATGTCTGAAAATTAGTTATTATATAACGTGATGTTTTTTTAATTTAAATGTGGTGTTAATAAAACTAACAAAATTAGTTTTTTAATGATTGACTTAGTAAATATTGAATAAATTTGTCAAAAGTGATCATAATTAAATGAATTAAAGTAAATTGAAAAAGGGTTAAAATATTAATTGGTTGATTCAAGTGGTAAGCAGTTTGATATTGTTTCAGTAGATTTCGAGTTCAAGGCTTTGTGTATGCAGAAAATTCTTATTGAGAGACTCATCCACCAAAGTCAGGTGTACGATACAGATCAGTTCGAATTAGTCAGACAAAGCCTTAAAGAACCAGAAAAACAACCAAAAAAATTTATAAATAAATGAAAACTGGACTTAGATTTCCATAGAGAGATAATTCATTATCGAACAAGATATAAACTGAATTACGATATAAAATTAGTTTAAAGCATTATTTTATAAAATATAATCAAGTTAAAATGCACAGAACACACACTAGCCAAGCTAGCTTGACTTTTCTAGCATGCGGCCGCCTAATATAAGGCTAATATACGGCGTTACCGGAAACATCATTAAGAAATACCGGAAACATCATAAGATATACCGGAAACATGATAAGATATACCGGAAACATGGATTTCGAAAGTATCGATACTTTTGGATATGTTGATTTCGAAAGTATCCATACTTTCGAAAGTATTCATACTTTTGGATATGTTGATTTCGAAAGTATTCATACTTTCGAAATCCATGTTTCCGGTATATCTTATCATGTTTCTGGTATATCTTATGATGTTTCCGGTATTTTTTAATGATGTTTCCGGTAACGCCGTATATTAGTCTTATATTAGGCTGCCGTACCGCAGAACTACCCAAGCTAGCTAGCCGAACCGGCTCAACTAATACTATTTATGATCCCCTCCTAAGTCCTAATGAACTTTTAGTTTTATTTGATAGGGATAATTTGGTCCCCGTATTATAAGCCTATAAATATTTAGGTATTTCTTTATTATAAAAAATTGCATACAAAAAAATCCATTAAAAATTAGAAACTTATAGACCTCAACATCTATCATTAATCATTATCGAGATGACCCATGGAAAACACATTGTAGTAGGAGAGTGAACAATGGAGATTCTAATTAAAAAAAAACTCTTATTATAATATAATTTTAAATATTTTATTAGGTTTATATGATCTAAAGTATATTAACTTTTTATTTAGAATTCGAGGAAAATATACATGTTATTACATAGTTGTTTTAACATGTAATGTGATAATTTTTTTTGACACGAAAAATTGACTGAATCATTTATTTGCAATAAAAAGTTTGAAACAAAGCAAAAACATGACAAGCTGAACAGTCACAAATTAAAGAAGCCAAAAAACTTTAAAACAAAAAAAAAACTAAACACAAAGAAAGAAACAATCCTAAAAACCAGAAGCAAAAAAAAAAATATAAGTCGATCCAGTCTAGTCAAAACTCAAGATCTAACTTCGAACTATCGAAGCATGTTGCAGACAGAGAGCTATGTTCTTAGGAAGAAAAAGTGATCGTAAAGCATAAGGCACAAAATCGCGAGGGGCAATTAAGGCAAAACTTCAAGGCGGGTCAGACCATTGTCGATCGGCATTAATCAGAGCAATAGCGGCGAAAGGAACCTCTTCAACCCAAAATTGGTCAACAACATCAACTGTTACCACCTTTGAAATAGCGTGGGCAACCATATTTTCCAAACGGTGGATAAAGGTGAAACAACAATCCCGGAGCCGAAAAATTAGTTATTTCTTAATGATTAACTTAGTAAATATTGAATAAATTTGTCAAAAGTGATCATCAGCATTTGTTCAACTTTCTTTTAACCTTTTTTCAACGAAGGCACACACAACATGCAATATTGGTGCTCAATCTCGGGTCCTAAGGGATGATGAACATCAACCTTTACCACCAGAACACAAGGAGATGAGCAAAAGTGATCATAATTAAATGAATTAAAGTAGATTGAAAAATGTTAAAAATAATGAAAGTTGTACTTAAATATCTATAAAGAGTCAATTCATTGGTCTATAAGATTCTAGATTAGATTACTACTGCTGTTTTCATCTTTTACGTTAAAAAAAATCAGTCAATTCATTGTCGAACTACATATGAAACTGAATTAAGATATAAAATTAAATTAAAACATTACTTTATAATCGAGTTAAAATACACAAAAAAACAGTGAAAAATTAAAATCATATAGTTAGGGATAGACATTTTACCAGGACCCGACGAGTTTTGACTCGACCTGATCGAGTTGGGTTTTGTATGTGTGAAAAAGTCGGGTTCAGATAGGGTCGAGTTTTTATTAAAGTTGAGGTCGGGTTTAGAGTGAAAAAAATCTGACCGACCCGACCCGAGATTAATAGTATAATTTTCCTATATTTTTAGGGATATTTTGCAATTATAGCTCATCTTTATATTTTTTTATAATTAAGTCCTTAAAAATATATATTTTTATAATTAAATCCTTAAAACTGCTTTTTTACAATTAGGTTCCTAAAATTAATTGATTTTTTACAATTAGGTCTTTAAAATTAGTTTATTTTACAATTAAGTCCCTAAATTTGATTTTTTTTAATAGATCATGTCGGGTCGGGTTGCAATATATAATTTTTAGGTCGAATCGAATTAGTTTTTTTTTATAAATATGATGGAGTTGTGTAAAATTCGAGTTTAAAATAATTATTTTCGAGTCAAGACCTGACCCGTGCCCATCCGTACATATAGACCTCAACATCAATCATTTTCGAGATGAGCCATGGAAAACACACTGTAGCAGGAGAAGTAAATGATGGAAATATTGTTCTAATAAAAGAAACTCTTATTATATTATAATTTTGAATACTATTTTTGTAACAATACTGGCAATATATATATATATATATATATATATATATATGGGTTAAGATTCACTTATTTTTTTTCTAATGATAATCTTCACATATCCTACTCTTAAATTATGTAAAAATTCAAAGTCTATAAAAAGTGTAAAAGTAATTGAGTTTTATGCAATATAAATGGATGTAGCTTTCTAATTAAATAACGTGGTGTACTGTTATTGTATAATTTTTTTTTAGAATATGCTGGTGTGATGCAAGGGTAGCATCTGTTCAACTTTCTTTTAGCCTTTCTTCAACGAAGGCACACACAACATGCAATACTGGTGCTCAATCTCGGGTCCCAAGGGATGATAAACATCTACCTTTGCCACCAGGACACAAGGAGATGAGCGTTATTGTATAATTTAAAAGTGGTGTTAATAAAACTAACACAATTAGTTATTTTTTTAATGACCGACTTAGTAAATATTGAATAAATTTGTCAAAAGATCACAATTAAATGAATTAAAAGTAAATTGAAAAGGATTAAAAATAAATGGTAAGTAAATTGATATCGTTTAATTAGGTCTCGAGTTCGAGGTTTTATGTATGCAGAAAATCTCCGTTAAAAGATTCACCCACTAAAACTAAGTGTGCCACGCATGTTGATCCAGATTCTAGATTAGTTAGGGCAAATCCTTAAAAAACCAAGAAAAAAAAGGTTAAAAATAAATGAAAGCTGGACTTAGATATCCATGGAGAGGTAATTCATTATCGAACAAAATATAAAACTGAATTACGATATAAAATTAGATTGTAACACTATTTTATTAATTATAATCGAGTTAAAATGCACAAAAAACACTGACCAAGCTAGCTAGCTAGCCGAACCTCCTCAACTACTATTATTTATGACCCGACCTGACCCGTATCTATCCGTACATATAGACCTCAACATCAATTATCATCGAGATGAGCCATGGAAAACATACTGTAGCAGGAGAAGTAAATGATGGAGATATTGTTCTAATAAAAGAAACTCTTATTATATTATAATTTTGATATATGTTAAGATTCACTTATTTTTTTTAGTGATAATCTTCGTATATCATACTCTTAAATTATGTAAAACTTCAAAGTCTATAAAAATGTAAAAACAATTAAGTTTTATACAATATAAATGGATGTCGCTTTCACATGATGCAAATACCGAGAAGATATTGTCATTATATTCTGGGTCAATCTCCAAACTAGCACCATTTTACGCAAAATTTACCAAATTAGCACCAAAAAGTTTATATTTCTCAAACTAGAATTATTACACTGAACTCGTCGTACATGCACAACGAGTTCTACTTATTTTTTTAAAAAGTTAAACATTTTTACTAAAGGACGAAAATAAAAAAAATTAAACTATTATGAATCCACTTCGCATCTTCAATGTATTGAAAAAATGAATTGTTAATAACTAACTTTAAAGTTTAGCTCCATGAATTGTCAAAAAAAAAAAAAACAGATGTTGGCATTAGCTATATATATGATTAGCTAGAGTGTAAGCCTTTGTTTCTTATCAATGTCGGATTCTTGTAGCTAAAAAGTTGCTACTATATTTTAGTTACAAGAATCCCACATTAATAAGAAATAAAAACTTACACTCTAGCTAGGCGTATGTATAGCTAATAGCAACATCATTTGTTGCTATTCATGGAGATAAATATCAAAATTGGTTCCTAATAATTCAAATTTTTTCATTTTCGTTCTTCAATGCATTGAATATGTGAATTGGGTAACTAATAGTTAGGTTCTTAATAATTTATTTTTTCTAAATTCGTAAAAAAATTTATTGGAATTCGTTGTGCATGCACGGCGAGTTGGCATTTAAGATTAACTTAAATACTTAATCATTTGATTAAGTTTAAAACGGAGATTTTTTATAAAAAAAATTTGATCTCACCGTGCACGGACGGTGAGTTCACTATAATGATGTTAGTTTGAAAAATATAGACTTTTGGGTGATAATTTGGTAAAATTAGCCCAAAATGGTGCTAGTTTGGAGATTGAGCCTTATATTCCTAAACTTATATATCCAAACAAACGCTAAACTCAGTCATCTTTCTATTGTTTCCCAAGTGAGGGATGGAGGAGAGTTTAATACCCAAACTAGAGAATGAGGGGAGGAGTAGGCGGTGGTTATCATGGCCTGCTTTCGTCGGAGAAACAAAAAGGGTGGGTTACCTTGCGGCGCCTATGGTGGTGGTGACCATATCGCAGTACCTCTTGCAAGTTATATCAACGATGATGGTGGGTCATCTGGGTGAGCTTGCTCTCTCTAGCTCTGCCATTGCCATATCGCTCGCCGGGGTCACCGGCTTCAGTGCTGTTGTAAGTCTGTTTGCATTTTATTTCTACTTATTTAATTAACTTGTAACACCCTAGATCTATGACCCGGCCTGTCCTAAGGCGCCACATTCTCAAAAGCATACTCATCCTAACTATATCCCATAAACATGGAGGGTGCAGTATTTTATGTCTGAATCTTCACTTCGGTCCTGTTTTTCATTGTTTTTAGGCTTAACTGTCAAATAAGGACCTAAAGTTTCATTCCGTGACCCATTTAAAGTTTGTCGTTAATTTTTCCGTTAAAGGACACGTGTCACCTCCAGAAAATCCAAAATTATATTAAAAATAAATAAAATTTATAAAAGAAAATAAAAATAAAAATGTATCATGAAAGTTTCAAACATTCCCAAAATAGTCCCCAAATCCCTAAACCCCCCAAATTCGATCACTCTCGCCGCCGCCGGCCGCGTTGCCAGTGACGAAATAAAGCGCCCTCCCCTCGCCAAACAACCCACACGCCTTTCGTCGCTCCTCTTGCCGCCGTTCGTCGCGAATTGTTCGAAAGAACCATTCGGCAATTTCGTCGATTCGCACGACGTCGGTTGATTTCCGACGACAGAGTTGTGGGGGAAATGGTCGTGATGGTCCGGCGACCGATTTGGTGAGGGGCGGCGTGACAATCGATGGCGGAATCGGCCCAAATCGGGATTTAGATTTTGGGGGTTATTTTGTAAAATCTGGAAAATTTAGAGATTTTTGAAAATTAATTAATTTTATTTATTTTAATATAATTTTGGATTTTTCTGGAGGTGACACGTGTCCTTTAACGAAAAAAAATTAACGGCGAACCTTAAATGGGTCATGGAATGAAACTTTAGGTCCCAATTTGGCCCGAAAAATAGTTTGGGCACCTAACTGAAAAAAAGAACATAGTTTGAGCACCTATTTGATGGTTAAGCCTTGTTTTTAAAAAGTATTTTTAAAGTCAAAAAGTAATACAAAAGGAATGGAAATTGTCTACTCTCTTACTTTGTTCCTTACTATGCCTCCACCTTAAAAAAATAGATTTAAGGTTAAGGTTTAGAGTTATGGTTTAAGGAATTGAGGTATGGTGTACTTTTTAGAGTTTAAAATTTAAGGTTTAAGTTTAGAATTTAATATTAGGGATTAGATTTTAATTATTTAGTATTGGGGCAGGGAAAGGGGTAGAGAAATTTTATTCATGCTATTTTTCTGGATGGAAATTGTCTTCCCCATAAGTATGCCCATTTTGGTGCTCCACTTTAAAAAAGTGGGTTTATGGTTAGTGTTTAGGGAATTAAAGCTAAGGTTTATTTTTTAGGGTGTAGGGTTTAGGATGTGAAATTTAAGATTAGAGTTTAAAATTTAATTTTTTAGTGTGGGGCATAGAAAGAAGCATACTTAGGGGTAGAGGATTTTTGTTTAATTTTTCTGGTTAAAGTGTTTTTCAACTTGGTTTGGAAACTATTTTTCGAAAGCCGACTGAAATTTCTAGTTTTTAGTTTTTTTAAATCACTTTTTGAGCATAACTACTTATTTATCTTTGTTTATATCATGAATTCTTTTATATTTTTAAAATCAATGTCTAAAATAGACATTTTATCTTACATAAAAGTATTTTTTGACAATAATACCAAACACTCCAAAAATAACATTTTAAGCCAAACAAATAGCACTTCTCAAAAGTACATTCTCACTACCAACGGCGAAGCCACATAGAGAGTTGGCAGAGGTCTGACTCCACAACTCATCTTTTGGTCTATTTTTTGCTCTTATAATTTATTTTTTAATTTGGCCCCTGTAAAAATTTTAAATAATAATTATTTTACTTACTTTGGATATCATAAAATAATTTATGTCATAGTGGTAAAATGTTCAAGTAAAATTATATTATATTTCCTTTACTCAAAGCCAATTGATCAAATTCTACTATTGGCATTTTTAGTCTTGTTCCCCCCCCCCAATTTCTCTATAACTCATGTAATAAGATTTCATTTTCGGACCCCCTTACTTTTAATTTCTGGTATGATGTTATATTAAAAATTCAAGAGTACGAAATTACATAATTATAGGGGCGTGGAATTAAATTATTAACATAAAATATTCAAATTGTTTAGCAATTCAAAAATTCTAAAGGTGTGAACGCATCCAGCACCGCTCGATCCATCTTTGCACACATAGAGTTAATGAGTTTAGCCACTTGGAAATTAATGTCCTCTTTTCATATTGTATCTTTGTTGTTGGATATCTTGAGTTGCAACTACTTGCTTTCCCTCAATCTTTTATATTTATAACTATTTAATGATTTTGGTCCTTTCGGGCTTACGTTCAATTAATCCCTTGGGCAGCAAGTATGTGTGATGGCAGAAAAAAAACTCGATTAATTTTCGAAAAAATTTTAAATAAAATTTGAGTTGTAAAATAAAAATTCGAATAACTTGAATAATTCGAAATTTTTAGTAATTAGTGGACTTATTTTTAAGTTTGAGTCGAATCCCTCAATTTTCCTATATATATAAGTTTTACACGTTTTTTGGATCGTTGGATGAGTGAAACGGATGGATGAGATTCATTGTAAAATATGTGAAGATTATCACTTGGGAATTAAAACTTAAAGAGTTTTGTCATATAAAAAAATATGAAGAAATATATGCCACATATGAAAAAATATAAAGAAATATATATGCATATCTTATATAAGTAGAAAAAGTTGTTTAAATTGGAATCAAACCGTACTAGAACATAATAAGTAATTACAATTAAATTTGTATAGGAACTCGAAAACTCGACTCGAATCAAAAAATTTTTAAATAAAGTTTGAGTTGTGAAATATGACGCGTCAACTTAAATAATTCAAAATTGACTTGACTCGATCGAACGCTCATACCTAGGCAGAAATTCATTTATGCTTTTTGAATTATATATTTAGTGTGTTAGGTGAATGGTAATGTCCGTCCGGAAAAGCCTTGCAATTTTGTTTACAGTTTAGGAAAAGTAACAATTCCCCATTAACCTTTTAGCCTTGTGCAATGAACATATGACTAAACCCTTTTCAACTGGAAAAATGCAAGCATCAGTTTAGTTTAGTTTAGTTTAGTTTACTAAATCTGCAATAGCAAGATTTGGACAGGCTAATTAATTTCTGGTTTTATAGTATTTGAAGAACATAGCAAGATGTTGAAATAAAAAGGTTGATTCTTGAGGTTCAATAACATAGTTATTCGATCACTATTAGTTTAACAAATTTAAAAAAAAGAAATACAATAATTGAATGATTGGTTTGCTGCGATGGACTGAGTTTGAGTTATAGCAATAGTTAGTTGCCACTACTATTACTATCTGAACTTATAGAATATCAGCAAACTAAATTTTGTAATCTGTATGTGATTATCAGCTAGGGATGGCTTGTGCATTGGAAACGCTGTGTGGACAAGCTTACGGAGCTCGACAGTACCGGAAAGTGGGAATCCAAACCTACACTGCCATATTTTGTTTGATCTTAGTTTGCATCCCTCTGTCGCTCCTATGGCTATACATGGGAAAGCTACTTGTTTTCATTGGTCAAGATCCCTTAATTTCGCACGAAGCCGGTAAATTCATTCGATGGCTTATCCCGGCGCTATTTGCCTATGCTACTTTTCATCCCCTTGTTCGCTACTTTCAAACACAAAGTTTGATCACTCCCATGCTCGTATGCTCTTGTGCCAGTCTTTTAGTACATATACCTCTATGTTGGGCTCTGGTGTTCAAGTCTGGACTAGAAAATATAGGAGGAGCATTAGCAATTAGTATCTCAAACTGGATAAATGTGATTTTCCTTGCACTTTATATGCGATACTCTCCCACCTGCACAAAAACTCGTGTCCCTGTTACGATGGAATTATTCCAAGGAATTGCAGAGTTTTTTCGCTTTGCTATCCCTTCTGCTGTTATGATTTGGTATGTTGTCTCCTCGTTTCCACACCTGAATATGTATGTCTATGCTGTTGAAGATCTTTAATGTCTTCTTTATTCAAACAATTGCAGCCTTGAATGGTGGTCATTTGAGCTACTTATCCTGCTGTCTGGGCTTTTACCACAACCTGAGCTGGAAACATCCGTCCTATCTGTGTGGTATGTTCATTTGCTATCGTTTTGGATCGATGCATCTGGTATCCTCTAAAGCTTAATGGATACAGTAATTATATGAATTTTCGATTGCAACATATTGTAATTGTTGTACTAATAAGTTTTTCAACTGTCCCAAACAGTCTCAACACCCTCATAACACTTTATGGCATACCATATGGACTTGCTGCAGCAGCAAGGTAAGCCCTGATATGCATGCACATACTTATTTTGTAATTCTTTACTGATTTAAATTGCAACTTTTTCAAGCCAACTTAATTTAACTAAGAGTCATTTTCGGTTTGTATATATAGTACTAGAGTTGCCAATGAACTAGGAGCAGGGAAACCCCAAGAAGCACGTATAGTGGTGTATGCTGCTGTGGCTCTTACAGTTTTAGAGACCCTTATAGTTTCTGGAACTCTGTTCGCAAGCCGACGTGTATTCGGTTATGTTTATAGCAACGAGAAGGAAGTGGTGGATTACGTGACAACCATGGCTCCCTTGGTTTGTGTGTTTGTTATTCTTGGCAGCATACAGGTGGTTCTTTCAGGTTAAACTCGTTATCCTTGTAGTGAACAATTAATGTATTTCCAAGGAGATGAATGTCATAGTGATAGTCTTACAAATGGTTGCATGCTTGGATCAGGTATTGCAAGGGGATGTGGTTGGCAGCATGTAGGAGCTTATGTCAACCTGGGAGCATTTTACCTTGTAGGCATCCCGGTCGCTGCCACCCTTGGCTTTTGGTTACACTTGAAAGCGATTGGCCTGTGGCTCGGTATACTGTCCGGCGCTTTCACCCAGACAATTCTGCTCACAATTGTTACAAGTTGCATAAACTGGGAAAAACAGGTTTGTCATCCATTCCAAAAATCTTTTATAATACTACAAATTAGCTTGATTAGTTATGTTAACACTGAACTACCAGGAAAGACTTGAATTTTGGTTGATTGATTTAGTGTTCTTCATCTCTTATATTTTATTTCCTGGAATTTGCCGAAACTGCAGGCAAGTAAAGCAAGGGAAAGGCTATTCCAAGGAAGCACATCAATAATAGAGAATGGAACCATGTAAGAAAGCAGACTTGATGAGACATTGTTTTGTGTACTATAAGATATGTACTATTACAGTATTGCTGCAGTAATATAAAGTACTGATGAATAAAATTGGTTTTTGATCATCCTCATGCTCTCTCCTCAAGTGCTCGAAACAATGATTTCAATTTGTTATTAGGAAACTTGAAATTAAATCGAAACTAGAAACAATTAAAAACGAAAACAAAAAGGTGTGAATGGAATAGTGGTTCCCTAAGAGTAATTTGTCAAGTTGGGATACCAGATATCTAGCAAATTTACTGTTAAATGCTAAAGTTCATTCTGCAAGTTTCCTTGATGATTAATGCACATGAGCAAGCATGTGCCTAAGCTGCCAGACCGATCGAACCAACTTCGGAAACGTACCCACATCCTCATTTTAGTACCTCTTGCAGGTTATATCAACGATGATGGTGAGTCATCTCGTTGAGCTTGCTCTGGCTAACGCTGCCATTGCCATATCTCTCGCCTCGGTCACCGGCTTCTGTGCTCTTGTAAGTGGATCTGCATTTTGCTTCTACTTAATCAAGTCAGAACACTAATATTAATATTATAACACATGAACTTATTGAATTTAAACCTTATTTTGTTATTCTTTCATGGTTATGTTGGCCCCATTCTGTGGAAAACAAAGTAATTGCATTGCTGCATGGAAAGCCAAGACGTTAACCACAATTTTGAAAAAATTTCCATTATGAGATCAATGCTAATATTTCTTTCCAATTCCTTGCCAGAATGACAATTTTGACCAAATTCTAGCTTCAACACAAGGAAACCTCGACTTGCCTTATTTGGGCTTATCTCTACACCTATCAAGACCATGGTCTTCCGCAAGTGTTGGAGCAAATGTTCTAGACTAACCGTAAATACGGTTTATTGTAAATCTTAGTTCAACCAAATTCCTCGACGTGAAAAGGGGTTGGAGCTGTTGGGACCAAGAAAAATCACTACGGGGTCTGCCTTTCTCAACGACTTAAGTTTAGGTAAGGGTGAGCGTTAGATCGAGTTGAGTCACAAAATTCTGAGTTAAGAGTGTATAAGTCTTATTTTGCGACTTAAATTTTATTTGAAATTCTTTTGTAAATTGAAAAGGATTAAAAATACTAACATGGCTGGTCCAAATGGTAAATAAATTGATATCGTTTAAATAAGTCTCGAGTTCGAGGTTTTATGTATGCAGAAAATTCTCGTTAAGAGATTCACCTAGTAAAACTAAGTGTATGACGCATGTCGATCTAAATTCTAGATTAGTTAAGGCAAAGCCTTAAGAAACCATAAGAAAAAAGGTTAAAAATAAATGAAAGTTGGACTTAGATATCCATGGAGAGGTAATTCATTATCGAACAAGATATAAAACTGAATTACGATATAAAATTAGATTGAAACACTATTTTATAAATTATAATCGAGTTAAAATGCAAAAAAAAAAAAAACACTGGCCAAGCTAGCTAGCTAGCCGAACCTCCTCAACTAGACAACTACTACTATTTATGATCCCCTCCTGATGAACTTTTAGTTTTATTTGATAGGGACAAGTTTTGTCCCGTATTGTAAGCCTATAAATATTTAGGTCTCTCTTTATAATTAAAAAAATGCACACAAAAAATCAATTAAAAATTAAAAACTTATAGACCTCAACATCTATCATTATCGAGATGACTCATGGAAAGCACATTGTTGTAGGAGAGTAAACAATGGAGAGATCAAAATAATATTCTAATAAAAAAATCTCTTATTATATTTAAAAAAATTTAGGTTTATATTATCTAAAGTATATAATTTTTATTTATTTAGAATTCGAGGGTATAAATATGTGTTGGGATGAACAATCGATGCAAGAGGTTAAGGGGGTGAATTAACAATTAAAAAATTTGGTGAAAGTAAAAGGGAAAGATAAAAAATTGGGACACAAGATTGATTTATAGTGATTCAACATTCTCAAGAAGGTTTACATCCACTACCTTAGCTATCCACACTAAAGATTTCTCAAATTCACTAGATTTGTTTTCCTTTTTTTAGACTCAAGGAGATAACCTTACAACTCGTTTAAAGTTTATACCCAAAACCTTAAAAACACTCACAAAGAGAAATACAAGTTTGAGCAAACTGAAAATTCTCACAAGGTAGAATGTTTGCACAATTCTAGGCTCACTAAAACTCCAACACTTGAATAAAAAGAATACAATTAAGATCACTCAAGTGAGTTTACAAGATTTAACAATAAAAGGCTCAAAGATGTTGGATGTGTGCTTGAATGCTTTAGACTTGATGAATAGTTCAATAATTGTTGAAGAAGCTTCGGTGACTTGATTTTCTACCCCTTCATTGATTTTTAGCCGTTTGGGTGGTTGGGATATTGATTATAGCCATTGGGCTGCATTTTTCCCGCAATAAATGATGTCTGTTAACACTAAATATCGGTACACGAAGACTCGTATCGGTACCAGCTATA
Organism: Hibiscus trionum; assembly: GCA_030270665.1. Classification (NCBI taxonomy): domain Eukaryota; kingdom Viridiplantae; phylum Streptophyta; class Magnoliopsida; order Malvales; family Malvaceae; genus Hibiscus; species Hibiscus trionum. The sequence continues at coordinate 6,020,478 of BSYR01000011.1, read as the reverse complement.
AGAAGATAAAGTCGTTGCAACAAAGGGTATCAGTACGCAAAAGGGCGTATCGGTACAGAGTGAATATTTTACAAGGGGTATCAATACGGGCCGTACCGTATCAATATCAATTTTGCTTACTGAAATCCTTAGAAATTTTGCTCAAAAAGTCGTATCAATACGCCTAAGAGAGTATCGGTACGCGTAACCGTTTTTCAAAACTTATGGTTCCAATAAATTGACAAGACAACAGTCAAAAATTAAATACAAAGGTTTAGAAAATCTTTAATCCCGTACTAGTACGACTTACCGATACTTTATAGCAAATTTGGTTTCCAGTTTTAATAAGGTGTACTGATACGCGCAAGGTCGTATCACCCTGCTGTAACTGTTGGTGCTCAAACTCGTGATCTCTAAGAATAACAACCGTTCTCTTAACCACTGAAGTAAATTAGTTCGTATTAAATTAAAGTAAATTAAAAATTGCTAAAAATAGTGAAAGTTATACTTAGAAATCTATAAAGAGTCAATTCATTGGTCTATAAGATTTAGCTTGGTGAAGCGTTCGGGAAATGTAGTTGTCCACAGGGTGCGGATGTCACCTTCAATTTTTTTTGAAAATTATACTATATTCTTGAAATATTTTTTAAATTTCACAAAGTGTTAAGGCTTTTGAAAAAATTTAATTACACTCTCATATTTTAAAAAAAATCTCATAAATCCCTCAATTTTTTTTGAAAGTTTTCATTAAACCTCTAAAATTTTAAAAATTATAATTAGGCCTCTTCAATTCTTCAATTCATTGTCGAGATATGAAACTGAATTAAGATATAAAATTAGATTAAAATATTATTTTATAATCGAGTTAAAATACAAAAAAAAAATAGTGAAAAACTAAAACCATATAAATCTCAACATCTATCATTGTCCAGATGAAACCTGGAAAACACATTGTAGCAGGAGAGTAAATGATGAGACATCAATCATATTCTAATAGAAAAGTCTCTCTCACTTCTCTCTCTCTCTCTCTCTCTCTCTCTCTCTATATATATATATATATATGCGAATGCCGAGAAGACGCCGTCTTTATATTCGTAAACTTATAAATCCAAACAAACGCTAAACTCAGTCATCTTTCATTTGTGTCTGGAGGGATGGAGGAGAGTTTAATACCCATACTAGAGAAGGAGGGGAGGAGTAGGCGGTGGTTATCATGGGTTGGTTTCGCCGGAGAAACAAAAAAGGTGGGTTACTTTGCCGGGCCTATGGTAGCGGTGACCCTGTCGCAGTACCTGTTGCAGGTTATAACAACGATGATGGTGGGTCATCTGGGTGAGCTTGCTCTCTCTAGCTCTGCCATTGCCATATCTCTCGCCTCGGTCACCGGCTTCAGTGCTGTTGTAAGTCCATTTGCATTTTGCTTCTACTTAGTACTTACTTAATCAACCCGTCACTGTCATACTGTTTAGTGATGTTTAAAATCATCGCGTCTCTTTGTTTGTATGTTCCTCCTGCCCACCTTGTTTATTTACTCGGAAATTGTTTGTGAGTTGTGACTATTCTACCAATTCAAGTTTTTCACAATTTCCAATACTTCCTAGTCTTTTGGGTGGTTGCTCAATGTCGAAGTGGCTCCGATTGAGGTAGCTGACGGAGTTCAAAACCAGACTGCCGGAGAAGAACGGTGAAGAAAAGAAATAGCCAAACAGCATTTTAAGGATTCCAGAGAGAAATTGGGGAAAACTGAGTATTTTATTAATCAATGCATAAAATGGATTACATCGTCTTGGGCTTTAACCCAATGTGTCCTATTTATACTAAGTTACTCATTACATATAACAACTTGGGCCAGCTGGATAAACAACCTAACAAACTATTATCAGCTAACAAAAAAACTGACTTTAACTAACAAATTCAGTTGGAAGGAAACACCTAGAGAGAGCAAGAAACATCTATCGAAGCTCCTGGATAAACCTGGAACGATCAAGAATGATCATACTGGAAATGATCATATTAGCTAACATTCACTCTACTTCTTTTTTTTTCTTGCAAAGAAGGTGCAGACAGAACATTTAGTTTCTTCCGAAACTCAGTGAAAGATTGCACAGCAAGTGGTTTAGCCAATACATCAGCGATCTGAGAACCAGCCGGAACATAGCTGACGTGCAACGCATTAGCCATCACCCTTTCTCGAACAAAATGCAAATCCAAATCAACATGTTTAGTCTTAGCATGCATGACTGGATTTGCAGCCATAGCTATAGTGCTCGTGTTATCGCACCAAATCCTTGGTGAATCTTGCAATGCAACTCCCATATCTCGTAACACATTTTGGATCCACATAACTTTCGATGTAGCATCCACAAGACTTCGATACTCCGCCTCGGCTGTGGATCGAGAAACGGACCGTTGCTTCTTAGAACTCCATGAAAGTAAATGAGAACCGTAGAAGACACAATGCCCGGAAATGGACCGCCTATCATCTGCATCGCTGCCCCAATCAGCGTCGGAAAATACGACAAGAGCAGGAAATCGATGTTGTGTAGAGAAAGTCAACCCATAATCAATCGTCCCTTTAAGATAACGCAGTATGCGTTTTACAGCAATCCAATGTGTGACAGTAGGTTGCTGCATGTATTGAGCCACCTTTCCCACAGCAAATGCTATATCTGGGCGCATATGGCAGACATATAACAAGGCTCCTACTACACTTCAAAACTTAGTGACATCGGAGAATAACTCACCATCATGTTTATGGAGCTTAGGAGAAGTAGCCATAGGCGTATCAGCAGGACGCGCATCGTGCATGTTCAAGCGCTGTAACAAATCTGTCACATATTTCTTTTGATTAAGAAAAAAACCATCCTTGATCTTTAGTGCTTTCATGTCCAAAAAATAGTCCAAGACACCAAGATCTTTTAAAGAAAATTGATCATGTAATTTGCGCTTAACTTCAGCCACATGAATTTCTGAGCTGCCAGAAATTAAAATATCATCAACGTAGACGATTATATAAGTAACCACAGATTCAGACTGATAAACGAATAACGAGATATCAACAAGAGAACACTGAAAATACAACGAGAGAAGAAAACTTTTGAGTTTCAAAAACCAACTCCGTGGTGCTTGACGTAACCCATAAAGAGCTTTAACTAGCTTACAAACTAACGGTGTACCAGAATCACTTGTTTGTTCGAACCCTGGTGGTTGTACCATGAAGACCTTTTCACGAAGATCTCCCTTCAAAAAAGCGTTATTCACGTCCACTTGATGCACAACCCAACCATTTGTGACAGCCAAAGAAATTAAAACATTAATTGTAAAAGATTTAATTACCAGGCTGAATGTGTCATTGAAATCATGACCCGGGACTTGAGTAAAACCTTTCGCTACTAAGCGAGCTTTGTAACGATTCACGGAGCCATCGGCATTATGTTTAATTTTAAAAATCCATTTACATCTGATAGCCTTGCGATCTGCTGGCATTTCAACTAGCTCACAAGTGCCATTAGCCATTAAGGCCGAGTATTCTTCAAGAACTGCAGTACGCCATTCAGCAACCTCCATGGCATCATAAACAGATTGAGGAACCTCATCACAACTCAGTAAGTAAGTTTTAGGCTTAAAAATACCTAGCTTGCTTCGGGTGACCATAACATGAGTATTTGTGCTAGCTGCTGGTTGTGAAGAGACTGAAATAGGAGATTCTTCATGGATTGAAACATGAGCTTCTTCAGATGTGGAAGCATGTGCTTCTGCATATGTGGAAACATGTGTTCTGTCACGTGTGGAAGCATTTAGTTCTTCATGGATTAAAGTATTAGCTTCATCAAGTGGGGAAGCATTGACTTCTTCATGTGTTGAAACAGCAGCTTCTTCATGTGTGGGAGCATTTGCTTCTTCATGTGTCGAAGTATTACTTGCACTTAGACCAGCATCATCTGCTGTGTGACAAACAACTCTAGGATGAACCTCTTCAACAGAACCAGATTGTGGGGTGAGCACTAAAGTTACTGCACCAGCATGCCTAGACAAGCCTGGCTCTTGGGAAACAGTATGACCTGTACTGGCAGTCACCCCAGTACGAGAATAAGGCCCACTGATGACAGGAACAGATTCTGATTCGAAGCTGGCAGGCTGCTGCTCAGTAGAAGAGGATGCTGCAAAAGGAAATGAAGTTTCATCAAACTTAACATGACGGCTGATAAAGATACGTCTACGAGGACCAAGACAATGATACCCTTGATACTTGGGTGAATACCCCAAGAAAGTGCACCGAGAAGACCTGAAACTGAATTTATGTCGATTGTATGGACGTAAACAAGGATAGCATGCGCAGCCAAACACCCTAAGAAAATCATAATCTGGCTTACGCCCTGTAATCTTCTCATAAGGAGATAAATTTCCCAAAGCTCGTGAAGGCAGCCTATTGATTAAATATGTTGCACTCAATACGGCATACGACCAATATCTAAGGGGAAGAGAGGCATGAGCAAGCAAGCATAGAGCAGTATCTATTATCTGACGATGTTTACGCTCAACAACGCCATTTTGTTGAGACGTATGTGGACATGTGACACGGTGTTGGATGCCCAAAGTACTTAACTTCCCAACTAATGCTTGAAATTCCCCTCCCCCATCAGTTTGAATAGCCTTAACATTAGCTGAATATTGAGTTTTGACTAAAGTAATAAAAACATCAAACACAACAGCAACTTCATTCTTATTTTGAAGCAAGTATGTCCAACAATTTCGACTGTACATATCCACACAAAAAACGTAATAGTAAAAACCAGCAGATGTTACAGACGCATGTCCCCACACATCTATCTCAACAAGTTCGAAAGGTGACTTATACTCCGTAGTAGACAAATGAAACGGCAAAGCATGCGATTTCCCAAGCTGACAAGCCTCACATAAGGTCGTCCTATCAACAGGAACATCTTTACGCAAAACAGATCGCAACACATCAGGGGAGGGGTGCCCGAGCCTTTTATGCCAGATCCAATACAGGGAAAAATTATTAGTGACAGAAACATGATGAACTGAAGGCTGCTGCTTAACTGCTCGAATAGGAAAACTGTATAAACCACCATCTTGAATGCCACGCAACAAGACCTCGCTTGTGCTTTCATCCTTCACACAACAATCATTTGCGTGAAATTCAAAATAAACTTTATTGTCAGAAGCAAACTTAGATACTGACAGCAGACTTCGAGAGATTTGTGGAACATGAAGTAACTTATCAACTATTAACTGTCTACGAGAAGTATGTATATTAGAGTAACCAACATGACTTATGCAAATGGCAGTGTTATCACCCAAGTGCACCTTACTCTGACCATTGTAGCAAGCTGCAGAAGTCATAACATATTTATTGTTGGTGACATGGTGTGTGGCTCCCGAGTCTGGGCACCAACGGACCAAGTCAGGTACAGAACCAGTGACAACAATGGAATTCACTTGTGGACAGTCATCAGGAGGACAAGCTTCATGAACACCAGTGGCACATGCAGACTCATCAACAAAAGGTTCATAAAATTGATCAAAACCATCAGTTTTATAGTGGCAAGCATTAGCTTGTGGTGGATATGCTTGTCGTGGCTGCTGAAACGACACTCCTTTGTAGTTTTGGTCGAAGCGATACCAACATGTATTAGCTATGTGCCCCAATTTACCATATACTTGACATTGTGGCCTGGATCAGCCTTTAGAACGGCCACCACCGCGACTAAATCCACCTCGAAAACCTCTACCTCGATTGGAAGGAGGACGACTGTAATCAGACCTGTTATAGGATGAATCCTGCTGATACTGAGAAAAATTAATTCCAACATGGGCTTCAACTGGATCAGAGAGTCTTGACTCTGCATCGACTAGAACAGACACCACACCATCCAGGGAGTAGGGTTGTAAAAACAAGTCAGGACTTGAAAATCTGCCTGAAACCTGCTTGAGTCAGAACCTGATTTGACCCGAGAATTTGATGATTCGAACCCAAACTGTAACTGACTGTTGCTGACCCGAACTCGAGTTGAACCTGTTACTGTAGCAACCGAACCCGACCTGCGTCCGACTGAAAACGACCCGAACCCGAATCTGACCTGTTAATTTTGACCTGAAACCCGACATGCATCCGACTGAAACGAACCCGAACCCGAGACCGACCTGGCAAATTACCTGATATTATCCGACTGAATCGACCCGAGATCCGATTTTACCCGACCTGTTTTGAACCCGACCTGTTAATGGACCCGACCTGTTTTGAATCTGAATTGTTGTTGACCTGAACTAATGTAGACCTGGCTAAAAATATTAAATAATTTAAAGTGTAAACTATTCATTATAAACTTAATAATTTTTTAGTAGATTATGTTAATTTCATTACTTAGAAAAAATTTATCTTCCATTATACTTAGAAATTTGTCTTAATTTGTAACTACATTATGTATAATAAAATTATATACTTGATAATTTGTTTAAGTACAAAAATATATATTATGAATAATAAAATTATATACTTAAAAGATTTGTCATAATTTTTACTAAGTATATAATATATTAGTAATATATAGATAATATAATATATTAAACTTATTATGCTTTATTATATAATATATGTTATGTTAACTTTATTATGTTCATAAAATTAAAATAAATACAAAATATAAGTGAGTATTATGTTTAATATAAAGTTAACGTTATTATACTTATATAACATATGAAACAATTGACTTTCAATTATATAATGTATTTTAGATGGGCCCCTAAAACCTATAATGTATAAATAATATATATATATATATATATATATATATATATATATATAAACTTATAACTTATAAGTTATATAATGTATTTATAATATAATAATTAATAATTAGTAATAGTTTGGGCCTTGGGCCTTTGGGCTCATATCCCACCACCAATTTATTTGAGATGGACCCCTAAAACCTATAATGTATAAATATAATATTATATATATATATATATATATATATATAAACTTATAACTTGTAATTTATATAATGTATTTATAATATAATAATTAATAATAAATAATAATTAGTAATAGTTTGGGCCTTTGGGCTCATATCACACCACCCATTTATTTGAGATGGACCCCTAAAACCTATAATGTATATATATATATAAACTTATAACTTATAAGTTATATAATGTATTTATAATATAATAATTAATAATAAATACTAATAATTAGTAATAGTTTGGGCCTTGGGCCTTTGGGCTCATATCCCACCACCCATTTATTTGAGATGGGCCCCTAAAACTTATAATGTATAAATATAATATATATATATATATATATATATATAAACACTTATAACTTATAATTTATATAATATATTTATAATATAATAATTAATAATAAATAATAATTAGTAATAGTTTGGGCCTTTGGGCTCATATCCCGCCACCCATTTATTTGAGATGGCCCCTAAAACCTATAATGTATATATATATATATATATATATATATATAAACTTATAACTTATAAGTTATATAATTTATTTATAATATAATAATTAATAATAAATAATAATTAGTAGTAGTTTGGGCCTTGGGCCTTTGGGCTCATATCCCACCACCCATTTATTTAAGATGGGCCCCTAAAACCTATAATGTATAAATATAATATATATATATTATATATATATAAACTTATAACTTATAATTTATATAATGTATTTATAATATAATAATTAATAATAAATAATAATTAGTAATAGTTTGGGCCTTTGGGCTCATATCCCACCACCCATTTATTTGAGATGGGCCCCTAAAACCTATAATGTATAAATAATATATATATATATATATATATATATATATATATATATATATATATAAACTTATAACTTATAAGTTATATAATGTATTTATAATATAATAATTAATAATAAATAATAATTAGTAATAGTTTGGGCCTTTGGGCTCATATCCCACCACCCATTTATTTTAGATGGGCCCTAAAACCTATAATGTATATATTTATATATATATATATATAAACTTATAACTTATAAGTTATATAATGTATTTATAATATAATAATTAATAATAAATAATAATCAGTAATAGTTTGGGCCTTTGGGCTCATATCCCACCACCCATTTATAATAATTAATAATATCAATAATAAATAATAATTATTAATTGTTGGGCTTTGGACTAAATATTTTAGATGGGCTAAATATAATAATTAATAATAATTATTAATTGTTGTGCTTTGGGCTAAAAATTTTAGATGGGCTAAATATTTTGTAGCCCTTTAAATTTTAGATGGGCTAAATATTTTGTGGCCCTTTAAATTTTAGATGTTTTTCATTTAGGTCCTTTAAGTTTTAGTTCAATTCAATTTATGTATTTAAATACATATATTTTATAATTTTATAAATACATATATATTATATGTATATTTATGTATTTATATACATATATACATATATATATATATATATATATATATATATATATATATATACACATGTACGTACATTATATATTATATATTAACATACATATATTTGTATAATATGTATTCATTATTATGTATGATATGTTATATGTTATATGTATTAATAATTTAATATATACATATGTTTGTATAATATATATATATATATATATACATGTATATATACATGTATGTTGTTACTTGTTAGTATCATAGTATGTATTATGTATATATAGGGATGTAAAAACAGGTAATCGAACAGGTTTCAGGTCGGGTTCTGTCAGGTCGGGTAAAATCGGATACAGGTCATTTCAGGTAAAAAAAAAATTTTGACTCGACTCGGGTCGGGTGCGGGTCCATTGTAGTCGGGTAATTTGCAGGTCGGGTCCATTTCAGGTCGGGTCAATTTTCAGGTCGGGTCCATTTCAGGTCAAACTCGTTGCAGATCGGGTAAAAACAGGTCGGGTAAAATCAGTTAATTGGCAGGTAAATTGCAGGTCGGGTAAATTTCAGGTCGGGTTCATTTCAGTTCGGGTTCATTTCAGGTCGGTTTCATTTCAGGTCTGGTTCATTTCAGGTCGGGTAATTTCAGGTCGTCGGGTTCATTTCAGTTCGAGTTAATTCAGGTTCACCAGAAATGAACAATTTTGAATAAAAACAAAGTTTTATGGACTATAGTGAAAAAAATAATAATAAATAAGAGCTAATTTGGACTAAAATAAAGTTTTATGGACTATAATAAACTCAATTTTGAATAAAAACAAAGTTTTATGGACTATAGTGAAAAAAATAATAAATAAGAGTTAATTTGAAGTAAAAATAAAATTTTAAGAACTCAATTGAATTGAATTAAAACTTAAAGGACTTGAATAAAAAACTTATATAATATAAAGGGCTTTATTTATAATTTACCCCAAATTGAAATTCAATTTGGAATTGGGCGGTTTCAAAATAAATTTTCCCGCCCATATATATTATAATTTAATATTATTTATTAATTATTATAATATAATATAACTTATTAATTATTATAATAACTTTATAAGTATAGATATATGTGATTATGTGTATATATATGTATTTTTATGTATTCACATGTATATAAATTACAATATATAATTATATATTATACAAACATGTATGTATTTATGTATATGTAATGTATTATACATAAATACATGTATATGTATATACATAATACATACTATGATACTAACAACATACATGTATATATATATATATATATATATATATATATATATATTATAAACATATGTATATATTAAATTATTAATACATTATACATATAAAATATCATACATAATAATTAATACATATTATACAAATATATGTATGTTAATATACAATATATAATGTACATATATATATATATATATATATATATATATATGTGTATATATGTATATAAATACATAAATATACATATAAAATATATGTATATAAATAAATATATGTATTTATAAAATTATAAAATATATGTATTTATATATGTATTTAAATACATAAATTGAATTGAACTAAAACTTAAAGGACTTAAATGAAAAACATCTAAAATTTAAAGGGCCACAAAATATTTAGCCCATCTAAAATTTTTAGCCCAAAGCCCAACAATTAATAATTATTATTAATTATTATATTTAGTCCATCTAAAATATTTAGTCCAAAGCTCAACAATTAATAATTATTATTTATTATTGATATTATTAATTATTATAAATGGGTAGTGGGATATGAGCCCAAAGGCCCAAGGCTCAAACTATTACTAATTATTATTAATTATTATATTATAAATACATTATATAACTTATAAGTTATAAGTTTATATATATATATATATATTATTTATACATTATAGGTTTTAGGGGCCCATCTCAAATAAATGGGTGCTGGGATATGAGCCCAAAGGCTCAAGGCCCAAACTATTACTAATTATTATTTATTATTAATTATTATATTATAAATACATTATATAACTTATAAGTTATAAGTTTATATATATATATATTATAAGTTTTAGGGGCCCATCTCAAATAAATGGGTGGTGAGATATGAGCCCAAAGGCCCAAGGCCCACACTATTACTAATTATTATTTATTATTATTATAAATAAGTTATATAAATTATAAGTTATAAGTTTATATATATATATATATATATATATATATATTATATTTATCATTATAGGTTTTAGGGGCCCATCAAAAATAAATGGGTGGTGGGATAAGAGCCCAAAGGCCCAAACTATTACTAATTATTATTTATTAGATTATAAATACATTATATAAATTATAAGTTATATATATATATATATATATATACATTATAGGTTTTAGGGGCCCATCTAAAATAAATGGGTGGTGGGATAAGAGCCAAAGGCCCAAGGCCCAAACTATTACTAATTATTATTTATTATTAATTATTATATTATAAATACATTATATAACTTATAAGTTATAAGTTTATATATATATTTATACATTATAGGTTTTAGGGGCCATCTAAAATAAATGGGTGGTGGGATAAGAGCCCAAAGGCCCAAGGCCCAAACTATTACTAATTATTATTTAGTATTAATTATTATATTGTAAATACATTATATAACTTATAAGTTATAAGTTTATATATATATATATATATATATATATATATATATATATTATAGGTTTTAGGGGCCCATCTCAAATAAATGGGTGGTGGGATATGAGCCCAAAGGCCCAAGGCCCAAACTATTACTAATTATTATTTATTATATTATAAATACATTATATAAATTATAATTTATAAGTTTTTATATATATATATATTATACTTATACATTATAGGTTTTAGGGCCCCATCTAAAATAAATGGGTGGTGGGATAAGAGCCCAAAGGCCCAAGGCCCAAACTATTACTAATTATTATTTATTATTAATTATTATATTATAAATACATTATATAACTTATAAGTTATAAGTTTATATATATATATATATATGTATATATATATATATTTATACATTATAGGTTTTATGGGGCCATCTCAAATAATTGGGCGGTGGGATATGAGCCCAAAGGCCCAAGGCCCAAACTATTACTATTTATTATTTATTATTAATTATTATATTATAAATACATTATATAACTTATAAGTTATAAGTTTATATATATATATATATATATACATTATAGGTTTTAGTGGCCCATCTCAAATAAATGGGTGGTGGGATATGAGCCCAAAGGCCCAAGGCCCAAACTATTACTAATTATTATTTATTATATTATAAATACATTATATAAATTATAAGTTATATGTTTATATATATATATATATATATATATATATTATATTTATACATTATAGGTTTTAGGGGCCCATCTAAAATAAATGGGTGGTGGGATAAGAGCCTAAAGACCCAAGGCCCAAACTATTACTAATTATTATTTATTATTAATTATTATATTATAAATACATTATATAACTTATAAGTTATAAGTTTATATATATATATATATATATATATATTATATTTATACATTATAGGTTTTAGGGCCCATCTCAAATAAATGGGTGGTGAGATATGAGCCCAAAGGCTCAAGGCCCAAACTATTACTAATTATTATTTATTATATTATAAATACATTATATAAATTATAAGTTATAAGTTTATATATATATACATTATAGGTTTTATGGGCCCATCTAAAATAAATGGGTGGTGGGATAAGAGCCCAAAGGCCCAAACTATTACTAATTATTATTTATTATTAATTATTATATAAATTATAAGTTATAAGTTTATATATATATATATATATATATATATATATTATATTTATACATTATAGGTTTTAGGGGCCCATCTAAAATAAATGGGTGGTGGGATATGAGCCCAAAGGCCCAAGGCCTAAACTATTGCTAATTATTATGATAGTTATCCAGCTTAAGTTAACAAATTTAAAAAGTTAACCCGATTAAGTTAACAAAATAGAGTAGTTAACCAGTTTGAGTAACAAACTATATCTAGATTAATCATTTGAAATACAATTGATATAATACTAACTTATATTTTATAGTTATGTTAATATTCTTATACTTGTTAAAGCATAATAAGTTTATGAACATAATAAAGTTAACATAATATATTTTATATAATAAATCATAATAAGCATAATAAGTGTATAATTTTATTATACATAATATATATTTTTATATTTAAACAAATTTTTAAGTATATAAGTTTAATATATTATATTAACTATATATTACTAATATATTATATATTTAGTAAAAATTAAGACAAATCTTTTAAGTATATAATTTTATTATTCATAATATATATTTTTATACTTAAACAAATTTTTAAGTATATAATTTTATTATACATAATGTAGTTACAAATTAAGACAAAATTTTCTAAGTAATGAAATTAACATAATCTATTAAAAAATTATTAAGTTTATAATGAACAGTTTACACTTTAAATTATTTAACATTTTTAGCCAGGTCTACATTAGTTCAGGTCAACAACAGTTCAGGTTCAAAACAGGTCGGGTCCATTAACAGGTCGGGTTCAAAACAGGTCGGGTAAAATCGGATCTCGGGTCATTTCAGTCGGATAATATCAGGTAATTTGCCAGGTCGGTCTCGGGTTCGGGTTCGTTTCAGTCGGATGCAGGTCGGGTTTCAGGTCAAAATTACCAGGTCAGATTCGGGTTCGGGTCGTTTTCAGTCGGACACAGATCGGGTTCGGTTGCTACAGTAACAGGTTCAACTCGGGTTCAGGTCAGCAACAGTCAGTTACAGTTCAGGTTCGGATCATCAAATTCTCGGGTCAAATCAGGTTCTGACTCGAGCAGCTTTCAGGCAGGTTTTCAGGTCCTGACTTGTTTTTACAACCCTATGTATATACATATACATGTATTTATGTATAATACATTACATATACATAAATACATACATGTTTGTATAATATATAATTATATATTGTAATTTATATACATGTGAATACATAAAAATTCATATATATACACATAATCACATATATTTATACTTATAAAGTTATTATAATAATTAATAAGTTATATTATATTATAATAATTAATAAATAATATTAAATTATAATATATATATATAGGCGGGAAAATTTATTTTGAAACCGCCCAATTCCCAAATTGAATTTCAATTTGGGGTAAATTATAAATAAAGCCCTTTATATTATATATGTTTTTTATTCAAGTCCTTTAAGTTTTAATTCAATTCAATTGAGTCCTTAAAATTTTATTTTTACTTCAAATTAACTCTTATTTATTATTTTTTTCACTATAGTCCATAAAACTTTGTTTTTATTCAAAATTGAGCATATTATAGTCCATAAAACTTTATTTTAGTCCAAATTAGCTCTTATTTATTATTATTTTTTCACTATAGTCCATAAAACTTTGTTTTTATTCAAAATTGTTCATTTCTGGTGAACCTAAATTAACCCGAACTGAAATGAACCCGACGACCTGAAATTACCCGACCTGAAATGAACCCGACCTGAAATGAAACCGACCTGAAATGAACCCGAACTGAAATGAACCCGACCTGAAATTTACCCGACCTGCAATTTACCTGCCAATTAACTGATTTTACCCGACCTGTTTTTACCTGATCTGCAACGAGTTTGACCTGAAATGGACCCGACCTGAAAATTGACCCGACCTGAAATGGACCCGACCTGCAAATTACCCGACTGCAATGGACCCACACCCGACCCGAGTCGAGTCAAAAATTTCTTTTTTACCTGAAATGACCTGTATCCGATTTTACCCGACCTGACAGAACCCGACCTGAAACCTGTCCGATTACCTGTTTTTACATCCCTACCAGGGAGAACGGATCTCGACTTGCAGTAATGACAGCTATGAAAGGGGCATACTCTGGAGGTAAACCATTCAGTATAGTTGCAATGTGTTCCACATCGACTACTTTGTGTCCGGACAGAGCCAACAAATCGCAAATTTCCTTTATCTTGACTGTATATTCTCGCATACTCAGGAGACCTTTCTTCATGGACCTAAGCTTGCAGTGAAGATGCATTACTTTGGTTGTTGATAATTTCGAATATAATCGAGTAATAACACTCCAAATATCAGCTGAAGTATCAGCACCAACTAATTGAGGGAGAATGTCAGAACTTACTGTCGACAGCAACCAAGAAGCAAGTGAGCTATCCTGCTTCACAAATTGAACGTACTCTGGATTCACAATTCGATCACCGGATGGACGCTCAAGAACCTTTGCTGGTTTTGGAACTTCAGGATCCAAAAAGCTCTCCAATCCGAGACCTCGAATTGTTAATATAACCTGCTGTTTCCAAAGCAGGAAATTCGAATCATCCAAACAAACGTTGATGCGCTTGTTTGAGAACATTTGCGCAGAAGATTCATCACTGCCACGCGTTGCCGTCGGTTAAAGGAGCAGTAGTAACCATGTTTCAAACACAATCAAAAAACCAAATAGCACGACAGGAACACGAAAAGAAAAACAAATCAATAGAAGACGAAGCAAAAACTGGAGAAAAGAGAAGAGAACACCGTCGTGATCGAACAAGACTACACCGCAACAGAATAGTTGCACTCTGATCTACCACCGTAGCTCTGATATCATGTCGAAGCGGCTCCGATTGAGGTAGCTGACAGAGTTCAAAACCAGACTGCTGGAGAAGAACGGTGAAGAAAAGAAATAGCCAAACAACATTTTAGGGATTTCAGAGAGAAATTGGGGAAAACTGAGTATTTTATTAATCAAGGCATAAAATGGATTACATCGTCTTGGGCTTTAACCCAATGTGTCCTATTTATACTAAGCTGCCCATTACATATAACAACTTGGGCCAGCTGGATAAACAACCTAACAAACTATTATCAGCTAACAAAAAAACTGACTTTATCTAACAAATTCAGTTGGAAGGAAACACCTAGAGAGAGCAAGAAACATCTATCGAAGCTCCTGGATAAACCTGGAACGATCAAGAATGATCATACTGGAAATGATCATATTAGCTAACACTCAAGACAAGAAAATAATTAAGTTTAAGAGATTAGAGTGGAGAAGTTTTACTAGGAGATGATTGTATCCCGTTAGAAGTACAGTTCTTGCCCAACCTAACCATACACGAATACAAAATTTTATGTTAAAGTTGTGAATTTTTAAGAAAAAATATTTGTTGATGCTTAAATGATAAGACACCAAATAAAAAAGGGTAAAAATGGTAGACCAAAGTAGTTGTGGCGGATTCAGCTGGTCTCCTTTTGAGGCTGAAAGCCGCAGATAACATGAGGATCGGAGCAGGAAAGGAGATGGCACGAGAGATGGTGAATAAGAGGGGTCTTGCCATCTGGATTCAGCTCTCTTCTTCTTTGGTGACGTGGGTATTTATAGTCATTGAGCTTGTTGGTGCTTGGAGGGTGGTGACAACCTAAAGATGAGTTGACATAGGTAGACCCAAGTTCTTAGTATGAGCTATGCATTCTGGTTACGTGTATGAGATTTGACAACGTTTGTTCCCAAGACAGTGTAGGCTTTTGGGAGAGCCGTTTCTGAGATTTTAGTGGCCTATGGGCAAATCAAAAACTTGGGCCCATAGTAATAAGTATTGAAAAAAATTAAAGTATAAAAAATAAATTAATTTATTTGTAAATTATGATTTTTTTACCCTCGATAAATTATCTAATAAATACATCAAAATTCAAATGGAAAACATCAAGAATTTTTATTAAACGTGTAACTACTCGCACAAAACAATTTCTACGAGCATTTCTAGGTGCACAATCATTAATAATAGTGTCTAGATCAATATGGTCTAACATAAGTGTCTCAACACATAAAATGCCTAGACCAATCAACCTTTCCTTTGACATTGACGATCTCAAATAGGCTTTTAATAATTTTAAATTCGAAAAAATTATTTCAGGAGATCCAACAATTATTGACATAGTTAATAGGATTCGATAAGCAATTAAATTTTTTTATAATTATATGCAACTTTGACAGACTTAATAGTTGTATTTGACAACTTAAATAGTATTTATTGATGTATTTGAAAATTTTATTCCCATTAGAAATTGAAAAAACCTATCACTAAAATCTTAATTAAGTCCCTAAGACACACTAATACCAATATTAATTATATTTCAACAACCCTATACCTTGGTGTTGGGCCCACTATAAGTTTTAACTGTCATCTTTTAAACGATTTGATAATATAATAATGGGTAATCTTCACGAGTTGTCCCTTTTGTTTAGGGTGCGTTTTATTTTGGTCACTAAAATTCAAAAAAGATTATTTTGGTCACTTACGTTTAAAATCGTTTCTATTTTGGTCCCTTAGCCGTTAATCTCTGTTACTTAAAAAATAGTTTCTAATTTAACCCCCAAACTTTCAAACTTTTATTTTTCATCATCTTTCCCAAAATTATAAAACTAAAACCCCAAGGTCCCCAGAATAATCTTTGAAATTGCATTTATGACCAAATTATTTCAGTTGTATAAAGTATAAAAAGGTGAAGTTTGTAAAGACTAAAGAGGTTTTTGGTTGCTAAGGTAAGTCAACCATCATTTCTTCATTTGTTTAATTGATTCTGACAATTTCAACACTAAAATCTACACCAACTTTACTAATTTTTGGTATACTAAAACTAGAACAGAGAATTCAAAGACATCAACAGTGTTGACTGTTGAGTGTTGGCCCTGGAATTTACTTCTTCTACTGCAAAAGTTGCATATTTAACTTGTATTTCAAGTAATCAAATTGGTTCAATGGCAATAGAAGTTGAAGAACAACAGCAGAAATCGAATCTATCATGAACCTTGCAACCACACCACAAATACAAATTGTCAAACATTTCTGATTAAAGAAATAACCAAGCTAACAAGCTTCACTTCCTTGGTATCTGCAGCCAGAATTTCAGTAAACCTATGAAATAAGCGGCCCATGATATATGCTCCAAAATGACTCCGAATCATCGACTCGTTGACCGCTCTCATACGCTTGGCCATTTCTTTAGCGGTCAATACTCTGTCATAGTTGATTCCTCCATTGACATAATCCCATGGTAATGCTACAACCTCAAGATGATCAATGATGAATGACCCTTCTTTCTCTACCTCGACTTGAATCTTTTCGGCACAAAGTTCGTAATACGGGGTGTAGTAGCCATCTAACATTTCCTCTTCAACCAGGCCCTGCATTCAAAAGCACTGATTCTAGTTATACTTATGAATGATCACATATTTTTAAGCTGAAAAGAAAGTTGAACACGTACCATTTCAACCAAATCCTGAAATGCCTAACCTATGTAGTCCCACAGTAAATAACTTTTGTCTGGGGTCGGATTTGGTGTTCTTCTGCCCCTTAATGTCAGAAATATGCGCCCTTTTGGAGATATTTCTTCGGAGTGTAGCTTGAGAAATAAAGAGAAATGGTTCCGGAACTGCATCGCGTAGGAATCTATCACGGCCAATGGACTTGCCCTTGAGATGAAAATATTCCCTTTGTTTATCAGTGGGCGTTCTCTGTCAAGTGTCAATAAGTTTCGGGGGCACATAAGAATATTATGGATCAGATCAATTTGAGTTTAGAAATTTTTAACTCATTTTATGTGCATATCATTTGAGGCTCAATCTCTTTGAGTTTTAGTTGTTTGAATTTGTCAAACTAAGTTTATTTCTGGTTTAGACTATTTTTAGATAATAGTTGAATGGATTTAAATGGTTGATTTTTTATGATCAAATTGGATTAGTGTGAAACCAAAATTGATTTTGATATAACATCTAAACTTATGGACTAATTTGCAAAACAATAAATTTTTAAGTACTCCTTAAAGTCTCACTATTGACAAGTCTTTTAAACAAAATAATATCTCAAGACAAATTGTTCTTAAAATGATAAATATTTCTAAGTCTTTTCCCATGTGTTTTCATGCCAAACTACACCAAAATGCCCAGGCGTATCGATATCCTTAGACATATCGATACGGTTTTTAGCTACTGGAATTTTAATAGACATAGCGTACCGATACGATATTACCCCGTATCGATACGATATTCATCTAGGCAACTCTTTTAATGATATCGTACCAATACGCTTTGCAACCGTATCGATACGATAAGCTTATCTTTGCAAAATCTTTGCATTTAATTTTCGACCGTTGACTTGTCAGTTAGCTGGTATCCCAATATTTAAATGACCGTTATATCGTACCGATACGCTAAGAAACCGTATCGATACACTTTTTATGAAAACCAAACTTGGGATTCTAGTGAGCAAATCCAGTATCGATACGCCCGTCCGTATCGATACGCCCCTTAAAAACTGTACAGGTACGCCTTCCATGCGTATCGATACGCGATGTTTTTCAGTCACAACGGCTCTTTCCTCTTTGATACAGGTACCGATACGCCCCCTAGCCATACCGATACGGTAGGCAGCAGAGCTGCATTTATTGCGAGAAATTGCTTCTCAACGGCTCTATTGATGATCCCAACTACCCAAACGGCTAGAACTCAATACAAGGGTATAAAAACAAGTCTCAATTGAACAAGCAGCAACTATTCAACCTACAAGCAGCATCCAATCCAAACTCTTGTGCCTTTTATTGTCAAATTCTTGTACCCCAACTCTTGTGTTCTTATTGTAATCTTGTATTGTGAGTTTGGGGAGTGTGAAATTGTAATTGGGTAAACATTCATCTTTTGAGAGGAATTTTTAGAGTTTACCAAATACATCTCTTGTAAAAGTGAGTGGATTAAGCTTTGGGTAGAAAGCTTAATCAAATTGTAAGGTTCCCTTCTTATCCAAGAAAAGGGGAAGAATTCAAGTAGTGAATTGGTTGAAAATTCTTAGTGGGAACTAAGGTAGTGGATGTAGAGTTCATTTGGAGAACTTGAACCACTCTAATTGTTTTGTGTCACATTTTATTTTTCCCTATTATCCACCTACCAAAAATTTTATCGCCAATTCACCCCCTCTTGACCATTTGCAATTGTGTGATCAACTCAACAATTAGTCATTATCAGACTAATTAGGTTAGGTTTTCAAGTCCAGGTGAAACGAAAAGCAACAAGTAAACCGACCTTAGAAAGCCAATGAAGGGAAGAAGATGAGTGCACGAAATGCAAAGTTCTCGATGGGAAAAGCCTCATGTAAAATGATCCAAGGACACCCGCAACGTACAATGGCTCAAACTTAGGTCCATTCTCTTCCTGTAGTTTCTCCTGAAAAGCTGGCATGGACTGGAAAATAGTGTTGAAATCATTTTCGGGAAGGTCATTCAAAAACACACGACCAAGGGACCAAATTGCGACTTATATGAAAAAAATAATGTTTTACCTTTATATAAAACTAAAACACACAGATTATTCTGATATTAAAACACACACGACCAAGGGACTGGAAAATATTGTTGAAATCATTTTCGGGAAGTTCCAAAGATTATTCTGGGATTTTAGTTTTATAATTTTGGGAGAAGATGGTAAAAATAAAGTTTTGAAAGTTTAAGGGTTAAATTAGAAATTAATTTTTTTAAGTAACGAAGACTAACGGCTAAGGGACCAAAATAGAAACGATTTTAAACGTAAGTGACTAGAATAATCTTTTTTAAATTTTGGTGACCAAAATAGAATATACCCTAAACTAAAGGGACCACGGGTGAAGATTGCCTTATAATAATAAGGGAAATATTAAACTTTATTCAAAAAATAAATAAAAAAGGGAAACAATTCTATTTTTTTGTTCAAAGCATAACTTTCCATTCAATTCAGAAGAAACATACATCCGCTAGGAAAACCAAAAGGTCCTACACCCGTAAGGGACAAGCACAACAGCCATGCAGCCACGCAAAGGCCATGCAAGACCAGAACCCTAAAACATGTTTTTGGCTTAAAAACAAACTGACAAAGAACACTTAGAGACCTAACAGCCAACAAACATGACACAATCAGCAAGAGCAAACTACGGTCAAGAGACGGCCACACAAAATCCCAGCCAAACCAGGACGGAGAAAAAACTAGAACGCCCAGATAGACACATCCATCGGTAAAATCGTGGATTGTGTTTTCTAAAACGAGGAAACCAGAGCGATAAAGGAGACAACCGGAACACGAACACCATAATCCCTTCCCGTGATATAAGACAGTAGTCGTGCCTGAGAGCTCTATCTAGAGGCAAGCTTCCATCGCGAATACGTTGGTCCTTGTCAAGGCATCGTCTACTGTACCCCAAATGTGAAGAGAAAACAAGTTCACCGAGTTTCCTCCCAACTCTGGTCCATCGAGATCGTTGTTACCAAACAACACTAAGAAGGAACTCTGATAACAAATAGGCCACTGGTCAGCCGGTGATAATAAGGAAAATGTGAACCGATAGGTCAAGGAAAACAACCAGAGATTAACCGACGCGAAAGAGCCACCCGGATCCCATTTAAACATAATAGCAATCGAATACCAAGAACCACCAACAACCCCAATCTCAGCGTCTTGCAAAAAACCATGATCCATTGGATAAGATATAGAGGGAAGTCTGAAAAAAATCACCCGGGTCCCACTAGAGTTGACTTCACACTTTGCTAAGTAGAAAGTAGCCGGTGGGTGATCATACTCTTTCGTAGAGATTAAGGAAAGCTTTTCACGGCTCGCTTTCCAAGGCTTAAAGATTACCTCTGCATAATAACCAAAAGCGGCAAGCCTTGGAAACCAAAAACTCCTATAGACCAGCCCACACACCTTGGAACCTGTGCCGAACCTTACACCAGCGAAAGAGACAAAACCTTTGTCTATCCGAAAATCCTGCCATATCTCGAGAAATCCGGGATTAACAGCAGCTTTTTGTATGGCATCAGTTTCGGTGCCGCAGAAAATTTATTCCCTTGCCTGGAAACTTACCATCTTAGCCAAATTTACCGCCGGTGTAGCGTCGTCCGTCCCGACTCCTTGGCCTGTGAAGCCCTCGTTTAACGCCGACTGGGGGACATATTTATACGTTAAACAACCGAAAACCGCCACTCCGATGCCTTTGCACGAGTAGGAATCTGCTACTCCGGCGTCAATGCACGAGGAAAAAGGGAAACAATTATATTAAAAATAGAAACAATTAAACTCAATAACATTTGGCGGGGTTCTACTTTCAGATTCCCAAAAAGTCATAATTACTCCCTTTTTATTTGAACAAAAAAAATTACTCACCTTTTACCGCTTATAGTAACATATATTAACGGTCATTATTAAATTTTTATGGGCCCCAACATCCCTTGACTGTTTCTTTTCTAATGGCCAGTGGGCTTTGCCGCCTGACACGCGTCGTTTACGCGTCAAAAATAATTTCTTCTTCTCAAATAATAAATAAATAAAGAAATTTAATTTAAATGTAGTAAAAGAGAAGTAAAGGTCGATCCCACAGGGACTAAGAAATTTCCTGATTATATTCGTTTGATCTCTAAGCGCAGAAGTGAATTGAGTATTATCAAAGTAAAAAGATGGTTGATTTTAAGAAAGGTAATAAATAAAATAGTGGTTGAAATAGTTGTAAATAAATTTAATATCTTTGACTCAGTTTCTTTGGATCATTGGAAAAAGATTTTCACTTTAAGATTTACGTTGGTTACTTGTCCACAAGGTTCAATCCTTGAGACTTCACTTTGTATACCGAATACCCAAGTTCTATCTTTGATATCGATATTCGAACTTAATCTTAATCAATAAAAATGTTGTAGACCAAGTTCGTTTTAAGCCCAATAAAAATCGACTCGAATGTGTTATTTCAATAATAACGGTTTCGATCTCAATTTTCCCTTGGTAATCAATTTACTAAGTGTGTTCCTAGGAAGTCGGATGTGCTTCAATAGCCGATCCTTCCTCCCACATATTAACCGAAAATCATATTTTGAATAAAGTCAATCTTTTGTTTCGAAAATCGTTTTGGTTTGAAGTTTAGCTTTTGAAAATAGAGACAAGTAAAACCCGAAGTTGTATAAGCGCTTTTCATTCCTCACGTTGAAACCGAGTCATCGCTACCCCCAATGGGGTATTTATAGTCCTCAAAAACCCTAAAAATACTAAGAGATAAGAGATAAGATAATAAATTCAAATTACAAAAGATAAATCCTAAGAGATAATTCCTAAAAAATATTTAAATTAAATAAAAGAGATAAATCCTAAATCTTGATCGATAAGCTATCATCCCGAATTCGATAAGCTACCGGAATATCTAGATAAGCTTTCAGTTATGTCGCCACGTCATCATCCGATAATCACTGTTGCTGACGCCATCCTCTCGTGCTGCTGACGTGTTGCCGAGTCAGTGCATTCATGCCCCAATTCATGCTCACTAATCCGGCCATAAATCCAGAAAAATTACAGATTTCGGCCTTTTTCGTAATATTTCGCAGCAGCGAGGTCCTGCACAGTAAATCACGTAATGAACCACAATTCTTCATCACAAAGCAACCAATTAAACATAATTAGCATGAGAATGTTGACTAAACTAGCTACTCATCACCGCCCTAAGCAGTCACTCCTGTTGTCCAAGCCAGAGACGGCTCTGGCCTTCTGTATTGCAAGGCTCCGAGTGCCGCTTCCAAAGTGACCTAGTGTGGAGGTGGAGATATTAGGTATAACAATATTAGAAATTCAAAGATTTTTTTTTTACATAATTGTAAGGGTACTAACAGAAAATAAATAAAAAAACTAGGAAATTGAAAATTATAGTGCGTCTCGATCCATCCTTCTCCACATGAGCTAATGAGTTTAGTCATGCGGAAATTAATGTCCCCTTTTCATAGTCTTTGTGGTAGGATCTCTTGACTTCCAAGTTCCAACTACTTGCTTTCCCTCCAACCTTTGTATTTATAACTATTTAATGATTTTGCACCTTTCACTTTCAGGGTTACGTTCAATTAATCCCTTGTGTTGGCAGAAATTCATTTATGCTTTTTGAATTATATATTTAGTGTGTTAGGTGAATGGAAAAGCCTTGCAATTTTGCTTACTGTTTAGAAAAAGTAACCTTATAGCATGTGCAATGAACATGACTAAACCCTTTTCAACTGGCAAAGTGCAAGCATAAGTTTATATTAGTTTACTAAATCTGCAATACCAAGACTTGGACAGCCTAATTAATTTCTGGTTTTATAGTATTTGGAGAACATAACAAGATGAGCTACGTGTTAAAAAAATAGTTGATTCTTGAGGTTCATATTCAATCACTATTAGTTTAACAAATTAAAGAAAGAAATACAATAATTGAATGATTGGTTTGCTGCTGAGTCTAGACCAGCTGATGGACTGAGTTTGGGTTACAGGAATAGTCAGTTGTCACTACTATTACCATCTCAACTTATACAATATCAACCGACTAAATTTTGTAACTTGTATGTGATTATCAGCTAGGGATGGCTTGTGCATTGGAAACGCTGTGTGGACAAGCTTACGGAGCTCGACAGTACCGGAAAGTGGGAATCCATACCTACACTGCAATATTTTGTTTGATCTTAGTTTGCATCCCTCTGTCGCTCCTATGGCTATACATGGGAAAGCTACTTGTTTTCATTGGTCAAGATCCCTTAATTTCACATGAAGCCGGTAAATTCATCCGGTGGCTTATCCCGGGGCTATTTGCCTATGCTACTTTTCAACCCCTTGTTCGCTACTTTCAAACACAAAGTTTGATCACTCCCATGCTCGTATGCTCTTGCGCCAGTCTTTTAGTACATATACCTCTATGTTGGGCTCTGGTGTTCAAGTCTGGACTAGAAAATATAGGAGGAGCATTAGCAATTAGTATCTCAAACTGGATAAAAGCGATTTTCCTTGCACTTTATATGCGATACTCTCCCACCTGCACAAAAACTCGTGTCCCCGTTACAATGGAATTATTCCAAGGAATTGCAGAGTTTTTCCGCTTTGCTATCCCTTCTGCTGTTATGATATGGTATGTTATCTCCTCTTTTCCACACCTGAATATGTATGCCTAAGCTGTTGAAGATATGTAATGTCTTCTTTATTCGAACAATTGCAGCCTTGAATGGTGTTCATTTGAGGTACTTATCCTGTAAAGTTGGGCGTGTTCCACGCTGCTGTCTCCTCTGGTTTGAAGTTTGCAGTCAGTGTTGAGGAATTACTGAAAAGAGAAAGAAGTTTGCAGTCAGTGTTTGCGTCCAGTTTGTTTGTTTAGGATAATACAATGGATGTCGCTTTCACGTGACGTCAGTACAGAGAAGACACCGTCTTATATTCCTAAACTTATATAAATCCAAACGCGGTCGATATCCTCCACTTTCCCTAGTAACGGAGGCTCTTGAGCAAGGCATCAGCCATCATGGAGAAACAGAGATTGGAGGAGAGTTTAATACCCAAATCAGAGGAGGAGGGGAGGAGTAGGCGGTGCTTATCATGGGCTGCTTTCGTCGGAGAAACAAAAAGGGTGGGTTACCTTGCCGGCCCTATGGTAGCGGTGACCCTATCGCAGTACCTGTTGCAGGTTATAACAACGATGATGGTGGGTCATCTGGGTGAGCTTGCTCTCTCTAGCTCTGCCATTGCCATATCTCTCGCCTCGGTCACCGGCTTCAGTCTTCTTGTAAGTCAATTTCCGTTTTGCTTTTACTTAATCAACTTGTCACTGTCGTGCTGAATTGCTGATAGTGGTGTTTAAAATTATCATGTCCTAAAATTCCACGTCTCTTTGTTTCTATGTTCCTCCTGGCCACTTGTTTATTTACTCGGAAATTGCTTCTGAGTTTTGACTATTCTACAAATTGAAGTTGTTCACAATTTCCAAACACTTCCTAGTCTTTTGGGTGGTTGCTCAAGGCAAGAAAAGAATTCAGTTTAAGAGATTACAGTGGAGAAGTTTTACTACGGGATGAAAAGTGCCTTTACATATACTCCCACATTCAAAATTAACTTTAGGGTTTATGGTTTTATGTTAGGGGTTGTGGTTAGGGTTTAGAGAATTTAGAGTAGAGTGTATTTTTAGGGTATAGGGTATATGGTTTAGGGTTTATGGTATATTGTATAGGGTATTTTTAGGGTATAGGGTATAGTGTATAGGTGTAGGTATAGGTATAGGTATAGGTATAGGTATAGGTATAGGTATAGGGTATAGGGTATAGGGTATAGGGTTTATGGTTTATGGTTTAGGGTTTAGGGTTTATGGTTTAATTTTGTAACGTTTTTTAGTGTTGGGGTATATGTAGGGGCACCGAAAAGTGACAGACGAATTTTATCTAAGAGATGATTGTATCCAATTACAAGTACGGTTCTTGCTCAGCTAGGACGTACGAATGATTTCATGTAAGGGGGTACGGACTATTTGGAAGCTATATTAAAAATGTAGGGTACAAAATTACAAGATTTTAGGGGTGCAAATTAGATTATCAATAGAAAATACAAAAGAAATATATAAAATGTAGGGGAACTTAAAATTTTTAGGGGGTGCAGCTGCCCCCAGCACCCCTATATCCGTGAGAATACTTAGGAAGTTATATTAGAAATTCAGTGGTGCTAAATTAAATCAATAGCAAAAAATACATAAAAAATTATTGTACTTAAATTATATAGAAATTTGAAAATTCCAAGACCCTTGGTCCATCCTTGTCCATAGAGAGTTAATGAGTTTAGTAATGTGGAAATTAATGTCCCCTTTTCATATTGTATCTTTGTTGTTGGATCTGTTGATTTTCAACTACTTGGTTTCCCTCCATCTTTTATATTTATAACTATTTAATGATTTTGGTCCATTCGGGATTGACAAGTCGTCGTTTAACCGGTCAAAAATAAATAAATATTTAACCTCTTTCAACAATTAATAAAATAAAGAAATTAAGTAGTATAAGGAAAGAGGGTCGATCCACAGGGAGATTAGTCGAATTTCTTGACTTGAATTTTGTTGGATTTGGATTCCCAGGAATATCTGCAAGACAAGGAAATAAAAAAGGGGGGGTGATCTGATATTGAGTGAAGTAATGAAATAAAATGCACAAATTAAAAATAAGGAAAACCAAATATGTGAAATAGCCTCGAGCTAGCCTTGTCAATTCCTTCGATCATTGAAATAGATTTTTACTCCGGGGATCATGTCGGTTACAGTCTGCGAGGCCCAACCCGTCGCAACTTGCTTCTCTCTCGGGTAACCAATCCTCCCAAGACTATCTTCGAAGGTTGATTCTTAAACAAATTAGCCACGTCTATCGCCGTTAAAGTGTTTAGTTTTGAAAGCAGAAAAAGCCCGACTCAGAAATTGTCTTAAAAAGAATCGCTTCTGATTTTATCTTTCCTTAGCGGACCGCCGCTAAGAGTGTTCACAGGAAGTCGAAATTGTCACAGGCCGATCCTTCCTCCCAACTATGTTTTAAACGATTCCAGATCAACGAGCTCTTTTTGATTTGAAAAACGATTAAAAACTTTAGTAAGGCCGATTGCCAAACTATCTAAACCGAAAGATAAAAATGTATTCTCGAAGGAATTTAGGCAATGTTCAATTCTCACGATTAGAATTGATTTAGCTAGCTCTTGGCTCAAGAAATTTAGCTAAGCATGATATTGATTATCATGCTTAACTTGGTTTTGAAAAAAATAATTAAATAACATAAAATAAATGAAACAAGAAAATGAAGAAAAAGAACTTGAATTAAAACTAAAATGTTTACAAAAGGTAAAAACTAAAATGATTGATGGATGGATGATCTAAGCCTTTACCAAGGGTGGTATTTATAGCCTTAGATTTACAAAGATAAAATGATGAGATAATTCAAAATAATAAACAAAAGATAAAACAATTCAAATGTTTTGAAATTTAAATGCAGGAATATAATCGGATAAGCTGATAAGATCTCTCAGAACGTTCCAGAAGCTTCTAGAAGTCGCCACGTCATTGTCACGTCACTGCCACGTCAGACGCGTCGTGCCCGGTGTCGTGCCCATGATGCCAGTCATGACAGAATTATAATAAAAACTGCAGAAATGCCTCATTTTCACTGCTATTTCCAGAATTGGGTCTCTGCACAAAATATAACGAAAACAACATGGATTAAGCAGCAAGAAGTCCCAGTAGCTAGAAAAATAACAAATGAAATATGTCATATTTGAGCACTCATCAAATTCCCCCTCACTTGTCTCATACTTGTCCTCAAGTATGTCCGAAAAAACATAAACCAAAGAATGCATTTCTCAAGCCATTACATGCATCAAACATAATCATAAGAGTTCTAGCGCAATTGGAGTATCATGAAAGAAAACATTATCAAACCAAATGGATGCGAGCAAAGATCAGTCCTTATCTCTTCCAATTACCTATCAAGCACTAATCAAATCTTAACCTAGTCTTAATCCTCACCAAGGTACACTCAAGAGCACTCAAAGTGTTTTAAAGGTAAATTTAAAGCAGAAACACTCAAAGTCATGCATGAACAAAGGTTTCCATAAGCTTGTAACAAGTTCAATTCTCCACTACTTTAATAGAATCGATGTGCAAAAATCATTAGGTCTTTGTTCAAGGTGTAATGTGGGTTTAGAAAAAAGGATAGAAAGATGGAAAGAAAAGGCAAAAGAAGATGATCAATGCAAGATATTTCAAACATTCGCAGTGAAGACATTAAAAAGGAGCTAAAAATGGGCAAGCAAAACACACATTTTTTCTTTCTTTTTTTTTTCTTTTCTTCTTTTCGAAACTGTTTTTTTATTCTTTTTTCTTTTCTTTTTTTTCCGAAGCAATTGCTTCCTTTATTCTGTTTTTTTTCTTTTTTCATTTCGAAGAATCATGCCCTTTATTCGAATTGCAGCTCCTTATTTGCCTAGTAATATAGTTTCTAGCATTTGATCAATCAAAAAGTGGTTAAGCCAAGGAAATTGGGTGTAAGGCTAACAAAGGCTCACTAGGCGATGAGAAAGGGAAAATCAAAACGAAAGGGAAAGAAAAGGTTCAAAGCCTAATGCCTAAATCATTTTAAAGCACCTTGTTCTTATTGTAGTCTCGAATTGTAAGCAAGCCACAAGTTCTAGATTCCTAAAATTCAAGATGACACTCTCAAGAAAAAGAAACGAGCATAATATGAAGAATGCATGCTCAAGGCTCAAATCTTACCAAAATTGAGCTAATTTGACTAAGTTAGGCGAGAAATTTAATTAACACTATCAAGAGTAATTAAAAAAAATGTCAAACTGCAGATTACCCATATCATTTGGTTATCAAAAATGCTCCAATTCAATCACTCCTAAGTACTAGAGCAAGTACAATATGCTGGACAACAAGTAATGGCAAGAAAAAATTCATCTTAAGGTTTAATCAAAATCAAAACATATTATCAAACAAGCAGACAAGTGGTAATTTACCCTCCCCTCACTTAATTGAATTGCCCCAATTCAAATGAAAAACATAAAAGTGTAAGGCAGAGAAAGAGTACTCCCCGTGGGTATTGATTGTAACGATGGTGATGGTGACCGTTGGGGAGGTGGACGGCGACTGATGCTTGGTCCGGCGGCGCTGTTGGGAGCCATAGGCGTGGGGTTCTCGATCGAGCATTGGGAGCTTGCCGTTGTCGACCACCACGACGAGGAGGAGGTGTGGGGCATGGTGAAGTCGGCGTGGCTGGGTGAAAAAAAAGGTGTTTGGTTGTGTTTTTTTAGGGTTTGGTGGTTTGCGGGAAAGAAAGAAAAGGGGAAAGGTTTCAAATGGGGACAAATAAAGAAAAGAATTGAAAACAATTCTTACTTTATTTTATTCCTAAGCAACCGATCAAAGGGTTTTGAAAATGGTTGGAAAGGGGTTTGCTACCATGCGCCATTAAGTGGGAAGGGGTTTTGCTATCGTGCGCCAACTTTAATGAAGCGGTGCACTTCACTGGAGTGTGATGTTTGTCTTGCTGTGTGCGAAAATAATCCTGCAGAGGGAAAGAAAATTTTATTAAGGCAAATAAAAAAAAGAATGAAAAATAAAGAAACATAAATTAAATAAAAAAAAGGAGTGAAAAATGACGAAAAATAAACTAATGGGTTGCCTCCCATTTAGCGCTTTGTTTAACGTCGTTTAGCTCGACGACCTTTGCTAAATTTTTGGTTCTTCAAAATAAAGTTCTTCAAATAATCGATAATGTCCATCGCTCGTCGTTTTAACATCTTCTTTCATCTTTCTTTTTGTGCGCAAAACAGCAACTAAGCTTCTACCTCCTTCCCAAGACGACAACTTACTCAAGATGATGTTTGGCAAAGTTTGGTTGTCGCCTAAAAATATATAATCAAACCATTCCAACCTTGGCTTTGGTTCCTGCAAAATTGATGGAAAATGTTTAGTTCGAATTGGAATTAATCGAAAATCAGAAAGGGAAGAAAGATTTGAAATGATTTCGCCTTTGTTTTTATCGTCGAGATCTGTGAATTCCCTACAAAATTCATAACACAAATTAGTTTCGATCAAATCATCAGCTAACGGATCTATAATATCAATGAAATTTAAACTTGCGATCGAATCAGGATATTTCATAGCTTTATACATATCAAATTTAACTACTTCCCCATCAAATTCCATAGTTAAAATGCCGCCGCGGACATCAATCTTTGTATGCGCGGTTGATAGGAAAGGTCGGCCAAGCAAGATTTCGGATCCGTTGTTACTGCGATCATTTTCCATGTCAATTATATAAAAATCAGCAGGGAAAATAAGATTTTTTACCTATACCAACACGTTTTCTAGTACTCCCTCGGGGTAGATAACTGAACGATCAGCTAGTTGAACCGTCACTCGCGTTTCCTTCAAAGGTTCAGTCGAAATTTTGTTGTAGACGTTTAACGGCATGACGTTGATAGACGCGCCTAAATCGCACATCGCTCTTTTAATCCCAACTTTCCCAATTTTACATGGAATCGCAAACATACCTTGGTCCTTGTACTTTGGCGGCAACGGCTTTTGAAAGATGGCCGAAATATTTTCACCAAGGTTAACTTTTTCATTTCCGGATAGTTGCCTTCGGTTTGTGCATAAGTCCTTCAGAAACTTTGCGTATTTAGGGACTTTCCGAATAACATCCAAAAGTGGGATGTTGATTTCCAGTTTTTTAAATACATCTAAAATTTCCTTCTCTTCCTTCTTTTTATCTCGTTTCGCCAATCTACCTGGAAAAGGAGGAACAGGTTCGTAAGTAGAAACAAAAATATTGGATTTAGAGTTACCTGCAATGGGTGGAGACTTTTCGTTCTGGTCCTTCGAAGAGCTGCCTTGCTCGTCGGATTTTTGCTCATCTTGCTTTGGCGGTTTAGGCGTTATCACTGTTCCACTACGCAAAGTTATCGCACTAACGTTTTCCCTTGGATTGGTTTCAGTTTGTGATGGTAACTTCCCATGGGATTCTAGACGGTTAACGGCTTGAGCTAGTTGGCTTATTTGTTTGTCGATTTGCTGGAGATGGGATTGTGTTTGGGTTTGGAATTTTTCCTGCGAAACTGCCAATCTCTCAACAATAGACTCAAGCGAGGATTTTTGGGGTGCTTGGTTTTGGTAGGGAGGTTGTTGCCTAGGTTGGTAATTTGGGTTCTGATTACCGTAGCTCAAGTTTGGGTGATCTCTCTAACCGGGATTGAAGGTATTGCTATGTGGGTTATAGGGTCTTTGGGGAGGTCCAGGAAATATGGCGTTAACCTGGGCACTAGATGTATCTCGCAACAATGGGCATAAGTCGGTTGCGTGATCTGGCATAGTGCATATTCCACATACCTTAGCAGCTTTTATCTCCCCTGAAACAAGAGAATACACAATATTAGTCAAATTATCAATTTTATTCTCTAATGAAATTGTGCTTACTGTGTGAACCCGTCGGCTGGGTTCACTTGTAGAACCAAATTGCTGCGAGTTTGCAGCCATTGTGGAGATTAATGTTCTCGCTGCAGTAGGAGTCATGTTAACGAGCGCGCCACCGCTTGCTGCATCTACCATCTTTTTATCCATTGGTAACATTCCTTCATATAGGTATTGAAGGAGTGTTTGCTCGGATAGGCCATGTTGCGGACAGCTTGCGCACAACTTCTTGAACCTTTCCCAATAATCATATAGGGATTCGTCGTGCATTTGTTGAATACTCAAAATGCTTCGCCTAAGTTCAGTCGCTTTTGCTGCAGGGAAATACCTGTCAAGGAAAACACGAGAAAGATCAGCCCATGTATTGATAGAATTCGGAGGTAAATAAAATAACCATTCTTTAGCCATTCCGGCTAAAGAAAAAGGAAATGCCCTTAGTTTTATCTGATCCTCTGAAACTCCTTGCGGTTTCATGCTGCTGCACACCATGTGAAATTCGGCAAGGTGTTTATGTGGGCTTTCAGTAGGGAGGCCATTAAAGGTGGGTAATAGGTGAATTAGGCCCGTTTTGAGTTGGAAAGGAGTATCTCCTTGAGGAAAAGCGATGCATAGTGGTTGTTGCACGGTAAGGGCTGCGTTCAGCTCTCGAATTGTTTGATCTGCCATCGGTTCTGGTTCTTGTGTAGGTTCGTCGATTGGTGTGGTCTCGGAAGTGGATTCCTGTTCGGATCGTCGTGTGCTTTGTTGCTTCTTTCGTCGAAGTGTTTCGCCGTGAGTTCTACGAGCGCTTGCTTCGATTTCCGGGTTATATGGAGCAAAAGTACCCGGATTCTTCCTGGTCATAAAATAAGACAAAAATCAGTCAAAAATTGCCGAAAATAAATTTTGACAAGTCGTCGTTTAACCGGTCAAAAATAAATAAATATTTAACCTCTTTCAACAATTAATAAAATAAAGAAATTAAGTAGTATAAGGAAAGAGGGTCGATCCACAGGGAGATTAGTCGAATTTCTTGACTTGAATTTTGTTGGATTTGGATTCCCAGGAATATCTGCAAGACAAGGAAATAAAAAAGGGGGGGTGATCTGATATTGAGTGAAGTAATGAAATAAAATGCACAAATTAAAAATAAGGAAAACCAAATATGTGAAATAGCCTCGAGCTAGCCTTGTCAATTCCTTCGATCATTGAAATAGATTTTTACTCCGGGGATCATGTCGGTTACAGTCTGCGAGGCCCAACCCGTCGCAACTTGCTTCTCTCTCGGGTAACCAATCCTCCCAAGACTATCTTCAAAGGTTGATTCTTAAACAAATTAGCCACGTCTATCGCCGTTAAAGTGTTTAGTTTTGAAAGCAGAAAAAGCCCGACTCAGAAATTGTCTTAAAAAGAATCGCTTCTGATTTTATCTTTCCTTAGCGGACCGCCGCTAAGAGTGTTCACAGGAAGTCGAAATTGCCACAGGCCGATCCTTCCTCCCAACTATGTTTTAAACGATTCCAGATCAACGAGCTCTTTTTGATTTGAAAAACGATTAAAAACTTTAGTAAGGCCGATTGCCAAACTATCTAAACCGAAAGATAAAAATGTATTCTCGAAGGAATTTAGGCAATGTTCAATTCTCACGATTAGAATTGATTTAGCTAGCTCTTGGCTCAAGAAATTTAGCTAAGCATGATATTGATTATCATGCTTAACTTGGTTTTGAAAAAAATAATTAAATAACATAAAATAAATGAAACAAGAAAATGAAGAAAAAGAACTTGAATTAAAACTAAAATGTTTACAAAAGGTAAAAACTAAAATGATTGATGGATGGATGATCTAAGCCTTTACCAAGGGTGGTATTTATAGCCTTAGATTTACAAAGATAAAATGATGAGATAATTCAAAATAATAAACAAAAGATAAAACAATTCAAATGTTTTGAAATTTAAATGCAGGAATATAATCGGATAAGCTGATAAGATCGCTCAGAACGTTCCAGAAGCTTCTAGAAGTCGCCACGTCATTGTCACGTCACTGCCACGTCAGACGCGTCGTGCCCGGTGTCGTGCCCATGATGCCAGTCATGACAGAATTATAATAAAAACTGCAGAAATGCCTCAATTGGGTCCCTGCACAAAATATAACGAAAACAACATGGATTAAGCAGCAAGAAGTCCCAGTAGCTAGAAAAATAACAAATGAAATATGTCATATTTGAGCACTCATCAGACATAAAATCCTGTGGGCAGCAAGTACGTGTGATGGCAGAAATTCATTTATGCTTTTTGAATTATATATTTAGTGTGTTAGGTGAATGGTAATGTCCGTCCGGAAAAGCCTTGCAATTTTGCTTACTGTTTAGGAAAAGTAACATTGCCCCATTAACCTTCTAGCCTTGTGCAATGAACATATGATTAAACCCTTTTCAACTGGCAAAGTGCAAGCATCGGTTTACTTTTGTTTACTAAATCTGCAATAGTAAGACTCGGACATGCTAATTAATTTCTGACTCTATAGTATTTGGAGAACGTAGCAAGATGAGCTACGTGTTGAAAAAAAAAAACTTGAGGTTCAATAACATAATTATTCAATCACTATTAGTTTAACAAATTAAAGAAAGAAATACAATAATTGAATGATTGGTTTGCTGCTGAGTTTAGACTAGCTGAACTTATACAATATCAACCGACTAAATTTTGTAATTTGTATGTGATTTATCAGCTGGGGATGGCTTGTGCATTGGAAACGTTGTGTGGACAAGCTTATGGAGCTCAACAGTACCGGAAAGTGGGAGTCCATACCTACACTGCCATATTTTGTTTGATCTTAGTTTGCATCCCTCTGTCGATCCTATGGCTATACATGGGAAGGCTACTTGTTTACATTGGTCAAGATCCCTTAATTTCACAAGAAGCCGGTAAATTCATCAAGTGGCTTATCCCGGCGCTATTTGCCTATGCTACTTTTCAACCCCTTGTTCGCTACTTTCAAACACAAAGTTTGATCACTCCCATGCTCGTATGCTCTTGTGCCATTCTTTTAGTACATATACCTCTATGTTGGGCTCTGGTGTTCAAGTCTGGACTAGAAAATATAGGAGGAGCATTAGCAATTAGTATCTCAAACTGGATAAATGCGATTTTCCTTGCACTTTATATGCGATACTCTCCCACCTGCACAAAAACTCGTGTCCCCGTTACAATGGAATTATTCCAAGGAATTGCAGAGTTTTTTCGCTTTGCTATCCCTTCTGCTGTTATGATTTGGTATGTTATCTCCTCTTTTCCACACCTGAATATGTATGCCTAAGCTGTTGAAGATATGTAATGTCTTCTTTATTCAAACAATTGCAGCCTTGAATGGTGGTCATTTGAGCTACTTATCCTGCTATCTGGGCTTTTACCACATCCTGAGCTGGAAACATCCGTCCTATCTGTGTGGTATGTTCATTTGCTATCGTTTTGGTTCGATGCATCTGGTATCCTCTAAAACTTATTGGATATCGTAATTATATGGTTTTTCAATTGCATCATTTTGTAATTATTTTACTAATAAGTTTTTCAACTGTCCCAAACAGTCTCAACACCCTTGCAACACTTTATTCCATACCATATGGACTTGCTGCTGCAGCAAGGTATGCCCTGATCTGCATGCACATACTTACTTTGTAATTCTTTACTGATTAAAATTGCAACTTTTTCAAGCCAAGTTAATTTAACTAAGAATCATTTTTGGTTTGTAAATATAGTACTAGAGTGTCCAATGAACTAGGGGCAGGGAAACCCCAAGCAGCGCGTATAGCAGTGTATGCTGCTGTGGCTCTTACAGTTTTAGAGACCCTTATAGTTTCTGGAACCCTGTTTGCAAGCAGACGTGTTTTCGGTTATGTTTATAGCAACGAGAAGGAAGTGGTGGATTACGTGACAACCATGGCTCCCTTGGTTTGTGTGTCTGTTATTCTCGACAGCTTACAGGGGATTCTTTCAGGTTAAACTCGTTATCTTTTTGGTGAACAATTAATGTATTTCCGAGGGGATGAACATTATAGTGGTAGTCTTACAAATGGTTGCATGCTTGGATCAGGTATTGCAAGGGGATGTGGTTGGCAGCATGTAGGAGCTTATGTCAACCTGGGAGCATTTTATCTTGTAGGCATCCCGGTCGCTGCCACCCTTGGCTTCTGGTTACAGTTGAAAGGGATTGGCCTGTGGGTCGGTGTACAGGCGGGCGCTTTCACCCAAACAATTCTGCTCACCATTGTTACAAGTCGCATAAACTGGGAAAAACAGGTTTGTCAGCCATTCTCAAAATCTTTTATAATACTACAACTTTTCTTGATTTGTTATGTTAACACTGAACTACCAGGAAAGACTTCAATTTTGGTTGATTGATTTAGTCTTCTTCATCTCTTATATTTTATTTCCTGGATTGTGCCGAAACTGCAGGCAAGTAAAGCAAGGGAAAGAGTATTCCAAGGAAGATCATCAATAATAGAGAATGGTACCATGTAAGAAAGCAAAATTGATGAGATATTGTTTTGGAACAGAGAGATTTTATTACTCTAAGATATGTACTATTACTGTATTACTGCAGTAATACAAAGTACTGATTGAATAAAATTGGTTTTTGACCATCCTGATGCTCTTCTCAAGTGCTTGAAACAATGATTTCAATTTGTCATTAGGAAACTTGAATTTAAAGCGAAACTTTAAACAATTTAAAACGAAAACAAAAAGGTGTGAATGGAATATAGGTTCCCTAAGTAGTAATTTGTCAAGTTGGGATACCAGTTATCTAGCAAATTTACTTTGAAATGTTAAAACTCATTCTGCAAGTTTCCCTAAACTCTATCATCTTCCTATTGTGTCTCGCATTTTCGTAAGCGAGGGAGACCATTAAAACTTAAACAGACAAGGCATCATGGCAGACAAGCTGAAGAAGAAGAGCATGGAAGAGAGTTTGACACCCAAATTAGAGAGAGAGGAGAAGAGTAACCGGTGGTTAACACGGCCTGCTTTCGTCGAAGAAACTTAAAGGGTTGGTTACCTTGCACAGGGCCTATGGTAGCTATGACCATATTGCAGTACCTCTTGCAAGTTATATCAAGGATGATGGTGGGTCACCTCGGTGAGCTTGCTCTCGCTAACGCTTGCCATTGCCATATCTCTCGCCTTGGTCACCGGCTTCGGTGCTCTTGTAAGTCGATTTGCATTTTGCTTCTACTTAATCAAGTGTGATCACTCCCTTGCTCATATGCTCGTGTATCAGTCTTTTAATCAAGTGTGTTCACCGGCTTCAGTTTCCTACTTAATCAAGGGGGTGTAGATGGCAGCATATAGGAGCTGAATAAACTTGGTTTTTTATCATCCTCATTTTCTCCTCTGGTGCTTGAAAGTAAGAGGAAACTGAACCATGAAATCTGTTAGTAACAACAAACGGATTTTGCTCATTTGATTGGTCTGTTAACTTCCCGGTTTCCTTCCATGATTAAGGGTGTAAACGAGCCTAGTCGAATTTGAGTATTGCTAAACTCGACTCAAACTTGAAATGCTCAAGGCGAGCTCAGAGTTATCAAGCCCGAACTCGATTCGAAAGCTCGCGAGCTCGAAATTATCAAACTCGAATTAAAAAATGGGAGCTTGAATTTGAAAAGCTCGAACTAAACCCTAATTTGCTAACCCTTATTCCCAAAAACTACCTATCAGTCATTGTTAACCTAACCCTAAATCTCAAATCAGTTCTAAACCCTAAATTAACCCCAAAATTAAACACTAATTAACTTGTATAATATTATATATTATATTTTCGAGTAGCTCGCGAGCATTTTGAGTCGGGTATCGAGTAACTCGTCTCGGCTTGTTAAAACTTAAAAACTCGAACCAAGTTCAACTAGACTCCAATCAAATCAAACTTTAACTGAGTCAAACTCGAGTAACTCGCCAGTCTCGTCTTATTTACTGCCCTATCCACAATACTTAAAGATGTATTGGATAAATGTTTTTTACTGCACACGTTTTATTAAAAAAAAATAAGTTAAAAGGGGGAGATGGTTATAACATTGTGTATCCCAACTTGTAGTTGGATAAAAATTCTCTGCCCCTTTTCGGTGCTTTTACTTATGCTTCAACATTAAAAAATACTAAAAAATTAAATTTCAAGTCTTACTTTAAATTCTAAATTCTAAACCTTACACCCTATAGCCTATACCCTAAAAAGTACACACTACCTTAAATTTTCTAAACTCTAACCATAAACCCTAACCTAAAACTCTAAACATAATTTTGAGCGTGAAGACATAATTTCAAGTCTTACTCTTTTTTTTGAGCATTAGTTAGTTTTGTGGGTTTTCCCGCTCGTTTGTTCGTTATATAATTATTATTATATGTATCTTTTTTATTTAAATTTAAAAAAACATTTAACAAGACATAAGATAACAATTTCTTTTTATCAAAAAAAACAACATAACAAAAAAATCAATGGGTGTCGGAGATCAGAAGTTCACTAAAATCGATTGATTTTCTTTTAAAATATTTAAGACTTCATTTATAACTAAAAAACCAACTACATAAGAACCGAACATTAGATTCAGGGCCGTCCTTGAGGGTGGGTCATAAGGGCGACGGGTCAGAGCCCACTCCTGTCTAGGGTCCACTGCTCATAATTATAAGTGTTTAGTTTTAAAGATAATTTATTTTTGAGTAAATTATAAATTTCATCATTCAACTTCACTCTCACTCCTATTTTGTCACTAAACTTTAGAAAAATTTCAATTTTCTCACTCAACTTTGACATTGCGTCGTTTTTGGTCACTCGACCGTTAAATCTCAAACGGTGTGATGACATGCCAACTTAATCCAAAACTACATCGTTTTAAAACAGTGTCGTTTTGGTGACTTTTTAGGATATAAAACGACGTGGTTTTGGATTAAGTTGCCATGTCATCATACCGTTTGAGATTTAACGGTCGAGTGACCAAAAACGACGCAATGTCAAAGTTGAGTGAGCAAATTGAATTTTTTTAAAGTTTAGTGACCAAAATAGGAGTCAGAGTAAAGTTGAGTGATGAAAATTGTAATTTACCCTTTATTTTTATCCAATATTTATTATTAGGGTCTAGTTTTTTCAATATTTGTTATTATTATTCAAATTTTTTACAATACTTGTTATTAGGGACCGTTTTGTTAATACTTGTTATTAGGGCTCAATTTTTTCAATATTTATTAGGTACATACTATTAAAATCTAATATTTTTCTCATTACTTGTTATTAGAGTCTAAATTCTTTTATAATATTTGTTATTAGGACCCAACTCTTAAAATTCATTTTCTTTTAATACTTATTATTAGAATCTAATTTTTAAATTCGTCTATAGGCCACTAAAATTTCAAAAATAGGCCTAATTAGATTCATCCACTTAATGAAGTAAAATGAAATCAACTTTAACAGAAAAACAAATAAGAACAAAATTTGCACGAAACAAAATAAAAAACTAGTATAAAACAAGATAAGTTTTCTATTATTTTCGTAAGAAAAGATGAATATTAATAAAGAAAAACAAAATCTTAGATCTGCAAAATAAATCATAAATTTGTAAAATAATGTGTAAAATAGAAACCGATGTAGCTGAATCATTTGTCAGAGTTGATCAAATTGACATAGATAATTGGTGAGGGTGAAGAAAATTAAGTTAAATTTAATACAAATATATTGAATTTAATTCGATTTAAATTATTTTAACAATAGAATTTATTTAAATATATATATAAATAATTAAATAAAATTTTTTATTTTTCTTAAAAATAAAAATAAAACTAAAATTCAACGAAATCTCAAAACAAAACCCATCAA
The DNA here is from genome assembly GCA_030270665.1 of Hibiscus trionum. Classification (NCBI taxonomy): domain Eukaryota; kingdom Viridiplantae; phylum Streptophyta; class Magnoliopsida; order Malvales; family Malvaceae; genus Hibiscus; species Hibiscus trionum. The sequence continues at coordinate 5,981,358 of BSYR01000011.1, read as the reverse complement.
ATATTAATGTTTACATATACTACATTAATCTCTAACATAAAATAAAATAAAAAGGCCAAAATAAATAAAAAAGGAAAAAAATTGCTTGCGGCCTTAGATTAGCCACCAAACCCAACAGCGAGAGGTGAGAACCTAGCCTACGCCGCCAATGGCAATTCGTCTAAACCCAAAACCCACTTCCATTTCCCGTCGTCTCCTTGGCTGTATCAAAAACACCACTGCTTCCTTTACTTCCATTCCCATTAATCTCTCCTTCGCCGATTGGTAGTGTTGTGTTTACAACAACAATCACCTTATGTATCCTCGATGACCCTTTGCATAAAAAGAGCTTCAAAATCTTTGGCCGCCATCGCCCCTCTCTCTCTCGTTTGCAAGGTGCGTTTCCTCTTCCCTTCCTCTTTCTCTCTCCTCCACAGCTGCCCTTCCCCGGCCCCCACCTCCTCCTCCTCCGAAACCCATTACAAACAACTCATCTTTAACACCATTGATGAAAAGCCCTGGGCTTTTTGCAACACCAACTGGGTTTCCAATCAGTTCCATGCCATTATTGTGGATCCCCATTTGTTTATCAAAGTTCTTAATTTGATGAGGGAAAGACCCGGAATTGCTTTGAGGTTCTTTAGGTGGGTCGAGATGCAACCTGGTGTTAAAAGATCTGAGCTTGTCTTCTCCGTTATGCTTGATATTTTGGTTGAGAATGATTTGATGAGATCAGCTTATTGGGTTATGGAAAGGGTCATTGCGTTTGATATGCATAGTATTGCTGATGTCTTGGTTTGTGGCTACCTGAAATTTGAGGTTTCAGTTAAGTTGCTTGATCTTTTATTGTTGATTTATTCCAAGAAGTTTATGGTTGATCATTGTTTGTGGATATTTTATAAGATGGTTAGAAATGGGTTGCGGCCGGATGTGAAGAACTGTAATAGGATTCTTGCTATGCTTAGGGATAAATCTCTTGTAGCTAAAGCAAGTGATGTGTATAGGATGATGAAGGAATTTGGGATTAAGCCAACTATTGTTACCTATAATACCATGCTGGATTCCTTTTGCAAGGAAGGGGACGTGCAAAAAGCGATTGAGCTCTTATCCGAAATGCAGATGGAACGGTGTTTTCCAAATGAGGTGACTTATAATGTTTTAATTAATGGTTTAACTAAGAATTACAAATTAGAGCAAGCTGAGGGACTTATTAGGGAGATGTTGAAATCGGGGCTGAAAGTTTCTGCATACACATATAATCCTTTGATTTGTGGGTATTTTAAGAAAGGGTTGGTTGTTGAGGCCTTAAGCCTTAGGGAAGAGATGGTAAATAAAGGAGTTGATCATACGGTGGCAACATATAATACATTCATGTATGGCCTTTGCAGGTGGGGGAGAATGGATGATGCCAGACAGCAGTTCAATGATATGCTGAAGAGGAATATGATACCGGATGTTGTTTCATATAATACTCTGATATATGGGTATTGTATGATAGGAAACATTTGGGAGGCTTTTCTCTTGTTCGATGAGTTAAGATGCCGAGGCCTTGTTCCTACTGTTGTTACGTATAATACTCTCATTGATGGTCTATGTAAAGCGGGGGACCTTGACCTTGCTCGGTTTCTCAAGGATACCATGATCAGTCAGGGAATTTCCCCTGACGTTTTTACCTATACAATTTTGGTAAATGGATCCTACAATCTGGGCAATCTATCTGCAGCAAGGGATCTTTTCAATGAGATGTTGCATAGTGGTTTGGAGCCTGATCGTTTTGCATATACAACTCAAATAGTAGGTGAATTGAAGCTTGGTGATCCTGCAAGAGCATTCAGTATCGAAGAACAAATGATAGCAAAGGAATTACCACCTGATGTTATCAGCTATAATGTTTTCGTGCATTGGCATTCCAAATTGCGTGATCTCAAAGAAGCATGTAATTTGTTGCACAAGATGATTAGCATTGGTCTTCTTCCAGATCATGTAACATACACTACCATCATTCATGCTTACCTAGAAAGTGGACAACTGAGGAAAGCTAGAGAAATGTTCCATGAGATGCTGAGCAAGGGCTTATCCCCATCAGTGGTAACTTACACTGTCTTAATTCATGGGCATGCAGCTAAGGGGTTTTTAGCATTGGCATTTATGTATTTCTCAGAGATGCAGGAGAAAGGTGTTCTGCCAAATGTTATAACCTACAATGCTATGATAAATGGCCTTTGCAAAGTGAGGAGAATAGGTCAAGCTTACAAGTTTTTTGCTGAGATGGAAGCGAAAGGAATACTTCCTAATAAGTATAGCTACACCATATTAATAAATGGGAACTGCGACATTGGGAATTGGCAAGAGTCCTTGAAATTGTACAAAGAAATGCTAGATAGACAGATTATGCCTGATTCTTGTACTCACAGTGCACTCTTGAAGCAACTTGACAAGGACTGTAATTTGCATGCAGTTCGTCTCCTAGAGACTTTAATTCTAGAATGTAAAGAATCTTACAGTGCTAAGACTTCATATAGCCTTTAAGAGGGTTTTGGATTTCCCATGTAGACGGTGAGATCGACACATACTTGGTTTTGGAGAATTGTCACATTCAGTTTAAAGCAACTCCAAGGATCGTTATCTAAATACCGTTGGACAGGTAAGCTTCACATGCTTCTCTCTCATTATTAATATTATTATTTTTTGTGCGAGTGGAAGGGGGTTACAGCATATGATATGCTCCATGTGTATTGTAGTTGCCGAGTCATTATTAATTTAACAATTTTATTTATGCTGTTTATAGGTGGATTTTGGAGCAGAGCTACATCTTGTCAGTCAGCTGAGTATACAGATCTTGTTATCCTCTTCTTGGGAGTGCTTGGGGCCAGTCTTCGGATCTAATATTACACACTAAGTCAACAACAGGTATACAGATGAAATTTAGTACTGTATCAAGTTGTTTCAAATAAAATCTCTGATAAAATGTATTTATTCATTCTTTTAATATTTTTGAGAAATGAGAAAAGTGTGATTGGAAATGGGGTGGGGGCTCTTTTTTGTAATGTTGTAATGGTCATTGTCAAATTTTGATAGTCCCTCTTTTCCCACAAATTTTCTATTGGCTGTAAATCATTAATGAGAAGTTTCTAACTAGCTTTTATATTATGCTCGCATTGTTTGATAGTTAACGACGGGATGAGCAGAGGGCGGGTTGAGGAGCAAACATACTAAGAAATAAATCAAACTTGTTATAAAGTAAATTAGAAGTGATTTTGGCATGGCAGCAATATTTTTTAAAATTAGTTTCCACCTTTTGCAACCATTCATGTAGTGTGTCTCATTTCTTATTGCATTCATTGCGACTACCTGAGAGTCCCTGGTGGAGCCCTTTTCATGTTCAATCTGGAACATTGCAGCTGAGGCTACCAAGGGTACCCCCTCTCCTGAATTCTGGCATCCACTCATGATGTGTTGAATACCGTTCCAATTTAAATGGAATGACCCTTTTATAATAGAATTCTTGGAAACCATGACACCTGATGAGTTTCTGTTAATAGGTTGCTTGGAAGTAAATTGGTCTGAGTGTCATCTTTGTAATTTAAGGTTCTTTTTTTAGTGTCTTTTAACAGTTCTGGGTCCATGCTATTTGGGATTTATCTTGTTTTAGACTTTTTGGAGTTAGCGGTTTGATTCAACAAGAATCTTCCATACTAATAATAGTCTGTTTGCCCTCTTCTGTTTCAAAGTTGGTTTAAATTGGCTATCATATTTCTAGGGCACAGTAGTGATTACTGATTAGAGGTATTGTCGATGCATGCGCCTTAGAGCAAGACAACTAAAGTGCTTAAGTTACTTTGGGGACTGAGTTGCATTTTGATTAGAATACAGGCTTGGGTGCCCAAGTGTCTTTTTTGTTTGCCCTTTAGGTGATAGATAGAGCTTAAGAGTATCGTGTTGGTCTACAGTCCGATTCTTAAACTATATGTACCTAATATACGATCACTGTCAATAATGGGACCTTCTGAATGATAGCAGCCGTTGAAAATCTTTCCCGGTTCACCTATGTTATAGAAGTTTTGATACTTGGTCTAGGTTGCTGTCATTAGTTCCCATGTTAGTTTAGGAGCAAAACCATTCCTAACAGAAAGCTAAACAATCTTCAGTATGCCCTTTTCACCCACGCCATGTAGGCTTGGTTCCTGGTGGTCACAACTTGTGAATTGTTGGTTCCAGTTTATCCTCTTTGATAGACCGTGGCAATGGGATTTGCCAGTTGCCACTCCTTTAAAACAAGCTTTGTTTCCTGATGTTTTGCTCTTCCTCTACTGTAATTAAAGCCTGTGTGCAATATAAAATGAATGTAATTTAGATCAAAATATTAAGTTCTGCTCTCTGTTTTATTAACATGCCTTGGCTGTTAAAAGAAAAAAATTTAATGGAAGACGTACGGATATACTAATCTCCTCCAAATCAAAGGGAAGAATCGAATCGAAGAGATGGTTCGAGGAAGAACCAGATGGAGGGAAAAGTTTTCAACTTTGCCATACTCCACATAGTAACAAGTATTTGAGAAGCACGCAAGGGATTTTACCAAGCTGATCCTAAGATGTTTGATTGTTGTGGCCATGTGATCATGGAAAACTGAGAGGCCATGGAAGGTGTCAAGCCCTGGGGAAGGTGGTGTCTAAATTACCAAAAAGAATTTTTAAACTGTTTTTGCATGATTAATTACAAAGGTTTGAAACCTTATACTTATATGTATTTGTATTCAAAATGAGGTTGAAAATAATGAATACACCTTATGGAATGAGAATAGCTGATAGGGGTGGTCGAGTTACGATGCGTGAAAAAATTTGACTCGTTTTGACTAGATTCGTAATTTATAATCTCAACTTGAAAAAATTTCAAATAAAATTTGAGTTGTAAAATAGAAATTTAAATAACTCAAAATTTAACTTGGTTCAGTTTTCAAGTTTAAGTATCTCTCAATTCTTCTTGAGATATATATCAAATATGAAAAAATAAATGTGTATATTGTATATGATTATAGAAATGTTTTTAATTAAAATTAATAAGTATCATAACATTATAAATGTTTACAATTAGATTTAAACAGATACTCGAACTCGACTTAAAAAAGTTTCAAATAAACTCTGAGTTATAAAATAGGACTAGTTAACTCGACTAACTTGAAATTTTTAACTCGATTCAATCTGATAAATGCTCACCCCTAATTCACATTCAGGGATTCAGATGCTTGAACTGGAAATTCGGAAAATAAATCCACTGGACATAACTTTTCATTCCAAAGGGTGTGGTTTTTGTATCAAAGACATGGTGAAAGAGTTGATGCAACATTTAATCTGTCAGTGAGTTTCAACAGTTAGAGGACAAATTAACCCTGAAGCTCGACGGGTGACGGGTACTGATGCTTTTGAACGTAGGCAGTAGGCTAATCTATGTTATAAGTACATCTGAATTGTATTGTATTCCCTCATTTCAGTGACTTAAACAGTACTTAAAAGATTAATAGAACGTCAGATAAACTGGTTAACTAGACAAGAGAATAAAAGAAAAGGCTCATTACTAGAGATGAGCACCGGCTGCTGCTTGCCTGCCTAGGCTAAGCAAGCCATTGACCTTGAAACAGTTGCATTGCTGTCTTCCCCATGATCCATTCCACCTCAGAAGATGACAAAGATGCCTGACTGGCGATATGACACGCTGCTTCTTTTGCTCCTTTGTAGCCGCTTTCCGGAACAACAAATGGGAAATCGCTGCAATCATATATTCAAAATCTCCATTATCTATACCCCATTCCAGTCAGCAAACCATTGTAGAGTTATGAAACTCCACTGCTAGTGTGTGTGTGTGTGTCAAACATGAACCCTTTGAATGTTTAAACATTAGGTTGAAACTTGGATGAACAAAAAGGGAAAAAAATGATGCTAGACTGATATTTACCTTCCCCACATGACACGGTTTGCTCCGAAGTTTGAGACAACTTCAGCTAGAAGTGAAACTAAATCCTCGTACGGGGTTGACATTCTTGAAACCCTGAACAAAGCACTGAATTTGACATATACCTGTACAATTAAAATTACATCAGAATAAAGTCAGAGTTTTTAAGGGAAAAGGAGCTGAAAATTGCAAGGTCACATTTTTGGAAACTGAGGAAATTTGATGTTCTCCACCAGTGTACTAAAAGTCTTTGCGATAGCCATTGCATCATGATGATGGTAGAATTGCTAAAATAAAAGGAAAAGGAATATCACTGTGAACTGATAAAGATCGGCGGTTATGTATAGCTCTTTATACCTGAGGAAATCTAGACAGCTTTAAGAGATCAGAGAAGGCAAGCTTTTCCTCATCATTTCTGCAAGGAAATGATTATTAAATATTAAACATTGTCTTCACCTAGCAAAAGATTGAAACATTTCTCCCTAGAAAGACTAGTTACAAAGGCTACGTTGGTGGTCTGCAGAAAGCCAAATGATCAAGCAAAACGGCTGTTGAAGGAAATTCTGTGCATAGTTCCGTAATCTCTGAAATATGAAGATTGAGACCCTGAAATATCAGCCAAATATAGATTCAGATTCAGAATATCAGTATGCCACTGGAATAAAATAGATTGTGGAAATCAAATAGTATTAATTTCAGACAAAATCCTTCCATTAGAAAGAAAAAGATCATATAACCCATTCAGACAAAATGCAAATTACAAGAGCTTCTTCATTTCTTTTTGAGTTGATTAAAGATATTCTAGGGGAACTGCAATACCTTCATGCACATGAAACCCACTGGCACTCCGAGCTCTCCTGCCCTAGAAAACATTGCCTTCCCAACTTCATTTGTCATCTGGGTTTTGTTAAGTGAAATATTAGGAATATATGGTTCATATCAAAGAAAAATGAAGTAAGAACCCACCACTTTGTAGGAATCTATGATTCATGTCTGAAGTTTACAAGTCTGCTATATGATAAATATTTAGTTCATACTTCATTGGCCAATCCACCTAAGAAATTTCCCCTTGAAATGTCACTACCATTGAACATAAATTAGAGGTTAACCTATCCCAACATTCTCAATAAATACTTAAAGGGGTTTGATGTAAAAAAAATCTCAGCTAATTCGGCAAATGTTCTGTTCCTCAGATAATAAGACATCCCGGCTTTGATTTTACAGACAGATCACAGATTGGTTACTCCAATTAAAACCAGAATACCAGATATATGGATTGAGTTCCTAATGAACACTGCATACATTTTAATTAACCAAATAGAAGACATATAGCAGCCTAATAGCTGAAAAAGATTTTAAGATTGATACCTGTTGGCCAGAAGGCCATAAATAAGGATTAAAGCGAACAGCTCGATAACCATCCTGACATGAAAAAACAGATCCTGAGAATGGTTTTCCCAAGAAGATATAACAAAAAAGAGTTATCTAAGAAAGAAAATAAATCAAAACCTTCAAAATGAGATCTTCAAGCTGCTTGACCCCAGTTCCATTTTCTGCAGGATTCGCAAGGCAACAACCGACAAATTTCGCGGGGTGTTTCTTCAGGACACTATCAATCATTCATAATACCGATATTAGGCATGGAATGCTTTCATGGTTTATGCAAGCAACTAGGTACAACAAGAACATTGCCTAGCACATGAACCTTTGATGACAAGTGGATCATTCATTCATTCTACTAAGATCCAAGGGCCAGTTCCTAGAGAAATCAGCTAAAAAGTGTAATTAAATGCTAAAAATCCTCAATCATTGGCTTCACCCCCTCCATCTGAAAGAATTTCCAGTGGTATGGATATATCATATATGATATATCCACTTCACACCAATACTTTCACATGACTTTATAGCTTAATTCACAAAATGAGAAGAAAATAATTAAATAAATGATCAGAACTCGGTACAAGTTAGTAATTAATCCTCAAATTCGAAGCAGACCTGGTCACCAATGAATGATCAAACTTGTGATTGATTGGCTGGACAATGAGCGCACCATCAACACTTGCTTCTTCCATACACTGCCGGGAGAGAGAAACAAATCAAGGGCACGGAGATTAAATAAGCAAAAGGACATTTATCTTACCTGGAGCAAGAAATCCAAATGTCCAGGCAAAGTAGGCTCTTGGCCAGGAAAGTAAGGATATTTATCAGCAGCCTGTACACACAAACACAAAGGGTGTTAGCCCATCCTCTAAAATTGGTTAACCAAGAAATTCTAGTGCAGGGAAAACAGGTGTATGTTTACCTCTTGAGGGGATGCCCATACGTGCAAATGTGAATCGATGGTTTTGGCTTTGCCTTGGGCTTTAGTGGACGCCATTTTTGTTGCAGAAGCTTTGAACTGTGTTCTAATGTACGGGGCAGAGAAGGAGCGCGGTGGAGCGTGGCGGCAATCACCTAAGAAGATGGAAGCCGGAATCAGAGTCTTCACTGATCTCACGGCCAATGCCATCACTCAAGTATAGATAATGGGTAGACCACGAAATAACCAGAAGTAAGCCCACCTGGCTGCTGGGTTCTTTTTTTTTTGTATTAGTTAATAAAAAGATTTTTTTAACTAAATTTCATTTTAAAGAAATTTTGTTTGTCTCTTCTCTGATTATCCAAAAAAAAAGTAATTGAATTAATTGGAATGGATAATTTCAATTTGAATTTTTAATATAAAATTCTTATATTTAGTTTTAAAATTCTTAATTTGATTTTTTTTTACTTATAAACTATAGAACATTACATAATTTTTTTAATAAGTTTAAATTTGTTCTGTAACAACAATAATATTAATTGGATTAAATTTAATCAAAAATTTATTTTTATAGTATTTTCTTGAAATTGTATACCTTGAATTAGATATTTTTAGTTAAATTTGTCTTAAAATGTCTAATATAATTAAATTTTTAGTTAATTAAGCCATAAACTATTTTTTTCACCCACCCAATATATATATATATATATTAGGTTAGAATCAACTTACACAGTGTAAAATTCTTTAAGTTTTACACGTTTTTTGAATCGTTGGATGCGGAAAATAGATGGTTGAGATTAACTCCTTACTCTTTTTTTCCAAGTGATAATCTTCACCTTTTCTATTGCTAATCTTAGCCATCCGTTTCACACATCCAACGATCTAAAAACGTGTAAAACTTAGAGAGTTTTACATTGTGTAACTGGATCTTATCCATATATATATATATATAAACTATTATCTGATTACGAAAAAATATTATGTTAGCGTGATTATATAGATGATACGTGACATCTAAATTTTAGGTTTATGATTTAAATTTTAGTGTTTGAGATTTAAACTAAAATTTAGTAATAAGATAGTATTTAAACACTAATAAAATTAAAATATTTCACCGACAACGTATCAAACATTAACATTATATTTAAACTATAGAATTTTTTTGACACGTCAACCATGTAACTTTTATCATAAACAAAAGTAAAACTAGAACATAACTTGAAAGATGTTTTAAAACATCCATAAAAACAATAAAAAAGAAAATAAAAATCTAAAAATAATAAGATAATTGTTACACCAGTCAGACCAAATACTTTCTCTTCACACTAAAAATAAATTCTATGGTCCATTGTAAAAAGGGTACTTGGGAGTTGTCAAAACACGAGCTACATAAAATCTCTAAAATCGGCAATTACCTTTTACGTATATATTAAAAGATGATGGTTCGCTACAGATTACATCAGCAAACAACCCAAAAAAGATAAAATTCTATGCAAACATTGGTAAACACGAATGTGTCATGAAGGTCACAGTACGAAAAATAAAAACTCGCAAAATTTTTTTGTCTTCGGCTTGGATTCATTACTTTTAATCTTCCATGGAGGTTGGAATGGAATTTACGGCTAAAGAGATAAATCAAGAGCTCTCCAGATTGATCAAACTCTACAAAGATGTAGATCCGAAGAACGCCTCGTCGGGTCACCCTACGTGCCACCATCACCACCTCAACCGGACCAAATGGCCCGAGCACACAACCGACGAAAACAAGTCTCTGTCGACTCTGATTTGGAAATTTATTTATTCGTCGGCTCCCGGAGGCTTCGACAATGCCCTTATTAACCTTTTTGGCCCTAGAAAGCCGAGTCTAATGGGGCTTGGATGCTCGAAGTTACTGGTTTGCGTTGCAGAGAAAGATGAGCTTAGAGACGTCTAAATTTTGTATTACAATGCAGTTAAGGAAAGTGGATGGAAAGGAGGGCAGATTTAGAAATTTAAATTTAATAATTCACCGGCAGTTATGAGTCTAAGATTTTCATATAGTGAAATCGGAGTAGAGTATGAGGTATGAGGATTCCCATATCATTATAGTAAGTATTGCTTACGTCATATCCCAACAAATTAAGTGGGTCAATTTTAATATTATTTTAAAAAAAAATCTATAGAATATCTTGAAAACTCCGTTTAGTTCCTTAAAAAATATTTCTTAAACAAATCAAGTCGGTCAATTAAGTGGGGTTAATTGACCCCAAAATTTTAATGTTGCTCTGCCACTGTTCACTGATCAAGATAATAATTTAGAATATATTTATATTGTTGTAATAATATATTACTTACTGATAAATGTTGTGCAAGCAAACATGATTTATAGTCAAAAATCCGATTTGGGGAACAAGTAATCTGATATACAGTAATCCAAATCTGAATATATATACAAATATTTTATAACATAACAGAATGATTGTAACATCCCAAAAATTAGCCTAGAAGATTAGAGGTTTAATTAGATGATTAAAGGAATAATTAGGTTTATTTTCCAAACTTTCGAATATAAAATTGGTTCATTATGGACCAAATTGAAATGTGAGTAAATGTATAAGAAGAATCCGGTCAATATGTCTAGTGACCAATTCGAACAAGGTGGAAAAGTGGAGGCTTGCATGCTAAGGTAAAAGAACATGGATTAATTCATAAAATTCCATGTAATTATAGGATATATAAGACTTATTATGACTAAAGTGGTATTATTAAGATGAGTAAATAGGGAGATTAGTTGAGATAAGACATGAAAGTCATATCCCAATTAAATTTATCCCCTCCCTTTCTCATTCCTTAACCGGCTACACAACCAAACCAACTAAGTTTCATTTTGTTCTTTCACACACATCATATAAACATAAATTTGAGAGGAAACTTGAGAGCTCTCGGTGAAGAAGACAAGAGCTTGCATGGTGGTAAAAACTACTCAAAAAATTTAAAGAAAAATCGGAAGTAAGTAGCTTACTCCCTTCTTGATTCGGTTATGGTGAAAGTTATAATAAATCATGTGAAATGAGGTGTCTAAAAAATTATAGGATGATGTTCTTGAGTATAGTTGCTGGAAATATGGAAATTTATAAGAATCCTTAAGGGTTAAGAGTTATAAAATATTAAGAACATGCATACAAAGTATGTTAACAGATTTGTAAAGTTCATGACATGCATCTTTGAAAAATTATAGAAAATTCTATAATGTGAGTTTTGATCTGCATTTTTGATATGTATCACTTTGACATGTTCAGAATAATAGAAAAATGATAAAACAAGGTTCTAAGGGCTGTGTAAAAAGCTGGAAGCATGAAATGGAGTAACATGCAAAACTGTCCAGCATTGATTCGAGCTGGACAGTGAATTTTAAAATTTTGTAGAAATTAATCTACTAAGTGTTTTGATCTGAATTTTTAATATGTTAAAATTGGATATGTAAACTGAATTGAGAAACAAACGGTGTCTGATTTGGAGTTGTATACAGGGAATGCGAAGTGAATCAATCTAGGTGGTCAGAAATGAGCTTAATTGGAAAATTATGAAATTAGAAATTGGGATTTATAAAATCGGTAAAATTAGGTCTTATGAAGTATTGTTAAATTGAGTTATAAACTGTAAGATATGAAATTCATTAATTTTGGTGGTCAATTTGAAGGATTAAAAGATTAATTAAAGAAAATTGGAAACTAGTCGAATTGGACCAAAATAGTTAAGGGACTGTTTTGAATAAAAATGCAAAAATTCAGTCTTTAATTGCATAAATTGCATTCTGAAAAATTGTTATTTGCTTGGCTTGAATGCCTTAGATCCTAGAAGCGAAAGGGTAGAAGAAGAGATTACTCCGGGATCGGCTTCGGATCGGGCGAAGGGCATACGGATTCAAAACTAGCTCGGCAAATTGTGAGTGAAACGATTTTTAGAGTTGGAATTAGAGTTCTAACTGCCTTAATTTGATTCTAAGTTATAATAAGCATGCAAATTGGACTAATTAACTATTCGATTTAGTAAGGGAAGAAGGAATAATGGAATTTGGATTTTATATTTGTGATATGTGATTTTGATGTGTATGTGATTAAAATTAAATTGGTGATTGATATGTTTGATTCCGAAATTGATTTTCTGCTATTTGTGTTGCTTTGTATGATTTTAGCAATGCTGATTTATTGGTTGTGGTGATATTGATTATGTATGGATATCATGACAATGAATTATAAGACGTGACTATATGATGATTATTTCATGTATGATTAAGCTTGATATGTTCAATTGAGTATTGAACTATGAAATGTGATTCTAATTTATGTGATATGAGCTTGGAATTGTATGGGAGCTAATCTGAAAAATGCGAATTGAACATGTAAATTGTTATATGATCATGTATGTTAATATGTTCATGAAATTGGAATTATAAGCAATTAATCGAAAGGATTAATTAAGAATTCTGAAAATTTGATTGATTATGTATCTGATTAAATTAAAGATTTAAATGCAAAGCCCTTGGTGTGTACAGTCTGTTTAGGTAGTACGGCTAGCCTAGAGTCTGAGCTCAATAAGAAAATTGGTACGTTAGTGTACTCGATATTGTGGTACGTAAGTGTACCTTCTTGCTTAATGTCTGCGGACATTATGATATGTTATATGTGATACGATTTGGTACGTGGTACCTTTACATGGTGAATTTGATTCACAACCTCTGTTATATGTGACTTGATTACCTATCATACTCTACTATCCAAGGCATTGCTAAATGAATTAAATGAACGATTAAAGTAATGAAATCTGAAATTGGAAGTAAATTTGTGAAATTGGTTATGGAAGCATTCGAATGAAATGTTGAATTTTTATGGTTTTGTCATTCTTGATATGCTATGAAACTTAATTGTGTTAAATTGATATTTGGAAGATAAATTAGGGTTTCATGGCTTGTATGTGTAATTGTATTATGAATGATGTGAAATTAAATATATGTATTCGAATGGAATTACTTGACTCCTTTGTGCATATATTCGAATGATTGCTATAGTGCATTGATAAATGTTGGTTGCTTACATTGCTTGATTCATTCGAATGAAATAATGTGCAAAGCGAAATTAAAATTGTTTGATCATAATGTTTAATTTGGAAACCGAATAGAATGGGGTTTCCTCACTAAGTACGAGAAGTACTTACCACTCGAACCTTCCTGCCTTCCCCAAAATTTCAGGTTCTAACATCGTTGACCTCTACCCGTAATCTTTCCGTACGAAGCTTAAGTATGATTTTCCCTATCTTTGTCGTACTCATGATGGGTGGCCTAGCGTTCAGCATGTTAGTGCAATTTGGCTTAATGGTTATGTTCATGAACTACTACTTTGGTTCGATATAAACTTTTAATATGTTTCCCTATATTTTGATATGTATGTAAGGGGGTAAATATTGGGGTATAGATCGCCCGCATATATGTTTAGGGCTTGATTCTTTTTGTTAAAAGTCACTTTTTGTATAGGCAACTGTTAGGTTTAGCCGTTATGATACCCCGGTTTATTTTGTAAAAAGGGAAACTAAAACGCTATGGTTGTACGTATCGGATGATGCATTATATATATGATGAATGTTTCGGTTATATATATATATAGATTAGATTAATCTTGTCTTGCAATTTAGATTAATTATTCTTGAAATGAAACCTATGTATGTTATTCGATTGGATAAGATAAAGAATTAGAATTAAAAAGTGTGTAAATCAAATTGAATTGAGTACATGACATTCGAATGAAATATGAACGTTATGATTGATCTTAATTAATTAGTATTTTTATTTGTAACGTAGTTGGTTATTAATCGAATTAGATATAGTTATATCACATCCAAATTGGTAGGAAATGAAGCAATCTATTCGAATTGAATATAGCTAATGAACTTAGAAATTTAATATATGATTCACATGTACTTGATATTTTGTATACAAGTGGTATTTTATTTAGAATGGATTATAGATTAAAAGATGTTAGCCGAATAGTATGAGCTTACATTAGAATTGGTATAATTTATATTCTACGATTGGAAACGTTATGTGGTTATACATGTGTATTGTTTGAGTATAGATAGCTAAGAATACATGTTGTATTCGAAAGAAATAAAAAAAATGTTACACGAATTTGATAACCCTTCCGCTGCCTATTAATCTGAATCTGTTTAAGTTAATATAACGCTCCTTGCCCCTAATCCGGGTGAGGGGTGTTATAATGATGAACAAGTCAAACATCAGAGATCAACAGAATATTACAATAATATATCATCAGACCACATCATGTATACATTTCAACAAATCAACACATTTACATACAGAGCACTGTACACAAACAGCACAGAAGAGAACACACCTCAAGTAGCTAACACTCAACGTCGACGGTGACGTCTCCCACGCTCAGCTCTATCTCTAGGTCGGTCAGAGTCAGCTCCTATAACAATTAAATACACCATCAAAGATACTACTACTATGCCAAGACACTGACAATATAGATATTGAATATATTATTAATTAAACTCACGAGCGAATCTCAATGTCTGAGCAACAGAAGGTCGTCCAGGTGGAGGAGGAGGAAGGATCTTAGTATCCGAGTCAATGTCGTCTGCAAATACGAATAATACCAATTAATTTTCTGATATTCCAATCTTTAAATACAAGAATAATCGAATAAAAGAGATCAAAACGGTCTTTCTGGTTCGAATTTAGAAAAACGGGCAGCGAAAATGAATCAGAACGTCGAAAAACATAAAATAGGCGTTTTCTGAAAAAGTCAATGGTCAACGGGTCAACTCGGTTCCGGTGGAGATCCGGTTGGACTCAACCCGGATCTTGGGCTCTCTCACCAACCCAACTCGGTTCAGCCCACTCTCACACTCATTTGTCTAACCCAAACCCAACACACCTCAAGCCCCAACCCCACACACACCTCAAGCCCAAACCCCACACTCATCAACACTTAGTAGAACAGAAAACCCTAGGGACACCATGACGGCGCTGATCACCGGCGACGCTCCGATGACCTCTTACGGTTATTTTTCCGACCAAAACACCCAAAATCAACTCGCATACAACGCACGAAACAACACGCAATCCAAACGCTCACCTACAAATCCAAACGGACGCAACAACGGTGACATGGTAGATTACCGAATGGTTTTCGAACCATTTCCGGAGAAAAACGACGACAAGGGAGCAAACCCGGGACTGGGTTTCGATCTCGCGGCCACGGAGAGTCGAACGGTGGTGTCGGACTGTCGAACGGACGACGTTTAGCCCTTAGCCAAAGTAACGACGATATTCCCTTTCCTTGTGTTTACACGAGAGAGACAAGGGAAATCAGGTGAAGTAAACGGCGCAAAAGGGTCTCAGAAATGAGAAATTTTGCATTTAAATCACCCAAAATGGGTAAATTACAAGACAAGCCATCACAATTTTCTAGGATTTATGAAACGACACCTAAATTTTACAACCTTTGTAATTTGGTCACTGAAATTCTGAAAACCTCCAATTAAATCACTAAAATTCAATTAGGCCTTTAACTTAAAATTCCCAATTATTAGGGTTTAAATTTAGGGATTTCAATTAAATTAGAATTTTAAATTAGGCAAAAATTGGGGTGTTACATTTATGTGGTAGCATTAATTAAAACTTAGACTTTTGTAAAAAAATACGTAGCCGGATAAAAATTTTCTGCCTTTTTCGGTGCCCCTTTCTATGCACCAATACTAAAAAACTAAATTCCAAGCCATAATCCTAAATTCTAAATCCTAAACCTTACACCCTACACCCTAAAAAATACACCCTACCCTAAATTTTCTAAACCTAATTTTTAGTGCGGATGCATAAATAGGGCACTGAAAAGAGGCAGATGATTTATATTCGTAGTAAACCTGGTAAAACTTGACATGAGACTCGATACCCGAATCGATTTACCCAACTCGAGATCTAATATAGACTCGGACATGATAGTTTAAACTTGACTCGAACCCATATCAAATCGAAACGAACTAAAACCAAACTAAATTTTAGATGAACCGAAACAACTAAAACCGAAAGAAACCCGAACCAAAAATCAACATGAATCGAAAGCAACACGAACCGAAAATCAACCTGAACCGAAAATAACCCAGACTTAATTTGCTCAAATATGTATGTTTTATTCTCCTTGTCTATTATATTACTAATTAAATACCAACTTTAATAATAGTTTAATGGTTTGATGTCATATTTTCTCTTTTAAAAGATCATCTTCATATATTCACCCGACCCAAAAAAGTAAACGATTTGATATTAGCCCGAACCAAAAATTTAATCAATCCGATATTGACTCGGCCCGAAATAATATAGACTTGAGCTAAATCTAAATCAGAACTGATTCGACCCGAACCTAATCCGAACAACTCGATTGCCACCTATAGACACCCGTAAATAAAACTTCAAGATTTTCATTAAATAAAAAATGACTAAATTGATATATTTTTTAAATACGAAGAGTGAGCCAAATGTAACTTTACTCATAATTAAGTGATTCAAATATAATTTTTAATAATTATGTGGCCCAAATATAACATCATTCATAATTTTATAACTTTATCCATAATTAAATGATTTTTCTAGTTTACCCTAATTACAAATGGCAACTGTGCTCAAGTGACAAGTGGTTTAACTAGTGTAGTCAATTTTGGATGCATCGCAGTCCACCCACGCTTACCTTCCACGAACTTCCTTTTTTAAAAGGGACGGGACACGCGGTTTATTTACCAAATTGCATCACATTATGAGCTATACAAGTAAAGGCTTTTCCATCTTTAAAATACAAGCATTGCTACACTCTTATCCACAATTGTCCCGTACTAGAACATATGGAAAAACAAGCTTCAGCTTTGTTTCCTCTATTCATCTTCCTCTTCTTTATTCCATGTTTCCATGCCAGAACCCTGCAACAATGCTCTTCTTCTTGCGGGGATTTGAAGGACATCAGCTACCCTTTTCGCCTCGACGGAGATCCCGCCGCTTGTGGCGACGTTGGCTTCCAACTATCTTGCCAGAACAACGCCACCATCCTCAACCTTCGAGGAGGAAAGTACTATGTCAAAGCAATCTCCTATAACGAACGTACGATTCGAATTGTCGACGTTAACTTAGCCAATGGAAGCTGCGGTCTTCCAAACAGATCTCTTTCAATGAGTGAAGCCACCCAAGATAGCCGATTCCCATCGTTAATTACATTCTGGCAAGCGAATTTTGTCAACTGCTCCAGCATAATCCCCGAGCTGGCAGACAGCAGAGTACCCTGTTTGAGTGGAACCACGTTTCATGTCTATGTCAATTTCAGTAACAGGAACTTGTTGGCTTATGATGTTCCAGGGACTTGCAGGGTCATTTCAAGGGTTCCACAAGCTCGGAAAATGAGTTGAATTATGCTTATAACGAAACGACCTTGAAGTTGCTTGCATCAGGGTTTGACCTGAGATGGTCAGTTGAGTGTAGGGATTGCCGGACACACGGTTATTCCTGCGTGTACAGGTCCAACAACGATCCAAGAATCTTTCAGTGCGAAACGATATACGAAGAACATTATGTAAACCAATTACTGTTTATCATGGCTTATCTTGTTTCGTACTCTATTTTTGGTATGATTTCCGCTCATTCTTTGCTAATCTTTCTATTGTTTTCGAGTAAATCTGTATCTTTTTTCATCCATGGGGCATAGACTGAAGTTCTGTTAAATATTCTGGCTTTGCAGATATGGCATTGGTCGTCAGATACATCTTCCTTCCCTTGGTGGTGTTTGCTTTCCTTCTCCACAAATGCCTAACCGAACGGAAGACGGTTGTCGATGCGGAAAATCTCGGACTCGGTCGGAAACTGTCGACACCGAAAAGGTTCAGTTATACTGAAATACTTGCCATGACAAACAATTTGGAAAATAAACTAGGGCAAGGTGAGTTTGGCTCAGTTTATAAGGGACAATTGCTACCAAATGGTTGCTTGGTTGCTGTTAAATTGCTAGTGGAGTCTAAGGTTAGTGAGGAAAATTTCGTGAATCAAGTGTCGAGTCTTGGCCAGATTGAGCATGCCAATGTGGTCAAATTAGTGGGATTTTGTTCCCAAGGATCTAAACGTGCTCTTGTCTATGATTATATGCCAAACGGATCTTTGGACAAGTACATTTTCTCGAATTCTCGGCAATTAAGTTGGGAAAAACTCCATGAATTTGCTTTAGGAATTGCACAAGGTATTGAGTTCCTACATGTTAAGTGTTCCGCCTGCGTCGGCCGTCTCAATATTAAACCTCAGAATGTGCTGCTAGATCAGAATTTCGTCCCCAAAATCACAGATTTTTTCCTCGCAAAACTTATCCCGCAGAAGTATGATTCCGTGTCTGTTGGTGCTTCAAATGAAATAACGGAACACGTGACACCCGAGTCGATTTCAAGAGATTACGGAGCTGTTTCCTGCAAAACTGATGTTTACAGTTTCGGAATGTTGCTGTTACAAATGGCTGGTAGAAGAAGGAATGTGTCCGAATCAACTTCATGGTTTTATGACCAAGTAAGTGATATAAAAGATGTAGAGCTCGAGAATGTGACCGAAAGCGGGACGGTCCTCGCACGGAAGATGTTAGTAGTCGGGTTATGGTGCATACAAATGAATGCATCGGATCGGCCGTCCATCACCGGAGTTGTGGAAATGCTACGAGGAGAATTTGAAGACCTACAAAAGCCTCCTAAGCCTGTCACATTTTCTCCGCATGGTCATACCCGAGAGCTGCAATCGGATTCTCCGAAACAATTGCTAATACCCATGTCAGTAGAGAGAAGTGCATGAGAAATCTCCACTAGTTCACCAATAGAACTGTATAAACTAGTTAATTAAGCTTTGCAAGTATATTTGGACTGGGAAAACAAGTATTTTATTTTGATACAATGTCGGACAAAACATATGTTGTTTCTTGAATAAAAAGAACAAAAAGAAAACTATATTCTAAGACACTTGAAATGGAAGTTGCCGTTGGATGTTATGAAAATGAGAAGAAAAAAAATCATAAGCTGTTTTCGGCTGCTCTGCTATGCCCTGTTGATCTACCTGTCCAATGTCCATAGCTTGTTTTAAATTTAATTAAAATAATATATTGTACAAATAATTTAATTAAAAATTAAAAAATGATTACAAACAATTAGTTGGACTAGAGGGATGAAGCCTTGGATTCTTTAAACAAAGTTATGGGTTTGAATTCTAACATTGTAAATAAAAAAAATTAAGTTGGGAGGGTCACTCCATATTGGGTCTATGCAAAACTTGATTTGAATTACTCGGCCAATAAATCTGATAGTGATGGTTAAGTTGGAATTTAAGGTTTAGAATTTAGATTTTAAATTTTTATAGTTTAAATATGAAAAATTGTGTACATTTCTTTTACACATGTCTATCAAAATATAACCCTTGTAACTTTATAAATTAATACATTTTATTTTATGATTTTTACGTATTCTTTTCCTGAATCGGTGTCGATAAATTAATTATTTTTTAGTAAATTTTAATTTTAATCGTAATTCTATCTAAAGGGGTGAGAAGGGAGATTTTAAAGGAAGGGAGGGTGCTCATAGTGAGTCTAGAACCCATGACCTAAGAGAATACAAGGGAATAAAGATGAGCAGCTTGATCAACCGGCCAAATATGATTGCTCTACTAAAATTAATAAGTCATTTTGATTTAATAAATAATTATAGATGAAATAGTAAAATTTTAGTATTCAAACTTAGTAGTAATACATTCAAATCTTAAGTTGAATCAATTTTATTTACTTTAGTTTTTTATTGCACCCAAACTTTTCTTTGAACAATTTTTACTTAAAAGAGGTGAAATTTATTTTTAATAAGTTTTAAACTTATAAATTAAAGAAGAATGAAAAGTGTCAACTAAGAGCTTCAACCACTTAAAAATTTGGTATGGCTGTTTTGAACGCGCCCTCACGCGTTTTCCCCAAAAACCCATCCTCGAACGGCGATGGCTCAAACCAGGAGGTGGTTCGATCTTCTCACTGTCATTGGAACGTAGCGAGCCGGTGGTCACGCTGCCTTCCCCGGAGTCTGCTCGTCGGTACCGGACCTGTAGAGACGCGCTCCGGTTTGGTGGTTTCTGTCGTCTCCTCCGGTATGAGCTTTTTAGGGGCGGCGGCGGCGATCTTCGTCGAGAACTCTCAGGCCAAACGGTGGGGCTATCTTTGCGGACTTGATTAACATGCCATCCCCCTTGTTTTTTGTCTTGTGCACCCAGGGCTCCTGGATTCGGGGCGTTGAAGACGGTTCAGGGAAAGGACGAGCAGCAACCGCTCCATGCTGCGTCTGCCGGAAAATCCAAGGAAGACGGCCTATGCTTCGACAGCCGTGTCTGGAAAATTGGTTGGCTCGAACGCTCTCCGTACAGCTCAGGGGTCGGGACTGAAGGTGAAACAACGAACCGTGGTAGATTCTTCGGAACTTGGCTCGGTGTTGGTCTCCTTGTCGGAGTTGCTCCAGAATCAACGTCGGCTCTACCTTTCGGTCGGCTTGAGGGGATCGGAATGGTGAAGAGGGTATTTTGGTATTTTTCGCTGGTGTCAGACCTGTTTGCCCAGGTTAACTTTTACGTTTTCACAGGCTCCCAGCTGGGTTGTACCGGATCATTTGGGATTTTGTCCCCCACTTTCCAACATGGCCCCGAACAGCAAGGATCTCCCAACACCTTCATTGGTTTTTCATCAGACCCATTATCTTGCTCAGAGGTTTTCAAGCCTGTAAGCGTCTTAAAATGGGAAAAAAAATTATGGTGCAAACTCGACCTTGGTTTGGGTCTTCTGTTTTTCTCACATTTTCAACCTCTCTGCTATATGGCTGTTACTTTTAGTTTTTTCGGTACTGACTATGCGAAAGCGGATAACTCCGGGGAGAGTTATCCGCATCAAGAATGACGCTCTTGTCTCCCGCTATTGACTCTTGGAAGGAGCAGTTGGTAGCGGTGTTTTTAGGCCCTTCCCCGAGATGGTCTGTGTTCGTTTATGTGGGGGTTTCTTGTAGGTTTGTTTGTCCCATTCGCCGTGCTTGCGATAAACCAGGGACGGGAGGTGGTTCGGAAGTCTCATGCTCTCTTCTTACCCGGGATACAGTGGGTGATGCCTTGACAAGGACCAATGACTATGCATTGGAAGCTTGCCTCTGGATAGAGCTCTCAGGCGCGGCTACTGTCTTTTTTCTCCGGAAGGGAACTTGGGGTTTTCATTTTGGCCAGCTCCATAATCGTCCAGGTTTAGTCGTTTTGGAAACACGATCCACGGATGTGCCGATGAAAGTGTCTTTCTGGGTTGTCCCAGGTTGTTTTTCGGTTTGGTTGAGCTTGGTTTCAGTGTGGTCCTTCGTGATCCTTTGGTCGTTTTATTTTTCTTGTCCTTGGTCTTTGTTGTTGGTGTTTCGTCTTGGTTTTTTCCAGTCCTGTTATGATTCTGCGTGGCCCTGTGTCTGTGTTTGGCTTTCTTCTGCTTGTTTTCTTGCATTTGTTGGGTCCAAGGGTTGTCCCCCTTTTGTACGTTTTTCGTGATTAATGAAGTTTCTCTTATGATAAAAAAAAAAGAACTTCAACCACTTACTCTAAAAATTATTAACAATTGCACTGCAAAATATGATGTGGTAAGTTGGTGTGGTTCGTTGAATGGACATACGCCTCAATACATAATCTAACACACATAAATAAATCAAAAGAACAAAAAAAAAAACTTTTTCGTGCAACTCGAACTTAACCAACATAGGCTACTCTTGTCCAAAGAAGAATTTCACTACAAAATTTACATTACAAGTAATGATTTGAACTCAATTAACCTTAATAACATTTAATATATTGGAAAATTATTTGTTATTTTTACGTAAATTTATTATACATCTAGATTATTAAAGATTTTTACTTTTAGAGTTTAATACAAATTATTAGTTCAAATACGATGACATGTCCACGAGTGCCTAACAAAATAAAATTTATATTGGTGGCGGATGCTCTAGCACGTTTCGTTTGGAAGTTCTTTTTCTTCTGATTTTCATGATTTATTGAACTGTCAAATTTTATTTTGAGTTCTTTTTCTTCTCCTGAGACGATCGGACTTTTAGTTCCGTCCTCCAACAAAGCCTCGTGAGCGTGGCTCTCTGGTGATGTGCCTTTTGCTGCTTCCCTGGAGGTTCTTCTCTTTTTTAGGGATGAACCGCTCGACTGCAGCCCCTTTACCGGCCATTGCGGCCTGATTTTGCCGTTCCTTTCAGCCCGACCCCTTGGATCAATGGTCGATAGATTACCAAGGATTTCTCGTAGGGTGTATCTGCTTATGAATTCGGAAGTTCGGCCCCTCCATCTGTCATCGTTTGCCAGCATTGTTTACTTGCTTAGGTTTCTTTATTTGGGTTTAAAGGATCCCCTTCGTTGTTGCTTTCGATTAGGGTCTTTGGTGCCCATTGTTGGTTTCCAGGCCTTAGTCTTGGTGTCTGAGTTTGTTTTCTTTTCCTTTATTTGAATGAAATTCATGTTTGATAAAAAAAATAGTTTGATTATGTCGAGTCTTTCTCGTCTGAATTTTCTATAAAATATTATCAAAGGTATTCTTTTTCCTCTAACTAAGATTAAAGAGGTTTTTAACAAAGCGCTTGGTAATATTCCCTTATTGATCAAAAAATATATATCTTCAATACACAAAAAGCGGAATTTAAATTTTAGTGTTACAATATAGGGTTTAAATGTTATGGTTTAGAGTCCAGAGTAATATGGTTAGAATTTAAGATTTAACCTACAAAATTTTTAATTCTAACTACAAATTCTCAATTACTCTTAAACCTAAACTCCTAACTTCTAGACTTTAAATTTTAACCCTAAACTAAAATATTTATAAAATACTTTTTTTCACCTCTCCTGAAGAAAACAATTACCTAAAAATAACTAATTAAAATAGTAATTCTAATGTCAAGAGGTTTACACATTTCATGGCATACAATTCTGTCAAATAAAAAATCATGTCAAATCGAAGATTAAAAGAACCAGATAATTAATCACAAAAGGGTCACATCCAATGAAAGAGTTAAGATTAAAAGAACAAAGGATAAAAAAATTATTAATTCTATCATTCAATGTAATTTATGCATATAGCATATATGTATAAATTAAAGGTCATTTAAAAGTTTATATTAAATAAAAAAATTGAAAATTTTAAGATTTAAAATGTTATGATTAAAGTTTTAAGTTATAAGATTAAAATTTATGATTAGAGTTTTATAGTTTATGTTTTTAGAGTTTAAGGCTTTAAGATTCAATATTTTAGAGTTTAAAATTTAGTAAATCGTTTATGATTTTGTAAAACATTAAATAACCATTATCTTATATATTCATTCATAGGTTAAACAAAGCCTAAACATAAAATTAAGAGACATTCTTTCAAAAAAATTAAAAATGGAAGGTCTAAAACGAAAATTTGTTATTAAATTTTTTTAGCATAGAAGAGTTTGGAGAGTACAGCCACAGGGTAAGTTCGTCACTAGAGCATTCTTGGAAACAGCTGATTCGAGCAATTTTAGTCCAAAACAAAGGTGAATATCTCTTTTCACCAATGGTGTTTCTTCAATGTTAAATTAGGTCCATTCTTTATTTATTCATTGTTCAATTAGGTCCATCACCATGCTTTCAAAGTCTGGTCTTTTCTTTTTCCCTCCTCTTGATATTGTCCGCCTGCGTATTCATTGTTGTGTTCCTTCTCCGGTGCTATAAAATGCCCCATGTTACCGAGAAGATATTCGGGTTCTGGCTTTGGCTGCTGCTTTGACCAAAGAAATAAAACCAATATGAAACAAAAGATAAAGAAAAGCAAACCTGAAGAAGGGAGGGAAGTGAGGAGGGAAGGGGAGGAAGGGTTGGAAAAGAAGGGTATGGGAGGTGTTGGAAAGAATTAAATAATTCTGCCTTTGGAAAAGGGCAGAAACATAACACTGCCCATTCCCCCCATACCTATCACTCCCAACACCACTATCTCCCTCTCCCTCTTACTCCATTTTGTCATCTGCCGTGCTGGGTTTTCGACGAGAGGAACAAGGGGCAGAGAGAAGCTGAGGAAATGTTTGGAATGGGCGGTGTCGGCAAAACAGATCAATTCGCGTTTTGCCAATCCGCCCATCTCCAAATACTTCCAACGCCGGTCTCTACCCCTCTCTCGCCACCACATGATTGTGAGCAAAGGATATAGGCGGCCAGTCAATATAAAGGGGAAGAAAACGAGTGAGAATAAGATTTAAGGCAAAGCGGTAGGGTTCTTTTCTTTTGCTTTCTTTCTAGGAAACCGCGTTGAGTTAAAGCAAAGGAAAGTGAGACGAAGGAACCGCAGATTGCAGGATAAGTTTTGAATAAAAGCTTTCGAGTCAAGGACAATCCACTAATCGAGGAGAAATAATATTTAATTATAAAGTTAATATATTTATAAAATTATGTTACGAGATAAATAAAATTAAGTTCAACTGTTATATTATTTATGTATTATTTTTGCTAGAATTATATTAAATTTTTAAGTTGGTTTGATGGTTTGGTGTAAACTTTTCATTTTATAGGTTTTTGGTTTAATTCTCCTCAAATGCAGTGTTTTTTTAATTTTTTTACTAACAAAACGACGTCGTTTTAGCTTAATTGGGCATCAAAACAACTATACCAAAACGACGTTGTTTTAAATTTAACGGTCTGTTACAGTTTATTGGTCGAGTGCTTGGATTGAACTAGACCTGGCAAACTTGACCCGATAGCTAAAATTGACCCGAAATTTGATCAGAAACCCAAAATAAAATCGAACCGAAACCGAACCAAATTTTAGCTGAACCAAAATGGACCCGAATTGAAGACAATCTAAAATAAATAAAAGATGTTAATAAAAATAAAGAAAAATAGGATATGAAAAGCCGCACAACTCACCAAAAAGTCAAATATATTAGCCTTGTAAAGTCATATATATGGTGTAAAAAATTAACCGGCCTAAAAACACTGCAATTTTACATCAAAGCAACTATACCAAAACGACGTCATTTTAAATTTAACGGTTCGTTCGAGTTTAACAGTCGAGTGCTTGAATTGAACAAAAAATTAAAATATAGTGGTATAATAATAATAATAAACAATATTTAGTAGTATAATAATATCATTTTATAGTTTAGTGATATGTTGGATACAAAATTAAAATTTAGTGAAATTTAGTGTAATTCACCCTAAAATCTATTTATCTCATTTTTAACTACTAAATAGTTATTCAACCCGGATTCATTTAGTTATTTTTTTTCTAGACAGCCCCACGACTTATTTTCTTTTATTTGCTCTTACTTCTTAGTATTATGTAATATAGGCACGTTTGGTACTCGTAAGATTCCGCAATGTATATTTTTAAAAAGATTTTAAATATACATTCGATATATGAATTAGACCTTTTCTTCCACATTGGTGTTTGTAGAATTTTTATTCTCAAGTTGATACTTTAATTAGATACTTTTTGGGAAAACTACACTGGTGATCCCCAAACTATTATTGTCTTCCTATTTTGGTCCCAAAACTATTTTTTTGGTAAAATTGTCTCTTCTGTTATATAGTTATCATGTTTTGGTCCCTGTCTTTAAAAACTAACGGATGGAATTTTTTTCTTATTTTTTAAATGTTTTTTTATTAATTTCTCTCTCCTATATATATTATTTAATTTTTTATTCAGACTAATGTGGTGGTGACACGTGTCACCACCATAACAAAGAAAATAAATTCAATGTGAAGGGGGAGCTGGGATTCAAACCCATGTCTCTTAACTCTAAAGTCATTGAGCTCACCATTGGGCTAAACTCCAAGTGCTGATATGTTTTAGCACAAATTATGTTTAAAGCAATCAAATGAACCCCAAAAACCAAAAGATGCAATACCTTAATGACAATCATGACCTGAAGATGTCCGTCACTTCGCATGCGGATAGTGGTCCTAAGGGGCCATTGTGGGAGGATATATCAACTGCAATGAAAAGGCTTGGGTACAATAGCAACGCCAAAAGATGCAAAGAGAAATGGGAGAACATAAACAAGTACTTCAAGAAGGTGAAAGATAGCAACAAGAAGAGGCCCGAGGATTCAAAAACATGTCCATACTTTCAACAACTCGATGCCTTATATAGAGAAAAGAACAAGCATGAATCAAAACCCCAGAGCTCAGCCCCATTGCTGGTACGCCCAGAGCAACAATGGCCCCCTCCTCATCAGGGAATGGAAGACATGGAAAGTGATCAGAATCAAGAGGAAGACGATAAGGATTGTGATGAGGAGGAGGAAGACGAAGAGGGTAGCTTTGATATTGTTGCCACCAAATCGGCTTCAATGGGCACAGATGAGTGATCCGTATGAGAAGTAAACCAACAAGATCCGTGAAAATTTGAGTGATAGTCAGATAAATGCCAAGAATCCATTAGCAGCTAAGTCGGTCAGGGATCCGGAAATGCTGAAATGAATTTTTATAGACATTCATGGGGTTGTGCCTTGATCATTTATATGTTTATTTTCATCTTTTGGTTTTTGGGGTTCATTTGATTGC